>CM061132.1:101586400-102985632 GCA_030789695.1 Scilla litardierei
CAATAGTTGTTCTGCGACTAGGTGTCATGTCCTAAGTTCATACAAGTACACTATCCAGATTTCCAAAGTTAGAATTAGAGTGACTTACTCTTTTTGAGATCGTCGTGGTAAGACGAGGTTGGAGCTAGAACTTTTAAAGATGCTGGTGCACAAGAATTGGTACCTGCAAATATAAAGACTCATCAGTTACAGGCTACCCTATTTCTATTTATTTAATCGGTCGTTTTGATTTTATAAACCGATTGAAATGTCGTCTAAAAGCTTTCTAAATTTTTCTATAGCCTAGATATAAGGAAAATAATTTTATCGTAGGAGGAAATATTTTTCTGAAGTTCATACTAATTTTTATAATTTTTAAAAGCTCAAAATAGATTTAAAACTAATTTTTAATTAAGTAACATAATTATTCAATAATTTCTCCTGGAAGCAATCTGCATCGGAAAGTTGCAAATAAGCTGTCAAAATGACCGTCTCGAAGAGTACTTTAACATATATTTTTATCATATATTAGTTTACGTGAAAATAATAAGTTATAGATTATTGAATGAAAATAACCAATTTAAATTTTAGGTTTAAAAATTAATTTTGAAAAAACTAAGCATCAGATCGAGATGAAACTAGTGCCATTGGGTCCAGAATGTCATTTCTGATTTTCTGGAGTTGGCCTTGTATTTTTCTGGTGCTTATATTAATAGTTATGAATTTTACATCAGAAAAACTATTTAAAATAAATATTAAAACATTACAAAATACATTTATACGTATAAAAATACGTTTAATAAATACGTTTTAAAAACCAAACCTCCGTTCGTTCCCTCTCTTCGTTGCATGGGGGTGTCGGACGGCGAGGGGGAATCCCCGTCGTCGGCGGAAGCGGGGAAGCGGCAGCGGCGGATGGGGGCGGAGGCCGGCGACAAGGGGGCGGTGACTTCGCCGGAGAGACGGGCATCGGAGTGGGGAGAGGAGCACAGGAGTGGGTGGAGTTGCTCGACGGCTTAAGGGGGAGCGGTGGCAAAGCGACGTGGCAGCGGTGCTCTGAGGTGGGTGGAGCTTTGCTGGGGTTGCGTGGGTGATCGCAGCGACGGGGTTGAACTCAGGCGGGCGGAGTCGGGAGCACAGGCGACGGCGAGGAGCTGCTGCGGAGGCAGCGGGGTTCGACGACCTCGCTGGGGTTCGCTGCGGTGACAGGGCAGTGCTCCGGGAGGCTTCGCCGTGAGCTCATGTCGGAGAATGCACGGGAGCGGTGGTGGTGTCTAGGCGTCGTCGCCGTGGCTCGAGAGGGGTGAAGCGTGGGTCGGAGCTCGGTGAAGCTTCGGGAGGCTGCTGGGGGTTCGCTGTCGTCGTCGGAGTGAGGCGGGTAGCGCCGTGGACTGAGGTGATCGGGCGGTGACTCACTGAGCCTGGTAAGCAAAGGAGTGGGCGGAGGGGCTTCGGTGGAGGGCGGCTCTTGGAGGCACGGAGAAGCGACGTGGCAGAGGCGGGGGTTCGGCATGGAGCTCCGGTGGGTGGTGTTTGGGTTAGGGCCGAACTAAATGGAAGTGGGGGAGAGAGATATTGACGAGGGAGGGGAGTGTTGGGTTTTGTTGTGGGTTGCCATCGACAGCGGGTGAGAGAGAGAGAGAGGCTGCGTGAGTGAGTGATTGCGAGTGTGGGTTAAGGGTTTACTGTCGAAGAAGTGAACGAAGGGTAGGGGAATGGGTTAGGGTCTTAACAATTAATTTAATATTAGGGTACGGGCCTGGGTCTGCGAGAGAGAAGATGGATTATGGGTATTTATAGTTAAGCTAGTTTAGTATTGGGGTTTATTAGTCAAAAGTATTTAATACTATTAGGTAAGTATTAAATGCAACTTTTAGACTAAATGTATCATGCATGAACCTCTTTTAAATGTGGGGGGTTACGTAAGTGGTTAGAATAGGTAATTAGGGGGTAATTAGAATAGTTAGATAGGTAATTAGTAATAAGTAAAACCCCATTAGTGAAAGTATTTTGTCAAATACAAAAACGAAATTACGATTTTGCCCCTACTAGTAAACGTGTTCGAAAAATTACGAAACATACCCAAGGGTTTGTATCATCGCGAGGATCGCGAATCCGAGATCCGTTTTTGGGTTTGAGCTACGGAAATACTAGTTTTAGGCCAAAACGTTTAGAAAGCGGGTCTGCGGGTTCTTTATTGATTTGACTTCAGAAAATTACGAAATTAATATGAGAAGCCCTAAATGATCATTGAATGTTACTGTAAAAGTTTGAAATCGTTTTGATGATGTTTGTATAGAAAATAAATTCATTAAGTCAAAACGGTAATATCTGAAAATGAATTTTATAAGAAATGTTTTGAGTTTTTAATGAAATCCGATCTTTCTAAAATACTCCATGACTAGTCGGGTACTTCAAAATATTTTTATAAGAAATTTTTGAAATCAGTTAAACTCCTGACAAACCATTATAAAATAGTTTAAAAATTGAAAAGTTGGTCAAATACGTAAATAGTTTGTCTTGATGAAAACAGGCCGTTACATCCTACCCTCCTTAAAATAATTCCGTCCTCGGAATTTCTTAAACAAATAATCTTTGTTATGAAGAAGCTCAAGCAAATAAATGATAGAAAAGATAGTAATCTAGTAAAATAGGTTGTAAATAACATGAAATATAATGCGACATCATAGCATCCAGAAAGCAAGAGATGTTACAAATGAATAAATACTATTGACATCACCATAGCTTCTGTAACTATTCCTGAGACCAGTATCATTACAATAGTTACTCTGACTTCTCAAGTAGTCGAAAATTAACATGAGATGATGACATCACATGAAAATGAGGGCTATTATGATGACAACATTTGTTCGAACTTGGAACCTGAGATGATAAGCCAGTAGCAAGCTATTTAAACCACATAAACCGGAAGACCATAAAGTTTATTCGTGCTACTGGTGACTAACTGGATCTAGCCACAGATGTCGTTCATAATATATCATGTAACGATTAATCCACGGGTACCAACAACATCACTTTCCATAACGCCCAACCACATGCTATCGTCCAGATCAACGCACAAAGGTAAGTACAGGGCCAACACCCAAAATCAGTACTCACTTCTAGTATTCCTTCCATCAATCTCCATAATATCCCACAATAAGGCAAGATCCAAGCTCTTATCCAGAGCCAAGCACAAGGCCTACATCCAACTTCAACTCCCAAGGCCAAAATCATGCCAATAAGCATCGCAATCATTCCTTCCGTAGACCAATACTTGACATCTGCAACACCCAACATTACCCAACAAATAAACAACCAAAAACACACTTTTCCGCAAACCAAAAGGAGTAGTCGCAAGAGGAAGCCTAGACGGTACATCAATCTAGGTGAGACCCAGGGCAGAGAGCTCAAGAGAAGCCCAAGGATCATGGCTTCCCAAGATCTCAGCCACACAGCGGTAGCGAAGGTGGTGGCGAGGGTCGTCGCCAAGGCCAAAATCCCAAAACATATCGTTGGAGGGCCATCAGTGGTTGTCGTTTTATGGTGGTTGTGACTGCTTGACGTGGCGGGTGTTATCGGAGTAGGGTGTGGTGGTGGAGCTTCGGGTGAGGTCGGAGGAGCTTTAAGGCGAGATGGGTTGAGTTCGCTTGGGAAAGAGGCCGGGAAGAGGAGTGGAAGTCGATACGGCTTAGGGGAAACTACGGGGTGGCTTGGTGAGGAAGAAGAGGGGGTCTTTTAAAGAAAAAGAGGGCACCGAAAGTCATCGGTAGGGTGGGGTAGGGTTAGGCATGAACGGGGCTCGAGGTGAGGATGAGGACAAAAACCAATAACGAGGGGCAGGTGGTAGGTGGGAAAGAAATTCAAACCTATGGAAAATCGGGCACAAGATAGAAAGTAGGGGGTTAGAATAGGAATACGATCTCAAGAAGACGTAACAACCTATACTTGCACGTCGGGTTTGGCTCGTCTCAAATCCTTTAGCATCATCCTCCAATACTTCTGAGTGTCCTTCAATTCACTTCCGTTGTCGAGCTCAATCTATGCTAACCTCCTTAAAATAGACGTGGCTAGAGTTCAAGTTCAATCGAAAGGTCATCAAGTTAAAGGAAGAGTGATGGGAATCAAGGAAGTCATAAGATAGTAATAAGGATGCTTCACCTGTATATCCAATACAGGTGGACACTCGAGACATCCTGTACTCGAGAGTTCTATTTGGGTATTTTTATACTGTACACCCTGATCTTGCTATATTGTTCACGAGGTAGGTAGCGCGGACCGGTGTGGGCCACCAAAGCTGTAACGACCCGTTTCCCGGGCCCGTTACTTTTGGTATTTGTGCAGGTCCTGCAGTTAACCAGTGAAAACAAAATAGCCACGATGCAGAGATGTACAAAAATACCCAAATAGTGTCCACTTATTACATCCATATTGTACAAAAATGGTCCAACAATCGTACATGAAGGAAAGTAAATATAACTGGAAACAACTCTGAAAGCTGCAGACTCATAGTCAAATTCTGGCGCTATTAACTCTAAAGCATCTGCCTCCATATGTACGTCGTCTGCGGTGCCACAGAGATGAAACCGTATGTAAGTCACAATAATTCTAGCAATAGAAACAAAGTAGTGCAAAAGTATAGAACAGACTATAGTAAACAAAAGATGGTTATGCAGGTGTAAAAAGTAAAGTATGGGCAGATATGTATGTAAAGTACTGGTAACTGCTCAAGTAATAGTAATGTTGACTGTACAAGTGCAAAAGTAACGACTGTGGTGTGACATGTGGTAGTAACAATATTTTGACCAATGGGATGTCAATAGTAAGACAACCAGGTTAACAATGTTTTGACCAATCGGTAGTGTGATGACAATAGGTAGATGTAGTAATACTTAAGTAAAGATGAGCGTCGCTTGACTATCTAATAGTGTAGGATAGCCTAATAATAAGAAGTCTAACTTAACTTCCAAATCAGCCAGTCAGTCAGGGCTTGAAGGCACATGTCACTTCAAAGACCGCAGGAACAAGTCCCTTGGTTGACCAACCCCCTTCCCATTCATTCCTAGACACTGATTCAGTCGTAATTCAAGACCGCTCATTATTAAACCGTTCTATCACGTTCGAGTAGTCTCGACTTAGTCCGTAGAATAGTAGTAGTCGTGACTGAAGCAATGGCATCAATCAATTATCAATTAGTGCAACATCAATCAAACTAGTGCATCAGTCTTTAAATGCCGCAAGGGCCCAATAGTGTGCTCCGTAAATGTGCTCCGTAAATGCTTGAGGGCCCAATAGTGTGTGCCGATAATACAAACAACCATGTGCATCAGCCTTGGCTCGAGTGTACGATATGCAACCAGAAGTGCACCCATCCCACAGAGCAACTCGTGGAATATTTACCTACCATTCCTGCAGGGTGATGGTACAGCTTAACTAATAAGGGTGGACCCGGTCACTCCCACACACTTCATAGCTTAAGACTACCCCGTATCCCGTGTATTAACATAGTCCAATGTTCATATCGGTGTTCGTATCAATATGGCATCATGGGCCCTGTATCAATCAGCTAGTGCAACAGTCTTAGCTCGAGTGTACGATATGCAACCAGAAGTGCACCCATCCCACGGAGCAACTCCCGGAATATCTACCTACCATTCCCTCCAGGGTGATTGTACAGCTTAACTAATAAGGGTGGACCCAGTCACTCCCGCACACTACGTAGCTCAAGACTACCCCATAACCCATGTTGTATCACATTTCACATTTATCTCAGTATCTGTGTCTGTATCCATATCCGTATCCGTATGGCCTCATAGGCCCATCATTTCGTACATCCAATAATGTGTACAACAATACATCCATCAATGAGTACATCAATTACATTTATATGGTAGTTACTTGCTGAAAAGTCAATGCAGAAGCCTCAACAGAGAATATCAGTCCTGAGCAATGCTTTGAAGTCCAACAACTATGATATCAAATTTCGTAAAAGTTTACTATCTCAATTTAGTCCGAGCAATGATTTGAAGTCCAACAACCATGATATCAAAGTTTACTATCTCAATTTAGTCCGAGCAATGATTTGAAGTCCAACAACTATGATATTTAATCTCATAAAAGTGCACTATCTCAATTTAGTCATTTGGTCATTCCACTATTGATTAGTCCTAAAGTTAATTAGGTCTCTAGTAAATTGTTCAAGTCAATAGTTGTTCTGCGACTAGGTGTCATGTCCTAAGTTCATACAAGTACACTATCCAGATTTCCAAAGTTAGAATTAGAGTGACTTACTCATTTTGAGATCGTCGTGGTAAGACGAGGTTGGAGCTAGAACTTTTAAAGATGCTGGTGCACGAGAATTGGTACCTGCAAGTATAAAGACTCATCAGTTATAGGCTACCCTATTTCTATTTATTTAATCGGTCGTTTTGATTTTATAAACCGATTGAAATGTCATCTAAAAGCTTTCTAAATTTTTCTATAGCCTAGATATAAGGAAAATAATTTTATCGTAGGAGGAAATATTTTTCTGAAGTTCATACTAATTTTTATAATTTTTAAAAGCTCAAAATAGATTTAAAACTAATTTTTAATTAACTAACGTAATTATTCAATAATTTCTCCTGGATGCAATCTGCATCAGAAAGTTGCAAATAAGCTGTCAAAATGACCGTCTCGAAGAGTACTTTAACATATATTTTTATCATATATTAGTTTACGTGAAAATAATAAGTTATAGATTTTTGAATGAAAATAACCAATTTAACTTTTACGTTTAAAAATTAATTTTGGAAAAACTAAGCGTCAGATCGAGATGAAACTAGTGCCATTGGGTCCAGAATGTCATTTCTGATTTTCTGGAGTTGGCCTTGTATTTTTCTGGTGCTTATATTAATAGTTATGAATTTTACATCAGAAAAACTATTTAAAATAAATATTAAAACATTACAAAATACATTTATACGTATAAAAATACGTTTAATACATTTGTTTTAAAAACCAAACCTCCGTTCGTTCCCTCTCTTCGTTGCATGGGGGTGTCGGACGGCGTGGGGGAATTCCCGTCGTCGGCGGAAGCGGGGAAGCGGCAGCGGTGGATGCGGGTGGAGGCCGGCGACAAGGGGGCGGCGACTTCATCGGAGAGACGGGCATCGGAGTGGGGAGAGGAGCGCAGGAGTGGGTGGAGTTGCTCGACGGCGTAAGGGGGAGCGGTGGCGAAGCGACGTGGCAGCGGTGCTCTGAGGTGGGCGGTGCTTTGCTGGGGTTGCGTGGGTGATCGGAGCGACGGGGTCGAACTCAGGCGGGCGGAGTCGGGAGCACAAGCGACGACGAGGAGCTGCTGCGAAGGCAGCAGGGTTCGACGACCTCGCTGGTGTTCGCTGCGGTGACAGGGCGGTGCTCTGGTAGGCTTCGCCGTGAGCTCCTGTCGGAGAGTGCACGGGAGCGGTGGTGGTATCTCGGCGTTGTCGCCGTGGCTCGAGAGGGGCGAAGCGTGGGTCGGAGCTCGGTGAAGCTTCGGGAGGCTGCTTGGGGTTCGTTGTCATCGTCGGAGTGGGGCGGGTAGCGTCGTGGACTGAGGTGATCGGGCGGTGACTCGCTGAGCCTGGTAAGCAAAGGAGTGGGCGGAGGGGCTTCGGTGGAGGGCGGCTCTTGGAGGCACGGAGAAGCGACGTGGCAGAGGCGGGGGTTCGGCATGGAGCTCCGGTGGGTGGTGTTTGGGTTAGGGCCGAACTAAATGGAAGTGTGGGGAGAGATATTGACGAGGGAGGGGAGTGTTGGGTTTTGTTGTGGGTTGCCGTCGACAGCGGGTGAGAGAGAGAGAGAGGCTGCGTGAGTGAGTGATTGCGAGTGTGGGTTAAGGGTTTACTGTCGAAGAAGTGAACGAAGGGTAGGGGAATGGGTTAGGGTCTTAACAATTAATTTAATATTAGGGTACGGGCCTGGGTCTGCGAGAGAGAAGATGGGTTAGGGGTATTTATAGTTAAGCTAGTTTAGTATTGGGGTTTATTAGTCAAAAGTATTTAATACTATTAGGTAAGTATTAAATGCAACTTTTAGACTAAATGTATCATGCATGAACCTCTTTTAAACGTGGGGGGGTTACGTAAGTGGTTAGAATAGGTAATTAGGGGGTAATTAGAATAGTTAGATAGGTAATTAGTAATAAGTAAAACCCCATTAGTGAAAGTATTTTGTCAAATACAAAAACGAAATTACGATTTTGCCCCTACTAGTAAACGTGTCCGAAAAATTACGAAACATACCCACGGGTTCGTATCATCGCGAGGATCACGAATACGAGATCCGTTTCAGGGTTTAAGCTACGGAAATACTAGTTTTAGGCCAAAACATTTAGAAAGCGGGTCTGCGGGTTCTTTATTGATTTGACTTCAGAAAATTACGAAATTAATATGGAAAGCCCTAAATGATCATTGAATGTTACTGTAAAAGTTTGAAATCGTTTTGATGATGTTTGTATAGAAAATAAATTCATTAAGTCAAAACAGTAATATTTGAAAATGAATTTTATCAGAAATGTTTTGAGTTTTTAATGAAATCCGATCTTTCTAAAATACTCCATGACTAGTCGGGTACTTCAAAATATTTTTATAAGAAATTTTTGAAATCAGTTAAACTCCTGACAAACCATTATAAAATAGTTTAAAAATTGAAAATTTGGTCAAATACGTAAATAGTTTGTCTTGATGAAAACAGGCCGTTACAGATTTAAAGGCTACTCTTATTGGATTCTCATTGGATATCATTGGATCTTCATTGGTTTGCCTATTTCCTATCAAAAACTCAATTTTTATTAGCTATTTCTCTATTGCAATGAATTCTATTGATATTATTATTGATTTTTCTGAGAATTGCATGATGAATATTGAGTAGTGCCATCGTCTTAGGGCGTAGGGATGAACCCTATGGACCCTATTTCTGAATTGTGATGAAATTGTGAAATTGTTGCAAGAATTGATTAGGGTTAGGTTGTGATTGATTAATTACGGATAGCTAGGGATTCATATCGATTGGGATTTGTAAGAGATTGGGTCCCAATTGATAGGAAGCCCTAGAAATTCGATTTAGATTGACGATTGGATTTCTCTAGACTCTGTTTGCAAGAGATTGGGCCGAAGCTAGGATTTTCAATTGTGAATCTATACCAATATCCGTTTGCAAGAGATTGGACGGATATGAACTATCACAACCTTGGTCGTAGCTCGAGTTTGCACGAGAGTGGGCTCGAGATACGATTGAACGATGATGTTGTTCTTCACGCTAGCGGCTTAGGCTAGGGTTTGCAAGAGATTTGGCCATATCCTTGGTTTGCTATAGACCGACAATAGCACGAGAGCGTGAGCTTGGTTCTACATTTAGTTGCGACTAGTTCACCCACATTCAAGTTTAGCAATGATGAAACCTATGAATCACAATGATGGGAGACGGTCTGTAGCGGGGATTCCCTATCCCTAGACGTTTTATTAATTTGATATTTTCTCTTGATATTTGCACGATTGTGACTGTTTACCCCAAACGATTCTCGATCCTCTTGATAGCTAGGTGATTGGAAGGAGACACTGTCATTAGTCCTCCCTGAGTTCGATACCCGCTCACTGCTACACCATGCGCTTGCGGTAAAAATACAACTCGTCTGTCCCGGGTGTGTGTACTCCCAGGGCGCGAGCAGCCATCAAGTCAACAATGGCTCTGATGCCACATGTTGGGAACCTGGAGATGGCACACTGATGTGTCCATATTTTCCAAGTTTTCATTTCATGTTTTCGTAGTATTTTCATCGTCCAAAGTTCAATTTTCTATACATTATCGCGCTTTTCACGATATATTCAATATTCGTATGGAATTGTGGATTTTCAGGAACATTGGAGCGATTCGGAGCAATTATGAGATATGGACACATCAGAACTATCCAGAGCATCTATGGCGAGGTCCTATAGTTGTTTGACGAGGTGAAGAAGTAGAATGGAGGACAAGAGAAGAAGAGAAGAGATCTCTAATGTGTTGTATGCTGAAATTCCAGACTACTCGGTAGAGTGCTTCAGTATTCGACCGAGCTGCTTTTAACCACACCATGAGCTCCAACACTGAGAAGATTTCATGTCACTTGGACCGAGTAGAGCAGCTACTCAGTCGGATCAACTCGGCCGGCTACAACTCATTCCAAAAATTAGCCAATATCGAGAAGCTCAAGAGCTACTTGACCGAGCACTGCAACAGTAGCTCGACCTAGCAAGCGAGCCTACTCGACCGAGCACTGCAGCTACTCGGTCGAGCAAAATTCAAACAGAACGACTCTTCAAGCCTCGCATCAGCCCACAGTAGCTCGACCGAGCATACGAACTACTTGAACGACCAGCATGTATCTGAAGCTAAATTGAGATGAGACCAATCGACGGCCGATCAGTGACTCAGACCGAGCGGCGATGCTACTCGACCTAGTAGGACGACACAGTCTGACTTATGGTGGGCCCAATTGCCCATATTTCCAGATTTTTGTGGGGGTCCATCCCATTTGTATTTAAGCATAGTTTTTACCCTAGTTTTAGGAGAGTCTATTCAGAGCTTAGTTTATTTCTAGTTTTTAGTTTTCTTAGAGAGTTATTTTGGAGACAAAGAACATATTTTTATTATTGAAGTTTTCTTTGGAATATCTTAATCTTAATTTTCTGTGATAGCTTATTCGTCTTCATCGCTTTGGTAACGATCTCTCATCTCTCTATGCTTGTGTTGATGTCTTTCATTCGATGATGATTACTATTGCTATTGTTAATGTTTCTATTGATATTTCTATGAATCATGAGTACTTATTTCTATGCCTAATGGATTAGCCCAAGGATCTTATAATTTAGATGTAAAGTTAGGATTTTTACGTTGTTTTGGTAGAAAAGGGATGTGTTTTGATTGAGCTAGCCAAGATTTTAGGTGATCTCATAAAGGGTTTGCGATTCACGATAGCGGCACACATCCTAGACGGGTATCCTATGATCTTAATTAGGCACGTTAGTGAATTTAATTGGATTTTGTGATCCATTATAGTGTCATGCACTTTGATGGTTTTCACCAGCATCCTATATTACTAATCGATGACCTACGGCAGTAGCATCAATGAGATCCATCAAATCACAGATCAAAACTTTAACACACGATGGAAGTGTGAGTAAAGATTGAGAATAGTTTTCTATTGTAATGCACGAATCGCGTGAAAGGCCGTCCACGATGGTGGGGCTAAGCAAGAGATACGTTAGACGAGTGGCATAACAATAGTTGGCCATGAGTTCTACATATTAGATGCGACAATCTCAGCCTAATAAAGCCAATTCGACGTAGAAATTGTAACTTAGCATCGACATCCGACGATCCTAGTGGTGAGTCGTATTTCCCTAGTTCTTTATTCTATTGTTAATCTGAGATAGTAACCATTCGTGAAAACCTTTTGAGTATGCCTAACTGACATTATTTTAAGATTAAGAATAGACCCAAGACTATATAAGCATCTGCCTCCCTGTGGGTTCGATATTTTTCTATATTACGAAGCATTGACATCGTGCACGTGCAGTAAGTTTTCGGAGTTACAATCCGGACCGACCAAGCTTTTAGCACCGTTGTCGTGGAGGCAAACAGTTTATTCATGGGTTATTTTCTTAGTTGAAGAACTTGTTAGTTACTTTTATCATCTCTTATCTTTCCATATTTTATTCTTTATCCTTTTATTACTGACACCTTCCTCCAGAGAATAAATAGATATTATGGAGATGCAGGTATGCTGGGTCAGTGATTCTGATAGTTGCTCAGATGGGTGTGGTTCTCTTCCATATAAAGTATACGATTCTCAAAATCCATATATAGAGGGAACCACAATCGAAATCACATCTAGAGAGCTACTGGATGCAATCCGATTCGTCGGATCAGGAATCTACATGGCAGACGATGAGTCCCAACAAATGGTTATGGATTATATTGTGAACAACATTTCTGATGCAAGTATCATTGAGGATGTCATCCATATTAGCTTTCAGGGGGACGTGATGCATCTCTGTGCTATTGAAACTCCACGAGCTGAGGCATACGAACCACCGAGTGACTTCCAATTCTTAAACATCTTGAAGAACATTTTGACTGACGTTTGGGACACCGGTTCAGTTCATTTTCCCACAGAAGACCATATTGTTCGAGGATTGTCGATCTTCATAGCAACTCACTTGAAGGATGCAGAATTCTTAGATGGCGTCCCCATTTCTGATGGAGTCTATGTACGGTACGGGGGAGACACCCTTCATTTTTATGGCGAGAATATCCTCCAGGCCAAGACATTCGAGGATTTCAATCACGAAGAGTACACAAAACCTGAGCAGCTTCATGGAGATACCATTCAGGGAAACCCTCCTGACTCTACACCTGATGATACATGCATGAATGAATATCTTGTTTCTGTTGACTGGTGCACTATGGAATCCAGCCTCATGGAGGTAGACTCCGTAGACATTTATTACGATGCACCATCATCACCATGCTCATCTTATAAATCTGCCGAATAAGAATTCACAGCAGATGAACCAACAATTGAGGATGCATCATTATCAAAGGCAAGCGATGACGGGGGTACAGTTCCCCCTCAGGTAGAACTGAAATCTCTTCCGGCAAATTTAAAATATGCCTTCTTAGGGGAGAACTCCACATACTCCTTCATTGTTAACGCTTCGCTTACCAAGCCACAATTAGAGATCCTTTTGAAAACCCTTAGAGCACACAAGAAAGTGATAGGGTATAGCATTGCCGATCTGAAAGGCATTAGCGAGACTCTATGCACACATAGGATTCACCTCGAGGATAACAAATCTACTTCCATTAAGCTTCATAGGTGATTGAATCCTAATATGAAAGAAGTAATTAAAAAGGAGGTCTTAAAATTGATTGTAGCCGACATTATCTATCCCATTTCCGACGGTAAATGGGTTAGCCATGTTCAGGTTGTCCCCAAGAAAGGGGGTATGACCGTTGTGAGGAACGATAAGAACGAATTTATAACCACTATGACTGTTACTGGTTGGCGGATGTGTATTGACTATAGAAAACGTAATAAGGCCACAAGAAAGACCATTTCGACTACCCATTCATTGACCAAATGCTTGAGCAACTTGCCAAGCAGAAATATTTTTGTTACTAGATGGATTCTGGATTCTTCCAAATCCCATTGCATCATGAAGACCAAGAAAAAAGGATGTTTACTTGTCCTTATGGCACATTCGCATACCGAAGAATGCAGTTTGGATTATGTAATGCACCTGTGACATTTCAAAGATACATGGCGTCCATTTTCTCGGACTTCATTGAGAATATAATGGAAGTTTTCATGGATGACTTTTCTGTTTATGGCACAGATTTTGATGCTTGCCTAGCAAACTTGACCAAAGTCCTAGAACGTTGCCATGATAATAACCTGACATTAAATTCGGAAAAGTGCATTTCATGGTAACCGAGGGAGTAGTCCTTGGCCACGTCGTTTCCTCTAAGGGAATCAAAGTTGGTAAGGCCAAGTCAAAGTCATCAAAGATTTACCACCTCCCACTAATCTTAAAGGCATCCGTGGTTTCCTTGCCATGCAGGATTTTACCACTGCTTTATCAAAGATTTTTCTAGCATTGCTCGCCCTCTCACTGAACTCCTTGTGAAGGACACTGCTTTTGTGTTTTCTGACGCCTGTTTGTAAGATTTTAACAGGTTAAAAGAATCTCTCATTTCAGTTCCAATTATTCAATCGCCAGATTGGAATCTACCATATGAGTTGATGTGTGATGCTAGTGACCGAACAGTTGGGGTCGTTTTAGGCCAAATAAAAGAAGGGAAGCTTCACGCCATTTACTATGCTAGCAAGACTCAAGATGATGCTCAAAAGAATTACACCACGACAGAAAAGGAACTGCTAGCAGTGGTGTACTCATTCGAAAAATTCAGCTCTTATCTCTTGGGGTCCAAAGTTATAATACATACGGATCATGCAGAATTCAAGTACCTGCTGAGCAAGAAGGACGTAAAACCCCGACTGATACGATGGATTGTCCTTCTTCAAGAATTTGATATAGAAATCAAGGACAAGAAGGGGGCATAAAATGTAGTGGCCGATCATCTATCACGGTTGATTCACAAACATGGAGATGATAATTTACCAATTGATGACTCATACACATGGGAACAACTATTTACAGCAGCTCCTTCTGACACACCTTGGTACGCCGATATAGTGAACTACTTGGTAAGCAGTATACTACCCCATGGGATGGTGACCTATCAAAGGATGAAGTTCCTACATGATGCTAGACATTACTTCTGTGATGATCCATACCTATTCAAGACATGCGCCGATGGGATCATCAGATGTTACATCCTGAAGGAGGAGACTATATCCATAATTTCACATTGCCATGACCAACCTTACGGCATGCATGCAGCAGTCACTAATACAATAGAAAAGATCCTTCAATTCAGATTCTATTGGCCCACCATCTTCAAGGACGCGAACGACTATATTAGAGCATGTGACAGGTGCAAAAGAACGGGAAACATTACAAAAAGAAATGAGATGCATCTACAGAGTATTTGGAGCTAGAGCTATTTGAGTGCTGGGTGATTGATATCATGGGCCCCTTCCCGTCAAGCCACGGGAACAAGTACATTTTAGTTGTGGTTGATTATGTCTCAAAGTGGGTGGAAGCCATAGCCACTCCAACAAATGACGTGAAGCTGGTAGCAAGGTTTTTCAAGAAAACGATCTTTCCCAGCTTTGGAGTTCCACGAATAGTTATAAGTGATGGAGGGAGTCACTTTATCGAAAAGAAATTCCATAAAATGCTCAAAAAGTATGGCTTCCACCACCGAGTTGGCCTCGCCTATCATCCATAAACAAGCGACCAAGTTGAAATCTCCAACAGAGAAATCAAGAGCATCCTAGAGAAAACGATGAGCGGATCATGAACGGAGTGGTCTCAAAAACTAGGCGACGCACTTTGGGCTTACCGCATAGCTTTCAAGACCCATATTGGAACAACTCCCTATAGGCTAGTATATGGGAAGGAATGCCACCTACCAGTGGAATTGGAGCATAGAGCCTATTGGGCGATAAAGAAGCTAAACTATAATTACAAGAGCACTGCCACACGACGATTTCTAGATATTAATGAGCTCGAAGAAATCTGACAACATGCTTATAAAGAATTTTATCTTTCCCCAATTTTTCTACACAGATCAAACAAATCAGATGTTTGTCTGTTTTTATTTGGCTTTGATCATTGCACCAAGTAGAGGGCACACTAGACCGTTTCGATTTTTCGATAGACCTACAGACGCGTCCGTTCCTTCTTCCTGAGGCTGAGGCATGAGGCGATTCATTCCATGATCCATGCACCGAGAACTGCGGCATGAGCGGTTTTCTCCCCCGAGCGCATGGAGCCCATGTTGCCAGCGTCATTGGATTGTTCGGTCAAATTGTAGACTGCGTTGTTCCATGCACAAACGAGGTACACCACTCTCTACGGATTTTTTCTGCGCAACCGATTTGGATCCAACTCCATGTGTTCAAATCAAGTTCCTCTGTATTTATTTTTAATTCTGAAATTTATTTTTTGCATATATTTACCACCATTACTTAAATATAATAAAAAAATTTGGTTCACCCATTAATTAAAAAAGGTGTAAAGATTTTTGTCACATCATAATATATTATTATTTATTTTGTGCATAGTTAGACTCCTTGTAACCTAATACAAATTTGTCACTCTCATTAATATTAAATTTGATTATTAGGATATGTTATTAGATATTAATTTTTAATAGATCTGTATCGTCATATTCTTGAACTATTTACCTGAACCAAACTTTATCCAAACCAGTGACATATAATGGCAAGCAAATTGATTGCTTCTGAATTGGTAAAGATAGAACACCTAAATGGTTCCAACTATGACATGTGACGCCGAAAAATCAAATACGGACTTGTACATGATAGTTTAGATAATGTCATTATGTCTACTGCTCCCGCTCTCCCAGAAAATCCCACCGATGCTCAGAATAGAGAGATGGACCAGTGGACAATAAATGACAAGAAGGCTAGAATTCTCATGATATATTCATGGACGATAGCCTAATAAAAGTGGTGGAAAATTGTAGTATTGCCAAGGACATATGGCAGACTATTAAGGAGAATCATGGCATCACATCAAACATGAAAATACAATTCTTGTTGCTTATGTATAATTCATGTCGTATGCCTTAAGGTGACAATGTCACCAAACACGTGAATAAAATGATTGTCATGACTAAGGACCTAGCCACTGCAGGAACTGAAATTCCTGAGAAGCTCCAGGTGGCAACTATTCTGAATAGTCTTCCATCGTCTCTTGATATGGCTGCCACTACGATTAGGCTAAATGGAATAGTTAAGCGTGTCACTGAATTGCCAGCTCAACTAGCAATGGAACAAGACCTTCTGGCATGGAGGAAGGGCTCGGACGTCAACCATTTGTAGGAGAAAGAGGAGAATTTTGTTCAATACCGGAAGACATAAGGGAACCAGCGTCTTGGACCTATGAAGCCCTCCTTCAAGGGATCCGGCCAGCAATCATCTCACCGGAATAAAGGACCTCATGTATCTTGCTACATCTGTAGGAAATATGGTCATTTCAAGGCCAACTGTCCTCAGGCATGGAATAAGGATAACTCTAAATTCCCAGAACAAGAATGATCTGGTAAGCGTGAATTCATTGGCATCGTTGAATGTAATGCTGCAACAACAGATGCTAAAGGTTAGTGGATTGACTCGGTTGCAACCCGATACATAGCAAAGACAAAGGACGGAATTGTCGACTTCCAGGAACTGAAGAAGGGAGACCAAAGGATATACATGGGGAATAATACCTATCTGGATGTAGAAGGTATTGGTTCATACAGATTGGATCTTGGGGACAGCATCAGGATCATCAAAGATGTGTTTTATGCACCTGGTATAAGACGTAATATGGTCTCTATTCCGGCTTTGCTGAAGAGGGGTCTTGAAGTGAGATTTTACAACAATATGGTCTCTATTAGGAAAGACAAGAAAGTGTTTGCTATGGACAACTTTGTGCCCGGTCATGATTTATTCTATTTTTCTGTTGTAAAATCAGATATTGGTAATAAAGATTGTGATTTGAATTATTCCTGGTAACAATAAGATGGACCAATTAATAAAAATGGATTTATTGGCAGTACTGACTGGTGTAAGGACACTACACTATGAACATTGTTTAACTGGGAAGATGACCAGAAAATCATTTTCGGAAGGTCAAAGGGTAAATGAATTGTTGGAATTAGTTAATTCTGACATTTATGGACCCTTTAGCAAAAAGACACGTGGGAATAAGGAATATTTCACAACCTTTATAGATGATTATTCCAAGTATATTTTCGTGTATCTTTTAAGCAGAAAATCGGAAGCCTTTGAAAGTTTTAAAAGACACAAGGCAGAAGTAGAAAGAAAACTTGGAAGAAACATAAATGTGTTAAGAATTTATAGAGGTGGAGAAATCAAGTCAAAGGATTTTGTGGATTATTGTATTCAATACGGCATAAAGAACCATACTATTATGCCTTATACGCCACAACAGAATGGTGTGCCTGAAAGGAAGAATAGAACATTAATGAATGTAGTGAGATGTATGTTATCGCATTCTGGTCTCTCCAAGGATTTTTGGGGAGAAGGCATATTGGCTGCAAATTGTGTTCTGAATAGAATTCCCACAAAATCAGTCGAGACAACACCGTAAGAGATATGGAATGGGTGCAAACTCAATTTAAGTCATTTGAGAAAATGGGGTTGCGTAGCACATGTTTTCATTCCATATCAGGTTAGAGATAAGCTAGATCTCAAAACCGTAAGATGTAAATTCGTAGTATATTAGGAAAAATCTAAAGGATACATGTTCTTCCATGAAAATAAAAGAGTCAGTGAAAGTAGAGATGCTACTTTTCTATAGAATCCAGAGGAAAAGGAACAAGTCCAAGAAAATATGCCACCCTTGTTGGACTAATTAGATGATGTTCCTAATGATGACTTGGATGTACTGGATGAAGTACAACATCCAATTATGGAAGATGAACCTGTAAATGAGAATATACATATAGCAAATCAAACAGCTGAATCCGTCCAGCCTGCAACCCTTAGTGACAACAAAATACCCAGAAAACACATGAATGTATGGATGATTATTATATATAGTCATGTGAACCGTCGTGTTTCTCAGTAGATATCGATATAGATGAGCAAGCCGATCCCTTAAATTATTCAGATGCAATGAAATCATCTGAGTCAGATCAATGGCTTGAGGCCATGAGAAGGGAGCTTGACTCAATTGAGAGAAATAATGTATGGGAGCACTGTGACTTACCAGAAGATAGGAAGTCCATATGATGAAAGTGGGTGTTAAAGCGGACATATCGGGTTGTTCGGTCTATTGATACATTCAAGTCCCGGTTAGTTGCAAAGGGATTTACTCTGAAAGCAGGGATTGATTATCATGAGACGTATTCTCCGGTGGCTAAGTTTGCATCCATAAGGATAATCTTAGCGATTGTTGCGCATTTTGACTTGGAACTCTACCAAATGGATGTCAAGACTGCATTCCTCAACGGAGAGTTGAAGGAAGTTATATATATGGATCAACCTGAGGGATTTTAGGTTGGGAGACATGAAGACAAAGTTTATAAATTGAAAAATCTTTGTATGGTTTAAAACAATCATCTAGACAGTGGTATCTTAAATTTTACAACACTATTATCCAACTTGGTTTCGTTGCAAACAAATTGGATAATTGTGTGTATGTCTTGAAAAGTGGGAGTAGTTTTACGATATTATCCATGTATATGGATGATATTTTGCGCGCTGGAAATGACATTGAAGTGCTGAAGAAGATTAAATTAGAAATTTATAGTGAATTTGAGATGAAGGACATGGGCGATGCATCCTATGTTCTTGGAATACAGATCCATAGAGATCGGAAGTCTAGAATGTTAAGTTTAAATCAAGAAAAGTATTTGCATACAATATTGAGGAGATTTGGAGTGTACAATTCCAATCCGGCCCCTACACCATTGGTTATGGGGAAGCCGTTAAGCAAAGAACAATGTCCTGGAGAGGGACAAAAACGGCTAGATGTTCCATATGCTCAGGCTATTGGAAGTTTGATGTATGCAATGCTGTGTACTAGACCAGATTTGGCATATCCAGTTAGTCTGGTTAGTAGATATCAAAGTAATCCTGGTCCAGCTCATTGGGAAGCTGTTTAGAGGATTAGTAAGTGTATAAAGCACATGGTGCACTACAAGATAGTTTATCAAGCAGATTTGCTTGAGGTTCTTGGTTACTCCAATGTAGATTTTGGAGGAAAAAATATGACATGAATTAACCGCAGGACATGTGTTCATCTTTAGTGATGCAACTATTTCTTAGGGCAACAAGAAACAATGTTATGTAGCAAGATACACACAAGAAGCTAAGTATATAGCCTATAGTATGGCGGGTACTCATACGGTCTGGATCAGATGGTGACTATTGGACTTGGATATCAGTTTGGTGGATGGATCAATTGAGATGTACTGTGATAATCAAGTAGCCATCAGCTTGATTCACAGCGGTGCAAACAGTTCCAAAGGAAGGCATATTGAAATACAATTTCATTACGTACATGATATGGTGGAAAGGAAAGAAGTCAATGTGGCTTATATTCCAATAAGTGATATGATTGCGGATCCCTTGATAAAGGGTATTCCAGCTGGTACATTCATCAAACATGTTGGTTTGATGGGACTTAGAAATATCTAATTCATGGAAACTTTCATGAATAACGAAAGGAGACAATCATGAATAATGATTGTACTTGGTGAATAAAATGTGCTTATCTCACGAATAGTGGTAACATGTGAATTACATCATGTGTTATATCTCACTAATAGTGCGAGTATGACCAGAATCCACTTGGACATTTCAGGCCAACTGGGAGATGTAATTTGATATGGCCTAAAATGGTCAATATCTCGGTATCCGACCCGATACTCGGTTGAGGATTTTCCTCAATCGAAAGACCGAGTCTCACATGTCCGTTGAGAGAATTGCAGGTCGGTTGAGGAAATCTTGAGGCAGTTGTGGGATGGAGGATACGACGGTGGCCCTATAAATAGAGAAGATGGTTTTCTATTCTATAGTATTAGAAACTAACAGTCATATCTGGAATCCCCCAAACAATCTCTCCTCTCTCTAGTTCTCTCATTTGAGGGTGATTAAAAATAATTGCGCTAAATAAAAATTTAAACCTTTTAACTATGTTTAAGACTCCTAAGGAAGTTACTCCTCTAGGTTCTTAATCAATAATAATTACGTGCAATAAGAGATGTGTAGCGAAAATTAAATCACAAGTGCAAGAAGGAAAATGGCGATAATTAAAGCAATGCAAACATAAGAATTATTCTGGTTCACCCACCAATGGGCTACGTCTAATCCCCAACCTTGTTGTGATTTTTCATAATCAAACTCTTACCTAAGAGAGTAACTTGCCTCAAATTGGAGGGCTTCTACAACTACCTAGCTCCACTTACTAGGAATTTTTAATACATCAAATCCAACCTCCCCAAGTGAGGACCTTAATACTTGAGGTTTTTCACTCCCAACTAATACAACAAACAACACTTACCACCACACCTAGTGTGGATTTACAAACCTCTCTTTGGACATGAAATTCTTACAATCTCATATAGCCAAATACATTGAAGCTTTATGTTTATAGTGAATGGCAATGGAAAAATTTTTGATCTCAAGAAAAATGAGGATTAAACCAAGGAGATCAAAAGAGAACATAATTGGAATATCATAAATATCAAGATTAAGATTGAGGAGATTCACAACTGGTCATGGGTAGAATGCTTAAAAGCTTTTAAAACAATTTAAATCCAAATCCTTAAAACCTTTAGAGAGCTTGAGAGAATTTTAGAAATTTTGGAAATCTTTATAATATGCTCAATAATGCTGCCAAAAACTCCTGGTAAACTTGGCTTAAATAGGGTTCAAAATTCATTGAAAATTATTCCCTAAAATGCCATCATAATGGAAAAACTGACAGCTTTCCGTAAAACACGGAACTATGTTTTTCCTCATATTGGGCCAAAAGTAGTACACTACAATACATTTTGTAGTCGGTTATTGTAATGGCCTGTATTTAATAATACATATTTTGTGCGTATTCTATCTTTAGCCTTTTGATTTTCCGTATCTGTACCGATATACGTATTCGTATAACATATTACTAATATACGAATTCGTATTACGTACGTACTTTAATTAGCTTTATATACTCATACTTATTTACTTTTATTACTTAGTTATAACTATATGTAAACATATTATTATATAATTTCATATGAATAATTAATTCAAATTCAAATTCAAAATCCCTTGCTTAAACTCCTAGGAGATTTTTTTTCCTCCTATAATAGCAATGAATCCTTTTCTTAATTGTAATAACTCCTTGTTCTTTCCAATTTTCCTCTAACCTTAAACCCTTCCATTTTTTAACTAAAAACCCTAACTTAATCTAACGCCAGCCGCCACTTTCTCCTTTTAATTTTTCATATGAATGCGTTCATATCAAAGCTGCTATCTCACAGCCCTACAAATAAAACCTAGGTCATATCTCTCACAACCAAACCCTATCGAACCCAAGCCTTCATCCCTTCTACGCGTGCAACCTGCGACCTTCGGCGTTCCTCCCAACACCGCCAAGCCATACCCCAACTCCAACACCTCTCCTCCTCCCTTCCACCAACCCAGCGCCTCATGCGAGTCACCACTCCGACCACCCTCCAAGCCCGCGACCCAGCCTCCCCTTCCAACTGCAGTGACCCCGACACCGGTGATCATCCCCTTCGACCTCCAACCATCTCCCCGCATCCCTCGGCGCTGCAACCTCCCAACGCCCTACCTTGTCCAGTTGCCGCACTCCTCCCTCCGGTGATCTGCTCCAAAACCCCAAGCCACCAGGCTCGCACACCCCGTCCAACTCCTTAAGCCCACTCAGACGCTCCATGCGGTCACCGTCCGTCGCTCAAACTCGCCGCCCCAATGCTGACTGCACCACCACTAGACGTCGTTTCCCACCTGCAAACTCACGCGAGGATACGCAATAACACGTATGTTAATAACCACATGTCATATTAGATATGTTTATAATGTAAGCAGTATAAAACTTTAATACATAAAACTTTAACAGTTTGTTATATAATGTAGCAGTATGCTATATAATGTAAGATGGGTTATTATAATGTAAGCAGTATATTTCATTAATAGTATAAAAATTTAATACATTAACTATATTAAATTAATATGTTAGTTTATATGCACTTTAGTTTATATACAGATATGTGTACATTGATGTTATGTAAGTGATATATGAAATTTATTAATTAGTAATCCTGTTAGTATAAATATATGTTGTTTTTATAATCTGCATATTAGTTATATATATATATGTTGCTAAAAGTATCTGTAAGTTAGTTGGTTAATAATTTAGTTTATAATATGTTTCTGTTAGCGTAAAACGGGTAGTCTCATACGCTAATCTATATGTCACAGATAAATTGCGCCTTCCGTTGCGATCACCGGGACATCCACCATCGCCTCCAGGCAAGTACTTTATTGCAATTGAATGATAGGATGAACTGCTTAATCTGATGCTAAAACTTTATTTTGAACAAGCTCGTCATCTTAGTAACCAAACTACTTGCTATTACTATGACCGTTGCAACTAATTTAAAAATGGACATCTCTTGTTAATGTTTCTTTGGTAAAATAATAACTTTATCTGATTGTCATCAAATTGAACCAAAACTAAACATATGGTAGGACACAAACGTCAAAATATAAATGAGAACCCATCGATTATAGATGGAAAGGAAACTAGTCAGTGACTGGTTATGACACCTTAGGTGGGGTTGTCTATAGTAGTAGGGTTCGTAGATGTAGCTTGACTACCTAACGGCTACCTCCATACCACACTAATGGGGGCAAGCATCCTATCCATTTTCCAGGTTAGAGATGGCAAGAAGCGTCACGGTAAACCCCCGATGATAGGGTGCATCAAGAACATACTACCAACCCAGACTTGGACTTATCACGAGCACAAACAACTGAATACTCAATATACAACTGCTTAACTTTTTGAACTGCAATTCATATATGCTCGTACTTTACTTTTATGCACTCATTACTCATAAAGGTGTACCAATGCTCTTTTGTTCTTTCCCAAGTTGTTCCTTATTTCATTACTTTAAATATCTTACCGAGCTATTCGCTGACATATATTTCAATGTAATTGTGGAATATATGTTAGGTTCATAGACTGATTACATTGATGACCCCACTTCTGAGGATCTCATCTTGGAGGACGATCCTGCCGACAAAGTTACGAGGACGGTGAGGTCCTCCCTACTGAAGAATAGAGAGAGATGCTCTTAGTCTTATTTTATTAGTTGTACTTGTAATCTTGGAGGTGTGTTTGCATTTCTATAAATTGTACGGCCATGCTAGGCCTAATTACTTTGTGTACTTGTTTTGAAAACTTTGGAATAAAAGTGAATTAAATATTTATGTTGTTCTGAGAATATTCTGTAACGACTGGTTTTCATGTATTAGGATTAATTATATTATATATATATATGTTTGGTGGATTTTCTCCTTATGTGTGGTTTTCGTCTCCGTGGCTTTCATTTTCGATCGTTTCGTCGTGATTTTCTAGCTTCTTCCTTAGAATCGTCGATCTTGGAGTAGTCGCTCATGACAAACTTCAGATCGCTCATATTTTAGAGTTAAAGTGATCTTAGAAGCCGTAGGAATCTTTCCGAAGCTTCGCGCTTCAATTCGGCACTTTCCGTGCACGTTAGTTGGTTCAGAAGGGGGACCAACCGACTAGATTGAGATCTAGTCGGTCAGGAACTCTACTAGAACCGACTAGTTCATTGAATCAATTATTCAGGAGTTACTGTTTATCGTTAGTCGGTCAAAGAACATTTATCGACCGACTAGATGAGAAACTAGTCGGTCAGCAATCGTTCTTTAACCGACTAGCTCTATGATCATTTTTGATACCAAGTACTATTCATTCTTAGTCTGTTTAAGAACGTTCGTCGACCGACTAGATGAGAAACTAGTCGGTCAGTGGTTGTTCTTTGACCTACTAAATCTAAATCCTATTTTTCGTCAGGAGTTACTGTTTACACTTAGTCGGTCTGCGTTGGTCAACCGACCGACTAGTTCCCAAACTAGTCGGTCAGTGGTTGCTCTTTGACCGACTAATCAGTGTCGAAACCCTAATTTCTGGGCAGCCGCCGGTTCATTCCTATAAATACGCCTGATCACTTTCACTTTCTTTCTTTTTTCCTGAGCCATTGTCTTCCCCAAATCCTTCTCCATCTTCCCCAAACCATTCCTCCTTCATCTCAAGCCTATCTCCACCATCCCAAGCTCCATCTCACCTCCATAGGCCAAGCTTTAATCTCCTCTTCAAAAACCCTAAAATCCCATTTTCTCCAGATTTCCACATCCATTCCAGATCTGAACCGTAGGTTCCCCGGATCGTTTCTTCCGTCGCCGTGCTTGCTCGGCATCGTTCTTCCGCTAACGATTCGGTAATAAATCGATCTCTTAATATTCTCATGACCCATTTGTGTTTTTGTGAAACCCTAATAAAACTAGGTTGGATGTTGTTCTAATATTGTTTTGCCATGGCAACGATCACATCTCCGTAGTTAGCATTTGTGTGACGGCCTCATTAATCGTCATCCTCGGTGCTAGGCAAGTGAAACTTGCCTCCTAGGGTTTTAGGCCATGTTTAGGCCACTTTTGTACCGTAGCGTAAAAGAGACTAGACAGTGAAATGATAGCTGTCTAGACGCCTATTTGATCTAGTTTGACAACGAAACTAGATCCGTCAACTCAATTGATCTAGCTTGACGACGAAGCTAGGTCCAACCCTTTTAACTTGTTGTTCATGCATATTAAACTGCCATGTTTTATTCCATGCCTGTACGCCTTACTACCTGCCAAGCCATGATATCCATGTTGAATGTCGCATTCGTAGCACACGCTACAATACTTGTGTTTCCTGGCTCGTGTTCCAGAAGCGGGCCATGTGTGTTGGTTGATAGCCAATGCCCGATCTACTAGTTTCCGGCTAGGCACCTGCTTTTAGCGGGCACAATCCTACGCCAAATTGTGAACCTAAAAACAAGCTCTTGTGCGGGGCAACACTGGCTCATTTACTGAGCATCGTGTGCAGGGACCCTGGCTTGTTTACATGTGGGATGAGGTAAGGGTTAAGCGGCCAATCAACTGGGAGTTTGCCCGATCAGTAACTTCAGTGGTAAGGCTTAAACTCTGGGTTCTGGGGTAGTGTTAAGCGGCCAATCAGTGTGAATGTCCAACAGTTCAGCTGTAAGGCGTAAACATCTACAAATAACTTGAAAACGTGACTAGTGAAAAGATTGAGATTGTTAGTAGCTTGGCTACTCTTGATATGTCAAGATAATTGTTCTCTTGCACTTATTGTTACACCATGTCTTACTTGTACTTATCCGTGTTATACTTGTAAAACTTGTCATCCATGCCATACTTGCTACTTGTTACGCACATACTAAACTTGTCATGCTATGCATCGTACTATAACTGCTAGGTTGTTAGTTTACTTTCCTTTCAGTTTCCTTGCCCAAGTCTTTTTAGACTTGCTGACATGTGCCCCTTGCTCTTTTGGGTGACACATGTTAGATCCTGAGCCAGAGTTCGTTGGAGAGGGCGTAGTGTTGCTGGCGCTGAGCCAGTGGTTGCTAAGGAGGAGTTTGTGGTCATTGGTGACCAGTCTTAGAGGTCGCTTGTTTTCTCTTCCTTGTTTAGGTTTGCTGCTAGTTGTTGGTGCGTGGCACACTTGCTTGTATGTTGTACCTCGTTGGCCATGTATGGGCCTTGCTTTTCCTTTTGAGCCTGGTGGCTTTTCTGTGATATTGTAATTTATTTTATGGATATTCTGAGATTAAATAAATTTCTTATTGTCTCACTTCATTATTCTTATCGTTGTTTCGTATTGCGTTGCAAGGACCTGCCAATTTATTGTTGATTGATGCTTATCGGGCTTGGAGCTTTGCAGCTTCAAGTCTGAGCGGACCTTCTCACGTCTCGCCTCCACATTTTTGGGAAGCAGGGCGTGACAGGTTTTATTGGTGGCCCATGCAGGTCCATTTGCAAATGCGAGCTATCGAAACAACGATAATAATTATAGAATGTCCATTAAATGAATTAGAACATCCAAACTATAAGCCCGGAGTCTAGGTTTTTAGCGTTCATATGTCTTAGGTGGCTGGTAGGCGTGTTAGAGCACCTGTTCCATCTTGGTAGGAAATCCATTAGGTCAGGACTAGAGTCAGACTTAGTTAGAAGTTTGTGCTTGCTAGTTAGAGGCCCCTGATTGTTCGTTAGACTCCATGCTAGTGGTTGATTTCATAGTCTTAAGAGTTACCTTAGTGGTTCCTGTCTATCTCTGACCATGATAGATTCCTAGGATTTCTTTAGCCGTTTGTTTGGGTTCATCGATTTCGGGCCTGACAGAACATGATCTCGATTCTCTTAGAACCTTCCCTGAGGCCTCTAATATACTCTAGCCATTAGGAAGCCTTAGTGTTAAGTTTTTCTTGGCCTTTAGTCAACCGATGATTAGGACCCTCTGGTTCAATCATTTCCTGGTCACTACACTTCTATGTTACTGACCGTGGGGTTTCATCATAGTTTTCTTGAATCGTAATTTAGGTGCATGTCATCACATAACCACATTCATTGCCCTCGATTCACATGACCCCCTCCTTACTATTATCGTTGACCTTTCAAATCTTTTCCGTTGCAAATCTTGATTTTTCCAAGGTCGTTTTCAAATTTTTCCTTATTAACAGTTTCCACTCGATTTAAATTTTAATTTAAACTTTTTTCAATATATTTTCATTACTTCCATTTGAGCTAAAAGTCATTCTTAGATTTTGAAGACTATTTGGTCGTAATTTTAAATTACTATCTCGAAACTATTTTTCTAACATATATCGTCCACACTTGATTTTAAACTTTAGTACTATTTCGATAATTCGATATGCCACCTTTTCTAAATTGCGAAATTCATTTTAGCTATTTACCATATGTACTTTAAAATACTTCCTTCAAGATAAATAGAACTCCAATTAATTTATGAATATATACTAAATTATAAGTTGTCGTACCCGTACTTCAAAGTCTTTATACCAACCCGTTCTTGTGGCAAATCCTTGTTTCCCCTAAAAGTATTTTCGGTGTTCCTCTTTCGCTAAGTTTAAATTTGTTCGCAAACTTTTAATATATATATTAGATTTCATACTCTTTCGCGACTTAAATTTATTTGTTCTTTTCTAAATGTTGAAACTTTTGTCGAGATTTTTGATTATTAGTTTATAATATTTTCCAGCCTAGATTTTCATATCGATATAAATGTCCTGCCCCTTTTCATATACCAATTTTATTCTGAACCGTACTTCTGTTTTTCCTAACCTGAATATAATTTCTTTTTCTTACTTATGCCATTAAAACTTATTCGAATACCGCATCGTGTTTGCTTCTTATATACCTTTCAAGTCACATGGGACTTCATCTCTTAGTAAGTCGATTTTATGCTCAACGTTTTCCCTAGTTCAGATTTTCGTAAAATTACTTTTCAAAACCATTTCCTGATCTAGACCCTCCATAATTCAGTTTTAAAGCTTTATTACCAATTTAATAATCCTATATATGTATATCCTCCCACGTATTTCCATACAACTAAGATGTTATTATCTTTCCATTCATCATACATATTTCTAAAAACGATTTCTAGAATAGAACTACAATTATTTTTATATATCAGTACTATGTTCGTTGTGCTCGTGTGTTAAGACCCTTGTGTAAATCAGTTTCTGCTGGCGAACTCGGATTCTCTAAAAAGTACTTTCAATACGGTTTATTGGAATTTCTCTTCAGTTTTAAGACTTGGAAAAACATTTGGCATGAGCTTAAATTCCCCACACTATATTTGATCTGATTTCATTCCTTGAATCTCAAAACTTTTCCAAAATTTTTAAACTACTGCCGCATAATATTTTTCTAACCTATGTCCTTAATGTTCATGTGAATGATTTAATTTTACTCGTGATAGCTATATATAATCTAAATAAACCATTCCTCTTATTATATATATTCGACTCAAACTTATTTCAAACAACTCATTTTATCGACCGGTTTCGTACTCTTCGTTTTAACATATATCTTTTACACACTATTTTCCATGTATCCTATGGAGCATCATTACATCATTACACGACCGTTCAAATGCTTTTTGATCCTTCTATTCTTCATGCTTTTGATTTCAGTTGCTTTCCTTTTGTCTGGCCAATAGAGCTTGTCGTCGCCATGTCAACCTTAACATAGTTTGGTGGGCCCCATTAGTGTAATTTGTTGTGTCGTCGTAGTGTATTAAATTTCATGGTGCATATGAAGTTGTTTGTGGTTGGTATTGGTATGTTGTGTGTAGGTAGTTATGTATTAGCTGCATGAGTATAAGTGTGATATACATATGATAGTAGGATTATAATTGTTTGATTGGTATTACTTATTTTTATGAGATGTCGTATGCGTGTATACCATGAGGTATACCCGACTACTGCACATCTTAACTAATGGATGAAGTTAATGTATTGATGTACCAATTATAGATGGATGGATATGGTATGAATATATGATACTTGTATGTGACTATACGATGACTGCTTTTATTAGGGAGGATATTGAAATTATAAGTGTGCTGATGTTTGTAATAATATTATGGTATGTGAAGTGATGGAAATATGTGATATTACCTGATTAGATATTAAGGGTGTTAGACATTATGATATGTATATGGTTATGTTGGTAGATGTGTATGCATTAGAATAGTATTGGTATATGTATGGATGCTGTGTTATGCTTATAGATTATTCTGCTATGATTTTGAGTCTCACTCAAGCTTGAGTGGGTATACTCTATGCACGTTGGTGTATTTGTATGTGGTTGGTGTATAGTGATGGATGATGTAAGTATAATGTTTGGATTGTTTGTGTCCGGTTGTGTTACGCACATGATTGTGGGTCACTAAACCAGCATATAGTTATAGGTGTTGGTCTTGTGGTATAGTTATTTATTAGGGGGCTTGCCTGCATGAATATATTATATGTGCTAGCTAAAACTAAGCATGTCAATGTACTGAGTTTATAATCGTATGATTGGTAAATATGAATGAAATGTTAGCGTGTGTGGGTGTACACCATGCACGGGTAAGTATGTGCTTAGTTATAAGTTTTGGTGACTATAATATGTGTGGCGTGTCGTGGGTATAATTATAGGGCCGTATGTGATGTGAAGTTATAATGAAATATTTGCATGTATTGGAACGGCTATAAATTGTGAAATTATAATGATGGTGGAAGTATATTAAATATAATAACTTGAGTTTAGATGGTGTGGTGTGATTACGTGTGTTGACGGGTTTGGTATTGGATGTGTACTAGGAGATATATGGAGTAGTGCATTCTTATTGCCTTGTTCTTAGGTAGCTACCTAACGTAGAGTATTACGATGGTATTTACTGGTGTGAACTATTTAATTGGTTGTGAGTATATGGACTATTGTTTTGTGCTAGGTAAGTAATAGCTGTATAAGGGATGTATGTATATGTATGATTGAGATACATGTATGAGTATGAATGGCTATGATAGGAATAAGTGTATGATGTGCATGAATATATATATATATATATATATATATATATATATATATATATATATATATATATATATATATATATATATATATATGTATACATGTTGGTAGTGTTAATTTTTGATTACCTAGTGCGAATATAAGCACTTGTAATAACTATACCTGATTGAAGGTGATATGATTGGGGTAGTTACTAGAGCGACTAGATATGTTAGAAAGTCCAAGGACGGACTTTATTCTAAGGTGGGTAGGATGTAACCACTGGTTTTCATGAATTAGGATTAATTTTATTATATATATATATGTTTTGGTGGATTTTCTCCTTATGTGTGGTTTTCGTCTCCGTGGCTTTCATTTTCGATCGTTTCGTCGTGATTTTCTAGCTTCTTCCTTAGAATCGTCAATCTTGTAGTAGTCGCTCATGAAGAACTTCAGATCGCTCATATTTTAGAGTTAGAGTGATCTTAGAAGCCGTAGGAATCTTCCCGAAGCTTCGTGCTTCAATTCGGCACTTTCCGTGCACGTTAGTTGGTTCAGAAGGGGGACCAACCGACTAGATTGAGATCTAGTCGGTCAGGAACTCTACTGGAACCGACTAGTTCATTGAATCAATTATTCAGGAGTTACTGTTTATCGTTAGTCGGTCTAAGAACATTTGTCGACCGACTAGATGAGAAACTAGTCGGTCAGCAATCGTTCTTTAACCGACTAGCTCTATGATCATTTTTGATACCAAGTACTATTCATTCTTAGTCGGTCTAAGAACGTTCGTCGACCGACTAGATGAGAAACTAGTCGGTCAGTGGTTGTTCTTTGACCGACTAAATCTAAATCCTATTTTTCGTCAGGAGTTACTGTTTACACTTAGTCGGTCTGTGTTGGTCAACCGACCGACTAGTTCCCAAACTAGTCGGTCAGTGGTTGCTCTTTGACCGACTAATCAGTGTCTAAACCCTAATTTCTGGGCAGCCGCCGGTTCATTCCTATAAATACGCCCGATCACTTTCACTTTCTTTCTTTTCTCCTGTACCATTGTCTTCCCCAAATCCTTCTCCATCTTCCCCAAACCCTTCCTCCTTCATCTAAAGCCTATCTCCACCATCCCAAGCTCCATCTCACCTCCATAGGCCAAGCTTCAATCTCCTCTTCAAAACCCCTAAAATCCCATTTTCTCCAGATTTCCCCATCCATTCCAGATCTAAACCGTAGGTTCCCCGGATCGTTTCTTCCATCGCCGTGCTTGCTCGGCATCGTTCTTCCGCTAACGATTCGGTAATAAATCGATCTCTTAATATTCTCATGACCCATTTGTGTTTTTGTGAAACCCTAATAAAACTAGGTTGGATATTGTTCTAATATTGTTTTACCATGGCAGCGATCTCATCTCCGTAGTTAGCATTTGTGTGACAGCCTCGTTATCGTCATCCTCGGTGCTAGGCAAGTGAAACTTGCCTCCTAGGGTTTTAGGCCATGTTTAGGCCACTTTTGTACAGTAGCGTAAAAGAGACTAGACAGTGAAATTATAGCTGCCTAGACGCCTATTTGATCTAGTTTGACAACAAAACTAGATCCGTCAACTCAATTGATCTAGCTTGACGACGAAGCTAGGTCCAACCCTTTTAACTTGTTGTTCATGCATATTAAACTGCCATGTTTTATTCCTTGCCTGTACGCCTTACTACCTGCCAAGCCATGCTATCCATGTTGAATGTCGCATTTGTAGCACACGCTACAATACTTGTGTTTCCTGGCTCGTGTTCCTGAAGCGGACCATGTGTGTTGGTTGATAGCCAATGCCCGATCTACTAGTTTCCGGCTAGGCACCTGCTTTTAGCGGGCACAATCCTACGCCAAATTGTGAACCTAAAAACAAGATCTTGTGTGGGGCAACCCTGGCTCATTTACTAAGCATCGTGTGCAGGGACCCTGGCTTGTTTACGTGTGGGATGGGGTAAGGGTTAAGCGGCCAATCAACTGGGAGTCTGCCCGATCAGCAACTTCAGTGGTAAGGCGTAAACTCTGGGTTCTGGGGTAGTGTTAAGCGGCCAATCAGTGTGAATGTCCAACAGTTCAGCTGTAAGGCGTAAACATCTACAAATAACTTGAAAACGTGACTAGTGAAAAGATTGAGATTGTTAGTAGCTTGGCTACTCTTGACATGTCATGATAATTGTTCTCTTGAACTTATTGTTACACCATGTCTTACTTATACGTGTCCGTGTTATACTTGTAAAACATGTCATCCATGCCATACTTGCTACTTGTTACTCACATACTAAACTTGTCATGCTATGCATCGTACTATAACTGCTAGGTTGTTAGTTTATTTTCCTTTCAGTTTCCTTGCCCAAGTCTTTTTAGACTTGCTGACATGTGCCCCTTGCTCTTTTGGGTGACACATGTTAGATCCTGAGCCAGAGTTCGTTGGAGAGGGCGTAGTGTTGCTGGCGCTGAGCCAGTGGTTGTTGAGGAGGAGTTTGTGGTCATTGGTGACCAGTCTTAGAGGTTGCTTGTGTTCTCTTCCTTGTTTAGGTTTAATGTTAGTTCTTGGTGCGTGGCACCCTTGCTTTTATGTTGTACCTCGTTGGCGATGTTTGGGCCTTAGCTTTTCCTTTTGAGCCTGGTGGCTTTTCTGTGATATTGTAATTTATTTTATGGATATTCTGAGATTGAATAAATTGCTTATTGTCTCACTTCATTATTCTTATCGTTGTTTCGTATTGCGTTGCAAGGACCTATCAATTTATTGTTGATTGACGCTTATCGGGCTTGGAGCTTTGCAGCTTCAAGTCTGATCGGACCTTCTCACGTCTCGCCTCCACATTTTTGGGAAGCGGGGCGTGACATATTCGCATGCAAGGAACCTGCCTAACTAAACAAAACGCTTATTGTGCTTAAGTCAAAGAAGAAAGAAATGAATAAAAGTACTTCTTCTTTGCTTTAAGCACATGCAGACCTGCTCGCGTCCTCACTCCCAAGTATAATGGAAAGCATGGCATGACAGTTATTCATATAACGATAATCAACTCTCCTGACTACTCTAGTCGACTATTTTAGGCAACCGAACTTTGATAATTTTGTCCGTAAGAAAGTAGTCGACTCCTACTATAAAAGTAGTTGGCTATTATACTGCTACATAGAAAATCATGTGCAAATGATCCTAAAAATCATTCTAATCATTTTAAAAAGTTTTCTAAATAATTTGAGAATTTTAAAATCATCATTTGTGTATGTGCAAACTTCAACTACTAGCTTTAACATTCTAAGACAAGTACAAAAAATGTAAAGTATATCACTCATACAACTAGGAATATTGATGTATTTTCTTTTGGCTTGGCCACTTGTCTCAAAGTCTTGCACTTCCATAATGTTGGAAACACATAACTACTCATATGGTTTTGATGATACAAACATATCATTTTATATGTCCTAACTCTATCTATGCAGATGTTATAGCACTATAATCTGAGACCGTCATCAAGAACACAAGTTGCAAGAAGTATTCACAACAAGACGGTATATATCGAAGAAATTTTGTATCTTGTAATCAGTGATGTAATCATTATTTTTTATCTTGCATATACTTAGAATGTAAAAGCCTTGATGATTACGTATCTTAGTCGTTTAGGGTTCATCTTCAAAAAATCAAGTCAAAAATCCAATTAGTCGACCAATCCCTAGTACTAGTCGACTAATTACAATAGGAACCCAGTCGAAGCTTTAATTACTCGACCAATCCCTAATGCTAGTCGACTAATTTAAATAATAAAAAATTCAGAAAATTCTGAAACTTTGTCAGACCCCATCCTAGAGTCTTCAGGATCATTTTCCCACCATTTCCTAGAGTTTCAAAATTTTAGTCGACTAAAACTTCCTATTAGCTTACTAATCTTTTTAATTCAAATATTTTAATGATTTATCATTAAAATATTATATTTTATTACGTGGAAGTTAGAACTGCCACTAACGGCTAATTCTAGCAGTTAATAGCCGTTTATAGCAGTTTATAGCCGTTTTAAAACAGTTTCCTATCGTTTTAGGAAGTTACTTCTCTTGAAAAGACACTTTAACTTCCATTCTATCCAGTCAGCTTTAATTAGTCGACCAATCCATAAAATTAGTCGACTAATTCTGGCAAAAACGGCTCAGATTTTTTTGAAAATTTAGGCAGTTGTACAACGGTCATAAACTACCTCTTTGGACTATAAATAGAACCCTAGATCCCTGCCTAAAAATACGGAAATTCTCTCACTTTCTCTTTCTTAAGTTTTCTTTCTCTCTCTAGAAAGAGAGATTTTCAGATTTCCATAGGAAAAACTCTGCAGAAATTCATTCCCTATAGGAAGTCCAATTTCCAAGAATGTTCTACCACAATCACATCTTAAACCTTGGAGATTCCATCGCCAACCTTGCGCAATAATTCCATCAATTATCAAGGCTATAGGCGATATTGTTTCATACTCTTTCTTTTACTTTATTTGGTGAATCTCTTATTGAAGAGATTGTACAAGTTTGCAACACGGGGAGTGTTGGCATCTTTGTATGTTGATTACTTGCGGGGAGCAAGTGTTTTAGTGGATTTAAATCTCTATGGGTAGAGAACTAGACGTAGGATCACAAGGATCCGAACCAGGATAAAAATCTCTGTGTTTGCGTTTGGATTATTCTGGATTATGATCTTTTATTTCCGCACTTTCATTGCAATTTTTTATTAACTTTTAATTTTGCAATATTGTTCTGATTTACACTATTCACCCCCTCTAGTGTATTTGGTGTGCCATGAGATCTAACATTTGGTATCAGATCAAGGTTAAGATGGCATACACCTATCCGACGAACACATCAACGTCTTCTTCAAAATTTCCAGAAAGGCATTCTACTACAAGGCCTCCACTATTCAATGGAACTACTCCTATTGGAAGACAAGGATGACAATCTATCATCAAAGTATCGACTACGAACTTTGAAACATGTTGGAAACTCAATACGAGAAGCCTACCACTCCATATGCCCAATGGACCACTAATGACAAATCTGCTGTAACCCGGAACTCCAAAGCAAGGAATGCATATTCTGCGCTATGGACAAGAGTGAGTTCAGCCATGTCTCCCATGCCAAAACTGCATATTACATCTGGCATACACTCCAGGTAACACATGGAGAAACTAATAAAGTTAAGGAAACTAAAATCTCTGTTCTTGTTCACAGGTTTGAGTTATTCTGAATGAAGGAGAATGAACCAATTGAAGAAATGATCACTTGTTTCGTCGACATTGTCAACTCCTTAATTGCCCTTGGCAAAACGTACTCTTAAACTGAACAAGTACGGAAGGTCCTTCGTGCCTTGACACCAGAATGGGAAAGAAAGACCACAGCAATAGAAGAAGCCAATGATCCGTCAACTCTCACCATTGAAATCTTGGTTGGCAACCTGATGGCATACAAAGTACAACTCCAAGATCGTAAAGAACAAGCAGATATAAAGAAGAAACCTTTTGCCTTCGCCGCTTCATCAAACACCGACGACTCAGACATAGACGATGTAGACATGGCACTAATAACTAGAAACTTCAAGAAGTTTCTACGAAGAGGTAAGTTTAAAAGTTTTAAGCCTAAAACTACTGATGCTTCTTTATGTTTTCAATGCAACAGGCCAGGACATATGAAAAAGGATTGCCCACTTCTTAAGCCTAAAGAAAGGACATTCAACAACTTCAGGAAGGATAAGAAGTTTGAAAAGAGAAAGAAGGCACTAGCAGCAACATGGGACTTGATCGGCCCCGTATATACAGCCGGAGAACGATTGTAGTTTTACCGCAAGCGCACGGTCAAGTGGCAAGCGGGTATCGAACACAAGGAGGTGGTGTTGGTTCCAATCTATCCTAGGTTGGCTCGACTACGAATGTTTTTTGGTGGATATGGGTATGGTATGATGTAATGACAATGGTGATAGATGTCGGTGTCGGTGATAGAGATGTTGGTCAAATAACGATTCAAATACAATATAACAAAAGGGTCTAAGGCTAGGGAATTCCCACTACGGATCGTCATACATCATTGTAAATAGTGAATCTCAATATTACTAGACTTGTGTTGAGGTGAACTAGTCGCAACTTAATGTAGAACCAAGCTCACGCTCTCTCGCTATTGCCGGTTTATAGCAAACCAAGATTAGAGCACACTCTCGTGCAAACCCTAACCTAAGCCACTAGCATGAAGATCGACATCATCGTCCAATCGCTCCTCGAGCCCACTCTCGTGCAAACTCGAGTTACGATCTAGGTTGTGATAGTTCGTATTCATCCAATCTCTTGCAAACGAATATTGGTATAGATTTATAATAAAAATCCTAGCTTTGGTCCAATCTCTTGCAAACCAAGTCTAGAGAATTTCGATTATAAACCTAATTTGAATATCTAGGCCTTCCCATCGATAGGAATCCAATCTCTTGCAAACCCCAAATCGATATAAATTCCTAGCAATCCGTGATAAATCAATCACAACCTAACCACCTAGCAATTCTAGCAACTTAGAAATTCATTCATCACAAATTTGAAATTAGATCCATAAGGTTCATCCCCATGCCCTAGAACATCAAATCTACTCAAGCATAGCAATAACGATATAGAGATCAATAAAAGACATTGCTTGCATGTAAAAAGATATCAAATCAAAGATTCAAACAACAAGAACAAGGATACTTAGCTTTGATGAAGAACTTCAATCCAATTACAAGCTTTTAGATCCAAGAGGGAGCCTAGGGCAAGGCCTAACCTCCAAAATAATCACTAAGAAAACATCATGGAACTCCCCTCTAATGACGGCTACAAACCTCTTAAATAGCCTCCAAAAAAATATGATCAAAAACCCTTAAAACCCCCTTGAAACCCGCGCCCAAAATAAAATCTGCGCACAAGTTAAGTTCTGGGCTGGCAGCGACTCGGCCGAGTGGAATGCTCACTTGGCCGATTGTGTATTCCTTCAGAAACTCCAGAAAACATCACCCTGTCAAAAATTATCAAAAACTGGTCACTCGACCGAGTGGAAAGCTCACTCGGCCAAGTGAAAGTGTCACTCGGCCGAGTGACACTGATATGCGAATTTCAGCACTGCAGCATCAACTTGCAGAATTTTCCAGATTTCATCCGACCTCCGATTGGTACGTTCTTGGTGGCATTGGAACCGTCATGAAGTATACTATCCATAAAAAATATTAGAAAAATACTTTAACCACTGAAATGATAGAAGATTTCAAACGAGTAGGAGGCTATCTGAAAATCTGGGCGCTCGTGTCATCGGCGTCACTCGGCCAAGTGGGATTCTTCACTCAGGCGAGTGGACTTCTCTACTAGATCAAGTAGGGTCTTCTACTGTTCTCCCAAAATTTCAGAGAGTTTGCCTTGATTTTCTTCAGAAATTCTGACTCTCTCGGGCGAGTGGAGTTCTCTACTTGAACGAGTGGAATTCACCACTCGGCCGAGTGCATTGTAGCACAAGATCTCTTCGTATCAGTTGTACTCGGCCGAATACACTTCTTTACTCGGCCGAGTGGGCTGTGTTACTCGGCCAAGTGGCCTGTTTCTGGAGTTAACTCTTCTCCTCCGCGCCTCTTCATCGATTCTATCGATTTCCTTCTTCTTCCACTCATCCTCCAGTACCGTTAGCTTCTTAATAGGGCCATGGGCGATGCTCCGGTACACATGCAAGTCCTTTAAGCTCATTTTTGCTCCCGATTGCTGCATATTTCCTGAAATCTGACGAAAACGAGAAATAGTGGAAAGTAACGAAATATCGTCGAATAATCGTGAAAATCTCAATATGAGCAATCAAAATGGCATGAAAATATGCAGAAAAAATGTGTAAAATATGGACCGATCAAAATCCCACAAGCTTTCCTATTACTCGTCCTCGAGGAAGATAAGTAGAGAGACGAACTCGGGAAATGAAAACAAACGAGATGAAAGGAAAGAAAAAGAATACGAAGTGGAAGGGGTCGCTAGATTATCATCTCAGATCTCAAGCCATAAGCCACACATCACGATAAATATGAAAATACGAATCACATGCTATAAAGATTCCATATCTTACTTAAACATGGTACTTGCAAGCTTTTAAGAACAATATGACGGACTCTCTAAATTCATACAATCAATTCATATCCACACGACGCATTTCATAGAATTTAATATACGAATGTTGGCGATGCACTTTTCAATCAAGAGTTATAACAGAAGCATATAAGAATCACACCAAGCATGCAATAGAATGGAATAAGAAATCTCCATAGCTAAAGTAATTCGCTAAGTCTCAGTATTATCAAACTTCCCTATTCGTGCACTTCTCCACTCTAATGACGCACTCACTCATATGGTCAAGTGAATTCACCCCCAAGCTTAGCTTGAGGCATCGCATCTAAGGGAATATGATAGTGGAAAATGGGATTTTTTCCTTGAATTTCCCAAATATTTTGTGGCTTCAATAATGAGCTAGAGAGATATTTTTCTTCCTTTTTTTGAACTCTCTCTCTCTGTCTTTTCATATTTTTCTTTTCGGAATTTTGTAGGAGCTATTTGATTTGAACTCTTGGTTTTTGGCTCCCTTTGGCTTTTTGGACTTTTTTGGAGCTAAAATTTTCTTTTGTAGGGATTTTTGAGAAATAGATGCGATATAAGTAGCTTTAGGAGGTGAACTCAAGTGACATGTAGAGAATAAAAAGATATATGTGAAGAAGGAAATGATGTAACACTCGGCTCACTCTAAGATGTGCACAAATGGTTCAATACGATAATACATCATCTAAACTCATATGTAAGCATGGGTATTCGCAATCATTTCAATAAATATTGAATTCAAGCGATAAAGTGCACAATCATATCAGGCATGCAACAGAAGGTGAATAAGACAATAAGGTAGATGCTTCCGTTACACTATTGATGCGTGAATCTTGATGCACTTTCAGCAAAAGCATACTAAACACTAATCCATACATTCAGCTTCAATTAATATCATGCATTCATATAGAGGAATCATCAAAAGAAATAGATTTGCAAGCACATGTAAATAGCAAGACTATGTAATACTCTAAGTAGCATGGCATGGAATAATAAGCATTGTGATGGCTACTAAAGCAATAAGATATATCATCATAAGGAACAAATCTAGCAAAAGGAGGAAAAGAAAATAAAGATATAAAAATAAAAGAAAGGAAAGAAAAGAAAAAACAAGCAACAATATGATGCATGAACACGCATGAAAGGAAATTAAGGTGGATAAATAAAAAAGATGATGCAAAAATTTTGAAAAATTTTTAAAACCCTAAAATAAAGTAAAAATGCAACTAATGCATCTAAATGGCATGGAAATGCACTCCCCAAGCTTAAACTTCACATTGTCCTCAATGTGATCATAGTGGAAGAATATGAGGAACAACAATAATAATGGGGGGTGAATGAAAAATTATGAAATGAATGACATGAAATCCTAATGCAACTACATGCAAATACAATGATGCATGAGAGCGCTTCCCACAAAGTGTAGGATCTCGTCGCGCGTGGATGGAGGATCGAAAGAGAACTTACGTTAGCGTACACAGCACTATAGTCTCTGAACTTTGCCCTCGGGTTCGCCACAACGGTCAGTACTTTGTCACAGAGGATTGAAGCAGAGTTTCCACCGTCTAAATCTCTATTTAGAAGAAGAACAAAATGGAAGGGAGAAGAGGAAAAGTTTTGCCTTATGCAAACTTATGGCATTCAAGATTACCCTTAAAAGCCTTACCCTTGGGTCCTATTTATAGGATTTAGGGGTAGTTATTGTAGGAAATAACCATATATAAGCTTATTAGCCTATATTAGCACATTTCCATATCCTCTTCATTATGCACTTATCAAGTGCCTTTTTGCACTTATCAAGTGACTTTTTCCACTTATCGAGTGGTCCTTTTCACACTTGAAAAGGTTTCCTTCGCACATGCTTTCATGCACGCGACATCCGAGGTCCGTATACCCTCATACATCCCCTCATGAGTGTATACATGTCATCCATATCCAACATCTCCCACTCACACTTAAGGGGATTGTAAGGAAACATCTTTTTCCTTTAGTTCTTCTATTTATCATACCGAGAAATAGACCGTGTGACCGTCATGCGCATAGAGTCTGTTGTTGTGCACTTGTTAGAGATACACAACACTCTTTGATGTGCAAAGTTGAGTAGATCAACACATGCTTTACCCTAGATTATTTCTTCACATTTCTTATACTTTATATTCAACAATTGAATCCCATCTGGATTACAATTGGCTGGCCAGCTTTGAATCTCTAAAGTCCAAATGTGAATATGAAATTAATCTCCTCTTCTTGCGATCCTTTCGATCTTGACTTGACTCGCTTTTCTAACATGCCCCGCCGGACCGAATTTACCATAGTCCATAAGCAACATGCTAAGATAGCGATCACCCAGTCAAATATAAAGGAACCAATTAGAGTCCATAAGGGTAAGAAGTAAAGACCCATGTGGTCTTTGGGTCTCACATAATAGTAAACACAATTACTATTCTAACCCAATGGTCAAATGCATACGTAGTATGAATACGTATTACAACATCACTCTTTTCCCAGGGAGCGTATGTCTTAATGATATTGTAAGGATGATGGTCAGACACTATAATGTCTGACTTTGAGTCCCTTTTACTACTCATTGATCTCCTGGACCCACATCCCGCATAAGACAAATAAGATTTCAAAAAACTTCTTAGATCTTTTGTAAGCATCCATATGACGCAGATCTTTTATACGACCATTTTGTTCAAGTCGTGACTCTAAATCATCCGTCTGACGATTTTGACTTTAAACAGGTCTCATCTTTATCTTATCCATCTGATAGAATAAAGGCGGTTGCTCATGTGAGAGAGCCAACCTCAATCTGTCCGACATACTAGAAAAACATAGCTGAGATTTAAAAGAAAATGTACACAAACATTTTCAAGAAACTCATATGCAATGTCAAAAAGAACTTATTCTTTTATTAAATTTGATCTTTCATAGACATGGGAATTTACATTGATACAACTCAGCTCTTACGCAATCCTTGAGAAGATAAGTCTTTGTAAAACACATCTCTGGGGATCGCCTTCGTAAGCGGATCCGCTATCATCTCATGCGTAGATATGTATCTAATGTCTACCTTCGTGTTTTTATCATAGTCTTTTGCAAATTTGTAGCGGATATCAATGTGTTTGGTCTTACAATGGAATTTTGGATCTTTGACATAGGCTATAGATGCTTGACTGTCACTGTGTATTGGTACAACACCTGAGTCACTTGCATCAATTAGCATGTCTAAGAACTTCCTAAGCCAAACAGCTTCTTGGACTGCCATGCTTAATGCTACAAACTCGGCTTCCATAGTTGAAAGTGCGATGCAGGATTGTTTCTTGCTACTCCAGGATATTGTACCAGATCCGAGTAAAAAAACATATCCTGAGGTCGATCGTCGCTCATCGAGATCACCCGTCCAATCAGCATCAGTGTAGCCTTCGAGCATCAAGGCATCTCCTTGATAGCATAAAGCATAGTCTGCAGTTCCTTTAAGATACTGCATTATCCTCTTAACCGCTTTCCAGTGTACTTGCCTTGGATTGGATTGGTAACGACTTACCATTCCAACGGCAAAACAGATGTCTGGTCTTGTACACATCATAGCGTACATAATACTACCAACTGTACTGGAATATGGAACTTTTTCCATAATTTCATGTTCCTTCTAGTTCTTTGGACACGATTTCAGACATAAATTATCGCATTTTCTTATAGGAGTATCAATGGACTTGCAGTCATGCATATTAAAACGTTCTAGAACCTTCTTTATATAAGTCTCTGGTGAAAGAGAGAGAAGTTTCTTCGAACGATTCATTGAAATCTTAACTCCAAGGATATATGCGGCTTCTCCCATGTCTTACATCTCAAAAAACTGATGAAAGCCAAGCCTTGATATCCATCACAAAGCCCTTGTCATTTCTGGCTATTAAAATGACATCTACATATAGAGATATAATAACATACTTGCTCTTAATTCTCTTGATATATACACAATTATCTTCATCAAGCATGGAAAAATCATTTGATAAGACAACTTCTTGAAATCGTATATACCATTGCCTCGAGGATTGTTTAAGACCATATATGGATTTACAAAGTTTACAAACCATATGTTCGTTTCCTTCTTTTACAAACCCTGTTGGTTGTTCCATATAGATCTCCTCGTCTAATTCTCCATTGAGAAAGGTAGTCTTTACATCCATTTGATGTAATTCGAGGTATAAGCAAGCTACAATAGCCAGAATCAAGCGAATCGAGGTAAAACGCACAACAGGTGAGAAGGTCTCTTCGTAGTCTATCCCTTCATGTTGCATAAAACCTTTCGCGACAAGGCGAGCTTTATATCTGTTAATAGAGCAATCAGCCTTATGCTTGATCTTGAGAACCCATTTGTTCCCAATAGCTCTACGTCCTCTGGGTAAATCAACCAAGTCCCAGACTTGGTTAACTTTCATGGATTCTAATTCCTCCTTCATCGCTTCTATCCATTTGTCTTTTGCAGGGCATGATATGGCCTATTTGAAAGTAGCAGGCTCGTCATCTTCTTGTAGTAAAGTCATAAAGGTTTGTGGGAATTCATCCTCAAATCTTAGAGGAGCTAACCTTGTACGACTACTACATCGTATTTAAGATTCTTCAAGCCCTTGTTGACTCGAATTTAGATCAATTCTAATATCACTCCAACTTGGAATGTCGTTAGAAATGCCCCCACTTGGATCATTATTCCCGTATGGAATAGGATTCGCATCATTTGCATCATCCATTGGTGAAGGTTGAAACGTATTTTCGTCTTCACCAAGAATTCTCCCACTCGAATGAGGTAATCCTTCTTGATCATAAATCTCAAATAGATATAAGTCCTGACTTATCTCGCCCTGTTTTGGAAACTCGTTTTCCAAGAAAGTGACATCCCTCGACTCAAATTCAATTAGTCCTCCATTGTCTTCCTGACCAATGAAAACATAACCTTTGGAGTTTTCTGCGTATCGTATAAAGATACATTTCCTCCCCCTTGGCCCAAGTTTGCCATACTTATGGGAGGAAATATGTGCGTAGGATGCTCACCCCCAAGGTTTTAAAATGCTTAAGTCAGGAGACCTTAGGTTCCACAACTCATAAGGAGTGGAGCTAACTGATTTCGAGGGTACACGGTTCAAGATGAAAGCAGCCGTCAATAATGCATCACCCCAAAAGGTGATTGGCAAGTTAGCTTGCGCCATCATTGAACAGACCATTTTCATTAAAGTCCTATTCCTCCTTTCAGTAACACCATTTTGTTAAGGAGTAGAAGGCATAGTTACCTGATGAACTATGCCATTTTCATCACAAAGTTCCTTAAAGCTTCCTGATTGATATTCACCGCCTCTATCGGTTCGCAAGACCTTAATCTTGCGATCTAATTGATTTTCCACCAAACTCATATAGTTTTTAAAGCAGGTTAATGCTTCACTTTTGTGGGATATCAAATAGATATGACCGAATCGGGTGAAGTCATCAATAAAAGTGATGAAATAGGACTTCCCGCGTCTTGTCTTGACATTCATCGGACCACATATGTCCGAATGGATGAGCTGTAATGGAACCTCGGCCCTTGTACCGGTTCCAAACGGCTTGCGATAAGATTTCCCTACAAGGCAATGTTCGCAAGTCGACATTTTGACCTTTGAAACAATGGATAGAAGGCCACGTTTGGCAAGTCTATCCATTCGTGTTGGTCCAATGTGACCAAGCCTTGCATACCAAAATATTACATCTGACTCATAATTTGATGAATTTGCAACAAGGAAATTTTCATTATAAAATGAGGAATCATACATTGTATTTAATACAACAAATCCTTTGAAAACATACCCAGAACCAATTAAAGAATTATTACAAGACAAGTCTACTTTACAACTATGAAAGAACCAACTATAAACAAGACACATTAAAACGACCACAGATATAATATTCCTTCGAATATCTGGAGCGAAGAGGACATCATGTAGTAAGATAGTGCGGCCGTTGTCCAAGAATAGCTTGCACGTCCTAACGCCTTTCACTTCAACACGTGTGTTGTTTCCTACATATATCCAATTTGTTCCTTGGGGTATCCGGTGATACTCCACGAAGGACCGTCTGTCCCTTGCTATGTGGTCGGTGGCACCTGAATCAATTATCCAAAATGGATTAGATTCTACAAGAAATATTGAACTAGAAACACATATGTAACTAGCATTACAAGTTACATTGTCACCTTCATCCGTACAAGAATGGGCATAGTGACCTAACTTGTTGCACTTGAAGCACTTGATCCTATTCAAGTCTTTCTTCTTGTGCCATTTCTTGTTCCCACCCTTATGTTTGGGTTTCTTGGTAGACTCCGGTTACTTAGTACGTTCATTAGTAAACTTCGAATGATTTTTCCGTTTCTTTCCCCCGTGTGAGGAACTAGCAACCATATGTACTTCTGCACTTGGCTTGGCGGCCGCAAGCCGCTCTTCCTCTAACTCGAGGTGCTTAGAAATATCGCTGAAGTTCTTGATGCTCTCATTATGAGTGAGATGCATCTTCATTTGGTCCCACCCATTTGGTAGTGAACGTATGACTGCTTGGATTTGTTGCTCATCAGTGAGCACATGACCTGCATCCTTTAACTCTGAGATGAGATTCGCCATATGTCGCAGATGCTTCCCCATGGAATGATCTGGACGTTTCTTGTACGAATCGAATCTTATAGTTAAAGAACGAAGTTTGGACACCGAGGTGCCACAAAACTTCTCCTCTAGCTTGGACCATATGTCCATGGCTAGGTCATGCTCTCGGAAGATCCGCATTACGTCGTCTGCCATACATAATAGAAACGTAATACGAGTAATCTTGTTCTTCCGAGACCAAGCATCAAAAGCTTCCTTGTCTCTTCTGTGTTGGGCCGTAGTGCCCAACTCAGGTTAAATCATTACGTTCTTTAGAGTTTCGAGCACATATTGATCCTCTAGAACATATTGTATCTTTATGTACCATAGTTTGTAATTATCGCCGTTGAGTTTTTCACCTTTGTTCAACTCAGCGACGATGTTCTTAGCGGCAGAAGACATTTTATCTTTAAAATGCTGCAAAAGACATAAAACGAAGATTCGATCAAAAAACATTGCATAAATTTCATATTTATAGTCATCATTTTAGACATTTTCATAATTCAGCCGTCTCGGCCAGCGGACCGACCAAGGGAATGGATAGTCCATTGTTCACTACCCCCAGACAGAGCCGAGGTGTCCCACAAACTAGTCCAAAAGACCACTGGCCGAATCATGATCCATTGAGCCGCTGAATCAATCGAATGTGGAAATTTCAGACTAGTTTAATATCACTCCCACTTGGAAAAATCCCACTTGGAATGATATTATTATATTTGATAAGTTACTTTCGAAAAATATTGAAGATGTTGTTCTAGAATCGGAAAAGTCATTACGATCCCAATCACCATCTAGAACAACTTTCAATATTTCCCCATCACTTTATCAAATAACAGTACTCTTATAGTACTTTACAGCGAAAAAGAGATTTTGAAAACGTATTTTTCAAAAGTATTTTACAAACGTATTTTGCAGCGGGAGGTGTTGGCCTACACCGGCCATTGCCGGGGTCAAGCTATGGCTGCGCCAAGGCCGAATTCCCCCTTTCGTGGGATTTTGCCGTATGCAACTGCTGCCGGTCCCGTATGGGCCGGCCATGCAGACTCCCCCATCACCTTGGTCGAGGTCGGGGCTCACCGGATTCTCCTTTCATGGGGTTTTGTCGTATGCAACTGCCGCCAGTCCCGTATGGGCCGGCCATGCAGACTCCCCCATCACCTTGGTCGAGACAGGGGATCGGCAGTCCTGGATAGCCAGAGCCGGGCCTCCTCGGAGTGGCCATGGCCCCTCGGCCTCTGCCCTGGCCGAGGCCAGCCAGGGCCAGCCAGGGGGGCCCTGCCCTCCGGCCAGGGCCTCTGCCCTAGCCGGCCAGGGGCCCTGGCCCTGGCAGGGGCCAGGGTGCCTGGCCCTGGCCTCTGCCAGGGCCGGCCATGGCCCTGGCAGAGGCCAGGGCCGGTTAGGCCCTGGCTTATGGCCAGGGCGCTGGCCCTGGCCTCTGCCAGGGCCGGCCATGGCCCTGGCCGAGGCCAGGCTGGCCTTTGTGCATGCCGGCCATGGCCCCTTGGCCATGGCTGGCCTCCCCTTCCTTGGGGTCCGGTTTGCACACCCCCTTCCTGGAGGGGGGGTCTTGGTTGTCATTGGCCGTAGCCAACCCCCTCCGCATGGGGAGGGGGTACATAGCCTCCATGACCCATATTGCTATGGCGATCATGCACCAAAGAGGTCATCTTCTCCGTTGAGAATAACTACCATCGTCGCCGATGAGACACCCGTTCATCGAGAAAGTAGTTATGTTTCAATGGCCGTGTGCCAAAAAAAATAACATACCTTCACGACCGCAAACTTCACGCTCCACATGAAGAGAGTTCATATTCTCTATTGAATGGAGACTCGGCATCCATGAAGAGTGCGAGTTTGGCTAGATGAACGGTCAGTTATTCCCGTCACGGAGAGTTCCTGCCAAATCCGTAATGACAAAAGACCCTAACGTGAAAAGAACAACTACTGTGATTCTCTCCGTCATGATGCTCTCCTACCATATCCATAATGGTAGGAAACTCATTCGTCAAAAAGACAACGCCTCGTTCATCGGTGAGACCGGAGCGAACCCGTATGGCTTCGATACCAATGTAAGATCTCGTCGCGTGAGGATTGAGGATCTAAAGAGAACTTACGTTAGCGTACGCAGCGCTGTAGTCTTCGAACTTTGCCCTCGGGTTCGCCACAACGGTCAGTACTTCGTCACAGAGGATTGAAGCAGAGTTTCCACCGTCTAAATCTTTATTTATAAGAAGAACAAAATGGAAGGGAGAAGAGGAAAAGTTTTGCCTTATGAAAACTTATGGCATTCAAGATTACCCTTAAAAGCCTTACCCTTGGGTCCTATTTATAGGCTTTAGGGGTAGTTATTGTAGGACATAACAATATATAAGCTTATTAGCCTATATTAGCACATTTCCTTATCCTCTTCATTATGAACTTATCAAGTGACTTTTTGCACTTATAAAGTGACTTTTTTCACTTATCGAGTGGTCCTTTTCACACTTGAAAATGTTCCCTTCGCACATGCTTTCATGCACGCGACATCCGAGGTCCGTATACCCTCATACATCCCCTCATGGGTGTATACATGTCGTCCATATCCAACACCAAGATTATGCCAAACAATCCTATTCAAATGACTCGATCAAAAATGTCACGGCTTTGCTAAGCGAGATTGAGTCAAATGAATAAGAATATGAGTATTCACTTGAAATAAATGCTCGATGGGTGGTGAGCAAAAAGGATGTGACACATCAAAATATGAAGAGGGCAATTAATATATATAATGGGTTTGGGGTATAAAAAATTTTGTTGCCGTCATATAAGGTGATATTTATTCATGGAAATCTATACGGTCCTCTCGCTGTCGAGAGGATTCGTGTTTATTTAAAGCATAAAATGCTACACTACTGGATTGATATCACCTATAGAAAAAGGCGGATATAGTATCTTTGCCGGTGCAGGCAACTGCTACAACTGCTCTTTCCGTGGCTCCGCCAGATGCATGTTTCCACGGACTCCAACGAACTCCAACAATGTATCCCTCAGCATTCCCACAAGGACTCCACATGTACCCTACAGAGAATAAGATGCATCAGTTCGCTGCAAAAAATTCACTCGCGTAATAAAAGTATTCCAAAGAGGATCGTCTATATAAATGTATGAAATAAATAATGGTGGACGATACTTCCCTAGAAATAATCCAATATCCACTCGTGTTGTGATAGTTGTCTCCGTGGTGTCCTCTCTAAGCTGCTCAGGTAAATCTAGATCATAGGTATGGACCTCCTCGATAGGCTCGTCAAACTGTGACACGTCCAAGCTTACCTCTGATCCATAATCGTACGTGCACTGCAAAAGGTATGACGTGTGAAAAATATCTGAATCAAAGTAAATATCAAATGGAATACATGATTCAGAAATGGGATGTGTAAAAATATCTCCCAGAGTGGGAGCAGTAAGCTCTGTGGGATAGTCCTTGACGTCAGTGGAAGGATGAGGTGGCTGTAGGAGCTCTAATGGAGGAGGATAGTGCTCGGGATCCTCATGAATGGCTGTGTCCTCGTCCCGCTGTACGACCTCCTCGGTGATAAGCTCTGGCTCTGCATGTAAGGCCTCCTCAAAAGCATGCTCTGGCTCTGCATGTGAGGCCTCCTCGTCAATAAGCTCTGGCTCGACAGTGTGCTCCTTTGCCTTCTCATCAACTATCAATGTAGGATCTCTCTGGAATGGTGATGCTGGCTGCTCAGGTGTGTCAACTGGTGGGGATGTATCATGTGGTGGGGAATGCCCGCAAGCAATCTGAAAATATAGTCTATCCCCATCAAGACTGATATGGATGTCATCCTCAATTGTTCCTGCAGCTGAAACACGGTTCATAACAAAATCTACAAATCGTAGCTCAAATGCATCACCTGCTGTAATGCTCTCTGAACCGGCGAACCTCACTGACTCCAAGAAGCCCTCCAATAATCTCTGAAATGCGTCCTCCTCTGGCTGCGCATATGACTCAATTTCTGCTTCCTCTACTGCCTCTTCGTCCATCCATTCTTCATATGCAATAGCTGTATCATAGGATGTGGGATCGACGACGGCACATTCTAGCTCTGGTAATATGACTGGCGATGATTCTTGCCCATAAAATGAAGAAGCAGAACTGATATCTTTGGAAATCTCTGCAACCTTAAGCATGAGCGCATTCATTTCAAGTTCCCTCTTCACCCATTCCAATTGAAGGTCGCCCTTATCAAGCATGGCTTATATTTCAACTTAGTGTGCATGCATCTCATAAAAAAAAATCATTTATTTCTCATCAAGCTCGGGCCAGTGCGTTTCCTCAAAAAAGTATTCTCGCATCTTAGCACTCTGATCAAAATAGTATTATCCCGTCTGAGCACTCTGATCAAAATCTGTGGTCCACATAGTATAATCCATGACACCTGATCAACAAAGATAAATACCTGAAGAAAAATATCAGTGGCACAAAAGAATATGGAAATGATAATAATGTGGCGGGGGTGAAAATTTACTTTTGTTAAATTTTTTTTCGTAGTCTAATCAACCTAATTGTGACAAAGTGGCACCCAACGGGAAACACCTCCCCGGCAACGGCGCCAAAAACTTGATCGACGCTGGATATACAGCCGAAGAACGATTATAGTTTTACCGCAAGCGCACGGTCAAGTGGTAAGCGGATATCGAACACAAGGAGGTGGTGTTGGTTCCAATCTATCCTAGGTTGGCTCGACTACGAATGTTTTATTGGTGGAGATGGGTATGGTATGATGTAAGGACAATGGTGATGAATGTCGGTGTCGGTGATAGAGATGTTGGTCAAATATCGATTCAAATACAATATAATAAAAGTGTCTAGGGCTAGGGAATTCCCACTACGGATCGTCATACATCATTGTAAATAGTGAATCTCAATATTACTAGACTTGTGTTGAGGTGAACTAGTCGCAACTTAATGTAGAACCAAGCTCACGCTCTCTCACTATTACCGGTTTATAGCAAACCTAGATTAGAGCCCACTCTCGTACAAACCCTAACCTAAGCCACTAGCATGAAGATCGACATCATCGTCCAATCGCTCCTCGAGCCCACTCTCATGCAAACTCGAGTTACGATCTATGTTGTGATAGTTCGTATTCGTCCAATCTTTTGCAAACGAATATGGGTATAGATTTATAATAAAAATCCTAGGTTTGGTCCAATCTCTTGCAAACCGAGTCTAGAGAATTTCGATTATAAACCTAATTCGAATATCTAGGCCTTCCCATCGATAGGAATCCAATCTCTTGCAAACCCCAAATCGATGGAAATTCCTAGCAATCCGTGATAAATTAATCACAACCTAACCTCCTAGTAATTCTAGCAACTTAGAAATTCATTCATCACAAATTTGAAATTAGATGCATAGGGTTCATCCCCATGCCCTAGAACATCAAATCTACTCAAGCATAGCAATAACGATATAGAGATCAATAAAATACATTGCTTGCATGTAAAAAGATATCAAATCAAAGATTCAAACAACAAGAACAAGGATACTTAGCTTTGATGAAGAACTTCAATCCAATTACAAGCTTTTAGATCCAAGAGGGGGCCTAGGGCAAGGCCTAACCTCTAAATTAATCACTAAGAAAACATCATGGAACTCCCCTCTAATGACGGCTACAAAGCTCTTATATAGCCTCCAAAAAAACCTAGCAAACCCCCTAAAACCCCCTTGAAACCCACGCCTAAAATAAAATCCGGGCGCAAGTTAAGTTCTGGGCTGGCAGCGACTCGGTCGAGTGGAAAGCTCACTCGGCCGATTGAGAATTCCTTCAGAAACTCCAGAAAACAGCACTCTGTCAAAAACTGTCAAAAACTGGTCACTCGACCGAGTGGAAAGCTCACTCGGCCAAGTGAAAGTGTCACTCGGCCAAGTGACACTGATATGCGAATTCCAGCACTGTAGCATCAACTTGCAGAGATTCTCCAGATTTCATCTCACCTCCGATTAGTGCGTTCTTAGCGACGTTGGAACCGTCATGAAGTCTACTATCCATAAAAATATGAGAAAAATACTTTGACCACTGGAATGATAGCAGATTTCAAAAGAGTAGGAGGCTGTCTGAAAATCTAGGCGCTCGTGTCATCGGCGTCACTCGGCCGAGTGGGATTCTTCCGTCGGGCAAGTGGACTTCTCTACTCGGTCGAGTAGGATCTTCTACTGTTCTTCCAAAATTCCAGAGAGTTTGCCTTGATTTTCTTCAGAAATTCTGACTCTCTCAGGCGAGTGGAGTTCTCTACTTGGCCGAGTGGAATTCACCACTCGGCCGAGTGCATTGTAGCACAAGATCTCTTCGTATCAGTTGTACTCGGCCAAATACGCTTCTTCAATCAGTCAAGTGGGCTATGTTACTCAGCCGAGTCGGCTGTTTCTGGAGTTAACTCTTCTCCTCCTCGCCTATTCGTCGATTCTATAGATTTTCTTCTTCTTCCACTCATCCTCAATACCGTTAGCTTCTTAATAGGGCCATGAGCGATGCTCCGGTACGTGTGCAAGTCCTTTAAGCTCATTTTTGCTCCCAATTGCTCCATATTTCCTGAAATCCGACGAAAACGAGAAATAGTGGAAAGTAACGAAATATCGTCGAATAATCGTGAAAATCTCAATATGAGCAATCAAAATGGCATGAAAATATGCAGAAAAAATGTGTAAAATATGGACCGATCAATGGCATCAATAATGAGACATAGCCAAAGCTTGATCCCTCCTCCCATTTTTGTTGTTACAAAATTTTCAATTAGGACAAGAAGGATGTAGATACACCTAGAGGCCAAGGACTTTGATTACGAGACATTCCTCCAAAGCTCTTATGTTGTTTCAACCACTCATTGAGTCCATGGACAAAGGACTAAAAGGAGACCAACTCGATGAAATTAAAGATAATGTGAATTATGTATCTTTGTTTAACTGATAATATTGTTAGTGAGATTTTAAAAGCAAACACCACACTACAAATTTTGAGAATGTTGGAAAAGAAGTATGGAGAACGACCAATAGAGAGACCCCCAACCAAGGAAGAAAAGAGCTTCACAAATGAAGTATGCTTGATGGGACACCCAGATGACAAAAATGAGGTATATGATTCTAACTCAGATAATGAATTTGAGTTAGATGGTGTTTATGGGCAATTACATAGAGAGTTTGATAAATTAAGGAAATGGTATAAGAAATTAGAAAGTAATAATAATGTGCTGAATGATGATCATGATAAGCTTAAAATTAGGCATAATATTTTGTTACATGATTAAGTTGTTTTGAAGAAAGATAGTAGTAGTGACAGCACATTATTACATGATTTTGACGGTTTAAGGATTAAATATGATTCCTTGTTATGTCATAATTTTTTGAAAAATGAGCATGCAATTTTTGTCTCTAGTTTAAATGATGGAATATATATGCTTGAGAATGTTTTGAACACGAGTAATCTTAAGCACAAAGAATTTGTTCTTAAGCTTAAAGATGTTAAGAAAAGTCCATGTGTAAAGGCCACTCACCAACACAAGCATGTTCCCACAACACATAATGTTGTTAAGAATGCTAAACCTCCTCAGATGCATGTAAACCATGTTAAGAAATATCATGCATTTATATATGGTAAATATGTTAAGAATGACAAATCTGATGCTCACAATTCACACCATGCTTCATACACGCATGTTGATCGTAATGCTTATTATGCTCCATAAAAACACTTTGTGCATCATGATAGGAAACACGTTAGAAATTATAATGATGTAATATGGGTGCCGAAGCATTAAAGTTTGCATGATAGATATGCCTACATTCATAATGTTAGATATAATTATGATGGTCATCCTTGCATGCATAAGAAGTCAAACTCAAATCGAATATGGGTTCCTAATGGTTAGTTTTATTTGAACCCATGATTTGTCGGGTATCCATGCTTTACTTGATTATTCTATTGATACCTAAGAGTAGAATAGTATATTATTATTTACACTATAATTTTATAGTCTTTGATAAGATTGAAATAATTAGATTTCAAGTTTATAACATTTTTCATGATTTGTTGAGAATACTCGACTATCATTATATTGACAATCGACTACCGCTTGATATTTTCAATATTCTGCTCCATTTCGTATATAGTAGCCGACTATCAGTAGAGCAAGAGTCGAATATCTCTGTTAGGTTTTAAAAATGATTCATTTTGCACGTTTGATTATATCTTGACTTTTATTGAGTTTCTTCTTTAGTGAAGAACTCGTTGGGCTACTTTTGTGGACCCAACTTCTTGTGTGTACCAATATGCTTAAGGAGTCTTATTTCAGGTTGTATGGGTATTGGATAGTGGATGCTCAGTAACCTATGTTTTCTTAATTCTCTTCAAATGAAAAATAAGGGAATCGTGACATTTGGAGAAATTAAAAAAGTTAAACTTGTTGGGATCGGCAATGTCGATGAAAAATCTACACTTAATATTGATGATGTTAGTTCAATTTATGGTTTAAAGCATAATCTTCTTAGTACGAGTCAATTATGTGATAGGGGGTATAGAGTAGTTTTCACTATTGATGCAAGCTTAGTTTATGATCATTTAATGCAAAATATTTTGATTAAGGGTAAGCATAGAAAAGATATTTACAATTTATGCTTGCGAGATTATAATTAAAATATATGTTTAGTTGCATCATTTTGTGACCCACTACTTTGTCAAAGAAGATTTTGTTCTGTGAATATAAAGCACAAGGTATTTAAGAAGGAGTTAGTACTTGGTTTGCCTAAAATATGTTTTGTACTTTAAAAGTTTGTAAATCTTGTAAACACGGCAAGGTGCATAAAAGTACTTTTAAGAGTATATGAGCACTTAGTTCTGGTAGAACATTTGAACTCCTTTATATGGATCTATTTGGTCCCTCGAGAGTTTCTTCTCTTAATGGTAGTAAGTATGCATTTGTGATAGTTGATGATTGTTCATGTTTTACTTGGGAATTAATTTTATTCAATAAAAATGATGCCTTTAGTGAATTTAAAATATTTTTCAAATGTATTCAAAGATTTCATTCTACAAAAAAATTTCTATTTGTACCGATCATGGAGGTGAATTTAAAAATATGACTTTTCAAAAGTTTTATGAAAAACACCATGTTACGCACAATTCTGCTATTCATAGAGCTCCTCTACAAAATGAAGTAATTGCAAGGACAAATAGAATACTTCAAGAGTGTGAACTCACAATGTTGTGTGCGAGCATCTTTCCTGCGTCTTTTTGAGAAGAAGCAGTCTACACCATGTGTTATGTTCAAAATAGGGTACTTATTAGAACACCTTTTCAAAAGACCCTATATCAACTTTTGTACCACAAGTTCCCGTATAATCTTATTTTCGTGTTTGGTTGTAAATGCTATATTCTAAACACCAAAAATAACTTAGATAAATTTGACTCCAAAGCAGTTGAATGCATATTTATCGGCTATTCTTTGCACAGTAAGGCATATAGATTTTATGATAAAAGAACTCTTAATATTGATGAAATACATCATGTATATTTTGATGAATCTATTGCTAGTACTTCTCATGCTATTATTGATGATGATTATGATGTTAATGTTGCATAACCTATTATAGATCATCCATCTAGCTCACTTCCTAGAGCATTTTCTAACACATCACACACAGAAGTCATTGGTAATATGGGTGATAGTGTTAGAACTAAGTCATAAATTGAACAAATGACACATGTTGCTTTTGTACCTAATATTGAGCCAGAAAGGTAGATGAAGCTTTTGCAAATATCCCATGGATTGAAGCAATGCAACTTCTACAATTTGAAAGAAATCAAGTTTGGGAGTTAGTTCCAAGGCCAAAGGATCACCCCGTCATTGGAACCAAATGGGTGTATAGGAACAAAATGAATGAAGACGGAAATGTGGTAATGAACAAGGCAAGATTAGTAACTCAAGGCTATTGCTAATAAGAAGGTAATGATTTCGATAGAACTTTTTCTCCCATATCAAGAATAGAATCAATTACAATGTTATTAGATTTTTTTCCTCATATAAATTCTAAATTATTTCAAATGTATGTTAAGAGTGCCTTTCTTAATGGGTATATTCAGGAAGAGGTTTATGTTGAATAACCACATGGGTTTATACAAGTTAAGTATGTTGATTATGTTTTTAAATTAAAGAAAGCATTGTATGGTTTGAAACAAGATCATAAAGCTTCGTATGAGAGATTAAGAAAATTCTTAATTGACTCAGGATATAATGTTGGTAGAGTAGACACTTCTTTATGTTGGAAGATAAGTACCCTCAAGGCAATTTATCTATAGAAACATCTTGTTCGGATTTATATGGTACTAATTATCCTAATATGAATAAAATGTTTTTAAATACTTAGATAATTTCTTTAGACTTAAAGCAAGGTCATACATGTATCTAGATAATGATCTCGTTTATTAAAAGTGTTTGACCAATAAGAACTTGAGTCTTAAAGCATTCATGTTCATAGATATGTCGAGAAAAGGATATCGGCACATCAGACAGAACATTGTGTCTTTGTCTTAACCAAAAGGGTGAAGATGATCTCATAATCATTCGACCTAGTGAAGTCGGAGACGAGACACATGTGCTCATTAAAGAATGAGTCTACTGAACGACTCAATGAAGAGTTATCAAATGGTTAACATTAACTAAAATGTCGTTGATAACTTTATAGTGATGATAGGCAAGTTGGTCCTTAAGACTTGAGGTCATTGTACGAACTTATGCATGAATGGTGTCACATAGATCTATGATCTAGCTTCGAGGCAAGGCCTACTGAAATGTCTTAGGTTGGGTGACACTCGAAGCGTACGAGGTGAGTAGTGACCGAGAGAGGATTCATCTCTTCATGTAACGACCACTTTTCGACCATACGTTTTCTAGCGCGTATTTTCGTATCGTATGCGTACATCAGTATTCAAATTTTACTATAGTTTTCCTTAGCCCTAACACATAACCAGACCCCGTATTCTCGACCCTCGCAACGTCACGATCCCACCGGTATTTTTATTTTATTTTTCGGACGGCATTGGACTGACCCGCTTTTTCCCTTATTATTTTTTATATTAACTTTTCCTAAGTCTTGAAATTCAAATTTTTAATAATAATATAACATATTTGGGTGGTTACTGATTACTTTACATCCTAAATTTACTAATTAACTTTCTAACCCTATTATATCTCAACTATTAGCCTCTATCCCACGTTATCAGCCCACCTCCTTCCCACATGTCATCTACTCTCTCAACTAACTCATCCTATAAAAGCAACTCTAAGAAACCTAGGTCTAAGAAGGGCACAGCCGCCGCTCTAAACACAAAACCCTAGAGTAACATTCCCCTTTGTCGTGTCTTCCCCCCTAAAGCTACAGCTCGTCAGCCTTCCCCCTCACGTTGCAGACCATCGGCCCCCTGCCCAGTCACCGCCGACGTCTCCCCAATTCAGCCACCGCAACCCGCGTTTCCTCCGGTGTCCCCACTTGACAGCTCAGCCACCGATAAATCCCTTCAGGCGGCAGCCCTCCCTCACGCTCGATGCCGACAGCCGCGTCCTCCCTAACCCGACGCGGGCTGCCGCCCAACCTCCGACCGAAGCCACCCCGTCAGATCTGACCTGTCGCCTCAGCCTCTTGTTGCTGATGGCGCCACCATCTCAGGCCGGCCATCCCCTCGCTGCTGCCACTACTTTTGCCACTACCACTATTTTGGTGCTTCTCACCACACTGAAATGCCCGCCGTCGCTCCGACTAGCAGCGACATCTTCCACGCAGCTACCCTCTCGTTGTCTCCCCGAGGTATCCCTGACGGCCGACATCCATCACCGATAGCTGCAACCACTCCTCTACTCTTAGCCGCCATCCGTCATCATTTACCCTCGCGCTGCCCTACACGCAAGCCTTGTCGTTGCTTCCCTTGCTGTCGCGGCCACTGTCCATCTCAGGCTGCAAGCCGTCGTTTCCTTGCTGTCTTGCTTCTGTCCTCCTTATTGCCATTAGTCACTGCTACCACGACCCTTGATTTGTCATTTTTTTGCGCTGCCCACAGCCAAGGCGATCTCGACGATCCCATTCTTTACTGCGCGACCTTCAGTCAAGGAACCAGAAGCGACGCGATCCGTTGCCATTCCAGAATCCGACGATGTTTTCCCACGCGATCGTTGTACTAGGTTGGTTCCCTCGCTCGTAGTAACCCACACGTTACATCATTGAAAATCTAACTAAAAACGACAACTAATCACTAAATTTACTTTTACACTCTTTGAAAACTGTTGTGGAATCTAGACCGACAATTGGACAATTTGACGGTGCACATAGGGTAGAATCGTCGAATAGGCTTGAACGTTTGAACACTTGACTTGGAACTGATAGAACAGCCACGATCAACATAGAAACTTGCCCTAATAGGATTTCTAAAACTGTTCCTGACATCGTCCCCTTAATTTATTATAGACGAACTATAACCGACGCACTGCCTGTGACAAGACACTCCCTACGGACGTACCTCTCGCCAGTCCAGGCAAGTGTGCTCTCTTGCGTAGTTATGACCAGGTTTTAGGCCATTACTTCCTTACTATGTGAATGTTTGAAGAAGATAACCAAACGTAAAATGATAGAATCTGGGACACCCTCACGATAGCTGAGGCTTGACGACGAAGTCTTGGCACAAATTGCTATAAATGTCATGCTGATAACATTTCATCATTATTGTCTGCCATTCATGAACTGTATTATGTTGCATAAGCCCGCGGGAGAATATGGCACTCACCTAGCAAATTGAGTGATCCCTTGTACGGATAGCCTGCAGGAAATAGGGCACTCACCTAGCAGAGTGAGTGATACCTTGTACTGATAGCATGCGAACAATAGGACAGTCACCTAGCAGAGTGAGTGATCCCTTGTATAGATAGCCTGCGGGCAATATGGTACTCACCTATTAGAGTGAGTGATCCATTGTACGGACTTGTCTTGTGCACTTGGGTGGGGTAGGGTTAAGTGTGTCCACTTGGTTTAAAGGGTTTGATCCCCCTCTAGTCGAAAGGTGTGAATTCGTCGTGACACACACGGTCTGGTCTTGTCTTGTCTCGTCTTGTAGCCGATAGTACATGCTATGGCCATTACCATGCCACGTTTACTTTTCTTGCACCGCCTTTACTTTCCTGCCATGCCATATAATTGTAATGCTGTCACATCTTATAAATTGTCATGCAACAAACATTTAAATATTGTCTTCAAATTACTTATACCTTGCAGTAGAGTCTTTCTCATCTTTCACTTGTAGACTCTGCCTGACGTAGAACTCATTTTTCTCTTATGTGTTTGTACGTCAGGTACTGAGACAGAGTACTAGGACCAGGAAGATTCGTTTGGACACGTGACCTAGTGAGCCAGGAGTTTGTTGACTAGGGGTCGCCCTTAGTGGAGGACTAGAGACTAGTGTTGCTGCTGCCATTCCTAGGTTTGTTTTAGTACCTTGTCGTAGTTGCCTTTGACCATGCTGAGGTCTTGATGTTTTATTTCGCGTTTGGTCATTTCTAGATGTGGCGTTTAAATTATATGAATGTTGGTTTTTTATTGTTATGAAATGTAATACAAGAACCTGTACTCCGTTTGGTGTATCCTTATAGACGCTTATTGGCCTTGAGTTTCATAGCTTCAGCCTATGTGGACCTTCGTCTCGTTCCTGCTTCCGTCGTTTTGTGAAGCAGGGCGTGACAGGTTTTAGTGGTGGCCCATTCAGGTCATGCGATTGCAAACTTCAGAACAATAGAAATACTATCATTAGCTGAAACGTCTAGAATTACCCCGTACACGGAATTTACTCGAGAATCTTGTCTCAACATGATAGGGAAACCCATTAGACCAGGATTGTAGGAAGATTTAGTTAGACACCCGTGTTTGTTAGTTAGATACCTTTGCTAAGATTTAGTGTAATCATCTTAGGTGTTACCCTGGTTGTTCACACCCAGTCCTGACCACCTTTGATTCCGGAGTTTTATTTAGTCGTTCGCTTAGGCTTATCAAATTTCGGGCCAAGTAGAACGTAGTGATCGTCGCATCCGTGCAACTTGAACCTGAGAAGCATGCGATGGTTAGAGACTTCGAAGGAGTATTTCTGGAGGATGTTCTAGGTCTATGCTCTAGATGAAATTATAATCTTGATCCTCTAGGAACCCCCTTTCCTTTAATTCTCTATCAAAGTCTAGTTCATTAGAAAATCTTGGAACCAAGTTTTCCTAATCATTAGTCGACCCAATAATCATGCCCTTGATTTTTATTATTTCTAATCATTACACTTCTATGTTAATGACCGTAGAGTTCCATCGTAGAAAATTCACTAAGTTATCTCCTAGTCGTATTTATGTTTTGATCATTCGATTCTATTTCTTGCCCTCGATTTCCGTGATCCCATCATCAGCCATCATTAACCTTTTGAATCTTTCCCATTGCATATCCTAATTCTTTTGAAAGTATTTTTCGATGTTCCTTATTGAATTTTTCGCCTAGTTTAATTCCTTCGAAAACCTTCAGTATATACTTAGGTTTCATATCCTTCAGTTGACTTAAACTCAATCTTGATTATGAAGCTTCTTTATCAAAATCTTTAGTTACCATCTCGTAACTATTCTTCTGACTTATATCGTCCATACATCTATTTCTCATAACCTCGTAAGTTTACTCTACTTTCTTCATATAACAGACTTAAAAAAACCTCATTTCTATTTCACTAATTCAATATATACCAATAAACTTATTGCAAACAAATTATCGTACATACTTTTAAATACTTTTTAGGCTAAATAGAACTCCAACTTTTTGAGTGTGTCGGCTTTATATTTGTCGTATTCATACTTCAAAAAAATTTTCCCAAATCTATTTCCATTTGCAAAATAATTCACTACATCACTTTACTCTTTTTTCTTTGTCTAATACCTATTCTGTGCTTTGACGAATACGTCTACTCGCTATTCTTGTATAAGTTATTGGGATATTATTATATTTTACTCATACCTTTCTTTCCCTTACTTAATTATTCGTATCTACTTTTTTATGTCACCTAACCAAGCTACCTCCTTATCCATGACTCATCTGGAATCATTCATCACAATCTTTATTTCATTGCGCCCCTCCACCTCAAATTATACACTATTGCTCATTTATCGCATTGGTGCGCGTCATTACTTATTTCAACTGTAGCGAGATTTGTTTTAAGAATTGCGTTATAATCCTTTTAAATGTTCCTTTCCATTTTAATACATCATCAGCGATATTAATTTTTTTAGTTATTCGTTATATTGTTAGAATATTAGATAGTAATATCATTAAGGGATTATAATTACGAATATGCATAGTTTAAGATGATAAAAGGGTAGTTGTAATTAGTTAATAATGAACACGTATAATTTAGACTATTCCATTGTATGAGGTGATAAATAGAATGATGTATCAAGCCATGTATTTCTTATTTGGAAAATACCCAGGCGTGGCGGATCCAATAGAGTAACCTTTGTGAATGAATTGTACACAAGAGGATGAATACAATACAGATTTTAAATCCAGATGAGCAACAGCTAAGAGTAGCTATGTAAGTATAATATGATTTATGGTGACGATGATAATGAGTAAAGTTTTTTTAAAGTAAAAAAAGACTCAATTTTACATGCAGAGTGATGTAGAATTTTAGAAATGGTGCGATATGTTGATACGAATGGACAGTTGCGTGGGTTGATCTAAAATTTGCTTAGGATAAGATACAATGGGAAACGATAAGACATGATTTAATAGTTCGTTAATTGTGGTGAATAAATTTATGAGTCGTCACGATGAAGGATGTATTGGGAACATGATAATTGTTGATTATAAATAATGATGTATGCTAGGCGTAGTTGTGATTAGGGTAATATATTAGTAATTAGTGGAGCATCGTTATAGCAGTTGATTGATATAATAATAAGATTGAAATTGGAGGATATCATCAATCGTAGTGCTACAGGTTAAGTTAGACAATGACCAACATGATGATATAGTAGGGATAAAACGACTCATGGGAACAAATAGTTTTAGAGAATTTGATTACGAAGGATTTATACGTTAAAAATTTCACATAAATGTTACTGCTCTGATAACCAATGATAAGTGAAAAAGTGATGAAATTTACAAGGATATTGATTGATGATGTGTGGTAAGGTTGTTTTGTATAATATATTGATCAGTTTAAAGTAAGAGCTTTGAGTTAGAATTCGAACGGTAATATTGGATCTATAGTTAAGTGTTAAGATGTGATTGTAGTAGTAGCATTATTCAGGGATGAGATGAGTCGTGATGCCTTTTTTGAGGACACTCGGTTGAAATTAAAGTTTTAGCATTCATTATGTTAAAATATTAGAGTTGCAGTTATAAGCATATATATATTATTATTATTATTAATCACTCACCTTTGTTCCTGCATGTCGTGAGTAGTCGTCTATAGCCATGTATACTTGCCCACTAATGGTTAAGGCCATCGATGGTGCTTCGTCATCCGAACCTCTTTTCGAAGCTAAATCCTAATCTCGTCACTTGCATCACTTCCTACTTTTCTCGCCTATCGTCTGAAGTATTTTAGATCATAGTTTACCTTGTAGAAATACGATGAGTTGCATATATATTATCGACAATCTTTTATCGAACTCCAATTTTAAGAAATTTCAAGGACGGAATTTTTCTTAAGGTGGATAGGATGTAACGACCACTTTTCAACCGTATATTTTCTAGCGCGTATTTTCGTAGCATATGCGTATTTCAGTATTCGATTTTTACTATATTTTTCCTTTAGCCCTAACACGTGATTGGACCCCTCGCGATGTCACGATCACCCCGGTATTTTTATTTTATTTTTCGGACGCCATTGGACTGACCCGCTTTTTCGCCCATTATTTTTTATATAAACTTTTCCTAAGTCTTGAAATTCAAAATTTTAATAATAATCTAACATATTTGGGTGGTCACTGATTACTTTATATCCTAAATTTACTAATTAAATTTCTAACCCTATTATAGTTGGTTGTCTTCCCCCTCATGCTACAGCCGTCAGCCTTCCCCCTCACGCTGCAGACTATCGGCCCCCTGCCTAGTCACCGCCGACGTCTCCCCACTTCATTCGCCACAACCCACGTCTCCTTCGATGTCCCCACTTGATAGCTCAGCCGTCGATAACTCCCTCCAGGCGGCAGCTCTCCCTCGCGCTCGATGCCGATAGCCGCGTCCTCCCTAACCCGAGGTCGACAGCCGCCCTACTTCCGATCGAAGCCATGCCATCAGATCTGACCCACCGCCTCAGCATCTTGTTGCGGCTGGCGCCACCATCTCAAGCTGGCCATCCCCTCACTGCTGCCGCTACTTGTTGCCGCTGCCGCTGTTATGGTGCCGCTCGTCGCACTGAATCGCCAGCCGCCGCTCCGACTAGCAGTGACCTGTTCCACGCTGCTACCCTCTCGTTGTCTCCCCAAGGTATCCTCGACGGCCGACCTCCTTCACCGACAGCCACAACCGCTCCTCCACTCTCAGCCGCCATTCATCGTTGTTTACCCTCGCTGCCCTACTCGCAAGATTCGCCGCTGCTTCCCTTGCTGCTACAGCCGCTGCCAATCTTACGCTGCAAGACATCATTTCCTTGCTGTCATTCTTCTATGCTCCTTGTTGCTGCAAGTCGCTACAGCCGTAGCCCTCGCTTTGTCGTTTCGTTGTGCAACCCGCAGCCGAGGCGATCACGACGATCTCGTTCTTTACTGTGCGACCCGCAGTCAAGGAACCAGAAGCGAAGCTATCTGTTGTCGTTCTAGAATCCGATTTCGCTTTCCCATGCGATCATCGTCTAGGTTGGTTCCCTCGCTCGTAGAAACCCACTAGTTACGTCATTGAAAATCTAACTAAAAACTGCAACTAATCACTAAATTTACATTTACGCTCTTTGAAAACTGTTATGGAATCTAGACCGACAATTGGACAATTTTGACTGTGCACATATGGTAGAATCGTCGAATAGGTTTGAACGTTTGAACACTTGAATTGGAACTGATAGAATAGCCACGATCAACCTAGAAACTTGCCCTAATATGATTTCTAAAGCTGGTCCTGACATCGTCCCCATAATTTATTACAGACGAACTATAACCGATGCACTGACCGTAACGAGACGCTCCCTATGAACGTACCTCTCGCCACTCCAGGCAAGTGTGCTCTCTTGTGTAGTTATGACCAGGTTTTAGGCCACTACTACCTTACTCTGTGAATGTTTGAACAAGAGAACCAGACGTGAAATGATAGCGTTTGGGACACCCTCACGACAGCCGAGACTTGACGACGAAGTCCTGGCACAAATTGCTATAAATGTCATGATGATAACATTGCATCATTATTGTCTGTCATTCATGAACTATATTGTGTTGCATAAGCCTACAGGTGAATAGGGCACTCACCTAGCAGTGTGAGTGATCCATTGTACAGATAGCCTGCAGGAATAGGTTACTCACCTAGCAAAGTGAGTGATCCCACCTAGCAGAGTAAGTGATCCATTGTACAGATAGCATGTAGGCAATATGGCACTCACTTAGCAGAGTGAGTGATCCCTTGTACAGATAGCCTACGGGCAATAGGACACTCTCCAATATAGAGAGAGTGATCCCTTGTACGGATGGTCTGTGTGCAATAGGACACTCACCTAGCAGAATGAGTGATCCCTTGTACGGACTTGTCTTGTGCACTTGGGTGGGGTAGGGTTGAGCGTGTCCACTCGGTTTAGAGGTTTGATCCCCCTCTAGCCGAAAGGCATGAACCCTTCGTGGCACACACGGTCTTGTCTTGTCTCGTCTCGTCTCGTCTCATTTTGTAGCTGGTAGCACACGCTACGGCCATTGCCATGCCATGTTTTCTTTTCTTGCACCATCTTTACTTTCCTGCCATGCCATATAATTGTAATGGTGTCGCATCTTATAAATTGCCATGCAACAAACATATAAATATTGTCTTCAAATTCCTTACACCTTGCTGTAGATTCTTTCTTACCTTTCACTTGTAGACTCTGCCTGACATACAACTCCTTTTTCTCTTGGGTGTTTGTACGTCAGGTACTGAGATAAAGTACCAGGACCAGGAGGATTCTTTTAGACACTTGACCTGGTGAACCCGGAGTTTGTTGACTAGAGGTCGCCCTCAGTGGAGGACTAGAGAATGGTGTTGCTGTTGCCTTTCCTAGGTATTTTAGTACATTGTCGTAGTTTCCTTTGACCATGCTGAGGTCTTGCCGTTTTATTTCGTGTATGGTCATTTCTAGATGTGGCTTGTAAATTATATGAATGTTGATTTTTTATTGTTCTGAAATGTAATGCAAGAACATGTACTCCATTTGGTGTATCCTGACAGATGCTAATTGGGCTCGAGTTTCACAGCTCCAGCCCATGCGGACCTTTATCTCGTTCCCGCTTCCGTCGTTTTGGGAAGCTGGGCATGACACTTCCGTCCATGGGAAGTTAGTGCCACAGGCTTAGTACGGGTCTTGGTGAAAAACCTCGACCGAGGTATATTGTTGTAAGTACAATGTAACAACCCGCTTTCTAGTATTTCCGAGAAGTATGAATCCGTCCCAGGCATTCCCAGATCAACGAGTGTTACGTAGAAAGAGAAAGGAAGAGAGTAAAATGAAATCTGCAGATCACTGCGCACGTGCTGGGAAGTATAAATTAAGCTCCATCACAAAAATAATACAGATAGTTAAGCAAATGTACATACATTTCATTTTATTTATGTAATGGTTAATTATTACATATGACATCTCTGAATAGTGTACAAAAGGAGTAAACAAGGAAATCCAATAAAAACCCAAAAGGAAAAACACTCACACACTACATCAGGTACAAATCACTTCCTAACTAGCCCTGGGAATCATCTGTATAAGACTGCCCTCTATGGCTCCATCTCTGAGTAGGCTCGTGAGTCTAGATCTGTTTTGACAATCCTTCTTCTAGACCTGGAACAGTAAATACGGTACGTCAACACGTGACCTAGTAGGATTCCTAACTATGTTTGGTATGACCCAGTTTAGAACCGAGCTACCTATCTAATAAGGGTGGTCAACAAGTAAGGGTCAGAATGCATATAAAAGTATTCATAACATGATATGCAAGCATTAAAGAATAACTTGTAAAACATGCATACGTAACCATATTATAACATGCAAGTGATGAAAGTAAGAAGGAGAACATATTAACATGAGAGAGGAACATGTTAACGTGTGGTAATGTAACGACATGTTTTCATCAAGACTAACTATTTACGTATTTGACCAATTTTTCAAATTTTTAACTATTTTATAATGGTTTGTCAGGAGTTTTACGATTTCAAAAATTTCTTATAAAAATATTTTGAAGTACCAGACTAGTTATGGAGTATTTTAAAAAGATCGGATTTCATCAAATACCTCTAAAAGATTCTAATAAAAATTCATTTTCAGTTATTACCGTTTTGGCTTAATGAATTTATTTTCTATACAAATATCATCAAAACGATTTCAAACTTTTACAGTAACATTCAATGATCAATTAGGGCTTCCCACATTAATTTCATAATTTTCTGAAGCTAAACCAATAGAGAACCCGCAAACCCGCTTCCTAAACGTTTTGGCCTAAAACTAGTATCTCCGTAGCTCAAACCCTGAAACGGACTTTGTATTCGCGATCCTCGCGACGATACGATCCTGTGGGTATGTTTTTTGTAATTTTTCGGACACATTTACTGGTAGGGGCAAAATCGTAATTTCGTTACAAGATTTAGCAAATGACTTTCACTAAATAACTTTTTAACCTCCCGTAATTACATTAACCTAATCAAATTTTAACCCTAAACCAGGACTAAAATGTGGAGAGACACGTTTTAAGTTTTTCTTCGCTTAGTCTAAGATTAAACCTAACCTCGTTAATACCATACCTAATTGCATTAATTTTTTTTTGACTAACTGATTACCATGTGATATAATTAAGGTTATATAATAACCCCCATTCTTCTTCTTTCCCTCAACCCATCCCCCTGGTTCCCAAACACATGCACCCAAGCTCTATCCTCTTCACTCTAAACTTACGCACACACACCCTCTCTCTATTCCTTAACCCCCCTCTCTCTATTTTCACGTTCGAAACCCATGCAACCACGCCCTCGACCTTCCCTCTCCGAGAGCTCGCCATCCGACCCCCACGTCGTCGCCTCGCTCCCATCCTACCTCCGCTGACTGATGCCCCCACGTCACCGGAGATTCCCCGACGTCCGACAACGCCCTCAAACACCCCCGCTCTTCACCATCATCCGACGGGAGCTACAACGCTGCCGGAGCTCCTCCACCCTAGAACCCTCCGGCGACGCCCTCGGCCACCACCGTCGCTGCTTCGTCTCGCTTCGACAACCCGCAGCAAAGCACACCCGACGGCCACGACTTCCGCCCCACTTCTGCACCACTCCCACAGCACTCCACAGCCTGCCTCCACTGTCCACGGCGACACACACACCCCTCTGATCTTACCATCGTCGGAGCTCCGCCCAGCTGCATCCACTCTCACCTTCGAACGGTCCCGCCACCGCCACCGAACGGCGTACCCCTCTCGCCTGCTCCTCTGTCGAGCGTCGACGCCCCCGGAGCCATCAACACCGCCTCGATCTCCTCTCGCCAAACCTCTGATCCGACTGTCGCAGCGACAAAACCCCACAGACCCCCATTTAACTCACACCTCCCGCCACTTGCGAAGCCCCCGCTCCCTCTCTCCTCGTCGTCATCGCCAGGAGGTAGCACCGCCGCCGCCTAACGCCCCCCCCGCCTCTCACCGGCGACCCCGTGGCCCCGCCTCTCTTTGCCTTCGCCTCCCGCCACCACTCGACGTCACAGATCCCGCCACCGCTAATCGGAGCTCAGACTCCGCCCCGCTTCGTCGTTCCGGTCGCCGCCGTCGACAAAAGCGAGAAACGCCCCACTGCATGCGAAAGAACAAACGAAAGGTGAAAAAATAATATGGATACGTATTAAGAAACGTATAAACGTATTTTTGGAAATTTTTATATTAATATAAATAGGAGTTTTTGATGAAAAATTCATAAGTAAAGATATATAGTCCAGAAAATTACAAGACTAGGCCCAGAAAATCAGAAATGACATTCTAGACCCAATGGCACTAGTTTCATCTCATTCTGATACTTAGTTTTTTCAAAATTAATTTTTAACCTTAAAAGTTAAATACGTTATTTTCGTTTAAAAATACATAACTTATTATTTTCACGTAAACTAATATGTAAGAAAAATATATGTTAAAGTACTCTCTGAGACGGCCATTTTGACAGCTCACTTGAACCATTCTGATGCAGATTTCATCCAGAATAAATTGTTGAATACATACGTTAGTAATTGAGAAATAGATTTTAAATGGATTTTGAGCTTTGAAAATTATAAAAATTAACAGAAGCGTCTGAAAAATATTTACTCCTGCAGTAAAATTATTTTCATCATATCTAGCCTATAAAAAAAATTTAGAACGCTTTCCGACACCGTTTCAATCGATTATAAAATCAAACACGTTAAGTTAAATAGGTAGAAAATAGGTGTTCTGTAACCGATTGTCCTTGTGTTTTGCAGGTACAAATTCTTGTGCATCAACGTCCGTGGAAGCCTTAGATTCAGTTCCGGCTTGCTACGTTGATCTCAAAATCAGTAAGTCACGATTAATTCTAAAGTTAGAAAATTAGATAAGTGTACCAGTATGAACTTAGGACACCACTATAGCCTCCGAACGGCTACTTGACTTGAACCGAACTAGAAACCTAATCTAATAGGAAAGTAATCAACTATAGATTACTTTGCCAACTTTCAACTTTGGTGGTTGTTAAACACAACCATCAACTTGGGTAAATTGTGTGCTAAACAATACTTCTACATGCTCGAAGCATGGAATCGGTATTACTGTTGTTGGACTTGTCTTTATCCTCAGTTCGCTTTGGCACAGTCAGCTTTGGAATGAGTTACCACCCTCTGGTTTTCAATGAGAAAGTCAACCAGTGGACTTGGGTTGACTAACATGTGATACACCGTATGGAACATCTTGTGAAACTTGTTGTGGAATATCTTGTGGAATATCTGGTGGAACATCTCATGAAACATCTTGTGGAACATCCCGTATAAACATGTACATAGAACATTTGACACTTCACTGGGGTTTTTGGGGTTACTCATAGTTTGAGAGAGTATGTGAGTGACTGGAGTTCAATCTTCCCGTCCCGCTGCCTGTATTTCGGCATACCGTCCCGCTGCCTGTGTTTCGGTAAAATACATGTACCGTTCTTGTGTTTCGGCATTCGTCTAGGTCGTGCCCAGGCAAGAGATGAACTTGATGGTCACATATTGTACTCTCCAACTTGAGTCACGTAGTGTAGTTACTTTTGCACAGTCACTTTTACTTTACGCATTACAGTCACCTTTACTTTACACGTCCCATGCACGTTGCTTACTACACTTGTGCAGTCACCAGTACTTTACTTATCGTACTTTTAGCAGTAGCATGTTTCACTTCCTTAGCCTGTTTTACACTCGTACCACCACAGTACAGTTGTTCTTTTCTTTCAGTTCCGTTTACTGTTACTACTCAGTTGTGTACAGTTGTTGCTTAGTACTTTACTTTTCACTCTGATCTGCTTGTACCTAGTTACTTTTGTCATACTTGTGCACTGCTTCTTTTCTATATTTAGAATTGTTGTGACTTACCTACGGTTCCATCTCCGTGGCACCGCAGACGACGTACAGATGAAGATAGATGTTCCTGAGCTAATAGCGCCAGAAATCGACCGCAGCTTCCAGAGATATTTTCAGTTGTGTACTTTTCTTTTCTTTTCATGTATATCTGCTGGGACATCTTGTACAGTATGGATTGTAATAATTGGACACTATTTGGGTATTTTTGAACATCTCTGCATCGTGGCTATTTTGGTTTCACTGGTAACCTGCAGGACCTGTGCAAATATCAAATAAGTAACGGGCCCCCGGGAGCGGGTCTTTACAAGTTTGGTGGCCCATGCAGGTCCGCGCTAACTACCTCGTGAACAATATAGCAAGATCAGGGTGTACAATATAAAATACTCAAATTAACCTCGAGTACGGGATGTCTCGAGTGTTCACCTGTATTGGAAATACTGGTAAAGTGTCCTTATTACTATCTTCATTAGGTCTTCCTCGACCCTTATCACTTTATTTGAACTCTTCACCTTTGTCTAGAAATTCGTGTTCCATTCTTGGTTATACCTTCCCTAGTAACCTCTTTTGCTAGCAGTTATAGTAATTTTTCATAGGTTGAACTGTCTACCCACTTCATCTTCATCACCTTTCCTTCAGTTGATGATGTCAAGCATATAAATGATAAGCTTCCTTCAGTGGACCATGATCCGGTTAATGTGCTTGGCCAAGTTTGTTGGGTCACCCTTGCTAGACTTGGGGTAAGTGATCCTGGCTTAGTCACTTCCCTGGCCGTGTTCTGCTGGACCGTAAGGACGTGAATCATGAGTTTGTAACGCCATCAATCTTCATCACTATCACCCTTCCTTTAGCTTGATGACCTTTCGATTGACCTCCGTAGAATTTTTCTATTTCTAGTTGCTTGAACTCTAGCTACGTCTATTTTAAGGAAGGGTAGCGTTCGACTTTTCGATCACCAGAATTTCGATTTCGACAACGGAAGCAAATCGAAGGACGTTCAGAAGTATTGGAGGATGGTGCTAAAGATTTTGAGACGAGCCAAACCTGACGTAGGCTGTTTGCGTCTTTTATGAGCTCGTGTTTCTCTTCTAGCCCATACTTTCACCTTGTACCCGATTTTTCCATGGGTTTGAATTCCTATTCCACCTATAACCTACCCCACTCTTTATTTCCTTTGTCCGCTTCCTCACCTCGAGCCCCTTTCCTGCCTAACCGTCTACCCTACCGACGACTTTCGGTGCCCCCCTTCTTTTTAAAACCCTTCCTCCCTTCCTCACCAAGCCATCCCGTGGCTTCCCCTACGCCATATCGACTCCCACTCCTCCTCCCGGCCTCTTCCCCAAGCGAGCTTGACCCATATCACCTCCAATTCCTTCGGCCTCACCCGAAGCTCCGCCAGATCCACCCCATCCTGGTGACACCCGCCACGTCAAGCAGTCGCAGCCACCATAGATCGACAACCACCGATGGCCCTCAGACGATATGTTTTGGGATTTTTGGCCTTGGCGACAACCCTTGCCACCACCTTCGCTACCGCTGTGTGGCTGAGATCTTGGGAAGCCGTGATCCTTGGGCTTCTCTTGAGCTCTCTGCCCTGGGTCTCCCCCAAGTTGAGATCCCGTTTAGGCTTCCTTTTACGTCTACTCCTTCTAGTGTGCTGGAAAGCGTGTTTTTGGTTGTTCATCTGTTGGGTGATGTTGGGTGTTGCCAATGTCAAGTATTGGTCTACGGAAGGAGTGATGGCAATGATTATTGGCATGATATTAGCCTTGGGAGTTGAAGTTGGATGTAGACCTTGTTCTTGGCTCTGGATGAGAGCATGGATCCTGCCTTATTATGGGATATTATGGAGATTGATGGAAGAAATACTGGCAGTGAGTACCAACTTTGGGTATTGGCCTTGAACTTATCTTTGGGCGTTGATTTGGACGTTAGCATGTGGTTGGGCATTATGTAGATTGATGTTGTTGGTACCCGTGGATTAGTCGATACATGCTATATTATGAACGACATCTGTGGCTAGACCCAATTAGTCACCAGTAGCACGAATAAACTTTATGGTCTTTCGTTTTATGTGGTTTAAATAGCTTGCTACTGGCTTATCACCTCAGGTTCCAAGTTCGAACAGATGTTGTCATCGTAATAGCCATCATTTTCATGTGATGTTATTATCTCATGTTAATTTTAGGCTACCTGAGAAGTCAGAATTACTATTGTGATGATACTGGTCTCAGGAATAGTTACGGAAGCTATGGTAATGTCAATAGTATGTATTCATATATAACATCTCTTGTTTTCTTGATGCTGTGATATCGCATTATATTTACAACCTAATTTACTATATTACTATCTTTTCTATCATTTATTTGCTTGAGCTTCTTCATAACATCAATTATTGTTTCAGAAAAGTCTTTTAAATTCCGAGGATGGAATTATTTTAAGGAGTGTAGGATATAACGACATGTTTTCATCAAGACTAACTATTTACGTATTTGACAAATTTTTCAAATTTTTAACTATTTTATAATGGTTTGTCAGGAGTTTTACGATTTCAAAAATTTCTTATAAAAATATTTTAAAGTACCAGATTAGTTATGGAGTATTTTAGAAAGATCGGATTTCATCAAATACCTCTAAAAGATTCTAATAAAAATTCATTTTCAGTTATTACCGTTTTGGCTTAATGAATTTATTTTCTATACAAACATCATCAAAACGATTTCAAACTTTTGCAGCAACATTCAATGATCAATTAGGGCTTCCCACATTAATTTCATAATTTTCTGAAGCTAAACCAATAGAGAACCCGCAAACCCGCTTCCTAAACGTTTTGGCATAAAACTAGTATCTCTGTAGCTCAAACCCTGAAACGGACTTTGTATTCGCGATCCTCGCGACGATATGATCCCGTGTGTATGTTTTCGTAATTTTTCGGACACGTTTACTGGTAGGGGCAAAATCGTAATTTCGTTACAAGAGTTAGCAAATGACTTTCACTAAATAACTTTTTAACCTCCCGTAATTACATTAACCTAATCAAATTTTAACCCTAAACCAGGACTAAAACGTGGAGAGACACGTTTTTAAGTTTTTCTTCGCTTAGTCTAAGATTAAACCTAACCTCATTAATACCATACCTAATTGCATTAATTTTTTTGACTAATTGATTACCATGTGATATAATTAAGATTATATAATAACCCCCAATCTTCTTCTTTCCCTCAACCCATCCCCCTGGTTCCCAAACAAACACACCCAGGCTCTATCCCCTTCACTCTAAACTTACGCACACACACCCTCTCTCTATTCCTTAACCCCCCTCTCTCTATTTTCACGTTCGAAACCCATGCACCCACGCCCTCGACCTTCCCTCTCCGAGAGCTCGCCATCCGACCCCCACGCCGCCGCCTCGCTCCCATCCTGCCTCCGCTGACTGATGCCCCAACGTCACCAGAGATTCCCTGACGTCCGACAACGCCCTCGAACACCCCCGCTCTTCACCATCATCCGACGACAGCTACAACGCTGCCGGAGCTCCTCCACCCTAGAACCCTCTGGCGACGCCCTCAGCCACCACCGTCGCTGCTTCGTCTCGCTTCGACAACCCGCAGCAAAGCACACCCGACGGCCTCGACTTCCGCCCCGCTTCTGAACCAGTCCCCCAGTGCTCCACAGCCCGCCTCCACCGTCCACGGCGACACACACCCCCCTCCGATCTCACCGTCGTCGGAGCTCCGCCCAGCTGCATCCACTCTCACCTTCGAACGGTCCCGCCACCGCCACCGAACGACGTACCCCTCTCGCCCGATCCTCTGTCGAGCGTCGACGCCCCCGCAGCCATCAACATCGCCTCGAGCTCCTCTCGCCAAACCTCTGCTCTGACTGCTGCAGCGACAAAACCATGTAGACCCCCCTTCAACTCACACCTCCCGCCGCTTGCGAAGCCCCCGCTCCCTCTCTCCTCGTCTTCATCGCCAGGAGGCAGCACCACCGCCGCCTAACACCCTCCCGCCTCTCACCGGCGACCCCGTGGCCCCGCCTCTCTTTGCCTTTGCCTCCCACCACCACTCGACGTCACAGATCCCGCCGCCGCTAATCGGAGCTCAGACTCCGCCCCACTTCGCCGTTCCGGTCGCCGCCGTCGACAAAAGCGAGAAACACCCCGCTGCATGCGAGAGAACAAACGAAAGGTGAAAAAATAATACGGATACGTATTAAGAAACGTATAAACGTATTTTCGTAAATATTTATATTAATATAAATAGGAGTTTTTGATGAAAAATTCATAAGTAAAGATATATAGTCCAGAAAATTACAAGACTAGGCCCAGAAAATCAGAAATGACATTCTGGACCCAATGGCACTAGTTTCATCTCATTCTGACGCTTAGTTTTTTCAAAATTAATTTTTAACCTTAAAGGTTAAATACGTTATTTTCGTTTAAAAATACATAACTTATTATTTTCACGTAAATTAATATGTAAGAAAAATATATGTTAAAGTACTCTCCGAGACGGCCATTTTGACAGCTCACTTGAACCATTCTGATGCAGATTGCATCCAAAATAAATTGTTGAATAAATACGTTAGTAATTGAGAAATAGATTTTAAATGGATTTTGAGCTTTGAAAATTATAAAAATTAACAGAAGCGTCTGAAAAATATTTCCTCCTACAGTAAAATTATTTTCATCATATCTAGCCTATAAAAAAATTTAGAACGCTTTCCGACACCGTTTCAATCGGCTATAAAATCAAACACGTTAAGTTAAATAGGTAGAAAATAGGTATTCTGTAACCGATTGTCCTTGTGTTTTGCAGGTACAAATTCTTGTGCATCAACATCCGTGGAAGCCTTAGATTCAGTTCCGACTTGCTACGTTGATCTCAAAATCAGTAAGTCACGATTAATTCTAAAGTTAGAAAATTAGATAAGTGTACCAGTATGAACTTAGGACACCACTATAGCCTCCGAACGGCTACTTGACTTGAACCGAACTAGAAACCTAATCTAATAGGAAAGTAATCAACTATAGATTACTTTGCCAACTTTCAACTTTGGTGGTTGTTAAACACAACCATCAACTTGGGTAAATTGTGTGCTAAACATTACTTCTACATGCTCGAAGCATGGAATCGGTATTACTGTTGTTGGACTTGTCTTTATCCTCAGTTCGCTTTGGCACAGTCAGCTTTGGAATGAGTTACCACCCTCTGGTTTTCAATGAGAAAGTCAACCAGTGGACTTGGGTTGACTAACATGTGATACACCGTATGGAACATCTTGTGAAACTTGTTGTGGAATATCTTGTGGAATATCTGGTGGAATATCTCATTAAACATCTTGTGGAACATCCCGTATAAACATGTACATAGAACATTTGACACTTCACTGGGGTTTTTGGGGTTACTCATAGTTTGAGAGAGTATGTGAGTGACTGGAGTTCAATCTTCCCGTCCCGCTGCCTGTGTTTCGGCATACCGTCCCGCTGCCTGTGTTTCGGCAAAATACATGTACTGTGCCTGTGTTTCGGCATTCGTCTAGGTCGTGCCCAGGCAAGAGATGAACTTGATGGTCACATATTGTACTCTCCGACTTGAGTCACGTAGTGTAGTTACTTTTGCACAGTCACTTTTACTTTACGCATTACAGTCACCTTTACTTTACACGTCCTATGCACGTTACTTACTACACTTGTGCAGTCACCAGTACTTTACTTATCGCACTTTTAGCAGTAGCATGTTTCACTTCCTTAGCCTGTTTTACACTCGTACCACCATAGTACAGTTGTTCTTTTCTTTCAGTTCCGTTTACTGTAACTACTCAGTTGTGTACAGTTGTTGCTCAGTACTTTACTTTTCACTCTGATCTGCTTGTACCTAGTTACTTTTGTCATACTTTTGCACTACTTCTTTTCTATATTTAGAATTGTTGTGACTTACCTATGGTTCCATCTCCGTGGCATCGCAGATGACGTACAGATGAAGATAGATGCTCCTGAGCTAATAGCGCCAGAAATCGACCGCGGCTTCCAGAGATATTTTCAGTTGTGTACTTTTCTTTTTTTTCATGTATATCTATTGGGACATCTTGTACAGTATGGATTGTAATAATTGGACACTATTTGGGTATTTTTGTACATCTCTGCATCGTGACTATTTTGGTTTCACTGGTAACCTGCAGGACCTGCGCAAATATCAAATAAGTAACGGGCCCCCCGGGAGCGGGTCGTTACAGGTAACATCATTTATAAAATAAAAATGCAGTTACTTTAAGTTATCCCTTTACGTGTTTGGGAACCCGTGTAAATAATACGACACTTAAGGAGCTGGACTTCACCCATGGTGGGTGAAAAGTGGTACCTCAACCAGCAACCGAGCACTGGAGGGGCCTCTCATAACTCCTCTGTCGGGAGTGAGAAATTTTAGGTTTTGAGTGGAAAACAGAGTAAACCATCATTTACCACCATGGTGCATCACGAGTACAACACATGCCTCATCAACCCTATCAACTCCCCTACCAACTACCAGGAGTGTGGGTGAGACTCATGATAAGTGTCCACTCCTTAAGACATACTCTTTACATGTGTCCCCCCCAAAACCCATGTCTAAAGTCTCACCCATTTCTAAGTGGATTGAGAACTTCAGACTCTTATTCTCATTCTCACTATTACTTTAAGATTTCATGTTACATTCATTTTTTGTGGTCCTTGCACCACTTTCTCATTTCTCATGGATATTCTTTCATCTTTTGTTGTCCTTGCACCACTTAAAATTGATTATCACTTTACGTGTTTGGGATCCCGTGTAAATAATAGGACACTTAAGGAGCTAGACTTCAGCCAAGGTGGGTGAAAAGTGGTACCTCAACCAGCAACACGAGCACTGGAGGGGCCTCTCGTAACTCCTATGTCGTGAGTGAGAAATCTCGGTTTTTGAGTGGAAAATGGGGTAAACCATCATTTACCACCATTGTGCATCCCGAGTACACCACCTGCCTCATCAACCCTATCAACTCCCCTACCAACTACCAGGAGTGTGGGTGAGATTCATGATAAGTGTCCACTCCTTAAGACCTACTCTTTACATGTGTCTCCCCCAAAACCCATGTCTAAATTCTCAACCATTTCTGAATGGATTGAGAACTTCAGACTCTTATTCTCATTCTTACTATTACTTTAATATTTCATGTTACTTTCATTTTTTGTGGTCCTTGCACCACTTTCTCCTTTCTCAATGGTGCTAGGGTTGGGAAAAGGGGTTGTCCACGTGTGGAAGGAATGAAGCAGCAGGGTTTTGGGTTTCTTGCGTGAGCTGAGAGATTAGAGGGAGTGTTTTCTTTTTCTTTTTTTCATATGAATTTCTCCTGAATTTTTCCTTTTTAATCTCTTCTCCATCCTCGTCATCATCTCAATTTCTTCCTTGATTGCCACCTAGCAAATGGTTATGTGATGTTTAATAGGATTAAGACACCTCATTATGTGGAGGTGGCTCTCTAAGGAAATTTAGGATTTAAAATTTTTAGGAAAATAAATATACTCTTTCATATACCATATACCTCCATTAATACAAGTATCCTTTTACGTAACCCCATGACCTAAAATAAATTATAAAAATAATTCCTATCTTGACAAAATTAAAGAATAATACACAAAAATTTCCAAAATTTATACGCACACATATACGTCCAAGAATATGTATTAATACACATATATGAAATTTGGCATCATTACATTCTACCCAACTTAAAATAAAGTCCATACTCAGACTTTCTAGAGCTAAGGGGTCCAAGTGGTGGCTATATATTTGTATATTTTAAGGTCTTCCCACTAACTAAATACTAACACGATTCATGCATAGCCATATATATATATCATATACACATACATATATTGCACACACATTATACACACTCCTTAGACACAAGTACTTACAAGATCATATATACAATTACCTCATATCTACATCTAACAAGATATAATATATTATTCATATGCTAACATTGTATATCTACATCTCCCTATTAATCTTATTTATATCCTTATCTAGAGGCTTTTGCAAACAAACATTCTTATCCCAATTAAGTACATCACTATTCTAGGATATGTACATGTATTAGATGGTCGTTCAACTCATACCCCGTACATATTTTACAATGACAATTTAATACAATACAGTTATACATATCGTAGCTATACCCAATATGCAAAACATACACACTAATAGACACACACATACATGTATTCATATTACTATACTCATATATTAATCTTACAAAAACTTACTTCTTACACATAATCACAAATACTAAAACATATGTAATATGACAATACATTTAAAATTATACATACTTTACTTCACGTATCAACATACGCATATATATGGATATATCTAAATAAAACTATAACTAGGTACACAAGTATGTATTCAGTATCAGTAATCATAAAATTCATATCCATAGATATTCACCTATACACACATATATAGATTACCATAACCATTAAGGATACATGCAACGATCAACCATTCAAATGTAAACATACACTAAATATACTTATAACATACACATATGCAAGTACTTAGGTAATTCATTCACATGAGTTCACTTAAATAAAAGGGTTCATATACATATATCTTTTATTCATATTTCACATGGATACACTTTATCTATGTATACATACAAATATCTATACATAGATATCATATAGGATATATATATATATATACCAAATACACCCATTCACGACTGCATACTAATATCTATACATTTACCACATATGTACTAGTATAGGGTCAAACAATATATGTTATATGTTACATGTTATTACTTAAATACATACAGTTGTGTATGAAATCACACAATACCTCTTATATGGTATGCATATTGGTATACATATACATATAGGTATACATACATACATACATACATACATACATACATACATACATACATACATACATACATACATATACACATATACATACATCTGCTCACATTATACAAACAGACAGCAATTACTTCATACATCTTAATGCTAACATATTCATACATATACATATCTATAGTTATACTTATGTTCATCCCTATATAATCACAACTATATGATCAAAGATGCATCAATTAATAAATGAAGATTCTAATTTAGGATTCAAATTTACAAGTATCACCAATAATAGTGACCTAATATCAACTATAATTACACATACTACCACCTGGCTTATATTCAATCCACACACCACTTTACTAGCATACATGGATAAAATAAGTATATTCAAATATTGGTAGACAAAAAATAAGCATATACACCCGTATTATATACTCGGATATGCAACACCATATATTTAGTAAATAACTATACACAATTATATCACTTAAGCATATATGTATAAACACTTACAATCAGACATACAACCATTTAGTCATTGGTATACATAGTAAATATCATCACATATCTATCACCACATATCTATATGTAATACCCAATATAGTAGTATACACATAGCAGGTTTACTCCCACGTAAGTAGTATATATAAATCTATCTTCTCCCAATGCTAGCATACACGTAAGTAGTATATAGCAGGCACAAGTGATCGCGTCCCAATGTTAGTCTATCTTCTCCCAAAGGTTAACTCTTCCCCCAAGCCATTCAAGTTTTATAATTCATGGACCTCACTTCTGGGGTACAAGGATTTCATATGTAATAATTGGAGTTGGCAATTTGGAAGTTTCGATTTGCAGGGGCTACAACCTAATCTCAGCTCTTTGAAATATTTGTTAAAGGATCGGGTGGCAGACCAATTACAGAATCTAAATGTCAATTTTTGCTGTACTGAACTACACACTATTCAATCTGAGTTGAAGTTGAAGTTTGATACTGATCTCCAGAAGCGTGAATTATTGACGTCCCATAATCTTGGGAAGGCTTTGGATATTGAAGAAGAGGATCTTAGTCAAAAAAAAGCAGACAAAGTTGGCTTACTCTTGGTGATAGGAATTCTAAAATTTTTACATGTCTCTGAAGGCTAGCACTATTACAACAACTTACATCATGTGATAACCCCTGATGGGAAACGACAAATTAATTTTGATGTTCTGCGTAAGGAAGCTCCTATCTTCTATCAAAAATTATAATATCAAGAAGTTTATTGGAATGTCTTTCCGAACCTCATTCCCAAACGAAAAATAACTGATGAAGCAGCTAGTTGGATGGATATGCCGGTTACCCATATAGAAATCAAGAAAGCTCTATTCCAGATTGGTAAAGACAAGGCGCCAGGCCCTGATGGATTCAATGCCTACTTTTTCCAACACAATTGGGATGTTATTGGTGCCGATGTAATCTCTGGTGTCTCTTCTTTTTTCACAATGGGTAAGATGCTCCCTCGTGTTAATCATGCTTTTCTTACCCTTTTCCCAAAAAACACAAATGCTTCATGTCTTGGAGATTACATGTCGACTGCATGTTGCAATGTCCTATACAAAATTATCAGCAAGATATTATGCAACAGATCGAAGCATGTCATTTTAGATCTGATTTCGCCTATTCAGGCTGCATTTTTGAAAGATAGGTTGTTGGCTGACTACACTCTACTTGCTCATGAGCAGATTCGTGATTTTAGATACCCCATGGGAGCCAGAACCTGTCTTAAACTGGATCTTCACATGGCATTTGACAGTGTGAACATGGAATGTATATTTTTCCTCCTTCATCAGATGGGATTCAGGCCCATGTTTATTAGTTGGATCTCTGAATGTATATCTTCTTCTATGTTCTCTGTTTTAGTTGATGGTTCTCAAGAAGGGTACTTTGGCTACAATAGATGATTACGCCAAGGTGATCCCCTATCATCGTATTTGTTCGTTCTTGTTGTGGAAGCTTTCTCTCTTCTCATGGCCATTGCAGATTCCACTGGAGCCACTCATCTGCTACGAAGATCTGGTTCTATATCTCATCTCCTTTTTGTTGACGACCTTTCAGTTTTTGGCCGTGCTAACCATCATTCGCTAAATGGTCTCAAGGATCTATTAGAGAGATTTTATCGCTTTTCTGGACTTCAGATAAATTGTGATAAGAGCTCGGCCATTTTCAGTAAGAGAGTTCGTAATGCGAGATGCTTATCAGAGATACTTGGTATTAAATGGGTCCTCTTTCCTCTAATTATCCAAAAGCATCTTTGTTCTCTAGGCTGGTGGATAAGTGTAAAAAAAGGCTCCTAGGTTGGTCCTCATCGCTACTTTCTATATCTGGTAAAATTGAATTGGTCCGATCAGTCATCTATGACATGGTTGCTTTCTAGATGCAACCATATTGTATCCCTCCTTCAGTTATTCGAACTATTAATACAGCTTGTATGAAGTTCTTTTGGGGTAAGCTTAATAACTGGGCATGGAAGGATGTATGTACTCCGAAGCTTGAGGGAGGTGTGGGATTGAGGCATATGTCTGATTTGAATGTTGCCTCAAGTGTTCGCCTGACTTGGAGATTACTTTCTAATAAGGGTATGTGTGCATAATACATGAGAAGCCGCTATGGTTCTGTTAACAATTGTTTTTATATGGCTGAAGCAAAACCAATTCAATCTGATACCTGGAAATTCTTTCTCAGATGCCGACAGATATCGCGACACCTAATTAAATGCTCCATGAAGGACGACATGTCAACTTCATTCTGGTTCGATAAATGGCATTCTGTGGGGCCTCTACACCTTCTTCATGATCTGGCCCCTGGAACTGAGCTTGCTCAAGTGGGAGAATTTTAGATTGGCTCGGACTAGAGTAATTACCCGGCCATTCTTGGTGTTAGATATTTGCTCCAGCATGTCACCCTTTGTGAAGGATCGGATGAATGGACTTGGAACTCAGGGCCGAAGTTCACTATGCATGAAGCCTGGAAGGGAACTCGGGTTGCTGGCACCCCATTCCCCTATTATGAAGTAGTGTGGTTCACCCAGCATATACCAAAGATGTGTATTGCTTTGCTGAGAGCAATCTATGGGAAGTTGCCAACGAAAGACCGTCTTCATAAATGAGGGATCATTGCTGATCAATCTTGCATCCTATGTGCTGGAAATGCGGTTGAGACTATTGGCCATATCTATTTTGAATGTGATTACTCTCGATACATCCTTGCTAGGAGTCTGCTCAAGATGGGTTACGTAGGTGTAGTTACAAGGTCTATTACAGGAGTTTGAGACCTCATCCTTAACAGCTACAAAAAGAAGGACCCGTTGGATGTGTTGGCCAAAACAGCTTTGGCGTGTATGGTTTGGCATATATGGAAACATCATAATCAGTGCATTTTTAGAGGAAATTTATGGCGAAAACATCTTTATTTGAGGAAATAGCTTCGGACCTCAAAATATATCTTTGCAATTTGGAACTTGATGACGTTTTAGATACTACACCATTTCAAAATTGGGATCTTGTTGTCGCATGAACCATGTGCTCTAAGAATTTATACAATACTTTCTGGATTTAGCTTAAATATTCTGCTCATGCAATTAGTACTGGTAGATAGTAACTTGTAGAGGGTGACGGCGCATGTGGCCTCTCCCCCCTCATCTTATTATCTATATTACTAACTTGCATTGTGACTATGTATAATTTTTATTTTGATTTTGATTTTAATAAAGACTAACTTTTACTTGCCAAAAAAAGTAGTATATACAAATCCATTCATGGGCATACACATAATGTTCATAATATATACATATCAATCTATATAAATGGTCAACTATACTTCATAGTTCATACACAAACTAACTTTGTATATATATAAAGTATAATAGCTACATATATACACAAACAACTAATCTTATCTACCTCCCAGGAATTCTGTATCTTAGACTTCCTAAATCCAGGGCTCTATCGAAAGCAGGACACCTACCCACCTTATAACTCGACTACCTCTATGGAGCATTACCCATACTACCTTACGCACATCGCAGTGTGGAGCCTTCATGGGCCATCAAATGAAACGACCCGCTTTCCAGGATTTTAGGGAAGTACGAATCCATCCCAGGCATTCCCAGATCAACGAGTGTTATGTAGAGAGAGAAAGGAAGAGAGTAAAATGAAATCTGCTGCTCACTGCACACATGCTAGGAAGTACAAGGAACATCCATAACAAAAATAATACGGAGAGTTAAACAAAAGTACAAACATTTCATTTTATTTATTTAATGATTCATTATTACATATGACATATTTGAACTGAGTACAAAAGGAGTAAACATGGAAATCCCCCAAAGAACCCAAAAGGAAAATCACTCACACACCACAGAAACTACAACTCACTTCCTAACTACCCCTGGGAATCTTCTGTACAAGACTGCCCTCTTTGGCTCCCTCTCTGAGTAGGCTTCTGAGTCTAGCTATGTTCTAACAATCTTGCTTCTAGAACTAGAAAAGTAAATGGGACACATCAACACGTAACCCAGTAGGATTACTAACTAAGCTAGGTAGGACCCAGTTTAGAACCAAGCTACCTAACTAAAAAGGGTGGTATAACAAGTAAGGGTTAGAATGCATATACAAGTATTCACGACATGATATGCAAGCATTAAAGAATAACTTGTAAAACATGCATAAATAACCATATTATAACATGCAACTGCCAAAAGTAAGCAAGAGAATATATTAACATGGGATAGGAACATGTTAATGTATGGCAACATCATTTATGAAATAAAACGGCAATTACTTTAAGTTATCACTTTACATGTTTGGGAACCTGTGTAAATAATAGGATACTAAAGGAGCTGGACTTCACCCAGGGTGGGTGAAAAGTGGTACCTCAACCAGCGACATGAGAATATGAGGGGCGTCTCGTAACTCCTCTGTCGGGAGTGAGAAATCTCGGGGTTTGAGTGGAAAATGGAGTAAACCATCATTTACCGCCATGGTGCATTACGAGTACACCACTGACCTCATCAACCCTATCAACTCCCCTACCAACTGCAGGGAGTGTGGGTGAGATTCATTATAAGTGTCCACTCCTTAAGACCTACTCTTTACATGTGTCCCCCCCCAAAACCCATGTCTAAAGTCTCACCCATTTCTGGATGGATTGAAAACATTTGACTCTTGTTCTTATTCTCACTCTTACTTTCATATTTCATGTTACTTTCATTTTTAGTGGTCCTTGCACCACTTTCTCATTTCTCATTGATATTCTTTCATATCCACTTATCATCATATCCTTTCTTTTCCTTAATCAGTTTTATAAGAAAATCACATACGAGCAATATGTCTTCCTTCTTATATTACAAAATGAATCATGGAGTTTATGTAGTTGACAATCTTTATAACATGATTATTAAAACAATCAACATCATGGTTATTAATATTTCAATATGGATAATTGATGTATAAACTACCATTTATGATATGGTGATCCTATTTACCACATCATGAAGTTAAATAATTCAACATGGCTGATTAAGCAAGTAGACTAAATTATGGTTTATCATATGTTTACAACATGTTAATTTGATAAGAAGTATATCAGTAAAACAAATAAACTGGAAATTCTGACAAAATTGGGAAAATGGGGCTACACGGTCGTATGGAGCTATAGGCCACACGGCCGTATAGTATTTTCCATACGGTCGTATGGAAACACCAAGAAAATAATCCACTAGGCCGTATGGAGAAATCCATACGGCCGTATGGATTTGGGTTGGACATGACGAAGAGAAGGGTACGGTCGTATGGATTAACCCATACGGCCGTGGGCTTTTAATTATGGTCGTGGCGTTTTCTTCTTGCTTTATCTTCAAGACTTTCTAGAATTAGACAGCTTGTGTGATACTACCTTGTAAAGTTTTGTGATACGGCCGTCTAAAGTTTTGTAATTCGACCATACGGTCATACCTAGGACTTAGAACTTCAAGAGTGACACGGCCGTATGGTTTTGGCCATACGGCTGTATCGATTGGTTTGTTGTCAAATTTGACAGCGACGAAAGTAAAAATCGTTACGCAGTTCAAACTGAATCCTATCTAAATTGATTTGGATCCTATCTTCAACATTCAACCTAGAATTCTGGGGCCCTTCTTCTCCATGATGACCCTCTAACTGCTCCTTCTCCTCCTCTTCAATGGTGCTAGGGTTGAGAAAAGGGGTTGTGCGCATGTTGAAGGAATCAAGCAGCAACGTTCTGGGTTTCTTGTGTGACCTGAGATATGCGAGGGAGTGTTTTCACTTTCTTTCTTTTCATTTGCATTTCTCCAGAATTTTTCCTTTTTTAATCTCTTCTCCATCTTTATCATCATCTCAATTTCTTCCTTAATTGCCACGTAGCACATGGTTAAATGAAGTTTAATAGGATTACAACACCTCATTAGTTGGAGGTGGCTCTCTTATTCCCAAAAAATTATACACACACATATAAGCCCATGAATACATATTAATACTCGTATATGAATTTTGGGATTATTACATACAACATGGACATACTAAAGACCGTAGGATATTGACCAGTGCAAGCTATTGGGGTTGACAGTTTACCATACCCTAGGCTATGTAGTGACATAATTATGACGAATGGACTAAAACTGCGGTGTTCATCATGGGTCAGAGTGATCTCGAAAACACTTATGTCAATGGGTCAATCACGTAATTAAGATACCAAAACATGGATGACACCTAATGCTCGTGGTCATTGTCGTCTAGGGGTTCGAGCCCCAACCTGTAGTAGGGTCAGTGTGTATGGTCTCACACCGAATAGGATTTGCGTCTTAGTAATAGGAGGATATATGAGGAGTGCACTCGAGTGCACGTGAATAATTAATGTCATAAATGGTTTGTGAAAATAAAGTCTAAGATAATTTAAACTAGAATTAATTGTTTTGCAAAACATTCGCGATATAAGGATTAGAATAATGCAATGAGGGATTATTGCATATGATGCAAAAGTATTCAAAATAAGGCATAAAATGTTTGTTAGCATATTGTATATATAATAAAGGCATAAAAAGTTTCCATGGGTTTCGGGACAATCCTAGTCAAAACCCATGTTCAAACGGATCCGAAAATGCCTCAAAAGGAGCTAAAAATCTCAAATTAAGGCAGAGAATGCTAGAACTGGGCTTTGGCCAAGTTCTGGTCCAGCCCAACCGCATTGGGCATGCTAGGCTGGCCCACCCAGCCTAGTCGGGCTGGGCTAGCCCCGCACACGCGAGCTAGGCTGGCCCGCTCACGCGAGCTAGGCTAGCCCGCCCTATACGAGCGGGTGACTGCTCGCTCACAAGGTATGCACCTGGGCCGCCAGGCGGGTGCCGGGCACGCCCAGGCGGTCGGGCATGCTCAGGCGGGCGGGCGTGCCCGTTGGGTGTGCACAACATGTGGGTGGGGCCCAGGGTTTGAGAAACCCTATTTTTGTACGGCTGTTACGTTTCTAGATAACATGATTTTTAAGCCAACTTTGAACGTTCGATTGAGAGGTAAACGAACTCGAAATTGACCACCATTTTTTCTAGGCGTTCACTGTTCATTGCTCTTTGATTTGATATATGATATCGTTTACGAAGCTTAACAGTGAGGGAGGAATAATTCGTTGAAGTATGGCGTTTGTGGAGGACAAACATGCAATTAATTTCCCGCTCAATTTAATTTAGTCTAGCATTGCTTGTAAGATGAGAAAGGGGACTGTCTCTCTATATAAATAGGAGCAGATCCCTTTGGATTTTGCACTAAGTCTTTGATTTCAGGTACCTCCAAAGTTTTGGCCACACCTGAACTTAGACTAAATAATTCCCTCCTCCTATAAATTCTTCTGTTCCTCCGTTCGTGTCCAAGCAAGACGGCGAGGAGGTTTGGATCGGATCCAAAGTCTTTGAATTGGGTCCTTCTTAAGTGAAACTTTCTTCAGTAAGTGCTTGGAGGCGCAGTGTCAATTCGCTTCGGGGATAAAAGACAAGTTGCTGAAAACGACGCTTAATATTCTGCAGAAACAAAGTAACGGGTATGTTTGTTGTTTTTTCATTGTTATGCTTTTATATTTTGCAGTAGGTTAGATCTTTCTTTGGGGATGGTCAGACCCACCCAAGACAGTAGATTTTCCTGGTTAGGGTTTATGTTAATCCCTAGGGCTATCATTAAATTGTATACTGATTTTATTCCGCTGCTTAATTCTGCTTTAATTGTCCAGCCGACTTAGGAAGGGCGTAGATTTTATGCCCTGAGGGGCCATCAAAACCCAACACTTTGTTTATTAAGAGAATTGAAAATGTTATTATTCTTATTTAAATTTATGTTGATGATATCATTTTTAGATCTACTACCGAAAATTTGTGTGAAGAATTTGCATAGTTAATGCAGAAAGAATTTGAGATGAGCCATATGGGAGAGCTCACATTCTTTTTTGGTTTACAAATCAGGAAGTCAAAGGAGGGAATATTCATACATCAAACCAAGTATGCAAATGGTCTGTTCAAGTGGTTTGGAATGGAGAATGATACATGGAAGGATACGCCTTTGGCTACTTCCATCTCCTTGGACAAAGATTAGAATGGTAAGAGTGTAGATCAAAGGACATATAGAGATATAATTGGGTCTTTACTTTATCTCACTGCTAGTACACCTGATGTTACGTTTAGCGTATGTGTTTGTGCTAGATTTCAATCAGACCCTAGGGAGTCACTTGTTAAAGTAGTAAAACACATTTTAGGCATCTTAAAACCACATCGGACTTTGTACTATTTTATCCAAAAGAAAGCACATTAGATTTGATTTCATATGATGAATCAGATTATAGTGGTTGCAAAACCACTAGAAAAAGTACAAATGAAACTTGGCATTTTCTTGGATATTCCTTTGTTCTTAGTTTAACAAAAAGCAAAAATTTGTTTCACTATCTACCACTGAAGAAGAATACATAGATGATGCACTTACATGTGCACAAGTACTTTGGATGAAACAAGCCCTAGCTGCATATGGGATTAACTGTCCTACATGTGTGATTTATGTTGGATACAATGTGTAGTTGGATACAACGATCGATGACTTCATGTTTGATGATAAGAAACGTGTGTGACGATTTGATGTGTATGCTAAGTATTTTCAGGAGTGGCACTCTCGCAAATACTCAAATGGAGACTAAGTCAATGTGATGGAGAATTTGCCATGCTTAGAAAAGTGGACTTGATCAAAGTTGGAGATAATGGCTACAAATATTGGACTAAGTCAAAGATGGGGAGATAAGGGTGAAATCAATTCAAATCCATATTTGAATTGATTCAAATCAATTGGTGCATGAATCAAATCCTAAAGCCATACAAATTAAGACTTGGTCAAAGATGGAGAGATATGAAGAATCTCAATCAAATCAATTGTGATTAAAATGAGATCTAATCCTATAGCCATACAAATTCAAACTCCATATCCAATGTGACTAGAAGAGATCTTCCATGGTGATTCATTCAAATCCTATTCAAGTTAGGATTCCATCAAATCTCCTTGAATGTAGGATTCTATTTGATTCTATTTTGATCCCATCCTCATTTATATAAACCCATCTTCCAAAGAGAGATATTTTGAGAGAAGGGAAAACAAAATAGGGTGGTGCGGCCAACACAAAGGGGAGAGCATACGCCAAAATCTTTCATGTCCAAAAACCATATATTGCGCAACTTGCCATAGCCCATCTTCAATTGTGCAACTCTTGACATAGCTCTTTTGCCACAACATCCCAAGCATATACCAAGGCCAAAGTTTAATCTCCATCTCCATTGCCCAAGACAAAAGCAAGCAAAGCTCCATTGCCCATCTCCTTGCTGCAAGTTCAAAGAAGAAGTCAACTCTCCATTGCAAGCAACTTCAAGAGCTTCATCATCAACCTTGGGCAAGGAACTCTAAGAGCTCTCCATACATCTCAAGGCCGCAACAAACCAAAGGGAGTCATCCATCTATTGCGCAACACAAAGAAGAGGACAACAATCAACTTTGCGTAACATTGCAAGCAACATCCCCATCTCCATTGCCACAACTTGAAGAAGAGGAGAACACTTCAACTTACCTCCAAGCTTTAAGCATCTTCCATTGTGCAAGTTGCAAGTATCTCCAAGCAAGAGCTCCATTGCATCAAAGATCTCCAAGGCTGCAACTTTTGGGCGTTCTTCAGCACTAGTCACACACTGCTGCGGCTGACCCACTCACTGCTACTTGCCGACCCTGGAGCAGCCCATATCAAGAGCATTGCTGCAACATCCATGGAGAGGGGCCAAAGCCGCAACTTGAGTTACTTCAGATTTCGAGAGGACTACTTCTTGTCATATTCAGATCTGGCCTGAGCTGATTGACAGAGACGACTACACCATCACTGAGCTATTATAAACTCATATTTATTTCTCTTTGTGTATTGGTGTATAGATCTATGTGGAGAAAATTTACCAAATTTGTGACTATTGGGGTCCTTTCTAGGGTGTTACTAGACAAGAGGGACTTGACTAGTTGGGATTATTCAAGTGAGAGGTTATACTAGGATTAGTTTTTTGGCACCAGTGGAGTGCAGGTACTGAGAGCCACGGGAGTGTAAGTTGATTCTCTAGGTACAGGTTGTACCAGGAGCACCGGTGGAGTGCAGTACAGAGAATCAGGTGAGTGTAGGGAGGTGCTCTAGCTACAGGTTGTACCAAGAATATTATTAATCTAGTTTTTGATTTCGGGGCTGGACGTAGGTCGTGGGGACGACCGAACCAGGGTAAATCTGCTGCGTACTCTGTGATTGCTTAATATCTACTCTACATCAGCTATAACTTCCTATGATTACTCATGGGTTGCACGAGAATTTTTATTAGCTTATTCACCCCTCCTCTACGCTTAGATCCAGATCTAACAAGTGGTATCAGAGCAGGTTAGAGGATCTAGTCTAGAAATCATGAATACCCCAAACTTAGTTTTTTCTCATGGCATGCCTATTGATCGTCCTCCTCTATTTAGTGGCCATGATTATATTTACTGGAAGGCTAGGATGAAAACTTGTTTACTATCCATTGATGTTGACACTTGGTACATTATTGAAAACAGACATACTATAATCCATAAGCCTAAAAGTAATTTAGATGCTAGAAATGTGTGTGCTATAAATGCTAGAGCAATGAATATATTATTGCGTGGAATAGATAGAAAAACATTTGATTTTATCACACATTGCTCTTCTGCGTAGGATATATGGATGACTTTGGAGACAACCTATGGAAGAAAGCAATCATCTGATAATCACATCTCTAGCGATGAAAAGAGTCTACAAAAGGGAAGAAAAGATCCTTTAAATAAAAATGATGCTTATGTGCCTAAGAATATTAGTAAGAAAACTACTAAGAGTAGGCTTTGTTTTAATTATAAGAAGAAGGGACACTATATGAAGAACCGCCCACAAGCAAAGAATAACGTCACTGAAAAGAAAGGAAAATATCTAAAGTTAACGTGGGATGACGATAGCAAAGATGAGTTTGAGGAGACTGCTCACACTTCCCTTTGCTTGATGGAAAAACTTGATGAGGTAAAATCTTGCACTAAAATTGAACTTTTGAATATTTGTAAGGGAATGCAAGATGAAATTGATGAGCTAGAATCCACCATGGATGCCTATAGAAATGATAACTTTGAAATGCAACAAGAAACTTGTGACATGTCTAAAGAAATTAAAAATCTGAAAGAAAAACTTGTTGCATGTAATTCTACCAATGATTTGTTGAAGAAAGAAAAATCTAACTTCCATGAAAATATTGAAGGTCTTTCTTGTCCTAATTTGTTGAATGATATTAGCATGTATAAAAAAATTGTTTAAGCTTGAAACTGAAAATAAAGGGCTCATTGATAAGTTGTGCATGCTTAATAATGAAGTTAAAAGGAAAATGATTGATTTTGAAAACAAAGAAGGGGAAAACAAGAAAGCTTTCATTAGTAAATTTACTTTGCTTGTGAATGAAAATGCATCCTTGAAATCCAAAGTCACGCACATATAATTGTCCATTAATAAATTTTCTACTGGAAACCAATCTTTGGATACTATTCTTGAAAATCAACTACATTGCAATAATATACGTGGACTTGGATATGGTTTGAAACATGTTGAAAGGACTAATTGTAATTTATTTCTGCCAACCAAAGCGAAAAATGTTTATGCAAAGTGCTTAACATGTGCTAGTGTTGGTCATACTTCTCATTATTGCAAATTTAATAACACAAACAAAAAGTTTTAAGCAAGTAAGGGTTCCTAAAAATTTGATGACTAACATGAGTGTGCATTGTTGGATTCCAAGGTCAAACATAACATCTGCCATGTAGAAAAGATGGAGTGGCGAGGAACTATGAATTCAAGTCGCATCTTTTAGTTCCTTAGCCAAACGACGACGCGAAGGTATGGTTTCTACTTTGAACTTAATGCATGCCTTCATAGCATTTTATTTGTGTGTGCTTGATTTTTTTTTGTGCTAGTTTATTTGCTTGCTAGCTTATTACGTTAGAAAGAAAAATAGAAAATTCAAAATGACAAAAAGAAAAAAAAATTGTTGCTTAATGCATTTCTTTATTTAGAATCATTTAAGTGACATTAATGAATGATAATCATATCCTTGTTAAAATTGATGTATTATTGTGATGGCTACATGCGCATGTTTGATTTTCTAAATAGCCATGACATGTTCAATGATTTGAATAATATGATTTCTACACCTACATTTTCACTTCCACGAATATTAAATATTTTTGTACATTTGGAGACATCTTTTATGAAATAGTTGAAAGTGAATGTAGGATGAAAAATAACTTAAAATCTAAGCGATATGATGTGTCTTACCATGGATAAAAATTGAGCACAAAAGAATTGAAATATGAAAAAAAAATTGAATAAGAATGAAAATAGCTCCGTATGAAAAATGGATACAATTCTTGGCAACGACACTACCCACGAGTATCCCACATATGCTTTACGGGTAATCTTTAGCGTTGGTGTTATACTTGTCAAGCAATGCCACTCCCATACCTTAGAGTCCTTATATGCTATTGTAACGGTCTGTTTTCGTTGTACTTTGTTCGTGCACGTGCTTTTGGCTGTACACGTGTTTATTTTAGACTTTGTTTGTTTATGAACACTTTTGTGTGATATGCCGTTGTGAACGTCTCTGAGAGTATTAAATAGTGGCACTATCTTGGAATGACATTTCTCGAGTCGTTTTCCCACAATTTAATCTTACTCGATGAGACGTGGCGATTTTCACTTTTGACGGGAGACGTTTCTATTTTTAGTTTCATCGTCCGACGTCAAAATTGAGATCCGTCATCTTCGTTAGCTTTCTCTCGTCATCACGATCACCACGATATTTATTTTATAATTTTTGGAGTTCATTTGACCTACTTTTATATTTTTAGCAAGGTTTAAAATATTTTTAAAAGCTAGGTTTTATATTAATTTCGGCCAAAGAAAATTTATTTTAGTTTAAAACGTTTTAAAGAAATTTTGAGCCAATTTTCAGCTCATTTGGGCCGCACCCAAGCCTTGGGTGAGTTGGAGATGGTGAGATTTGAATTTTAAATTATTTTAAACTCCTAATCCCATTAGGATTAGCCCTAGACCTAGTCAACCATCTACACTATATAAACAACCTTTAGGAGACCTATTTTCGCAAGAAAATAACCCTAGCCGCTTCCAAAACTCAAATTTGACGTTGCGACGAATCGTCGCAACGTTGCGACAACCATCCACCGCACGACCGAAGAAACCAAGCCCAAATCCCCGCCCTGACCGCTAGCCGCCCCCGCACCCAGCCGCTGCATCACAGCCGCTCTGTTCTACCGCTCCGACCTAGAGGAGCCCTCGGTCTGACCGAGAGCTTGGCCCGCATCCCCGCTCCTCACTGACTCCGCACCGACCCCGCTCCGTTCCCCCGCTCAGCGCCGTGTCTGACCGGGCCGCATCTCCGCACCGACCGAAGCCCGCAATGTTACAACGGTGGCAACGTTGCAGCGCTCCATTCCCCCCCATACAAGGCACCCGATCGACGGCCCTCTCCGCTCTGACCGAGAGAACCAAGGCCGCACCGACCCGCTGCGCTGCACAGGACGTTCCCCTGTGTCTGACCGAGCCAATTCTCCCGCATTTGGCTGTGTCCGACCGAGAGCCATTCGTCGCAACCCCGCATCTATCGCATCGCTTGCCACCGTGGCCCCCCCCCCAAGTTCTCTAGAGTTATTGTGGGTCCCCTATTGGTCCCTAGGACTACTGTGGGCCCCACCTAGGTGCATTTTCTCCGACGATTTGTCGCGTATGACGTTGCGACACGTCGTAGCCCGTCGTCGCACGTGCTAGCTTTGGAATCTGGAATCGTCGCTCCGGTTGCTGCTCTGAAATTTCCAGCGAGAAATCTATATTGGAATCAGGACTTGGAGCGTGATATTTTATTCCAACTCCTGGCGTCGCTACCCGACGCCAGTGTAGCTTTCGCGTCGTGTTGAGGTAACGCTTTGCACCCCTTGGACCCCAACCTAATTGCATGCTAAACAAGACTAAAAATCAGTATTTTAAAGTATTTTAAATGTTTTAGAAATCACTAATCAAGATTAATAAAACGGATGTAGGCCGGTGGACTTGTGCACGTAGGAATTGTGACTTTGGATTCGTTGGACGGTGTTCCTCTGACGTTGTACTTGCAAGCAAGTGAAACTTGCCAAATATTGCTTAGGGCCATGTTTTTAGGCCACTTCCTTGTTCTTAGCGTAAAAGAGACTAGACAGTGAAATGATAGCTGTCTAGACGCACTTTTAAGATCTAGCTTGACAACGAAGCTAGATCTGACACCCTAAAATCTAGCAGGGTGTCATTGATATCTGCCATGTTTAAATTCCTTATCTGCCATGTTTAAATTCCTTATCTGTACGCACTTTTAACTGCCATGCATCGCATTTTACATGTCATCCTAGTGATTGTTGCATTCGTAGCACACACTACACTACTTGTACTTCCTTGTCCGGCTAGGTGCACCCCTACGCCATACTTGTTAAAAACACTTCCTGGCTCGTGATCCAGAAGCGGGCCTCATGTGTTGGTCAAAAGCCAATGCCCGATACACGTGGAGGGATAGGGATAAACGATCACTTGAGCTTAGGAGTTGGCCCGCGCAGCCACTCTAGCCAAAAGGCGGAATCTCTGTGCAGGAGGTGCTTACTTGACTTGTACTTGTCGTTGTGAATGTTTCATGAAAATCTTGTCATCCATGCCATGTTTAAATGCCATGCTCGTACTTTACTTTACTTGTTGCACTCATACTTTAACTGCCATGTCATTGCATTCATGCTAGAACTGCTAGGTTGCTTTACTTTTACCTACTTTCAGTTTCCTTGCACAAGTCTCTTGTAGACTTGCTGACATGTGCCCCTTGCTCTTTTGGGTGTCACATGTTAGACCATGAGCCAGAGTCCGTAGCTGAGGACGAGGTGTTTGCTGACGTTGAGCCAGAGCCTACTTTTGACGAGGAGTTGGTGGACACCAGAGACCAGTCTTAGAGAGTGATTTGGAGTTGCTTTTGCTTTAGATTGCTGTTAGGTTGTCGGTGCGTATCACCTTTGCTTTGCTTTTGTACTTTGTACTTTTGTTGGCCATGCTGGGGCCTCTTTTAGACTCTTTCTTTTTAGCATGGTGGCTTTTTCTGCGATGTTGAGATTTATTATTATGGATATTCTGAGATGTTTCTTTTGTCTCTTTTCGTTATTATTATCTTTGTTTCGTTTCGCGTTGCAAGGACCTGCAGTTTAAATTTGATTGACGCTTATCGGATTTGCAGCTTTGTAGCTTCAAGTCTGAGCAGACCTTCTCACGCTTCGCCTCCACGTTTTTGGGAAGCGGGGCGTGACAGGTTTTGTTGGTGGCCCATGCAGGTCCCTCTCTTGCGATTGTGAATTAACGGAACAACGATAATAACAGAATGTCCATTAAATAAATTACAACATATAAGTCATTAAGCTATTGAGTCTAATTTTTTTTCGTTTTCTATGTCATTAGATGGATGGAAGGCGACAGACCCGAGCTGGTGGTGGGGCCAATCGTGTTGAGGTCCCGGATCGAGAGCCCACCACGGCTGAGGTGATGAGGATGATGCATCAGATGATGCAGGTGCAGCAAGGGATGCTTCATAATACCCAGGGTGCTTCTCGCTTCGAGCCTGGAGCGAAGCATTTTCTGGAGCTGGGCCCGACTTACTTTGATGGGAAGGACTGCTGGATGCAGAGGAATGGATCAGAAACACCGAGGACAATCTGAAGATGTCGAAGGTCAACCCGGCTAGATGGGTTGATCTGGTGAAGAAGCAGCTTAAGGATAATGCTCGCAACTGGTGAGATGCAGAGGAGGAGCAGTTGGTGAGCCCTATACCTTGGGCTACTTTCAAGTACAGGTTCGATGATGAGTACTTTCCGAAGGCTGCCAGGAGGGAGATGTTGCAGTGCTTCATCGAGCTGAAGCAGGGGAATCTTTCGGTGGACCAGTACAACCAGGAGTTCACTAGGCTGAGTCGAGCTGAAGCAGGGGAATCTTTCGGTGGACCAGTACAACCAGGAGTTCACTAGGCTGAGTCGCTTCGTTCTGAAGATGGTAGAGGATGCTAAGGAGAAGGCTCAGAGGTTTCTGCAGGGTCTTTCCCTGGACTTGCAGAGCCTGATGTCTACGACGGACATGGAGTCATATCAGAAGTTGCTGGTAGCTGCTCGTAGGCAGGAGCTGATTGCGAGGCAGAAGAGAGGACAGATTTCTGGAGCTGGGAAGAGGCCGATGGAGCAGGTCAGAAGAGTGGTTAGGCCTGGATCCAGTCCAAATCAACCAGTGCAGTTCAAGAGGCCAGGTGTGCCACCTCAGAAGACTTGCTATTTCTGTGGCAAGACCGGGCATGTCAAGGAGCCGTGTAGGAAGATGTTGGGTCAGTGCCTGATTTGTGGAGATCCTACTCATGCTATGAGGGAGTGCCCGAAGTCAAAGCTACCTTGGAAGGAACCAGTCGCAGCACAGCCGTTGCAGCAGAGAGCACATGTACCTGCAGGTCGTGGAGCACCTCTCGCTCCACAGAGGCAGGCCTTTCAGCAGGCTATGCAGCCGAGGAGGCAGGCTTATCTGATGATGACAGTGGACAGCGAGGATGTGGATGAGGTTATCGCAGGTAACCCTCAAACTAGTTGTTTCCTTCTTTAGATAGTTTTGATTGTTAGCTTATGTTTGTTTGATTGCATATGATTGATTGTTAGAATAGGGTTTGACTGTTAGACTGTTTGTTAGGTGTGATTTTGGTTTGCACATTTCCCGCATGAGTCCTCTTTGACTCTGGTGCATCGATGTGCATTATTTCTCGGAGCTTCGTAGAGAAGCATTCCTTGACGACTTCCCCTCTTCCCAATAGTTGAAACATCGTTACAGGAAATGGCGTGATCTCGGTGCATCGTGGGTGCAATTCTTGCCCTTTGGTGGTCTGTGGACATGAGCTTTATGCTCATTTTATTGTCCACGACATCATCAACTACGATGCAGTGCTTGGGATGGATTGGCTTGTGATCTTCTATGCTACGATCGATTGTCGGAGGAAGAAGGTGGTGTTTGAGATCCCTGGACATCCGGTGTTTGAGTTCAGCCGAGGCAGCAGTTCGCTTGGTCCGGTCAGGTTTCGGGCCAAGGACGTAGAGATTGTTGCGATGCAGATGGAGCAGAGTAGACAAGCTGTGGTACATGAATTCGACGACGTCTTCCCTGAGGAGATGTATGGACTGCCACCCAATCGAGCTCTCGAGTTTTCGATCGATCTTATTCCGGGAGCGCAGCCTATTTCGAAGGCGCCGTATCGAATGTCACCAGCAGAGTTGGAGGAGTTGCGTAGGCAGCTGGATGAGCTTTTGTAGAAGGGTTACATCAATCCCAGTGTGTCTCCGTGGGGAGCACCGGTGTTGCTGGTGAAGAAGAAGGATGGTTCGCGTCGCATGTGTGTGGATTACCGGGAGCTGAATGCTGTGACTATCAAGAATAAATATCCCTTGCCTCGTATAAATGACATCTTTGATCAGCTCAGAGGATCGAGGGTGTTCTCTAAGTTGGATTTGAGGAGTGGTTACCATCAGCTTAAGGTGAAGAAGGAGGACATCCCGAAGACAACGTTCAGGACGAAGTATGGTCACTACGAGTTCGTGGTTATGCCATTCGGTGTAACCAATGCGCCCGCAGTCTACATGAACCTGATGAATCTGGTCTTCTACGACTTTCTAGACAAGTTTGTTGTTATCTTTATTGACGACATTCTGATCTATTCAAAGTCGGAGGAAGAGCATGCATCTCACTTGAGGACAGTATTGGAGATCTTGAGGAAGCATCGTTTGTATGCTAAGTATTCCAAGTGCGAGTTTTGGCTGGATAGAGTTGCTTTTCTCGGGCATGTGGTGTCAGGTGATGGCATTTCAATGGATCCTGAGAAGATCATGGCTATCAGAGAGTGGCCTGTTCCGCAGTCAGCGTCTGAGATCCGGAGTTTCCTTGGGCTTGCAGGATATTATCGGCGTTTCATTAAGGACTTTTCCCGGATTACTGAGCCAATGACCAGACTGACGCAGAAGGATGTACCTTATGTTTGGTCTGATGATTGCGAGAAAGCTTTCGATGTTCTGAAGGAGAGGTTGACGACTGCCCCTGTTCTTGCCGTGCCTGATCGGAGTGGAGGATTCGAGATCTTTTGCGATGCTTCTGGCAAAGGTCTTGGATGTGTGTTGTATCAGCATGGGCATGTGGTTGCGTATGCTTCTCTTTAGCTTAAGGCTCATGAGAAGAATTACCCGACACATGATTTGGAGTGTTACACTCGGTTCACTATAAGCTTGCAAGTACCATGTTTATGTAAGATATGAAATCCTTATAGCATGCGATTCGTATTTTCCAAGTTATCTGATGTGTAGCTTATGGCTTGAGATCTGAGAGAATAATCTAGCGACCCCTTCCACCTCGTGTTCTTTCTTTTCCATTTCATTTTCTTTGTTTTCATCTCCCGAGTTCGTCTCTCTACTTTTCTTCCTCGAGGACGAGTAAGAGGCAAGCTTGGGGGATTTTGATCGGTCCATATTTTACACCTTTTTTCTACATATTTGCATGCCATTTCGGTTGCTCATATTGCGATTTTCACGATTATTCGATGATATTGTGTTGCTTTTCACTATTTCTTGTTTTTTCGGATTTCAGGAAATATGGAGCGATCGGGAGCAAAAATGAGCTTTAGGGACTTGCACCCACTCCGGAGCGTCACCCAAGGCTCTTTTGAGGGCTATTCGGCGATGGGAGACAGGTGGAAGAAGAAGGAACTCCGTAGGAGCGACGAGGAGGAGAAACGGAGAAGATTGGGCATTTTAGCATGCCACTCGGCCGAGTGAAGGAGTCACTCGGCCGAGCAAAGAAGCCCGCTCGGCCGGTCAGATCGGACACGCAGCAGATTGAGTATCAGCGTGCACTCGACCGAGCATCACCAGCCCACTCGGCTGAGCACAGAGACACCACCTACCCGAGTGGCATCACGATGACGGCAAGCAAAAATCTCCGACTTACTGGAATCCGTCAGGCGATTAAGGGTTCCGACTCGGCCGAGTACCGAATGCCATGCGGCCGAGCGAGTAAAGCCACTCGGCCGAGTCACCTCCGAAGATAGACCCTCCAAGACCCCTGACTTACTGGAATTTTACAGGTTCTATCACTCGGCCGAGTAGAGAAGCACAATCGACCGAGTAGAGAAGTCAACTCGGCCGAGTGATGCCGAGGACACGCAGCGTCCAGATTTTCAGACAGCCTCTCACTCTTTTGAAATCTGATATCATTCCAGCAATCAAAGTATTTTTCTCATATTTTTTATGGATAGTAAACTTCATGACGGTTCCAACGCCGCCAAGAACGCGCAAATCGGAGGTCGGATGAAATCTGGGGAATTTCTACAAGTTGATGTTGCAGTACTGGAATTTCCACTCGGCCGGGTCACATATTCCACTCGGCCGAGTGCGGCCTGGGCCCAGATTTTAAGTTGCGGTTTGGGCTGTTTTTGGGCACGAATTTGAGGGGTTTTCTAGGGTTTCTTGCTAGGGTTTTGGGGGAGTATTTAAGGGTTTTGTAGCCACCATTAGAGGAGGATCCCCATTATGTTTTCTTAGCCCCCATATGTTTTTCTTAGGATTATTTTAGAGGTTAGGCCATGCCCTAGGCCCCCTCTTGGATCTAAAAGCTTGTATTTTGGATTGAATATCTTCATCAAGCTAAGTATTTTCTTCTTTTTATTTGAATCTTTGTTTTTCTATCTTTTGTATGCAAGCAATGATTTCTATTGATTCTCATATCCTTATTGCTATGCTAGAGTAGATTTGTTGTTCTAGGGCTTGGGGATGAACCCTATGGATCTAATTTCAGATTTGTGATGAATGAATTTCTAAATTGCTAGAATTGCTAGGAGGTTAGGTTGTGATTGATTTATTACGGATAGCTAGAGATTTCCATCGATTGGGGTTTGCAAGAGATTGGATTCTAATCGATGGAAGGCATTGATATTCGATTTAGGTTTACAATTGGGTTTCTCTAGATTTGGTTTGCAAGAGATTGGACCAAAGCTAGGATTTTTAATTGTAAATCTATACCCATATTCGTTTGCAAGAGATTGAACGAATACGAACTATCACAACCTAGATCGTAACTCGAGTTTGCACGAGAGTGGGCTCGAGGAGCGATTGAACGATGACGTCGATCTTCATGTTAGTGGCTTAGGTTAGGGTTTGCAAGAGATTGGGCTCTAATCTAGGTTGCTATAGACCGACAATAGCGCGAGAGCGTGAGCTTGGTTCTATATTCAGTTACGACTAGTTCACCTCAATGCAAGTCTAGTAATATTGAGATTCACTATTTACGATGATGTATGACGATCCGTAGTGGGAATTTCCTAGCCCTAGACGTCTTTATTTGATTTTATATCTCCATACTTTGCCCGACGATTGTGACAGGATCGCCGCAAGGCAAATTCTCTCTTTTATTATATTGTATTTAAATCGATATTTGACCGATTTCTTTATCATCGACACCGACATCCACCACCATTTTCATTATATCATTCCATAACCATCTCCACCAATAAAACATTCGTAGTCAAACCAACCTAGGATAGATTGGAGCCAACACCACCTCCTCGTGTTCGATACCCGCTCGCCACTTTGCCGTGCGCTTGCGGTAAGACTACAATCGTTCTGCGGGTGTATATCCGGGGTCGATCAAGTTTTTGGTGCCGTTGCCGGGGATTTATCTCCGTGTAATTTGCGCCATAGCTAGGTTGTGCTCTTGGGTTACATTTTGGAGCGATCAAAGAGAAAGCATTACTCTCATTCAAAGCTCTTTCATTCATTCAAGAATCTCTTCTCACTCTTATTTCAAAAGAGAGATTCATTGATAGTGAGCCTTCCAAGCCAAGTGCTTGATCCTAGGTTACCAACAACCTCATAGCTCTCCATAGCTGATCTACATCTTGGAGCTAGTGTTTGGTGCCTCTTCATCTTCCCCAAAATCCGTTTTGCCCTAAATCGTAAGTTATACTCAAGGCATAGGTATTTTGTGGTAAGAACTTTCATTTCAATTTACTTTGTTATTGTAGGTGATTTACTCTCGGTTGTGAGAGTTTGTTTGTGATCCCAGGTTGTGGGAGTCACAATTTTCATTTGTGTATGATTTGACTTGTGAAGGTTTTTCACAAGTATTTCATAGTGGTAATCTTGAGTTTGGGTTTCTAACTCAAGTATCCGGAAGTGATCCGGGTGGTTGGGACGTAGGATCACCGGGAACAAGTCGGGGAGACTTGGGTGGATCCGAACCCAGTAATATTGCTTGTTTGCGATTGTCTTATTTGTTGTCGATTATTTACTATTCCACATTTTCGCATTAATTGGTAGAGTTTGCAAGATAATTAGGAATTATTCTCTTAATTATTTTAAAGTACTATTCACCCCCCTCTAGTACTTGTGCAGTAGCTTAGCAGGGCATTACAAGAATCCCTAGAAGTTAGGAGTTTGTATTCTAATTAGAAGTGGTTGTGAAATAGTTGTAATGGGATTTGAATTCATATCTAATTGATTTGATCAAATCCTAGATTGATTTGATATAAGATCTCACCCCATCTCTTCAACTTGACCAAGTCATCTTTGCTATGTGAATGGAACTTTGACCAAGTCCATTAGCTATGTATATAGCAATTTCTCCAACGCTTAGAATAACGACTTTGCCATTCTTGAAATACACTTAGCACAAACGTTAAATAGTTCGCACAACGTTTGTCATCATCAAACTAGAGTTTCTAGATCGTTGCGTCCAACAATCTCCCCCTTTTGATGATGACAAACCCATAAAGGATTTGAGCAATAATAGGTGTGTGTGTGTGTGTGTGTGTGTGTGTGTGTGTGTGTGTGTGTGTGTGTGTGTGTGTGTGTGTGTGTGTGTGTGTGTGTGTGTGTGTGTGTGTGAAGTGTGAAGAAGGGTGTAATGCGTATGACTTATACAAATGAGATGATCAAGCATTACTAGCATGCATGATTATGAAAGTGAAACATGCTCCCCCTTCAATAAGTAATGACCATTAATTTGACAATACTCCCCCTTCAACAAATGTTTTCCTTTCTCCCCTTTTATTATCATCAAAAGTGGGCTAAATAAAGTCATAAAAATATCTCATGCAAAAATAAACCATTATAAATTGTAACTTGCTACTGCATGTGTTTTCTAGATAGTAAATAATTCAAGCTCATTGAAATTCATAGAGTGACTTCTCCACGTTTGTGTAGGTGTAATGATATAGACAATAAAGTACTAAGGGAGATTCAAGTTTAGAACAATCAACCAAATCAATCCACATTTTCCATTTTTCATGAATATCGCTAGGATTGAATTTTCCCACCTCATCAAAGATGACTTCAAGTTACCAACCCCCAAAAAACATAGCCTAAAAGGACTTTGAAATGTGGGGTGGCATTGCTTGATGAGTAATATACACCAACACTAATGATTACCCATGTAGCATAAGTTGGATACTCGTGGGTTGTGTATTAGCCATGAAGCGTATCCATTTTTCGTACGAAGCAAAGATATTATTATTTTTATTTTCAATTATTTTGAGCTTAATTTTTATTCATGGCTATACACATCATATCCCTTAGAAAGATTCAGATTTTAATCAACCTAAATTCACTTTCCAATATTCTTCAAAAGAATCTCCAAAAATACTAAAGGTCTAATATTCATGAAAGTGCACATGTAGGTATAGAAATTATATTAATAATTCATAAGTCATGTCATGGCTACTAAAATAGATATCAACATGTCCATATGGCTACAACAATAATGAATAGATTTCTACAAGGGATATGAATGAACAATCAAGAAATACCACATATAATGAAACATTTAAAGAGGTATTCATTAAGCACCAAAAAAATTTGGAATTAAAAAGAACTAAAACACACCAAAAACAAACTAGAATCAAGCAAACAAGCATACAAACAAAAATTAAATCAAGCACACACAATGTTCTATGAAGGTATGCAATGTAATGCAAAGAGGGAGAAAGATATACCTTCTCGTCGCTATTTGACTAAGGAGCAAAAAGAATGAGACTTTAAAATTAATGCTCCTCGCCAAATCTCTATCACACCTACATGAAAGGTGTTAAGTGTGACCTTGAAATCCAACAAGGTCCACTAGTTTTAGCCATTAAAGTTTTAGGAACCCACACTTGTTTAAACTTTATGTTTGTGTTCCTAAACTTACAATAATAGGATGTGTGGCCTACACTATCACAAGTAAAGCAGTTTGCATGTAAGTTTTTCACACTAGAAGACACATTGTGGACTTTCTTAAATTTGGGCTTTTCAACATTTTTCAACCCACATCCAAGTCTTCTTCTATTATTGCCATATAATTGATTCTTTAAAATTGTATCCAATGATTGTTTTTCCATAGAGAATTTCTTAATGGACAATTCAAGATTAGAAACTTTAGATTTTAACAACTTATTCTCATCCACAAGCAAAGTACATTTACTTATAAAAGCTATCTTGTTTTCCTTTTCCTTCTTTTCAAACTCAATAGTTTTTCTTTTAAATTCATTATCTAGCATGCAAAATTTATCCTTAAGCTCTCTTATCACATAGTCTTTTTCAGATTCAAGCTTTAATAGGTCTTGTTTTAACATGCTAATATTGTTCAATAATGAAGGGCAAGAAAGACAAGGTGCTTCATCATTAAAGTTGATTTTTCCTTTTTCAATATGTCAATAGTAGAGTCACGAGCAACAATTTCAATTTTTAGTTTTTCAATCTCCTTATACATATCATATTCAGATTGTTGCATTTCAAAGTTCTCATTTTGATAATCATCTATAGTGGATTCAAGCTCTAATATTTTATCTTGCATTTCTTTACAAAAGAGTAAGGAGTTCATCTTTACTACCAGAAATTACCTCATCGTGTACTCCCATTAATGCCATGCATGAGTGGGCTTCATGGTCATCCTCCTCATTCTCAGCTTCGCTATCCATATCCCAAAGTTAGCACCTGGATCTTCCTTTTTCTTTAGCGACCTGAGCTGTCTCATGTGGGCAATCACTCATTTGATGTCCTCTTTTCTTGCATTTAAAACAAGTCATTCTATTAGTAGCATTCTGATCATAAGTTTGCTTAGAAGACTGAAAAAAGTTAGAGCGATTAAATATGGGTGCCATTTCTATTCTTTCTTGCTTGGTCTGGACATACTTTCTAAAATTTCTGACCATTAGTGCTATGTCCTCATCATCATCTTCACCTTTGCTAGCTTTCAGAGCAAGTGGCTTTGTAGCTTTCTCCTTCTCTTCAGGTTTCTCCCTTTCTTCAACATTTTGCAATTCTAGTTTGTGGGACATCAGATTACCTATAAGTCCTTCACCCTTATCTTTGATAGATCCTTTGCTTCTTGGATGGCGGTGACATTAGGCCTGTAGGAGCTTGGCAATGCTCTTAAAAAATTTCCTTACCTGTTCAAGGCTATCGTACAGCTTACCGAGCGAGCTAGACTTGTAGACTATGTCAGTGAATCTCGCAAACATTTCTGATATGGTCTCTAAAGGTAGCATGCGAAATCCCTCGTATTCAGTGCTCAGAAGTGCAAGTCTAGACTCCTTCACCTGTAACGTTCCCTCGTGCATCACCTCCAAAGTATGCCATATTTCCTGTGCAGTTAGACAATGTGAGATACAATTATATTCAGATTTATCTAATGAATAAATGAGAGCATTCATAGCTTTAGAATTAAGAGAACAGAGTTTCCAATCATTGTCATCCCATTTATCATCAGGTTTAGGCATCTCAACATCTCCTACTTTAACAACAGGTGATTTATAGCATTTTTCAACAATTTGCCAAGCTTTATAATCAATAGAAATAAGGTAGATTCTCATACGATTTTTCCAATAAGCGTAATCTCCACCATTAAATCTAGGGGGTCGTGAAATGGACTGACCTTCAGCAAAAGCACTATGAATAGTATTCATGGTCAATCTAGGCTAGATCTACTAAACTGACTCTGATACCGCTTGTTAGATCTGGATCCTAGCCTAGAGGGAAGTGAATAGGCTTATAAAACTATTCTCGTGCAACCCACGAGAAATCACATGCATTTAAACTCACAGGCAGAGTAAATAAGATGCAATCACAGAGTACGCAAAGATTTACCCTGGTTTGGTCGCATCAATGACCTACATCCAGCCCCCAAGCAAATACTAGCATTAATATGTTCCTTCTGTACACCTCCAATGGGGTCCTAGCTTCAACTCCCCACCTAGACTGTACCACACTTAACAAAGTGCAGAACCCTATCAACCAAGTAAATATGTATCTTGACTGCAACAACACGTCAAGACCCTCTTGTCTAGCCCAACCAGACAAGTCCAAAATAGTCACAAATATTGGTAAAAGTTTCCCCTATAGAGAACGTTACACTAATACACGAATGTAAAGAGTAAAGGGTTTAGAAATGCTCAGTTCATGTCCGTGTATTTGTCTCTGTCAGTGAGCACGTCGTCAGCTCCAATCTGACGCAAACGTTGTCTCGATCCGACTCCTGGATGTCAAGTTGTAGCACGTTGAATTTTAGTACGCAAATAGGTCTATGTGTAAAGCAATTGCAGTTCAAACTTAAATTCCTTCTGTCTGTGTGCAGAACAACTCCTTTTAAATAACTTTCAACGTCAGCGTGTGCAACTCTTCTCCTTTGATTTTCACGCATAACTCACGTGCTCTCTCTTCACGTGATTTCGTTTCAATCCCTCCGTCCACGTCAGCACGGAGTTGCTCTCTCATCCAATTTGAGTTAGGGCATATAGGCGCCTGCATGTTGGAGCGAAAAACTTCGACAGCTTCGTCTTTGAACATGTCATCTTCGATGGCAGCACGATGTTGAACGACGGTGTAGCAGATCAGCAAGGCTTGCAGCGAAACTCAAGTCAGACGACGGCGTGGATCTCGTTCGATGGCAACAGCGACTCGAACTCAACGGCAGCGTGGATCTCTCGTCGGCGCTTCGTGATCGACGACTTGCAGCTCCGATGATGGCGAGCTTCGAATGTCTCCGACTACGGTAGTGATCTTCGAGCGTTCACCGATAATAATGGAACTCCGACGTGCGGCGACGGTCTTCGATGACTTCTTCAACTCAGATGGCAGCAATGACTCCTTGGGCTTCGAGATTAGTTGCAAGTCAGCGACGGACGAAGCTGCTTGATGCAGATCTCTCTCTCGCGATGGAAGCTCGTCGTCAAGTCGAGAGGTCACGGCGAGACTTCGACATTGGCGTCTCAACAGAACGACGGCGAGGGAAACAACTCAGCTTCGATGTGTGGCAGCGACTCTTCTCCGACATGACGACGAGAGTAGCTCGATGCTCTTCAACTTCAACTTAAGTTTTCGTTGGCAACCTCTCATCTTCGACTTACAATGGCGTCTCATGGCAATGATGACTCGACAGTACTTTCTTAGCGCCTCTCCGATGATGTTGGCGGTGACTTGAGATTTGAGACTTCATGTCAGCATGATGGTTTTGTGATCTCGGCAGCAAGGAGAAAGCGGCTGCAACAAAGCTCTCGACGGCAAGAAGAACGATGATGCTTTTGAGGTTTTAGGCAATGGAGAGTAGCATGCAGCAATACGAGTTGGCCGTGGACTTGTTTGAGGATGGCTTGAGGATTTGGAACTGAGGGTTTTTGCCTTTTGATGTTTTTGCGTGACTGCTCTCTTAAGTGTTGATGTGAAGATTGAGGATTGGAGAAATTTATAAGGCTAGGGTTTTGTATGCATGTTCTTTTTGTGTGACCCCTAAAGAAAATGTTTGGCCCCCCTTTGGGATTTGTTGTATGTCGCTCTCATCTCTCATTAGAGGTAGGATTTTTATAAGAGAGGGAGAGAGAGAGATCTTGGCTAAAGGAGAATCCCTAGAAGTTAGGAGCTTGAATTCAAATTGGAAGTGGTTATGAAATGGTTGTAATGGGATTTGAATTCATCTCTAATTGATTTGATCAAATCCCAAATTGATTTGATATAAGATCTCACCCCATCTCTTCAACTTGACCAAGTCATCTTTGCTATGTGAATGGCACTTTGACCAAGTCCATTAGCTATGTAGATAGCAATTTCTCCAACGCTTAGAATAACGACTTTACCATTCCAGAAACACACTTAGCACACACGTTAAATAGTTCGCACAATGTTTCATCATCAAACTAGAGTTCCCTCACTAAAGAGAATGTGTTTAAAGAGTTTGTTCCCACGGAATCACAACTTGCAGACATTTTCACCAAACCTTTAGCTGAGGATCGCTTTTGTCGTCTTCGTCTTGAGCATAGTATTATTGATAAAAAATATTACGAGATTTCATGCTTTTATGTGTGCTTGAACTTTTTCGTATTTGTGTGCTAGTACTTTCTTTGTTATGTGTGCATAATTTTCTTTTGGTTTGTGTGCTAGTGTTTCATGTTTGCTTTAGTTCTTTATAAACAAAACCAAAAAATGAAAAATAGAAAAAAAAATTGGTGCTAATTGTGTATCTTTCTTTTGAATTACCAAAGTTGTCGTAATGAATGATATACATATCCATGTAGAAATTGGTGTATTATTATTATTGCTACATGTGCATGTTCAACTTTCTAAATATTCATGACATGTTCAATGACTCAAATAACTTGATTTCTACACCAACACTTTCACTTCCACAAGTATTAAATATTGTTGCACATCTGGAGATATCTTTTATGAAATTTGGAATGTGAATGTAGGATGAAAAATAACTAAAAATTTAAGGGATATGATATATCTTGACATGGATAAAAATTGAGCAAAAATTTACTTTAAAAGTATAAAAATGAAAAAGAAGGATAATTGTTCCGTATGAAAAATGGATACAATCCTTCGCAACGATATTATCCACGAGTAACCAACATAAGCTTTATGGGTAAACTTTAGCGTTGGTGTTTTTACTCATCAAGCAAAGCCACCGCACATCTAAGAGTCCTCATAGGATATGTTTTTGGGTGTGGTATCTTGAATTCATTTTTAATGAGATGGGAAAAATCAATCCTAGTTGATGTGATGTTATATGGAAAATGTGGATTGGTTATGGTTGAATCGATTTAAAGTTCTCCTTATGTGCTTCAATTTTAATGTAACGGTTGCTTTTCGATCGTGTGTTTTTAAGCGCGTACTTTCTTTTTTGTACGCGTATTTATTGTGACCTCCCCTTGTATCCCAAACGCACGAAGTTATATATCATCGTGACCCTCAGAGAGAGTAGTTATTTTTGGAAAGTTTTATGAACATCATTTCACGGGTCATTCTTCCACAAATCATCTTTGAATGAAGGTGTGTCTTCACTTTTAGACTTCGACGTTTGATTTTTTATTTTTAGTATTGTTTTCCGTTAACCTAGCACGTGACCGACCATCGTAGTCTCGATCCCCTTGTCGACACGGTCGTCCCGATAGTTTTCTTGTATTTTTCGGACACCGATAGACTGACATTTCACCCTAATTATCTTTGATATGTAATTAGCCCTAGTTAATCCCTAATTAAATATCTAATCCAATCCTATAGGAATCTTATGTATCATATCTAATATCTTCCTAGTCTATTTGCCATACTAGTTGTACTCTCTCCCTCTCACACTCTCTCTCCAATCAACCCCTAAGTGCACCCCTTTTATACCCCACTTAGCAAACCCCTTCATTAAAATGCAACCCTAGCAACCTAGGGTTATCAAACACAGCCGTATCCCCAAGACCCGCATGCAAGCCTTCCTCTCCTCCACCACAAAACAGCAGCCCATCTCCCTAAACCGCCGGCCCTCCTTCCATAATTGCCAGCACATCCACCCCCTTCATCCCCTAAACTGCCGTTAGGCCCCCTCAAGCCCACGGCTTCCCACAAAACCGCACAGCCGTGACCTGAACCCTGCATGCCCCTCTACGCGCAAGACCCCCACCTGTAGATCCGACCACCTCTGGCCAAGCCCTACACCTGTCGGCCCTCACCCCCCTCATCAACCCACGGCTCTCCTCCACAAAACTGCCTTAAATAGCCCGCCATTTGTCGCATCCTCCCTACCCTCCACCTAAACCGCCGGCCACCCCCTCATTGCTCCACCCTCGCGTGCACCGTCCACAGCCGACAGCCCCTTCATAAACCCCACAGCCTCCACCATTTACTAACAGCCACACCCTCTCCCTTGAAGCCAGCCACCGACCACCCTAAGCCGACGACCCTCTGCCGTTCATCTCCTCCGTGTTCGCTACCCTCTAGTTGTCGTCGTCTTCGCCGTAGTCCACCGAACCTTGCTCGCTACTGGAATCCAACCCCTGACGTCGCTACCCGATGTCAGTGTAGCTCTCGTGTCGTGTTAAGGTAATCCCTCGACCCGTAGGAACCCGCACTCACATGTTTAACAAGATTAAAAAACGTAATTTTCTTTGCTTTGGTTAAATAACTAATTGAAGTTAATTAATATGGGACTGTAGGTTGGATAATTGGTTTGAGCACATAGGAAGTTTCTAGACCCGTTGATCTGAGACTTGCGGACGATATTTCAGGCAAGTGAAACTTGCACAATTAATGTTAAGCCATGTTTACGCTATTTTGAGATTTTGTGTAAAAGAGGCTAGGCGATGAAATGATAGTCTCCTAGACACCATGCTTGATCTAGCGTGACAACGAAGCTAGATCCGACACCCTTGCCATGTCATTTCATGCATATCACATGTCACGTTTGATTTTGATATATTGTACGCATTCAATAACTGCTTTTATACTATCAATGTTGCATACCGCATGTGATTTCATGCATTTGATCATCTTGTCATGAATGTGTAGCACACGCTACAATGAAATGCAAGCTGCGACGAGTAGGATTCTGACTCCTATAGCATGAAAGAGGCTAGGTCAACCCTATGCCATAAAGAACACTTCCTGGCTCGTGATTCAGAAGCTGAGCGCCAGTTCAGGCACACGTGGAGGGCAAGGATCAAGCGATCACTCAGCGTAGAAGTGTGCCCATACAGCAACTTCAGCTGAAAGGCGTAAACCCTGTGCACAACGTAATTGCTTGCTTTTCATGAAATCGTGAAATATTGTTTAGTAGATTTTTGCTACGACGTGACATGCATGGATAACTATCATGTTCATTTTAATTTCTGCATTCATTAAATATTATGCCATGTCATCATGTTTTAGAACTGCTAGTTGCATTCATTACTCTTTTGTTTCCTTGCACAAAAGTCTCCTGTTTTTACCTTTTGGAGACTTTTACTGACATGCGCCCTTTTCTCTTTGGGTGTCGCATGTTAGGTTTTGAGTCTGAGGTTGTTGCTGAGGACGTCCAGTTTGCTGACGTCACGCTTGAGGCTTCTACTGACGTTCAGTTCGAGGATACAGGAGACCTTTCCTAGTCTCAGCTGGAGGCTTTCTCTTAGTTGCTGTTTGTTTTCCTAGTTGCTGCTGTTAGATTTGTCGGTGCATAGCACCTTCTCTATGCTTTATTTTCGGCCATGCTTGGGGCCTTTCTTTTTAGACTCTTGTATTTCTCTTGTGACTTATCTCTGGATGTTTTGAATTAAGAATGGATGTTGTTTGAATGTTGGTTATTATTGCTTGCTTTCAATTATTATCGTTGTTTCATTGTAATGCAAGAATCTGTGAATGAATGAACACACAGACGCTTATCAGCATGTAGCTTCACAGTTTCAAGTCTGAGCGGACCTCTTCGCGTTTCGCCTTCCATACTTGGAAAGCGGAGCGTGAAAGGTTTTTGTGGTGACCCATGCAGGTCGTTGCACCTGCGAAATATCGAAACAACAATAACAATAAAACATCCATTGAAACTTTTGAAACATTCGAGTCATAAAATTGGAGTCTAATGTGAACGTTTTTCTTGTCTTAGATGGTAGGAGGACTTAGATAGATGCCCAATTTTGATAGTCAGAGACCTCGAAGGCGTATTTCTGGGAGATGTTCCAGGTTTATGCTCTGGAAGAGATTGCAATCTTGATCCTCTAAGGACCCTCTCCTTGAGATCTCTATTACAGTTTAGTTCATTGAAAGTCTCAATGCTAATTTTCTCCTAATCTTTAGTTGGCCCGATAATTAAACCCCTGATTTCTATCATTTTCCTAATCATTACACTTTTAAGCTAATGACCATATAATCCCATCGTAGCAGATTCACTAAGTTATTTCCCAGTCGTATTTATGTTTTGAAAATTTGATTCACTTCCTTGCTTTCATTTCACGTGATTTCCTTCATGTCGTTCATCATCAATGTTGAATCTTCTCATTACCATCCTGATCCTTCGAAAAGTATTTTCAATATTATTTTTTTTTGAATTCCTCTCCCAGTTTAAATTCTATGAAAACATTTAGCATGAGCTTAGACTTTCTACCATTCAGTTGACTTAAATTCATTCTTTGAATTTCGAAACTTTTTCACCGAAATCTTTAAATTACTACCTTGTAATATTTTCTAACATATATCTTTCATACTCATGTGAATATCTTACTTCCTTCATATAATGACTTTTCGATAATCCAATATATCATTTCTTCTCATATTATATATATACTAGTCATAACCCGTGCCCGCGGGCACGGTTCATTTAAGATTTTTCCCCGCAAAATATTTGTTCTCCAACAAATTATTTAAACAACCAAAATTTAAAAGAACAACAAATTAGTGTAAAAATATTTAGCGGTACATGCACCTTCGGCGTGGGTGCCTTCGACATGGAACTACAAATACGACGCGAGCGCCTTCGGCTCGAAACAACAAATTCAAAGCGGGTGCCTTCGACGCGGAACAACATGCGAGCACCTTCGACGCGGAACAACAAATTCGGCGCGAGCGCCTTCGACGCGGAACAACAAATTTGGCGCGGGCGCCTTAGGCGTGAAACAATGCGTGAAAATCTTTGTTCCCAAAAAATTATTTTCATAGCCAAAATGGCACGGAACAACAAATTATCGTAAAAATTATTTAGTAGCACCGACGCCTTAAGCGTGGAACAACAAATTTTACGCAGTTGCCTTCGACACAGAACCACAAATTTGTGCAAAAAAGTTTCGCGGGCACTTTAGGCAAAGAATAACAAATCAGCGAAAAAAATTTAGCAACACATGAGTGTAAAAAAATTTAGCGGGCGCCGACGACTTCGGCGCGGAACAGCAAATTTGGCGTGGACACCTTCGGGCGCTGAACAACAAATTAGCGTTAAAAAATTTAACGGACGCCTTCGACGCGAAACAACAAATTCGGCGCGAGCACCTTTTGCGCGGAAGAATGTAGTTCCCAACATTGTTATTTAATTACTCCCAAATGTTATTTAGTTCCCAAAAAATTTTCGTTTCCCAAATATTTTGTTACCTTCCAAAGAATTTAATTACCTTAAAATTTAGTTCTTCCAAAGGATTCGGTTCATTTTGGGAAGTAAAAAATAAGTATTTTCCCATGTTTTGTATTGTAATCCATCGAAATAATTTCAAGATTTTTTGAAACTATCGAAAAATTTGCTTAGTGATGATTTACCTTTGGGGAAATGAAAAAATCACACAATTCACAATTTCCTTTAGGGTGGATAAGTAATTGGTCTCAAATATGGGGCTCATGTATTTGTCTAGAATTAGGTTAAGACTCATCGATATGGAAAACCATTTTGGTATGGAGTTCTCTTTCGTGAACTTAACAAAAGACTGATGCAATGCAGCACACATTAAAGAATAGTGGTTGCTAGAGGAATGAATATTTGAGATGGTCAATTGCCAGTAGTATCATTTTAGGGTGGTGCTTATAAGCATATGTGAATGCCTAGTATGTGGTTTCTATAGTATACTATATTGAAAATGAAAAATGTATGAATTGTTCCGTGACTATTTTAGTTGTTCCAGTTAAAGAATTGCATGTCATCACACCACCTGAGGCTAACATGGCAAGCACATGTTTTACCTGACCAGTTTGTAGTTTTAGACAATTTCATGTTGCAAACGAACCCTATGTTTAAAGTTTTTAGCATATAAAAAGTTTTAAAGTTTTTAGCATATAAATTACAGCTTTCAATTAATCACTTCTCTTCAACAAAAACATGATGTGCACACAGAACAACCACAACAAAAGATAGAACTCAGATAAAATCAAAACGTAAGATAAAAAATTGAGATTTAAACTCAAGATTTAAACTTTAAAACCTCCTCCAACTTTGCTTATGAACTGAAGATTAAAATCAAAACATGCTTCTTCTTCTTCTTCTTCAAAATTAATAACAAAACTAAAGATCAATAAAATCAGTTTTTGTCCTCCTTAAAAATTAATATCAAACAATTTCCAAAATGACACGTCCAACATATAATGCAAGGTTAGCACATCGCCATCAATTTTGATATATTTCCATTTAAAATTTCAAGACCCAGAACCAATTATAATATCTGTCTTTTTTGTTTTCTTACGGCATTAATCGAAGTTAGAACAAAATCCTGCCAAGTCGGCATCAAACATTTTCATTCAAACTTGAATTAATTTCCAAGCCACCACAAAAAAATTAACCACACAAATCAACAAATTACCTAAAATTAGAAAACTCAATTAATTTTACTCGGCCATTTCTTATCAAATCATCATACACATCATAACTTCTAATTAAGTCCTTAAAATCCTAGAATGGAGAGAAAAGTAATACAGAAATTTTTTTATTCAACAAAGATGGATCTTTAAAACTACTAAGATGCAAGCCTTTTCCTTCCATTGCTTTTGAGCAACATCAACTGATGAATGGTCTGTACAGTCCGCCATTAGAGATCGTATCCCAGCCAACAACTTACCAAACTCCTTACCATTCTACACCGTTTCTCATCATCCCTCGCAGCTTTTCCAGCAAACTCTACAACCTAATAATATACAAAACAACACAACTTAAAATTTTGATTCAAACCCATATCAAGAACAACCAAAAACCCCAAACGTCCATGAATCCCTCAAAAAAAACAAATGCCCAGATAAAGAAATACAGATTAATTATAAAAAACATCGAAAATCAATGATCTGATAAATATGCCGGAGTTTCACACAAAAAATACAAAAAAGCCCAAAAAGTAGGGAATAATCTTAAGTTTTGTTAATCAAGAGTTGGACTGAGTGATTTTAACAAATGTGATCAACTAAAGTCAAGATCAACCCCTCAAAAATGCACAGATAAGGAATTTTAACAAATCTCAACGGTGAGGTACTCGACGAAGGCAGACAGGTAGACGGGGGTGCCGGAGCCGATGCGCAGAGCTTAGCATCTGGCCTTGAGGAAACATGCGATGTGACCCTTCGGGAATGGGAGGCCCGCCTTTTGCGACCATAACACCACCTTCGACATCGCCTTCAACCTCCCTCAACTTCAAATTTTACTTCAGACCAAGATCAAGAAAAGCACAGTACCCAAACATTGATGAATCCTGCAAAAAAAACCAGATTAGAAAGTAAGATTCACACAACCTAAACATCGATGACCCATTTATTTACAACATACATATGTCAAGATTCTTGGATGATTGAAAAGCAACAGACACTGTGACACAAAAGAGATTCATTGAGGCTATACTACTCCAGCACCGGCGACCGAGATTCAGGCCTATAATACTCCAGTACCCACGTCGATGACACAAAATAGATTCATTGACACAAAATAGATTCAGGCCTGTGAGTGAATCATGTGGAAGACCTTGTCGCCGACGACCGAGAAGCTGGCGTTCACGACCTCGGCCCCTTCCTCCTCCAGCGCCGCGATCACCTCGTAGAACACGGGCCTCCTCTTCAGGCCGGCGATCAGGACCACCTCCGAGACCGACTCCAGCTGCCTCACCTCGACCACGGGGAGCCCGAACTCGGATGATGTCTCGCCGTGAGAGAGATGAAGAGAAGAAAACCCTATTTTTGATTTGCTTGCTTCGTGAGAGAGGAAATTATGAGTGGGTTTTGGAAGGGAAGAATAAAAACCCTCGTGAGAGAGATGAAGAGGTTTCTGTTGGGGGGAGAGAGGAAATTATGAGTGGGTTTTGGAAATTGTGAGTGTGTGAGAGATACGAAGAGTTTTCTTTTGGGGCGGTCAAAGTTTGGGTCACCTCAAACTTATTTCTCGCCTAAAAGTCAAAAGTTTTCCTCAATTTTTTTTCAAGCCCTCATCTAAACCGTTCATTCTCCAAGATTAAATCATGATCGTCTTTTATCAACCAGTTTGTCCTAGTCAGCTTGTCCTAGTCAGCCCTAGGATTCAAAAATCGCTGTCAAATGTATAATAGATATACTACTCAAACTTATTTCAAACAACTTATTGTACCGACCTCTAAATATTTTTCTGTGAAAGAGAACTCCAACTTTTCAAGTATGTCCGTTTTAATATTCTTCATTTTTTTCCTACTCCAAAGTTCTTAGTACAAATTTAGTTCCAATTGCAGAACAATCACTTCATCTCTATACTAATTATTCTTTCGTCTAATCCATACTTCGTATTTTAACTTATATCATTCACGCACTATTCTCATGTAATTTATATGGATATTATTATATCTTCTTTCCCTTACTTAAATACTCACAATTATATCTCTATTTCACCTAACCAAGCTATCCCCTTATCCACGCCTTATCTGAACCCGTTCATCCCGATCTTGTTTCGTTACACTATTTGATTTCGGTTCCCTTACTATTGCTTAGTCATCCTACTACTACTTGCCGTTGCCTATTTTAACCTTCGTATAGTATGGTGGGCCCATTGTAACGGTCGGATTCCGATCGTAACTTTCTTTGTGCACGTGCTCTTGACCGTGCACGTGATTATTTTAGACTTTGTTTGTTTCCGAACCCTATCGTGTGATATGTCGTTGTGACTCTCTCTGAGAGTACTACATTTGTCGTGTTGACTTGCAACGTCATTTCACGGGCCGTTCACCCACGATTTGACCTTATCCGAGGAGACGTCGCGTATCTCACTTTTGACTTGAGGCATTTTTATTTTTAATTTCGTTTCTCGTCATCGAAATTGTAATCCGTCTCTTCTGACTTCTTTCTCTCGTCGCCCCGGTCGCCCCGGTATTTTCCTTATAATTTTTGGGCACCGTTTGACCCTTGTTCACTAGTAGAGCCAATTAATTACAAGTTTGCCCCTAACAATTTAACCCTGATTAACTCTAATTAACCCTAATTGGCAGCCCCCTCACGTGTAACCCTTCCCCTAGTCACGTGGGCCCCACCCCTATAAAGAAAAACCTAGAACCCTAAACGTTTCACAGCCTCCACGCAAATCTCCCTGCGCCGGCCCTAGAAACCAAAAATACCCACGCAAACGCCTCTTTCCCTTCGACCTGAGCCCACACCGGAGGTCCTAGCCACCGCCGACATACCCACATCACTCCCTGACCTCCCCTCTCTCGCCTGGGACCCGAGCCGCCGCCGGAGATCGCTGGAGACCGCCGCAAATCGCCAGAAACGTGCACAGCAGCAGCTGCAGCCCGCAACGGCTGCCGCCGCTGCCGCCGCCGCCGGAGCCCCCTCGCCGTCGCCGTGGACCCCCCTCTATCTCTCCTCGCTGTTGGCAGTGACCCAAGGCCGCAACTCCTCTGAAACAGTGCGGTTGCTTGCTGTTTTGCGTGTTTGACGCCGTACCGACGCGCCGCCAAGATCTCGTCGGCTCCCCTCGCTGTTGGAGTCCCTCGACAGCCTCCTACACCTCCTGGGAGTATTATCGACGTCTCGAGCCTCTCCTATGACTCCCAACATCGTAGGCGTTGGATACGACGAACCGTTCATCTCGGTTGTCGTTGCAGCTCTCCGGAAGCCGTAGAACGCCTACCCGACGCGCTGCTCGCTGATTCACCCTTACCCGATGTTCACGCACTTCGTCCACTGCCCGGACGTGTCCCGCTACGCTACCCGTAGCCGAGACGCCGTAGGTGACGCAGATTTTCTACCGTTCAGACACTACGTCCGCTCTACCCCAGACTCCGGAAGAGGTTAGTTTTCCCAAACTCGTAGCGAACCCCACCCGTAGCCAAAACTGAAAACTTAACTAAAAACGGCAACTAAACTCGCTAAATTTATTTTCTGCTCTTTTAAAAAGTTGTGAACAATAGAATCGACGATCGGACTTTTGAACTGTGCACATAGGATAGAATCGTCAGATAGGCTGATCGGACACTTTTGACTTGTGACAGTTAGGGTAGCCACGCCTAACTTAGAAATTAACCTAAATAGGATTTGACGAAAATCGCGACTTGACACCGTCGCCGTGATCCCTTTTCAGACGGAATACCACGGACGCGACGATTGGACGAGACGCCCCGGACAGACGACGCACTCGCCATTCCAGGCAAGTGTACCCACTTGCGTTTTGACAGTGCCTTAGTTCTAGTTTGTAGAACTATTAGATTGTGTGTGATGAGAACCGGACGTGAAATGATAGCGTCCGGGACGACCCGTGACGGCTCAGACTTGACGACGAAGTCTGAGCCTGACAACAATAAACTGCTGACATCATAGGACTATCTTGTGTGTGCGTACGTGTGAACACCCTAGAATAACAACTCCCTACACTTGTCATGTCGTGTCCTGTTACACAAAAAGCCTACGGGCGTTTCGGATGCTTCCCTCCGCGGAAGTGATCCCTGTTACACAAAAAGCCTACGGGCGTTTCGGATGCTTCCCTCCGTGGAAGTGATCCATGTTACCAAAAAGCCTACGGGCGTTTCAGATGCTTCCCTCCGCGGAAGTGATCCCTGTTACCAAAAAGCCTACGGGCGTTTCGGATGCTTCCCTAGCTGAAGTGATCCCTGTTACACAAAAAGCCTTCGGGCGTTTCGGATGCTTCCCTAGCAGAAGTGATCCCTGTTACACAAAAAGCCTTCGGGCGTTTCGGATGTTTCCCTAGCGGAAATGATCCCTGTAAATCTTGTCCTGAGTTCCTGGGTTTGGGGTTGGGTTGAGCGTGCGCACGGCAAGAGGGTCTGATCCCCCTCGAACCGTAAGGCGTGAACCCTTTCGTGTCTTACTTGTCCTGTCCCGTCTTGTCATGTCCTGTCCCGTCACGTCCCGTCTTGTCTTGACACCTATAGGTTAGTCACGTAGTCGGTAGCACACGCTACGTCTACTGCTTGCTACGTTTACTTTTCCTGCTACGCTACTTTTCGTTACTCAGTTATAACCCCAGCATGCTAAAACAACCAGTAAATCATTGTTAATAGTTGATACACTTGCAGTAGAGTCTGACCGTTTGTGTAGACTTTGCCTGACGTACAGTTTCCTTCTTTTGGTGATGTACGTCAGGTGTGGAGCCAGAGTACGAGTACGAGGCGGACTTGCCAGTTGACTTGGAGCCGGAGGGCGCTGATCCGGAGTACGATCCGGAGGACGATCAGAGTTAGAGATCTTCTGTTGCTGTTCCAGAGTTATCCATTTCAGTTTGAGTTGGGTGCGTTGCACTCTTACTTTCTCGTCTAGGTTGGGTGCTTGCACCATTAGTTTCCCTTTCAGCAGTTGTAGCCGTTTTCGGCATTTTTAGACTCTCAGTACTTTGATGATAAACTTTGGAATAAAATGAAATGTTCTTTTCAATACTTTTGTTATTTCGTACTAACTTGCAGGGACCTGTACTTTCTCTATGGAATACTACAGACGCTTATTGGGTTCGGGCTCTTAGCCCCGGCCTAAGCGGGCCTTCGTCACGCTTCGCCTCCGTGTTTTTGGGAAGCGGGGCGTGACACCCATTAGTATTATTGTGATGTCGTCGTGGTGCATGTATATAGGTAGTGTGTATGGACCCGTGTATGTGAACCCCTGCGTACCACTCATGTATGAGTGTGCTACCCTTAGTATATTAATGATTGTCTTGTGTGATATATTTGCATACTCAGTGTTATTCATGATATATATGCGGTTGTATGAATGATAGTATTTATAAATATCTATGTGGTTAGCTATACCACTTTAGGGATGTCTGTGTATATTAGAATTAGTGTTGGAATATCTACTAGTAGTGTATGTAGTTTGAAGGTACTTGTAAATGCTTGAAATAGTATGTTAGTAAAGTCATGTGCATGTTAGGTGTTATGTGTACTTATAGTTAAGTGTGCAGACCTATTATATGATATATATGTTAGTATGTATGAGCGTGTGCTCGTACGTAGATATGTATGTGCTTAGTCATAGGTAGATATGTATATACTATATGAATATGTGTGATATACGTATGGTAATAAGGTTATAATTTTGTATAGTATTGCTTGCCTTTACGGAATGTTGTGTGTACATGTATACCATGAGGTATACATGATTATTGTATGTCGTAACTATGTATGAATAGGTATATGTAATAGTATACTAATTATATGTAAATTGCTATGGTGTGAATATATTATATGTATGTCTATATTTTGTGTAGATATGTGATAAGCATATAAGAATGTAGGTATGCTACATGCTATAAGTATGCGTGTAGTAATATGTATGTGACTATATGATGTATGCATGTATAGGATGGTGTATTATGATTGTATACGTGTACTGATATTTGTAATATTATTATAGTATGTAAAGTGATTGCATTATGGGGGTATTACTTGACTAAATATAAAGTGTGATTGATATTATTGTGTGTTATGATAGCATGTGTTTTTACCAGTATAGTGTGACGAGTAATATGATTACGTTGGTATATATATAAGAGTGGTGTGATGGTATAGGTATAAATATCATGTTATGAATATAAAGTATTCTGGTTCTTGTATGGGTCTTTGAGTCTCACTTATGCTTGAGTGGGTATACTCTAAATATATTGTTATATTTGTTTGTGGTTTGTGTATAATGCTATGAACATAGTAATAGATGATGTGTGTATAGTGATAGGTTTAGTTGTACATGATTACGTTACGCACATGGTTGTGGGTGGCTATACCATTATATAGACATAGGTGTTGGTTTTGTAGTATAGTTCTTTACGAAGGTTTTACATGTTTAAATGTATATAAGCTAGCTAAACTAGGTGTGTAGAATGTGCTAAGTATATAGTGGTATGAGTGACATGTATGAATAGTATATTAGCGTGTGTGGGCATGCACCATGCACGGGTAAGTATGTGCTTAGCTATAGGTGTTTGCGACTATGGTATGTGTGGTTTATCTTGAATATATTATAAGATTGTATGTGATGTGTATATATAATGAAGTATTTGCGTGTATTTGAATAACTATATATTTGTGTATTTATAGTAGGAGTGAATGTATATTAGATATAGAAAACATGATTTAATATTGTATGGTGTGATTAGATGTGTTGATATGGTTGGTGTTGAATGTACACTAGGAGACATAAGGGAGTAGTATATGCATGTTCGTTTTGTACATAGGTAGTTATCTATACGTGAAGTACTACGATTGTATTTGCTGGTGTGAAACTATTTTTATGTTGGTATTTGTACCATGGTTACATGATAGGTGAGTGATAGCTATATAAGGGATGTACGTGACTGACCGGCGCCCCGTTTACGGTATGGGCGCGGTGTCGTTTTACCGCAAGTACACGGTTAGTGTAGGGTGCGGGTTTATCGAACACAGGGAGGTGGATGGCCTGAGTGGCTACTAGCCACGCCTAGGTCGTGTGCTAGCTACGTGGATGATATGGGTGAAGTGTAGAAATAAAAGAATGAAATGAAAAAAGACACGAAATGAATCCCCGCTAACACGGGCTAGAGCACTCATGACACTTGGCATTAGACTTGACCCAGGGTGAGACATTGCCCCAAAAGGTGGTACCAAGCGTACATGGCCCGATATTCCGGTCGGTGCCAAGTACGCTAGGCCTACCCGGTTCCGGACGGTGGGCATTCCCATGTCCATTAACACCTTCCGCAACCGGGAGCATTAAGGCCATAATGATAACTCCCAACACTTCATCCAAGCCGTTCCCACGCGTGAGGACTCGATGTCTACGCTAGGGGCGTGAGCTATGGCTAGGGAGTCAACCGCCAAGTTTATTCCCCCTTGGCCCGATGGTCAAAGGCGGTCTTTCTCCCGCCAATGACAATGAAATACCCCCGCATAACCCTAATGGCCAAAAAGGTCGAATGTGATTTCTAGCAATACATCGAAGCGGATCTTGACTGTACAAGCACCGGACCCCAACCCCCAACACAACTAGTGTGTTGTCGTACGAATTGGACCCAGATTGCTAGAAATCTCCATTGACACATTTCATCGAACACGTGCCATGCAACCAAGTCTAATGTAAATTTCCAAGCATCAATCCTTACCCTAACCCGTATTAGGGTTCATCAAAACTACTCAATGGTGAATAACATATAAACAAACAACACAAAAGACATATAAACTTTCACCATCAAGCAAAATAAACACAATACAAAACAATGGAGAAAAAGATAAGAAAATGCTTATCTTGAGTGAATCGTCAATCCAATACAAGACTTATTGAACAAAAGACCTAATCTAAACTAACCTAAGACTAACAAGAGAAAGGGGCAAAAAGCCCTAGAAAAGCTGAAGAAGATCCAAGAAGAAGATGCCCTAAAAGTCGGCCAGCATTGGGTATTTATAGCCCCCATTCCGAGCACTAACGGATCGGGTCCAAAACCACAGAAAAAACGTCACCCGATCGGTTGACAAGTCAACCGATCGGGTGATCTGTTACAAATAATAAACAGAAAACGGCGGAGCTTCACCCGGTCAGATGAACCGGTCGGTTGAGTTCTTGGGGTGACCGGTTGGATCATGGCGCCATCGGGTGAAGAGGTCGGTTGGATGCCCGTGTCTTGGCTCCTCAGAATCAGCTACAGATGAACCGATCGGGTGAGAGTCACCCGATCGGTTGGCATTTGGCTCAAAAAGACAGAGAAACGGCCGCAATGAACCGGCCTGAGAACCGGTCGGGTGACATCCGCTTGAGCTCTAGCTGAGACCGGGTGGTGTACGCGTGCATCACCCGATCGGTTGGAGATGACCAACCGACCGGGTGAGGGGCTGAAAGATGTAATCTTCGTCGTTTGACCCCCTGGATCACGCGTGACTCCTCCCGTTGCTCCGGGGACTTGAGATATCGTCGTTAAATGTCCCCTACGCGGGTAATCTCCTGCAATCATGGAGAAACAAAGAAAAGTGAAAGAAAACGAGAAAATACGAGAAAACGAATAAAAGACGGCGGAAAATACGGAGAAACACGAAAGAAAACGTGCGTTAATATATGAAATATATACGCACATCAAAATCCCCCAAGCTGAAATCTTCCTCGTCCTCGAGGAAGACGAGTGAGAGTAGGAGCTCGGAGGGAGAAAATAGAGAGAAGGAGAGAAAAAGAGAACTCTATATCCTAGATCGCCCATAAGGGCCAACAAAATCAAAAACGATACACCAAGCAAGCAGACGCCAAATCACATCACTAAACCAAGGAATACGAGTCCAGACAAGTGCCATGGGCACACGCGGTGAAGCGCGAGTGAGCGTGGTCGTGTGCTAGCTAACGGTGTCAATATCTACATTGTGCAATAAAGCTCGATATACACAAATCCAAGATATGACCCAAATATCGATTCGAATTGAATTAAACGGCGAATATATAGTTCAAGCATGCATGAGAATAGAGAGAATCGAAACATATCATGCGTCAGGGACTCCACAACTAGGGTTAAGGAAATCACCACACTAAAGCCTAGATAATAGCTAAAAAGTTCCTAAGCCAAGTGTTTTCGAAAACAATGGGGGTTGAGATGATGTGGAGTAGAACACTCGGTGCAAATTCTCGCCTTCCCTTTATTCTCGGTAGATAGGAAAAATATTCACACTGGAATTTCTTTTTGGGCTTTGGGTATTTGTATTTTTTTTTCTTTTCTTTTTGGGTTTTTCTTTTCTTTTCTGTTTTTTTTTTTTGGATTTTTGGGTTTTTGCCTTTACACATGTGTACTCTCCCAAGTGGGAGAACGGTACACGACGAGTGGATTTACACCAAGTAAAACAAAAAATGAAATCGGATTCTAAACACTTGGACAAAGGAGATATTTCTCGCTAATCAGAGCATAGGCTAAATGGGTTATCCTAGTCCTTATTTGTGGAATCCTGACACATGCGAATTGAAATATACGATATAAATATAGCATGCATATAGAAGCAGATAGTAGAAGCAAATACCGCATACTCAAATCGAAGCATGATAATCTAAGGGTCAACCAAGGATAGGTATATAAAACATAATCACAAGGTAGAAGCACACCAAACAGCTAGGCACGACGCACGACTCACAAAAAGCTAAGTGGACCCGCGATGCATAAAATGCAAGAGGACTCGATATCCTTGGGTTAGTGAATGTGATTATCGAAGCTGTGCAAGGTGCACGTGTGATTTTTGTGGCAATTCATCATAGGGTCCATCTCTAGGAGACAGAGATAAAAAGAAGAAAAGAAAAAGAAAAACACGGAGAAAAACGACTCAAATAACGAAGAAAAAAAGACAAATGACGCACGAAGTGTGACTCCCCCAAGCTAATACTTGCATTGTCCTCAATGCAATAGTAGTGAATACGGGAGGGCAATGAAAATGGGGGGGGTGCACGGACACAAAAAAGGAAAAACACGAAAAACACACGAACAAAACTAGAAAATAAAGAGAAAGAAACATACAAAATAAAAGATATAAAACGCAACGAAGGACTCAAAGACACAAACACACGACAACGACACACGAAAACATGCACACAAAGTCGATTTCCCCCAAAGCTGAACATGACAATGCTAGCAAAATGATATGACCAATGGGGATGTAGAGATATGCTAGGGGAAAATCGGAAAAGAAAAGAAAGAAATCAAAATGCAGGAGAGACGGTGTGCTCATTCTCCTCGGAAGAGGATGAGGGTGAAATGATAGAAGGGCACGACATGAAGGGTTGTTATGATGCAAAAGCAAATCCTAGATACGCTCCCCTCGCTAATGAGAGGAAACGAGATTATTTAAATCTAAACTAGAAAGCGGTAAATTTTTACACTACTGGATTTAGATACACCTGAGCATAGGCGGATCCAAGATCTGGAGTGGGGCAGGTAGCTGCTCTAACTGCTCCTTCTGTGGCTCTGCCAGAAGCGTTGTGTCATATGTGCCAATGGACCCAAGCAACGCACCTCCAAGCATCCCTCGTAGGTGTCCACATGTGACCTGCAAAGGACGAGGTGCATTAGTCCATGGCAAGAAATTATTTCCCAAAATAAATGTATCCTAGAGATAGTCGTCGGTAAATGATGGTAAAATATATGAAATGTGGTGAACACTCCCTGGAAATGGTATGCTATCCTCTGTGCTAGCGACGATCAAATCCCCGCTCTCCATGTGAAGTTGCTCTCCAGGTGGTGACACACCGCAGCATACCTCAAGGGAAGTCGATCCCGTGTCCTGTGAGAGATATGGTGTGTCAAATATATATGAGTCTAAAGAAATAGGACGTGAAAAGCGAGACTCAAATGTGGAGTGAGAGTGAGTATGAAAATCTCCCTGAATAGGGGCAATATGCTCAAGTAGATGCTCAGCCGCAGAAGAAGTGGAGCGTGACGGTAGAGGTAGATGTGGCTCGGGCTCCATGAAGTGGACAATCATATCCAAGCCCTCATGCACATCCTCCTCGACGATATGCTCATGCTCCTCCATCTGCCCGATGTCCTGAATGACATCCTCATGGTTGACCACCGACCAAGGAGGAAGTTGTGACAGAGATGGCTGTGGAGGTGGATGTGGAGCGTGTAGGGAATTGAGCGGTCCCTTAGGGCACAAAAATTCTAGTCCCGTCCTAAGTCGGACGGAACATAGACAGGAAAAATCAAAAGCAGCGGAAGAAAAAACTATGTTAACTAATTAACATGGAGTCAAAAACAATTTTAACTTAGCCCTAAGGTCCAAGACCCTATGCCAAGATCTATGCCGACTTGGGATGGATCTGACCATCCCAAGAAGGATCTAGCCTACTGCGATTAAACTAAACTAATGCTAATAAACTACTTTAACCACATACCCGGAATCTCAGCCCTGGAGCAGGTGAGATGTTCCGCGCCGTCTTCCGAGCTGCTCCCGTCCCACGCCGAGCCGCTCCTTGAACCGCTCCCCGAACCGCTCCTCGAACCGCACCGCATCCCGAGGCGATCAATCCCCGTGCCGCCGAGCCAACCATGCGCCGAAGAAAGTTTCACGCGAGTGAAACCTTCGCCAAGATTTCAGATCCAGAATCCGAACTCCTTTGTGGCTTTGCTAGAGCCCGCAGGAGTAAGGCAGAAATTTAGGGAGATAGAGAAATATTTATTTAAGCTTAGATCTGAGCGTGCTCCAACATTTACGAGAGCCGCTCAGATCTAGAGCTTGGGACGAGTTTTGAGAAAAGGGGGAGACCCCTATTTATATAGGCGGCGGACTCTCCCCTTTTCTCAAAATCCGATGTGGGACTAAATAATGAGTTAATTAAAATCAAGTTAGTTTGCACTTCACAAAGTGCAAACTTCCGTGAATTTTAACTCACTCACCGTTGAGCTTCAGGATTGATACAACCTATCAATACGACAAGCGTTCAACGGTGAACGCATAGGAAAAAACGGTTCGTCAATCGGAGTTCGTTTGACCCTCCAATTGAGTGTCCAAAGATCAGCCCTAGGCTAGTTTTTCGCAAAAACTGAGCCGTCATTTTATTCAGCACACTTAGGGTTCAAAACCCTAGAGGTGGGGCCCATGGGTGGGCCCCACACAACCCGCGCGCGCCTAATATTGTCCTAGACGCGCTTGGGCAGAGCCCAGGTCCACGCCTGGGCTCGCCCAGGCGGCCTGGGCGAGCCCATGCCCGCGCCTGGGCTCTGCCCAGGCGGCCTGGGCGAGCCCATGCCCGCGCCTGGGCTCTGCCCAGTGCCTGGGCAGAGCCCAGGCGGGCCTGGGCTTGCCCAGGCCTGCGCCTGGGCTTGCCCAGGCCACCTGGGCAGTTGCCCAGGCCCTGGGCAGGTCCAGGCCAGTGCCTGGGCTTGCCCAGGTCTGTCTTTTCTGGGCTTGACCAGCAGACTAGACCAGACTGGTCTGGGTCTGCCTGGTCTGACTCGTTGGGCTGTTTTGGCTCTAACTTGAGCATTTGGTGTCCGATTTGGACACCGTTCGAACCTGGGCGTAGACCGGGACATTCCCGTCTTACCCGTGAACTTTTCCTTGCGTTTATATTATTAAATATTGTATTAAATAATTTAATACACATTTAATCGCTTTTGCATCAAATGCAAAATAGTCCCTATCTAAGCTTAAATTATCACATTGCATCAAATGCAATTATCTCTTCTTTTGCATCAAATGCAAATATTCTCCCTAACTAATTTCTACCTATTACTAGACGAAGCGTTGCACTCTGTGTGAGACCCTACAGCCTGACCCTTACAACAGGTTGGGCTCGAAACCCTATACGGCAGTGACCACGAGCAGTGGTTGCCGTCCCTGCTTCAGGAATCATCATTATGTGGTTAACTCATTGGCATGAGTATTGTCGGGACCACCTGACTGTTTCCGTGATGAATTCCACAGTTATAGTCTCTTCGTCTTAAATATGTCGTTCGGATCAAGTCTGGGGTACGGTCAAACTGTCAACCCCAATAACTTGACTCCGGTTAGTTTCTATCAATCTTTAGTCAATAAATATTGGACTTCTTCCAACATACTCTGCGCAGAGTTTTTACTAAAGACCGAACTAACTCTACGACACTAACTCTCATTGACAGAGAGAGACGAATCCTCTCTTGGTCATTACTCGCCTCGTACGTTTCAAGTGACACCCAATCAAAAGACCTTTCGACAGGCCTTGCCTCGAAGCTAGGTCAGTTGATTTAAGTGGCACCGTTCACGCACAGGTCCGTCAAAATGACCTCAAGTCAAAAGACCAACTATCCTATCATCACTCAGAGTCATCATTGACAGTTTGGTCAATATAACCATATGATAACTCTAGTGGATCGTTCAGTGAACTCATTCTAATGAGCACCTATGTCTCGTCTTCGACTTCGCCAAGTCAAGCGATCATGAGATCATCGCCACCGCTAAACGGTGAAGACTAAGACACAATGGTCTATCCGATGTTTCGATATCCTTGTCTCGGAACATCTACGACCACGAACCATTTTAGACTTATGCTACAGACGGTCAAACGTTTCTCCATGATCGAGATACTCATCTCGATACCCGTTTGACCTTGCATAAAGTCTCAGGACTTTACCTAAGTTGATATCTAATGTTAACTACATTACAATATAACTTAGATAAATTATTACCAAACAGCTTACTGTTATTTCGAACAAGATGTTTGTGCTATTCACACAGGAATAAATGGCCTTGAGGACATCATATTCCTACAGAGCGGACCACTCGTATGTGGTCGTGGTGTCGTCGTCCTCACGCACATCCTCCTCGCCGGTATGCATAAGCTCTGTGGTCTCCTCGGTGCTCTCATAGGACTCATATGGGGTATCCAGATAAAGATGAAAAGTCTCTCCCACAGATCCTAGAGAAATCTCCCCATCCTCACTATCATCATCAAAAAATGCTTCGTCATCCAAGTGGTAGTGTGGGAAAATTGGGGCATCGGCATGAGATGTGTCTATGGTGGCCGATGGCATGGTGGTCTCAACCATGAAGGTGGGTATATCCTCTCCTTCATCCCCTCTCCTCGGTGTCGGCTCGGTGATTGGTACCATCAAGTTTTGTAATATTTGGCCTTGGTTAAACATGGCACTTTCAAGGAGAGACACGAGGCTTGATTCTTCTTGTGTTTGTGGAGGGGTATAAGGTTGAGGAAATTGATGGGAGGTGTTTGGGTAATGGTTGTGGGGAAATGTTTGGCTTTGATGTAGGGGGAGGCTCTCAAGCGTAAATGGGCAATCATAATACACGTGCCCCGCCATCCCACAAGTCTCACAAACCACAAATGAATAGGGATCGTAGCCTCCCATCTGAGCATTAAAATCTGATCTCCACATGGCAATATCAAAGATACCTGGACAACAAAAATAAGAAAACTAGAGAGGAGCGTCAATAGTACAAGAGAATAATAAAAAGATAATATAATAGTGGGGGAAAAATTTCTTGGTTATTGAATATATTTTTTAAAAAAAAGAAAAAGAAATTTTTTTTTGTGTTTTTATGCGTAGTATAACGAACCCAAGCTAAGCTAATATCAAACCGAATGCCTCCCCGGCAACGGCGCCAAAAACTTGACCGGCACCCCGTTTACGGTATGGGCACGGTGTCGTTTTACCGCAAGTACACGGTTAGTGTAGGGTGCGGGTTTATCGAACACAGGGAGGTGGATGGCTTGAGTGGCTACTAGCCTCGCCTAAGTCGTGTGCTAGCTACGTGGATGATATGGGTGAAGTGTAGAAATAAAAGAAAGAAATGAAAAAAGACACGAAATGAATCCCCGCTAACACGGGCTAGAGCACTCATGACACTTGGCATTAGACTTGACCCAGGGTGAGACATTGCCCCAAAAGGTGGTACCTAGCGTCCATGGCCCGATATTCCGATCGGTGCCAAGTACGCTAGGCCTAAACGGTTCCGGACGGTGGGCATTCCCATGTCCATTAACACCTTCTGCAACTGGGAGCATTAAGGCCACAATGATAACTCCCAACACTTCGTCCAAGCCGTTCCCACGTGCGAGGACTCGATGTCTACGCTAGGGGCGTGAGCTATGGCTAGGGAGTCAACCGCCAAGTTTATTCCTCCTTGGCCCGACGGTCAAAGGCGGTCTTTCTCCCGCCGATGACAATGAAATGCCCCCGCGTAACCCTAATGGCCAAAAAGGTCGAATGCGATTTCTAGCAATACATCAAAGCGGATCTTGACTGGACAAGCACCGGACCCCAACCCCCAACACAACTAGTGTGTTGTCGTACGAATTGGACCCAGATTGCTAGAAATCTTCATTGACACATTTCATCAAACACGTGCCATGCAACCAAGTCTAATGTAAATTTCCAAGCATCAATCCTACCCTAACCCGTATTAGGGTTCATCAAAACTACTCAATGGTGAATAACATATAAACAAACAACACAAAAGACATATAAACTTTCACCATCAAGCAAAATAAACACAATACAAAACAATGGAGAAAAAGAGAAGAAAATACTTATCTTGAGTGAATCGTCAATCTAATACAAGACTTATTGAACAAAAGACCTAATCTAAACTAACCTAAGACTAACAAGAGAAAGGGGCAAAAAGCCCTAGAAAAGCTGAAGAAGATCCAAGAAGAAGATGCCCTAAAAGTCGGCCAGCATTGGGTATTTATAGCCCCCATTCCGAGCCCTAACAGATCGGTTCCAAAACCACAGAAAAAACGTCACCCGATCGGTTGACAAGTCAACCGATCGGGTGATCTGTTACAAATAATAAACAGAAAACGGCGGAGCTTCACCCGGTCAGATGAACCGATCGGTTAAGTTCTTGGGGTGACCGGTTGGATCATGGCGCCATCGGGTGAAGAGGTCGGTTGGATGCCCGTGTCTTGGCTCCTCAGAATTAGCTACAGATGAACCGATCGGGTGAGAGTCACCCGATCGGTTGGCATTTGGCTCAAAAAGACAGAGAAACGGCCGCAATGAACCGGCCTGAGAACCGGTCGGGTGACATCCACTTGAGCTCTAGCTGAGACCGGGTGGTGCACGCGTGCATCACCCGATCGGTTGGAGATGACCAACCGACCGGGTGAGCGGCTGAAAGATGTAATCTTCGTCGTTTGACCCCCTGGATCACGCGTGACTCCTCCCGTTGCTCCGGGGACTTGAGATATCGTCGTTAAACGTCCCCTACGCGGGCAATCTCCTGCAAACATGGAGAAACAAAGAAAAGTGAAAGAAAACGAGAAAATACGAGAAAACGAATAAAAGACGGCGGAAAATACGGAGAAACACGAAAGAAAACGTGCGTGAATATATGAAATATACACGCACGTCAGTGACTATATGAATGATTGAAGTATGTGTATGAATTTGACTGTCTATGATATGTATAAGTATAGAATGTGCATATATATACATGTTTGTAGTATTAATGTTGATTACCTAGTGCATATATAAGCACTTGTAGTAACTATACATGGTTTGAATTATTGTGTGATATGATTGGGGTAGTTACTAGAATTGCTAGATAGATTTTTTAGTTAGAAAGTCAGAGGACGGACTTTGCTCAAAGGTGGGTTGGATGTAACGGTCGCTTTTCCATCGTGTGTTTTTCAGCGCGTACTTTATTTTTTGTACGCGTATTGATCACTCCTTATTTTACACTTTTTTCCCGCATGTTTGCATGCCATTTAGATCGCCCAAATCATGTTTTTCACGATATATCGACGATATTGCGATGCTTTTCACGATTTGTTGTTTTTGTCGCATTTCAGGTGATTTGGCGCGATTCGGAGTGATCTCGAGATGCGCTTACTCCAGAGGGTCACCAACGACCTCCCCAAGGGGTATTTTGCTGTTGGAGAGGAGCGGAAGAAGAACGGACGTCACAGGAGCGACGAGGAGGCCAAAACAAGTTGTTTGGGCATTTTTGGTGTCCCACTCGGCTGAGTGAATGAGTCACTTGGCCGACCAGCGAGACACTGCTCGATCGACCAGATCGGATACGTTTTATACGTGCACTCGGCCGAGCGACGGAGACCACATCAGCCGAGTGACGAGATCTCGTCCGCCTGAGTGGCGCCCAGACGAAGCCATTCAAAAATCGCTAACTTACTGTTTTTCGGCTGCCTGAGCTTCAGAAGACCCACTCGGCCGAGTGGATAATCCCGACCGCCCGAGTACCAAGAAGCCATCGGCCGAGTGACGACAACTCACTCGGCCGAGCCGCCCCCGAAGTGAAGACCCCTGAAGATCAAGACTTATTGGAAATTTACAGGGTTTATCACTCGGCCGAGCGACTTTTGTCACTCGGCCGAGTGCGACGCGCTGCCTGTAGCGAGAGTTGCGGATTTCAGGCTGCGCAGGGGTATTTTGGTCACAGTTTTTGGACGATTTTGGGGGGTATTTAAGCCCTGTTTTTACCCTAGTTTTAGAGAGCTTTTCTCTTAGATTTTTGCAGCTTTTTAGATTAACTTTTTAGCTTTATTCTTGTGATTGGAGAGGAGACAAAAGTTGATTTTTGTTGGATTAATTGAAGACCTCCATTGGTTTGCCTCTCTCTCCCCTAAAAATTCTATTTTTATTGCATATCTCAATATTGTGATGAATTCTCTTGCTTATTTCATTGATTATTTTTGTGTTTGTGCTATGAATTGTGAGTAGTCTCCACGTCTTGGGGCGTGGGGATGAACCCTACAAGCCCAATTTCATATTTGTGATAAATTGGTAGAAATTTTGCTAGAATCGTTGTTAGGGATTAGTTTGGGATCGATTTACTATGGATAGCTAGGAGTTCATACCGATTGGGATTTGCAAGAGATTGGATCCCAATTCGATAGGAAACCCTAGAAATCCGAATTGGGTTGGAATCGAATTTCCGTAGTATCGGTTTGCAAGAGATTGGACCGATACTAGGGTTCCCTGTTGCAATTCCGTGTCGATACCCGTTTGCAAGAGATTGGACGGGTAGGAACTATCCCAACCTAGGTCGTGGGCCGGGTTTGCACGAGAGTGGGCTCGGTGCGCGATTGAACGATGATGTTGATCCTAATGCTAGCTTCCCTAGGCTAGGGTTTGCAAGAGATTGGACCCAAACCTAGGATAGCTATAGACCGGCAACAGCGCGAGAGCGTGAGCTTGGTTCTACATTCAGTTGCAACTAGTTCATCCAAAATCTTATTCTAGCAATTTTGATACCGATGAACCACATCTACGAAATACGGTGAGTAGCGGGAATTCCACATTCCCTAGACGTTCTTTATTTGATTTGATATTTCCGTACTTTGTCTGACGATTGTGACAGGATCGCCAAAGGCAAATTTCTCTCTTCTTAAATAGCCAGGTTGATTGGAACAAGCACGGTCATTCGTCCTCCCTGTGTTCGATAACTCGCTCGCCGCTATACCGTGCGCTTGCGGTAAAACTACAACCGTTCTTTGGGTTACATCCCGGAGCGACCAAGTTTTTGGCTCCGTTGCCGGGGACATCGTTTTGACGGTGTTCGGCATCGACCACCCGGTTATTTCTTCTTTCTCTCTTTCTTTACTTTCTTCTATAACTTGTTGTAACTTTGTTCGCAGCCCTATTTGCATATTCTCCCCGTATTTTGCATAAGATCTTAACAGGGAGAATGGAGGATGCAATGTCAACAATAGAACTCAGTCAGGAAGACTATGACTCCTTCACAGACCTCCTTAAGGAGCTTGTCGACGAGGTCCACGCTACCGGTGCTTTCGCTATCGATGTCAAGGACCCCGACGAACAACTGTTTGCTAGTTTTGTGATGGACCAGATCTCCCGGGAGGGGACTATCGGGGGCAATGTCAGAGTTGACGTGATCGACGACAAATTATATTTCGAAGACGGTAGAACAAATGTCGAAGAACACTATACTCCCGAAGAATCCTTCGAGCAAACCGACATTCAGGGAGTTGCACTCTATGACGCTCACTCTTGCTTTTATGAATCGTCTGATGTGTTTCTTGATTCCAGGCACGAACCAGAACAGGGTGAAGGTTCAGACGATGCTAGCACAGAATCAGAAAGCGCCTATTTCGATGCATCGTCCTCACTAAGTAGTGACTCTGACTCTTCACAAGAGAGCGCGCCACCTGAACATGAGCTAAACTCGGGTGACAAGGAAGAAGCCAAACTCATGCGAGCTGGTGAAGTGGAAGAAGCAGCACCTCTTGAGGTAGAACTTAAACAATTACCTCCGAATCTAAGGTATGCCTTTTTGGTTAATAAATTAACTTTCCCTGTGATAGTCAATTCCCACCTCACGCAAGATCAACTTGAAAAACTCATAGACGTTCTTAGGAGCCACAAAGATATCCTGGGATACACTATCTCCGATCTAAAAGGGATAAGCCCTAGGCTTTGCACGCATAGGATCCATTTGGAGGATACCGACGCCACCTCCATAGAGCCTCAAAGGCGGTTAAACCCGAACATGAAGGAGGTGGTTAAAAAGGAAATCCTAAAATTGCTAGACGCCGGGATTATTTATCCTATCTCAGACAGTAGGTGGGTTAGCCCCGTTCACGTCGTCCCCAAGAAAGGGGGGATGACAGTCATAAAAAATGAAAGAGGCGAGCCCATATCTACACGCACCGTCACGGGATGGCGAATGTGCATTGACTATAGGAAACTCAATAAAGCCACCCGAAAGGACCATTACCCATTGCCCTTCATTGATCAAATGCTTGAACGCCTAGCAAAACATAAATACTTTTGCTATCTAGACGGGTATTCGGGATTCTTTCAAATCCCTTTGCACGAAGACGACCAAGAAAAGACCACTTTTACCTGTCCCTACGGTACCTATGCCTACCGTAGGATGCCGTTTGGTCTTTGTAATGCTCCCGCCACTTTTCAGAGGTGTATAACATCCATATTTTCCGATTACATTAAAAATATTATGGAAGTTTTTATGGATGATTATTCGGTTTATGGGAGTGAGTTTGACTCTTGTTTGGCCAATCTTACTAAAGTCCTTAAAAGGTGCCAACAAAATAATCTCACTCTAAATTGGGAGAAGTGTCACTTCATGGTCACGGAAGGTATAGTCCTCGGGCACCTTGTTTCCTTGAGAGGAATTGAGGTAGATAAAGCAAAGATTGAGGTAATCCAAAAACTTCCTCCTCCTATTAATGTCAAGGGCATTAGAGGCTTCCTTGGTCATGCGGGGTTTTACCGCCGCTTCATCAAGGATTTCGCCTCGATTGCCCGACCACTTACTTCCTTGCTCGCTAAAGATACTCCTTTTATTTTTTCAGGGGAATGCTTGCAAGCCTTCAACACCTTGAAGGAAGCACTAGTTTCAGCGCCCATCATACAACCACCGGATTGGAGTCTTCCCTTTGAGCTAATGTGTGATGCTAGTGACCAAGCCATTGGAGCAGTATTGGGACAGAGAAAAGATAGGAAGCTTCATGCGATATACTACGCGAGCAAGACATTGGATGACGCGCAGAAAAACTACACAACTACCGAAAAAGAGCTTCTAGCGGTCGTCTATTCCATCGAGAAGTTTCGCTCCTACCTCCTTGGTTCCAAGGTGATTGTCCACACCGACCATGCGGCGTTGAAGTATCTTTTGAACAAGAAGGAAGCCAAACCTCGGTTGATTAGGTGGATACTCTTGTTGCAAGAATTTGATTTGGAGATCAGAGACAAGAAGGGTACTGACAATGTCGTGGCGGATCATTTGTCTAGGCTCATTCACGACAAGGAGGACGAGAGTTTACCTATCGACGACACATTCGTGGATGAGAGGCTATATGCCATAAGGACCGGAGAAGTACCTTGGTACGCGGACTTCGTCAACTACTTGGCTTGTGGAATTAAACCGCATGGGATGCCCACGCATCAAAGGAGGAGATTTCTGCATGAGGTCCGTAGCTATTTTTGGGAAGATCCATACCTCTTCAAGATATGCAAAGATAGTGTCATTCGGAGGTGCGTTTCTAAAGAGGAGGCAACGTCTATCATTTTGCATTGCCATGGTCTACCATGCGGAGGACATCATGCCGCCTCTAAAACAACCGCTAAGATCTTGCAGAGCGGATTCTTCTGGCCAACAATGTTTAGGGACACCCACGCTTTTGTAAAGGGGTGCGATTGATGCCAACGGACCGAGAATATCTCCAAGCGCAATGAGATGCCAATGAGACCCATCCAAGAAATTGAGCTTTTTGATTGTTGGGGAGTAGACTTCATGGGACCATTTCCGTCAAGCAATGGTAACAAATACATCCTATTGGCCATTGACTATGTCTCCAAATGGGTAGAAGCAATCGCCACCCCTACTAATGATGCAAGGGTCGTCTCCAAGTTCTTCAAGCAAAATATCTTCCCGCGCTTCGGAGTGCCTCGTACCTTGATAAGCGACGGGGGAAGCCATTTCATAGAAAACAAGTTTGAAGCCATGCTAAAGAAGTACGGGGTAAACCATAGAGTTGGCATGGCATATCACCCCCAGAAAAGCGGCCAAGTGGAAGTCTCAAATAGAGAAATTAAGCAAATTCTTGAGAAGACGGTGGATCGATCTAGAAAGGATTGGTCAATGAAGCTAAACGATGCTCTATGGGCATATCGCACGGCCTTTCGCACTCCCATCGGTACCACACCGTTCCGACTTTTTTATGGGTAAGCTTGCCACTTGCCGGTAGAATTGGAACACCGCGCATATTGGGCCATTAAGACCTTTAATTATGATTACAAGAGTGCGGCGGTAAGGCGACTCTTAGACATCAACGAGCTTGATGAGATAGAAGAGACGCCTACGAGAGCTCGAGAATTTACAAAGAAAGGACCAAGATTCTCCACGATGCCCGCATAACCGTCACAGACTTCAAGGTGGGAGACAAGGTCTTGCTCTATAATTCCCGGCTCCGACTATTTCCCGGTAAGTTGAGGTCACGTTGGTCCGGACCTTTCACCATCAAGCACATACAACCGGGAGGAGCTTTCGAGTTGGAAAGCAAGGACGGTTCCACATTCAAAGTAAATGGTCAGAGGCTCAAACACTATTCCGAGGGAGTCCCGACGGGCAAAACCAATAGAATATATTTGCTTAAGGGACGGCCGGATGATCTTTCGGACCTCCTTGATGAGGTAATTGAGGAGGAGATCCCCCACTCGATTGGCGCTCTTTTCGATGAGGATTTCGAGGAAGGCCCGGATTTAGGCCAAGAAGAGAAGATAGATGATTCCCCCGACCTCTCCGCTGAAAATGATGAAGGCGATGCTAATGTCGCAAGGATTCGAGAGCTCTGCAAGCTCTCGAAATTGAAGTCTCCGAAGAAAGCTCCGCCGATACGGAAGTCGGCGTCACCGGTGAAGCCGTTGACCGGAGCAAACGCTAGCTTGGGGGAGCCTCCCCCAACACTATTCGAGACGGGAGACCACCGAGGGAGAACACGCCGCCGCAACTTCCGAATCCAAGCGTTCTCCCTGGAAAGTTTGATGGGTGCATCTCATATGCACCAAACATCCCGCATTAATTGAAAATCATAGGGGGTCGAACTCACGACCTTAAACGAGCGCTTGTCGGGAGGCAACCCGACGGTTATTGCTTTATTTTCATTTTTCTTTTATTTTTGTTTTAGAAATTTTTATTGTTTTGAGTCGTTCGCCCAAAAATTTTGTGATAACGGGTCCTATTTTTCTTGACAGGAGAGGAGATAAGTAAATCCATCATTAGGAGGATGAACAAGACGACGAGGAGCACCCCAGGAAGGCGCTCGATGCTTAGGAGGAAGATGAAATCGACTGGAGGAAGAAAGACGGAGTTTAGAGCCCAAACGAAGACAAACAGCAGAAGACAAGGCTCACTCGGCCGAGTATACTAGTCACTCGGCCGAGTACACAAGTTCGTCCAGCCGAGCCGCTCACGAATGAGGGAAGTCTGCTATACCCAACTCTCTGTTTATTTTCCTGATTTCAATATAACTGCTACTCGGCCGAGTATAAATATTCACTCGGCCGAGTAAAATGGATACGCTCCTAGGGCGAGTCTTGCCGAGTAGCTTGAGCCACTCGGCCGAATGGACTTACTCCACTCGGCCGAGGCTGGCAAGGCCACTCGGCCGAAGCGATAGCGGGTAGGGATTTTTCATTGATCTCGCTCAGCCGAGTGACCCTGTCACTCGGCCGAGTCGTAACTTTTACTATAAAAGGGGGAGGGGTCGGGCTCGTTTTTCGAAACGACGCAAACCGAATTCGCCTGACTCTTCGCATTCCCCTCGCCCGTTCACCTCGCTCGCGCCCCTACTCGCCCGACCGACGTCGCCGTACCGCCGCTCGGCCAGCCCCCGCCGGCCGAGCCCCCGCCGCGCCTCGCTCGAGTCGCCGCCGGCGGCCACCACTCCGGCCACCTCCAGTATCGCCTATTTAGCCCTTTTTCTCCTCTTTTGTGTGTTTTTCAAGGATCCATGCGTTAAATGAACCCCAAACCCAAATCGATTTCTATATCTATCTATTATACCCCTAATGCTCCATACGTTTTGAATATTACTCGCTGATATCTCCATTTCATGCGCAGGTTGTTTCTGGGAGCTTAGGGGAGCCCAGGGCAGCTTCTAGGGACTGTTTCGGGCTTCGCGGAGGCGTTCTCTTCGCATGCTTCCATTGCTTTGCACTCGCGGCGTGTCGGGGTATACTCTTTCCTTTATTTTGTACACGCCGCACTTTTCACGCTTTTCGGCGCGCGCTCGGGGCCCATATGCCGCCCCGGACACGGCCGCGGTCGAAGAGAGCTTCCACCAAGCGGAAGCGGTCGGATGATGCCGGCCCCTCCCACGAGTTGGAGGACTCTCCTCCGCCTTCTCCCACACACACCGTCCACCCAGCACAGCCTACAGGCCCCCCACACCCCGCACAGCCTGCAGAGCCCGCACAGCCCGCACACCCCACACAGCCGCTCCCTACCGCTCCACAGCCACCACCTCCGGCTCCACTTATCGGGCCGCTGGGGATCACGTTCCGGAACGACGCACACCGTGTCTCTTTCGAGCGTATCTCCCAGCGCTCGATCGTACCCTCCAGGTTTGCACACCTCGCCGACCAAGGACGCCTGGGGGTACTAGAGGGGATGCTCACGTTGTACGACAACGTGGGCTGGTGAGATTTCTTTCAGGTGTCGGTGGACACGTTTATCCGCCCGACACTTGAGGTGCTTAGTTCGATCGCCCGGACCGACGAGGGATGCTCGTTTCGGTTCTTGGACCGGGAGTGCCAGGTCACTCTCGGTATGATGAGAGCCTTCTTCTCGTGGCCCGATGTCCCCAGGGCCGATCGAGGTTACGCCCCCACCCATATCCCCCCACCTTCCTTCGACGCCGGTGCCTTCTGGGCCCGGATTACGGGTCTTCACGCTGCCTTTGACCCTAGTAGGGCCAAGGCCTCGGCCATTGTCCATCCCTGCCTCCGTATAGCTCAGCGCCTTATGGCGACGACCTTTTTGGCCAGTTATGAGCCGGGCACGATGTCCACGCCAGAGCTCTACATGCTCTACGCGTTGACACGGCCCAGACCTCTATCTAGGGATGGCGATGAGTTGGTCCCCGCCGTCGTGATTGATGTCGCGGCTTGGTTTTTGGACCGCATCATTATATCGGTGGGCGATCGCTCACCGATATGCTGCGGCGACCTGATCACCTTGCTTGCCCTTATGACCGGCGAGGACTTCCCTGATGACCTGCGACAAGCACCGGGCCCCACTTCTCTGTCGATTGATGTTATGGCCCGGATGAAGATGCTTCGTCTGCACGGTGAGCGACACTGGGTCTAGTTGCACGACCCTTACGGTGCCGATTACATGATTCTTCCGAGCCCAGCTTGGACTCAGATTGCACCAGCCCATGTGGACTGGCTCCTTGCGATGGATGTTCTCATCCCAGCCGCTTACGTGCTCGAGGCCGAGGAGGCCGAGCAGGCCCACGCTGCCCACGCTGCCCCCGCAGACCCTGTTGCACCTGCCGAGCCTACTGCCCCTGTTGATCCCGTGGCCCCTCAGCCTATACCTGATGTTTCCGATGCTCCAGACACCTCTGTCCACACCTCTGTCGGTGTCGGGAGTACCTTAGCTGAGCCCACTTCCACTACTTCCACGCCTGTCACCACCACCACTGGCCCTCTGTCTGCCAAGCCCGTATCTTCTGCCCCACCCGAGCGCCCACCGACCGTAGTTGAGTGCGGAGAGCCCTCTGTCTCCACTGCTGCTGTATTTTCCGAGAGTGTCGTGGCGTCTGTCCACACTTCTGTGCCACCGACCTCTCTGGCCGCCTCGCTGCCTCTTTTGTATTCTTCTTTCGTTGCTGCTACCTCCACTCCTCACCGTCCTGCCCAGCCTCGCACTGAGGCCAGGCCCCCACTTGCGAGCGCAGCCCCTTTTGTTCCCCTACCCGCTGAGCCCGTCACCTACGCCACCAGAGTACGCCAGCCCCGCCCTGCATAGCCCAGACCGGTGTGTCCCTCTGCACCACCCCCCCCGACACTGTACTTCTGAGCATTCGTGCTCTAGAGGGGGCGGTGAGTGGCCTCAGAGGCAACCTTAGGACCATGTCCCATTACTTGTCTTTCGGTGTGCCACACTCTGCACATTGAGGACACTGTGCCATTTAGCTTGGGGGAGTGAGTTCTCACGTTCTTTTTCGATTTGCCACCTTTATTTTTAGTTTTTCACACCATTTTCTGCTTTTGCACTTATTTTCATCATTTTTTCTTTTATTTTACCATGCATCACGTTTTTCTTATTTTTCTGTGTGCCGCATTGTAAATAGTTCTATTTTCCCTTTATCTTTATTTCTTTCCTTTTCATCTCATGCTAGAGATGACTTTTCTATGATGATGATAACGTGGAGTTAGCTTACTCTATATGCATGCTTTATTTGTCATGTCTTAGATTTTATTTCTGATATCATATGCTATGACTTGCCTTGCATCTAGAGATAGTAACCCACACTTTTTCCACATGAAAATGGATGAAATTTTATTATTAGCTGAGTCTGAATATTCATATGTATGCTATCACAGAAAACACACCAAGGTTCACGCATTGAAAGCCTATATCTGGAGTACCGATTTCTTTTCCTATATCACTTCTATATGCATGAATTGTACATTTCACTTCAGGATGATTGAATGATGTTAGCTATGATAAATCTGGATTAGTTAGCTTTTTTGTGATCGAAACTGAGTAGATTAGATTACCATGCTGAAGTTGTCGTGCATGTCTTATAGAGTGAACCGAGAGATATATTTATTTCTTTCTCCACAAATCTTGAACATCATTTCTCTACTTTTAAAATCATTGGTGAATCTCCCCTTAGCGATTCTATTATATGGCATTTCCCCCGCTATTAATTCCTAGCTCCAAATTTCTTATTCAAAAAAAAGAGAGAGAAAATATTCTTGTATATCATTATCTCTCTTTGAGTTGGGATCGTTGTGTATATATGATATATCCAAAAAAAGGGAGAAAAAGAAAAAAAAGAGGAAAAATCCTCAATAAAAGATCCCATCTCACTTTCTTTCTTTCTTCTCTCTTTTCGTGTTCATTTTCATTGCTTTTGGAGCTTTATAAAAATGGGGATGTGAATATTTTTTATGCCACCATGCTTATAGATAAGCTTGGGGGAGGGAATCCATTGATGTGTGAGAAAGTGACTACTTGACGTTACACGACAATCTAGGCTAAGTAATATTCTATACTCGGTGAGATTGTTTCTAGCTTTACGAAATCCAGAAATCTAAGCCTAGCACTCATATCATGAAATCCACACTTTTCTATTCTCTCTATTCTATTGTGTGATATTCTTATACTCCTCATAGAAAGCATTCAATTGAAAAGTGTGTGATCTGCGATTTGTATACCGCTTTAAATGATTCAGACGATGCTAATTCTAAAATTATTCCATTTTTCATGATTATATCGTTGTTCGTGGGTTTTCTATTTCTATTTGCACTATTATACTATGATATCAAAATAAAACTCTTTGACATGTATTTTTCATTCAGTGCATGCTATATGAGTAAGCGAAACCCACGTCCTGAGAAAATGATCTAGCAGCTTACCTCTTCGCTTCTTTCTTTCTTCTTTATTTTTATTTCGTTTTTCATTCTTCTCCGTTTTTCATTTTTCATTTTTCACCGTTTTCGTTTTCCGAATCCACCGGGTTCGCCTTTTACTTATCTTCCTCGAGGACGAGTAAGAGGTAAGCTTGGGGGATTTTGATCACTCCTTATTTTACACTTTTTTCCCGCATGTTTGCATGCCATTTAGATCGCCCAAATCATGTTTTTCACGATATATCGACGATATTGCGATGCTTTTCACGATTTGTTGTTTTTGTCGCATTTCAGGTGATTTGGCGCGATTCAGAGTGATCTCGAGATGTGCTTACTCCAGAGGGTCACCAACGACCTCCCCAAGGGGTATTTTGCCGTTGGAGAGGAGCGGAAGAAGAACGGACGTCGCAGGAGCGACGAGGAGGCCAAAACAAGCTGTTTGGGCATTTTTGGTGTCCCACTCGGCCGAGTGAATGAGTCACTCGGCCGACCAGCGAGACACTGCTCGGCCGACCAGATCGGATACGTTTTATACGTGCACTCGGCTGAGCGACGGAGACCACATCGGCCGAGTGACGAGATCTCGTCCGCCCGAGTGGCGCCCAGACGAAGCCATTCAAAAATCGCCAACTTACTGTTTTTCGGCTGCCTGAGCTTCAGAAGACCCACTCGGCCGAGTGGATAATCCCGACCGCCCGAGTACCAAGAAGCCATCGGCCGAGTGACGACAACTCACTCGGCCGAGCCGCCCCCGAAGTGAAGACCCCTAAAGATCAAGACTTACTGGAAATTTACAGGGTTTATCACTCGGCCGAGCGACTTTTGTCACTCGGCCGAGTGCGACGCGCTGCATGTAGCGAGAATTGCAGATTTCAGGCTGCGCAGGGGTATTTTGGTCACAGTTTTTGGACGATTTTGGGGGGTATTTAACCCCTGTTTTTACCCTAGTTTTAGAGAGCTTTTCTCTTAGATTTTTGCAACTTTTAGATTAACTTTTTAGCTTTATTCTTGTGATTGGAGAGGAGACAAAAGTTGATTTTTGTTGGATTAATTGAAGACCTCCATTGGTTTGCCTCTCTCTCCCCTAAAAATTCTATTTTTATTGCATATCTCAATATTGTGATGAATTCTCTTGCTTATTTCATTGATTATTTTTGTGTTTGTGCTATGAATTGTGAGTAGTCTCCACGTCTTGGGGCGTGGGGATGAACCCTACAAGCCCAATTTCATATTTGTGATAAATTGATAGAAATTTTGCTAGAATCGTTGTTAGGGATTAGTTTGGGATCGATTTACTACGGATAGCTAGGAGTTCATACCGATTGGGATTTGCAAGAGATTGGATCCCAATTCGATAGGAAACCCTAGAAATCCGAATTGGGTTGGAATCGAATTTCCGTAGTATCGGTTTGCAAGAGATTGGACCGATACTAGGGTTCCCGGTTGCAATTCCGTGCTGATACCCGTTTGCAAGAGATTGGACGGGTAGGAACTATCCCAACCTAGGTCGTGGGCCGGGTTTGCACGAGAGTGGGCTTGGTGCGCGATTGAACGATGATGTTGATCCTAATGCTAGCTTCCCTAGGCTAGGGTTTGCAAGAGATTGGACCCAAACCTAGGATAGCTATAGACCGGCAACAGCGCGAGAGCGTGAGCTTGGTTCTACATTCAGTTGCAACTAGTTCATCCAAAATCTTATTCTAGCAATTTTGATACCGATGAACCACATCTACGAAATACGGTGAGTAGCGGGAACTCCCCATTCCCTAGACGTTCTTTATTTGATTTGATATTTCCGTACTTTGTCTGACGATTGTGACAGGATCGCCAAAGGCAAATTTCTCTCTTCTTAAATAGCCAGGTTGATTGGAACAAGCACGGTCATTCGTCCTCCCTGTGTTCGATAACCCGCTCGCCGCTATACCGTGCGCTTGCGGTAAAACTACAACCGTTCTTTGGGTTACATCCCGGAGCGACCACGTATTTATTGTGACCTTCCCTTGTATCCCAAATGCACGAAGTTATATATCATTGTGACCCTCAGAGAGAGTAGTTATTTGTGGAATTTTTTATGAACGTCATTTCACGGGTCATTTTTCCATAAATTAGCTTTGAATGAAGGAGTGTCTTAACTTTTAGACTTCGATGTTTGACTTTTTATTTTTAGTACCATTTTTTGTTAACCTAGCACATAACCGACCGTCGTAGTCTCGATCCTCTTGTCGACACGATAGTCCCGATATTTTTCTTCTATTTTTCAGACACCGTTAGACTGACCTTTCACCCTAATTATCTTTGATATGTAATTAGCCCTAGTTAATCCCTAATTAAATATCTAATCCAATTCTACAGGAATCCTACGTATCATAACTAATATCTTCCTAGTCTATTTGCCACGCTAGTTGTACTCTCCTCCTCCCACACTCTCTCTCCAACCAACCCCTGAGTGCACCCCTTTTCTACCCCACTTAGCAAACCCCTTCATTAAAACGCAACCCTAGCAACCTAGGGTTCTCAAAAGTAGCCGCACCCCCATAGACCCGCACGCAAGCCTTCCTCTCCTCCTCCACAAAACAGCAGCCCCTCTCCCTAAACCGCCGGCCCTCCTCCCATAACTACCGGCGCATCCACCCCCTTCATCCCTTAAACGGCCGACATGCCCCCTCAGGCCCACGGCTTCCCACAAAACTGCACAGCCACGACCTGAACCCTGCCGGCCCCTCCACGCGCAAGACCCCCATTTGCAGATCCGTCCACCTCCGGCCAAGTCCTACACCTGTCGGCATTCACCCCCTCATCAACCCACAGCTCTCCTCCACAAAACTGCCATAAACAGCCCGCCATTTGCCGCATCCTCCCTGCCATCCACCTAAACCGTCGGCCACCCCTTCATTGCTACACCCTCGCGCACACCCTCCATAGCCGGTAGCCCCCTCATAAACCACACAGCCTCCACCATTTACTAACAGCCGCACCCTCTCCCTTGAAGCTAGCCGCCGACCACCCTAGGCTGACGACCCCTTGTCGTTCATCTCCTCCATGTTCGCTGCTCTCTAGTTGTCGCCGTCTTCGCCATAGTCCACCATACCTTGCTCGCTACCGGAATCCAACCCCTAACATCGCTATCCGACGTTAGTGTAGCTCTCGTCTCGTGTTAAGGTAATCCATCGACCCGTAAGAACCCGCACCCGCATATTTAACAAGATTAAAAACGTAATTTCCTTTGCTTTGGTTAAATAACTAATTGAAGTTAATTAATATGTGACTGTAGGTTGGATGATTGGTTTGAGCACATATGAAGTTTCTGGACCCATTGATCTGAGACTTGAGGACGATATTTCAGGCAAGTGAAACTTGCACAGTTAATGTTAAGCCATGTTTAGGCTATTTTGAGATTTTGTGTAAAAGAGGCTAGGCGGTGAAATGATAGTCTCCTAGACACCATGCTTGATCTAGCATGAAACGAATCTAGATCCGACACCCTTGCCATGTCATTTTGTGCATATCACATGTCACGTTTAATTTTGATATACTGTACGCATTCAATAACTGCTTTTATACTATCAATGTTGCATATCGCATGTCATTTCATGCATTTGATCATCTTGTCATGAATGTGTAGCACAAGCTACAATGAAAAGCAAGCTGTGAGGAGTAGGATTCTGACTCCTATAGCATAAAAGAGGCTAGGCCAACCCTATGCCATAAAGAACCCTTCCTGGCTCGTGATCCAGAAGCTGAGCACCAGTTCAGGCACACGTGGAGGGGTAGGATTAAGCGATCACTAAGCATAGAAGTGTGCCCGTACAACAACTTCAGCTGAAAGGCGTAAACCCTGTGTACAACGTGATTGCTTGCTTTTCATGAAATCGTGAAATATTGTTTAGTAGCTTTTTTCTTCGACGTGACATGCATGGATAACTCTCATGTTCATTTTAATTGCTGCATTCATTAAATATTATGCCACATGTTTTAGAACTGCTAGTTGCATTCATTACTCTTTTGTTTCCTTGCACAAAAGTCTCCCCTTTTACCTTTTGGAGACTTTTGCTGACATGTGCTCTTTTCTCTTTGGGTGTCGCATGTTAGGTTTTGAGTCTGAGGTTGTTGCTGAGGACGTCCAGTTTGCTGACGTCATGCTTGAGGCTTCTGCTGACGTTCAGTTCGAGGATACCGGAGACCTTTCCAAGTCTCAGCTGGAGGCTTTCTCTTAGTTGCTGTTTGTTTTCCTAGTTGCTGCTGTTAGATTTTTTGGTGTGTAGTACCTTATCTATGTTTTATTTTCGGCCATACTTGGGGCCTTTCTTTTTAGACTCTTGTACTTCTCTTATGACTTATCTCTGGATATTTTGAATTAAGAATGGATGTTGTTTGAATGTTGGTTATTATTTCCTGCTTTCAATTATTATTGTTGTTGTTACATTGTAATGCAAGAAACTGCGAATGGATAACACACATACGCTTATCAGACTGTAGCTTCACAACTTCAAGTCTGAGTAGACATCTTCGCATCTTGCCTTCCATACTTAGGAAGCGGGGTGTGACATTTAATCATCACATTTACACGTTGGTGTTGAAGTCATAGTTGTTTAATTTCATTGGATTTGACTTGATTATTAGATGATAGTATACATGCAATTGTTGGTGGTGGTTAATAATGCTCTCTTTTTGCATGTTATATGTTATTGACTTCATGTTTCAACTTTTGATGATAACAAAAGGGGGAGAATAATTTGAGTGTGATATTGGTGTGCATTAATGATTTGGTGTGATATTGGTGTGCATTAATGCTTACATGTTGAATACAGGAATAATTGGTTAAGGAGGAGCATTAATGAATATTGAATATATGCTTACTGAATGGGTGAATACATGTTCAATGGGGAGCATGAATATAAGGGGAGCATGCTTGTATGAACATCATTGTCATATTGTTTAGCATGTTTGTATGTTGCATATCATTGCCATACTTGTTGAATATGGCATACATCCTCCATCATCACACTTCACACACACATGTCACATGTCACGATGATATTTTATGAATCGCTATTGCTCAAATTTTATTTTGGTTTGTCATCATCAAAAGGGGGAGATTGTTGGATACAACGTGTAGTTGGATACAACGATCAATGAATTCATGTTTAATGATAACAAACATGTGTGAACAATTTAATGTGTGTGCTAAGTGTTTTCAGGAATGGCAAGCTCGCAAATACGCAAAGATGGACTAAGTCAAAGTGATGGAAATTGCTATACACATTACAAGTGGACTTGGTCAAAAGTGGAGAGATAAGGAGAGATCAATTTTGTGAATTGATTCATATTAATTGGTGCTAATTTCAAATCCCTATTCCATTCAAATTCAAACTCCAAATCCCATGTTGATTGGAAGAAATCTTCTGCATGATTAGTTCAATTTCTACTCAAGTTTGAATACAAATTTGAACTCCTATACTTGAGGGTTTCTATTCATAATTGAATGGGATTTGATTGAGCCAAAAACATCTCCTCCTTCCCTATAAAAAGCTTCATCTCCAAAGGGTGTAGGATGCGGCAAACAATAAAAAAAGATGCTGCCAACATCACGAAAGGACCCCTATCAAAAGCCCTAAGCCTAAAGCTCTTCCCCATTGTTTTTGATCTTCTTGACGTAAGCCTTATCAACACCAAGGTTAAAATATTTCTTCTAGACGTAGGCGTGCCAAGAAAAATTCCCATCTTCTACCAGCTGCAAAGCCAAGGAACCCTACCAAAGAGCTTCATCATCAACTCCTTGCCGCAAGTATCAACCGCAAGAAAAAGCTTCATCATTCACCCTATTGCATCCAAGCATCCTCCATAGCTACAAGCAAGCAAGTTCAATTCCCAAGATGTTGCCGACCCTAAAAGTTTGCCGCACTTTTGCCTTGCTGCAATTTTTGACTGAAGAGAGGGGCAGCACACAAGGATCCCATGTCCACATCCCCTTGCCACAATAGTTGACCAACACAAGCACCTGCCAATTCTCTATACATGCATGCTAGCAAGAGGTGCTTGAAGGCTTCACATGCTCTACAAAGCTTGCCACAATTTTTGACTAAAGGGGAGCCATGCCATTCAACCTTCATTGCAAATTGAGAGGGTGATTATTATATAGCCGCAATATAGCCGCAAATTGAGAGGGTGATTATTATATAGCCGCAAAATTTGGCTTGTCATTCTTTTTGTTTTAGTCTCTTGCTTTTACAGGGAAGATAATTAAAGGGACTAAAAAGGGAACAAAGCCAAGGGACGCATGTAACCATGGAGATTCAAAAGCTTTGTATCAAGGTTCAATTTAATCTTTTTGTCTCTAGTTTGTTTCTCTCTTTTGCATGACATGCAACTCATGCACTAATAAATGTTTTGATTGCCTTGCACAAATTTGGAGGCTTGAATCCTTGGTTTTAATATATTTTTTAATCCTCACGTGATTGATTTTTGCAAGGCTATTTGATCACTCATTGCACACAAAAATAAGTGAGAATCACATTGTTGCCGTGAGTTGAAGACATTGCCGCAAACACAGTGTTGCCAACCCCTTCGAGCAGCCCACATCAAGACCAATTGACGAGATATAGATGCTCCAACAAAGGAGATAACCAAGAGCAAACATCATCCCCTCATCCACTACTTTCCGAGATCAACATCAAAGGGGATCGACTTCATTGCTTACTAAGGGGACTTGATTCAGAGACTATATCATTGTCAGACTTGATCTGACCTAAGCTTTTTGACAGAGACGACTACGTCTACACAAACTGAGATTTCCTAAACTCTTTATCATTATATTTGTGTAGGAGTGTAGCAAACTTTGTAGGAAAAACTTTACCGTATTTGTGACTTTTGGGGTCTTGCCTAGTGTGGTACTAGACAAGATGGACTTGACTAGTTAGTGGAGCTAGTCAAGTGAGAGCTTATACTAAGATTAGTTTTGTTTAGCACCGGTGGAGTGTAGGTACTAAGAGCCAGGTGAGTGTAGAGACGTGGGTGCTCTAGCTACAGGTTGTACCAGTAACTTTATTATTCTAGTATTTGCTTTTGGGGCTGGACGTAGGTCGTAGGGATGATCGAATCAGGGTAAATCTGTTGCGTACTCTTTGATTGCTTATTATTTACTATGCTCTGTTATATCTGCCTGTGATTGCTCGTGGGTTGCACGAGAAATTTTATTAGCCTATTCACACCCCCTCCCTCTTGGCTTAGATCCAGATCCAACAAGTGGTATCAGAGCATGTTAGAGGATCCAGGCTAGATTGACCATGAATTCTATTGATTCTGCTTCTGCTGAAGGTCAGTTCATATCATGACCCCCAAAATTTAATAGTGTAGATTATGCTTATTGGAAATCTAGAATGAAAATCAACTTAGTATCTGTTGATTAAAGTATGGAATATTGTTGAAAAAGGTTATAAGCCACCTGTTATTAAAATTAAAGTCACTGAAATGCTTCAACCTGAAGGTAAATGGGATGATGCTGATTGGAGACTTTATTCTCTTAATGGTAAAGCCATTAATGTGCTTATATGCTCTCTTGATAAATCTGAATTTAATCGTAACTCACATTGTCAACCTACGTAGGAAATATGGTATACGATGGAGGTGTCACGCGAGGGAACGTCACAGGTGAAGGAGTCTAGACTTGCATTGCTGAGCACGGAGTACGAGAGCTTCCGCATGCTTCCATCAGAATCCATCTCAGAGATTTTTGTGAGGTTCACAGACATCGTCTACAAGTCTAGCTCCTTTGGTAAGCCATACTCTAGTCTTGAACAGGTGAGGAAAATCTTGAGGACGCTGTCAACTCGTTCCGTTCCAAAGTCAATGCCATTCAAGAAGCTAAAGATCTATCACATATGAGAGTGGAGGACTTGATAGGCAACTTGATGTCACACGAGCTTGAGCTGCAGAATATAGAGGCTAGAGAGAAACAAGAGGCGAAGGAACCGAAACCATTAGCTCTTCAATCTAGTGAAGATGACAAAGATGACGATGAGGAGATAGCATTGATGGTAGAAACTTCAGAAAATACGTCAGAACTCCTCAAGGAAGAGCAGAAATGCAAAAAAGGTTCATTTGCTCTAGTAAACTTAATTCTTCTGAAAAAATCTTCTGAGCAGATTGCTACTGATAAAGTTAAATATTTTAAATGTAAAAAGCAGGGACATTTTATGAACGATTGCCAACAAGAGGAGAATTATCTTACTTAAAAGAAAGGAAAAGCTTTAGCGCTAATGTGGGACATGGAGAGCGAGGATGAGACTGAGGAAATTGCCCACACTTCTATGTACTATTAATAAAATGCAAGATGAAATTGACAACCTAGAATCTACTATAGAGGAACGTGAACCCATATTAGAAGAGTATAGAAATGCCAATGATGAATTGCAACAAGACACTTACCACATGTCATTAGAAATTAAGGAGCTAAAAAGAAAATTTGTTGCATGGGATTCAACCATTAATTTGTTAGAAAAAGAGAAATCTAGGTTGCATGAAAAAATTGAATGTCTTATCTGTCCTACTTTGTTTAATGATATTATCATGTATAAGCAAACTATGATTAAGCTAGAAATTGAAATTTAATTGCTTAATGAAAAGATGAGCATGCTAGATAATGAGCATAATGTAAGGGACCCTGCGGGGCTACACACACACTAAAGGGGGGTGAATAGTGTAATAGCAAGCAAAGAGCTTAATTAAAAGTTACTAAAATTAAAGCACAATAAGCAGCAGAAATTAAACAGAGTGCTCAACAACAACAATCGCAAACACATAGATTTTACCCTGGTTCCCCAAAACTTGTGTACATCCAGCCACACCAGTATTCACTATATTCCCACAAAGAGAACTGAATACAAAATCCCACAAAGGGATACCTCACATAGATGATTTAGGATTCCCACAAAGAGATATCCTCACTCTCACATAGAGAGACCTCACACAGAGGATTTGTTCTTTCACACAGAAAGAACCAAACTCCCATAAAGAGAGTAACTCCCACAAAGAGAGTAACTAATTTCCATAAAGAGAATTAGGGTTTTGAAATAAAAACAAAACGAAACAACACTTACCTATGCCTTGATATGATCTTACCAATGTGAAGAAGAAGGCATGCAAGTGAATGGCCAAGTGCTTGAGATTAGCTTTGATTGCACCTGATGATATTTCTTTCTTCTAGAAATGAATCCTAACACTTCTCACTTGAGTGTGAAATAAAGAGAAGAAAGATGTTCTCCAAGAAAAGGAATGAGATTGAAATCCCTTGGAGAAATTCCCTAGAGCTTAGATGCAATAGCATAAGATTGAAGCTCTAATGAGGGAATGTGGGAGGAGTGGCTTAGAGAACAGATTCAAAGATCTTCTATGATTTCCTAACCCTTTCAAGAGTTCTTAATGAACTAAGCTAACTCCTATATATATGAAGCCAAGAAGAGCCTATAAACACAGCCAAACCCCCCAAAGGGAAGAAATCTGCAACGGCTAGATTTTGGCAGTTTACGGCACGAACAGTCGACTGATGATCATTAGACAGTCGACTAATCAACGGCTAGAAAATATCCCAACGGCTATAATCTGAGCCAGGACAATCGACTGTAGAAGACTACACAGGCGACTGAAAACCAGACAGTCGACTGTATATCTTTAATCAGGCGACTACAGGAGGGATGGACAAGAAACAGAGAGATGCAACTTACTTCCAGTATGCATACAGGCGACTGATGACCAAAGTACAGTCGACTGTAAAATAAACAGGTGACTGTATATCCTTCATCAGTCGACTGCAGCAGAGGATGGAATTAAAACATATAGAGATGCATTTTTTGCACTTACGCCTTTCAGACGACTGAAGGCCATTTCACATGCGACTGTAAATATATAGGCGACTGTAAAAACAGCAACAGGCGACTGTCTTGCAACTTGGGAAAAAGCCCAGAAAATGCAAGAAGCGCACAGTCGACTGTCGACTAATTCACAGGCGACTATGAGAATACAGGCGACTGTAAATTGAACATTAGTCGACTTATGCGAAAAGCTCAAGATGAGTCAATAGAAAAGTTGACTTTAGCTATGCATTACAGTCGAATGTAGAAGGCTCGACAGGCGACTGGAAATACCCAGTCGACTGTTAAACCTTCAGCAGGCGACTGTAGGAGAGCCAGAGACTCCAATTTTGGGCTAGATGAACCTATTGGGTTGGATTCTATGATAATCCTAAGGCTCACTAAGATGGTTAAAAGCATATGCATGAGAGGATGACCATCTATCAAGGCATTACAGTAATCCTAGACTCAAAAAGAGAAATGCAAGTAAAAGAAATTACATGGATTACAAATTGCATCTCCTAGAGTCTAAGTCTTCAAGCTCACTATACCTTGATGCTCTCCATTATCTCCAAGCTTTGGCACTCCTTGATGAGCTTCCCTTCATCAAGCTCTAAGCTTTGACAATGCTTCTCTATATGTTCATCCATCATCATGCTCCAAGCTTTGGCTTCATTAAATGATCTTCATGACTTCATGCAAGCTTGAGCACACCATCACTCTTGGAGGTCTTTAAGATATCCCTTGTAATATCCTCCAAGCCTTATGCTTTGTCTCATCAACATATAATCATTAAGATAAACTGAGACTAAAACATAAGATTGATTAGCACACTAACATAATGTATTGATCATCATCAAAACAACGTTAGTCTTTAACTCAAGAACTAACAATCTCCCCCTTTTTTATGATTACAATCCATTATGTCAAAATATAATAAACATTGAAATAAACAATGTGTGCTAACAAACTCCTCCAATCAATATGCAAATGTGCATTAAATATAAACATGCAAAGTACAAATCATATTGATGGTTGTTATGCAAAAACATACCAATTGATAAAAATGCCTAAACAAGCACAAGGTATATTTTCACATAACCTATTTCTCTCCCCCATTGGCATATCAAAAAGATGGGTAATAGCCAAATATGAAAACCAAGGGCAAGAGAAATAACCATCCCATATGCACAAACATATTATGAATGAAATTCAATGTGACATATGAATGGAAAAATAATGCTAGCAAGCAAAAATTCCATACTCCCCCATAATCATACAAAACATTCAAACATGGGAGTAATGGACACACTCACAAAAAAGTGGGTACAAAATGTAAACATACAAGCATGGTACCCAAGCAATGAATAACAGTGTGAGTGATCTAGCAAGTTGGAAACCAAACGAAAGTGGAGTTTGGTTTCCGTATATAGTCATATGAAAATATAACATTACGCACATATGAATCTATATACGCATTCCTATCAAACCTAGAAACATTCTTAGGAATCCATAAAGAAAGTGATTTGGGATGCTTAAGAAGAGGTTTAGTCAAGGCATGAGTAGGAGGTGAGGGAGCATGCTTTTGAGGTGGAACATAAACATTGGCATACCCCGTGTGTGAAAGATGCAATTTAGCATTAGGAACATTCACACAAGCATTTCTACCATTCATAGGAACATGTGAAGCATGCAACAGTTTATCATTCATTCTAGCATGCAAACAATAATAAGATTTCCTATGAGTAGAAACATCATGCATAGCATTCAAAGGAGAAGAATTCACATCAACATGTTTTTGAATAGGCTTCTTATGTAATGTGGTGTACATATATGCATGATTCTTCTTTGGCTTAATATTCAAAGTTGATTTTTGGCTAAAAGAAGACTTGGATGTGACTAACCCCTTAAAAGACTCCCCACAAAATTTATTTGGGTGCTTCTAGGGGAAGAGCTTGGTTTGTTCACCTTCAAAGTAAAGGATCCCAAAACCTTGTTCTTACTCAAAAGTTGAGAAGACAATCGCTCAAATTTCTTCAAAAGAGAAGAGATGTCGTCATCCCTAGCAGATAGACGTGAGCTAAGCTCAAGACATTGAGATTTGAGAACCGATGTCTCATTTCTCAAAGCATCAATTTGAGAATCTCTCTCAAGAATGACGGAGTCACAATCCAAAACGTGAGTACGTATAAGTGAAGCATTCTCCTCACGTAACTCGCCAATTTGAGAAAGAACAACTTATTTCTCGGCATGCAAAGATTTAATCATATTAATATTTGAAGCATGCAAAGAAGTGCAATTATGAGAATCATCATAAAAAGCATTTGCACTACACTTATGAGCAATTAAAGAATTTTAATTAATAAAATCATTATGCTCATAAGTAAATTGAGTTTGAGATACCTCTTCATCGCTTGACTCAATCTCATCACCTCCGGTGTACTTGGTCTCAAGATAGCTCCACATTTCATGTACAGTCTCCATGCATCCAACATCTTCATTTTCATGGTCCCACGTGGAGATGCACAAAGCTCTTTTGGCGTGGACGTTCATCAAGAAGTTCGACTCTGAGACATCCGAAGTCACCGCATCCAAGAGATTGTTATTCTTGAGGTGATTGATCATTTTGCTCCTCCATTGACTATAGTTCTGCGGATCGAACTTGGGAGGATGTTGTTAAGACTTAAAAGTCATGCTTGCAAAAGCCACCAAACCAAGGCTCTGATACCAACTGTAAGGGAACCTGTGGGGCTACACACACAATAGAGGGGGAGTGAATAGTGTAATAGCAAGCAAAGTGCTTAATTAAAAGTTACTAAAATTAAAGCACAATAAGCAGCAGAAATTAAACAGAGTGCTCAACAACAACAATCGCAAACACAGAGATTTTACCCTGGTTCCCCAAAACTTGTATACATCCAGCCACACCAGTATTCACTATATTCCCACACAGAGAAGTGAATACAAAATCCCACAAAGGGATACCTCACACAGAGGATTTAGGATTCTTACAAAGAGATATCCTCACTCTCACACAGAGAGACCTCATACAGAAGATTTGTTCTTTCACACAGAAAGAACCAAACTCCTACAAAGAGAGTAACTCCAACAAAGAGAGTAACTAATTCCCACAACGAGAATTACGGTTTCGAAACAAAAACAAAACGAAACAACACTTACCTATGCCTTGATATGATCTTACCAATGTGAAGAAAAAGGAATGCAAGTGAATGGCCAAGTGCTTGAGATTAGCTTTGATTGCACTTGATGATCTTTCTCTCTTCTAGGAATGATTCCTAACACTTCTCACTTGAGTGTATGAAATGAAGAGAAGAAAGATGTTCTCCAAGAAATGGAATGAGATTGAAATCCCTTGGAGAAATTCCCTAGAGCTTAGATACAATAGCATAAGATTGAAGCTCTAATGAGGGAATGTAGGAGGAGTGGCTTAGAGAAGAGATTCAAAGATCTTCTATGGTTTCCTAACCATTTCAAGAGTTCTAAATGAACTAAGCTAACTCCTATATATATGAAGCCAAGAAGAGCCAATAAACACAGCCAAAAACCCAAAGGGAAGAAATCTGCAACGGCTAGATTTTGGCAGTTTACGTCACGAACAGTCGACTGATGATCATTAGACAGTCGACTGATCAACGGCTAGAAAATATCCCAACGGCTATAATCTGAGCCAGGACAGTCGACTGTAGAAGACTACACAGGCGACTGAAAACCAGACAGTCGACTGTATATCCTTCATCAGGCGACTGCAGCAGGGATGGACAAGAAACAGAGAGATGCAACTTACTTCCAGTATGCATACAGGCGACTGATGACCAAAGTACAGTCGACTGTAAAATATACAGGCGACTGTATATCCTTCATCAGTCGACTGCAGCAGAGGATGGAAGTAAAACAGATAGATATGCATTTTTCGCACTTACGCCTTTCAGACGACTGAAAGCCATTTCACAGGCAACTGTAAATATACAGGTGTAACGGTCGGTTTTCGATCGTACTTTCTTCGTGCACGTGCTTTTGACCGTGCACGTACTTTATTTTAGACTTGTTTGTTTTTGAACACTTTTGTGTGATATGTCGTTGTGATCGTCTCTGAGAGTATAAAATTGTGGCACTATTTCGGAACGACATTTCTCGAGTCGTTCTCCCGCGATTTGATCTTATTTGATGTGACGGCACGACTTTCTGTTTTGATGTGAGACGTTTCTATTTTTAGTTTCGTCCCTCGACGTCGATATTTAGATCCGTCTTCTTCGTTCTCTTTCTCTCATCGCCCCGATCACCCCAATTTTTATTTTACAATTTTTGGACTTAATTTGACCTATTTTCCATTTTTGAGTAAGTTATAAATAATTTTTAAACATACTTTTATAAGTATTTTAATTATAATAAAATTCATATTTAAATATTACTCTTCAAAATAATTTTTGACCAAGTCTCACATTTTTTTGGCCGCAACCACCCTTGCGTGAGGGAGAGAAGAGGGAATTTATTTTAAATGAATTATTTTAATTATTTTAATTAATCTCCTAAACCCTAGCCCTATCCCTAAAACCCCTACTCTATTTATAATAGCCCTAGGTCATCTCTTTTTCGCACAACACAAACCCTAGCCGACGTTTTTCATCTCCCAAACTCACGCATCCATCAGCAGCCCCCGCAGCAGCCAAGTCCCCGCATCCCCTCGGCCAGACCGAGCAAAACCCCCGCAGCCGCTCGGTTTGACCGAGGCCCGCTCCCGCACCCGCGCTCCGCTCCGCAGCATTACATTTGCAACGTTGCAACGCCGTCGCTCCTCGCTACGATCGAGAGCATCGCTCGGTCTGACCGACGCCCCGCTCTGCACCCGCAAGCGCTCCGCACCCCGCTCCGCTGCAGACCCCGCTCCGCAACGCCCGGTCGACAGACCGCTCCACATCCGCTCGCTACGACCGACGGATCTCCCGCAGTGGCCCGCTGCGACCGAGAGCTTGCAGCCTAAGCTCTCGCATCCGCTGCACCCGACCAACACGCAGCCCCGCATTCTCTCGGTCTGACCGAGAGATCCCTCCGCAGCGGCTCGATCTGACCGACGGTCGATCGTCGCAACGTCGTTTCTCCTGCACCAACTCCTGTTGTGGGCCCCCAAGTTCTCCAAAAGTGTTGTGGGTCCCCATTTGACCCCTAGCACTACGGTGGGCCCCACTTGGGTGTTCTACTTCGTGGATTTTCCGTCTACGACGTTAAGACATGTCGTAGGCCTTCGTTGCAAGTTTCAGCTTTTGGGAAATCGTCTGTGGACCAGATTTGACGCCGAGGAGTTTCTCCGTTCAGACACGACTACCGCTCTACTCCAAACTCCGGTAAAGGTTGGTCCCTGAACTCGTAGAAACCCCCACAATAGCTGATTGAACCCTAAACTAAATGTCGACAATTTGAACTAAAATTTCTTCCAGCACCAGTAAAATGTTGTACAAATATAGAAAATCGATGAATGGACTTTTTGACTGTGCACATAGGATAGATTTGTCGATTAGGCTGAAACATCAAAATGTGACTTTTGACGAATAGGATAGTCCCGATAACCTAGAAACGAACCCTAATAGGATTTGATGAAATTGAGACCTAACACCGTCGCCGTGGCACTGTTTCAGACGGACTTCCGCGGACGAGACGCTTGGACGAGACGCTTCGGGAGGACGACACACTCGCCATCGCAGGCAAGTGTATCCCACTTGCACTTTCGGCCGTGCTTAGGCCTTAGTTAGTTAGAACTGATAACTGTGAACAAATAGAACCGGACGTGAAATGATAGCGTCCGGGACGACCCCTGACGGCTCAGACTTGACGACGAAGTCTGAGCCTGACAACAACAACTTTTGACATAGTAGGGCTATCATGTATATGCATGTGTGTGGACACCCTAGAATAACCCTTCCTGTCTTGTCACGTCCCGTCCCATCTTGCACAGCCTGCGGGCGATAGGGCACTCACCAGTGAGTGGGTGATCCATTGTACTGATACACAGCCCAGAGGGCAATATGGCACTCACCAGTGAGTGTGTGATCCCTTGTCGTGATACACAACCCAGAGGGCAATAGGGCACTCACCAAGCTAGAGCGAGTGATACCTTGTCTTGCTTGTCTTGTCTTGTCATACTTGGGGTTTGGGGTTGGGTTGAGCGTGCACACGGCAAGAGGGTCTGATCCCCCTCGAATCGTAAGGCGTGAACCCTTTCGTGTCTCACTTGTCTTGTCTTGTCTTGTCTTGTCTTGTCTCGTCACGTCCTGACTTGTCTTGACACCTGTAGGTTAGTCCCGTAGTTGGTAGCACACGCTACGACTACTACTTGCTACGCTTTACCTTCCTGCTATGTTACTTCTTTTGTTACTCAGTTATGACCCCAGCATGCTAATCAACCAGTAAATCGTTGTTTAAAAGTTGATACACTTGCAGTAGAGTCTGACCGCCTTTTTGTAGACTTTACCTGACGTACAATGTCCTTCTTTGGTGATGTACGTCAGGTGTTGAGCCAGAGTACGTCGACGAGGCGGACTTGTCAGCAGACGTGGAGCCGGAGGGTGCTGACCCAGAGTACGATCCAGAGGAGGACCAGAGTTAGAGGCCCTCTCGTTGCTGTTCCAGAGTTTCTGTTCCAGTTTTAGATTGGATGTGTAACACCTTTTGTTTTCTTGTCTAGGTTGGGTGCTTGCACCGGTAGTTTCTTTTTCTACAGTTGTAGCCCTTCGAGCGTTTAGACTCTCAGTACTTTGGATGGTTATCTTTGGAATAAAATGATATGCTTTTCCTTTTAGTACTTTTATTGTTCCGTACTAATATGCATGGACCTGTTCCTTTTTTTTGGAATACCACAGATGCTTATTGGGTCTGAGCTCTCAGCTCCGGCCTAAGCGGGCCTTAGTCACTCTTCGCCTCCATACTTTTGGGAAGCGGGGCGTGACAGGTTTTAGTGGTGGCCCATGCAGGTCCCATCCTTCTGCGAATACAGAACAATCGAAGTATTGAACTTCATTTTATTATCATCCAGTAATTGTACGAGTCTAATTTATTTCTTTCTGTCAATAGGATGGCAGGACGACGTACTACCCGATCGGGGAGCTCAGGAGATGGAGTTCCAAAGGATCAGGGCCGAGAGTTCCGTCAGTTTCTGGGTGTGATGAGAGAGATGCTGGATGTTCAGCATCAGTTGGTTCAGCAGTCCCAGCGTACTGCCCAGGCTGTTCCAGTTGCACCACCACCACCTTCACCTGCCCCTCGAGCTGATCTAGGAGTGAAGCAGTTCAACGAGCTCCAGCCGAGGACATTTTCAGGGAAGGAAGGACCCCTAACTGTTGATGAGTGGATCTAGAGCACTGAGGAGAAGTTGGTAGCAGCGAAGATCCCTGATGATACTCGCGTCGAGATAGCAAAGATGCAACTGATGGAGAATGCAAGGAAATGGTGGCGCATCGAGGAGAGGCGTCTCGAGAAGCCAGTGGATTGGAAGACCTTCAGGTCTATGTTCAAGGACAAGTATTTCACCAAGTCTGCTAGGAGGGAGCTGTTGAGCAAGTTTATAGATCTGAAGCAGGGGAGCATGACTGTTGGGGAGTATGAGGCAGAGTTCGAGATGCTGAGTTGTTTTGCTCCGCATATGGTGAGGAAGGAGGAGAAGCGAGCTGATCGCTTCTGACAGGGACTGCACCCAAAGATCCAGGCTTCTATGCCTTCGGTAGGTTTCACGAATATGAGGGAGATGCTAGATTCTGCGAAGAATCATGAGATCATAGCTCGTCTGCTTGACCCTTCAGCTGATAGAGGGAAGCGTCCGATGGAGCAGTACCGGCCACCTGCTAGGCCGGCGATGAGGCCAGTCAGACAGTACCTCAAGAGGCCAGGAGCACCAGTTCAGATTCAGGACAAGGGCCTGTGCCACTTCTGCGGAAAGCCTGGACATGGTCAGGCCAACTGCAGGAAGAAGAAGGGACTATGCTTAGTTTGTGGAGATGCCTCGTAGGCTGCGAAGGATTGTCCGAGAGCTCGTCATGCTGTAGTTGGAGCGCCAGCCCCGCTGCAGATGAGAGCGCCTGCTCCAGTTCAGAGAGGACCTGATGTTCGTGGACCACCCTTGGCGCCATAGAGGCAGATGTTTCAGAGAGCAGCGCAGCCCCAGAGGCCGGCATACACCATGACAGCTGTTGAGACTGAGGAGCTGGATGGAGTTATTGCAGGTAACTCTTGATTCTAGTCTTTCTTTTATAGTTTAGATCTTATTGTTAGTGTTGCTTGCTCGACTTGTTTGTTAGACTAGCATGGTTTGACCGTAGTTCTTTTATATCTTAGGCACCATTCTAGTGTCCTCTCACCCGGCCTTGGCCTTGTTCGACTCCGGTGCATCCATGTGCCTCATATCCCGGAGTTTCGTAACAAGTCACTCCATTCCCACCCATACACTCCCTAAGTGTTGGGACATCACCACGGGGAACGGAGTGGTGAAAGTGAACTTGGGTTGTCGATCGATTCCATTGGTGGTCAGTGGACACGAGCTTTTCGTGGATTTCATTGTCCATGACTTACCACATTTCGATGTCGTTCTTGGCATCGATTGGTTGGGAGATTTCCATGCCTCGATCGATTGTCACAACAAGAGGGTTGTATTCCAGATTCCAGGCCATCCGGAGTTCGAGTTCCGTAGCAGAGATGAGTCGCTTGGGCCCATCAAATATCGGGCCAAGCCGGAGGTACCGATTGTTGCATCTATGCAGATGGAGATGGAGATCGAGCGGCCAGCAGTCGTCAGAGACTTCGACGACATCTTCCCAGAGGATATCTCGGGTCTACCACCCGATCGAGCTCTAGAATTTGGTATTGATCTTATGCCGGGAGCACAACTGATATCGAAGGCGACGTACTGTATGGCTCCCGCTGAGCTCGAGGAGCTGCGGAAGCAGTTAGATGAGTTGCTGCAGAAGGGTTTCATCCACCCTAGTGTGTCACTATAGGGTGCACCAGTTTTGCTCGTGAAGAAGAAGGATTGGTCCCGCAGGATGTGCGTGGACTATCGAGGGCTGAATGCTGTCACGGTGAAGAATAAGTATCCGCTTCCGCACATCGACGATATCTTCGACCAGCTTGGAGGCTCGAGAGTTTTCTCGAAGTTAGACTTGAGGAGTGGATACCATCAGTTGAAGGTGAAGAAGGATGATGTTCCGAAGACAGCTTTCCGGACGAAGTACGGACATTATGAGTTCGTGGTCATGTCGTTTGGCGTGACCAATGCACCAGCTGTGTTCATGAATTTGATGAACTTGATTTTCTATGACTTCCTGGATAAGTTTTTCGTTATCTTCATTGACAACATTCTGATTTATTCGAAGTCTGAGGAGGAGCACAGCTGTCATCTGAGGACAGTGCTGGAGACGCTGAGGCGACATAATAATATGCCAAGTATAGTAAGTGCGAGTTCTGGCTGGACAGAGTCGTGTTTATGAGACACGTGGTGTCCGGTGATGGCATATCTATAGATCCGGAGAAGGTCAGAGCAGTCAGAGATTGGCCGACTCCGCAGTCAGCGTCTGATATCAGGAGCTTTCTTGGCTTAGCAGGCTATTATCGGCGGTTCATCAAGGATTTCTCAAAGATTGCTGAGCCAATGACGAGGCTGACAAGGAAGGATGTTGAGTTTCATTGGTCTGATGCTTGTGAGGAGGCTTTCAGTATCTTGAAGGTGAGGTTGACCACGGCACCGGTGTTGACAGTGCCGGATCGAAGCGGAGGCTTCGAAGTATATTTTGATGCGTCAGGGAAGGGCCTAGGATGCGTCTTGCATCAGCATGGCCACATGGTCGCGTATGCTTCTCGTCAGTTGAGGACTCACGAGAAGAATTACCCGACACACGATCTGGAGTTGGCAGCGGTGATTTTTGCACTGAAGATCTGGAGGCACTTCTTGCTGAGTGAGAGCGTGAAGATTTTCATTGATCACAAGAGCTTGAAGTACATCTTTACACAGAAGGAGCTCAACATGCGTCAGAGACGATGGTTAGAGCTCATGGCTGACTACGAGATAGACTTGCAGTATCATCCCGGGAAGGTGAACGTAGTACCCGATGCTTTGAGTAGACTTCCCACTGCTATGATGCATACTGCTGACTGGAGGATTCAGCAGGAGCTGAGAGAGATGGATTTGGAGGTCTTCCTGCCTGGTGTGGTTCTTTCATTCATGAATTTGCAGATTCAGTCCACGATCGTGGATCAGATCAAGGCAGCACAGGCATGAGATCCAAAACTGCAGAGGATCAGGAGGCAGGTTGAAGCTAGACTACGGACGGAGTTCGTTATTTATGAGGATAGTTCGCTGCTGTATGGCAGCAGACTCTCTGTACCTACAGGTGATGTTCGGGAGGAACTGTTGGGCGAGGCTCATAGCTCGCCATATTCTATACATCCTGGAGGCACCAAGAAGTATAAGGACCTCCATCTGAATTATTGGTGGATTGGCATGAAGAGGAGTGTGACACGGAGCGTTGCCAAGTGTTTGATATGCCAACAGGTGAAGGCTGAGCATCATCGTGCTGCTGGGCTGCTGCAACCGCTTCCTATTCCAGAGTGGAAGTGGCAACATATTACGATGGATTTCGTGACTTGTTTACCTCGGACCCCGAGGCAGAACGACGCAGTCTTGGTGATCGTTGATCGGTTGACTAAGTCTGCGCATTTCATCCCCTTTCGAGTGGGCCATTCTACGGAAGTCTTGGCGAGGAAATATCTGGAGGTAAAATTTCGTTTCTACTTCTCTTTTAATTTCCTCTTTGAGTTAGTTGTGATGTAGACCGTGTACATTGAGGAGATTGTATGCTTACATGGAGTCCCCGTGAGCATTGTGTCTGACAGAGACACGAGGTTCACATCTCAGTTCTGGAGAAGTCTGCAGGAGAATTTGGGTACGAGTCTGAGTTTCAGCAAAGCGTACCACCCGCAGACCGATGGCCAGTCGGAGAGGACTATTCGGATTCTGCAGGATATGCTGCGAGCTTGCACGATCGATTTGAAGGGATCGTGGGAGGACCATCTCCACTTGGTGGAGTTTTCATATAACAACAGCTACCAGGCGAGCATTGCATGGCGTCGTTTGCTGCCTTATATGGAAGGAAATGTCGATCGCCACTGAGCTGGGATGACATTGGAGATCGAGAGCTGTTGGGTCCGGAGATGATAGTGGAAGCTGTGGATGTCGTGAGGGACATCAGGGAGAAGCTTAGAGTTGCACAGGATCGCTTCAAGCATTGGGCCGATGCCAAGAGGAGACCCTTGGAGTTTCAGCCTGGAGATCACGTCTTCCTGAAGATTTCTCCGAACCGCGGAGTCATTCGTTTCGGGAAGAAGGGAAAGCTGAGTCCAAGATATATTGGGCCATTCGATGTGATAGAGCGTGCGGGAGCAGTGGCCTACCGCCTTACTCTGCCACCGTCTTTGGAGGGAGTTAACGACGTATTCCACGTATCTCAGCTACGTCGGTACGTAAGTGATCCGTCGCACACGGTTGATTTCTCAGAGATTACAGTTCTCTCGGACCTGATATACGACCAGTAGCCTGTGCAGATCTTAGACCGTCGACAGAAGCAATTGAGGAATAAAGTAGTCGACCTGGTGAGAGTGATGTGGTGTCATGGATCACCTGGAGAGTCCACCTGGGAGCGTGAAGATAAAATGAGAGAGCGCTTTCCGCATCTTTTTCCCAGATGTGCTTGATGTTGATTCCGAGGACGGAATCATTTCTAAGTTGGGGAGGATGTAACGGTCGGTTTTCGATCGTACTTTCTTCGTGCACGTGCTTTTGACCGTGCACGTACTTTATTTTAGACTTGTTTGTTTTTGAACACTTTTGTGTGATATGTCGTTGTGATCATCTCTGAGAGTATATAATTGTGGCACTATTTTGGAACGACATTTCTGGGGTCGTTCTCCCGCGATTTGATCTTATTTGATGTGACGTCACGACTTTCTGTTTTGACGTGAGATGTTTCTGTAGAATCCTGCCAAAACAGAGTTAGGATCGATAAATGAAGTTGAGACTTACGCTTGCGTATGCGGTACGGTAGTCTACAAACTTCGCCTTCGGATTCACCACGGCGGATCGAGTCTTCTCACGAACGGAGTAAGGCTACTAAATCCACAATCTAAATCTCTACTTTTAGATTAAGAACTTGGATAAAGAGAGGAGAAGGATTTCGGCAGAGCTTCGCTAGAATGAAATGCATGCAAGAATACCATGCAAAAGTGTAAGGAAATGGCTAACCCTTGGGTCTTATTTATAGCCCCCAATGTAGTTATTTTAGGAGCAATTGTTCCTTTGGAACAATTTAACTAAGGTGTACCATCGTACATGGCATATTATAAGCTTAAGTTGTACCATATGCATGGTACAACATAAGCTTAAGATATTACCCCTTTATTAGCCATATGTCGCATGCGCTTATGCACATATAATGCGACTTTCCCATCAATCTAGAGATCCTCTCCGCAAGGGAACATATTCCCTTTGCACACGACTTCGTGTACGCGACGTTCGAGGTCCGTATTCCCTCGTACATCCCCTACAAGGGTGTACTAACGTCTTCCATATCCAACATCTCCCACTCACACTTGAGAGGATTGTAAGAGAACGTCTTTCTCTTAGTTCTTTCATCTATCATACCGAGAAATAGACCGTGCGACCGTCATGCGCGTAGAGTCTGTTGTTGTGCACTTGTTAGAGATACACAACGACCTCGAAGGTGCAAAGTTGAGTAGTTCAACGCATGCTTTACCCTAGATTATTTCTTCACATTTCTTATACTTTATATTCAACAATTGAATCCCATCGGGATCACAATTGGCTGGCCAGCTTTGAATCATTAAAGTCCAAATGTGAATATGAAATCAATCTTCCTCTTCTTGCAAACCTTCTGATCTTGACTTGATTCGCTTTTCTAACGTGCCCCGCCGAGCCGAATTATCATAGCCCATTAGCAACACGCTAAGATAGCGATCATCTCGTCAAATCTAAAGGAACCAATTTGAGTCCTTGAGGGTAAGAGTTAAGGCCCATATGGCCTTTGAGTCTCACATAATAGCAAACACTATTGCTACTAACTCAGTGGTCGAAATGCATACGTGGTATGAACACGTATTACAACATCGCTCCTTTCCCAGGGAGTGTATGTCTCAATGATGTTGTAAGGATGATGATCAGACACCACAATGTCTGACTTTGAGTCCCTTATTCTACTCAAATAATCCTTTGGACTCACATCCCGCATTTAGACAGATAGGATTTCAAAAAATCCTCTTAGATCTTTTGTAAGCATCCATATGATGCAGATCTTTCATGCGACCATTTTGTTTAAGTCATGACTCTTAAATCATCCGTCTGATGATTTTGACTTCAAAACAGGTCTCATCTCTATTCCATCCGTCTGATAGAATAAGGCGGTTGCTCATGTGAGAGAGCCAACCTCAATCTGTCCGACATACTAGAATTCAGCTGAGATTTCAAAAATGTACACAAACATTTCTTAAGAAATTCATATGCAATGTTTGAAAAAGAACTTATTCTTTTATTAATTTTGATCATTTACAGACATGGGAATTTACATTGGTATAACTCAGCTCTTACGCAATCCTTGAGATGATAAGTGTTTGTAAAACACATCTCTGGGGATAGCCTTTGTAAGTGGATCCGCTATCATCTCATGCGTAGATATGTACCTTATGTCTACCTTCTTGGTCTTATCATAGTCTTTTGCAAATTTGCAGCGGATATCTATGTGTTTGGTCTTACAATGGAATTTCGGATATTTGACGTAGGTTATAGATGCTTGACTGTCGCTGTGTATGGGTACAGCACCTGAGTCACTTGCATTAATTAGCCTGTCTAAGAACTTCCTAAGCCAAACAGCCTCTTGGACTGCCATGCTAAATGCTACAAACTCGGCTTCCATGGTTGAAAGTGCGATGCAGGATTGTTTCTTGCTACTCCAGGATATTGCACCAGATCCGAGTAGAAAAACATATCCTGAGGTCGATCGTCGCTCATCGAGATCACCCGCCCAATCAGCATCAGTGTAGCCTTCGAGCCTCAAGGCGTCTCCTTGATAGCATAAAGCAAAGTCTGCAGTTCCTTTGAGATACCGCATTATCCTCTTAACCGCTTTCCAGTGTACTTGCCCTGGGTTGGATTGGTAACGACTTACCATTCCAACGGCAAAACAGATGTCCGGTCTTGTACACATCATAGCGTACATTAGACTACCAACTGCACTGGAATATGGAACTTTTTCCATAATCTCCTTCTCTTTTTGGTTCTTCGTACATGATTTCAGACATAAATTGTCGCACTTGCTTATTGGAGTATCAATGGACTTGTAGTCCTGCATATTAAAACGTTCTAGAACCTTCTTTATATAAGTCTCCTGTGAAAGAGAAAGAAGTTTCTCCGAACGATTCCTTGAAATCTTAACTCCAAGGATATATGCGGCTTCTCCCATGTCATTCATCTCAAAAACTGATGAAAGCCAAGCCTTGATATCCATCACAAAGCCCTTATCATTTCCGGCTATTAAAATGTCATCTACATATAGAGACATAATAACATACTTGTTCTTATTCCTCTTGATATATACACAGTTATCTTCATCAAGCATGGAAAATCCATTTGATAAGACAACCTCTTGAAATCGTATATACCATTGCCTCGAGGATTGTTTAAGACCAAATATGGATTTAAGAAGTTTACAAACCTTATGTTCGTTTCCTTCTTTTACAAACCATGTTGGTTGTTCCATATAGATCTCCTCGTCCAATTCTCCGTTGAGAAAGGCAGTCTTTACATCCATTTGATGTAATTCAAGGTCTAAGCAAGCTACCATTGCCAGAATCAGGTGAATTGAGGTAAAACGAACAACAGGTGAGAAGGTCTCTTCGTAGTCTATCCCTTCCTGTTGCGTAAAACCTTTCGCGACAAGGCGAGCTTTATATCTGTCAATAGAGCCATCAGCCTTATGCTTGATCTTGAGAACCCATTTGTTCCCAATAGCTCTACGTCCTCTGGGTAAGTCAACTAAGTCCCAGACTTGGTTAACTTTCATGGATTCTAACTCCTCTTGCATCGCTTCCATCCATTTGTCTTTAGCAGGGCAAGATACGGCCTGTTTGAAAGTAGCATGCTCGTCATCTTCTTGTAGTAAAGTCATAAAGGTTTGCGGAAATTCATCCTCAAATCTTAGAGGAGCCAACCTTGTACGACTACTACGTCGTATTTGAGATTCTTCAAGTCCTTATTGACTTGAGTTTAGATCAATTCTAATATCACTCCCACTTGGAATGTCGTTAGAATTGCTCCCACTTGGATCATTATTCCCGTATGGAATAGGATAATCGTCATTCGTATAATCCATTGGTGAAGGTTGAAACGCATTTTTGTTTTCACCAAGAATTCTCCCACTCGAATGAGGTAATCCTTCTTGATCATAAATCTCAAATAGAGATAAGTCCTGACTTATCTCGCCCTGTCTTGGAAACTCGTTTTCCAAGAAAGTGACATCCCTCGACTCAAACTCAATTAGCCCACCATTGTCTTCCTGACTAACAAAAACATAACCTTTGGAGTTTTCTGCGTATCGTATAAAGATACATTTCCTTCCCCTTGGCCCAAGTTTTCCATACTTATGGGAGGAAATATGTGCGTAGGATGCACAACCCCAAGGTTTCAAAATGTTTAAGTCAGGAGACCTTTGGTTCCACAACTCATAAGGAGTGGAGCTAACTGATTTCGAGGGTACGCAGTTTAAAATGAAAGCGGCCGTCAATAATGCATCACCCCAAAAGATGATTGGCAAGTTAGCTTGCGCCATCATTGAACGGACCATTTCCATTAAAGTCCTATTTCTCCTTTCTGCAACACCGTTTTGTTGAGGAGTATAAGGCATAGTTACCTGATGTACTATGCCTTTTTCATCACAAAGTTCCTTAAAAATTATTGATTGATAATCACCGCCCCTATTGATTCGTAAGACCTTAATCTTGCGATCTAATTGATTCTCCACTAAACTCATATAGTTTTTAAAGCAAGCCAAAGCTTCACTTTTGTGGGATATCAAATAGATATGTCCGAATCGGGTGAAATCATCAATAAAAGTGATGAAATACGACTTTCCGCGTCTTATCTTGACATTCATCGGACCACATATGTCCGAATGGATAAGCTGTAATGGAACCTCGGCCCTTGTGCCGGTTCCAAACGGCTTGCGACAAGATTTTCCCACAAGGCAATGTTCGCAGGTCGACATTTCAACCTTTGAAACATTGGATAGAAGGCCACGTTTGGCAAGTCTATCCATACGCGTTGGTCCAATATGACCAAGCCTTGCGTGCCAACAAATCACATCAGACTCATAAGTCTTAGAATTTGCAATAAGGAAATTTTCATTACATGAGGAATCATACATTGTACTCATTACAATAAATCCTTTAAATACAAACCCAGTACCAATAAGAGTATTATTACAACTTAAGTCCACATTACAATCATGAAAAAACCAGTTATAGCCATGACCCATTAATACGACCACAGAAATTATATTCCTTCGAATATCTGGAGCGAATAGGACATCATGAAGTAGGAGAGTGCGGCCGTTGTCCAAGACTAGCTTGCAAGTCCCAACGCCTTTCACTTCAACACGTGTGTTGTTTCCTACATAGATCCACTTCGTTCCTTGGGGTATCCGGTGATACTCCACGAAGGACCGTCTGTCCCTTGCTATGTGGTCGGTGGCACCTGAATCAATTATCCAAAATGGATTAGATTCCACAAGAAATATTGAACTAGAAACACATATGTAACTAGTATATTTACAAGTTACCTCGTCGCCTCCACTCGTACACGAACGAGCATAGTGACCGAGCTTGTTGCACTTGAAGCACTTGATCCTCTTCAAGTCTTTCTTCTTGTGCCATTTCTTGTGCCCACCCTTATGTTTGGGTTTCTTGGTAGACTCAGGTTGCTTATTACGTTCATTAGTGAACTTCGAACGATCTTTCCGTTTCTTTCCCCCGTGTGAGGAACTAGTAACCATGTGCACTTCTGCACTTGGCTTGGCAGCCGCAAGCCGCTCTTCCTCTAATTCGAGGTGCTTGGAAACATCGCTGAAGGTCTTGATGCTCTCATTGTGAGTGAGATGCATCTTCATTTGATCCCACCCATTTGGTAGGGAATGTATAACTGCTTGGATTTGTTGCTCATCAGTGAGCACATGACCTGCGTCCTTTAACTCCGAGATAAGGTTCGCCCTATGTCGCAGATGTTTCCCCATGGAATGATCTGGACTTTTCTTATATGTATCGAACATTATAGTTAAGGCGCGAAGTTTGGACACCGATGTGCCACCGAACTTCTCCTCTAGCTTGGACCATATGTCCATGGCTAGGTCATGTTCTCGGAAGATGCGCATTATGTCATCAGCCATACTGCTTAATAACGTAATGCGTGCTATCTTGTTCTTCCGAGACCAAGCATCAAAAGCTTCCTTGTCTCGTCGGTGTTGGGCTGTAGTGCCCAACTCGGGTTCAATCATGACGTTTTTCAGAGTTTCGAGCACTTCTTGCTCCTCTAGAACGTATTGTATCTTGATGGACCAAAGTTTGTAATTATCGCCGTTGAGTTTTTCACCTTTGTTTAACTCAGCGACGATATTCTTTGAAGCGGAAGACATTTTACTTTTAAAATGCTGCAAAAGACATAAAACCAAAGGTTTGATCAAAAAATTGCATTTAAAATTCTTAAAATACAATTCCCAGTTGAAGTGATATTAGAATATCCCATTTGGATAGTTATAATTTCAACTCCCACTTGGAATGATATTTGTAATTTGATAAGTTACTTTCGAAAAATATTGAAGATGTTACTCTAGAATCGGAAAGGTCACTATGTTTCCAATCACCATCTAGAGCAACTTTCAATATTTCTCCCTCACTTTATCAAATGTTAGTACTCTTATAGTACTTTGCAGCGGAAAAGCGGTTTTGAAAACGTATTTTTCAAAACGTATGAAAACGTATTTTTCACAAAAAAATGTATATTTCATCTTAGTATCCTTATGATACTAGTGAAACATTCGGCACATCCTGACCATTTGTCGGGAATGAGCCGTAGCCGTGCCAAGGTCGGATCCCCCTTTTGGGATTTTTCTGCAAACTATTGTCGCTGGCTCCCGTATGGATCCAGGCGTTTCTCCCCGTATGAGAGAATTTTGATGCAGACGACTGTCGTTTGGCCCCGTATGGGCTAGTCGGCACGTTCATATTCGACCAAGGTCTTTTGCCGAATTGGTCGACCAAAACACCTGAATTGGTCGACCAATGATAATGGTCTGAAATTTCTCCGGCCAGGGCCTCTGCCCTGGCCGGGGCTGGCCAAGGGCCGGCCAGGGCCTCTGCCCTGACCGGCCAGGGGCCCTGGCCCCTCGGCCAGGGCCTCTGCCCTGGACGAGGCCGGCCAAGGCCGGCCAGGCCCTGGCCGAGGCCAGGGCGCCGGCCCTGGCCTCTGCCAGGGCCGGCCAGGCCCTGTCAGTGGCCAGGGCGCCGGCCCTGGCCACTGCCAAGACCGGCCGGTCGGCCCTGGCCACTGCCAGGGCCGGCCAGACTGGCCCCTGGCCTTGGACGGGGCCGGCCACTGCCGGCCTGGCCTTGGCCGGCCACTGCCGGCCTGGCCATGGTCGGCCATGGCTTGGCCATGGCCGGTCATGGCCAAGGCCATTTTTGCCATTGGCCGGCCATGGCCCTTTGGCCATAGCCGGCCTCCCCTTGTGTGGGGTGGCCACACACCCCCGCCGGAGGGGCTTGCCATGGTGGTTATTGGCCGTAGCCAACCCCCTCCGCATGGGGAGGGGGGTGCATGGCCTTCATAGCCCATTTGGCCATGGTGCGCATGCACTAAAATTCATCTTCCCCGATGGGAATAACCACCACCTTCTTCTCCGGTGAAGCACCCGTTCGTCGAGGAAGTAGTTGTCCTCCAATGGCCGTGTGCCAAAAAATGAACACACTTCAAAAATTCGTAAACTACACGCTCCACATGAAGAGAGTTCACATTCCCTATGAATGGAGACTCAGCATCCATGAAGAGAGCGAGCTTGACGATATGAACGGTCGGTTCTTCCCGTCACGGAGAGTTCCTACCATATCCATAATGATAGGATACCCTAACGTGAAAAGAACAACCGTTGCGTTCTCTCCGTCACGAAGCGTTCCTACCATATCCGTAATGGTAGGATACCCATTCGTGAAAAAGACAACGACTCGGTCATAGTTTTGACGGGGCGACGGTCTGACCAGAGCGAATCCGTATGGCTCTGATACCAATGTAGAATCCTGCCAAAACAGAGTTAGGATCGATAAATGAAGTTGAGACTTACGCTTGCGTATGCGGCACGGTAGTCTACGAACTTCGCTTTCGGATTCACCACGGCGGATCGAGTCTTCTCACGAACGGAGTAAGGCTACTAAATCCACAATCTAAATCTCTACTTTTAGATTAAGAACTTGGATAAAGAGAGGAGAAGGATTTCGGCAGAGCTTTGCTAGAATGAAATGCATGCAAGAATGCCATGCAAAAGTGTAAGGAAATGGCTAACCCTTGGGTCTTATTTATAGCCCCCAAGGTAGTTATTTTAGGAGCAATTGTTCCTTTGGAACAATTTAACTAAGGTGTACCATCGTACATGGCATATTATAAGCTTAAGTTGTACCATATGCATGGTACAACATAAGCTTAAGATATTACCCCTTTATTGGCCATATGTCGCATGCACTTATGCACATATAATGCGACTTTCCCATCAATCTAGAGATCCTCTCCGCAAGGGAACATATTCCCTTTGCACACGACTTCGTGTACGCGACGTTCGAGGTCCGTATTCCCTCGTACATCCCCTACAAGGGTGTACTAACGTCTTCCATATCCAACAGTTTCTATTTTTAGTTTCGTCCCTCGACGTCGATATTTAGATCCGTCTTCTTCGTTCTCTTTCTCTCGTCACCCTGATCACCCCAATTTTTATTTTACAATTTTTGGACTTAATTTGACCTATTTTCCATTTTTGAGTAAGTTATAAATAATTTTAAAACATACTTTTATAAGTATTTTAATTATAATAAAATTCCTATTTAAATATTACTTTTCAAAATAATTTTTGACCAAGTCTCACATTTTTTGGCCGCAACCACCCTTGCATGAGGGAGAGAAGAGGGAATTTATTTTAAATGAATTATTTTAATTATTTTAATTAATCTCCTAAACCCTAGCCCTATCCCAAAACCCCTACTCTATTTATAATAGTCCTAGGTCATCTCTTTTTCGTACAACACAAACCCTAGCCGCCGTTTTTCATCTCCCAAACTCACGCATCCATCAGCAGCCCCCGCAGCAGCCAAGTCCCCGCATCCCCTCGGCCAGACCGAGCAAACCCCCCGCAGCCACTCGGTCTGACCGAGGCCCGCTCCCGCACCCGCGCTCCGCTCCGCAGTGTTGCAGTTGCAACGTTGCAACGCTGCCGCTCCCCGCTACGACCGAGAGCATAGCTCGGTCTGACCGACGCCCCGCTCTGCACCCGCAAGCTCTCCGCACCTCGCTCTGCTGCAGACCCCGCTCCGTAGCAGCCGACCGACAGACCGCTCCGCATCCGCTCCTAACAACCGACAGATCTCCCGCAGCGGCCCGCTGCGACCGAAAGCTTGCAGCCCAAGCTCTCGCATCTGCTGCACCCGACCGACGCGCAGCCCCACATTCTCTCGGTCTGACCGAGAGATCCCTCCGCAGCGGCTCGGTCTGACCGACGGTCGATCGTCGCAACGTCGTTTCTCCCGCACCAACTCCTGTTGTGGGCCCCCCAAGTTCTTCAGAAGTGTTGTGGGTCCCTATTTGAACCCTAGCACTGCTGTGGGCCCACTTGGGTGTTCTACTTCGTGGATTTTCCGTCTACGACGTTACGACACGTCGTAGGCCTTCGTCGCAAGTTTCAGCTTTTGGAAAATCGTGCGTGGACCAGATTTGACGCCGAGGAGTTTCTCCGTTCAGACACGACTACCGCTCTACTCCAAACCCAGGTAAAGGTTGGTCCCCGAACTCGTAGAAACCCCCCACAATAGCTGATTGAACCCTAAACTAAAAGTAGACAATTTGAACTAAAATTTCTTCCAGCACCAGTAAAATGTTGTACAAATATAGAAAATCGACGAACGGACTTTTTGACTGTGCACATAGGATAGATTCGTCGATTAGGCTGAAACATCAAAATGTGACTTTTGACGAATAGGATAGTCCCGATAACCTAGAAACGAACCCTAATAGGATTTAATGAAATTGAGACCTGACACCGTCGCTGTGGCACTGTTTCAGACGGACTTCCACGAACGAGACGCTTGGACGAGACGCTTCGGGAGGACGACACACTCGCCATCGTAGGCAAGTGTATCCCACTTGCACGTTCAGCCGTGCTTAGGCCTTAGTTGGTTAGAACTGATAACTGTGAACAAATAGAACCGGACGTGAAATGATAGCGTCCGGGACGACCCCCTGATGGCTCAGACTTGACGACGAAGTCTGAGCCTGACAACAACAACTTTTGACATTGTAGGGCTATCATGTGTGTGCGTGTGTGTGGACACCCTAGAATAACCCTTCCCGTCTTGTCACGTCCCATCCCGTCTTTCACAGCCTGCGGGCGATAGGGCACTCACCAGTGAGTGGGTGATCCATTGTACTGATACAGAGCCCAGAGGGCAATAGGGCACTCACCAGTGAGTGGATGATCCCTTGCGTGATACACAGCCCAGAGGGCAATATGGCACTCGCCAAGCTAGAGCGAGTGATCCCTTGTCTTGCCTGTCTTGTCTTGTCATACTTGGGGTTTATGGTTGGGTTGAGCGTGCGCACTGCAAGAGGGTCTGATCCCCCTCGAACCATAAGGCGTGAACCCTTTCGTGTCTCATTTGTCTTGTCTTTTCTTGTCTTGTCTCATCACATCCCGACTTGTCTTGACACCTGTAGGTTAGTCCCGTAGTTGGTAGCACACGCTACGACTACTACTTGCTACGCTTTACCTTCCTGCTACGTTACTTCTTTTGTTACTCAGTTATAACCCCAGCATGCTAATCAACCAGTAAATCATTGTTTAAAAGTTGATACACTTGTAGTAGAGTCTGACCACCTTTTTGTAGACTTTACCTGACGTACAGTGTCCTTCTTTGGTGCTGTACATCAGGTGTTAAGCCAGAGTTCGTCGACGAGGCAGACTTATCAGCAGACGTGGAGCCGGAGGGTGCTGACCCAGAGTACGATCTAGAGGAGGACCAGAGTTAGAGGACCTCTCGTTGCTGTTCCAGAGTTTCTGTTCCAATTTTAGATTGGGTACGTAGCACCTTTTGTTTTCTTGTCTATGTTGGGTGCTTGCACCGATAGTTTATTTTTCTGCAGTTGTAGCCCTTCGGGCGTTTAGACTCTCAGTACTTTGGATGATTATCTTTGGAATAAAATGATATGCTTTTCCTTTTAGTACTTTTATTGTTCCGTACTAACTTGTAGGGACATGTTCCTTTGTTTTGGAATACCACAGACGCTTATTGGGTTTGAGCTCTCAGCTCCGGCCTAAGCGGGCCTTAGTCACGCTTCGCCTCCGTACTTTTGGAAAGCGGGGCGTGACAACAGGCGACTTTAAAAACAGCAACAGGCGACTGTCTTACAACTTGGGAAAAAGCTCAAAAAAGGCAAGAAGCACACAGTCGACTGTCGACCAATTCAGAGGCGACTGTGAGAATACATGTGACTGTAAATTGAACATCAGTCAACTGATGCGAAAAGCTCAAGATGAGTCAATAGAAAAGTTGACATTAGCTATGCATCACAGTCGACTGTAGAAGGCTCGACAGGCGACTGGAAATCACCCAGTCGACTGTTAAACCTTCAGCAGGCGACTGCAGGAGAGCAAGAGACTCCAATTGAGTCTTTGGGCTAGATGAACTTATTGGGTTGGATCTATGATAATCCTAAGGTTCACTAAGATGGTTAAAAGCATATGCATGAGAGTATGACCATCTATCAAGGCATTACAATAATCCTAGACTCAAAAAGAGAAATGCAAGTAAAAGAAATTACATAGATTACAAATTGCATCTCCTAGAGTCTAAGTCTTCAAGCTCACTATACCTTGATGCTCTCCATCATCTCCAAGCTTTGGCACTCCTTGATGAGCTTCCCTTCATCAAGCTCCAAGCTTTGACAATGCTTCTCTATATGTCCATCCATCATCATGCTCCAAGCTTTAGCTTCATTAGATTATCTTCATGACTTCATCCAAGCTTGAGCACACCATCACTCTTGGAGGTCTTTAAGATATCCCTTGTAATATCCTCCAAGCCTTATGCTTTGTCTCATCAACATATAATCATTAAGATAAACTGAGACTAAAACTTAAGATTGATTAGCACACTAACATAATGTATTGATCATCATCAAAACAACGTTAGTCTTGAACTCAAGAACTAACACTTAAAAGAAAAATAATTGCTGAAGTGGACAATAAGAAGGATTTTATAAGTAAATTCACTTTAATTAATGAAAATGCTTTATTGAAATCTAAAGTCACTTGTCTATAATTGTCATTAAAGAAATTTTCTATTGGTAAACATTCGTTGGATACTATTCTTGAAAATCAATTATATGGCAATAATAGACGTGGACTTGGATTTGGTTCTAAAAATGTTGAAAAGCCTAAGCATAAGAAAATTCACAATGAGCTTATGAAAGTTAAAAATATGTAAGCAAAGTACTTTACTTGTGCTAGTGTTGGTCATACTTCATAACATTGCAAATTTAGGAACACGAATATAAATTCAAAAAAGTGTGGATTCCTAAGACTTTGATGACTAACATAAGTGGACCTTGTTGGATTCCAAGGTCACATATAACATCTACCATGTAGGTAAGATGGAGATGGCGAGGAACTTTGGATTGAACATTTCATTATTTAGTTCCTTAGCCAAACGACGACGCAAAGGTATATTTTTTCCCTCTTTGAACTTAATGCATACCTTCATAGCATTTGTTTTGTGTGCTTGACTTATTTTTATTTGTGTGCTAGTTTATTTGCTTTCTAGCTTGTTTCGTTCCTTAGAAAGAAAAATCAAAAAAATGAAAACATAAAAAGCAAAAAAAATGGAGCTTAATGTATGTCTTTCTTTTGAATCATTTAAGTGATATTAATGAATGATACGTATATCCATGTAGAAATTGATATATTATTGTTATGCTTACATGCACATGTTTGATTTTCTAAATAGCCATGACATGTTCAATGATTAGAATAATTTGATTTCTACACCTACAATTTCACTTCCATGAATATTAAATATTGTTGTACATTTGGAGACATCTTTTATGAAATATGGGAAAATGAATGTAGGATGAAACATCACTGAATATTTAAGGGATATGATGTGTCTTGCCATGGATAAAATTGAGCACAAAAGAATTGAATGTGAAACAAAAAAAATTGAAAAGGAATGAAAATATCTCCGTATGAAAAATGGATACAATCCTTGGCAAGTACACTACCCATGAGTATCCAATGTATGCTTTATGTGTAATCTTTAGCATTGGTATTATACTCGTCAAGCAATGCCACCCCCACATCTAAGAGTCCTTATAGGCTATGTTTTTTAGTGTGGTATCTTGAACTCATTTTTAAAGAGATGGGAAAAATCAATCTTAGATGATTTCATGTTTAATGGAAAATGTGGATTAGTTTTGGCTGATTTTCTTAAAAGTTCTCTTCATGTGCTTCAATGTTTAATCATCACACTTACACGAAGGTGTTGAAGTCTATGTTATAATTTTCATTGAATTTGACTTGCTTATTATTTGGAATGTCTACATGCAAGTGTATGTAGTAATTTATAAAGCTCACTATTTTGCATGTGGTATGAATTTGACTTCGTATATACACTTTTGATGATAACAAAAGGGGGAGAAATATTGAGAAGATTTGGTGTGATGTTGGTGTGCATTAATGATTTGGTGAGATATTAGTGTGCATTAATGCTTACATGTTGAATACATGAATATTGTGTTAAGGGTAAGCATTAATGAATAATGAATATGTGCTTAATGAATGGGTGAATACATGTTCAAGGGGGAGCATGCTTGTATGAACATCATTGTCAAATTGTTTAGCATGCTTGTATATTGCACATCATTGCCATACTTGTTGAATATTGCATACATCCTCCATCGTCACACTTCACACACATGTCACGTGTCACGATGATATTTTATGAATCATTATTGCTCAAATCTTATATTGGTTTGTCATCATCAAAAGGGGAAGATTGTTGGATGCAATGTGTAGTTGGATACAACGATCGATGAATTCGTGTTTGATGATAACAAATGTGTGTGAACTATTTAATGTGTGTGCTAAGTGTTTTCAGCAATGGCAAGCTCGCAAATACACAAAGATGGTCTAAGTCAAAGTGATGGAAATTGCTATACCCATTACAAGTGGACTTGGTCAAAAGTGGAGAGAAAATGAGAGATCAATTTTATGAATTGATTCATATCAATTGGTGCTAATTTCAATTCCCTATTCCATTCAAATTCAAACTCCAAATCCCATGTTGATAGGAAGAAATCTTCTACATGATTAGTTCAAATTCAATTCAAGTTTGAAAACAAATTTGAACTCCTATACTTGAGGGATTCTATTCCTAATTGAATGGGATTTGATTGAGCCAAACACATCTCCTCCTTCCCTATAAAAATCTTCATCTCCAAAGGGTGTAGGATGTGGCAAACAACAAAAAAAAGATGTGGCCAACATCACAAAAGGACCCCTATCAAAAACCCTAAGCCTAAAGCTCTTCCCCATTGTTTTTAATCTTCTTGACATAAGCCTCATCAACACCAAGGTCAAAACCTCTCCTCTAGCAGCAAGCATGCCAAGCAAAATTCCCATCTTCTACCAGCTGCAAAGCAAAGGATCTCCAACCAAAGAGCTTCATCATCAACTCCTTGCTGCAAGTATCAACCGCAAGCAAAAGCTTCATCATTCACCCTATTGCCTCCAAGCATCCTCCATAGCTACTGGCAAGCAAGTTCAATTCCCAAGAGGTTGCCGACCCTAAGAGGCTGCCGCACTTTTGCCTTGCCGCAATGTTTGATCGAAGAGAGGGGCTGCACACAAGGAACCCACGTCCCCATCCCCTTGTCGCAATAGTTGACCAGCATAAGCACCTGCCGAATTCTATATCCATGCATGCTAGCAAGAGGTGATTGAAGGCTTCACATGCTTAACAAAGCTTGCCGCAATTTTTGACTAAAGGGGAGCCGCGTCATTCAACCTTCATTGCAAATTGAGAGGGTGATTATTATATAGCCGCAAACTTTGGCTTGTCATTCTTTTTGTTTTAGTCTCTTGCTTTTACAGGGAAGATAATTAAAGGGGCTGAAAAAAGGGAACAAAGCCGAGGGACGCACGCAACCATGGATATTCAAAAGCTTTATATCAAGTTTTAATTAATCTTTTTGTCTCTAGTTTGTTTCTCTCTTTTGCATGACATGTAACTCACGCACTAATAAATGTTTTGATTGCCTTGCACAAATTTGGAGGCTTGAATCCTTGGTTTTAATATATTTTTTAGATCTCACGTGATTGAATTTTGCAGGGATATTTGATCACTCATTGCACACACAAATTAAGTGAGAATCACATTGTTACCGTTAGTTGAAGACATTGCCGCAAACACATTGTTGCCGACCCCTTCGAGCAACCCACATCAAGACCAATTGCCGAGATATAGATGCTCCAACAAAGGAGATAACCAAGAGCAAACATCATTCCCTCATCCACTACTTGCCGAGATCAACATCAAAGGGGATCGACTTCATTGCTTACTAAGGGGACAAGATTCAGAGACTATATCATCGTCAGACTTGATCTGACCTAAGCTGATTGACAGAGACGACCACGCCTACACAAACTGAGATTTCCTAAACTCTTTATCATTATATGTGTGTAGGAGTGTAGCGATCTTTGTAGGAAAAACTTTACCGTATTTGTGACTTTTGGGGTCTTGCCTAGTGTGGTACTAGACAAGATGGACTTGACTAGTTGGTGGAGCTAGTCAAGTGAGAGCTTATACTAGGATTAGTTTTGTTTAGCACCGGTGGAGTGCAGGTACTGAGAGCCAGTGAGTGTATAGACATGGGTGATCTAGCTATAGGTTGTACCAGTAACATTATTAATCTACTATTTGCTTTCAGGGCGGGACATAGGTCGTGGGGACAACCGAACCAGCGTAAATCTGCTGCGCACATCATATCCCTTATATGTCACCTTGATTTCAATTGGTATTATGAGTATTTACCTTTGTGTATCTCATTGTTTATTTGGTGCATATAAGTAGGAGGAGCTCATTAGCATTGTGCTTTAATACTTTGTATTTTACATAATGTTTGTCATCATCAAAAAGGGGGAGATTGTTGAGTATTGGTGTTTCATACCAATCTTATTTTGATGATGATCACAACATTATGTTGTTGCTAATGACCCTCATGTTTTAGTCTCTCAGTTTTATCTGAAGAATATCCTTCTTGGAGACTAATCACTTGGTGCAAGGATGGACATCAAGTGGAGAAGAGCCAACGCTTGGACCCAAGGAGTGCCAAAGCTTGGAGCTGATGGAGAGCTATCAAGGCATCAAGATTGAAGTCTTAGACTCTAAGGAAAGCATTGTAATCCATGTAATTTACTTTATTGCTTTCTCTCTCTTTTGAGTCTGGGGTTAATGTAATGCCGTGTTAGATGGTTTACTTATTCATGCATATGTATTTAACCATCTTAGTGAGCATTAGGATTATCATAGAATCCAACCCAATAGGTTCACTCTGTCCAAAGACTCATTTGGAGTCTCTGACTTTCCGTCAGTCGCCTGGTGAAGGAAACACAGTCGGCTGGGTGATTTCCAGTCGCATGTAGATCCTTCTACAGTCGCCTGACATGCACAGCTCAAGTCAACATTTCAATTGACTCAAACTTGAGCTTTACGCACAGTCGTCTGTCAATCAGTTTACAGCCGCCTGTATTTTTACAGTCGCCTGGAGATTGGTCATCAGTCGCCTGTATAGCGTAAGTGCACTCTCTGCATCTCTCTGTTGTTTCTCCATCTTAGACAGCAGACGACTGATTAAGGTTTTACAGTCGCCTGACTAATAGACAGTCGACTGTATTATTGACATCAGTCACCTATGCGTTTAACTGGAGAAAGAGTGCAGCTCTCTGTTTCGATCCATCCCATGCAACAGTCACCTACTGAAGGATTTACAAGCGTATGTCATGTTTGTCATTCGACTGTATTGACTTCGTCAGTCGACTGTCCTGGCTCAGATTATAGCCATTGGATATTTTCTATCCGTTGATCAGTCGACTGTCTTTTGATCATCAGTCGACTGTTCCTGTCGTTTTCGCCCAGTTTCTAGCCATTGCAGAAATACTTCTTTAGCTGTTTCCTTGGGTTTTGGGGCTTGATATGCGGTTCCTATATATTTGAGTTTGATGCAATCACTTGAGATCTCTTGACAACACTTGATAACTCTTGACTCTATAGAAATTCTCAAGAGATCTTTAAGCAACTCTCAAGATCCCTCATATCCCTCAATTGAGCATTCATCTATCTTCATGCATTGAAGTACAGCTCAAGGAAAATCATCCAAGTGCTCTTAAGCATATCTCAACACTTGGAGATCCTCTTCCATGCCTTGCATTCATTCATGAGTAAGTATCTCAAGGCATAGGTAAGAGTATTTACTTTACTTGGTGTAATTGTATTTTTCCTATTTCTCTTTGTGGGATTAGGATACTCTCTTTGTGGGAGCGTGTCTCTTTGTGGAACTCGGATACTCTCTTTGTGGGAGTGTGTCTCTTTGTCGGACTAGGAAACTCTCTTTGTGTGAGTAACTCTCTTTGTGGGAGTTTAGTATCTGTAACGACTGGTTTTCATGTATCTGGATTTATTATATTATATTATATGTTTTGGTGGATTTTCTCCTTATATGTGGTTTTCGTCTCCGTGACTTTCATTTTCGATCGTTTCGTCGTGTTTTCTTAGCTTCTTCCTTGGAGTCGTTGATTTTGGAGCAAGTCATTCGTGACGGGCTTCGTATCGGTCATATCTTATTGTTAGATCAATCCTAGGGGTCTTAGGAATCGATCCCGGAGCTCCGCGCTCCATATCGGAACTTTTGGTGCTCATTAGCCGGTGTAAGAAGGGGCACCGACCGACTAGATGACGATCCAGTCGGTCGGCAAACCTTCTTGAACCGACTAGTTGGCTTTCTAAATTTCTCAGGAGTTATTGTTTGTCGTTAGTCGGTCTAAGAACGTTGGTTAACCGACTAGGTTGCAAACTAGTCGGTCGACAATGCTTCTTCAACCGACTAACTCATCATCTATTTTTTATACTAGTTATTGTTCCTTCTTAGTCGGTCTAAGTTCATCTTCCGACCGACTAGTTGTTAAACTAGTCGGTAAAGTTATGTACTCAGACCGACTAATTCTTAGTTCTTCTGAACAGTCGAGTACTGTTTACTCTTAGTCGGTCTAAGGACGTTCATCGACCGACTAGATGCCAAAATAGTCGGTCAGTAGTTGTTCTTTGACCGACTAAATCTAGATCCTATTTCTGTACAGGAGTTACTGTTTGGACTTAGTCGGTCTGCGTTGGTCAACCGACCGACTAGTTCCCAAACTATTCGGTCAGTGGTTGCTCTTTGACCGACTAATCTGTGCCAAAACCCTAATTTCTGGGCAGCAGCCAGCCCTTCCTATTTAAACCCCTCCCAAACGTTTGCTTCTCCTTCCTCACGACCCAAAACCCTAGTTTCTCCCCCATTGATCCCCCTACTACCTCAAACCCTTATTCCTTCATCCCAAGCCCAAAATCCATCATCCAAACTCTCCCTTAACACATTCTACCTCTCATCTTCCTTAAAATCTCATCAAACCCCCAAAATCCCCCAAAACCCTATTTCTCCAAACTTCTCCAATCATTTCCAGATCTGAACCCTAGGTTCCCCAGAGTGTTTCTTCCGTCGCCGTGGTTGCTCGGCATCATTCTTCCGTTTCCTATACGGTAATAATCGATCTCTTGATGTTTTCATAAACTGTTGTGTTTTTGTGAAACCGTAATGAATGAATATTGTTTTAATGGTTGTTTCTCCATAACAGCGACTCCCCCGTAGATTAGCATCCGTGAGACAAACCCTCGTTGATCGTCATCCTCGGTGCTAGGCAAGTGATACTTGCCACTTAGGGTTTAGGCCATGTTTTAGGCCATTTGCTTGTTGTAGGCGTAAAAGAGACTAGGCGACGAAATGATACTCGCCTAGGCGCAAATTTAGGAACTAGCTTGACAGCGAAGCTAGATCCGACATTTATCATGTTGCACAATTACTATGTCATGTTTAATTTCCATTAACGGTACGCAAATTAATTGTCATGTCATTGCATTCTTTAAGTGTTTCCGTGATTGCGTAGCTTCGCTACAATGCTTGTGTTCCTAGCTCGTGTTCCAGAAGCGGGCCATGTGTTGGTTGATAGCCAATGCCCGACCTACTTGTTTCCGGCTAGGTGCACCCCTACGCCAAATGCTTATGAATCGTGAACTAGAATGCGAGCTCCTGTGCGGGGCAACCTTGGCTCATTTACTGAGCTCGTGTGCGGGGACCCTGGCTCGTTTACATGTGGGTATTGGGGGTAAGAGTTAAGTGGCCAATCAACTGGGAGTCTGCCTGATCAGTAACTGCAGTGGTAAGGCGTAAACTCTGGATTTTGGGGTAGTGTTAAGCGGCCAATCAGCGTGAATGCCAAACCATTCAGCTGTAAGGCGTAAACATCTACAAACAACTTGAAACGTGACTAGTGAAATGATTGAGATTGTTAGTAGCTTGGCTACTCTTGTCTTGTCCCGATAATTGTTCTCTTGTACTTATTGTCTCGCCATGTCTTGCTTGTGCACTCATGCTATAACTGCCATGTCATGCATACTATAACTGCTAGGTTGTTAGTTTGCCTTACTTTCAGTTTCCTTGTCCAAGTCTTTTAGACTTGCTGACATGTGCCCCTTTACTCTTTTGGGTGACACATGTTAGATCCTGAGCCTGAGTACCTTGTTGAGGACGAGGTGTTTGCTGACGCCGAGCCCGAGTTTAAGTTTGACGGGGAGTACGTGGACACTGGGGACCAGTCCTAGTGTCTTCGTTGTGTTTTCCCTTTTGTTTAGACTGCTATTTTGTTGTCGGTGCATAGCACCTATACTTTGTGACGTTGTTGCTTTTGTTTGCCTTGTTCTGGGCCTGTAGACTCTTTCTTTTAGCCTGGTGGCTTTTCTGGATGTCAAACTTAATTTTCATGTTGGACAAATTATGAGATATGAGATTTTCTTTCTGTCTCTCCTTGTGTTATTATTGTTGTTCCGTTTGTGGTTACAGGGACCTGCTTATGTTTTATTGACGCTTATCGGGTTTGGGGCTTCACAGCTCCACTCTCGTGCGGACCTTTTCACGTCTCGCCTCCATTTTAGGGAAGCGGGGCGTGACAGGTTTTGTTGGTGGTCCATGCAGGTCCTCTTCTGTAACTGTGATTATCGGAATAACGATAATAATATTTGAACGTCCAATAAACTAAGTTCGACGTCCGAGTCATAAGCTATGAGTGTAATCTGCTTCGTTTTCTGTGTCATTAGATGGCAGGAGGGCGATTCACCCGTGGTGAAGGTAGTGGTGCGCCCCCTCATGATGAGGAGCCTGAGCGGGAACCCACCAACGGAGAGATGATGCGGATGATGCTCCAGATGATGCAAGTGCAGCAGGGCGTGCTCCTGTAAGTCCAGAATGCTCCACTTGCTTGAGCTGCCCGGGCCCTTCCGGATGTCCCTCGCTCCGAGCCGGGAGCGAAGCAATTTCGGGAGCTGGGTCCCGTATATTTTGATGGGTCTGAGGGTCCTCTGGCTGCCGATGAGTGGATTCGGAACATTGAGGATAACTTGAAGATGGTCAAGATCACCCCGGCTGGATGGGTTGATTTGGCGAAGAGGTAACTTAAGGATAATGCTCGAAACTGGTGGGATGCGGAAGAGAAGATGTTGGTGGAGCCGATAACTTGGACTACCTTTAAGTCCAGGTTTGATGAGGAGTTCTTTCCGAAGGCTCCTAGGAAGGAGATGCTGCTGCGCTTTATTGATCTGAAGCAAGGGAGCTTGACGGTGGACCTGTACCACCAAGAGTTCACTAGGCTGAGTCGGTTCGCACCGAAGATGGTGCAGGATGCTGATGAGAGGGCTCAGAGGTTCCTGCAGGGACTTGCTTTGGAGCTCCAGAGTTTTGTGTCTTCCTCGGATCTGGACTCTTATCAGAAGGTTCTGGTCGCTGCGAGGAGGCAGGAGCTGAACCTGAGTCAGAGGAGAGGACATGTTTCTGGTGCTGGGAAGAGGCCTATGGAGCAGGCCAGGGCGGTGGTTAGGCCTGGTTTCAAGCCTAATCAGCCAGCTCAGTTCAAGAGGCCAAGAGTGCATGTTCAGAAGACTTGCCATTTCTGCGGCAAGCCTGGCCACATCAAGGATCAGTGTAGGAAGTTTTTGGGCCAGTGTTTGGTTTGTGGTGATGCTTCCCATGTCGCGAAGGATTGTCGGCATGCGAATCTGCTGCGGAGGGCACCTGTTGCAGCACAGCCGTTGCAGCAGCGAGCGTCTGTTCCTGCTGGACGTGGAGCGGCTCTTGTTCCACAGAGGCAGGCTTTTCAGCAGGCTATTCTGCCGAGGAGGCAGGCTTTTCTGATGACCGCTGTGGAGAGCGAGGCTGTGGATGAGGTTATCGCAGGTAATCCTCAATCTAGCTGTTACTTTCCTAGCTGGTTTTGATTGCTAGATTGTGTTGTTTGCTTGAACATGATTGTTTGCTAGACTAGGGTTTGATTGTTAATTGCTTGTTAGGTGTGGTTTTGGTGTGCACATTTCCTGCACGAGTCCTCTTTGACTCTGGTGCATCGATGTGCATTATTTCTCGGAACTTCGTGGAGAAGCATTCCTTGTCGACGTCCCCTCTTTCCAAGAGTTGGAATATCGTTACAGGGAATGGCGTGGTCTCGGTGCATCTTGGTTGCAATTCTTGCTCGTTGGTGGTCTGTGGACGTGAGTTTTACGCTGATTTCATTGTCCACGACATCATCAACTATGATGCAGTTCTTGGGATGGACTGGCTTGCGAGCTTCTATGCTACGATCGACTGTCAGAGGAAGAAGGTGGTGTTCGAGATTCCCGGACATCCAGTATTTGAGTTCAGCCGTGGTAGCAGTTCGCTTGGTCCTGTCAGATTTCGGGCCAGACCGGTGGAGGTTGTGGCTATGCAGATGGAGTTGGAGTGGCCAGCTGTGGTGCGAGATTTTGATGACTTCTTCCCTGAGGATATGTCTGGTTTGCCACCTGATCGAGCTCTAAAATTTTCTATTGATCTTGTTCCGGGAGCGCAGCCGATTTCGAAGGCGACGTATCGTATGGTACCCGCTGAGGTGGAGGAATTGCGGAAGCAGCTGGATGAGCTTTTGCGGAAGGGTTATATCAATCCTAGTGTGTCCCCGTGGGGAGCACCGGTGCTGTTGGTGAAGAAGAAGGATGGTTTGTGTCGCATGTGCGTGGACTATCGGGAGTTGAATGCGGTGACCATCAAGAATAAATACCTGTTGCCTCGCATCGATGATATTTTTGATCAGCTTGGAGGTTCGAGGGTGTTTTCTAAATTGGATTTGAGGAGTGGTTACCATCAGTTGAAGGTGAAGAAGGGAGATGTTCCGAAGACAGCGTTCAGGACGAAGTATGGACACTACGAGTTTGTGGTTATGCCTTTCGGTGTAACCAATGCACCCGCAGTTTTCATGAATCTATGAACCTGATTTTCTATGACTTCTTGGATAAGTTTTTCGTTATCTTTATTGACGACATTCTGATCTATTCAAGGTCGGAGGAGGAGCATGCCTCGCACTTGAGGACGGTATTGGACATTTTGAGGAAGCATCGTTTGTATGCTAAATTTTCGAAGTGCGAGTTTTGGCTGGATAGAGTTACTTTTCTGGGGCTTGTGGTGACTGGAGAGGGTATTTCAGTGGATCCCGAGAAGATTAGGGCCATCAGAGAGTGGCCTGTTCCGTCGTCAGCGTCTGAGATTCGGAGTTTCCTTGGGCTTGTTGGTTACTATCGGCGTTTCATTAAGGAATTTTCCCGTATTGCTGAGCCGATGACCAGGTTGACGCGGAAGGATGTACCTTTTGTTTGGTCGGGTGATTGTGAGAGTGCTTTTGGTGTTCTGAGGGAGAGGTTGACGACTGCCCCTATTCTTGTTGTGCCTGATCGCAGCGGTGGATTTGAGATCTTTTGTGATGCCTCTGGCAAGGGTCTCGGTTATGTGTTGCATCAGCATGGGCATGTTGTGGCGTATGCGTCTCGTCAGCTTAAGGTTCATGAGAAGAATTACCCGACGCATGATTTGGAGTTGGCTGCCGTTGTGTTTGCTCTTAAGATTTGGAGGCACTTCCTGCTGAGTGAGAAAGTGAAGATCTTCACCGATCACAAAAGCTTGAAGTATATTTTTACTCAGAAGGAGCTCAACATGCGACAGCGTCGATGGTTGGAGCTCATGGCGGATTATGATATTGATTTGCAGTTTCACCCTGGCAAGGTGAATGTGGTCCCTGATGCGCTGAGTAGGCTTCCAGCAGTGATGATTTTGACCTCGCGGTGGAGATTGCAGCAGGATTTTTGCGAGTCTGGTGTGGAGATTGTTCTTCCTGGGGAGGCTTCTTCGTTGATGTGTATGCGGATACAGTCGACGATTGTGGATCAGATTAAGGCTGGCCAGGCTGAGGATCCGAAGCTGGTGAAGATTCGGGAGCAGGTGGAAGCCGGTCTGCGGACTGACTTTTTGATTCATGTGGATGGCTCGTTGAGGTTTGGAGCTAGGTTGTGTGTGCCAGCTGGAGATATCAGAGAGGAGTTGATGGTGGAGGCACACAGTTCGCCGTATTCTGTGCATCCTGGTGGCACCAAGATGTACCAGGATCTTCGTCTGAACTATTGGTGGCATGGCATGAAGAGGAGTGTGGCTCGGAGTGTAGCCAAGTGTTTGGTTTGTCAGCAAGTGAAGGTGGAGCATCAGCGTACGGCCGGGTTGCTATAACCACTTCCGATTCCGGAGTGGAAATGGCAACACATCACTATGGATTTCGTGACTTGACTACCTCGGAGTCCGAAGCAGAATGACGCGATTTGGGTGATCGTAGATCGATTGACCAAATCCGCGCACTTTATTCTGTTCCGAGTGGGACAGTCCACTGAGGCACTAGCAAGGAGATATATGGTGGTAAAATTCTTTTACTCTCCGTTTTTATTTCCTTTTCCTAGTTTGGATAGTGATGTAACGTGAATCGTGCAGAAGGTCGTGCGACTTCACGGAGTCCCCGTGAGTATCGTGTCGGACAGAGACACGAGGTTCACATCTCAGTTCTGGCAGAGTTTGCAGAAGAGTTTGGGTACGCGTCTGAGTTTCAGCACGGCGTACCATCCGCAGACGGATGGCCAGTCCGAGAGGACGATTCAGATTTTAGAAGACATGCTGAGGGCGTGCATGTTGGATTTCAAGGGTTCGTGGGAGGACCATCTATATTTGGTGGAGTTCTCTTACAACAACAGCTTCCAGGCGAGTATTGGCATGGCGCCTTTCACCGCTCTTTATGGGAGGAAATGTCGATCTCCATTGAGTTGGGATGACGTTGGTGATCGAGAGTTGTTGGGACCTGAGATGATCGTGGAGGCCATGGATATCGTCAGGAATATTCGGGAGAGGTTGAGGATTGCTCAGGACTGTTTTAAGCATTGGGCGGATGCTAAACGTCGTCCTTTGGAGTTTCAGCCGGGCGACCATGTGTTTCTGAGGATTTCCCCGAATCGTGGTGTGATTCGTTTTGGGAAGCGAGGGAAGTTGAGCCCGCGATACATTGGACCGTTTGCCATTCTGGAGAGAGTTGGCGAGGTAGCTTATCGCTTAGCCTTGCCGCCATCTTTAGAGGGAGTTCACAATGTTTTCCATGTGTCGCAGCTTCGTCGATACATTAGCGATCCATCTCATGTTGTGGATTTCTCAGAGATTACCGTTCGCCCCGATATGACGTATGACCAGCATCCAGTGCAGATTCTGGACAGGCGTCAGAAGTCACTTCGGAACAAGATTGTCAATCTTGTGAGGGTGATGTGGCGACATGGCTCGCCTGGAGAGTCTACTTGGGAGAATGAGGATGAGATGCGAGAGCGTTTCCCACTTTTGTTCCCAGACACGTGAGTGTTGGGAAATTCCGAGGACGCAATTTTTCTTAAGTTGGGGAGGTTGTAACGACTGGTTTCATATATCTGGATTTATTATATTATATTATATGTTTTGGTGGATTTTCTCCTTATATGTGGTTTTCGTCTCCGTGACTTTCATTTTCGATCGTTTCGTCGTGTTTTCTTAGCTTCTTCCTTGGAGTCGTCGATTTTGGAGCAAGTCATTCGTGACGGGCTTCGTATCGGTCATATCTCATTGTTAGATCAAGCCTAGGGGTCTTAGGAATCGATCCCGGAGCTCCGCGCTCTATATCGGAACTTTTGGTGCTCATTAGCCGGTGTAAGAAAGGGCACCGACCGACTAGATGACGATCCAGTCGGTCGGCAAACCTTCTTGAACCGACTAGTTGGCTTTCTAAATTTCTCAGGAGTTACTGTTTGTCGTTAGTCGGTCTAAGAACGTTGGTTGACCGACTAGGTTGCAAACTAGTCGGTCGACAATGCTTCTTCAACCGACTAACTCATCAACTATTTTTGATACTAGTTACTGTTCCTTCTTAGTCGGTCTAAGTTCATCTTCCGACCGACTAGTTGTTAAACTAGTCGGTAAAGTTAAGTACTCAGACCGACTAATTCTTAGTTCTTCTGAACAGTCGAGTATTGTTTACTCTTAGTCTGTCTAAGGACGTTCATCGACCGACTAGATGCCAAACTAGTCGGTCAGTAGTTGTTCTTTGACCGACTAAATCTAGATCCTATTTCTGTACAGGAGTTACTGTTTGGACTTAGTCGGTCTGCGTTGGTCAACCGACCGACTAGTTCCCAAACTATTCGGTCAGTGGTTGCTCTTTGACCGACTAATCTGTGCCAAAACCCTAATTTCTGGGCAGCAGCCAGCCCTTCCTATTTAAACCCCTCCCAAATGTTTTCTTCTCCTTCCTCACGACCCAAAACCCTAGTTTCTCCCCCATTGATCCCCCTACTACCTCAAACCCTTGTTCCTTCATCCCAAGCCCAAAATCCATCATCCAAACTCTCCCTTAACACATTCTACCTCTCATCTTCCTTAAAATCTCATCAAACCACCAAAATCCCCCAAACCCCTATTTCTCCAAACTTCTCCAATCATTTCCAGATCTGAACCCTAGGTTCCCCGGAGTGTTTCTTCCGTCGCCGTGGTTGCTCGGCATCATTCTTCCGTTTCCTATACGGTAATAATCGATCTCTTGATGTTTTCATAAACCGTTGTGTTTTTGTGAAACCCTAATGAATGAATATTGTTTTGATGGTTGTTTCTCCATAACAGCGACTCCCCCGTAGATTAGCATATGTGAGACGAACCCTCGTTGATCGTCATCCTCGGTGCTAGGCAAGTGAAACTTGCCACTTAGGGTTTAGGCCATGTTTTAGGCCATTTGCTTGTTGTAGGCGTAAAAGAGACTAGGCGACGAAATGATACTCGCCTAGGCACAAATTTTGGAACTAGCTTGACAACGAAGCTAGATCCGACATTTATCATGTTGCACAATTACCATGTCATGTTTAATTTCCATTAACGATACACAAATTAATTGTCATGTCATTGCATTCTTTAAGTGTTTCAGTGATTGCGTAGCTTCGCTACAATGCTTGTGTTCCTGGCTCGTGCTCCAGAAGCGGGCCATGTGTTGGTTGATAGCCAATGCCCGAACTACTTGTTTCCGGCTAGGTGCACCCCTACGCCAAATGCTTATGAATCGTGAACTAGAATGCGAGCTCCTGTGCGGGGCAACCCTGGCTCATTTACTGAGCTCGTGTGCGGGGACCCTGGCTTGTTTACATATGGGTATTGGGGGTAAGAGTTAAGCGGCCAATCAACTGGGAGTCTGCCCGATCAGCAACTGCAGTGTAAGGCGTAAACTCTGGGTTTTGGGGTAGTGTTAAGCGGCCAATCAGCGTGAATGCCAAACCATTCAGCTGTAAGGCGTAAACATCTATAAACAACTTGAAACATGACTAGTGAAATGATTGAGATTGTTAGTAGCTTGGCTACTCTTGTCTTGTCCCGATAATTGTTCTCTTGTACTTATTGTCTCGTCATGTCTTGCTTGTGCACTCATGCTATAACTGCCATGTCATGCATACTATAACTGCTAGGTTATTAGTTTGCCTTACTTTCAGTTTCCTTGCCCAAGTCTTTTAGACTTGCTGACATGTGCCCCTTTACTCTTTTGGGTGACACATGTTAGATCCTGAGCCTGAGTACCTTGTTGAGTACGAGGTGTTTGCTGACGCCGAGCCCGAGCTTGAGTTTGACGGGGAGTACGTGGACACTGGGGACCAGTCCTAGTGTCTTCGTTGTGTTTTCGCTTTTGTTTAGACTGCTATTTTGTTTTCGGTGCGTAGCACCTATACTTTGTGACGTTGTTGCTTTTGTTGGCCTTGTTCTGGGCCTGTAGACTCTTCCTTTTAGCCTGGTGGCTTTTCTGGATGTCAAACTTAATTTTCATGTTGGACAAATTATGAGATATGAGATTTTCTTTCTGTCTCTCCTTGTGTTATTATTGGTGTTCCGTTTGTGGTTACAGGGACCTGCTTATGTTTTATTGACGCTTATCGGGTTTGGGGCTTCACAGCTCCACTCTCGTGCGGACCTTTTCACGTCTCGCCTCCATTTTAGGGAAGCGGGGCATGACAGTATCCTAGTATAGGGCTAACCCTAATTCTCTGAGTGGGAGTAAGTGATTCTCTGTGTGGGAGTCTTGATTCTCGTGTAGGATTGGTTGGGTCCTTGTGTAGGGCATAAATCCTCTTTGTGGGGTATCTCCTTGTGAGATTTGTATTCACTTCTGTGTGTGGGAATATAGTGAATATTGGTGCGGCTGGATGTACCCAAGTTTGGGGAACCAGGGTAAAACTGTGTGTTTTCGTTTGGATTGATTGTGCCTTTTAATTCCTCTTGCATTTATAATTCCACATTTGCAAGTTAAATTTTAATTGGACAATTTGTAACGACCAGTTTTCACGATGCGTTTTAACCGTTTTTCCTCCGTGTGTTTATCCTTCTTCGTATCCATAGTTAAGTCGTAACGAACCCGAACCCGTACCCATTTCTATTCTTTTCAAAAATTATTATTTTTATTATTATCCTTTCTAGTGAATTATTTTAAAAGTCTATTCTTAGAGATTGCTTTAATTTTTGATTCAAAATTCAAATTCGATATTTAAAAATTTTTAAACATTTGAAAAGCTTTCTTTGTTAGACCTATTAAAACCCACTTAAACCTAATTAATGGGCCCTTATTTCTCTTGATTAAAACCCATTTAATTTCAATACTTTTAATAGCAATTCAAATCCCCTCCAATATAACCAAGCACACTTATTGTAACATCTAGCCTACACATGGTTCATTTGCAAAACCCCCACTAGTACTATCTTTCAGCTTACACATTTTATAGAGCCTAAGACCTAGTTCACGTACTGGCCATGTGTAAACTATGCTCAACATTTCAAAACCCTTGTACAGCAAACTAGGTTGACACAACAACAAAAAAGAACGGAGAATAATTAAACCCCTATAGAGGCTAGGGTTCCCCACGTGCTGGCTCCCCTACATCATTTCCTTATAAATGATAACATATGCTAATTTATATCACATGACCCTACACTAATACATATATGACCTAAGCCTAGCGTAGGGCTGTACGTTTTCAAACCCTCCCCCCAACACTAAAGCTTTTCTTTATAGTCTAACAGCCACATACTCCTATGTAAAATAAACTAAGGCTAAAATCTAAGAACCTAGGACACAGCACCCTACACAAATAATATTATAACCCTAACACTCTCATCACGTGCACCTAGAAAGCCTTACACAGGTTTTCTATTAAAAACCCTAGAACCAACAACCCTACTCTATTCCTTTATTAATAAAAAACCATAGAGGCCTAAACCCCAAGCCGCCGCCTGTTATCTCTTCTCCCCACCATCGTACGCCACAGACCCGTAGCTGCTTCTCCTTCTTCTCCTCGTGTGGCCTCCTCGCCTTGCTTCGTCTCACGGCCGTAACCCACAAGCCCGCATCCCTCGCCTGCGACATGCCATCTCCGCTCTCGCCTCAACCCCGACATCCTCGCAACAATGCGCAGACAGCCTCTCCCCCACGCCACCCACGGCACGCCCACACTCACGGCCCCCATCACCCTCTCAGCCACGCCCAAACCCTCATCTTCTCCGATCCCACTCGCCATCACACGAGCGACAACCCCACGCCAGGCGACCTCGCGGCGCGTCCCTCCGAGATCAGACGCACCGGAGCTCCTCCCCGCACCCAGTTGCTCTCGGCCCCAAGAGCAGACCCGATGGCAACACTCCGATCTCCCATGTCGCGGCAACACCGATCACTCCACGCCCCGTCCTCAGCCCCTAGCCATCCGCAGCCCGTCGGAGACACCACGGCCGACAACAAACGCCACCAACTCCACTCTTGCGGCCACCCTGCCCAGCTCCACGAAGCGACGCGACATCCTCGCAGCCCCCCTTCCATGCGTGGGCCTCGCCGGAGCAGCCTACGCCGGCCTCCTCCCCTCTTGCATCCACGTAACAGCAAGCGCAACGACAACGATGAGAGTAAAACAGTAAGTCCTTATAATCTAAGTTGGTAGACTTTGGCTGTGCCTGTTAGTTATGTATTAAATTAGTATTTCCCTACCAATATCAGAACTGTTAGATTTATATATAAGTTTATGAAGGGGCCTAGTGTTACAGTCATGGGTTGTAGGTCAGTTTACAACTTGAAGGTACTGTTATAATAATATGAGATGTTGGACTATAGGGTATACATAGGAATATATTAATTAAGTTTAAGATTATAATCTGCTTGTAACTTTTATTATTATTAGAACTGTTGGCTTGATATCCCAACACCGATTTCACAGATTAATCCGTGCCCATCCTACGATCACGTGGACACCCAATTCGCACCGTTTCAGGCAAGTGTGCAATTATATATGAATTTTTGAAACTAATGATAATTACATCTTTTTTTGCTTTAATTGGTATATCTTGAAAACTGTATGTAAAATGACACATGAAACTGTTTCCATAATGTTCTAGACTAAGAATGTGACATTTTGACATATAACTCGATAAGTTTCAATTTTGGACATTAACAGAGAAAATTGTTTCCTGTAACCAGTAACTCATGTCGACATTCCTTCAATTTTTGTAAATGTTGTGCAATATGAAACATTGACAACTGGAAATGAATGAATATCTTGCTTGGTCATTAACGAGAGTGACATCGTGGAATCGTGCGCCTCGAAGGCGGTATCGTGATATCGTGATGTCGTGTGAGTCGACTAGGCCGGCTCGTGTTCCGGCAAAACTTTTGGGTGGGGTTAGGGTTGAGCGGCCGCTGGGCGTATGAAAGGTACTCTCCTCAAGAGCACCACCCGACGCGGTGGGTTAGTGTCAATCACGGTAAGCCCCCGTGAGAGGAACGACCTTCTCATCACGACCTAAAGGCGAGAACCCTAGATTAGATGTGAATTCTTGACATGGTCATTGTAACGCTAACTTGGTCTTCGTGAATATTGAAATGCTAACAAACTCTGAGAATCTAACTTTAAACTTGCCATCGACTAGAACTGCATGCTAGGATTGTTTCTTTCTGCTCTGTAATTGTTAAATGGTAATTGCTGCAGTCGTTTCTTTTAAATTTAATGATGCTTCTAAATTTCATATAATTGTTATATACTTCGTCTTGGGATGCTAACTCTTTCTTGCAGACCCCTAGCTGACATACATTCATGTTTGTGGATGTATGTCAGGTTCAGAGCTTGAGTACCACCTGACTTGGAGAGCCATAGTTGTCGAAGACGTCGAGACGTTTTCTGCAGAAGACTAGAGTCTCTTTTCCGTCATTGCTTTGAGTTTTAGTTTAGTTCCTTGTAGTAGGATTAGTGTTTGGTTGTAGTTTCCTTTGGCCATGCTGAGGCCCTGTTGTTTTATTTTCTGTACGAACAATTCTGGAAGTGTCCTTTTAATTTAATGAAATGTTTTCTGATTGTTCTGAGACGCAAATGCAAGGACCCTTTTCTGTGTTTTTATCACAGACGCTTATTGAAGTCGAGCTTCACCGCTCCAGTTCAAGCGGACCGCGTAACGCTCTCGCTTCCGGTGTCTTTTGGGAAGCGGGGCGTTACAGGTTTTAGTGGTGGCCCATGCACGTTATGCAACTGCGAAAATCAGAACAATGAGAACACTTTTCATTAGCCAAAACATCCAGGATTGGTTCGTACGCAAAATTTCTCGAATACCATGTCTCAGCATGATAGGAAACCCAATACCAGGATAATAGGAATAGTTAATTAAATGCTCGTGCTCGTTAGTTAGACACCGCTGCCACGACTTAGTATTATCATCTTGAGAGTCACCCCATCGATTGATCGTCCAGCTCGGACCTTATTAGACTTTTGAGTTCGTTAGTCGTTCGCTTAGATTTATCGAATTTAGGGCCCAACCGAACGTAGCGATCGTCGCATCCGTGCAAGTCGAACCGGAGGCACCTACAATGAAGTAGACTTCGAAGCATAGGATATTTCAGATCTATAGATATGATCTCAATCTCGATCCTCAGCGAACCCTTGTCTCGGCTTTCCTATCGCAGTCTAATTCTTTGAAGAACCTCAGTGCTAAACCTTAATCGAACCGACCATTATTTTTCCCCCTGATTCTGCTAATTCCTAATCATTAAGCATCCAAGTTAAAGATCGTAGGAATCCATAGTAGCGTATTCACATCGTAGCGTATTCACAGAGTTACTTCTTAGTCGTCCTTATGTCTCGATCGTCGAACATATTCATTGTCCTCGATTCACGTAAAATCTTCAGGTCTGTCCTCTTTAACCTTGAACCTCTCCGTTGCAAATCCGGGGTCTTCTAAAAAGTATTTTCGATATTTCATTTATTCTTCGCTAAGTTTAAGATCCTTTCGAAAACTTGCACTTAGATTTTCTACACTTAAACCCAATCTTCATTATGAGACTCTTTTAACGTGATCTTTAGTTATTATCTTATGGCGATTTCCTAACATACATTTTCTGCACTCCTATTTCACATGATCTCGCATAACTACTCTATTTTTCTCATGTAAAGAACTTTTAGAACCTTATCTCTATTTCGCTGGTTCAAAATATTATCTCCTTTTTACAAACATATTACAAAACAGTCATTCCTACATATTTTTTTACTTTCCTGGGTTACATAGAATTTCAAAATCTTGTGTGTCAAGTCTTATAATCGTTGTCTTCATATTTTTTTTAAAAAAAAATCTTTTTACAACCCTATTTTCCATTTACAAAACAAGCACTACACCCTATGTCCATGTTACTCTTCACCGATTTTTGACTGACCGCATTTTACGTTTTAACTTATACCGTATGCTCACTATTTTCGCATGTTATGGCGATAATATTATTTTTACGCATGTCCTTATCTTCTTAATTATTTAATTACTCTTAAATATTTTATGCCACCCAACAACTAAACTCTTATCCATGCCATCTCCGGGACCGTCCATCACAACTTAGTTTGTTGCATCCTTCAACTCCTACACTCGCTTAGTTATCGCTTTAGAGCTTGTTTTGCTTAGTGGGACCATTAGCTTGATTGTGGTGTTGTGGTGCATGTATATAGATGGTGAGTGTGGACCCGCGTATGCTAATATCAATATACCACCCATGTATGAGTGAGCTTACCCTGAGTATGTTAGTATAGTGTGATTATCTATTGTGTCGTATGTGCATGTATGTACGGTAAATTGTGATATATATGTATATAGTCGAGTGTAATGTAGTAAGTGTTATATTTATACTTAGGCGAGTGATTAGCCATATCACTATAGGAATATCTGTCTGTATTAGATTTAGTATTGGCTAGTTACTAGGCATGTATGTACCTTAGCCGTACTAGTTAATGGTTGTAATTGTACGCTGATACAGTGATGTGCATGTTAAGTATCATGGTTGTGTGTGCGGAATTATTGTGTGATTTGTATGTTAGTATGTATGGCGTGTACTCGTGCGTATATATGTATGTGGTTAGTTATAGGTGTGTATATAAAATATATTGTATGAATAAGTGTATTTTATGTGTAAGATTATAATATTACCCCTACGGGATGATGTGTGAGCATGTGTATACCAGGAGGTATGCATATCTGTAAGTTTTTGACTACGTATATGTGGATGTATGAAATAGTATACTTACCCTATGTAGATTACCGTGGTTGTGTATACCGGTGTGTGTACATATGTTCTATATGGATATGAGATAGGCGTGTCGTAATGTAAGTATATGTATGTATGAACGTATGTATATGTATTTGAAATTGTGTGATATATGAGTAAGTGGAGGCATATGGATGTATATTGTTTCATTATAGTTTATGTATGACTGGGATAGAATGACCTGAGTGTTTAAGTCCACTCACCCCTATGTCGGCCTATATAAGCAAGTCTAAGGACGAACTTGATCTTAAGGTGGGTAGATTACGATGACCCTAGCCCTATGAGTAGGGCTTATATAAATCTGTGTATAGTGTAAGGTATTACGTGCATGTATATACGTATAGTGATATATATTATTATGTGTATATGGTAGTACGTGGTATGTAAAAGTTATCGTACGATTGAAGTGTTAATAGACTAAGAATGATTGTATTCATGTGGTATGTTTAAGTGACATGTGATACTATATCATTATAGATATTGAGTGTATAAGATATATGGTAATGTATTGTGTATTGGTAATGATGTGAGTGTGCAAGGTGATAGCACACTTACAGCTAGTGAATTGATGCGGTTGTGTAGTAAAGTGTTACTATTCGCCGAGTATAATAATGGTTGGATTGTACTTATAGGATGATATTATATTATACATGTTAGCTTAATACGTAATTAGTGTTGTGTGTATGTACATTGTTACTTCTATTAACGTGGACGTTGATTAGTATTATCAGTGGTATTACTATTGGTATGGGTATTAGTGTTAGAAATACTATTTGGATATGGCATGATGGTTATTTATAGTGTGTGTACATTAGTAGAAGAGATACGAGCGTTACCCATACGTTTTCCCGGTGTCTTAGCCGATAAGATTCCGAGGGCGGAATCGTTCTTAAGGTGGGTAGGATGTAACGACCAGTTTTCACGATGCGTTTTAACCGTTTTTCCTCCGTGTGTTTATCCTTCTTCGTATCCATAGTTAAGTCGTAACGAACCCGAACCCGTACCCATTTCTATTCTTTTCAAAAATTATTATTTTTATTATTATCCTTTCTAGTGAATTATTTTAAAAGTCTATTCTTAGAGATTGCTTTAATTTTTGATTCAAAATTCAAATTCGATATTTAAAAATTTTTAAACATTTGAAAAGCTTTCTTTGTTAGACCTATTAAAACCCACTTAAACCTAATTAATGGGCCCTTATTTCTCTTTATTAAAACCCATTTAATTTCAATACTTTTAATAGCAATTCAAATCCCCTCCAATATAACCAAGCACACTTATTGTAACATCTAGCCTACACATGGTTCATTTGCAAAACCCCCACTAGTACTATCTTTCAGCTTACACATTTTATAGAGCCTAAGACCTAGTTCACGTACTGGCCATGTGTAAACTATGCTCAACATTTCAAAACCCTTGTACAGCAAACTAGGTTGACACAACAACAAAAAAGAACAGAGAATAATTAAAACCCTATAGAGGCTAGGGTTCCCCACGTGCTGGCTCCCCTACATCATTTCCTTATAAATGATAACATAGGCTAATTTATATCACATGACCCTACACTAATACATATATGACCTAAGCCTAGCGTAGGGCTGTACGTTTTCAAACCCTCCCCCAACACTAAAGCTTTTCTTTATAGTCTAACAGCCACATACTCCTATGTAAAATAAACTAAGGCTAAAATCTAAGAACCTAGGACACAACACCCTACACAAATAATATTATAACCCTAACACTCTCATCACGTGCACCTAGAAAGCCTTACACAGGTTTTCTATTAAAAACCCTAGAACCAACAACCCTACTCTATTCCTTTATTAATAAAAAAACCATAGAGGCCTAAAACCCAAGCCGCCGCCTGTTATCTCTTCTCCCCACCATCGTACGCCACAGACCCGTAGCTGCTTCTCCTTCTTCTCCTCGCGTGGCCTCCTCGCCTTGCTTCATCTCACGGCCGTAACCCACAAGCCCGCATCCCTCGCCTGCGACATGCCATCTCCGCTCTCGCCTCAACCCCGACATCCTCGCAACAACGCGCAGACAGTCTCTCCCCCACGCCACCCACGGCATGCCCACACTCACGGCCCCCATCACCCTCTCAGCCACGCCCAAACCCTCATCTTCTCCGATCCCACTCGCCATCACACGAGCGACAACCCCACGCCAGGCGACCTCGCGGCGCGTCCCTCCGAGATCAGACGCGCCGGAGCTCCTCCCCGCACCCAGTTGCTCTCGGCCCCAAGAGCAGACCCGACAGCAACACTCCGATCTCCCATGTCGCGGCAACACCGATCACTCCACGCCCCGTCCTCGGCCCCTAGCCATCCGCAGCCCGTCGGAGACACCACGGCCGACAACAAACGCCACCAACTCCACTCTTGCGGCCACCCTGCCCAGCTCCACGAAGCGACGCGACATCCTCGCAGCCCCCCTTCCATGCGTGGGCCTCACCGGAGCAGCCTACGCCGGCCTCCTCCCCTCTTGCATCCACGTAACAGCAAGCGCAACGACAACGAGGAGAGTAAAACAGTAAGTCCTTATAATCTAAGTTGGTAGACTTTGGCTGTGCCTGTTAGTTATGTATTAAATTATTATTTCCCTACCAATATCAGAACTGTTAGATTTATATATAAGTTTATGAAGGGGCCTAGTGTTACAGTCATGGGTTGTAGGTTAGTTTACAACTTGAAGCTACTGTTATAATAATATGAGATGTTGGATTATAGGGTATACATAGGAATATATTAATTAAGTTTAAGATTATAATCTGCTTGTAACTTTTATTATTATTAGAACTGTTGGCTTGATATCCCAACACCGATTTCACAGATTAATCCGTGCCCATCCTACGATCACGTGGACACCAAATTCGCACCGTTTCAGGCAAGTGTGCAATTATATATGAATTTTTGAAACTAATGATAATTACATCTTTTTTTTCTTTAATTGGTATATCTTGAAAACTGTATGTAAAATAACACATGAAACTGTTTCCATAATGTTCTAGACTAAGAATGTGACATTTTGACATATAACTCGATAAGTTTCAATTTTGGACATTAACAGAGAAAATTGTTTCCTGTAACCAGTAACTCATGTCGACATTCCTTCAATTTTTGTAAATGTTGTGCACTATGAAACATTGACAACTGGAAATGAATGAATATCTTGCTTGGTCATTAACGAGAGTGACATCGTGGAATCGTGCGCCTCGAAGGCGGTATCGTGATATCGTGATGTCGTGTGAGTCGACTAGGCCGGCTCGTGTTCCGGCAAAACTTTTGGGTGGGGTTAGGGTTGAGCGGCCACTGGGCGTATGAAAGGTACTCTCCTCAAGAGCACCACCCGACGCGGTGGGTTAGTGTCAATCACGGTAAGCCCCCGTGAGAGGAACGACCTTCTCATCACGACCTAAAGGCGAGAACCCTAGATTAGATGTGAATTCTTGACATGGTCATTATAACGCTAACTTGGTCTTCGTGAATATTGAAATGCTAACAAACTCTGAGAATCTAACTTTAAACTTGCCATCGACTAGAACTGCATGCTAGGATTGTTTCTTTCTACTCTGTAATTGTTAAATGGTAATTGCTGCAGTCGTTTCTTTTAAATTTAATGATGCTTCTAAATTTCATATACTTGTTATATACTTCGCCTTGGGATGCTAACTCTTTCTTGCAGACCCCTAGCTGACATACATTCATGTTTGTGGATGTATGTCAGGTTCAGAGCTTGAGTACCACCTGACTTGGAGAGCCATAGTTGTCGAAGACGTCGAGACGTTTTCTGCAGAAGACTATAGTCTCTTTTCCGTCATTGCTTTGAGTTTTAGTTTAGTTCCTTGTAGTAGGATTAGTGTTTGGTTGTAGTTTCCTTTGGCCATGCTGAGGCCCTGTTGTTTTATTTTCTGTACGAACAATTCTGGAAGTGTCCATTTAATTTAATGAAATGTTTTCTGATTGTTCTGAGACGCAAATGCAAGGACCCTTTTCTGTGTTTTTATCACAGACGCTTATTGAACTCGAGCTTCACCGCTCCAGTTCAAGCGGACCGCGTAACGCTCTCGCTTTCGGTGTCTTTTGGGAAGCGGTGCGTTACAGAATTTTATTGCCATTACACTATTCACCCCCACTCTAGTGTGTGTTGTTAGTATTGCAAGGGTAAGGCGATCCTTACAATTGGTATCAGAGTGAGGTTAAAGTATACTGCAACAATGGCATTCAACGCCTCATCCGCGTCTCATGAAGAAGGTCACTCAACCGTTCGACCCCCGCTCTTCAACGGAACCAACTACCTGGAAGATCAGGATGATGGTCTACTTGAAGGGTCACGACCTTTGGGACATTATAGAGTCACCTTTTGAGGAGCCTACTTCACCCGCGGCCTCAAGAACTAAAGCAGAGAAGGATTCGATCAAAGTCAATGCTAGGGCTATGTGTGTACTCTATTGCGCCCTCACTCCAGATGAGTTCGACCGCATCTCCATGTGCAAATCGGCCTACAGTATTTGGCATACTTTGGAGATTTCTCATGAATTGCTTCTTCAGCATAAGGAGGACGTTCAACCAACCAAGCCCGAGAAGGAAAAGGGGGTTGCACTCCAAGTTGAGAGGGAGTCATTCATGTGGAAAAAGAAGTTCCATCAAGAAACTCCGAGTGAAGAAGAAGATGATATGAGCGACGATGATTACATTGAGCTTGCCAAGAAATTCAAGAATTTCAAGGCATTCCTCAAGGACAAACAAGATATATCTTCATCAAAGTTTGCATCTCATTCTAACAAGTTGATTTGTTTCAAGTGTGAAGGAAAGGGTCATGTTGCTATCGAATGCCCTTCCAAACCCACCAAAGATACCTATAAAGGTAAAGGGAAGAAGTATTGGAAAGCCAAGTCTGAGTTCAAGAACCAAAATAAGGGACTTATTGGCACTTTTGATGATTCTGATGTGGACACATCAAATGATGAAGAAGAATGTTGCTTCATGGCTAACGAAGAAGAGTTTTCGTCAAGCTCAAGCGAGGAGGAAAGCAATGAGGAAGTCAAGAAGGAAAGCGATGAGGAAGCTGAGGAGGAAAATCCATCCTATGTGGAGCTTGAATATCGCCTAAATGTAGCCTCCAATTTAGCAAGTAAGTGCATCGATTCATATAATAAAATGAAAGCAAAAAACTTGATAATGCCATGAGTAGGGTGCATGATTTAGAATCGTCTAGTGTAATACATGATGAAATGCATGCTTATGACACTAGTGAGAGAGAGACACACTTCTCTCTCAAGTTAAGGAATTGAGCCTTACAAATGAAAAACTTGTTGCTTAAAACCTTAGCTTAGATGCTCACATTCAACAACTTACGTTGAAATGTGAAGAGGAATCCTGTAAGCTCATAAGCTTTGTGTATTCAAGGGATTCACTCCACGATTTATTGGAAAAACAACATCCGGTAAATCATAGAGGATGTTTGGGTTATATTCAAAATGTGGTTCCCAAACCCACCTCTAATTTTTCTTATGGTGCAAATACAAGAAATATTGCTAAAGCACATAAGAAGAATCACCATGCTTTCTTGTACAACAATAACATCAACAAGAAGAATGTAGATCATGAGGTAATGAGGAAGAATTAAAAATCTTCATTTTTTTGCTAAGAAGCAAAATCCTCATTCTTTGCATGCCAAGAAACTAGTTTCTACACCTAAGCATGCCACATCCATCCCTCTTGCAAAGGCAAACCCCTTGCCTAGAAAATCCTTGAGATTATGGATTCCCACTAAGGTTAGTGTGTAAGAGAGGGATAGCTACATCAACTCTCTAGTTAGCGAGGTGATCACCTCATGTGATTACATTAGGAAATCAAACTCCTCTTAGGTTTGGTTGCCTAATGTTTAGGTTCCTCACACATTTGCATATTGCATGGGTATTGTGCTTGAATGTTTATTTGTAGCATACTCATTGTTTGTGTGTGTTTCATGATTTTGAAAATATTTTTCAAACTTATTTTTTCATGAAAATGAGGACCTTGGGGTTTATTGACATGCATGCATTTTTGATCCATGTGTTTGTCAATGGGGGAGTTAATATGTTATATGTTTAAAGTATTTTAAGACATATCTTAACTCTTATTTCGGAGGTTATTTGAGATCATTATTCATATTTAGTTGTTTTTGATCTCAAACCAAACCTCTTGTCTATTGACAACTTCTTCATGTTATTTTTGTTTTGGCAATATTCTTTGTGTATCATTGAAGCTTGATTTTTTTCCATATCTTTACTTTGATACATGTTTCGGCCCATGGCTCCATTAATTATAATTGGTATTAGATCCTAGAAGTCAAAAGTTGACTATTTCTATGATTTAGGGGGAGCACGGGATAGTGAATTGATACCCACTAAATTCGTAAATTTGGTATCATACATATCTTTCTTTTCTTGCATATTGTCACATCTTGGTTAAGATGACAAAGGGGGATATTTTTTATGTCCACCTTGCTTGTTTGCATGATATTGTATTTTAGAATTGGTTTATGTAATCCATGCCTATTATATGTCACCTTGATTTCAGTTGGTATTATGAGTATTTACCTTTGTGTATCTTATTGTTTATTTGGTGCATATAAGTAGGAGGAGCTCATTAGCATTGTGCTTTAATACTTTGTATATTACATAATGTTTGTCATCATCAAAAAGGGGGAGATTGTTGAGTATTGGTGTTTCATACCAATCTTATTTTGATGATGATCACAATATTATGTTGTTGCTAATGACTCTCATGTTTTAGCCTCTCTGTTTTATCTCAAGAATATCCTTCTTGGAGACTAATCACTTGGTGCAAGGATGGACATCAAGTGGAGAAGAGTCAAAGCTTGGACTCAAGGAGTGCCAAAGATTGGAGATGATGGAGAGCTATCAAGGCATCAAGATTGAAGTCTTAGACTCTAAGGAAAGCATTGTAATCCATGTAATTTACTTTATTGCTTTCTCTCTCTTTTGAGTCTAGGGTTAATGTAATGCCTTGTTAGATAGTTTACTCATTCATGCATATGCATTTAACCATCTTAGTGAGCCTTAGGATTATCATAGAATCCAACCCAATAGGTTCACTCTGTCCAAAGACTCATTTGGAGTCTCTGGCTTTTCGTCAGTCGCCTGCTGAAGGAAACACAGTCGGCTGGGTGATTTCCAGTCGCCTGTAGATCCTTCTACAGTTGCCTGACATGCACAGCTCAAGTCAACATTTCAATTGACTCAAACTTGAGCTTTACGCACAGTCGTATTTCGATCAGTTTACAGTCGCCTATATTTTTACAGTCGCCTGGAGATTGGTCATCAGTCGCCTGTATAGCGTAAGTGCATTCTCTGCTTCTCTCTGTTGTTTCTCCATTTTATACAGCAGACGACTGATTAAGGTTTTACAGTCGCCTGACTAATAGACAGTCGACTATATTATTGACATCAGTCGCCTGTGCGTTTAACTGGAGAAAGAGTGCAGCTCTCTGTTTCGATCCATCCCCTACAGCAGTCACCTGCTGAAGGATTTACAGGCGTCTGTCATGTTTGTCAGTCGATTGTATTGACTTCGTCAGTCGATTGTCCTGGCTCATATTATAGCCGTTGGATATTTTCTAGCCGTTGATCAGTCGACTGTCTTTTGATCATCAGTCGACTGTTCCTGTCGTTTTCGCCCAGTTTCTAGCCGTTGCAGAAATCCTTCTTTGGCTATTTCCTTGGGTTTTAGGGCTTGATATGGGGTTCCTATATATTTGAGTTTGCTGCCATCACTTAAGATCTCTTGAGAACACTTGATAACTCTTGACTCTATAGAAAATCTCAAGAGATCTTTAAGCAACTCTCAAGCTCCCTTATTTCCCTCAATTGAGCATTCATCTATCTTCATGCATTGAAGTCCAGCTCAAGGGAAATCATCCAAGTGCTCTCAAGCATATCTCAACACTTGGAGATCCTCTTCCATGCCTTGCATTCATTCATGAGTAAGCATCTCAAGGCATAGGTAAGAGTATTTACTTTACTTGGTGTAATTGTATTTTTCCTATTTCTATTTGTGGGATTAGGATACTCTCTTTGTGGGAGTGTGTCTCTTTGTGGGACTAGGATACTCTCTTTGTGGGAGTGTGTCTCTTTGTGGGACTAGGAAACTCTCTTTGTGGGAGTAACTCTCTTTGTGGGAGTTTAGTGTCCTAGTGTAGGGCTAACCCTAATTCTCTGACTGGGAATTAGTGATTCTCTGTGTGGGAATCTTGATCCTCGTGTAGGATTGGTTGGGTCCTTGTGTAGGGCATAAATCCTCTTTGTGGGGTATCTCCTTGTGAGATTTGTATTCACTTCTCTGTGTGGGAAATATAGTGAATATTGGTGTGGCTGGATGTACCCAAGTTTGGGGAACCAGGGTAAAATTGTGTGTTTGCGTTTGGATTGATTGTGCCTTTTAATTCCTCTTGCATTTATAATTCCGCATTTGCAAGTTAAATTTTAATTGGACAATTTTATTTCCATTACACTATTCGCCCCCATCTAGTGTGTGTGGTTAGTATTGCAAGGATAAGGCGATCCTTACAATGAGCACTCCCTTCTCTTCGCGGCACCCCCATATGAACCCTTCTTAATCGGGGAGGACCCACCGTGCAGCTTCATCCGAACTTCCAAAACATGATCCCCCTCCTTGGGCTGGGGTCAGGAAGGGAGGCCGGTCGGGGCACGGGGACGAACCTTGGACCAACCCATCTGACAAGACAGAGTTGATAAAATGACCAAGGGACAATGAAGAAGCTGAACCAAAGGGTAGGGGACTTACCGACAGGCCACACGATCTTCCTCAGGACATGGTCCTGGAAGAGGACCTTGATGTGTTGCTCTCCTGGAAGAACCGCAGACAGCCTGTCGATCGCTCGAAGCTCCGAGTTGGTGAGGCTCCTCCCTGCCAAATTCAGCGAGCACGGACTGCCCCAATGAACCGAAAATCCGCTTCCTCAGGGAGGGTCACAAACACATAATCTTCTTTCCAATGCTTCAGAGAGGATGGCAACCCTAGCACCAGGTTCTTACCCTTCGAGCAGTGATGTAGAGCCAAGCGAACAACTTGGCATGGCTCAGACGGTAGAAGTGACAGGACAATGGCAGGGTCGGCTCAACCCCCTGGGTGAGCACAACAGGAGGAACCCCACCAAGGAACCGATGGCGTTGGGGCTAAACATGACCATGAAGGGATGGAGGGGGAACCGCAACCTGAACGTGAAGTTATTCACGTACACCTCGACCTCACAACTGCCCAGGAAGCAGGCCCTCTTTTTCATCGATGGGGCACTGGCACGATGCAAAGGATGAAGGAATCTGCTACGAAGCAACCCTAAGGAGGTGACATTAACCACCGATGGCCGCCCCATCACCGCCGAGGGCACACCAAAAGGGTCGCCTCCAGCCATATGGATCTCGAGACCAGCTCCGGGGAGCGTGGTGGCCGTGGCGGCCAAACCCGCCATCGATCCCCCTGCTGCCCTGGAGCGGAAGAAGAAAACAACGAAGGACACATGGCAAAAAGCTTCACAAAAGTCAGAGGTGAGCGCAAGGGCAATTAAGGATAGAGCAAACGCTAGAGGGGCAGAACCTTCACCCGAAAGGCAACTGCCTCCACTTATATGGTGCTCTCCAGACCCCCTACACCATCACCGACCGTTCGTTCCCGCACACGTGTCAACATCCCAAATGAGGCGGCTCTCTGAATCCTGCACCTAAAGGGCAGGAGAATTCCTGGCGCCCAGCGCCATGATGGTTCTCATTCAATGTGCCGCCTCGACTAACACGTCCATCAAATCCAAACGTATCACATTCCTCAGACCGAACTGCCAAAGCCAAACGTCTCCAATGATGGAGCAATTAATATGACCCCCAAATGAGTCAAAGAGGAACAGACCGGGCCCATGACCCAAGGCAGAACTGGGCCATAACCCAAAGTCCCCGCAAGCATATCAGGGCGCCTCGACCCGAGACCGTCACCTGAAGTGTTGTTGACCTTCACCCGCGATTGTGGAAAATGCTCCGCAGATCGCGCCCGCCTTGATCACCATTGAAGGGACAATTAAAGCGGGCGGGCACGAAGGAAGGAATGACGAGGCACCATGAATGCGTTGACATAGGAGGCTCCTATAAGAGACCCGAAAGACGAAACACCAATGGACCGAATTCTGGATATCTTAGACCCAGGTAAACCGTCTCCTTACACCTTCTTCCAACATACACTTCTCCTGTAAGGACCCTGTCTATGGGGAAAACACTAGAAGGGGGGTTGAATAGTGTTTATGCAAATTTAAAAGGAATTTACGCCAAATAAAATGCAATCCAATAAATAGTACGGAATAGAAAAACAACCCAAAGAGAAACACACGCAAACGCAGATATGTTTCAAGGGTTCGGATTACCCAAGTCAACTCCCGACTTGTTCCCGGTAATCCTACGTCCCTACCACCCGGATACCACTGGATACTCAAGTTAGAACCCTAACTTGAGGTTTCCTTAAAGCCCACTTGTAGCAACCCTACAAGTGTAATCGAATACAATCGATGTCCTTGACTCCCACAACCAGGGAGCAAGCAAAAAACCACTCTCACAACCGAGAGCACAATTCAAATAAAGAAATTATGAAATCTGAAAGCAACACTTACAATCACATATGCCTTGAAGTAGAACTTGAAGGAGAAGTATGATGTGTGTTGAAGAACTCTCTTGAAAGAGAGGAGAAAGCCCTTTCTCTTGACTGCACCAATTGCCTAGAAGATCAATCTTTGGTTCTAGGTTGGAGAGCAAGAGAACAAGATTTGAAAATACTTAAGGCTTTGGATTTGAAAGCTTTGATCTTTGGAAATGAAAGCTTGAAGGATTTTGCAAATGAATGAGTAACCTTCCAATGAAACAGTAGAAGCTCTATTTATAGCTTTCTCAAATCCATAAAACAGTGTAGGCAAAAACCCAATCGAAATCCTTGAGAAAAATCTCAACGGATATAATCTGAACTCGCGACAGTCGACTGTTGAACAATACTCAGTCGACTGTTGCACAGTCAGCAAGGGTAGGTGAGAATTCATAACGGTAACTTACCACGTGGATAGTCGACTGATGAAGCAAAGACAGTCGTCTGTTAAACCAACAGGCGACTGTAAATTCTTCGACAGGCGACTGGCCGAGAGAAGAGTTAGTTAGACAAATACTGGAAATCTCACAGGATACAGGACAGACGACTGATGCAAGTAACACAGTCGACTCTAAATTAGAACAGGCGACTGTAAACACTTGAACAGACGACTGTCAATAGCAAGAGAAATTTCCAGAGAGCTGAGATAAAGAAATGACTTATAGACAGGCGACTGTTGCAGCATAGACAGTCGACTGATCTAATAGATAGTCAACTGTATATACAGCATAAGTCGACTGGCCGTAGAAGTCAGATCAAAACAGAGTTTGGGCAAGGAGATACAGGCGACTGATTTACAATACACAGTCGACTGTCACTAGGACAGGCGCCTGTGAATCGTTCAACAGTAGCATGTGCAAAATAATCAGAGAAGGCCCAAAAACTACATGTAATAGTCTGTGCATAACAGGCGACTGTAGAACAAAACACAGTCGACTGTTGTTGAGACAGGCGACTGTAAACTGTCAAGCAGTCGGCTGTTATGAACAATCCTAGCACAAACAAAAGAGAATTGAATTGGGATCAAAGGACAGAGGTCTAAAGATGTCCTATGACAGAATGTAGATGTGTGTGAGTGCTCCATCAAAGTTCTACTTCTAAGCTACATACTAGAAGAGATAAAAGAAAAATTACATTGACGAATAATCTCTTCTTTCCATCGTATGAGCTTGAAGTCTTTACGGAGCTTCAATCATCAATCTACGATCATCCAATTCATATCATTTGCCTTCAAATACGTTTGTGAGTCATCCATTGCTAGTTGATCTTCATAATAAGCTTAGGCAATGGATTAACTGCAAAATAGGGGATTAGTCACAAGTATTTATGTTTACTCATCATTAACACCAAGTAGGGAGAAGTCCAATACTCAACATTCTCCCCCTTTTTGATGATGACAAACAAACATAAACAAAAAGATAAATAATTGTGCGTAATGAAAACTTACTCCCCCTACATAGATGCCAATCAAGTTAGTCAACAAATATTAGAGCATCTACATAGCAATTGAAGCAAATGAGTGAGATATGAATGAATTCAATACAAGAAATCTAGGAGATAAAATCCCTATTCATTGTAATCTTACTCCCCCTGAATCTAAGGCAACGAAAATCTTAGATTCAAGCGTTAGAACATATTAGCACATCCATTATGACTCTTGTATGTTTATTTCTCTCCCCCTATGGCATTATCCAAAAAGGTGGGAGCAAATAACAACAACAATAAATAGTGCTAAATACGAACTAACAACAATCAAGGAGTATAAAGATATATCGAATCAAAACTCCTAAAATCTCATCATATACACATGTGAGTAATGGAATGGAAATCCAATATAAACATTTTAGATATACGAAATGAAAATAATTTTCACAATTTCATTACAACAAAGATAGCATGAATTAACCAATATCAAAGTCATATATTGTCTCAAAAGTACATCAAGGAGAGTGAAGCATACATAGAGACAACATATCATACATCACACAGATAAGATAAACAATATAGCATAGTGTGACACAAGGGAGGGTGCAACATCATATATATATATATATATATATATATATATATATATATATATAGTGTCTGAGTACATCAACGGATGGTCATCTACATGGCCATCCCAAAAAGATACATCATGATCATAAGAAAATACAACATCATGACGGCATCAAAGTGTATCACCATACATATATAAAAGAGTCGTAGACAGCATCATCCATCATACAAAGACAAAACATATATCATCACACAAAAATATCATCACTCAAACATCTATCTAAGAGTGAGTGTCTCCAGGGGCTGCAGACGAGGAAGCAGGCTCTGTAGCAGCAGGAGTGTCCTCTGGAGGAGGGTCAGAAGGAGCAACAGAAGTAGTAGCAGTAACATCCTGTGTAGAAGCAACACCAGGAGGCTCAACGACACCAGTGGGCTGGGGAGGCACATGAAGCTGAGGAAGATACTGTCTCAAATCCTCAGGGAAGGGAATTCCCTGATGGAGGGGGGAGAGAGAGAGAGAGAGAGAGAGAGAGAGAGAGAGAGAGAGAGAGAGAGAGAGACAACAGTCTGTAGATACCAGAGACCATCGCCAAAAGAGTATCCTGAGATGGTGGAGCAGATGAAGAAGGCAAATCAGCTGGAGGCACAGTGGATGAGGATGGAGCTGAAGTAGACTTCCTCTTCTTCGAAGCAGTCTGCAAAGCCGAAGAATATTTCGACTTTGCAGAAGCGTCGAGGAGAGGACCAAAGGGCATGGGCTCGTAACGAGTCAAGTCAATACCAAAGTGACGGAAGACACGAGTCAAAAGACCACCGTAGGGAATGTGAGACGAGGAGAACATGAACTCAACCTTGTCCATCCTATCAAGGAGGACACCGGCCCAGTTCACGGGCATGCCAGAGAAAATAGCAGACATACACTTTAGTATATCCTGAGACGGCTGGTCGGACGATCCATATCTCGGCAGGATGTTGGACTTCACTACTAGGTGAACAGCCCAACCTCGTGCAGAGAACATAGATGATCTGACACCCGAATCAAGAGCTAAAGGTACCTCTCGAAACATATCCCGGAGAACAGACTGGTCAAGATCGTCAATCTCAGAGATGCAGATATCAGTGGGAAGGAAACTGACAGAAGGAATCCTAAGAATAGTCCCTAAGAGAGAGGGAGTGATCTGAACGTGGGTTCCCTGAATGATAGTATCGAGGATCCCTGTAAACGAATACTCACCGCGAACGCGGTTCGTATAGAAGAGCTTCACCAGAAATGGATAGGCTCTGGGGGACTCGCTCTGAGAGAAGCGAAAAAGATCGGCCAGGTGAGTAGCGGAAAGAATGTCAGATAGTCTCTCAACAGTGAAGGCGGGGAAAGCAATGTACCGCTCCTTAAGTAGGTTGATCCCTAGGAGAGAGTGAAACTTTGCCAGACAAAGATCGTCTCGACAAACGGGAACCAGGGGATCAGAGGGGGGTACGGTAGGAGTCTCTTCAGACAAACTGACGTGCGTTTATATTTCATATATTCACGCATGTTTTCTTTTGTGCTTCTCCGTGTTTTTCTACCGTCTCTTATTCGTTTTCGTGTATTTTTCCGTTTTCTTTCACTTTTCTTTGTTTTTCCATGATTGCAGGGGATTGACCACGTAGGGGACGTTTAACGATGATATCCCAAGTCCCCGGAGCAACGGGAGAAGTCACGCGTGATCCAGGGGGTCGAACGCCAAAGAATTCATCTTTCAGCCCCTCACCCGGTCGGTTGGTCATCTCCAACCGATCGGGTGATGCACGCGTGCACCACCCGGTCTCTGCCGCGGCTCACAAAGAAGTCACCCGACCGGTTCGCAGACCGGTTCAGCGGGGGCTGTTCTCTGTTTTCTCGAAGCAAAGCGCCAACCGATCGGGTGACTCTCACCCGATCGGTTCATCTGTAGCTGAAGAAGAAGAGCTGAAGACACGGACGTTGAACCGATCGATTCACCCGACTGCTCCAAGATCCAACCGGTCACTCAAGAACTCACCCGACCGGTTCATGTGATCAGGTGAAAGCTCGCCGTTTTCTGTTATTATTTTGTAACGGATCAACCGATCGGTTGACTTGTCAACCGATCGGTTGATGCGACGGTCTATAAATAGAACCCCTAGGGTTCCAGAAACGAGAGCTGTTATTTTTTCTACTGTTTTATTTCCTTGTGACGGCTGTAATTGTTACTCTTTTGTAAGTTTTCAGATCTTTCTAAAATTTTAGTATTGTCTTTATTACTCTATTACTTCCGCATTGCAATTGTCCGATTATGATTCCAACGGTTAAATTTCATTTAGATCACTTTTTCATGAATTTTTGTGAGTAGTTCCCAAATCTGGGATTTTGGTGGAAACCCCTTCGGGGGCTCTTCCCGATGCGTCCATAAGGTTAGGAAATCGATAGGGAGTAGGAATCTAACGGTTACGCGGGGTGTTTCATTGTCATCGGCGGGAAAAAGACCGCCTTTGACCGTTGGGCCAAGGGGGAATAAACTTGGCGGTTGACTCCCTAGCCATAGCTCACACCCTTAGCGTAGACGCCGAATCCTAGCACGCGGGAGCGGCAGGATGAGACGTTGGGAGATATCGTTGCGGGCTTAGTGCTCCCGGGATCGATCAGTGTTAATGGACACGGGAGTGCCCACTGATCGAATCCGGGAAGTCCGGTGTATCATCCTGGGCACCGACCGGAATATCGGGCCCATGGGACGCCGGTACCACTTTCAGAGGCAACGTCTCACCATTAGACCCTAATCCCGATCGCTATCCATACCCGTAGGCCGCATCGGCGAGAGTCTCTCGTCGGGTTGGAAACCAAAGTCCCGGGTTTTCTTTCTTGTTGTTCATACCCATTTATTTCCTTTCGTGACAACCATTCACCGATTCGGGCTAGCTTGCCCCTCGGGGTGATTTAGGTCCTACCTGACCCAAGCACAACCTCGCCTCCCTGAGTTCGATATTCCCGCACCCTACACTAACCGTGAAACTTGCGGTAAATGACACCGCGCCGCCGCGACTCGAGCGGGGCGCCGGTCAAGTTTATGGCGCCGTTGCCGGGGAGGCAACGTGCTTGTTATTTTAGGATCTCATGAACCCCCGTGTCTAGCTCACATCCCTACCTCGCGATAATTTTCGCATTCTCCTTTTTATTTTTTATTTTTTTTTATTTTTTTTCTTATTTTATCTGTTTCGTTTCTTTCCCACTTGTCGTTTCACGGGTGTTTGTTGTTTTTCATGTGCAGGAGTTCAAGGAGTCTTGACGACTTGATTCCCCTCGATCCAGAGATTAACGCCACCCTTAGGCGTTTGGCCGCCGAGAAGAGAAGAAGAGAAGATCCCGAATCCATGGAGGAGAACACCCCACCTCACAAGTCTCTGCTGGAGTACTCGATGCCATCCATCGAGTCAACTTCCGCCATCCGATCTCCAGCTATTGCGGCCCAAAGCTTTGAGCTGAAGCCGTCTCTAGTGACATGAATCCAGCAGGACCAGTTTGCGGGTGCGCCCATGGAGAGCCCGATCGAGCACCTGGACTCCTTCTTGGAGAAGTGTGACACCTTCCGGATTAATGGTGTCACTACAGAGGCTATCCGTCTGAAGCTGTTCCCCTTCTCTTTGCGAGACAAAGCCAAGCAATGGCTAAGGGGGAAGGACCCCAACACTTTCAACACCTGGGAGAAGCTCTCCAATGCTTTTCTGACGAAGTTCTTTCCTCCGGGGAAGACCATGAAGTTGAGGAGTGAGATCTCCTCCTTCTCCCAGGCCAGCCACGAGTCCTTGCATGAAGCTTGGACGAGATATAAAGAGATGCAAAGAAGATGCCCTCACCATGAGCTTCCGAAGTGGCAGATTATTAATCTGTTCTACAATGGGTTGAGGGATGACCTGAAATCTTCTATGGACGCCGCGGCTGGGGGTTCCTTCATGTCTAGAAGCGAGGAGGATGCCGGGCATATTCTGGAAAATATGGCATCCAACAATGAGCGGTGGTGTGACGAGAGAGCCACACCAAGATCCGGGGGTATACACAGAGTCGAGGACGTCGACCAACTTTCAAGCAAGTTCGACTTGCTTTCGACCCAGATCTCCGCACTAATGGTAGGAGCCGGTGGGGCCGGTACACAGCAAATTTCTGCGGTAGAGTCCGAATTCTTTGGGGAACTCGACGGTGGTGACATCTCACCACCGTTGGATCAGGCGAGCGCACTATTTTACAACCCCACTGGAAATGCGCCGTATCCGCCAAGGACAAATTCCAACCCGGCCTACTCTCCAAACAACAGGAACCACCCAAACTTCAGCTACCGGCCACCATTTCAGCCCTCACCGCCTCAGCAGCCGCAGCAACAAACTTATCGGCCGGCTAGGCCACAGCAGAATCAGGTTCAACAGCAACCATTTCAGCAACAACCTCAGCAACAATCTTACGCCCCCAGGAATCAGCAGCCGTTCCAGCAGCAGCAGCAGTATGGCCAACAGAGGGCCGTCTCTCCGGTTGAGTCTCTCTTGACTCAATATATTACCAACCAGGAGAGGATCAACCAAAAGCTGGAAATGGGTCAGCGGACCCTCACGGACCAAGTAACCCAACTGGGGTTACAAGTGGCGAACCTTGCAAGGTCACAAAACCAATTGCCGCCACAATCGGAGGTGAACCCGAGGGGAGCAACCCAAACATCGGCACTCGTGCACGAGCACGCGAATGTGTCCGCTATCGTTCTGAGAAGCGGGACACAAATTCCTACTAGAGTGCCCCCTAGCAACCCGGAAGCACCATTGGTCGTTGAGAGCCCGACCGAAAAATCAAATGACGCCGGTGCTTCATCATCAAATCCCATGACTCCGGAGGGAGTGTCTGAAGAAGAGAAGAAGAGGGAGGAAGAGAGCCCGAAAGTGTATAAACCCGTTGTGCCATTTCCACAACGGTTGGCTCAGGAAAAAATTGATGAGAAATATGGCAAGTTCTTCGCCATGGTCAAGGACCTAAGCCTGCAAATCCCCTTCTTAGAAGCAATCGAAACAATCCCCTCTTATGCAAAATTCTTGAAAGATTTGGTGACTAGAGGGTTAAGAAAGGAGAAAGTAGTGCTGACGGCGGAATGTAGCGCTCTTATTCAGAGGGAAAACCCGTTGAAACTCAAGGACCCAGGGAGCTTCTCTATTCCTTGCACGATCGGGGCGGTGAAGATTCATCGTGCACTCGTCGATCTAGGAGCGAGTGTTAGCTTGATGCCCTTGTCGATGTATAGAAGGATAGGAATGGGTGATTTGGAGCCCACCGGCATGACCCTACAACTAGCTGACCGGTCGGTCAAATATCCGGTGGGAGTTGTTGATGACCTCCCCGTAAATGTGAGAGGGGTGCATGTGCCTGTGGACTTTGTAGTCATGGACATGCCTGAAGACGCACACACCCCCATTATCCTGGGACGGCCTTTCATGGCCACTGCTGGCGTTCTAATAGATGTGAAGAACGGAAAACTCTCTTTGAACGTCAGCGGAGAGAAAGTTGAGTTTGATCTGGGGTTGTCCATGAAGCACCCCGATCCCCCTGATGACCCTCGGTGCAATTTGCTTGAGATAGAAGAAGAAAAAGCTGCAGAGGAGAGCTCCTGGGAGATTCTCCTGAGAAACCCCCCCCCCCCCCCCCCCCCCCGATGACTTGGGGGATTCAGAAGATGGAGACGGCCCCAAGTACAAAGAAGCTGTTGGAAAACCGAGTGCAGCAAGAACGACCCCACCCGGGTTCGCCAAAGCTCCTCCTGTGAGGAGAACGGGGAAAGAGCACACGGACCTCACTAAAGACGAGGTCCGGATCCTGAAGAAGATGGCGGGAAGCGCCAACACCAAGGAAAAGCCCCCAGATCCCAAGAACAAGGGGAGGGTAGTCGAGCAAGTATTTTTCCAGCCGCTGACTACTCCAAGCGCCTTCAGCTCCAATGAGGAAGAGATGCCGAAATTTGGGCATCACCCGTATCAGCCACCATGAGCATCTCTTGCGGGCGTCGAGCCAACGACGTTAAACAAGTGCGCTTCATGCGAGGCAACCCATGTTCTAAACTTTTTCTCCAATTTTTAGCGTTATTTTTTACTTTATTTTATCTATTTTTATAAATAAAATCAGCCGCGAGAACATCCGTTCGGGGACTTAAACAAATCTATTGGTTTTTGCAGGAAAAAAGCCCCAACCGATCGGGTGACAACTCACCCGATCGTTTGGGATGTATCAGATACATGCCGAGATCTGTCCCCATATGACCCAATCGGTTGAGTAATGAAGAGACCGGGTGGCAGACCGGGTGAGCTGGGGAGAACTCTCGGAAATTTTTGGGGAATATCAACCGGTCGGTTGAGTTCGAGCGCGATCGGTTGACGTGACCGGGTGAGCAGCCCTAAGTTCTCGGGAAAATGAGTGGAGCGGCCAACCGATCGGTTGATAAGTCAACCGATCGGTTCGCCTGTAGCATTTCTTCGGCAAGATTTTCGACCTAACCGTCAACCGACCGGGTGACAAGTCACCCGATCGGTTCGACTTAAAACCCTATATAACCCCCCCCCCCCCCCCCCCCCCCCCCCCCCCTGACACCTGCTCATTTTCACCCTCGCCCGATCGTAATTTCCGCCGTCGTTTTGCCTTCCCCTCTTCCCCAACAACCGATCCTCACTCCCCCACGTCCTCTACTCCTCCATTACTCCCTATCTCCACCTCCTCCATCAATTCCTCCATCATCTACACCCTCTCTCTCCTCCCATTCCGAATTTTTTGACCTAATTTTCCCCCAAACCACACCCATCCGAAAATTCTTGCCGAAGGAGAACGCCGCGGCTCCACGCTACTCTCGCTGAACAGTGTGGGGGCATCTACGAGCAAGCTCCGCCATTCTGCTTGGGTACACTCGCTCCTAAGCTTATATTTATATATTTGCCCTATAAATTGTGCTTGCTCGTTTGCTTGTGTTAGTGTGCATCCACTGTTTTTACACTCATTCATACACGCACACTCGCACATGGCTAAAGATAAGGATAAGGGGAAGGGAATTATGCGGGAAGAGGAGCCGTCTCGAAAGAGACGAAAACAAACACGCCCCCCTTCCTGTACACGTGCACTTACACTTGGCCCTCCTCCGCCTGTTATCCCCCCTGTGGACCCAATGTTGGGCCCGCATGGGTATATTTTTCGGAACCAGGAGCACAAAGATTTTTACCGTAGGCTTGATGCTCGAGGGTATCTATCCACTAAGTTCCCGCACGCACATACACTTGTCGATCTCAGTGTCTTCACCGAGGTCGAATCTCTTTTCGCTAACTTAGGATGGTTGGCCTTTCTTAATGCACATGTCATATCCTACCCGGCACTCACACTCGAATTTCTCTCTACACTTGTTTGGGAGTCCGGGTCGATCATTAAATTCAGGGTGCGTAACCGTAGTGTCACCACAAATCTAAACACAATTAATGATATATTTGGTTTCCCCAATCTCGGGGATGATTCCATCCGACACTACGGGTACACACCCGAGTTTGATGTCGATCAATTCTGGTTCCGCCTCACTTTGATCCGTGACTATCCCCGAGGAAGGGCCAAGGCCTCCTCCATCATCCATCCCGTGTTTCGTTTAGCCCACAGGATCATTTCGTCTGCATTCTTTCCTAGGGATGAGTCTGGTACTGTGACTATCCCTGACCTTTTTATCCTTTGGGCCATGACTTTTCCTTATGTCCGGGATGATGATGGAGTTAGCTTCAGGGCCCCTACCGTCCCCATCCATGGCAGCGATTGGCTTGTTTACAAGCTACTCGAGATCAGCCAGGCCGGTAAGGGGAAGTTTTGTTGTGGGGGCATCATCACGATCATCTGCTCTCACGCCCAATTCAATATTACCATCCCCGATAATCTTCCAGCTGCCGCAGGACCCTCACATCTTGATATTGATGTCCTGCGGCACATCCACATGATTAAACCCCGCTCGGATGGCCGCTTCATATTTCATTATGGCCACCCCCCAGCCCCTTACACCATTCTGCCCAACCCCGCTCGCATGACCCTTGCTCTCGTGGGAGATTAGACTTTTCCTCCTGATCCCGACTTCTTAGCTGGGTTGAATCTTCCTTTCTTTCCTGCAGACGCCCGCAGACCACCGTCCCCTGCCGCCCACTGTAACGACTGCTTTTCATGTATCTGGATTTATTATAATATAATATATGTTTTGGTGGATTTTCTCCTCATGTGTGGTTTTCGTCTCCGTAGCTTTCATTTTTGATCGATTCGTCGTATTTTCTCGTTTCTTCCTTAGGATCGTCGATTTCGAAGTATGTCATTCGTGACGGACTTCATAACGGTCGTATCTTACTATTAGATCAAGCCTAGAAGTCTTAGGAATCGATCCCGGGGCCCCGCGCTCCGTATCAGAACTTTTTGTGCTCATTAGCCGGTATAAGAAGGGGCACCGACCGACTAGATGACGATCCAGTCGGTCGGCAATCCTTCTTGGACCGACTAGTTGGCTTTCTAAATTTCTCAGGAGTTACTGTTTATCGTTAGTCGGTCTAAGAACGTTGGTTGACCGACTAGGTTGCAAACTAGTCGGTCGGTAATGCTTCTTGAACCGACTAACTCATCATCTAATTTTAGTATCAGATACTGTTTACTCTTAGTCGGTCTAAGAACGTTCATCGACCGACTAGATGCTAAACTAGTCGGTCAGTATTTGTTCATGGACCGACTAATTCTAAATCCTATTTTCGTTCAGGAGTTACTGTTTACACTTAGTCGGTCTGCGTTGGTCGACCGACCGACTAGTTGCCAAACTAGTCGGTCAGTGGTTGCTCTTTGACCGACTAACCTGTGTTAAAACCCTAATTTCTGGGCAGCCGCCAGCCCATCCTATTTAACCCCAACCCAAACGTTTTCTTCTTCCTCAACATGACCCAAAACCCTAAAATCTCCCCCATTGAGCCCCCATCTTCCTCCAAGCTTTAATCCTTCATTCCAAGCCCTAGAATCATCATCCAAACCCTCCATCCACTCTATCTACCTCTCATCTTCCCCAAAATCTCACCAAATCCATCAAAATCCCCAAATCCCCCAAAACCCTAGTTTCCCCACACTTCCCCAATCTTTTCCAGATCTGATCCTAGGGTTCTCCGGAGTGTTTCTTCCGCCTCCTCTCGGTAAGAAATCGATCTACCGTTGTTTTCATAACCTATTTATATTTTTATGAAACCCTAATAAATTTCATGTTGTTTGATGTTTGTTTCCCCCATAACAGCGATTCCCCCGTAGAATAGCACCCGTGTGACGAAGTGGTCGTCATCCCCGGTGCTAGGCAAGTGAAACTTGCCACTTAGGGTTTAGGCCATGTTTTAGGCCATTTGCTTGTTGTAGGCGTAAAAGAGGCTAGGCGACGAAATGATACTCGCCTAGGCGCAAATTGGGGAACTAGCTTGACAACGAAGCTAGTTCCGACATATATCATGTTGCACAATTACCATGTCATGTTTACTTTCCTTTAACGGTACGCAAATTAAATGTCATGTCATTGCATTCTTTTGGTGATTCCGTGATTGCGTAGCATCGCTACAATACTTGTGTTCCTGGCTCGTGACCAGAAGCGAGCATAATGAGTTGCTAACCCCAACGCTCGATATTGAATTGTGAACTAAGAAACAAGCACCCGTGCGGGGCAACCCAGGCTCACTTGCTGGGCTCATGTGCAGGGACCCTGGCTTGTTTACGTGTGGGATGGGGTAAGGGTTAAGCGGCCAGGCAACTGGGGGTCTGTTTGATCAACAACTGCAGTTGTAAGGCGTAAACTCTGGGGTGGGGTAGTGTTTAGTGCCGATCGGTGTGAATGATGTACCATTCAGCTGAAGGGCGTAAACATCTATAAACAACAGTGAAACGTGAATTGTGTTTAGTGCCGATCGGTGTGAATGATGTACCATTCAGCTGAAGGGCGTAAACACCTACAACAATGTGAATTGATTGAGAATGTTAGTAGCTTGGCTACTCTTGTCGTGTCCCGATGCTTGTTCTATCGTACTTACTGTTCACCATGTCTTAATTGTGCACTCATGTTATAACTGCCATGTCATGCATACTAAAACTGTTAGGTTGCTAGTTGCCTTACTTTCAGTTTCCTTGCCCAAGTCTTTTAGACTTGCTGACATGTGCCCCTTTACTCTTTTGGGTGACACATGTTAGATCCTGAGCCTGAGTACCTTGTTGAGGACGAGGTGTTTGCTGACACCGAGCCCGAGCTTGTGTTTGACGGGGAGTACGTGGACACTGGGGACCAGTCCTAGTGTCTTCGTTGTGTTTTACTTTTGTTTAGACAGTTGTTTTGTTATCGGTGCGTAGCACCTATGCTTTGTTATGTCGTTGCTTTTGTTGGCCTTGTTCTGGGCCTTTAGACTCTTTTCTTTTAGCCTGGTGGCTTTTCTGGATGTTGGACTTATTTTTCATGTTGGACAATTTATGAGATGTGAGGTTTTATTTCAGTCTCTCCTTGTATTATTATTGTTGTTCTGTTGTGGTTACAGGGACCTGCTTATGTTTTATTTACGCTTATCGGGTTTGGGGCTTCACAGCTCAACTCTCGTGCGGACCTTTTCACGTCTCGCCTCCATTTTAGGGAAGCGGGTCGTGACAGGTTTTGTTGGTGGCCCATGCAGGTCCTTCTGTAACTGCGATTTTTGGAATAGCGATAATAATATTAGAATGTCCAATAAACTAAGTTCGACGTCCGATGTCATAAGCTATGAGTCTAATCCGATTCGTTCTCTGTGTCATTAGATGGCAGGAAGGCGTTTCACCCTTGGTGGGGGCAGTGGTGCGCTCCCTCATGATGAGGAGACTGAGCGGGAACCCACCAGCGGTGAGATGATGCGGATGATGCTCCAGATGATGCAAGTGCAGCAGGGCGTGCTTCTGCAAGTCCAGAATGCTCCACTTGCTCGAGCTGCCCGGGCTCTTCCGGATGCCCCTCGCTCTGAGCCAGGAGCGAAGCAATTTCGGGAGCTGGGTCCCGCATATTTTGATGGTTCTGAGGGTCATCTGGCTGCCGATGAGTGGATTCGGAACATCGAGGACAATCTGAAGATGGCCAAGATCACCCCTGCTGGATGGGTTGATTTGGCGAAGAGGCAACTCAAGGATAATGCTCGGAATTGGTGGGATGCGGAAGAGAAGATGTTGGTGGAGCCGATTGCTTGGGCTACCTTCAAGGCCAGATTTGAGGGTGAGTTCTTTCCGAAAGCTGCCAGGGAAGAGATGCTGCAGCGTTTTATCGATTTGAAGCAGGGGAACTCGTCGGTGGACATGTATCACCAAGAGTTCATGAGGCTGAGTCGGTTTGCACCAAAGATGGTGCAGGATGCTGAGGAGAGAGCTCAGAGGTTCCTGTAGGGGCTTGCTTCGGAGCTCCAGAGTTTTGTGACCTCTTCTGACCGGGAATCTTATCAGAAGGTTCTGGTAGCAGCAAAGAGGCAGGAGCTGCTCGTGAATCAGAGGAGAGGGTCTGTTGTTGGTGCTGGGAAGAGCCCTGTGGAACAGGCGAGAGCTGTGGTTAGACCTGGATTCAGGCCTAATCAGTCTGCTCAGTTTAAGAGGCCAGGAGGTCCTATTCTGAAGACTTGCCATTTCTGCGGTAAGCCTGGCCGTATCAAGGATCAGTGTCGGACGTTTTTGGGCCAGTGTCTGGTTTGTGGTGATGCTTCCCATGTCGCGAAGGATTGTCGGCATGCGGGTCCGCTGCGGAGGGCTCCTGTTGCAGCTCAGCCATTGCAGCAGCGAGCGTCTGTTCCTGCTGGTCGTGGAGCAGCTCTTGTTCCGCAGGGACAGGCTTTTCGGCAGGCTGTTCCGCCGAGGAGGCAGGCTTTTCTGATGACCGCTGTGGAGAGCGAGGCTGTGGATGAGGTTATCGCAGGTAATCCTCAATTTAGCTGTTACTTTCCTAGCTGGTTTTGATTGTTAGATTGTGTTGTTTGCTTTAACATGATTGTTTGCTAGACTAGGGTTTGATTGTTAATTGATTGATTAGGTGTGGTTTTGGTGTGCACATTTCCTGCACGAGTCCTCTTTGACTCTGGTGCATCGATGTGCATTATTTCTCGGAGCTTCGTGGAGAGGCATTCCTTTTCGACGTCCCCTCTTTCCAAGAGTTGGAATATCGTTACAGGGAATGGCGTGGTCTCGATGCATCGTGGTTGCAATTCTTGCTCGTTGGTGGTCTGTGGACATGAGCTTTTTGCTGATTTCATTGTCCACGACATCATCAACTATGATGCAGTTCTTGGGATGGACTGGCTTGCGAGCTTCTATGCTACGATCAACTGCAGGAGGAAGAAGGTGGTGTTCGAGATTCCCGGACATCCAGTATTTGAGTTCAGTCGTGGTAGCAGTTCGCTTGGTCCTGTCAGATTTCGGGCCAGGCCGGTGGAGGCTGTGGCTATGCAGATGGAGTTGGAGTGGCCAGCTGTGGTGCGATATTTTGGCGACGTCTTCCCCAAGGAGATGTCTGGTTTGCCGCCTGATCGGGCTTTGGAATTTTCTATCGATCTTGTTCCAGGTGCGCAGCCGATTTCGAAGGCGCCGTATCGTATGGCACCTACAGAGTTGGAAGAATTGAGGACGCAGTTGGATGAGCTTTTGCAGAAGGGTTATATTAATCCTAGCGTGTCTCCGTGGGGAGCACCGGTGTTGCTGGTTAAGAAGAAGGATGGTTCGCGTCGCATGTGCGTGGACTATCGGGAGTTGAATGCGGTGACCATCAAGAATAAATACCCGTTGCCTCGCATCGATGATATTTTTGATCAGCTTGGAGGTTCGAGGGTGTTTTCTAAATTGGATTTGAGGAGTGGTTACCATCAGTTGAAGGTGAGGAAGGATGATGTTCCGAAGACAGCGTTCAGGACGAAGTATGGACACTATGAGTTTGTGGTTATGCCTTTCGGCGTAACTAACGCGCCCGCAGTTTTCATGAATCTGATGAACCTTATTTTCTACGACTTTTTGGATAAGTTTGTCGTTATCTTTATTGACGACATTCTGATCTATTCGAAGTCGGAGGAAGAGCATGCCTCGCACTTAAGGACGGTGTTGGAGATTTTAAGGAAGCATCGTTTGTATGCTAAGTTTTCGAAGTGCGAGTTTTGGCTGGATAGAATTGCTTTTCTCGGGCATGTGGTGACTGGAGATGGTATTTCAGTGGATCCCGAGAAGATTCGGGCCATCAGGGAGTGGCCTGTTCCGTCGTCTGCGTCTGATATTCGGAGTTTCCTTGGACTTGCTGGTTACTATCGGCGGTTCATTAAGGAATTTTCTCGTATTGCTGAGCCGATGACCAAGTTGACGCGGAAGGATGTTGCTTTTGTTTGGTCGGGTGATTGCGAGAGTGCTTTTGGCGTTGAAGGAGAGGTTGACGACTGCCCCTATTCTGGTTATGCCTGATCGCAGCGGTGGATTTGAGATCTTTTGCGATGCTTCTGGCAAGGGTCTCGGTTGCGTGTTGCATCAGCATGGGCATGTTGTGGCGTATGCGTCTCGTCAGCTTAAGGTTCATGAGAAGAATTACCTGACGCATGATTTAGAGTTGGCTGCCGTTGTGTTTGCTCTTAAGATTTTGAGGCACTTCTTGCTGAGTGAGAAAGTGAAGATTTTCACCGATCACAAAAGCTTGAAGTATATTTTCACTCAGAAGGAGCTCAACATGCGACAGCGTCGATGGTTGGAGCTTATGGCGGATTATGAGATTGATTTACAGTTTCACCCTGGCAAGGTGAATGTGGTTCCGGATGCTTTGAGTAGGCTTCCCGCGGTGATGATTTTGACCTCGCAGTGGAGATTGCAGCAGGATTTTTGTGAGTCTGGCGTGGAGGTTGTTCTTCCTGGGGAGGCTTCGTCGTTGATGTACATGCAGGTACAGTCGACGATCGTGGATCGGATTAAGGCTGGTCAGGCTGAGGATCCGAAGCTGGTGAAGATTCGGGAGCAGGTGGAAGCCGGTCTGCGGACTGACTTTTTGATTCATGCGGATGGCTCGCTGAGGTTTGGAGCCAGGTTGTGTGTGCCAGCTGGGGATATCAGAGAGGAGTTGATGGTGGAGGCACATAATTCGCCGTACTCTGTGCATCCTGGTGGCACCAAGATGTACCAGGATCTTCGTCTGAATTATTGGTGGCATGGTATGAAGAGAAGCGTGGCTCGGAGTGTAGCCAAGTGCTTGGTTTGCCAGCAAGTGAAGGCGGAGCATCCGCGTACGGCCGGGTTGCTACAACTGCTTCCGATTCTGGAGTGGAAATGGCAACACATCACTATGGATTTCGTGACTGGACTACCTCGGAGTCCGAAGCAGAATGACGCGATTTGGGTGATCGTAGATCGATTGACCAAATCTGCGCACTTTATTCCGTTCCGAGTGGGACAGTCCACTGAGGCGCTAGCGAGGAGATATATGGAGGTAAAATTCTTTTACTCTCCGTTTGTATTTCCTTCTCCTAGTTTGGATAGTGATATAACGTGAATCGTGCAGGAGGTGGTGCGACTTCATGGAGTCCCCGTGAGTATCGTGTCTGACAGAGACACGAGATTCACATCTCAGTTCTGGCAGAGTTTGCAGAAGAGCTTGGGTACGCGTCTGAGTTTCAGCACGGCGTACCATCCGCAGACGGATGGCCAGTCTGAGAGGACGATTCAGATTTTGGAAGACATGCTGAGGGCGTGCATATTGGATTTCAAGGGTTCGTGGGAGGACCATCTGCATTTGGTGGAGTTCTCTTACAACAACAGCTTCCAGGCGAGTATTGGCATGGCGCCTTTCGCCGCTCTTTATGGGAGGAAATGTCGATCGCCATTGAGTTGGGATGACATTGGTGACCGGTAGTTGTTGGGACATGAGATGATCGTGGAGGCCGTGGATATCGTCAGGAATATTCGGGAGAGGTTGAGAATTGCTCAGGACCGTTTTAAGCATTGGGCGGATGCTAAGCGTCGTCCTTTGGAGTTTCATCCGGGCGACCATGTGTTCTTGAAGATTTCCCCGAATCGCGGTGTGATTCGTTTCGGGAAGCGTGGGAAGTTGAGCCCGCGATACATTGGACCGTTTGACATTTTGGAGAGGGTTGGCGAGGTAGCTTATCGCTTGGCCTTGCCGCCATCTTTGGAAGGAGTTCACAATGTTTTCCATGTGTCGCAGCTTCGTCGATACATTAGCGATCCGTCTCATGCGGTGGATTTTTCGGAGATTACCGTTCGCCCCGATATGACGTATGACCAGCATCCAGTGCAGATTCTGGACAGGCGTCAGAAATCGCTTCGGAACAAGATTGTCAATCTTGTGAGGGTGATGTGGCGACACGGCTCATCTGGAGAGTCTACTTGGGAGAATGAGGATGAGATGCGAGAGCGTTTCCCACTTTTGTTTCCGGACTCATGAGTATTTGGAAATTCCGAGGACGGAATTTTTCTTAAGTTGGGGAGGATGTAACGACTGCTTTTCATGTATCTGGATTTATTATAATATAATATATGTTTTGGTGGATTTTCTCCTCATGTGTGGTTTTCGTCTCTGTATCTTTCATTTTCGATCGATTCGTCGTATTTTCTCGTTTCTTCCTTAGGATCGTCGATTTCGAAGTATGTCATTCGTGACGGACTTCATAACGGTCGTATCTTACTATTAGATCAAGCCTAGAAGTCTTAGGAATCGATCCCGGGGCCCCGCGCTCCGTATCGGAACTTTTTGTGCTCTTTAGCCGGTATAAGAAGGGGCACCGACCGACTAGATGACGATCCAGTCGGTCGGCAATCCTTCTTGGACCGACTAGTTGGCTTTCTAAATTTCTCAGGAGTTACTGTTTATCGTTAGTCGGTCTAAGAACGTTGGTTGACCGACTAGGTTGCAAACTAGTCGGTCGGTAATGCTTCTTGAACCGACTAACTCATCATCTAATTTTAGTATCAGATACTGTTTACTCTTAGTCGGTCTAAGAACGTTCATCGACCGACTAGATGCTAAACTAGTCGGTCAGTATTTGTTCATGGACCGACTAATTCTAAATCATATTTTTGTTCAGGAGTTACTGTTTACACTTAGTCGGTCTGCGTTGGTCGACCGACCGACTAGTTGCCAAACTAGTCGATCAGTGGTTGCTCTTTGACCGACTAACCTGTGTTAAAACCCTAATTTCTGGGCAGCCGCCAGCCCATCCTATTTAAACCCAACCCAAACGGTTTCTTCTTCCTCAACACGACCCAAAACCCTAAAATCTCCCTCATTGAGCCCCCATCTTCCTCCAAGCTTTAATCCTTCATTCCAAGCCCTAGAATCATCATCCAAACCCTCCATCCACTCTATCTACCTCTCATCTTCCCCAAAATCTCACCAAATCCATCAAAATCCCCAAATCCCCCAAAACCCTAGTTTCCCCACACTTCCCCAATCTTTTCCAAATCTGATCCTAGGGTTCTCCGGAGTGTTTCTTCCGCCTCCTCTCGGTAAGAAATCGATCTACCGTTGTTTTCATAACCTATTTATAATTTTATGAAACCCTAATAAATTTCATGTTGTTTGATGTTTGTTTCCCCCATTACAGCGATTCCCCCGTAGAATAGCACCCATGTGACGAAGTGGTCGTCATCCCCGGTGCTAGGCAAGTGAAACTTGCCACTTAGGGTTTAGGCCATGTTTTAGGCCATTTGCTTGTTGTAGGCGTAAAAGAGGCTAGGCGATGAAATGATACTCGCCTAGGCGCAAATTAGGGAACTAGCTTGACAACGAAGCTAGTTCCGACATATATCATGTTGCACAATTACCATAACATGTTTACTTTCCTTTAACAGTACGCAAATTAAATGTCATGTCATTGCATTCTTTTGGTGATTCCGTGATTGCGTAGCATCGCTACAATACTTGTGTTCCTGGCTCGTGACCAGAAGCGAGCATAATGAGTTGCTAAACCCAACGCTCGATATTGAATTGTGAACTAAGAAACAAGCACCCGTGTGGGGCAACCCTGGCTCACTTGCTGGGCTCATGTGCAGGGACCCTGGCTTGTTTACGTGTGGGATGGGGTAAGGGTTAAGCGGCCAGGCAACTGGGGGTCTGTTTGATCAACAACTACAGTTGTAAGGCGTAAACTCTGGGGTGGGGTAGTGTTTAGTGCCGATCGGTGTGAATGATGTACCATTCAACTGAAGGACGTAAACATCTACAAACAACAGTGAAACGTGAATTGTGTTTAGTGCCGATCGGTGTGAATGATGTACCATTCAGCTGAAGGGCGTAAACACCTACAACAATGTGAATTGATTGAGAATGTTAGTAACTTGGCTACTCTTGTCGTGTCCCGATGCTTGTTCTATCGTACTTACTGTTCACCATGTCTTAATTGTCCACTCATGTTATAACTGCCATGTCATGCATACTAAAACTGTTAGGTTGCTAGTTGCCTTACTTTCAGTTTCCTTGCCCAAGTCTTTTAGACTTGCTGACATGTGCCCCTTTACTCTTTTGGGTGACACATGTTAGATCCTGAGCCTGAGTACCTTGTTGAGGACGAGGTGTTTGCTGACGCCGAGCCCGAGCTTGTGTTTGACGGGGAGTACGTGGACACTGGGGACCAGTCCTAGTGTCTTCGTTGTGTTTTACTTTTGTTTAGACAGTTGTTTTGTTATCGGTGCGTAGCACCTATTCTTTGTTATGTCGTTGCATGTGTTGGCCTTGTTCTGGGCCTTTAGACTCTTTTCTTTTAGCCTGGTGGCTTTTCTGGATGTTGGACTTATTTTTCATGTTGGACAATTTATGAGATGTGAGGTTTTATTTCGGTCTCTCCTTGTATTATTATTATTGTTCCGTTGTGGTTATAGGGACCTGCTTATGTTTTATTTACGCTTATCGGGTTTGGGGCTTCACTGCTCCACTCTCGTGCGGACCTTTTCACGTCTCGCCTCCATTTTAGGGAAGCGGGTCGTGACACCGGGACCGATCACGTCTCGTGCGGACCTGTTTCTGCTCCGGGACCGATCACGTCTGAGCACCTCTTTGCGGCCATTTCTGGCCTTGTCTCCTGTGCCGGCATGACCACTGCCGCCGGCACTTCTTCGACCTTACCTGGCGGCACCACTTCTGCCTCGCGTCAGTCTACATATTTCGGTCGCCGTCAGGTATCTGCCCGTCTGGGGCTTGAGAGGGAGGTCGCTGCCCTTCGTGAGCTCGCCATGTCTTCTGCTTCCTCAGACCCATCGCCATCCTCCTTTCTTACTCACCCACGTTTCCTCGCACTTGAGAGGAACGTGGCCGCCATTCTCCGCCTTCTTACTCATATCCACGGACCACCTCCACCTTCACCACCTCCACCTTCACCACACCGGCGATCTTCTCCTCCACCCACCCACACTTCCCCACATGCATCACCCCCCTCACCACATTCTTCTCCTCCCTCTTCACATCCCATCCCGGCATCCACTTCACCCCTCCCGACCACTTCCACCGCACCCACGCTACCTCCCTCCTCCTCCGTCACTCCATACGTGCGCCGGAGGAAATTGTCGGTGCGCTCCAGATCCCTCCCACCACCTCCCACTACCGTCACCACCGCATCTACTTCCTCCATTTCTATTCCTCTCACCACCGCCTTGATCGCCTACCTTCCACCACCACCCACCACCACCGACACTCCTCCCATTGTTCACACCACCACTGCCCCTATTCCTCCGCCTCATTCCCCACTTCTCAGCACGCCCCCAGCCTCCCCCGACCACCCATCCACACCCTCTTCCGAGGAGGACGAGGACTCACCTTCCCTTGCTTTCTGATTTCACCTCTTTTGTTTTTGACTCCCCCTTGCATATCTCTGCATTTCATCGATCACATCATTTCGCTAGCACTTTCTGGTCTAGCTTGGGGGACGTCTATTTTGGTGTGCTGTCGTGTTTTGTTTGTTTTTTCTCATTTTTGTGTGTGTGTTTCTTTTTCATTTTTGAGTGTCGTGCTTGTGTTTTTATTTTTCTTTTCATTTTGTTTGTTTTTGATTCTGATCTTTCTTTCTTTTTCAGTTTCATCTACGAGTTTTCCTGATTTTCATTTCTTTTTGTGTCAGTGCGTATCCCCCCCCCCATCTTCATTGCCCTCCCGTACTCACTCATATTGCATTGAGGGCAATGCAAACTTCAGCTTGGGGGAGTCGCACTGTGTGCGTCGTTTGAGTCCTTCTTTTCGTTTATTTGAGTTGTTTTTCTCCGTGTTTTTTCTTTTCTTCTTTTTTTTAGCTCTTTCTCCTAGAGATGAATCCTATGATGAATCGCCACAAAGTCACACACACCTAGCATTGCATCGATAATCACACTCACTAACCCTAGGATTTCGAGTCCTCTTGCATTTCACGCATCGTGGGTCCACTTAGCTTTTTGTGAGTCGTGTGTCGTGACTAGCATTTGGTGTGCTTCTGCTTTGTGATTTTACTTTATATACCTGTCCAGGAATGACCCCTAGATTATCATGTTCCGATTTGAATATGCGGTATTTGTTTCCACTATATACATGCTATATTTATATCGTATACTTCAATTCGCATGCGTCGGGATTCCACAACTAAGGACTAGGATAACCCATTTAGCCTATGCTCTATTTAGCGAGAATAGTTTCCTTTGCCCGAGTGTTTAGATTTCGACTTCTTTTTTGTTTTACTTGGTGCAAATCCCCTCGTCGTGTACCGTTCTCCCACTTGGGAGAGTACACATGTGTATAGCCAAAAACCCAAAAATCCAAAAAAGGGAAAAAAGAAAAGAAAAATCCAAAAAGAAAAGAAAAGAAAAAAATGTGTATAGCCCAAAATCCATAAAAAAATACAAATGCCCAAAACCCAAAAAAAAATTCCGTGTGAATATTTTTTCATACTTGCCAAGAATAAAGGGAAGGCGAGAATTTGCACCGAGTGTTCTTCTCCACATCATCTCAACCCCCGTCGTTATCGAAAACACTTGGCTTAGGGACTTTTTAGCTAGTATCTAAGCTATAGTGGCGTGATTTCCTTAACCCTAGTTGTGGAGTCCCCGATGCATGATACGCTTCTATTCTCTCTCTTCTCATGCATGCTTGAGCTTATATTCGCCGCTTAATTCAATTCGGATCGATATTTTGGGTCATATCTTGGATTTGTGTATATCGAGCCTCATAGCACATCGTAGAAAGCATCACCATTTGCTAGCGCCCGACCACGCTCACTCGCGCTTCACTCCGTGGACCCACGACACTTATTTGGACTCGCTTTCCTAGGTTTAGTGGTATGATTTGACGTTTGCTTGCTTGGTGTGTCGTTTTCGATTTTGGTGGCTCTGATGGACGATCTAGGGCTTAGAGTTTTCTTTTTCTTTCTTCCTCTCTATTTTTCCCTTCCGAGCTCCTACTCTCACTCGTCTTCCTCGAGAACGAGGAAGAGTTCAGCTTGGGGGATTTTGACGTGAGTTTATATTTCATATATTCACGCACGTTTTCTTTTGTGTTTATCCGTGTTTTTCCGCCGTCTCTTATTCGTTTTCGTGTATTTTCCCGTTTTCTTTCACTTTTCTTTGTTTTTCCATGATTGCAGGGGATTGACCACGTAGGGGACGTTTAACGATGATATCCCAAGTCCCCGGAGCAACGGGAGAAGTCACGCGTGATCCAGGGGGTCGAACGCCAAAGAATTCATCTTTCAGCCCCTCACCCGGTCGGTTGGTCATCTCCAACCGATCGGGTGATGCACGCGTGCACCACCCGGTCTCTGCCGCAGCTCACAAAGAAGTCACCCGACCGGTTCGCAGACCGGTTCAGCGGGGGCTGTTCTCTGTTTTCTCGAAGCAAAGCGCCAACCGATCGGGTGACTCTCACCCGATCGGTTCATCTGTAGCTGAAGAAGAAGAGCTGAAGACACGGACGTCGAACCGATCGATTCACCCGACTGCTCCAAGATCCAACCGGTCACTCAAGAACTCACCCGACCGGTTCATGTGATCGGGTGAAAGCTCGCCGTTTTCTGTTATTATTTTGTAACGGATCAACCGATCGGTTGACTTGTCAACCGATCGGTTGATGCGACGGTCTATAAATAGAACCCCTAGGGTTCCAGAAACGAGAGCTGTTATTTTTTCTACTGTTTTATTTCCTTGTGACGGCTGTAATTGTTACTCTTTTGTAAGTTTTCAGATCTTTCTAAAATTTTAGTATTGTCTTTATTACTCTATTACTTCTGCATTGCAACTTTCCGATTATGATTCCAACGGTTAAATTTCATTTAGATCGCTTTTTCATGAATTTTTGTGAGTAGTTCCCAAATCTGGGATTTTGGTGGAAACCCCTTCGGGGGCTCTTCCCGATGCGTCCATAGGGTTAGGAAATCGATAGGGAGTAGGAATCTAACGGTTACGCGGGGTGTTTCATTGTCATCGGCGGGAAAAAGACCGCCTTTGACCGTTGGGCCAAGGGGGAATAAACTTGGCGGTTGACTCCCTAGCCATAGCTCACACCCTTAGCGTAGACACCGAATCCTAGCACGCGGGAGCGGCAGGATGAGACGTTGGGAGATATCGTTGCGGGCTTAGTGCTCCCGGGATCGATCAGTGTTAATGGACATGGGAGTGCCCACTGATCGAATCCGGGAAGTCCGGTGTATCATCCTGGGCACCGACCGGAATATCGGGCCCATGGGACGCCGGTACCACTTTCAGAGGCAACGTCTCACCATTAGACCCTAATCCCGATCGCTATCCATACCCGTAGGCCGCATCGGCGAGAGTCTCTCGTCGGGTTGGAAACCAAAGTCCCGGGTTTTCTTTCTTGTTGTTCATACCCATTTATTTCCTTTCGTGACAACCATTCACCGATTCAGGCTAGCTCACCCCTCGGGGTGATTTAGGTCCTACCTGACCCAAGCACAACCTCGCCTCCCTGAGTTCGATATTCCCGCACCCTACACTAACCGTGAAACTTGCGGTAAACGACACCGCGCCGCCGCGACTCGAGCGGGGCGCCGGTCACAAACTGGATACAGAAGGAGACACATGAGGATTCTCAGCAACAGGCTCACTGATGTGAACACCAGTAGGCTTGCGCTGACGATGAATCAACGGCTGAGCATCGCTAGAAGAAGAAGGAGAGTAACCCGACGAAGACGAACGCACGGGTGACTGGGCATGCTTGGTTCGGGCTTTATAGGGTTTCTTTCTCTTAGCAATTAGTTTCTTGGGAGCCTTAGAACATTTAGGGACATCGATCTTCTCTTTTCACTTAGTTTTAGGAGCCATGGAGACAAGAGAAGGAGAAACTTAAAGCGAAGAAAACGAAACGACAAATAGCAAGAGAAAGAAGCAAACCAAGAGGAAGCAATGACGATCGAGGAGAAGGAGATCGATTTTAATGTCAGAACACGAGCGACGACGACAAATAGGAGCAGTTTGACAGTTATGGAAACGAGATCGACCGTTTTCGGAGAGGAAAATGAGCGGGAAGATGAACAGTCGAAGCGGAGGGAGAGAAAGTCGACGTGGGGAAGTGGACGTGAATACTGAATATAAAATTGGGGAAATCAATCTGAGCCGTTGGATCAAGGAATCGACGGCTCGGATCAAATCACATGAACCGACACAGCAAGAGACAATCGACTGATGAACAAAAGTCAGTCGACTGGATGAAGTGATAAAATTAAAGCTCAGAAAGATGAGCAGTTGACTGGCAAGTAATATGCAGTCGCCTGTCCATTGGACAGTCGACTGACATATACTCAACAGTCGGCTGGCCGGGAATTTATATAGTTCACAAAAAGAACAGAGAGCACTGTAAAAATTCGACAGAGAGTACAGTCGCCTGATGACTAAAATGCAGTCACCTGTTAAGCTAACAGTCGACTGTAAAACAGTCATCAGTCAGCTGTGCGAAAGATATCAATTCTCGGATTGAGGAAATAGAGTAGAGCAGTCGACTGTCGAAGGAAGGACAGTCGTCTGTCCTGGTCCAAAAGAGCACAGTGAGATAGAATTCCAAAGAATAAGAACACTCACCCTAGGACATATACTCTAATCACAAATACATCGTAAAATCATTATGAAAAACAATAAATCCATTGAAACACAAATTACTCCAATCAATTTCAAAACTCATGAAATCAAATAAGTCACAATTGCCTTTCTTAATCTCATAAAACAATAAAGCACATGAAGAAAGACAATCAAAAAGTTTTGAGCTCAATAAGGAGTTATAGCATGAAAATTGAGCTTCTAGATTTCAGATTCACCCATAATTCCCAATTCTCCACGCAACCTCACAAATGAATCTTCTTTAAGAGGTTTAGTGAAGATATCGGCAATTTGTTTTTGGGTTTCAATGTACTCTAAGATGATGTCCTTCTTAGCTACATGATCATTTATAAAATGGTGTCTCACGTCTATGTGTTTGGTACGGGAGTGATGTACCGGATTCTTGGAAAGACAAATAGCACTTTGATTATCAACCATGATAGGGCAAGTATCACAATTGACACCATAATCACTAAGAGTGTGTCTCATCCAAAGAACTTGTGGACATGCAAGACCCGCGGCAATATATTCCGCTTCAGTCGTGGACAATGAAACCGAATTCTGTTTCTTAGAAACCCAAGAAACTAAGGAATTTCCTAAGAAATGGCATGTGCCACTAGTACTTTTCCTATCAGACTTGCATCCGGTAAAGTCGGCATCACTATATGAGATTAACTCATATGTGCTAGACTTAGGGTAAAGTAACCCATAATCTAGGCATTGATTGAGATAACGAAATATTCGTTTAACCGCAATCAAGTGTGACTCCTTAGGTCTTGCTTGATATCTAGTACAAATACATACGGAAAACATGATATTGGGCCTACTAGCGGTTAAGTAAAGTAAGCTACCGATCATACCTCGATATAGATGAACGTCTACATCTTTTCCGCTGTCATCCTTGTGAAGATGAGTAGTAGTACTCATGGGAGTCCTTTTGCTCGAAGACGATTCCATCCCGAATCGCTTAATAAGCTCCCCTGTGTACTTTGTCTGATGTATGAAAGTGGCATTCTCCATTTGTCGAATTTGCAATCCAAGGAAGTAGGTGAGCTCTCCCATGTGGCTCATCTCAAACTCATCCTTCATAGACTTGAAAAATTCTTGACAAAGATTAAAGTTAGTAGAACCGAAAATAATATCGTCTACATAAACTTGAATCAAAAGAATGTCATTTTCATAATCTCTAATGAAGAGTGTAGAATCAACTTCTCCCATTTTAAAACCTAAATTCAAAAGAAAGGTCTTAAGACGATAATACCAAGCTCTAGGAGCTTGTCTCAATCCATACAACGCTTTCTTAAGTTTGAAAACATGGTTTGGAAATTTTTCATGAATAAAACCGGGAGGTTGAGAAACATAGACTTCTTCATTGACAAACCCATTTAAAAATGCACTTTTAACATCCATTTGAAATAATTTAAAATTCTTATGGATGCAAAAGATAAAAGCAACCTAATAGCTTCTAATCTAGCTACGGGGGCAAAAGATTCTTCGAAATCAATACCATCCTCTTGCGGTAGCCTTGAGCTACTAACCTTGCTTTATTCCGTGTGATTACCTCGTTTTCATCCGTCTTGTTCTTGAAGATCCATTTGGTCCCAATAACTTGGTGACCGCTTGGAAGAGGTACAAGTTCCCAAACTTTGCTTCTCTCGAATTGCGCTAGTTCTTCTTCCATTGCCACTATCCAAGAGCTATCCTCACAAGCTTCTTGAATGTTCTTTGGCTCAATGGTAGAGACAAATGTGCAATGGGAGAATTCTTCAATTCTTGATCTCGTTCGAACACCCACACCAATATCTCCAATAATTTGGTTATGGGGATGGTTGCGAACGGTTGGATAAGCTTTGGGTAAACCTGGATCACTAGGAACAACTTCAACAACTTCGTTAGAAGTGTTAGTCTCAATAATAGAATCATTAATCTTAACATTATTAAGAGAATCACAAAGAATATCTACATTATCATCATCAACATGAGGAAAATCAAAATCTTCATAAAAAGATACGTGAAGTGATTCCTCAATCGTTGAAGAAGTTTTGTTGTATATCTGGTAGGCTTTGCTACGTGTGGAATATCCAACAAAAATTCCTTCATCGGATCTTGGCTCGAATTTGTCTAAATTACCAAAGGTGTTCTTTATAAAACATTTCGAACCAAAGACACGAAAATATTTCACTTGAGGCTTTTTATCATAAAACAACTCAAAACAAGTTTTGTTTGTTCGGGGTCTCACTAGGATCCTATTGAGCACATAACACGCAGTGTGCACCGCTTCTGCCCAAAATTGTAGTCCTAAATGACTATCATGGAGCATAGTGCGAGCACACTCAATAAGAGTCCTATTCTTTCTTTCTACAACACCATTTTGTGGTGGTGCACGAGGAAAGGAAAAGTTATGAGTTATCCCGAAATCATCACAAAACTTAGTAAAAGATTCATTCTCAAATTCTCCTCCATGATCACTACGAATAAGGATAATGGCGGATCCTAAAAGATTCTGAATCTTCTTTGCAAATTTGGTAAACTCATTATGAGCTTCATTCTTATTAGCTAAGAATGAAACCCAAGTAAATCTAGAAAAGTCATCAACGACAACTAGTCCATAATGAGCTTTACCTAAAGAAGTGGTTCTAGTTGGCCCAAATAAATCTAGATGTAGAAGTTCTAGGGGCCTCTTAGAAGTAATCCCTTCTTTAAGCTTAAATGAAGATTTACTTAGTTTACCTCTTTGACATGAATCACAAAAGTTTTTCTTATTAAAAACAATCTTAGGAAAACCTTTGACTAGATCATGCTTAGCTAACTTATATAAGTGCTTGAAGTGAACATGACCAAAACGGCGATGCCATAATAGTTGTTCACTTGTGTTAGCAACTAAGCAATGTTCTACGGTTTTAGGCAAGCTCAAATAATAAATATTTTTACGCCTAATACCGGAAAATAAAATATTTGAATCACAATCAACAATAGTAGACAATCCTTCTCCAAAGTTAACCTTGTAACCTTTGTCACAAAGTTGACTAATGGAAATAAGATTGTGACATAAACCACTAACAAGATAAACATTAGTAATTAGGGGTTTGGAAGGATTACCAACGATACCTACTCCAATGATGGTTCCCTTTTGATTACCTCCAAAAGTGAACGTTGCACCATCCTTGATGCTAATCACTTCGGAGAGCAATGAGGGATATCCCGTCATGTGTTTGGAGCAACCGCTATCAAAAATCCATCCTTTTCCTTTAGAGCTAATAAGGCATTTATTGCTCTTCTTCTTTCTCTTGGGTACCTATATAATATACCATAAGCTTATAGTACCCAATGTTTGTTGGGTCCAAGGGGATTAGCCCTTTGGAAGCCAAGTCCAAGTGGACTTCCGCTTCCCAACATAGTTACTATTTCTAATTACATCATGAAAGTAGGAATCAACATAAGCATTCCTAACATTTAGACTAGTGTTCTTAGGACCCCAAATAGTGCACATCTTGGGAGTCCTATTCCTAGTTGCATGCATGTGTGTTGGATTTCTATGTGGTGCATGCTTCTTAGGAACATGATTTCTAGCATAGAGATGTGATGGATGATATGCATTGTACATTCTAGGATGATATGTATTCTTGGGAACATGCATATTATATGAAGTATATTGATCATGCATGTCATGTGGAGGATTAGCATACATGAAAGAATGATGTGTATGAGCATACGGGTGTGTAGGAGCACGTACATGAGTATTTCTCATATGTGGTTGTGTACGTGTCCGTGGGTGCGGAGCATAAAATGTGTCATGATTATCCACTTGTGAAGTAGGTTGTTTCCTACGTGGATGAGTGTTAGTGTACATATAAGCATGGCCTTGCTTTTGGTTTCCACCCTTAGTGGGTTTCTTGCCAAAAGGAAGAGAAGGTGATGTGGTGACATTCTTGGTAGGATTGCTACCTATAGTGTCTTTGACACTACTTGTGGATGCACCGGAGGAAGGCCTCACAAAATCTATAGTTACACCACTATAGGAGGTGCGAGCATTTGATGCATTTACTTTTACAAATGCAAGGCCAACACGATGTGTGGCCGGAAATTGGTTTGCAAGCAAATCATCCAATTGCCCTTGTCCCTTATTGAATCTCACAATACGGGAGGACATGAGCTCATATTTCTCCTTTAAAGAAGAAATGTTGGTATCCAAGGTGGACACTGATGTGCGTTTATATTTCATATATTTGCGCACGTTTTCTTTCGTGTTTTTCCGTATTTTACCGCCGTCTTATATTCGTTTTCTAGTGTTTTCTTGTTTTCTTTCACTTTTCCGTGTTTTCCGTATTTTGCAGGAGTTTACTGGCATATGGGGCATAAAACGATGATATCGCAAGTCCCCGGAGCAACGGGAGGAGTCACGCGTGATCCAGGGGGTCAAACGACGAAGATTGCATCTTTCAGCCCCTCACCCGATCGGGTGATGCACGTGTGCACCACCCGGAGGCAGCTTGGAGCTCACGAGAAGTCAACCGGTCGGTTCGCAGGCCGGTTCAAAAGGCCCAAGTCTCCGGATTTCTACTGTAATTACCAACCGATCGGGTGACAGTCACCCGATCAGTTCACTTGTAGCTGAATCTCAAAGGCCAAGACATGGTCAGCTAAACCGGACTCCTCACCCGACGGCACCAAGATCCAACCGGTCACATTCATATGTCAACCGACTGGGTGAAGATGACCGGGTGAAGTTCCGCATCGCGCTGTAATTCTGTGAAGCGGTTCACCCGATCGGTTGACTTGTCAACCGATCGGGTGATGTCGTTTTCTATATATAGAACCCTAGGTTTTCCAGATTCGAGAGTTGGTTATTTTTTGCTGTTTTCTTCATTTTGTGACGGCTGTAATTTTCCAGTTTTTGTAAGTTTTCATATCTTTGTCAAACTTTAGTATTATCTTAATTGCTTTACTACCATTGCATTTCTATTGTCTGATCATGATTTTTACGGTCGATTTCTGTTTAGATCGCTTTTTACTAAATATGTGTGAGTAGTTCCCAAATCTGGGATTTTGGCAGAAACCCCTTCGTGGGCTCTTCCCGATGTGTCCATCGGGCTAGGAAATCAATATGGATTAGGAATCTAACGGTTACGCGGGGTGTTTTATTGTCATCGGCAGGAAAAAGACCGCCTTTGACCATTGGGCCAAGGGGGAATAAACTTGGCGATTGACTCCCTAGCCATAGCTCACGCCCTTAGTGTAGACGTCAAATCCTAGCGCGCGGGAGCGACAGGATGAGACGTTGGGAGTTATCGTTGCGAGCTTAGTTCTCTCGGAGTCGATCAGTGTTAATGGACACGGGAGTGCCCACTGATCGAACCCGGAAAGTCCGGTGTATCATCCTGGGCACCGACCGGAATATTGGGCCCATGGGACGCCGGTACCACTCTTAGGGGCAACGTCTCACCATTAGACCCTAATTCTGATCGTCATCCTACCCGTAGGCCGTATCGGCGAGAGTCGCTCGTTGGGGTGGAAACCAAAGTCCCGGGTTTGTCCTTTCTATTGTCTATACCTTGCATTCCTTTACCATGACAACCCATCATTCGATCTGGGCTAGCTCGCCCATGGGGTGATTTTGATCCTCTTTGACACAAGCACATCCACGCCTCCCTGAGTTCGACCCACAAGCCACACTACAACACCGTGCGCTTGCGGTTACAAATATTTAAATCTCACGCCCCCGTTCGTATCATTGCACACATCTAGAGTGCAGCCGCCGGGGGGGCGGGTCAAGTTTATGGCGCCGTTGCCCGGGAGGCAACGTGCTTGTTATTTTTGGATTTCATGAACCGTTGTGTCTAGCTCTCATCCCTACCTCGCTGTAATTTTCGCATTCTTCTTTTTCCTTTTTATTTTCTTATTTTTATTTTTATTTTTATTTCTTATCTTATCTGTTTCTTTCCCACTTTTCGCTTCACGGGTGTTTGTTGTTTTTCATGCGCATGAGTTCAAGAAGTCTCGACGACTTGATCCCCGTTGATCCAGAGATAAACGCCACCCTAAGGTGTTTGGTCGCCGAGAAGTGAAGAAGAGAGGATCCTGAAGCCATGTGGGAGAACACCCCGCCTCACAAGTCCCTGTTGGAGTACTCGATGCCTTCGATCGAGTCCACCTCCGCCATCCGTCCTCCAGCTATTACAGCCCAAAGCTTCCAGCTTAAGCCATCTTTGGTGACGTGGATCTAGCATGATCAATTTTCGGGTGCACCCATGGAGAGCCCGATTGAGCATTTAGACTCCTTGGAGAAATGTGACACCTTCCGGATAAACGGTGTCACAACTGAGGCGATCCGACTGAAGCTGGTCCCCTTCTCCTTGCAAGATAAGGCCAAACTGTGGCTTAGGGGGAAGGACCCGAATGCATTCAACACCTGAGAGAAGCTCTCAAATGCTTTCCTGACAAAGTTCTTTCCCCCGGGGAAGACCATGAAGCTGAGGAGTGAGATCTCCTCCTTCTCCCAGGCCAGCCATGAGTCCTTGCATGAAGCTTGGACGAGATACAAGGAGATGCAGAGAAGATGTCCCCACCATGAGCTCCCCAAGTGGCAGATCATAAATCTGTTTTATAATGGGTTGAGGGACGATTTAAAATCTTCCATGGACGCAGCGGCTGGAGGGTCCTTTATGTCGAGAAGAGAAGAAGATGCCGGACAGATTCTTGAAAATATGGCATCCAACAATGAACGGTGGTGTGACGAGAGAGCCACACCTAGATCTGGGGGCATCCATAGAGTCGAGGACGTCGACAAATTGTCAAGCAAGTTTGACTTGCTGTCGACCCAGATCTCCGCATTGATGGTAGGCGCCGGTGGCACCGGTTCACAACAGATTGCTGCGGTGGAAATTGAAGTTTTTGGAGAGTTCAACGGTGGTGACATCTCACCACCGTTGGATCAGGCGAGCACATTATTTTACAATCCTACAGGGAATGCGCCTTTTCCACCACGAACCAACTCCAACCCGGCCTACTCTCCCAACAACCGGAATCATCCCAACCTTAGCTACTGAGCGCCTTATCAACAGCCAGCTCAGCAACAACAGCAGATATATCAGCCGGCTAGGCCCCATCAGCAGTTTCAGCAGCAGCAATTTCTGCAGCAACAACCTCCACAACAGTATCAACAGTATGCTCCTAGGAATCAGCAGCCCACCCAGCAGCAATACGGCCAGCAGAGGGCCATTTCTCCGGTTGAGTCCCGCCTGACTCAATACATTGCCAATCAGGAGAAGATAAATCTGAAGCTGGAGATGGGACAAAGAGTTCTCACTGATCAGGTGACCCAGCTGGGGTTGCAAGTGGCGAACCTTCAGAGACCGCAGAATTTATTACCGCCACAGCCTGAGGTGAACCCTAGGGGGTAAATCGGACCTTGGCACTCACGCATGAGCATGAGAACGTGTCTGCCATCGTCTTGGGGAGCGGAACGCAAATACCTACGAGAGAGCCCCCTAAAGGACTGGAAGCACCGTTGGTCGTGGAACGACCAACTGAGAAATTAAATGACGACGGTGCTTCGTCGCCCAAGCCAACTACTCCGGAGGGAGTTCATATAGAGGAGAAGAAAAAGGATGAGGAAGGGAACCTAAGAGTATTCAAGCCCGTTGTGCCTTTCCCACAACGGCTTGCCAAAGCCAAAATCGATGAGAAGTATGGCAAATTCTTCGCCATGGTGAAAGATCTGAGCTTACAAATCCCCTTCCTCGAGGCCATCGAGACAATCCCCTCATATGCCAAATTTCTGAAAGACTTGGTGACTCGGGGATCTAGAAAAGAGAAGGTCGTGTTAACGGCGGAGTGCAGCATCCTCATTCAGCGCGCAAATCCGCCCAAGCTCAAGGACCCGAGAAGTTTCTCCATCCCTTGCTCTATTGGGGAAGCGCGAATCTAGAGGGCGATCGTCGATCTAGGAGCGAGCATCAGCTTAATGCCCCTATCGCTGTACAAGAGAATAGGGATGGAAGACTTAGAGCCCACCGGCATGACATTACAACTTGCTGACCGTTCGGTCAAGTTTCCGGTGGGAGTAGTGGACGACCTTCCCGTCGATGTGAGAGGAGTACAAGTACCGGTTGATTTTGTGGTGATGGACATGCCGGAAGACAAGCATACCCCAATTATCCTTGGACGGCCCTTTATGGAAACCGCCGGAGTTTTGATAGACGTGAAGAATGGGAAGCTTTCCCTCAATGTGGGCCAAGAAAGAGTCGAATTTGACTTAGGCTTGTCGATGAAGCATCCAAACCCCCCGGACGATCCTAGTATCGGTATGCTGGAGAACGAAGAAGATAGAGCTGTTGAAACAAGTGCCTGGGAAGTACTCTCGAGGAATCCCCCCGATAGCTTGGGGGACCTTGGAGAGCAAGTTGGCTCCCCAAAGAATGAAGTTGCTAATGAGGCGGTCGCGCGACATGTGATCCCTCCCGGATTCCCTAAGTCTCCTCCTACGAGGAGAAAAGGAAAAGAACCCATGGATCTCACCGGTGAAGAAGTTCGGATCCTGAAAAAGATGGCGGTAGATGCCAATTTGAGGGAGAAGCCCCCGGATCCTGTCGACAAAGGGAGGGTAGTTGAGCAAATCTTCTTACAGCCGCCGACTACATTAATAGCCACAAGCTCTGGAGTTGAAGAGATGCCGGATTTTGGGCATCACACATATCGCCCACCATGAACATCATCAACGGGCGTCGAGCTAACGACGTTAAACAAAAGCGCTTCATGGGAGGCAACCCATGCTCTAAACTTTTGTTTCAATTTTTAGGATTATTTTCAACTTTCTTTTATCTATTTTATAAATAAATCCAGCCGCAAGAACTTCCGTCGTGGAACTTAGGCGATTTTTGGGTTTTTGCAGAAAACAAGACCCCAACCGATCGGGTGATAACTCACCCGATCGGTTGGGATGTATCAGCTAATATCCGTATCTGTAACTCAGCGAACCGACCGGGTGAAGCCAGTCGAGACCGGGTGACAGACCGGGTGAACTGGGCTTTAATTCTCGGGAATTTTTGGGGAATGATCAACCGACCAGGTGGAGAAAGAAGAGACCGGTTGGCAGACCGGGTGACCTGGGGAAACTCTCGGGAAAATTTCAGGGATTTGTCAACCGACCGGGTGACAAGAAGCGAGACCGGTTGAGGGACCGGGTGAGAAACCCTAAACTTTCGGAAAAATCTGTGGAGCGGCCAACCGATCTGGTGAGTTATCACCCGACCGGTTCACCTGTAGCGCTTTTTCAGCTTAAAATTTCGACCTAAAGTCAACCGATCGGGTGACTTCTCACCCGATCGGTTCGACTTAAACCCTATAAATATCCCCCGATCCACCCGTTCACAGCCCCTCGCCCGATCGCCTCCTCCGCCGTCGTTTCACCTTCCAACTTCTCCCAACGGCCAAAAACTCCCCTCCCACTTCCTCCACTCCTCCATTAGCCTCTCTCTCCACCTCCCCCTTGCATCTCTCTCTCTCTCTCTCTCTCTCTCTCTCTCTCTCTCTCTCTCTCTCTCTCTCTCTCTCTCTCTCTCTCTCTCTCTCTCTCTCTCTCTCTCTCTCTCTCTCTCTCTCTCTCTCCTATTTCGCATTTTTCTAGCCCTAATTCCCAACATTCACCCCCACTTTCGAATGTTTGCTGAAAAAGAGTGCCTCGGCTCCACACTTCTCCCATTGCACGGCATTGGGTCATCTACAAGCGAGGAACTCAAATTTCTACGGGGTAACTTCGCTCCACTTCTCAAATTTCAATTTTTACCCTAGATATTTAATTTTCTTGGTTGTTCGTGTGTGTGCACTTTGATAGTACTTTGCACTCATTTGCATCACTCACTCGCACACATGGCCTGGGAGAGAGATAAGGGGAAGGGTATCTTGTGGGAGGAGGAACCGTCTCAAAAGAGACGTAAACAAACACGTCCTCCTCCCCACACACGTGAACTGACACTAGCCCCTCCCCCGCCTATCATCCCCCCTGTGGACCCCATGTTGGGCCCGCATGGGTACCTATTTAGGAACCAAGAGCAGAAAGACTTCTACCACAGACTAGATACTCGGGGGCATCTATCAACCAAGTTTGCCCACACCCAATAACTCGTCGACCTCGGTGTCTTCACCGAGGTCGAAACTCTTTTTGCTAACCTAGGTTGGTTAGCCTTCCTGAATGCCTCTGCGGTATCCTATCCGTCACTCACCCTAGAATTCCTTTCCTCCCTCGTTTGTGAGTCGGGGTCGACCGTCACTTTTCGGGTGCGTAACCAAACCATCCGCACCAACCTGGTTACCATCTGCGATATATTTGGTTTCCCTATTCTTGGGAATGACGCTATCCGACACTACGGATATCCCCCGGAATTTGACGTCGATAACTTTTGGTTCCGCCTCACCATACTCCGTCGCTATCCCCGTGGTAAGGCCAAGGCATCCTCCATCATCCATCCCATATTTCGTCTGGCCCATAGGATCATATCCTCTGCATTTTTCCCGCGGGATGAGTCAGGCACCGTGACTATCCCCGATCTTTTTATTCTCTGGGCCATGACTTTCCCCTTTGTTCGTGATGATGATGGAGTTAGCTTTAGGGCCCCGACTATCCCTGTCCATGCCGGCGATTGGCTTGTTTACAAGCTTCTCGAGATTAGCAGGTCCGGGAAGGGCAAGATCTGTTGTGGGGGCAATATCACTATTATTGTTTCTTCCCCCCAGTTTAACATTCCCATCCCCCAAAATCTTCCTACTGCCGCAGGACCCTCACGTCTAGATCTTGACGTCCTACGGCACATTCATATGATTAGGCCACGCCCCGATGGTCGTTTCGAATTCAATTACGGCCACCCCCCTCGCCCCTACACCATTCTCCCCAACCCCGCTCGGATGACCATAGCTTTAGTGGCAGATTGGACTTTTCCGCCCTATCCCGAGTTTCTAGCATGGTTGCACCTTCCTTTCTTTCCTCCAGACGCACGCAGACCACCTTCCCATGCCGTCCACTTAGGCGAGCAGGATATTCCTGCGTCCCGGGGAAATATTGGGGCTGGCCCGAAGCACCCTGTTTCTGCTGCTGGCCACATCACTTCTGAGTACCTTTTTGCGGCCATCTCTGGCCTTGTGTCCAGTGCCGGCATGACCACTGCCGCCGGCACTACTTCCACATCACCTGTCGGCACCACTTCTGCCTCACGTCAGTCCACTTCCTTCGGTCACCGCCAGGTCTCTGCCCGTCTTGCTCTCGAGAGGGAGGTCGCAGCCCTCCGTGATCTTGCCATGTCCTCTGCCCCCTCGGACCCATCACCGTCCTCCTTCCTCACTCACCCACGCTTCCTCGCACTTGAGAGGAACGTGGCCGCCATTCTTCGCCTTCTCACTCACCTCCACGGACCACCACCACCCACACCACCACCCTCACCACCACCTTCACCACCTCGACGATCTTCTCCTCCACCCTCCCACACATCCCCACCTCCATCACCTCCCCCGCAACATTCTTCTCCACCACCATCCCACCCATCCCCACCTCCCCCACCCCCACCGAGGCGATCATCTCCCTCACCCACATCTATTCCCATCCCGGTATCCACTTCTCCTCTCACGACCACTTCCGTCGCCCCCACACCACCTCCTCCCTCCTCCACCGTCACTTCATATGTGCGCCGTAAGAAATTGCCGGTGCGCTCCAAATCTCTCCCACCGCCACCCACTACCGTCACCATCACGTCTTCTCCCCCCATTTCTATCCCTTCTACCACCGCTTTGATCGACGTACTTTCACCACCACCCACCGCCACCGACACTCTACCCATCGTTCACACCACCACTGCACCTATTCCCCCACCTCTGTCCCCACTTCTCCGCACACCCCCCGCATCCCCCGACCACCCAGCCACACCCTCTTCCGAGGAGGGCGAGGATTCGCATTCTCCTGATTTTTGATTTCACTTTGTTTTTTGACATCCTCCTTGCATATCTCTGCACTTTCACGTTCATATTGCATTGCTAGCATTGTCATGTCTAGCTTAGGGGAAGTCTATTTTGTTGTGTTGTCGTGTTTTGTTTTCTTTGTGTGTGTGCTTGTTTTACTTTTTGTCATGTCGTATCATTTTCTTTCTTTCTTTTTCTATTTTCGTGTCGTGTGGTTTGATCGTGATTTTCCATTTATTTTCATTTTCGTATCTGTGTTTTTCTTGTTTTTCTTGTCTTTTTGTGTATGTGCGTAGTTCCCCCCATTTTCATTGCCCTCCCGTACTCACTCTTATTGCATTAAGGGCAATGCAAGCTTCATCTTGGGGGAGTCGCACTTTGTGCGTCATTTGAGTCTTTCTTTTTCGTTTTTGTGTCGTTTTCATCGTGTTTTTAATTTTTATTTTCTTCTTTTTATCTCTTTCTCCTAGAGATGAACCCTATGATGAATTGCCACAAAATCACACACACCTAGCATAGCATCGATAATCACATTCACTAACTATAGGATATCGGGTCCACTTAGCTTTTTGTGAGTCATGTGTCGTGCCTAGCTGTTTGGTGTGCTTCTGCTTTGTGATTTTACTTTATATACCTGTCCAGGAATGACCCCTAGATTATCACGCTTCGATATGAATAATGCGGTATTTGCTTCTCTTGTCTGTTTCTGTATGCATGATTATATATATCGTATGCTTCATTTCGCATGTGTCGGGGTTCCACAATTAAGGACTAGGATAACCCATTTAGCCTAAGCTCTATTTAGCGAGAATAGTTTCCTTTGCCCAAGTGTTTAGATTCCGACTTCTTTTTTTGTTTTACTTGGTGCAAATCCCCTCGTCATGTACCGTTCTCCCACTTGGGAGAGTACACACGTGTATAGCCAAAAACCCGAAAATCCAAAAAAAGGGGGGGAGAAAAGAAAAGAAAACCCCAAAAAGAAAAAAAAGAAAAAATTGTATAGCCAAAAATTCAAAAAATTTACAAATACCCAAAACCCTAAAAAAAATTCCCGTGTGAATATCTTTTCCTACTTGCCGAGAATAAAGGGAAGCCGAGAATTTGCACCGAGTGTTCTTCTCCACATCATCTCAACCCCCATCAGTTTCGAAAACACTTGGCTTAGGAACTTTTTAGCTAATATCTAGGCTATAGTGGTGTGATTTCCTTAACCCTAGTTGTGGAGTCCCTGACGCATGATATGTTGCGATTCTCTCTCTATTCTCACGCATGCTTGAACTATATATTCACCGCTTTATTCAATTCGAATCGATAGTTGGGTCATTTCCTGGATTTGTGTATATCGAGCTTTATCGCACATCGTAGATAGTGACACGGACTGCTAGCGCACGACCACACTCACTCGCGCTTCACCGCGTGGGCCCACGGCACTTGTCTGGACTCGTGTTCCTTGGTTTAGTGAAGTGATTTGGCGTTTGCTTGCTTGGTGTGTCGTTTTTGATTTTGTTGGCCCTAACGGGCGATCTAGGATATAGAGTTTTCTTTTTATCTCTCTCTCTTCATTTTTATTTTTCCTCTCCGAGCTCCTACTCTCACTCGTCTTCCTCGAGGACGAGGAAGAGTTCAGCTTGGGGGATTTTGACGTGCGTTTATATTTCATATATTTGCGCACGTTTTCTTCCGTGTTTTTCCGTATTTTACCGCCGTCTTATATTTGTTTTCTCGTGTTTTCTTGTTTTCTTTCACTTTTCCGTGTTTTCTGTATTTTGCAGGAGTTTACTGGCATATGGGGCATAAAACGATGATATCGCAAGTCCCCGGAGCAACGAGAGGAGTCACGTGTGATCCAGGGGGTCAAACGACGAAGATTGCATTTTTCAGCCCCTCACCCGATCGGTTGATCATCTTCAACTGATTGGGTGATGCACGCGTGCACCACCCGGACGCAGCTTGGAGCTCACGAGAAGTCAACCGGTCGGTTCGTAGGCCGGTTCAAAAGGCCCAAGTCTCTGGATTTCTACAGTAATTGCCAACCGATCGGGTGACATTCACCCGATCGGTTCACCTGTAGCTGAATCTCAAAGGCCAAGACACGGTCAGCTCAACCGGCCTCCTCACCCGACGGCACCAAGATCCAACCGGTCACATTCATATGTCAACCGACCGGGTGAAGATGACCAGGTGAAGTTCCGCATCGCGCAGTAATTCTGTGAAGCTGTTCACCCGATCGGTTGACTTGTCAACCGATCGGGTGATGTCGTTTTCTATATATAGAACCCTAGGTTTCCCAGATTCGAGAGTTCGTTATTTTTTGATGTTTTCTTCATTTTGTGACGGCTGTAATTTTCCAGTTTTGTAAGTTTTCATATCTTTGTCAAACTTTAGTATTATCTTAATTGCTTTACTACCATTGCATTTCTATTGTCTGATCATGATTTTTACGGTCGATTTCTGTTTAGATCGCTTTTTACTAAATATGTGTGAGCAGTTCCCAAATCTGGGATTTTGGCGGAAACCCCTTCATGGGCTCTTCCCGATGCGTCCATAGGGCTAGGAAATCGATAGGGATTAGGAATCTAACGTTTACGCGGGGTGTTTTATTGTCATCGGCGGGAAAAAGACCGCCTTTGACCGTTGGGCCAAGGGGGAATAAACTTGGCGGTTGACTTCCTAGCCATAGCTCACGCCCTTAGCGTAGACGTCGAATCCTAGCGCGCTGGAGCGGCAGGATGAGACGTTGGGAGTTATCGTTGCGAGCTTAGTGCTCCCGGAGTCGATCAGTGTTACTGGACACGGGAGTGCCCACTGATCGAACCCGTGAAGTCCGGTGTATCATCCTGGGCACCGACCGAAATATCGGGCCCATGGGACGCCGGTACCACTCTTAGAGGCAACGTCTCACCATTAGACCCTAATTCTGATCGCCATCCTACCCGTAGGCCGTATCGGCGAGAGTCGCTCGTTGGGGTGGAAACCAAAGTCACGGGTTTGTCCTTTCTATTGTCTATACCTTGCATTCCTTTACCATGACAACCCATCATTCGATCTGGGCTAGCTCGCCTATGGGGTGATTTTGATCCTCTTTGACACAAGCACATCCACGCCTCCCTGAGTTCGACCCACAAGCCACACTACAACACCGTGCGCTTGCGGTTACAAATATTTAAATCTCACGCCCCCGTTCGTATCATTGCACACATCTAGAGTGCAGCCGCCGGGGGGCGGGTCAGACACCCGTGTTTTGAGCTCGTGTACTTGGGTTTAAAGAGAATCATTCTCTAATCCCAATTGTGTGTGAAGTGTAACTAGATCACTATTATCCATGGGATGTGTTTGATCTAGTTGAGATTTGAGGGAATTCACCTCATCTCTCAATGTGACATTTTGAGAAGCTAATTTTGCTTTCTCAAGGGTTAAAGTATCAACAATGGTGTCATTGTTGATAATGCATGGAATGGATGACTTGCTAACTTTTGATTTCTTTAAGCTAGAGTATCTAAGCATTAAATATTGGTATTTAGCAAATATTTCTTCATTAGCTATACGAAGTTCATCCATTGTTACCTCGGTGTTATCCGTATCGGAATCACTCTCATCCGAGAGTGGGTCTTCAAGTGCCATAAAGCACATGTGGGCGCTCTCACCCTTCTCATCATCGGAATCGCTTGATGAGTCATCACTTGAGTCATCAAAGGTACCGACGAGTCCTTTCTTCTTGTCTCTCTTGTTCTTGTCGGACTTGTGGTACTTTGGTGCCTTCCACTTTTCTTTGTTGTTTAGCATTGGGCAATCCCTCTTGATGTGCCCTGGCTTGTTACACTTATAACAAAAAGAGGAAGTAGCATTAGTAGACTCAAAACGTTTATTGGAGGGAAATTTACCTTTGCGGAAGAAGCGTTGGAACTTCTTCGTCATTTGGGCCATTTCACCCAAATCCATCTCGTTCTCGGATTCATCACTTTCGGAGGATGACGAATTGGCGTTGAACGCCAAAGCTTTCTTCTTGGCCTCCGAGGGATTCAACATGGCTCGAATCTTTAATCGGTTATCCCGTCTTACTTCGTAAGACATAAGAGTCCCGATGAGATTCACCACGGTGTAGTTCTTCAAGTCATTGACCTCCTCAATGTCGATTGCTCTTCTTTCCCATTTGGAGGTCATCCCCATGATGATCTTCCTTACCTTTTCAGGGTCGGTGTAGATTTGGCCAAGGGCTTCCAATTCGTTTGTGATGTCGGTAAAGCGCCCATACATCGACGCAATGCTCTAATTTTCCTGCATGTGAAATAAGTCGAAGTTTTGCACGGCATCATATAACTTTGAAAGCTTTACCTTATTCGTTCCCTCGTGGATAACGATGAGATGGTTCCAAATTTGATATGCACTCTTACATGTGCATATCTTGTTGAACTCATTCGGGTCCAACGCACAATGAAGAGCGTTCATTGCTTTAGCGTTGTTGACTTCAGCGGACTTCTCGGAAGTCGTCCATTTCTCGAAGTCCTCTTCGGCGGGCTCGACGTACTCCTTGTGGAGAGTTCTCCAAAGAGAAGCACTCCGAAGGAATGTCTCCATCCTACACTTCCAATAACCAAAGTTAGTACCATTGAAACGTGGAGGACGTACCGTAGATTGACCTTCGAAAAGTGTGGACGCTCCATCACGGTCGTGATTGTTGTACGAAGCCGGTGGAGGAACGTTGTTGTTGTTGGATGTCATAGATGAAACCTTGCGCTCTGATACCAATTGTAAGGACCCTGTTTATGGGGAAAACACTAAAAGGGGGGTTGAATAGTGTTTATGCAAATTTAAAAGGAATTTATGCCAAATAAAATGCAATCCAACAAATAGTGCGGAATAGAAAAACAACCCAAAAAGAAACACACGCAAACGCAGATATGTTTCAAGGGTTCGGATTACCCAAGTCAACTCCCGACTTGTTCTCGGTAATCCTACGTCCCTACCACCCGGATACCACTGGATACTCAAGTTAGAACCCTAACTTGAGGTTTCCTTAAAGCCCACTTGTAGAAACCCTACAAGTGCAATCGAATACAATCGATGTCCTTGACTCCCACAACCAGGGAGCAAGCAAAAACCACTCTCACAACCGATAGCACAATTCAAATAAAGAAATTATGAAATCTGAAAGCAACACTTACAATCACCTATGCCTTGAAGTACAACTTGAAGGAGAAGTGTGATGTGTGTTGAAGAACTCTCTTGGAAGAGAAGAGAAAGCCCTTTCTCTTGACTGCACCAAATTCCTAGAAGATCAATCTTTGGTTCTAGGTTGGAGAGCAAGAGAACAAGATTTGGAAATACTTAGGGCTTTGGATTTGAAAGCTTTGATCTTTGGAAATGAAAGCTTGAAGGATTTTGCAAATGAATGAGTAACCTTCCAATGAAACAGTAAAAGCTCTATTTATAGCTTTCTCAAATCCACAAAACAGTTTAGGCAAAAACCCAATCGAAATCCGTGAGAAAAATCTCAACGGATATAATCTGAACTCACGACAGTGTACTGTTGAATAATACTCAGTCGACTGTTGTACAGTCAGCAAGGGTAGGTGAGAATTCATAACGGTAACTTACCACGTGGACAGTCGACTGATGAAGCAAAGACAGTCGTCTGTTAAAACAACAGGCGACTGTAATTTCTTCGACAGGCGACTGGCCGAGAGAAGAGTAAGTTAGACAAATACTGGAAATCTCACAGGATACAGGACAGACGACTGATGCAAATAACACAGTCAACTGTAAATCAGAACAGGCGACTGTAAACACTTGAACAGACGACTGTCAATAGCAAGAGAAATTTTCAGAGAGCTGAGATAAAGAAATGACTTACAGACAGGCGACTGTTCCAGCATAGACAGTCGACTGATCTAATAGACAGTCAATTGTATATACAGCATAAGTCGACTGGCCATAGAAGTCAAATCAAAACAGAGTTTGGTCAAGGAGATACAGGCGACTGATTTACAATACACAGTCGACTGTCACTTGGACAGGCACCTGTGAATCGTTCAACAGTAGCATGTGCAAAATAATCAGAGAAGGCCCAAAAACTACATGTAATAGTCTGTGCATAACAGGCGACTGTAGAACAAAACACAGTCGACTGTTGTTGAGACAGTCGACTGTAAACTGTCAAGCAGTCGGCTGTTATGAACAATCCTAGCACAAACAAAAGAGAATTGAATTGGGATCAAAGGACAGAGGTCTAAAGATGTCCTATGATAGAATGTAGATGTGTGTGAGTGCTCCATCAAAGTTCTACTTCTAAGCTACATACTAGAAGAGATAAAAGAAAAATTACATTGACGAATAATCTCTTCTTTCCATCGTATGAGCTTGAAGTCTTTACGGAGCTTCAATCATCAATCTACGATCATCCAATTCATATCATTTGCCATCAAATACGTTTTTGAGTCATCCATTGCTAGTTGATCTTCATAATAAGCTTAGGCAATGGATTAACTGCAAAATAGGGGATTAGTCACAAGTATTTATGTTTGCTCATATTAACACCAAGTAGGGAGAAGTCCAATATTCAACATCTCCTTCATAAGCTCGGCTCGAGAACTCGTGTTCGGCCTCTCCGTGAGCTGAACTTGATTCCACCGAAACATTTCTTAGTCGAAATCTGACTTAGGCATCGAAGGGGACTTGGTTGGAACAAAGGTCCGATCCCTCTGACGAGTTCCTTGTCTTACAGGTCAAGGGAGACGTCACCTCGCCGAAGCTTCCCTTCGGCGTCCAGTCGATCGTCACCAAGAGCGTCCTACTTCGAGGACCCGTTCGGCCGACCGACCCTGGAGGTCACCATCACCCCCACCGAAGCTTCCCTTCGGCGTACCGTCGCTCAGCCCTGAGCGTTCCCAACGAAGCGAAATGCTCGGTCGACCGATCCCGAGAATCGTTTACACCTCCAAAGACAGCGACGACCTTCGGACCTCCGGACTACCATACCGTGGTGAGAAAATACCCCGAAACAGTAAGGGTATTTAACTCTCGATCCCCCAGTTGTAAAAAGTAATATAGTTATGAAGTCGTTGAATTCGCAATGGGCAGATCGAGGGGCAAATAAAATTTGGATTTTTTTGGATTCACTTTTTTTGGTATGGTGATCATTCATGATATGTAGAACACATTCCAAAAAATCCAAAAACAATTTGAAGGAAATAAATGAAAACCTATATATGCACTATCATCACTGGAAATCTTCCAGTGCGGCCAGAACTTGCACTTTTTTCTCTTAGTATTATAATGTTTTTGTGATCCTGCACTTGAATCTCTTGTGAAAAAAACTATTACCTAATTTAAAGATAAAGTGGAGTTTACATGCATTAAAAGGTCGTTTAATCTTATCAAAAAATTGATCAGAGCTGGACTAAAATAAATAAACTGAAATTTGAAAAAAAAAAATCAATTTTAGGTTTTTATACTCTATGAAAAAGGGTGCACAATGTCCCCAAATCCTAGCTCCGTCCCAGGGACAAGTATGCTCCTCATCCTCGTGGATTCCTGCGATGAGGGAAGGTTTTGTTCTATTTAAATCATGCTTAGAGGTTTTGTTCCATTTAAATGCCCTCTCTCTCTTTGTTGTGATCTTGTACATATTTTTTTAAGAGATTATGTTAATCAAATACTCCTATACAAATTGTATCTGGGAAGAAAATTGTTACTTAAATTAAATTAAGTGAAGTAAAATATAGAAACATTAAGCAAGCTATTGGAATAAGAGGTTTGGGTCCTTAAGGCTACATATTTAGATCGATAAGCGTATTCATTTCTTAAGTATATAATAAACCACGTAGCAAAACATTCTTATTGATCCATGAAGCAAAAGCAAACTAAAGAAACACACAACATAACAATTGCTCAAGTTTGCATACTATAATCCTAAATTGCTACCGAGCCCGACTAAACTGCCTAGTATCTTCATTGCAGCATCTAGCCGGTTCCACTGCCACCGGTTTCACCATGCAGTATCCCGCTGTCGTCGCCATCGAGCTCGAGCTTGAGCCCATGCTCTCCCTTCTCAGCCTCTCCCTGCATCTGCTCAGGTTCATACCGATCCTATCATTCCCCAGCTCACACCTCCCCATCCTCCTCACGCTTTGGTTCCGACTGGCAATCGGGTTCGATCTTATCCTCACGTGTCGGCTTCTGCCCGGCACAGGCACCGGGACTGCATCCAACCCCATCAGCTTCGCCACAACGCCCGGCTTGCACCAAACCACGCACTCTCCGGCCACGGTTGGAGGCATTCGAAGACTCCTTTCCACATCCAACTCGTAACCATCCTTGCGAGAGCATACAGATTTCCTGCTCCGTTCCGTAGTACCAAAGTTGCGAAAGGAGGAACGGTACATTGCATCCCTCCCGTCAAGGGAGAACCGAGGGTACTGATTCAGAGCGTTCCTCGCGGACCTCAGGATGTCGGAATTGTTGACGCATGACATCCTCCGGTTGAGCTCCCCATAGTCGTCGAGCTTCGCCCTCCTCGCAGCAGCCTCCTCCAAGTCAAGCTGCACCAGCATCTCCTCGAGAGTCTTAGGGCTCCCGTTTAGATTGCTTTCCTCCATGTAGGAGCCGGAGAGGGACGGCACTGCGATGCAGGACACGTCTGCGTCGGCCTTGCTTTGGTTCAGCGTCGAGGTGGAGCCGACGCCGTTACAGAAGCTCCGGATACCTCTCTTCATCTTGGAGGCCAAAGAATTCTTGAGAAAGAAGAGAGAGAGGTCTCTCATGGGATGGGTAGGGAGGGAAAAGTGAGAGGAGATTGAAGTTTGGTCAGAAGGATTAAAAGGGATGGAAACCATGACTGTGAACGTGAATGAAGTGAATGCCGAGAGGTGGGATGGTAGGGGGTTATTATAGCAATCACATGAAACAAGAGGGGGGGGAGAGGCGCAAAGATTCACAGACTCTCTTTCTTGGATCAAGTAACAACAGTTCACAGATCCCAGTTCAAACTCTGGCCAATAATCTACTTCCACACTGTGGTTGAAGAAATAGAAATATGCGGTTGGTTAACAACCCCTCTGATCTCATGTGATCTCTGAGATAACCTGAAAGGTAAGCGTAAGTGCAAGCAATCCATTGCAGTCTGTGGGATAAACTTAAATTTCAGAATATTGAGAAGAGAGAAGATAATGTACATGGACTGATAACTAGCGGACCAACTATAAACACACAGGGAAATGAGTTGCATGGCTTGTGTCTGGGTCCAAGTTTCGGACTACTTCGACTACTGTCGCGATCTCAAAAAGCGCCCGGGTGGATCACGCTTATTATCACGGGCCAGTGATGAAGACGACGATGAAGCGTCCTTTCCAGACGTTCTTGCGCCACACAGATCTTTCCCCGTCTTTCCCTTGAAAGGAAACCGCTTCTTGAAATGACTCTTCAACAACGAGCCGCCTCTTCGTTGCCGCGACAGAGATTGGTTTCTCCTCGTGTCGGCGTCGCTCCCATTGGGATTGGGACTGCTGCTGCTCCCAGCTACATCAGCGGAAACATTGGTTCTCAGGCTCTTTCTCACAGACTTTAACGCCGCCTGCAGAGGGTCGGGGAAAGAAACAGCTCCGTCGCTACAATCTGCTTTTTGGCAGACGGGGCAAGGTGGCTCGTGGATTTGGCTCTTGGGCGTGGTCTCCTCCAGGCACTCCGCATGGAAGACATGACGGCATGGAAGAATTCCAGCTACTGGCATGTCGCTGCTTCTAACAATACGGTGTGTGCTCCACGGAGATTTTTGCCACAGCGGCCTCACGCATAGTGCACACTTTTGATGCCTTGCTGGACTGCCGATATATGGAGACCATGGGGTATCCAAACCGATATGCTCTGTGGTGTCGATAGTGTCTCCTTCAAACCCAAATTCGTAGCTGCTTGCGTTACTCCATCTGAATCCTTCTCTCCGGGAAGAGCTCGCGTTTGGGTCTGGAGAGGCCTCCATCCGCTGGAGTTGAGAAAGAGCTTTGTGGAACTTCAGGTCATGGCTAAACGTGCTTCTGGGTTTTATGCTGCTTCCTATGTTTGGACCCGCTACACCGTGGATTTCTCCATCAGAGACAGGATTACGGTAGACAAAAGGATAAACTGGTTTTGACATGAAGGAGCGGCGACCAGAGAAGTTGCGTGGTGGGAAGTATATTGGCTTGCTGGTAGAACTGGGCTCAGAGAGTGGGGATGGAGAGCCAAGGCTGCTCGACATTGAGGGAAATCTGCTTGTGTATCTATGCTGAAAACCACACAAGTAAAGAATCTTAGCACAAAATGAAAATGTGTTCTTCAAGAATGATGAACCCGATGAGCAGAATATATGTTACCCCATTTCTCTCAGAAAATATGGAAGTCTCAGGCCTTGCTCCTGACGAAGTATAAAAGAAATCCAAATCAGTTGAAAAATTTTAGACTTGATAAAACAGTTCAGTGTTTCTTTGAGATGAAGGCAACACAGCTAGTTTCAATCTTCTGAAACGGTGCAGTTATCAGAAAAGGTTTTTTTCAGGGTTCTCTGCTTGCCATCTCTGCCAATATTATGGACTGTATGAGTGTAAATGAATGGACGCATCTACAGCAAAAATAACTTCACTGATAGATCATCATCCAAGCTAACACTAATCTCATGTTTTGAGAATAAACTGTACATGTTACGGATGTATTCCATAACAACCAATATTATAGACTGTATGGGTGTAAATAGATATATCCAAAATATCCGAATCTGCTCCATATCCGCATTCATTTAAGCGGATTCGCGGATTCGAATATGGGTATATATGATCCGAATCGGATGTTTAAACTGATATCTGCATAAAACAGTGTAGATTTTAGATAGTATAGTTAGGGCTGTTGACGAACAGAACGTTCGCCGAACTACTCGTGAACAAGCTCGGTACATGTTCGTTTACATTCGTTCAGGAAGCTTAATGAACAAGCTTGAACAGATTTTTAGAGCTCGGTTAGTAAACGAACAGAGCTTGAATATAACTGTGTTCGCTCATTTATGTTCATGAACAAGCTCGTTAAGTGTTCGTGAACAAGCTCGTTAAGTGATGTTCATAAACAAGCTCGTTAAGTGTTCGTGAACGAACATGTACCGAAAATAGTAAATTTAGACAAATACTATATTTTTACTATGCTTTGAATGGATGCTTGTAATGGGATTTATGGAGCTATTATGCTGGATTTATTTGTTTTTGTCCTGAAAATATGTAATCCTTTTATTTAATTGATTTAGTCATTGGCAATTATGTTTAAATATTATTATTCCTGATTAAAAAATTGACGTTCGTTTGTTTGATTGAAAATTTGTTTATGAACAAAATTGATTGTGTGCTCACGAACATGTTCCTGAACTTGTTCACGAACAAGCTCGATAAGTCTTGTTAACGAACAGAACATTCGATTAACTACTCGTGAACAAGCCCGGTAAATGTTCGTTTACGTTCGTTCGATAAGCTTAACGAACAAGCTTGAACAGGTTTTTAGAGCTCGGTTAGTAAACGAACAGAGCTTGAACATGGATTTTGTTCATGAACAAAAACAAGCTCCATGTTCAAGCTCGTTCATCAACAGCCCTAAGTATAGTATCTGATGCCTTAATTATCTGCTCCACGCGTGTATGTCCACGTGTGCATGGGTAATCAAAATTGTAAGTAATTTGGAATATTGTTTATGTGTACAATTTTTTGTAATTAAAACACATTAATTGTAACGGAAGTCATTCTCAACATTTACCTTATTTTGCTTGTACCAATTTCAATTTTTCACATTCCAAAAAGAAGTGTGACCCTTCCTATTCCAATAATTCATTTCTGTCTATTAGTCCCAAGTCATAGTAACAGAGTTTTTGACTACTAAAAATCTTACGAGTCTCTCAACGTCATGTGGTAGTCATTAAGGTAAAGGCACAGAAAGCATATTCAAATAATATCCAAATCCGAATATTAATCGGATTCAACTACGGATAGTACAGTCAATATCCGATCTGATATCGAGATTCAAAAATCATATTCGGATTCAAAGTATCTACTCCACATCTGCTCTGTTTACACAATTATTATAGGGTTATGGAAGTCAAGCATGTATATCCTCATGGTACCCATCTTTATTTGAGCCATTATGGCTTGTCCAAAAAAACAGGATTTATAACATAAATGCATCTCATGATTGTAGAAGCTAGGGGGCAGAGTCGGTCTTGTTACCGTCTCCACAAACCCCGAGGCTTACCAGCAAGATCAGAGAGAAATGCCGCCCCAGAAAGTTAATTGATATTTGCTCAAAATGCTAATGGTCCAGTGTTAGCAGATCCAACCTGGCAGTTGATTGATATGGAGCAAGCAAACAGCCTTCCAGCAAGCTAACTGTAAACAATCTGCCCAGCCCTAAACAGATCTCACTAGAATCCTCAGATGCCCGTATTCGATATCCGTTAGCGAGTCAACAAAAAATGCCAAATTAGATGGACACAACGAGCTATACGGGCATCCAGAAGAGCAGTCAGCCTCTCTTACTAGCCGTGTTTGCCTCAGCCCATAGTTCGCCAATCTCTTGAGACTGCAAGTTTTTGCCCTATGAAAACATTAAAGCTTTGTAAGGATATTTGATTATCCTCCAGATTTCACGAGGTTCATTGGATCCACAGGGCCGCTTGAGGTCCACTGACCTGTTTCGACTTTTTCACCAATAACACCTAACAAAGGACAATATAAGAACCATTTATTTTTGCAATCCATTGCCATAATCCCAGGGATCCACTTTCCTTTATGATCTGACTTCAAGGCTTGTTCTCATATCCCTATCTTTCCTTTGTATCTTTACAGGCAAGACCATTATGCATTAAGGAATAGCATAATACCAAGCAGCCATCACTAAATTTAACTTACATCCCATGATTTTGTGGATAACATCTGCATAGAGATGTACATGCAGCAGATACAAAGCATCCATTGCTACTATAGTATTTATTGTATGTGGTGAGAGAAATTGGAGGTAACTAACTAGGGATTTGTAAAGATAAAAATTAATATGTTTTAGGCATATCCCCATGGAACCGAACGTAACCGCCTTCAACATCCCACATATCAAAGATTCATTCGGACCATGGTTCAAGGTTTCGGCCGATACCCATGGGTATCGGCCGTTTCGTTTCGGTCTCGGTGGGTACTGAGACCGAAATGAGGGGTATGTTCCGGTCTCGGCTGAAACGGCGACGTTCCGGCCGGTTTCAGCCGAAACCTGCCGGAACGTCGCCGTTCCGGCCGGGACCAATTTATAAAAAAAGAAAAGATAGAGAGGAAGAACATCAACGAGAAGTGGAAAAATGAAAAAAAATCTACATCTACATCAAAAAAAGAAGAAAAGAAGAAGAGGGTGGAAGAGACTTACCTCACCGTCGGACCCCCGCGATCCTGGCTCCAGCCTCCCCCGCCGCGTCCCCGAAGATGAAGATCCCGCCGCCGCCTCTTGAAGAAGAGAGTTAGGTCACTGGATAGTGAGGGTAATGGGGGTAATGAGGGTAATGAGGGGTGCTATTCACATTACACATTGCTAAACATATTGCATTTATTTACAAGTTTGCCATTGTCTTTTACAATTTTAATGGCAGAACTTGTAAATAAATGCAATATGTTTAGAAAAATGTGTATGTGACTAGCAGCACCAGGCATTTGAAACTGAAATTAATATTAAAACTGATTTGATAGGATGTTTAGCAATATGTTTAGAAAAATGTGTATGTGACTAGCTGCACCATTAGTGTATAATATTAAAACTGAAATTAATATTTACAAGTTTGCCATTGTATAAGCAAAATATGTTTAGCAATATGTATTTCTAATTTTTGATAGTATTATATAAATATGTAAATACATATTAGTAAACAAATTTGATAGTATTTGATAGTATTTGTTTAATACTTTAGTTGTTAAGTATTTGATAATTTAGTATTTGAGAATATTTGATAGTATTTGAAATGTTTTAAGTATTTAAAACTATCGATACAGACAAACCGAAACCTACGTCCGAAACCGCCGAAACGGACGATACCGATACTGAAACCTAAATTTTCAAGAGAGCGATACCGAGACAGAAACCGAGACCTCAAACCTTGATTTCAAATGTCCTGATATTAATTAAAATTCTATATTTTTGTATTTTAAAAAAGGTTCGCAAATTTTGGTGGGTAGATTTGAATTTGTGATTCTTATCTATGGAAGTTACAAATTATAATGGAACTTTTTCTACGAAATATTCGAATTTTTGCTGCAACTACTGGCATGTTCTGGAATCTCCACAAACCTGGGAGCTCTCAATGCAAAACTCTATTGATCGTAGTACACTTTGGATATTTAGTTAATGAGATGCATCTAGATGTTATTGTTACATGTTGGTGTTGATTTCGTATGAAAAAGGATTCATGGAGCCACACTCCAAATTCAGTTAAAGTTCCTTCTAATTTCAATTATTCAAGTATAACATCAATTTGTTTTTACTATCTTTAACACTTCTTGGAGCTTTATACTTGCTTCCATTTTTTGCAACAACGTCTTTTTCAAAACAAAGCTGAAAAAATCATATTAATTGGATGTTACACTCTTTGCATTTTCTTTATTTAAAAAAAAAATTGGTCAGAGTATGTGCTTAGTAATTAACACGTTACATGATCCATAATGAATAAGCTTAACAAGAGTTGGAGGTGACCACCTCATGGTGTCATGAATTGGGCAATTTGGTCTTCTAAAACAACCAAAAAAGATACATTACCAAGCCACTTATGCTTCCAAGTGATGCTTAGCCAGCCAAAGAGACAACAACATGAGGTAAATTTGGCTTTTCATGACATGAGTAAAAACCACTGCCAAATTCCATGTGCAATGATCACCTATCTCAAGTGTTGTTTTGCATGTCTTGCCTTGCACGGTATAAGGTACCGAAAAAGGAATTCTCTTTATACTGCAGTTCATAGTACTGAGCTTGCAATATACATACTTTCATACCAAAAATTTTATCCTTTCGGTAGCTCAAACAAGTTGATGGAATTAATATTTCATTGATCCACTTTCATGATGCTTTTGATTGAATTATAGGGTGATACTAACCAAGAGCATCTGGATTGGCCTATGTAAACAAAATGCACATACAAAAATATATGATTGGGAAAGAAAGCAGATGAACAGGTAAAGTAGAAGGATGAATTGAAGAAATCTAACAGACCAAAAAAAGAATAAAATTGAGACAACATCACAATTGATTGATTTTAAAATTGATATTGGGGGTGAGAATGCCAGAGGAAGTTGATAAAGCCAAAAGACCAAACTAGATTCCAATTTTTTTTATTCACTAGCAAATTCAATTGCATAAGACCAACGATTAATGATCAGAAAGCTAGGATGTGTTTCTAGAATTCCAATACAAATCTTTGATTCTTGTGTTTGGCCCACAATAATTTATATTTAGCATAGGCAATATAGGACAAAATAGAATCCATCTTTAGAAAAAGATGAAAGAGTATTCTACCTTTTCAAGCCCTATACTTCTATGTTCCAACTTCCAAGCCAAACATCTAATACAGATCATATGCATTCTTCCTTCTCAAACATATGAAGCTTCTGTCATGGAATTCTACAATATTTGTCTCATAATTGTTAGGATTAGGGTTTATGGCCTATCAGTAATTTCTAAGCACATGGACAAAACCGTAGGGTCCGTGAATAGATATGTAATTTTGGACTGAAACCTCTTAGTCAGTGATATTTTGGTAATTTTGGGGTGGCGGCTCATTAGGAGATGTGACAACAAATAAGGGAAAAGATTAGGATGTGGGATATCATTAATTTTGTGAAGAAACCCCTCTAGGAGTTAGATAGAACCTTAGATCTTGAAGAGTTGGGTTTTTCTCTTGAAGTAAAAGCTAGAAGAGCGGCATCCTCTCGAAAGAGATACACTATCTTTGTACTTTCTTTCGAGATGTAATAAACATCCCACCTTTACCCAAAAATCCACTAAAACCCCAAAATTTATTTTCAATTCTCTTGCGGATCACATCAATTAGTATCATAGTGTACATCCTAAAGTCGGTAGCAAAAAAGATGGGTGCTTGAGAGGAACGAAGCCGAGCAATATTAAAAGAGCTGATATCCATATCGGCATAATTAGAGGAGATCTTACGTCTTCTGAAGGTCACAAAGCCATATTCGTAGAAAAATGAAATCGGCAACACAGATCTGACGTTAAATGCGGTGCCTTTAGACAATGACAAGAGAAAAATCCTTCCTTTTGAGGAGAAGATTCATCAACAGGACGATCTGAATTAGATCTGGTAACCGACGACGACTCCGAACATATCTAGAACTAAAGGCAATGCCTTTAGACAGGAAAAAGAGGAAAGATGTCACCTTTGACAAGAATCTACAACAAATTGACAACGGATCACACACGAGGGGCTCAAATCCTCACATACAAACATGAGGGAGGCAGACGAGACAGAAGAACACGGGGGAAAGACCCGGCAACCCCCAAGGGGAAGGCGACACATGGGTGGGCCGCCAGGAGGCTCCCGATCTCCTAGCATACCGCCCAAGCCAAGGCAAGCCCTGGGCTGGCCTGCCATGATGCCTCCAGCCTTCTGGTGGGCCACCCAATGGCCCACAATCCCTGGACAGGTTGTTCCAGGGCCCGATGACCCGAAAATATTCCACATGGCTCGCGGGCCGTGGTTAGCAGATAGAGCCCATTCGGGGCCTCGACGACAATACTTCAAACGTAACCGACTTTTAAGCGAGCTTAATGATCATCGTGACTTCTATCTGGGATTTGTTAAGAACGGTGAAGACTGTGGGTGACCGTACGACCATGGGAGAGACGCAAGACTTCGAGGGAACCAAATGAGACCCAAAGGAAGGAACTGTCCTTTCGAAAACAATGACAATAGCGACGAAGGCATTCCAAGGTTTGACCCATGAGGGGACGAGCACCGCATTTGTAATAGCGGAGCCCACAGACTTCATGCATCACCTTGAGAAGGTTCTTTAGTAACAGATTAATGTTTGTATTAAGATTTATGGCCTATCAGTGGCAATCTGTAATTTCTTGATACATTGGCAAAACTATAATTTTAGGGATCCATGGGCAGATCTGTAATTTTGGATTATAACCCCCAAGTCAAGGGTATTTTGGTATTTTTAGGTGGCAGGTCATTAGGATAGTTGAGTATACACAAGGGGAAAGATTAGGATGTGGGATATGATGAATTTTGTGAAGGAAGCCATCAAGGAGTTAAATAAAACTCTAGATCATAGAGAATTACGCTTCTCTTGAAATAAAAGCTAGGAGATCGACCTCCTCTGGAAAGAGATCTACTATATTTGTATTTTCTTTTGAGATCCAATAAAAATCTTATCTTTTTCCAAAAATCTACTAAAAATCTTAAATTTCTTTTCAATTCTCTTACGGACCATATCAATAATTTTATCCATTATTGATCTATTCCATCCAGTAATATAGCCGATTAAAGAATGAATGTTGATAGAACACTCTACACATGCTTGTAAGAAGAAGACATCTAGTCGTGATGATCATATATTCTTTCTGGGATGATAGATTTCTTATGGATGACCATAGTAATTTCAATACGTCTTTCTTGATATTTGTAGTTAGGATAAAAGTAACAAGATTGTCAAGTCTTGGTCGACTATTTTGCATTTTGCATCCAAAATGTCTGTTAAAGAGCAATTTGGATTAGATAGGCAATCCATCTTGTCAGTATGCATTGTGATGTATGTGAATGTTCGATTGCCAATAACATCTTAATTCTTATTCAAATTCAAAAAATAGTTACCCTATTTATATCTTAATGGAGAATGTTAATTCTTAACCTATTTGTTCGATTTTATCCATTTAATTATAATCTTATCCATAACTCTTTATCCATAAAGCGTGATGTTTAACTTAATTTTTACTTTGAAAATTTTTAATACTTATCTTAACTTATGCTCCTTTTTTTATTTGAACTGTTCTTAAGCATTCATAATCACACGATACTTACATCAAGCCTGTCTAATTTGAAAACAGACAAAAAGTTTCCATACTTCTCAATAGAAGTCTCACTTTATTTTTTTCCACTAATTTCCAATTAATATTGTTGTCTTCCTGATGTTTGCATAGCAGATTAAAAATTAGACATGTTTGATTGATATATTGTCAAGTTTTATTCTTTTTTAAGATTAATCTTCTATTTCAGAAATTTCCCTGGTTCTATTTTTCCCTTATTTTAGTTATAAACATGTGAAATTACATACTCTCTAATTCTTTCTTTTCACATTGGCCGTAGATTGACATGTACAAGTAGGTACTTTAAAAGTTTCTTTATATCAGTTGTTAATAAAGAAGTTTTGGGTTAAAACACTCATATAATCTCTTTTTATATTAATTATACAGTTTTGTTTAGTTGTTACATAATTTTATTAAATTGAGCAAATCTAACAAATGAAGTTAATTCTAATAGTATCATAGATAAATATAATTATATACTTAATTATACTTATCATCTATGTATATTATAAAATATGTTTTTTGAGCAACGGACCTATGGCTTCTTCCAAAAAAAAGTTCGTATTTTTAGAATTCCTTTCTGAACCGGCATAGCACGAGCCAGTAAGCTAGTACATTTTAAAACAAAAATATGTCAATGTAGCACCCAACATGCATTGAGGAATGTTAATTAAGAGTATCGTGACTGATGAATTTCAAACAGCATAATGTCCAAACATGAACGGTTTCAGGATATGAGTGCCCCTATTACATTGAACATTCATATGACTACAAGCAAACAATTCAGCTAATTGACAAGACATCTACTTGCAAGACAAGACTGATTGATAAAGCAAGAGATGAACGGAGAGTGATGAGCTGATTTTCAGGCTTATTTCATGACTTGTCTGCCCATTCTTGTTCTCTTTAATGTAAGTCAAGCCTCTTCAAGCATGAAACAATAATTTTCCAACTACAAGCCATCAGAAAGACCAGAAGCCATTCGCATCACCAACCACATACACCAGAATCATTTGATTGTTGGCCCCTCTTTGACCAAATTCAGTACCTGACCAGTTATAATTATATGTTGCAGTTTTAAGGTCATTATTGAAGTACAAAAACAGACATGTATCCTCTATCATACTTATGATTCTTTTCTTTGTTTCATAAAACTTTGTCAAAGCCTTCTGTGTAACACTAATTTCCTTATAATGTCCAGTTCCTAGAATCATCTAATATGTGGTTCAATTGTACCACATCCAACATAAGCACTAAAAGCTTATAACTGGTAACTAAAATGAGTTGTACATTGATAATAAGCCTGGTACCAAAGATATAGTAATAAAACATCAAGCAAGATCACAGACATGAAATAATTATCAAGTTTTTTGAAATTAAGCCATATATAGATATCTGATAATCAAACATACCTCCTGAAGGTGTAGAGAACTCGCCAAAGTCATATCTTTGTACAGGTGGCGTCCACCGAGGTACTTGGTGGTTGTCAGATGGGCTACCATAATAAGAAAGTGCACCGTCAGACACCGAATGGTGATGATGCAGATACTGTGCGCTGCTGACTCCACTTCTACTTCCCCTGCTGTGTGAGGATGCCGAAGACCCATTGATGGCAGCCCCATTTGTTAACCGAGGTAGTCCATCAGGATGAAACCCACATTCCCATCTCCTTGGCATTGGAGGGGAAAAGCTTGAATTTATTCTCCAGTGCGGTTCATTATGATCCATTGAGCACTCCCCGCTGTCAGAACTAGATTTTGTTCCATGTGGCCCAGCGGCCACACAACAGAGAGCGCCCGTCTTAGCTATTTTTGTACAGTAACATGTAAATCCAACGGACACAATTATATGCCGTGTTCTAAGATATTTGGTTCCTTCTTGATCATCTACTAACCTTCACTTCCAAAATTAGTAGTGATGGTCAAACAACAGAATAAGCATCCAAGGTTAGACCATTAGAGGTTTGATAAGGTAACCTGTAGCAGAATTCAAATTTCAAGAATTATGAAAAGATTTTTGCAAGAAATCTAACCTAAATTGCAACAGTACATAAATGTGTTAAGACGTTATTATTGTTTGGCACAAAGTCTAAATTAGACATATAAAATGATACCAAAAAGAGAAAAGAGAACTGTGGCATTGAACTTTACATGTTAAATATGTTACGCTGGAAGGTGATCAGCATCTGGCACCCCACCCTAAGAACCAACTCTCCGATGATACAGCAACTTTATACCATATAATTAATGTTCCACAAAATCTGCAAGAAAATGCATATCATCTCGCACATTTTGTAGGGGCAACTTCCAGGATTTATCAGATATTATAAATAATGAGAGAACAAAAAATTTACAAGCAACGGCAAATAAAGGTAAATGTTTATAATATGCTAGGAGTAAAACATCTCAATCCCCGTGTCCATTCCGACTCAATTGGTACAATTCAATTATTAAACGAATGTGATTAGCAGATAATGAAGAATAACAACCTTTACACATTCCATTATTTTTATAATAGAAGCAAGTCAATTATTTAGATGGACAGTAGAGGAATATAACTAATCATGCACAAAAAAGGCGAGGCCCACCGAAGTGTGCACAGTGGTTCCTAATGATGAGGCAAAAAAACATAACTTTATCTTCACTCCTACAGTGAAACAATTTTTTAAGCATGCAATAATGTGTATCAATATTCTATTCAACCTAAAGATTTTTCCCTTATTCCTATCGATAGTAAAGCAAACAATTAAACGCCCATTATCATGTCAATTTCAGGACAAAGCAAAATATAATAAATGCAGCTTCGGACAGCTGTTTCTGAAACCAATACAATCATTAAAACATAAATATTTCGGATCATTACCAGTATGAAAAAGGCCTGATGCCTATATCGACTGATTGCAAATTAATCTAATGCTCAATTCACAGCTACTGAAACAGATAAAAATAATTTCATTGAATCCAATACATCCAATCCAGTCAATAGAACATCGCAGCACCAAAGAAAAGGTACCAATAGATTATAAATTGCTGCTACATCAACAATATTCTCTAACAAAGTAACCCCCCAATGAAAAAATAATAATTGAATGGGGGTGTTCATGCACCTGAATTAGTGCAAATGGAAGAAGATCCTGTCAAATTCAATCAAAAAACGAAAAGCCCATCAAAAAAATCGCATTTTGAGAGGACCCAAATCAAGAAACCAGCTCCCTGACCGCAACATTCCATGAAATCACATGAAACAGCCAATAGAAAAAGCAAAAGTCCCCAATAGAAAGGCGACCCAACATGCAGAATAAGGAAAAGGAGCTACCTGATGAGAGATTTTTGTGCTTGGTACAACAGTGCGGGGGGATTTTGGGGGCAAAAGGCAATTGAAGAAGAAGAAGAAGAAGAGAAAGGGTCAGAAAGGTCCAAGCTTTTTAATGATAAGAGGAGGGAAAAAACACAAAAGGGGTCGGGCAGGAACTATAGAGAATAGAAGCTGAGGACGATGAAAGAGACGACTCGCCCTGAAAGACGAACGAATGACGATGTCTCATGTCTGTCTATCCTCCCTCTCTCTCTGTCTCGCGTTTCTCTATCTAGAACCTAGAAATAGCAAAGCCATCCCCTTTAGATTAGGGTTGTTACTGTATGATTGGCATTTTGCGGAGACGTTCGTGAGCCAGAAGGTGCACAGATCAGTGAACGCGTGGCGTATAGATTTGGGAACAGGCACGTTACAGCTAGGGATGGAGGGGGGCCGGGACGGCTATGTTTGGATGGATCACTGCTCCGTAGATGTCCAAGGAGCATATAGACAGCTTTTATGCTACGTGAACGAAGGGGGCTTGTGTTCAAGAAAACAACTAAAGAACCATTCTAATTAAATTATCAAAATAAATCAAAAGAAGATGCATGGCTAAATTTTGGAAAACTACCTCGTATTTTTGCTGAATTCCAAAAAAATACATCTTATTTTGAAATAATCGTAAAATTACCGCATACTTTTCATGTTTCGATAAACTCTCTCATACTTTGGTTTCGTAAAACTGCCTCATACTTTACTTAATTTCGTAGAACTACTTCAAACTTTGGTTTAATTTCGTAGAAATACCTCATACTTTGATATATGAGGGATGGAGGAGGAGGGAGGCGGCGGCGTGGTGGTGGGGAAGGGGGGTGGGGAGGCTACGGTGGAGGGAGAGGGAGGGGGCGGCAGTGAGGGAGGGGGGAGGATCGGCAGCGATGGATGGAGGGCGAAGGGTGGCGGTAGGGTGAGTGGGAGGAGTGTGGTGGCGGATGGAATGGGGATCGGCGGTGATGGATAGAGGGCGAAGGGCAGCGGTGGGGAGAGGAGGATATAAGGATGAGTGAGTTTATCGAAACCTGAAAAGTATGAGGTAGTTTTGCGATTATATTAAAATAAGAGGTATTTTTTTGGAATTCAGCAAAAGTATGAAGTAGTTTTCCGAAATTAAGCCAAAGATGCATTGGTCTACCTCTACGTCCACCATCGGTATTTTACAACATATCATTGTTGGAAGTATATATCAATTTATTTTATTTTTTTATACATCGGAATAAAACTACATCAAGTCATAGGGAAACCCCCCTTTGTACACCCGTTCATGTTACATCCATAAGAAGAAACTGGAATAATGAAGATGGAGGGAGGTCCCAAATCTGTAGTTCCACATCCAAATGACAACATATTGACGCCAGCGCGTCTACATAGAAATTATCCTCACGGAAGACATGTCGGAAGGAGCAGAAACAAAAATTTGATGCCAACTATCTGATATCAAGAATGAGACTCTGCATAGGAAGAAAGGATACGTCAGACGCCTCAATAAGGAGTAAAGCGACCTTGGAATCTAATTCACACATAATATGTCAGACGCCTCAATACGTCAGACATCGTCAGACGTCTCAATAAGGATACATCCAAGCAATCTCCAATCCCCAACGAAGGGCCTGCAGCTCCGCGTTTAGGATAGTACAAAGTAGTGGTTGTTGGAAACATAAAGTTTCTCTTCCCATAAAGTTTTGATGATACAATAATTTATATATATGTGTGTACACTAACTCTTTGGATGCAGATTATCAAGCTCAAACTTTCACATATGACAATCATCAAAGTTACGTTGCAAGAACAAGCATCAAAATGCACGATGAAGCTCAAGCAATGCATTCTTATTTCTTGAGAAAGATGATGTAATTCTATCTTTTATTCTTGCAGAACTTTAGATTGTTAAAGCCTTGATAATATCATATCTTAGTTCTTTAGGACTCAGCATCAAAATCCAAACTTCAGAAAAATTAGCAGACTAATATTTTTTCCTAGTCGACTAATAATTTTTATATGAAAAATTAATTTTTGGTCAAAAACTATTTTTTAAACATAAGGATCATTTTCTGAAAAATTTCTTAAAATTTTATTTTTAGTCAACTAATAAGTTTTCCTAGTCTGCCGGACAGTTTTTCAAATAGTTATAACGTCAGTTATAATAACTGATTTCTATTAAATATTTATTTTTATTTAATGGCAGTTGGAAACTACTTTCGAACATCACTTTGTCAGTTCCTAGCCGTTTCTGTCCGTTTGTGGAAGTGTATTTCTGTTGTACTATCAAAAGACACTTTAACAGCCATTTTCTGACCTGGCAAGACTATTAGTCGACAAATAGTTTTGACTAGTCGACTAATTTTTGGAAAAACGTCTCAGAATTTTTTGAAAATTTAGGCAGTTGTCCAACGTTCGAAAACTAACTTTTTAGACTATAAATAGACCCCCCAGACCCCTGCCTAAATCACACGAAAATTCTCTCACTTTCTCTTTTCTTAAGTTTTCTTTCTCTCTCTAGAAAGAGTGAGATTTTCATATTTACATAGGGAAAACTCTGCAGAAATTCAGTCCCTATAAGAAGTCCAAGTTCCAAGAGTGTTCTTCACAATTCACATCTTGAACTTTAGAGATTCCATCACCAACCTTGCGCAATAATTCCGTCAATTATCAAGGCTATAGGTGATATTGTTTTAACTCTTTTCTTTTCTTTATTTGGTGAATCTCTTGTTGAAGAGGTTGTACAAGTTTGCAACACGGGGAGTGTTGGCATCTTTGTATGTTGATTACTTGCGGGGATCAAGTGTTTTAGTGGATTTAAATCTCTACGGGGTAGGGGACTGGACGTAGGATCACAAGGATCCGAACCAGGATAAAAATATCTGTGTTTGCTTTTGCTTTTTCTGGATTGTGATCTTTCTATTTTCCGCACTTTCATTGCAATTTTTTATTAACTTTTAATTTTGCAGTATCGTCGTGATTTATACTATTCACCCTCCTCTAGTGTATTTGGTGTGCCAAGAGATCTAACATTTGGTATCAGAGCAAGGTTAAGATGGCATATACCTATCCGACGAACAGTTCAACATCTTCATCACAATTTCCAGAAGGGCACTCTACTACAAGGCCTCCACTATTCAATGGTTCCAACTACTCCTATTGGAAGACAAGGATGACAATCTATCTTCAAAGCATCGACTACGAACTTTGTAACATGTTGGAAACTCAATATGAGCAGCCTACCACTCCATATGCCCAATGGACCGCTAATGACAAAACTGTTGCAACTCGCAACTCGAAAGCAATGAATGCACTATTCTGCGCAATGGATAAGAATGATTTTAACCGTGTCTCCCAGGCTAAAACTGCATATGACATCTAGCATACACTCCAGGTAACTCATGAAGGAACTAATAAAGTTAAGGAAACTAAAATCTTTGTTCTTGTTCACATGTTTGAGTTATTCAGAATGAAGGAGAATGAACCAATTGGAGAAATTGATCACTCGTTTCATCGACATTGTCAACTCCTTAATTGCCCTTGGCAAAACCTACTCTCAAACTGAACAAGTACGGAAGATCCTTCGTGCCTTGACACCAGAATGGAAAAGAAAGACTACAGCAATAGAAGAAGCCAATGACTTATCAACACTCACCGTTGAAAGCCTTGTTGGAAGTTTGATGGCCTATGAAGTACAACTTCAAGATCGCAAAGAACAAGCAGATACAAAGAAGAAAACTCTTGCCTTCGTCGCTTCATCAGACACCGATGACTCAGACATGGACGATGAAGACGTGGCACTAATAACTAGAATCTTCAAGAAGTTTCTACGAAGAGGTAAGTTTAAAAGTTTTAAGCCTAAAACTACTGATGCTTCTTTGTGTTTTCAATGCAACATGCCAGAACATATGAAAAAGGATTGTCCACTTCGTAAGCCTAAAGAAAGGACATTCAACAAATTCAAGAAGGATAAGAAGTTCGATAAGAGAAAGAAAACACTAGCAACAACATGGGACTCTTCATCTTCAGATGAAGATGAAGAAGTCAACAATCAATCACTAAAGAAAATGCTCATATGTTCTTTATGGCACAAGATGATAATGAGGTAAGTGTTTTAAATAATGAAGAATTACTAGAAGCCTTTAATGATTTATATATGAGATTCAAGAAATTGAATTCTCGACATAAGGCATTAGTTCTTTCTCATCAAGAACTAACTTCTTCATCTTCTTCATTAGATAGTATTAAATTTGAGAAAGATTCATTATCTTCTCAAAATATTAAGTTAATACATGAAAATGAGATTCTCAAATCTGAGAATCATAATATGGTCACACGTATTTCTGCTTTAGATAAAGATATTTCTTCCTTAAAATTGAAATATGATGACATGTCTTCTAATGTTAGCAAATTCATTAAAGGAAAGAATAATTTAGATAATTTACTTAAAATCCAACATCCTGCAAATCATAGACAAGGATTGGGTTATAAGAATACTCCCAAATCCAATATTCTTGGTAATGTTGTTTTAGAAAAGAAAGCTCATGTATATGTTAAGGCTAAGAAAACTGATACTTCTAATTTTATGAAAAAGGATATTATTCATATTCAAAAGAAGAACAATTTTATTATATCTTCTAAGAAAATTATTATGCATAATATTTGGGTTTCCAAAGATATTTGTTTATATGATAAAGATACATATGTTTCTAATTTTATGAAAAATGTTATTCTTTCTCCTAATTATTTGAAGAAACCAAATTCCACTTGGGTTTGGTTTCCTAAAGACTAATCCTAATGACCCATATAAAATGGTACCAATATTTATTGTTTATCTTTCAGGTACCTATAAAAGAAAGATGGATACTAGATAGTGGATGTTCTAAACACATGACCAGGAACATTAAATTTCTATCAACAGTACAATTCAAAGATGGTGGCACTGTTACTTTTGGTGATAACAACAAAGGTAAAGTGATTGGCATCGGAACAGTTGGACATCCAACTAAGCCAATCATCGAAAACGTGCTCCTCGTTGATGGTTTGAAACATAATCTCTTATCCATTTCTCAATTATGTGATAAAAATTTTAAAATAGTTTTCAAAAAGAATGCATGTATTATATATGATCTTAATATGACTAATATTTTATTTCAGGGTAGTCGTAAGAATAATCTATATATTAAAACACAGCTATTTTTGAATCCTAGGGCTGACTGGGACAAGCTGATGTCATGCTGATGTATAAAGAGGTTGATATAAGAATGGCTAGGATTTAATCTTGGTAAAAGAAGGGTTGAGATGAGTGTTTGGAAAAACCACCACTTTTTTCCTTGTGTTTTCAAACCCCCACAATCACTACATTTGCGCAGAATAGCACATATTTCCCACTTTTGCTAAAAAAACCATCTCATTTCACTTTTTACCCACACGCCATACACAAACACACACTTATGCACTTCCACCCTTGGCGCCGAAGGCGCCCGTGCTGATTTGTTGTTTCGACTTGTTACGCCTATTTGACCGAGACCCAAAAGACACGAGCACAGGAGCCCAATTGCTGGCCAAGAGCCCATCTACGTATACCGGCCCGTGTCGCAAGACCCACTAAGGGACCCCCCTGCTATCGATCCGACCCGGCCCCGGTACCCGCTGGTCACTCGCCCACTCCTGCGATAACCGCTCCCCCGGTTCCGCGACCACTAAATGACGGTAATGGGGAGGTGCGGGCATGGCGCAAGGGGCGGCGACGGGGGGGCGGATTGAGGGGGCACGATTGAGGGCGGGCGAGGGAAGTGGGCCAGAGGCAATCACGCTGGGAGCTCTTTAAAAGGGCTAGGAGGACGACGAAGCAAGGGACCGCATCTCAGGTATCTAAAGCCTAAGGTACTCCATCAACGACCTAGTTCCTCCTTTCCATCTCCTTCCTCCCCCGCTCGTGCCGTGAGACGCCGTTCTGATCTCCTCACGAGTCGAACCGTCTCCGCCGGGCCTCCTCTTTCAGATCTCTGTCTGACTTAGGCATCGGAGGGGATTTGGCCGGAACCAAGGTCCGGCCCCCTGACGAGCGTTCTCGTCTACGCAGGAGGACATCTGATCAACGGGCCGAGGCTCCCCCTCGCCCCTCGCCGACCGCGCACCCCGCTGGACGAGTGAGGCTTCCCCTCATCGTCCGACCGCCGAGGCCGAGCACATCCCACCGAGGCCGAGCGTCTCGCCCAGGGCCGAGGCTTCCCCTCGCCCTTCGCCGACCACGCATCTAGCTGGACGACTGAGGCTACCCCTCGTCGTCCTACCTCCGAGTCTGTGCGCGACCGTCCGAGGCCGAGCGTCTCAACCAGGGCCGAGGCTTCCCCTCGCCCCATCCGCACCGACTCGAAGCCCCCGAGGGACCCAAGCGGGCCCCTTGACCAGTTGACCGGGTTGTCCACGGTCAACGCTTTGTAGTGAGAAAACACTCTGAAACATCTGGCGCCGTCTGTGGGAACCGAAAACCGTCCCACAAAGAAGCAAACCACACCTACAATGACACGAGCCAGCAATGGAAGGAAGCGCATGACCCCCATCCCGGAGGAGGGGAATGTCGCATCAAACGGCAACCCCGAGGACACGCACGTCGACGGCCACCCCGCCCACTCAACCGAAGAGACCGGTGGCTCAGAACTAGCCACACAGGGACAACTCCGCGCCCTGGCTCAGGAGACCAATGCGAGCCTCCAGACGTTGGTCGCGACGATACATCAGCTTGTCGGCCCCGCGCCGTCCAACGGAGGCGCGTTGAACGATAGCCATCGATGGGCGGGGGGTCCCCCGCACTTGCGGTCCACCGTGGTCGACGACCACGGGACCCGGAAACCAAACACAGAGCGTCAGTTCACGCGGTCCGGCTCCCGTCAGGCGAGGTCACGCGCCTCCTCCCCTTATCGTGAAAGGAGCCGACGGGAAACCGAAGGGACGGAGGGCGAATCGATGACGGCATCATCTCGTCGATCACGGTCGTCCCGCCGCAGGAGAAGCGAATGACACCACTCAAGAGACCGATCACGGCGGAGCAGGAGCTCCCACGGGAGGAGTCGGGAGCGCCGGGTCAGCCCGACCCCCAGCGTGGCGAGGGCCGTGGAGCCAGCCCCGCCGGCGCCTGTACTCCCTCCACCCCCGAACGAGCCAGAGGCAGGCCTCTGCCGCATCCCCGGGGGCATCCACGGAGACCGGTTCCCTTTGTCACGGAGAATAACCGACGCACGGGTCCCCTCTCGATTCAGAATCCCGGTGCTGGGAAAATACGACGGAATAGGGGACTCGGGACACCACGTGATGGACTATGAGGGGGACATGTCCTTCCAGGGAGCTGACGATGACCTACTCTGCCGGGGCTTCTATTCTACTCTCAGGGGAGCGGCGAGGACCTGGTACCATAGCCTGCCCGGTCGCTCCATCGACAGCTTCGAGGAACTCGCCCAGTTGTTCTGCAAGCAGTTCATGGCGGGGAGGCAGATCAAGCCTGGTGCTGAACATCTGTTCAACATAGTGCAAGGCCCGTCCGAGCCGCTCCGACAGTTCATGCGCCGCTTCAATGCGGAAAGGCTGAACGTGAACAGCCCTCCTGACCTGGTGGTCCAGACGGCCCTTAAGAAAGGGCTTCGCCACAGAGGCCTCAAGAAGTCCCTACACAACGATCCCCCTAAGGACCTCCCCGGGATCATGGCGAGGGCCGAACGCTTCATGCTAACCGAGGAGGCCTTGGCCGAGGACGTAGGAAAAGCCACTCGAGGGACCAAGCGCGGCGACGTCGGACGAGGCAGTCCCGAAGGGTACCGGACCGAGAAGAGGCCGAGGAACAGACAGCGGGGAGAAAGCACGAGGGACACCACCCCAGACGCCATCCTCGCCCAAGTACAGAAGGAAGAGCGAGCTGATCACCCCCCACCGAAGGCTAAAAGAGGTGGGAAGAACAGGGAGAAGTACTGCAAGTACCATAAGGACGATGGCCATGACACTGAAGACTGCTGGCATTTGAAGAAGGATATCGAGAAGCTGATGAGCCGAGGGCACGCCAGGAACCAGGCCGACGAGCCAGCCCACGGGGAAGGGACCTCCACACAGCCAGACAAGGGGAAGAAGGTCAACACCGTCCAAGGTCCCCTCCGCATCATAGAGTAAGCGGGCGATGTCTCTCCCCCCGGTTGCAGCCTAGTAAGAGGGAGTTATCTAGGTTTACATCCCTCTGTCTAGCTTCATTTCCTTTTTTTCCTTTTCCTCCAAATGTACCAGTCCGGCAGGACTCTTGAGAGTACAAATGCATTCCCTTGTTGTCTTTTCTTAAATCCCCGACGGAACTGACGTGTCACCAATAGCGCAAAAGAATGGGGACCGCCGCCTCACTAGAGGAGGAAGAAGAGCTTTGCCCTCGTCGACCGAATCATGTGCTCATAAGTCTGGGGGCAGTCCCCCCAGCAGGCACGGACGCCGACCGGTCCTAAGCCGAAGAGCTTTGCCCTCGCCGACCGACTCCCGCGCTCCGGTCCTAAGCCGAGGAGCTTTGCCCTCGCCGACCGACTCCTGCGCTCATAAGTTTGGGGGCAGTTCCCCCAGCAGGCACGGATGCCGACCGGTCCTAAGCCGAGGAGCTTTTCCCTCGCCGACCGACTCCCGCGCTCCGGTCCTAAGCCGAGGAACTTTGCCCTCGCCGACCGACTCCAGCGCTCATAAAGTCTGGGGGCAATTCCCCCAGCAGGCACGGACGCCGACCGGTCCTAAGCCGAGGAGCTTAGCCCTCGCCGACCGACTCCTGCGCCTATAAGTCTGGGGGCAACTCCCCCAAGGCACGGACGCCGACCGGTCCTAAGCCGAGGAACTTTTTCCCTCGCCGACCGACTCCTGCACTCATAGGTCTGGGGAGAATCCCCCCCAGCCAGCGCCAACGTCATCCAGTCCTAGGCCAAGAACAAGGCAGCAACGCAAAGTACACGGGGAGCCCGAGTAAGTTAATTTCGTTTATAACAGTTAACCCGGGTACAAAAATGTGTCTTATTTACAGGGAATCAAGGCGAAGAGACCTCTCTACAGATAATCCACTCACGACGAATGACAAAGTTCGTCACCAACAGAACAAAATTGGTTGACAAAAGACCCAAAGTAGTTAACCCAACTTGGCAGCCATGCAACCAGCAATTATTGGCCCCAGAACCAGTAGCGAAGCCGAAGGAGATAGCGGGGTCCATTTCAAGTAGACTGGCCCAAAGCGAAGCGGATGCTTAAAAATTTGAGGATAAGGCCAGGAGGGACGGCTTAGAGGGCCCGGGCTCGGGAGGACACATCCTCGGGCACTTCGCCCTGCTCGGAGCGAGGAGGATCGACTGGCGGAGGGGCTTCCCGAACACGCTCCACACATTCCCGGAAGGAAGACTGGACGACGTCGATGATCCGAGGGGCGATAAGGTCTTCATACTTACCGAAGGCCTCCCTGAGAACCTCGAGGATTCTCTTCCCCAGGGTCTCAACGACGCCCCTCTCCACCTCCTCCGCGAGCCGCGCCACCTGGCGCCGATCAGACAACTCCCTCTGAAGCTCCTCCCTCTCCAGGCGGAACGACTCCGCCGCTTCCTCAGCCGACTGCAGTGCGTCCTCCAACTTTCCCTGGAGATCACCCACTCGTCCCTCCAGCTCGGACACACGGAGCTGGAGATGCCGGGACTCCATCTGGGCCTTCACCATTGCTACCTCCGCCGCCCCGGCTCGTTCTTGGGCCCTCATGGAGGACTCCTCCAGCTTCCTCAAGAGGATGGCTCGCCGCTGCAGCTCCACGGCGAGCGTCGACCCCTGGAAAACGGGACATGAGCTAAGAAGGGAGTGAAGGGAAAGAAAGGACTGTGAGAGGGCCGAACCTGTTGAAGGGCCCAAACCAAAGAATCCGACACCTTGTCGGCGGGAATCTTCTCGAGGGTGCTGCGGTCCCAGGGGAAGACGGAGCTCTCGGCCACCTGCTGGGACAGGGCTCGGTCGACGAACACCGAACTCCCGGGGGCAACATCGAGGGAAGCCATATGGCTCGCCAATAGCGCTCCGATTCCCGGGGACGGAAGCGGGGACACTGCGATGGGGGTGGTTGTCAGAGTCACCTGAAGATCCCCGGTGGTGCCTGCAGGAGGCACAGAACTGGCCGGGCTGGAGGGCTCTGCATCCTCCTTCCTCTTCTTCCCTCCGTGAGGCTCCACAAGCGCCGAAGGAGAGCGCTTCCGTCTTGCCCCATCTCCACTCTCGGGGACGGGAGGGGACGCTCCGAGGGCGAGGGGGACTACACCGGACCCGTCATTACCCCCTGCCTCTCGGGCTGGTGGGGCAGGTCCGGCCTTTACTACACCCCCGGGGAGGAGATCACCGGAAGAAGAGGCAGGAGGCACGGCCGCTACCTTGCCCACGGAGGGCTCGGCTCGGCGCACATCCTCCTCAACTACCTTGCCCACGGAGGGCTCGGCTCGGCGCACATCCTCCTCAACTACCTTGCCCACGGAGGGCTCGGCTCGGCGCACCTCCTCCTCAACGGTCCATCGAGGCGCCCTTCCGGAGGTACTGCCTCGGCTCCGAGCAGCTCCACGACGGATCAGCTCATCGACGTCACGGACGAACTCGCGGCCTGCCATCCCTGCAAAGAAAACTGAAATCAGGATGAGTCACAGGGCAGTCCGAGGAGGAAAAAGCGACCTACCCGGGGACCACAAGATGGCCTTCAGGAGTAGGTCATCCAACAAAGACCAGATGGACTTCGATTCCAAAGGAAGAGCCGACAGCGTCGCGGCGGCTGCCTGATCAACATCAGAAAGGGCTAGCGGCGGGCGAGGTTGGACAGACGCTCCCCAACTTGTCAAAATCTGGGCCTCACCCAAGAAGACCACGAAGACATAATCCGAGTTCCAATCCCCTGACCAGCGGGGTAACCCGATCAGGCATTCCCTCCTTGAACGGGCTCGGAGTAGCAGCCATGACCCCGGACCGACCGTCTGGACCTGGTAAAAGTGGAAGAGAAGGGGGAGAGACGGCTCCAGACCACGGGTACAGCAGAGCGTTACGAAGCCCGTCAGTACCGCGATCGAACACGGGGTGAACTGACAAAGGGACACCGTGAGATGTTCCATGACCTGGATGAAGAAGGGATGGAGCGGGAAGCGAAGACCCATGCGGAACATCTCGACGTAGGTGCCGACCTCATTGCTCCTCGGAAGGCAAATCCGCTCGTCGACAAATGGAACTCGAACCTCGTATGGGAAGCAGAGATATCTTTCCCGGATCTCCGCGGCCACCGAAGGAGGAGTCCTCGACGGTGTACGGAGGACAACCGGGGGCACATTAAGCCGCACGGCAGCCGACGCCACGTCGGGCGTAGTCTGGAAAAAGTTTCCCCTTCCCCTTATCTTGAAGAGAACGACTCCCGGCGGGGGAACCTGATTCCCCCAGCCGGGGCTCGCCCCGCCTGGACTCCGGAGGATCCCTCGCCCTTTGACCAGGACCGCCTATCCTAAGAGCAGCCATAAGATGAAAGCGAGAGAGGAATTACCTTTTTTCGACTAGTTTGGAGAAGGCAAGGAAGCGAAGGCGACGGGAAACTCCGAGTTGTGGAAAGATTTGAATAACGGGAGGAGCAAGAGAGAAGTGGAGATCAACGCGGCTGAGGATCTTATATACCAGGCGCAGGGGTGAATTCGAAGCGGCTGACAAGAACGCGTGGCAGGCTTCGAAGAACTGGCGGCGTTTCGAAATCGGCGCCAGGGGAAGTCCAATCGATCAGCCTCATCATGGCCTACATTTATGACCATGCCTCGACTGAAGCGCCACTCAGAACCCCAGGAGGCGTAGCAGTTATACCAAGCTAGCCGAGGCCGATCGATCCCACCGATGGCGGCGCCCGAACCCCTCAGCTTCTCAATTGAAGACGGCCCCGCGAACGGTGGGGGTAAGCTTGCAGCCACACGTGGCGGCATCAGAGGACCAACGACGCTTCAGAGCCCGCGCCTTAAAAATATCGAACGGGCCCACTCATGATGACGACTAATAAATGAGTCGGCATCGACTGGCGAGCTTGTCAAAATCGGCAGAAGTCACATCGGCCGAGCCGAACAGGCCGAAGCCGATCAACCCGACCGATGGGGGCAATTGTTACGCCTATTTGACCGAGACCCAAAAGACACGAGCCCAGGAGCCCAATTGCTGGCCAAGAGCCCATCTACGTATACCGGCCCGTGTCGCAAGACCCACTAAGGGACCCCCCTGCTATCGATCCGACCCGGCCCCGGTACCCGCTGGTCACTCGCCCACTCCTGCGATAACCGCTCCCCCGGTTCCGCGACCACTAAATGACGGTAATGGGGAGGTGCGGGCATGGCGCAAGGGGCGGCAAGGGGGGGGCGGATTGAGGGGGCACGATTGAGGGCGGGCGAGGGAAGTGGGCCAGAGGCAATCACGCTGGGAGCTCTTTAAAAGGGCTAGGAGGACGACGAAGCAAGGGACCGCATCTCAGGTATCTAAAGCCTAAGGTACTCCATCAACGACCTAGTTCCTCCTTTCCATCTCCTTCCTCCCCCGCTCGTGCCGTGAGACGCCGTTCTGATCTCCTCACGAGTCGAACCGTCTCCGCCGGGCCTCCTCTTTCAGATCTCTGTCTGACTTAGGCATCGGAGGGGATTTGGCCGGAACCAAGGTCCGGCCCCCTGACGAGCGTTCTCGTCTACGCAGGAGGACATCTGATCAACGGGCCGAGGCTCCCCCTCGCCCCTCGCCGACCGCGCACCCCGCTGGACGAGTGAGGCTTCCCCTCATCGTCCGACCGCCGAGGCTGAGCACATCCCACCGAGGCCGAGCGTCTCGCCCAGGGCCGAGGCTTCCCCTCGCCCTTCGCCGACCACGCATCTAGCTGGACGACTGAGGCTACCCCTTGTCGTCCTACCTCCGAGTCCGTGCGCGACCGTCTGAGGCCGAGCGTCTCAACCAGGGCCGAGGCTTCCCCTCGCCCCATCCGCACCGACTCGAAGCCCCCGAGGGACCCAAGCGGGCCCCTTGACCACGTTGACCGGGTTGTCCACGGTCAACGCTTTGTAGTGAGAAAACACTCTGAAACACGACTCAAGGGCGTCCTCGCCGAATTTATTGTTCTACGTCGAATTTGTTGTTCCGCACAAATTTAACTGTGTAAATAATGTTTGGGAATAAAGATTTCGCGGGGGAAAATCTTAAATGAACCGTGCCCGCGGGGACGGGTAATGACTAGTATATCTATATATAATATGCATGAAAGTATCTACTAATAATTATTGTTTACTAGTATCCATAGATAACACATTATTATGGCATAAACGTTTTGGACATACTAACTTTAAGCATTTAGCACATATTTCAAAATAAAAGTTAGTTTCTGGTATGCCTAATATATCTTTTACTCATACACAATTTTAGTCAACAAGGTAAAATGCATAAATCCTCTTTTAAATTAAAAGATGCTATTTCTACAAAAAGACCACTTGAATTTTTACACTTAGATTTATTTGGTCCTTCTAGAGTAGCTGCTTTGAATGGTAATAAGTATACATTTGTAATTGTTGATGATTTTTCAAGATATACATTGGTATTATTTTTAAAGAATAAAAATGATGCACATGAAGAATTCACAATATTTTGTAAAAGAATTCAAAACTTGAAATCTTCATCCATCATCACTATTCGTAGTGATCATGGAGGAGAATTTGAAAATGAATTATTTACAAAATTTTGTTATAAACATGGTATAACACATAACTTCTCTTTTCCTCGAACCACACCACAAAATGGTGTCATAGAAAGGAAAAATAGAACTTTACAATAATGTGCTAAAACCATGTTATGTGATAGTTCTTTACCAAAATACTTTTGGACAGAAGCCGTCGCTACTGCATGTTATGTTTTGAATAGAATTTTGGTAAGACCACAAATGAATAAAACTTGTTTTGAATTCTTTTATGATCGTATACCTCGTGTATCTTATTTTAAAACATTTGGTTGTAAATGCTTTATCCTTAACACTAAGGATTCACTAAATAAGTTTGATTCTAAATCAGACGAATGTATATTTGTAGGATGTTCTACACGTAGTAAAGCATATATACTTTATAATAAAAGAACCTTATGCAGGTGTGGAGTAGTGAAAACTTCTAGTGGTTGTCGATCTTGCCCGGTAGTGATCTGTAGGCACGAGTTATTTGCAGATTGTATGATAGTCGACATGCCAAACTTTGATGCAATATTTGGCATGGATTGGTTAGGAAATTTCTACGCTACTATCGACTGTCACAAAAATAAAGTAGTGTTTGAAATCCCTGACCATCCTATGTTTGAATTCATAAGCGGAGACCGTTCACTTGGACATATCAAATTTCGGGCCAAGCCGAACGAAGTAATCATTGCATCAATGCAAGTTGAGCCTGAGAAACCTAGAGTAGTTCAAGACTTTGCAGACATATTTTCTGAAGATATTTCGGGATTACCGAATGATCGAGATCTGGAATTCACTATCGATATTATGCCGAACACTCAACCTATTTCAAAGGCTCCTTATCGCATGGCCCCTGCTGAACTTGAAGAACTTCAGAAACAACTCGACGGCCTGTTGCAGAAAGGATTGATACATCCCAGTGTATCTCCTTGGGGTGCGCCAGTTCTTTTGGTCAAGAAGAAGGATGTGTGTGGATTATCGAGAACTGAATAAGGTAACCTTTAAGAACAAGTACCTGCTGCCGCGCATTGACGATATCTTCAATCAACTTGGCAGATCGCGAGTATTCTCTAAGCGGGATCTCCAAAGTGGTTATCATCAAGTGAAGGTCAGAAGTGAAGACATCCCGAAGACGGCATTCCGGACCAAGTATGAGCACTATGAATTCGCAGTCATGCCATTTGGTGTGACTAATGCCCCAGCTATATTCATGAACCTTATAAACTTGATTTTCTATGAGTTCTTGGATAAGTTCGTAGTGATCGTCATCGACGACATCTTGGTCTACTCGAAGAATGAAGAAGAGCAAGTCGAGCATCTGTGGATTGTATTGGAGACCTTGCGACATCATTGGTTATACACCAAGTACAGTAAGTGTGAATTATGGATAGACCGAATTGCATTCCTTGGACATGTGGTATCAGGAGACGTTATTTCTGTCGATCCAAAGAAGGTAATTTCGGTCAGGAATTGGCCGACTCCTCGATCAGCTTTCGACATCCGAAGTTTTCTTGGATTGGCTGGCTATTACAGTCGATTCATCAAGGACTTCTCGAAGATTGCCGAGCCTATGACTCGCCCGACGTGGAAGGATATCAAGTACATCTGATCTGAGGCTTGTGAGCAAGCATTTGAAGAATTGAAGACGAAGCTGACGACTGCACTAATGCTAGTTATACCAGATAGAACTGGAGGATTTGAAGTTTTTTGTGACGCATCTGGCAAGGGCCTTGGATGTGTACTGCACCAACATGGTCATGTAGTTGCGTATGCATCCCGACAACTGAAGACTCATAAGAAGAACTATCGGACCCATGATCTAGAATTAGCTGCAGTCATTTTTGCTCTGAAGATTTGGAGACATTTCTTACTGAGTTAGAAAGTGAAAATGTTCACTGGTCACAAAATTCTTAAGTACATCTTCACCCAGAATGAGTCGAATATGAGACAGCACAGATGGTTAGAGCTGATGACCGATTATGACATTGACCTACATTATCATCCAGGAAAGGTTAATGTCGTACCTGATGCTCTGAGTAGATGGCCAGCAGTCATGACTCTTACAGTTCAGTGGAGGCTACAACAAGATCTGCAAGAGATGGGTATGGAATTTGTTTTACCTGGAATCACATCATCATTGATGAATATGCAGATTTAGTCGACGATTGTGGATCGGATCAAAATTGCACAGTCTGGAGATGTAAAGCTGCAGAAGATCAGAGAGCAAGTTGAAGCTAGACTTCGGATGGATTTTCTCATTCATGAGGATGGTTCCTTGAGATACGGCAGTAGGATCTGCGTACCTTCAAGTGATATCAGAGAAGAGCTGTTGAATGAAGCTCATAGCTCTCCCTATTCCATTCATCCTGGCGGTACCAAGATGTATCAGGACCTTCGTCTGAATTTTTGGTGGCATGGAATGAAGAGAAGCGTGGCTCAAAGTGTTTCTAAGTGCCTTGTGTGTCAACAGGTGAAGGATGAACTTCATTGCACTGTCGGATTGCTTCAACCTCTACCTATTCCGAAATGGAAGTGGCAGCACATCAACATGGATTTCATGACTGGACTACCTTGGAGTACTAAGCAGAATGATGCGATTTGGATGGTCATTGACCGATTAACCAAATCAGTACATTTTATACCATTCCGAGTGGGACAATCTACGGAAATACTTGCAAAAGGTATATGGAGGTAATGATTTATTCTATACCTTTAAAACTTCTTTCTAGCATACATTTTGATGTAATCGATAATCATGCAGGAGATTGTTCGATTGCATGGAGTTTCAGTGAGTATTGTCTCTGACCAGGACACTAGATTCACATCTCAATTCTGGAAGAGTCTGCAATCCAATTTGGGTACTAATCTTAGTTTCAGCACTGCGTATCACTCGCAGACAGATGGCCAATCAGAGCGTACCATCCAGATATTGGAGGACATGTTACGAGCTTGTATGCTGGATTTCAAAGGCTCGTGGGAAGATCATCTATACATGGTAGAGTTTGCCTACAACAATAGCTACCAAGCCAGCATTGGCATGGCCCCATTTGCTGCACTTTATGGAAGGAAATGTCGATCTTAGCTGAGTTGGGATGACATTGGTGATCGAGAATTATTGGGACCTAAGATGATTGTTGAAGTAGTGGATGTAGTGTGTAATATCAAAGACAAGCTATGCATTGCACATGACCGGTACAAGCATTGGGTTGATGCCAAGCGACGTCACTTGGAGTTTCAACCAGGAGATCATGTGGTCTTGAAGATATCCTCGAACAGAGGAGTAATTCGTTTTGGAAGGCGAGTCAAGCTCAGTCCGAGATTCTTTGGACCTTTTGACGTGTTTGAGTGAGTTGGAGAGGTATCTTATCGTCTAACACTTCTGCCTTTATTGGAGGGAGTACATTAAGTCTTTCATGTCTCACAGTTACGACGCTACGTGAGTGATCCCAGTCATGTGGTGGATTACTCTGAGATTGCTATTTATCCAGATCTATCATATGAGCAGCAACTAGTCAAGATCTTAGACCGATAGAAGACCCTCACGAATAAAGTTATCAACCTCGTCAGAGTAATGTGGCATCACAACTTACCTGGAGAATCTACTTGGGAACGGGTAGGCGATATGCAAGAATGCTACCCGTACCTATTTACCGAGTCGGATGATCTTACTAGTCTCGGGACTAGTTATGGAAGCTATTAATAGTAAGTATTCTTAAACATCATCTCTTGTTTTCTTGATGATGTGATATCACATTATATTTCATGCTATTTACAACTTATTTTACTAAGATCGTTATCATTCATCAAGCCTCACATTAATCGTTTAACTGCTTAGGCAATAATCTATTGTCTAAATTCCGAGGACGGAATTCTTCTAAGGAGAGTAGAATGTAACGGTCTAGTTTCAACGTACACGAATTTCTGTAATCGCGATGGTATCAAACAAGTTCAAATGAATAAATGATTTTTTCTATTTTTTCGTCACTCAAACCTTAAATCGGACTTCGTATTCAAGATCCTGGCGATGATACGGACCCGTGGTACTGTTTTTGTAATTTTTCGGACACGTTTATTTTCGGGGGAAAAATCGTAATTTTCATTTTAACTAATTTTGTTTTTACCATTTACAATTAGCTTTTAATCTCTACTAATTACCTTAGTTAATTAATTAATCACCCTAACCCCCCATTTGTCGGTAGGGATTGAGGAAAACGTTTTCACGTTTTCCTCTCCTTAATCTCTGATTCATCCCCCTAAACACCCACCAATCGTCATAAATGCCTAAATTAATACTAATTAATTATTTTATTTAAAACTTGTTTTCCCCTTGTTACTCCCCTCACTCAGCCACGAATGAACCCAGCCCGAACTCTCTCCCTCTCTCTCTTCCCCTCTCCGTTGAAGGCCCGACCACTGCCACTCCGCATCCTCCCTTTACGCCGACGTCGCACCCCCGTGCTCCTCCCTCGCTTAGAGCCCTCCTCCCTGCCAACCTAAGGACCCCGCTGCCCCTGTGCCTGCTTGCCCCGCCTGAAAACCACCGCACCACTGCCTAGCTATGCACCGCCCCCGCCTGAGGACCCCCACTGACTGCTCCGCCTCCCCTCCCCATCGCAGCTATCTCTCTCTCCCCTGCCATTCGTTGCCGGAGCTCCGACGAGCCCGTGTCGCCATCCAACACTCCTTGCACCGCCCTCCTTACCCTCAGCTTGCCACAACGCCCCTTCTCCTCGCTGCCGCCATGCGCCGCCCTCGACGACCCTCAGCACTGTCGGACCACCCCGCTGCCGCCTCCGTCGAAGGAACCGCCGCTTGCTGCTGTTTCTCGCGTGAAAATGCGAAGTGGTAATGGATTAAGATTTTAGACGTATTTGTATACGTAAATACATATACGTATATACATTATATTAAGGGTTGATCGTAATAAGTCCATAATTAATTTTATAGGTGTCAGAAAAATACGAGGGAAGGCCTAGAAAATCCGGAACGACGAAACGGACTCATTGGCGTTGGTTTCATCGCCAAAAAGCAATTATATTTGCCACAGTAAATTTTTGAAGATAAAACTCAATTATAGTATATTCACTTAAATATGTATATCGTAAAATTTTCACGTACACTAACAAACGAGAAAAATATATGTTGTAGTACTAAACGTGACGGTCACTTTGACCCCTTATTGAAAGAATTCTGACGTATGGTTTGCCCTAAGTAAATCTTCGAATATATTGCGAAAATCATTTTCTTAGTTTAAAAATTAGCTTTCGACCTTTTTAATTAAGAAAAATATCTGTTAATTATTGAAAGATACCTACTAGCTTTAGAAAAATATTTTCAGTTTAATTAGACTTAATTGCTCAGTTAAAATCATTTTTGTGCTCATATCTTAGTATTATTGCGTGTTTCCATGTTTTGTTTAATTGATGAATTGAATCATAGGTTATAAAATCTGGACAGAAGGTAGGACACAACGCTTGAAACAGAAATAAGAACCCATCGATTACAGATGGAACGAAACTAATCGACGACTGGTTATGCCACTTTGGGGTGGGGTTGGTCCATCGTAGTAGGGTCTGTATATGTAGCTTGACCACCTTACAGCTACCTCCATACCACACTGATGGAGGCAAGCATCTTGGACATTTTCCAGGTCAGGGATGGCTAGAAGCGTCACTGTAAACCCCCGATGATAGGGTGCATCAAGAAAATTATATTTACCCGGACATGGATTTAGTCACTAACACAGACGACTGAAAATACTCAACTTGCAAACCACCGTTACTTTATTTAAAATGCAAAATTTGTGTTAACTATTGATAACTCTATTATGTCATTACTATAAGTATGCTCATAATCATTCATCATGCATATGTTTCTTTATATGTCCTAACACTCTTTTGTTTTCTTATTTCGCATGCTTAACACTTGTATACTTGAAATCATATGTCAACTTTCAGCATACTTATATTCACATGATATGCACGTGTTTTCCTTAATTGTTCTAACGCTCTCTTTTGTTTAATACTTTTATTATTTTAAAAATCTTGCCGAGCAATCGCTAACGTACATTTCAAATGAACTTATGATATATATGTTAGGTTCAGAGACAGAGTACAATGAGAACCCTGCTTTTGAGGATCTTACCTTAGAGGTGGACCCTACTGATAAGAGTTACGAGAACGCTGAGATCCTCCCTGCTGAAGACTAGAGCGAGTTGTTTCTATTTCAGTTTTATTAGTTGTCCTTGTTGCTTTTCAGGTGTGTTTACTTTCAACAAATTGTACGGCCATGCTAGGCCTTAATTACCATGTGTACTTTGTTTTAAAAACGCTGGAACAAAAGTGTATTGACTATTTATGCTGCTTCTGAGAAATTCGCGTGCAGGGACCTGCTTTGATAAACAACGCTTATTGTGCTTAAGTCAAAGAAGGAAGAAAAAAGTACTTCTTGTTTGCTTTAAGCACATGCGGACCCGCTTGCATCCTCGCTCCCAAGTATAATGGGAAGCGGGGCGTGACAAATGATTTTCATATCCTTGTAGAAATTGATGTATTATTGTTATGGCTACATGTGCATGTTTTATTTTCTAAATAACCATGACTTGTTCAATGATTAGAATAATTCGATTTCTGCACATACACTTCCACTTCCACGAGTATTAAATGTTGTTGTACATTTAGAGTATCTTTTATGAAATATTGGAAAGTGAATGTAGGATGAAAAATAGCTGAAAATCTAAGGGATATGATGTGTTTTGCCTTGGATAAAAAATAGAGCTCAAAATAATTTAATTGAAAAAAATATGCATAAATGAAAAAGAAAGAAAAGAGCTCCGTATGAAAAATGGATACGTTCCATGGCAACGACACTACCCACGAGTATCCAACATAAGCTTTAAGAGTAAACTTTAGCATTGGTGTTATACTCGTTAAGCAATGTCACCCCACATCTAATAGTCCTCATAGGCTATGTTTTGGGTGTCGTGACTTGAACTCATTTTTAATGAGATGTGGAAAATCAATCCTAGATGATATCATATTACATAGAAGAGTGGATTGGTTTTGGTTGAATTTCTTAAAAGTTCTCCTTATGTGCTTCAATGTTTATTCATCACACTTACACATTGGTGTAGAAGTTGTTGTTATAATTGTCATTTGATTTGACTTGCTTATTCTACGAATGACTACATGCAAATGTTTGCTATAGTTTATAATACTCTCTTTTTGCATGTAATAAGACATTGACTTCGTTGTACACTTTTGATGATAACAAAAGGGGGAGAATATTGAAGATTTGGTTGAATTATGTGCTTATATGCTTAATGAATGCTAATGAATAATGTGATATGTGAATATTGGGCATCAATGAGTATATGTTCAAGGGGGCATGAATATAGGGGGAGCATAGCATGAATATAGGGGGAGCATGCATACATGTTTGAATGCTTGAACATCATTGTTAAATTGTTTCATACCTTCTCCTTCATCACACTTCACACACACACACACACACACACACACACACACACACACACACACACACACACACACACACACACACACGTCACGATGATATTATTTGAATCGTTATTGCTCAAATCTTATATTGGTTTGTCATCATTAAAAGGGGGAGATTGTTGGATACAACGTGTAGTTGGATACAACGATCGATGACTTCGTGTTTGATGATAACAAACATATATGAACGATTTGATGTGTGTGCTAAGTGCTTTCAGGACTGGCAAGCTCGTAAATACTCAAAGGAGGACTTAGTCAAAGTGATGGAGAAATATGCAAAGAAGACTTAGTCAAATTAATGGAGAAATTGCAATTCATTTGCAATTTGGACTTGATCAAAGATGGAGAAATATGGAGAGATCGCATTCATTCCAAAGTGATTGAACCAAATCTCATGCAAATCAATTTGTGATTAAATGAGATCCTAAACGAGATCTAATTCAAATCCCATTGCCATTCAAATTCAAATCCTATAGCCATCCAAATTCATGCTCCATATCCAATGGTGATTGAAGAGATCCTCCATATGATTACTCCAAATCCTAATCAAGTTAGGATTCCATCCAATCTCCATATTATATGGGATTCTATTTGATTCTAATTGATCTCATCCTCTCATATATAAACTCATCTCCAAAGAGAAGAAAAAAAGAGAGAGGCAGCCAAAGAAAAAATTCGGCCAACACATCTTCCCTTGCGCAAGCCTAAAAACTCCAAGCTTAAACATTGCGCAAGCTTCTTCTTCATCTTCTCCATTGCAAGCCACCAAGCCAAAAGGCATCTCCCTCCTTTCCTTGCGCAAGCAACAAAGCCCCTTCAAGTATCCATTGCGCAACATATCCAATAGCTCCTATCTCCATTACAAGCAAGCTCCATTGACAAGCCTCTCCTCTTCCCACATTGCACAAGTCAACAAGGAGGGCTATATTCATTGCTCAAGTTCACATCTCCTTCCTATTTCCGCAAGGATCCTCTTGCCAAGGCCGCAACACTTTTGGGGTTCTCCAAGCCAAGGCCGCAACACTTTTGGGGTTCTCCAAGCCAAGGCTGCAAGTTTCATCAAGGAGCTTCTCCATCTCTTCATTGCACAACTCATCAAGGAAGACTCCTCCAAGGTCGCAACCTAGCAAGCTTCATCCTCCATTGAGCATGCCTCGAGCTCCTCGTTCAATCTCCATAGCGCAAGGTGCCAAAAGAATCCTCCCTCCTTCCATTGCCGCAAGTCACCAAAGGATCTCTCCATCCAATATCGCGCAACAAGGGGAGTCACAAGGCCGCAAGTTCATCCAAGGGGGCTACCCGTAACTTTAGAAGATCATCCAAAGGTGGCTGTGAGACTACATCTTGTCAGACGAGATCTGACCTGCGTTGAACGACAGAGACGATGATATCTACACGAACTGAGATTTTCTGAACTCCTTACTTGTTTATATTCGTGTATTGATGTGTTGATCTTTGTAGGTTACTTTATTCATTCTTTTGGGGTCTTGTCTAGTTGATACTAGACAAGAGGGACTTGACTAGTTAGGACTAGTCAAGAGAGAGAGAGAGAGAGCTTATACTAGGATTAGTATTGTTTAGCACTTCGGGAGTGCGGTACGGGAACCTGGTGAGTGTAGAGTAAGTGCTCTAGCTTCGGTTGTACCAGTAACATTATTAATCTAGTATTTGCTTTTGGGGCTGGAGTATGTCGTTGGGATGACCGAACCATGGTAAATCTGATGTGCATTCTGTGATTGTTTATATTTACTCTGCATCTGATTATAACTGCATGTGATTGCTTGTGTGTTCACGAGAATTTTTATTAGACTATCCCCCCTCTAGGCTTAGATCCAAATCCAACATTATTTGTTTCATTTCGAAACTTAACTTTTGGGTTGTGGAAGTGTTCTCTCTGGAAAGAGAGGTGATACCTTCGGAATAGGGTTTGCAATCTTGAAAAAGATTGTGTTTTATCTTGGAAAAGATAGGCTCTTGGTAAATAGTGTGGCATTTAGAAAAGTGTGTGTTGTATTGGGTTCCCTGGAAAAGGCTTTGATAATGGAAATCCACATGACTCTGGAAAAAGTGTAAGACTGGAATAGGCAATTGTCGAACCAGGATATATCATGTTGTGTACGATTGTGATTGTCTCTTGTGGATTTCCAATTATCTTACTTTATATTTCTATATTTGCAAGAATTTATTAATTAGCTTTTATATTGCCCTTACACTATTCACCCCCTCTAGTATGTGTTGCTTAGTAGTGCATGTATTGTTAGATCCTACACATAGGAGCATACCTGACTTATGTACTGGAGTTCTCAAATGAACCCTTCGATCTCCAAACTAGGATGACTAACGGCCACTCTCCAATCTCCCTCAACATGTAACCGTGTGTCCTTATACCGAGGAACTCGGCAACATCATCAGCCTTGAGTTTGGGTGGCTTCTCCAGGTTTGCCCCACTTCTAGACCTTGGGCCACCACTAGGCTGGGAGGCATTTACCTATCTGACTCGTCTCAAATATGTGAGTACTACTCCCAAGTATAGGAGATCGAACAAGTATTAAAACCTGGAGAGTCGGGTATCATATCCACGGGACAGTTGACCTGTAATACCACAATATCAATATATAAAGAGTAATAATACGACGAAAAGCTACCACCTTTTAAGGCGAGAAACCAAGACAAGGGGTTTAAGTGAACAAAAAGTAGTCCTAAAGTGATTACAAGGTAGGCGAAGCTAAGATACCAATATGAATAACATGTATCGATTGTGATTTCGTAAGGGTGTTTGCAATCAATGATTATTAATGTCTTTTCTATAACTCGATGTTTCATCCCGCAAGTGTATGAGAACATAACGATAAAGATCATCATAAAGTGCCATAAGTAATCAAGTAAATTATTGGTCTCATGAAGAATTTAAGTTTAGGTGCCCGCAAGGGCAATGTCTGCAAGGATCATGCCACGAATAAGTCTGCAAAGATCAAATTCGATTTAAGTATGCCAACAACGATCATACTCGAATAATACGTGTAGAAACTAATAAAATACTCGATATAACATGCAAAATAGGGCGAAAAGACATTAAAATCAGATATTACATAGCCCTAACTATATCACAACCAACATATATGAGTTTTAGTCAAGCATGGAGAGAAAAGAATCAATATTCATGGTTAAATACATAATCTTATACTCAAAGTACAAGTCTAATACTCAAATACAAAGCAAAAGTTATGAAATTTATACCCAAAGCTCTTCATATAACCATTAGATCTCATTCATAAATTGCCCACTGCCTTTTTATCCAAATCCCCAAAAGGTTACCCACCAATACACTCAGAATATGCCAAAATACGCTCAAAATACACTATAGAAATCTCTAAATACGCCTCGAAATATCCTGTATATATAGGCTGTGGGTTTGAATCAGCAACGGTTTGAAATCTGCTGAAATCCTTGAAGAAATTGGATCCATCGCCCCCTATGAATCTGCATCGTCGAGTGAACGCAAGATGTAACCCCACGCTGCCACGTGTCTTGGTGAAGTCGGTAGATTTGCTTCGTATTCGCATCCGACATGAATTTGTTCTACGTCGTCCGATCAAAGTGGGAAACTGCCTTTGGCCCGCTATGCTAGGTTGGATCCGAGTCCAAATTGGGGTGAATCTGAGCTGTCAGATGGCAGATCGACGCTCCACAAGCAGCCACGTCGCCAGGCTGCCGTGATCATTGGATGAGAGTGGGGAAATGACAGGATCCGACCATGTGGCCAAGCGATTGAGCAGGGGCGCATGCTACGAATGTGCCCCCATATAAATACTGTATTTTCTCCGTATTTCTTCATTTAAATGGTATTTTGTCTTCAAAAATGTATAGAAAATAGCACAGATCTTAGAAAAATATGGAAAAATAGCCATTGGAATCATAAAATTGAGATCTTCACCTGAAAAATATGAGAAGAAAATAATAATCTCTAACGACTGGTTTTTCATAAATGGATTTTATTTTATATATATATATATATATATATATATATATTTGGTTGCTACTTCTTGATTGTGATTTCCATTTCCGTCTCCGTAGTTTTCATTTTCGTTCGTTTCGTCGTGATTCTCTAGATTCTTCCGTCGGTCGTCGATTTTGGAGTAAGTCATTCGTGACGGGCTTCGTATCGGTCATATCTTAATGTTAGATCAAGCCTAGGAGTCTTAGGAATCGATCCCGGAGCCCCGCGCTCCATATCGGAACTTTTGGTGCTCATTAGCCGATGTAAGAAGGGGCACCGACCGACTAGATGACGATCCAGTCGGTCGGAAAACCTTCTTGAACCGACTAGTGAGCTTTGTTAAATGTTCGGGAGTTACTGTTTGTCGTTAGTCGGTCTAAGAACGTTGGTCGAACGACTAGGTTGCAAACTAGTCGGTCAGCAATGCTTCTTTAACCGACTAAATCGTCTACTAATTTTAGGTATCAGTACTGTTCATTCTTAGTCGGTCTAAGTTCATCTTTCGACCGACTAGTTGTTAAACTAGTCGGTTAAGTTTGTACTCAGACCGACTAATTCTTGGTTCTTCTGTACAGTCTAGTTACTGTTTACTCTTAGTCGGTCTAAGAACGTTCATCGACCGACTAGATGTCGAACTAGTCGGTCAGTAGTTGTTCTAAGACCGACTAACTCTTAATTCAGGTTTTCGACTGGAGCTACTGTTTACACTTAGTCGGTCTGCGTTGGTCAACCGACCGACTAGTTCTCAAACTAGTCGGTCAACAGTTGTTCTTTGACCGACTAAGCAGTGCAGGAAACCCTAGTTTTGCCCTAGCCGCCACCAAAATCTATAAATACCCCTCCAAACATTTTCTTCTCCTCCCTCACGACCTAAAACCCTAATTTCTTCTCCATTGAGCCCCCATCTTCCTCAAACCATTAAACCTTCATCCCAAGCTCATCCTTCATCATCCAAACCCTCCCTTGTCACAACCCACCTTCCATCTTCCCCAAACCTTCATCAAAACCCCAAAATCCACATCAAAACCCATTTCTCCAGATTTTTCCCTCATTTCCAGATCTGAGCCGGATCGTTCTTCCGTTGCCGTGGTTGCTCGGCATCGCTCCTTCGCTTCTTCACGGTAATACTCGATTCCTTTAGTTTTAGCATAACCCACATTGACATTGTGAAACCCTAATAAAATGGATTATTAGATGATTAGGGTTCTAATAAGAAATCAATTTAGAATCGTTGTGCTAATAGTTGTTTTGCCATAACAGTGATCCATTCCGTAGTTAGCTTGTGTGACGATCTTCATTGCTCGTCAATCCCGGTATCAGGCAAATGAAACTTGCAACTCTTGATTTGGGCCATGTCTTAGGCCATTACCTTGCTTTAGCGTAAAAGAGACTAGACGGTGAAAGGATAGCCGTCTAGACGCCTTTGACCTAGCTTGACAACGAAGCTTGGTCCGTCACCCTCATCATGCTTGTATGTCAAGTTTACTTTAAATAAACGGTACGCGTATTAACTGTTCATGTCATCCATGCATCCTTAACTGCTATTGCATTTTAACTGCCATGTTTAATTTAAATTAATGGTACGCGAATATGTTCATGTCATTGCATTTTGCCTGTCACGTTTAAATACAATTAACGGTACGCGTATTAACTGCTCATGTCATTGCATGCTTGAATACTCATCGTGATTGCGTAGCCTTGCTACATACTTGTACTATTTGTTCCGGCTAGGCACCCACCTTGCGTGGGCACAATCCTATGCCAAATACACTTTCTGGCTCGTGTTCCAGAAGACGAGCTCAACTCAGCCTGCGGGCAATAGGGCACTCGTTGAGTGACCCCTTGTACTTGATACTTGAACACAGCCTGCGGGCAATAGGGCACTCGTCGAGTGATCCCTTGTACTTTACTTGTTACTTGACACTACATGTCACCCCTACCACTTGATACTTGCTACTTGTACTTTACTTTACTTGTTACCACCTTACTTTACTTGTCATGCACCATACTTCAACTGCTAGGTTGCTAGTTTATCTTTCTTTTCTGTTTCCTTGCACAAGTCTTTCGACTTGCTGACATGTGCCCCTTTTCTCTTTTGGGTGACACATGTTAGAGCCCGAGCCTGAGTTACTTGCTGAGGACGTGGTGTTTGCTAACGCTGAGTCAGAACCCGCGTTGATTGAGGACTTCGTTGACACTGGGGATCAGTCTTAGTTTCTTAGTTGGCTTCTTGTTTAGACTGCTTAGTTGTCGGTGCGTGGCACCTAGTTTGATACTCTGTTATGTTTACGTTTTGTTTGGCCTTGTTCTGGGTCTTAGACTCTTTCCTGTTAGCCTGGTGGCTTTTCTGTGATGTTGAATATTTTGTGGACAAACTTTGGGATTGATATTTCATATCCGTCTCATTATTATTATTGTTGTTGTTGTTCCTTTTGCGATTACAGGGACCTGCTTATACTAAATTAACGCTTATCAGGCGTGCAGCTTCACAGCTCCACATTTGAGCGGACCTTCTCACGTCTCGCCTCCGTTTTAGGGAAGAGCGGCGTGACAGGTTTTAGTGGTGGCCCATGCAGGTCTCTCTGTAACTGCAATTATCAGGGATAACAATAATAATATAAGATTTTCCAACAAATAAATTCGATATCCGAGTCATAAGCTATGAGTCTAATCTGCTTCGTTTTCTGTGTCGCTAGATGGCAGGAAGGCGATTCACCCGTGGTGGAGGTAGTGGTGCGCCTGATCACTCCATATTTTACACCTTTTTTCGCATGTTTTCACGCCATTTCGATTGCTCATATTGCGGTTTTCAAGATTATTCGACAATATTGCGATGTTTTTCACTATTTCTTGTTTTTGTCAGATTTCAGGAAATATGGAGCGATCGGGAGCAAAAATGAGCTTAAAGGATTTGCACCCACTCCGGAGTGTCAACCATGGCCCTTTTGAGGGTTATTCTGCAATGGAAGACGAGTGGAAGAAGAAAGCACGTCGTAGGAGCGACGCGGAAGCGAAAAGATGGAGATTGGGCATTTTCAGCATGCCACTCGGCCGAGTGAAGGAGTCACTCGGCCGAGCATTGAGCGCCAGCTCGGCTGGCCAGATCGGACATGCAACAGAGATGTATCAGCGTGCACTCGGCCGAGCATCGCACGCCCACTCGGCCGAGTGCGGAGACTCCGTCCGCCCGAGTGGCACCCAGACGACGGCAAGCCAAAATGTCCAACTCTCTGTAATCCGTCAGTCGACTACGAGCTCCGACTCGGCCGAGTTCCAAAAGCCACTCGGCCGAGTGACATTTGCCACTCGGCCGAGTGATGCCGAGGACACGCAGCGCCCAGATTTTCAGACAGCCTCTCACTCTTTTGAAATCTGCTATCATTTCAGCAATCAAATTATTTTTCTCATATTATTTATGGATAGTAGACTTCATGACGGTTCCAACGCCGCCAAGAACACACAAATCGGAGGTCGGATGAAATCTGGGGAATTTCTACAAGTTGATGCTGCAGTGCTGGAATTTCCACTCGGCCGGGTCACATATTCCACTCGGCCGAGTGCGGCCTGGGCCCAGATTTTAAGTTGCGGTTTGGGCTGTTTTTGGGCACGAATTTGAGGGGTTTTCTAGGGTTATTTGCTAGGGTTTTGGGAGAGTATATAAGGGTTTTGTAGCCACCATTAGAGGAGGATCCCCATTATGTTTTCTTAGCCCCCATATGTTTTTCTGAGAATTATTTTAGAGGTTAGGCCATGCCCTAGGCCCCCTCTTGGATCTAAAAGCTTGTATTTGGATTGAAGATCTTCATCAAGCTAAGTATTTTCTTCTTTTTATTTGAATCTTTGTTTTTCTATCTTTTTGTATGCAAGCAATGATTTCTATTGATTCTCATATCCTTATTGCTATGCTAGAGTAGATTTGTTGTTCTAGGGTTTGGGGATGAACCCTATGGATCTAATTTCATATTTGTGATGAATGAATTTCTAAATTGCTAGAATTGCTAGGAGGTTAGGTTGTGATTGATTTACTACGGATAGCTAGGGATTTCCATCGATCTAGGGTTTGCAAGAGATTGGATTCTAATCGATGGGAAGGCCTAGATATTCGATTTAGGCTTATAATCGAAATTCTCTAGACTTGGTTTGCAAGAGATTGGACCAAAGCTAGGATTTTTATTATAAATCTATACGCATATTCGTTTGCAAGAGATTGGACGAATACGAACTATCACAACCTAGATCGTAACTCGAGTTTGCACGAGAGTGGGCTCGAGGAGCGATTGGACGATGATGTCAATCTTCATGCTAGCGACTTAGGTTAGGGTTTGCAAGAGATTGGGCCCTAATCTAGGTTGCTATAGACTGGCGATAGCGCGAGAGCGTGAGCTTGGTTCTCTATTCAGTTACGACTAGTTCACCTCAACACAAGTCTAGTAATATTGAGATTCACTATTTACGATGATGTATGACGATCCGTAGTGGGAATTCCCTAGCCCTAGACGTCTTTATTTGATTTTATATCCCCATACTTTGCCCGACGATTGTGACAGGATCGCCGCAAGGCAAATTCCCTCTTTTATTATATTGTATTTGAATCGATATTTGACCAACATTTTTATCACCGACACCGACATCCACCACCATTTCCATTATATCACTCCATAACCATCTCCACCAATAATACATTCGTAGTCAAACCAACCTAGGATAGATTGGAACCAACACCACCTCCTCGTGTTCGATACCCGCTCGCCACTTTGCCGTGCGCTTGCGGTAAAACTACAATCGTTCTCTGGGTGTATATCCGGGGCCGACCAAGTTTTTGGTTGCGCTCTTGGGTTGCATTCCGGAGCGATCAAGTTTTTGGCGCCGTTGCCGGGGAGGTGTTTCCCGTTGGCTGCCAATTTGTCACAATTAGGTTTATTAGACTACGAAAAACCAAAAAAAAAAAAAATTTAACAAAAAGAATTTTTCACCTCCGCCACCATTACTACCATTTCTATATTCTTTTGTGCCACTGATATTTTTCTTCAGGTATTTATATTTGTTTATCAGGTGTTATGGATGGTATTATGTGGACCACAGATTTTGAGGAGAAAGCATTTCAGAATTTATTGGAGGGCCTCTTGGAGTCAGTGAGGTTCATCGGTTCAGAGAGCATTACAGCAGATGATGCATTTGATCTACGATTTGTAGATTTTGTTATGAACCGTGTTTCAGCTGCAGGAACAATTGAGGAGGACATCCATGTCAGTCTTGAGGGGGATAGACTATATTTTCGGTTTGCTCGCGGGCATTCCCCTCCACATGATACATCCCCACAAGTTGACATACCTGAGCAGCCAACATCACCATCCCAGAGAGAGCCTACATTGATAGCTGATGAGGAGGCAAATGAGCACACTATCGAGCCAGAGCATATTGCCGAGGAGGCCTCACATACGGAGCCAGAGCATGCTTTTGAGGAGGCCTTACACACAGAGCCAGAGCTTATCACCGAGGAGGTCGTGCATCAGGACGAGGACACAGCCATTCATGAGGATCCCGAGCACTATCCTCCTCCATTAGAGCTTCCGCAGCCACCTCATCCTCCCACTGACGCAGAGGAATACCCCACAGAGCTTTTGGCCCCCCTTCAGGGAGATCTCTTTACTCCCTCGCCCTTTATCTTTGATTTCCCTCCCGTGTATGATGTTTTTTATGATTCATCGTGCCTTTTGCAGGATTCATGTACATACGATCAAGAGGTACGATGGGACGTATCTGAGGAGGAGAGCGAGGAGTTAGCACCCATGGACGCATATGAATATGATCAAGAGGTGCACTGTGATGAGTCCGACGATGATGAGGAGCATCTTGATGAGGTCCACACCTATGATCTGGATTTACCTGAGCAGCATAAAGAAGACACCGTGGAGACAGCTATCACGTCACGTGAGGATATTGGATTATTTCCAGGGAAGTATCGTCCACCATTATTTATTCCATACATTTCTATAGACGATCCTCTTTGGGATACTTTTATTATGAGGGTGAAATTTTTGCAGCGAACTGATGCATCATATTCTCTGCAGGGTACAGGTGGAGTCCTTGTAGGAATGTTGGAGGATGCATTGCTAGAGTTCGTTGGAGTCCGTGGACATATGCATCTGGCAGAGCCACGGAAAGAGCAGTTGGAGCAATTGCCTGCACCAGCAAAGATACTGGATCCGCCTTTTGCTATAGGTGATATCAATCCAGTAGTGTAGAAATTTTTATGCTTTTAATAAACCCGAATCCTCTCGACAGCAAGGGGACCGTATAGATTTGATTGAATAAATATCACCTCTTATGACGGCAACACAAATTTTTACACCCCAAACCCAATATATATATTAATTTCCCACTTTATATTTTGATGTGTCACATCCTTTTTGCTCACCACCCACCGCGCATTTCTTTCAAGTGAAACCTTACTTTCTTATTTGTTTGACTTGATATCGCTTAGTGAAGCCGTGATATTTTTGATCGAGTCATTTGAATAGGATTGTTTGGTATAAGCTTGGGGGAAAGTGCTCTCATGCATCATTGTATGTGCATGTAGTTGCATTAGGATTTCATGTCATTCATTTCATCATTTTTCATTCACCCCCTTATTATTATCGTTGTTCCTCATATTCTTCCACTATGATCACATTGGGGACAATGTGCAGTTTAAGCTTGGGGGAGTGCATTTCCATGCCATTTAGATGCATTAGTTGCATTTTTGCTTTATTTTAGGATTTTTAAAATTTTTCAAAATTTTTGCATCATCTTTTTGAATTTTCCATCTTATTTTCCTTTTATGTGTGTTCATGCATCATGTTGTGTGCTTGATTTTCTTTTCTTTCCCCTCTTTTATTTTTATATCTTTATTTTCCTTTTCTTTTCTTCCGCTAGATGAATTCCTTATGATGCTATCTCTTATTTCTTAAGTAGCCATCACGATGCTTATTATTCCTTGCCATGCTACTTAGAATTTTCCATAGTCTTGCTATTCACATGTGCTTGCAAATCTATTTCTTTTGATGATTCATCTACATGAATGCATGATATTAATTGAAGCTGAATGTATGGATTAGTGTTTAGTATGCTTATGTTGGAAATGCACCAAGATTCACGCATCATTAGTATATCTGAAGCATCAGTTTTATTGTCTTATTCACCTCCTGTTGCATGCTTGATATGATTGTGCGCTTTACCGCTTGACTTCACCTTTTATTGAGATGATTGAGAATATCCATGCTTACATATGAGTTTTAGTTGAAGTATTATTTTATTGAACCGTTCGTGCACATCTTAGAGTGAACCGAGTGTTTGACCGACGCCCCGTTTACGGTATGGGCGCGGTGTCGTTTTACCGCAAGTGCACGGTTAGTGTAGGGTGCGGGTTTATCGAACACAGGGAGGTGGATGGCTTGAGTGGCTACTAGCCTCGCCTGGGTCGTGTGCTAGCTACGTGGATGATGTGGGTGGAAGTGTAGAAATAAAAGAAAGAAATGAAAAAGACACGAAATGAATCCCCGCTAACACGGGCTAGAGCACTCATGACACTTGGCATTTGACTTGATCCAGGGTGAGACATTGCCCCAAAAGGTGGTACCTAGCGTCCATGGCCCGATATTCCGATCGGTGCCAAGCACGCTAGGCCTACCCGGTTCCGGACGGTGGGCACTCCCGTGTCCATTAACACCTTCCGCAACCGGGAGCATTAAGGCCACAATGATATCTCCCAACACTTCGTCCAAGCCGCTCCCGCGCGAGAGGACTCGATGTCTACGCTGGGGGCGTGAGCTATGGCTAGGGAGTCAACCGCCAAGTTTATTCCCCCTTGGCCTGACGGTCAGAGGCGGTCTTTCTCCCGCCAATGACAATGAAACACCCCCGCGTAACCCTAATGGCCAAATAGGTCAAATGTGATTTCTAGCAATACATCGAAGCGGATCTTGACAGGACAAGCACCGGACCCCAATCCCCAACACATCTAGTGTGTTGCCATACGAATTGGACTCAGATTGCTAGAAATCCCCATTGACTCATTTCATCGAACACGTGCCATGCAACCAAGCCAAATGTAAATTTCCAAGCATCAATCCTACCCTAACCCGTATTAGGGTTCATCTAACACTACTCAATGATGAAGAACATGATAGCAATCAACAAATCCAAACAAACATTCATCATTGAGCAAAACAAAAATAACACAAAACAATGAAATGGGAAAAGAAATACTTATCTTGACATTGATTCTTCAATCCTTTACAAGATTTATTAACAAAGAAAACCTAATCTAAACTAGTCTAAATCTCACAACAAAAAGGGGCAAAAAGCCCTAGAAAAACTGGATAAGACCCCCTTCCATCGTGCCCCAAAACCCTATTTATAAACCCCTCAAAAACCCTCTTGGGTCGGGTTCAAAACTGTCAAAAAAGGCCCACCCGATCGGGTGAAAACTCACCCGATCGGGTGGAATAAACAGAGAGCTCAGATACGCAGAAACAGATCTCACCCGGTCGGTTGACAAGTCAACCGATCGGTTGAAGTGAAATTCCAGACTGCAGCCAGTTTCAGCACATAGCTGCGCTTAGAAAATTCCAGAAAAATATAGAAAAATCGGATTTGGGCATGCGACCTATCGTTGGAAAGATAACGACGATGCCGACGCTAGAAAAATAAGATATCACCCAAAATCCTTCTGGAATGGTAGCAGATCTTCAATGAATGAGCAGCGGTGCGTGAAAGCGGAAGAAAAGGCCACCCGATCGGTTGGAACATCAACCGATCGGGTGAGCCGCTTGTTGCTTTGGCCGTCGGGCTTCGGGAGCTTCAACCGGTCGCTGAGGAGAACGGGTGGCATGACCGGGTCGTCGTTTGGGAAACTTCAGCTTCAGATGAACCGATCGGGTGAGATATCACCCGATCGGTTGGAATTAAGCTCCAACTTCCCGAGAACTTTGTTGGGATGAACCGGTCGGCGAACCGGTCGGTTGACTTTGCACTTTGCTCCAACTTCAGTCCGGGTCGTGTACGCGTGCATCACCCGATCGGTTGACTGTGTCCAACCGATCGGGTGGGGGCTGAAAAGTGGCAATCTTGGTCGTTTGACCCCCTGGATCACGCGTGACCCCTCCCGTTGCTCCGGGGACTCATGATATCATCGTTTTATGTCCCAAATGCTATAAGTTCCTGTAAAACACGGAAAACACGGAAAAGTGAAAGAAAACGAGAAAACACGAGAAAACGAATACAAGACGGCGATAAATAATGGAAAAACACTGGAGAAAACGTGCGCAAATATATGAAATATAAACGCACGTCAAAATCCCCCAAGCTGAACTCTTCCTCGTCCTCGAGGAAGACGAGTGAGAGTAGGAGCTCGGAGGGAGAAAATAGAGAGAAGGAGAGAAAAAGAGAATTCTATATCCTAGATCGCCCGTAAGGGCCAATAAAATCAAACACGCCACACGAAGCAAGCATACGACAAAACACAACACTAAACCAAGGAATACGAGTCCAGACGAGTGTCGTGGGCCCACGCGGTGAAGCGCGAGTGAGTGCGGTCGTGTGCTAGCAGACGGTGTCACTATCTACGATGTGCAATAAAGCTCCATATACACGTACCCAAAGAAAGACCCAAATATCGATTCGATTCGAATAAAGCGGTGAATATATAGCTCAAGCATGCATGAGAATAGAGCAAGAATCGAAACATATCATGCGTCATGGACTCCACAACTAGGGTTAAGGAAATCACCACACTATATCCTAGATAATAGCCAAAAAGTTCCTAAGCCAAGTGTTTTCGAGAACGATGGGGGTTGAGATGATGTGGAGTAGAACACTCGGTGCAAATTCTCGCCTTCCCTTTATTCTTGGCAAGTATGAAAAATATTCACACGGAAATTTTTTTTTGGGTTTTGGGCATTTGTATTTTTTTGGATTTTTGGGCTATACACAAATTTTCTTTTCTTTTCTTTTTGGGTTTTTCTTTTCTTTTCTCCCTTTTTTTTGGATTTTTGGCTATACACATGTGTACTCTCCCAAGTGGGAGAACGGTACACGACGAGGGGATTTGCACCAAGTAAAACAAAAAAGAAGTCGAAATCTAAACACTTGGGCAAAGGAAACTATTCTCGCTAATTAGAGCATGGGCTAAATGGGTTATCCTAGTCCTTAATTGTGGAATCCCGACACATGCGAAATGAAGTATACGATATATATAGCATGCATATAGAAGCAGACATTAGAAGCAAATACCGCATATTCAATATCGAAGCATGATAATCTAGGGGTCAACCAAGGATAGGTATATAAATCAACATCACAAAGTAGAAGCACACCAACTAGCTAGTCACAACACATGACTCACGTAAAAGCAAAGTGGACCCACGAAGCGTGAAATGCAATGGGACTCGGCTTCCAAGAGTTAGTGAGTGTGATTATCGAGGCCATACTAGGTGTGTGTGTAGTTTGTGGCAATTCATCATATATGGTCATCTCTAAGAGGGAGGACAAAAGAAGAGAAGAAAAAGAAAAACACGAAGAAAAACGACTCAAAAACAAAGAAAAAGAGACAAAAGACGCACGAAGTGCGACTCCCCCAAGCTAAAACTTGCATTGTCCTCAATGCAATAGTAGTGAATACGGGAGGGCAATGAAAATGGGGGGGAGTTACGCACCGACACAAAAAATGAAAAACACGAAAAACACATGAGCGAAACTAAAAAAAAGAAAAAATAAAAAGAAACACTAAAATAAAAGATATAAAACACGACAAAAGAACACATAGACACAGACACACAACAACGACACGCAAAAACATGCACACAAAAGTCGATTTCCCCCAAGCTAAACATGACAATGCTAGCAAAATGATATGATCAATTGGGATGCAGAAATATGCTAGGGGAAAATCGGAAAAGAAAGAAATCAGAATGCAGGAGAGACAGTCTGCTCGTTCTCCTCGGAAGAGGATGTGGGGTGAAATGATAGAAGGGCACGACATGAAGGGTTATTAAGATGCAAAAGCAAACCCTAGATACGCTCCCCTCGCTAATGAGAGGAGACGAGATTATTCAAATCTAAACTAGAAAGCGGTAAATTTTTACACTACTGGATTAGGATACACCTAAGCATAGGCGGATCCAAGATCTGAAGTGGGGCAGGTAGCTGCTCTAACTGCTCCTTCTGTGGCTCCGCCAGAAGCGCTGTGCCACGTGTGCCAATGGACCCAAGCAATGCACCTCCAAGCATCCCTCGTAGGTGTCCACCTGCGACCTGCAAAGGACGAGGTGCATTAGTCCATGGCAAAAAATCTTTCCCCAAAATAAAAGTATCCCAGAGATAATCGTCAAAATAAGATTGAAAAATAGTGAAAGTGTGACGAATACTCCCTGAGAATGGGTCGCTATCCTCTATACTAGCGACGACCAAATCCTCGCTCTCCATGGGAAGTGGCTCTCCAGGTGGTGACACACCGCAGCATACCTCAGGGGAAGTAGATCCTGTGTCCTGCGAGAGATATGGTATGTCAAATATATACGAGTCTAAAGAAATAGGAAGTGAAAAGCGAGACTCAAAAGTGGAGTGAGAGTGAGTATGAAAATCTCCCTGAATAGGGGCAATATGCTCAAGTAGATGCTCAGCCGCAGAAGAAGTGGAGAGTGACGGTAAAGGTAGATGTGACTCGGGCTCTATAGAGTGGACCATCGTATCCAAGCCCTCATGCACATCCTCCTCGACGATATGCTCATGCTCCACCATCTTCCCGATGTCCTGAATGACATCCTCATGGTTGACCACCGACCAAGGAGGAAGCTGTGACAGAGATGGTTGTGGAGGTGGATGTGGAGCGGACCCCTCGTATGTGGTCGTGGTGTCGTCGTCCTCACGCACATCCTCCTCGCCGGTATGCATAAGCTCCGTGGTCTCCTCGGTGCTCTCATAGGACTCATATGTGGTATCCAAATAAAGATGACAAGTCTCTCCCATAGATCCTAGAGAAATCTCCCCATCATCACTATCATCATCAAAAAATGCTTCGTCATCCAAGTGGTAGTGATGGAAAAATGGGGTATCGGCTTGAGATGTGTCTATGGTGGCCGATGGCATGGTGGTCTCAACCATGAAAGTGGGTATATCCTCTCCTTCATCCCCTCTCCTCGGTGTCGGTCCGGTGATAGGTACCATCAAGGTTTGTAACATTTGGCCTTGGTTAAACATGGCACTTTCAATGAGAGACACAAGGCTTGATTCTTCTTGTGTTGGTGGAGGGATATAAGGTTGAGGAAATGGATGGGAGGTGTTTGGGCAATGGTTGTGGGAAAATGTATGGCCTTGGTGTAGGGGGAGGCTCTCAAGCGTATATGGGCAAACATAATACTCGTGCCCCGCCATTCCACAAGTCTCACAAACCACAACCGAGAAAGGATTGTATCCTCCCATCTGAGCATCGAAATTTGATCTCCACATGGTTACACCAAGGATACCTGGACAACAAAAATAAGAAAACTAGAGAGGAGCGTCAATAGCACAAGAAAATAACAAAAAGATAAATATAATGGTGGGGGAAAAATTTCTTGGTTATTGAATATTTTTTTAAAAAAAAAATAAAAAAAAATAAAAAAAAGGAAAAAGAAATTTTTTTGTGTTTTTATGCGTAGTCTAACGAACCCAAGCTAAGCTAATATCAAACCGAACGCCTCCCCGGCAACGGCGCCAAAAACTTGACCGGCGCCCCGTTTACGGTATGGGCGCGGTGTCGTTTTACCGCAAGTGCACGGTTAGTGTAGGGTGCGGGTTTATCGAACACAGGGAGGTGGATGGCTTGAGTGGCTACTAGCCTCGCCTGGGTCGTGTGCTAGCTACGCGGATGATGTGGGTGGAAGTGTAGAAATAAAAGAAAGAAATGAAAAAGACACGAAATGAATCCCCGCTAACACGGGCTAGAGCACTCATGACACTTGGCATTTGACTTGATCCAGGGTGAGACATTGCCCCAAAAGGTGGTACCTAGCGTCCATGGCCCGATATTCCGATCGGTGCCAAGCACGCTAGGCCTACCCGGTTCCGGACGGTGGGCACTCCCGTGTCCATTAACACCTTCCGCAACTGGGAGCATTAAGGCCACAATGATATCTCCCAACACTTCGTCCAAGCCGCTCCCGCGCGCGAGGACTCGATGTCTACGCTGGGGGCGTGAGCTATGGCTAGGGAGTCAACCGCCAAGTTTATTCCCCCTTGGCCCGACGGTCAGAGGCGGTCTTTCTCCCGCCAATGACAATGAAACACCCCCACGTAACCCTAATGGCCAAATAGGTCAAATGTGATTTCTAGCAATACATCGAAGCGGATCTTGACAGGACAAGCACCGGACCCCAATCCCCAACACATCTAGTGTGTTGCCATACGAATTGGACTCAGATTGCTAGAAATCCCCATTGACACATTTCATCGAACACGTGCCATGCAACCAAGCCAAATGTAAATTTCCAAGCATCAATCCTACCCTAACCCGTATTAGGGTTCATCTAACACTACTCAATGATGAAGAACATGATAGCAATCAATAAATCCAAACAAACATTCATCATTGAGCAAAACAAAAATAACACAAAACAATGAAATGGGAAAAGAAATACTTATCTTGACATTGATTCTTCAATCCTTTACAAGATTTATTAATAAAGAAAACCTAATCTAAACTAGTCTAAATCTCATAACAAAAAGGGGCAAAAAGCCCTAGAAAAACTGGAGAAGACCCCCTTCCATCGTGCCCCAAAACCCTATTTATAAACCCCTCAAAAACCCTCTTGGGTCGGGTTCAAAACTGTCAAAAAAGGCCCACCCGATCGGGTGAAAACTCACCCGATCGGGTGGAATAAACAGAGAGCTCAGATACGCAGAAACAGATCTCACCCGGTCAGTTGACAAGTCAACCGATCGGTTAAAGTGAAATTCCAGACTGCAGCCAGTTTCAGCACATAGCTGCGCTTAGAAAATTCCAGAAAAATCTAGAAAAATCGGATTTGGGCATACGACCTATCGTTGGAAAGCTAACGACGATGCCGACGCTAGAAAAATAAGAGATCACCCAAAATCCTTCTGGAATGGTAGCAGATCTTCAATGAATGAGCAGCGGTGCGTGAAAGCGGAAGAAAAGGCCACCCGATCGGTTGAAACATCAACCGATCGGGTGAGCCGCTTGTTGCTTTGGCCGTCGGGCTTCGGGAGCTTCAACCGGTCGCTGAGGAGAACGGGTGGCATGACCGGGTCGTCGTTTGGGAAACTTCAGCTTCAGATGAACCGATCGGGTGAGATATCACCCGATCGGTTGGAATTAAGCTCCAACTTCCCGAGAACTTTGTTGGGATGAACCGGTCAGCGAACCGGTCGGTTGACTTTGCACTTTGCTCCAACTTCAGTCCGGGTCGTGTACGCGTGCATCACCCGATCGGTTGACTGTGTCCAACCGATCGGGTGGGGGCTGAAAAGTGGCAATCTTGGTCGTTTGACCCCCTGGATCACGCGTGACCCCTCCCGTTGCTCCGGGGACTCATGATATCATCGTTTTATGTCCCAAATGCTATAAGTTCCTGTAAAACACGGAAAACACGGAAAAGTGAAAGAAAACGAGAAAACACGAGAAAACGAATACAAGACGGCGATAAATAATGGAAAAACACTGGAGAAAACGTGCGCAAATATATGAAATATAAACGCACGTCAGTGTTACATTATTTCTTTCTCCACATATATCTTTTTATTCTCTACATGTCACTTGAGCTCACCTCCTAAAGCTACTTATATCGCATCTATTTCCCAAAAATCCCTACAAAAGAAAAAGTTAGCTCCAAAAGTCCAAAAAGCCAAAAAGCCAAAAAGGAGCCAAAATCCAAAAATACAAATCATATAGCTCCTACAAAAATCCAAAAAGAAAAATGAGAAACAAAGAGTTCAAAAAGAAAAAAAAAGAAAAATGTTTCTCTATCTTATTATTGGAGCCACAAAATACTTGGGAAAACCAAGGCAAAAATCCCATTTCCCACTATTATATTCCTTTAGATGCGATGCCTCAAGCTAAGCTTGGGGGGGGGGTGAATTCTTTTGACCATATGAGTGAGTATGACATTAGAGTGGAGACGTGCATGAATGGTGAAGTTTGATAATGCTGAAACTTAGCACAATACCTTAGTTATGGAGATTTCTTATGAATCGATATAAATATGCGAATGCCATGATTTATTCTATTCTCCATTGCATGTTTGGTGTGATTCTTATATGCTTCTGTTATGACTCTTGATTGAAAAGTGCATCGCCATCAATTGTATATTAAATTCTATGAAATGCATGATGTGGATATGAATTGATTGTATGAATTTAGAGAATCCCTTTTGTTGATCTGAAAAGCTTGCAAGTGCCATGTTTAAGTAAGATATGAAATCTTTATATCATGTGATTCGTATTTCTCAAGTTATCGTGATGTGTAGCTTATGGCTTGAGATCTGAGAGAATAATCTAGCGACCCCTTCCACTTCGTATTCTTTTTCATTTTTTCCTTATTTTTACCCTTCGGGTTCGCCTTCTACTTGTCTTCCTCGAGGATGAGTAAGAGGTAAGCTTGGGGGATTTTGATCACTCCATATTTTACACCTTTTTTCCGCATGTTTTCACGCCATATCGATTGCTCATATTGCGGTTTTCAAGATTATTCGACAATATTGCGATGTTTTTCACTATTTCTTGTTTTTGTCGGATTTCAGGAAATATGGAGCGATCGGGAGCAAAAATGATCTTAAAGGATTTGCACCCACTCCGGAGTGTCAACCATGGCCCTTTTGAGGGTTATTCTGCAATGGAAGACGAGTGGAAGAAGAAAGCACGTCGTAGGAGCGACGCGGAAGCGAAAAGATGGAGATTGGGCATTTTCAGCATGCCACTCGGCCGAGTGAAGGAGTCACTCGGCCGAGCATTGAGCGCCAGCTCGACCGGCCAGATCGGACACGCAACAGAGATGTATCAGCGTGCACTCGGCCGAGCATCGCACGCCCACTCGGCCGAGTGCGGAGACTCCGTCCGCCCGAGTGGCACCCAGACGACGGCAAGCCAAAATGTCCAACTCTCTGTAATCCGTCAGTCGACTACGAGCTCCGACTCGGCCGAGTTCCAAAAGCCCCTCGGCCGAGTGACATTTGCCACTCGGCCGAGTGATGCCGAGGACACGCAGCGCCCAGATTTTCAGACAACCTCTAACTCTTTTGAAATCTGCTATCATTTCAACAATCAAATTATTTTTCTCATATTATTTATGGATAGTAGACTTCATGACGGTTCCAACGCCGCCAAGAACACACAAATCGGAGGTCGGATGAAATCTGGGGAATTTCTACAAGTTGATGCTGCAGTGCTGGAATTTCCACTCGGCCGGGTCACATATTCCACTCGGCCGAGTGCGGCCTGGGCCCAGATTTTAAGTTGCGGTTTGGGCTGTTTTTGGGCACGAATTTGAGGGGTTTTCTAGGGTTATTTGCTAGGGTTTTGGGAGAGTATATAAGGGTTTTGTAGCCACCATTAGAGGAGGATCCCCATTATGTTTTCTTAGCCCCCATATGTTTTTCTGAGAATTATTTTAGAGGTTAGGCCGTGCCCTAGGCCCCCTCTTAGATCTAAAAGCTTGTATTTGGATTGAAGATCTTCATCAAGCTAAGTATTTTCTTCTTTTTATTTGAATCTTTGTTTTTCTATCTTTTTGTATGCAAGCAATGATTTCTATTGATTCTCATATCCTTATTGCTATGCTAGAGTAGATTTGTTGTTCTAGGGTTTGGGAATGAACCCTATGGATCTAATTTCATATTTGTGATGAATGAATTTCTAAATTGCTAGAATTGCTAGGAGGTTAGGTTGTGATTGATTTACTACGGATAGCTAGGGATTTCCATCGATCTAGGGTTTGCAAGAGATTGGATTCTAATCGATGGGAAGGCCTAGATATTCGATTTAGGCTTATAATCGAAATTCTCTAGACTTGGTTTGCAAGAGATTGGACCAAAGCTAGGATTTTTATTATAAATCTATACGCATATTCGTTTGCAAGAGATTGGACGAATACGAACTATCACAACCTAGATCGTAACTCGAGTTTGCACGAGAGTGGGCTCGAGGAGCGATTGGACGATGATGTCAATCTTCATGCTAGCGACTTAGGTTAGGGTTTGCAAGAGATTGGGCCCTAATCTAGGTTGCTATAGACCGGTGATAGCGCGAGAGCGTGAGCTTGGTTCTCTATTCAGTTACGACTAGTTCACCTCAACACAAGTCTAGTAATATTGAGATTCACTATTTACGATGATGTATGACGATCCGTAGTGGGAATTCCCTAGCCCTAGACGTCTTTATTTGATTTTATATCCCCATACTTTGCCCGACGATTGTGACAGGATCGCCGCAAGGCAAATTCCCTCTTTTATTATATTGTATTTGAATCGATATTTGACCAACATTTTTATCACCGACACCGACATCCACCACCATTTCCATTATATCACTCCATAACCATCTCCACCAATAATACATTCGTAGTCAAACCAACCTAGGATAGATTGGAACCAACACCACCTCCTCGTGTTCGATACCCGCTCGCCACTTTGCCGTGCGCTTGCGGTAAAACTACAATCGTTCTCTGGGTGTATATCCGGGGCCGACCAAGTTTTTGGTCGCGCTCTTGGGTTGCATTCCGGAGCGATCAGCGCCCCCTCATGATGAGGAGCCTGAGCGGGAACCCACCAATGGAGAGATGATGCCGATGATGATCCAGATGATGCAAGTGCAGCATGGCGTGCTCCTGCAAGTCCAGAATGCTCCACTTGCTCGAGCTGCCCGGGCACTTCCGGATGCCCCTCGCTCCGAGCCGGGAGCGAAGCAATTTCGGGAGCTGGGTCCCGCATATTTTGATGGGTCTGAGGGTCCTCTGGCTGCCGATGAGTGGATTCGGAACATTGAGGATAACCTGGCGATGGCGAAGATTAACCCGGCTGGATGGGTTGATTTGGCTAAGAGGCAGCTGAAGGACAATGCCAGAAACTGGTGGGATGCTGAAGAGAAGATGCTGGTGGAGCCGATAGTTTGGGCTACCTTCAAGTCCAGATTTGATGGAGAGTTCTTCCCGAAGGCTGCTAGGCAGGTGATGCTGCAGCGCTTCATAGATCTGAAGCAGGGGAGCTTGTCGGTGGATCAGTACCACCAGGAGTTCACGAGGCTCAGTCGGTTTGCACCTAAGATGATGCAAGATGCCGATGAGAAAGCTCAACGATTTCTTCAGGGACTTGCCTGGGAGCTTCAGAGCTTTGTGACCTCTTCTGACCTGGAGACATATCAGAAGGTTCTGATTGCTACGAGGCGGCAAGAGTTGAATTTGAACCAGAGGAAGGGACATGTTTCAGGAGCTGGGAAGAGGCCTATGGAGCAGGCCAGGGCGGTGGTTAGGCCTGGTTTCAAGCCTAATCATCCGGTGCAGTTCAAGAGGCCAGGAGGGCCTATTCTGAAGACTTGCCATTTCTATGGCAAGACTGGACACCGCAGGGATCAGTGTAGGAGGTTTCTCGGACAGTGCATAGTCTGTGGAGATCCTGCCCACACCATCAGGGAGTGTCCGAAGTCGAAGCAGCCTTGGCGGGCTCCTATTGCAGCACAACCGTTGCAGCAGCGAGCTCCTGTGCCCGTTGGACGTGGAGCGCCTCTTGTTCCGCAGAGACAGGCTTTTTGGCAGGCTGTTCCGCCGAGAGGGCAGGCCTTTCCGCCGAGAGGGCAGGCCTTTCTGATGACTGAGGAGGAGAGCATGGCCGTGGATGAGGTTATTTCAGGTAACGCTCATTCTAGCTATTTTTCTTCCTTAGTTTGATTGTTGATTATGTTGGTTGCTTGCTCATGCTTGTTACTAGAATAGGATTTGATTGTTAGATTGTTTACTAGGTGTGGTTTTGGTTTGCACATTTCCTGCACGAGTCCTCTTTGACTCAGGTGCGTCGATGTGCATTTTGGCCCGGAGCTTCGTGGAGAAGCATTCCTTGTCGACGTCCTCTCTTCCTAAGAGTTGGAATATCGTCACAGGGAACGGTGTGGTCTCGGTGCATCGTGGGTGCAATTCTTGTCCGTTGGTGGTTTGTGGACGTGAGCTTTGTGCTGATTTCATTGTCCACGACATCATCAACTACGATGCGGTCCTTGGGATGGATTGGCTTACGAGCTTTTATGCTACGATTGACTGTCGGAGAAAGAAGGTGGTGTTCGAGATTCCCAGACATCCGGTGTTTGAGTTCAGTCGTGGTAGCAGTTCGTTGGGTCCGATCAGATTTCGGGCCAGACCGGTGGATGTTGTGGCTATGCAGATGGAGTTGGAGTGGCCAGCTGTGGTGCGAGATTTTGGTGACGTCTTCCCCGAGGAGATGTCTGGATTGCCGCCTGATCGAGCTTTGGAGTTTTCTATTGATCTTATTCCAGGTGTGCAGCCCATTTCGAAGGCACCATATCGTATGGCGCCAGCAGAGTTGGAGGAATTGCGTAGGCAGTTGGATGAGCTTATGCAGAAGGGTTACATCAACCCTAGTGTGTCTCTGTGGGGAGCACCGGTGCTGCTGGTGAAGAAGAAGGATGGTTTGCGTCGCATGTGCGTGGACTATCGGGAGCTGAATGTGGTGACCATTAAGAATAAATACCCGTTGCCTCGCATCGATGATATCTTTGATCAGCTGGGAGGATCGAGGGTGTTTTCTAAGTTGGATTTGAGGAGTGGTTACCATCAGTTGAAGGTGAAGAAAGATGATGTGCCGAAGACAGCTTTCAGGACGAAGTATGGACACTACGAGTTTGTGGTTATGCCTTTCGGTGTAACCAATGCACCCGCAGTTTTCATGAATCTGATGAACCTGATTTTCTACGAATTTTTAGATAAGTTTGTCGTTATCTTTATTGACGACATTCTGATCTATTCGAAGACGGAGGAAGAGCATGCCTCGCACTTGAGGACGGTATTGGAAGTTTTGAGGAAGCATCGATTGTATGCTAAGTTTTCGAAGTGCGAGTTTTGGCTGGACAGAGTTGCTTTTCTCGGGCATGTGGTGACTGGAGATGGTATTTCAGTGGATCCCGAGAAGATTAGGGCCATCAGAGAGTGGCCTGTTCCGTCGTCAGCGTCTGAGATTCGGAGTTTCCTTGGACTTGCTGGTTACTATCGGTGATTCATTAAGGACTTTTCCCGTATTGCCGAGCCGATGACCAGATTGACGCGGAAGGATGTTGCTTTTGTTTGGTCGGGTGATTGTGAGGATGCCTTTGGTGTTCTGAGAGAGCGTTTGACGTCTGCCCCTATCCTTGTTGTGCCTGATCGCAGCGGTGGATTTGAGATCTTTTGCGATGCTTCTGGCAAGGGTCTCGGTTGTGTGTTGCATCAGCATGGGCATGTTGTGGCTTATGCTTCTCGTCAGCTCAAGGTTCATGAGAAGAATTACCCGACGCATGATTTGGAGTTGGCTGCCGTTGTGTTTGCTCTTAAGATTTGGAGGCACTTCTTGCTGAGTGAGAAAGTGAAAATCTTCACCGATCATAAAAGCTTGAAGTATATTTTCACTCAGAAGGAGATCAACATGCGACAGCACCGATGGTTGGAGCTCATGGCGGATTATGAGATTGATTTGCAGTATCACCCTGGCAAGGTGAATGTGGTTCCTGATGTGCTGAGTAGGCTTCCAGCGGTGATGATTTTGACTTCGCAGTGGAGATTGCAGCAGGATTTTTGCGAGTCTGGTGTGGAGACTATTCTTCCTAGGGAGGCTTCTTCGTTGATGTGCATGCAGGTGCAGTCAACGATCGTGGATCGGATTAAGGCTGGCCAGGCTGAGGATCCGAAGCTGGTAAGGATTCGGGAGCAGGTGGAAGCCGGTCTACTTGGGACCGACTAGTTGTTAAACTAGTCGGTTAAGTTTTGTACTCAGACCGACTAATTCTTGGTTCTTCTGTACAGTCTAGTTACTGTTTACTCTTAGTCGGTCTAAGAACGTTCATCGACCGACTAGATGTCGAACTAGTCGGTCAGTAGTTGTTCTTTGACCGACTAACTCTTAATTCAGGTTTTCGACTGGAGCTACTGTTTACACTTAGTCGGTCTGCGTTGGTCAACCGACCGACTAGTTCTCAAACTAGTCGGTCAACAGTTGTTCTTTGACCGACTAAGCAGTGCAGGAAACCCTAGTTTTGCCCTAGCCGCCACCAAACTCTATAAATACCCCTCCAAACGTTTTCTTCTCCTCCCTCACGACCTAAAACCCTAATTTCTCCTCCATTGAGCCCCCATCTTCCTCAAACCATTAAACCTTCATCCCAAGCTCATCCTTCATCATCCAAACCCTCCCTTGTCACAACCCACCTTCCATCTTCCCCAAACCTTCATCAAACCCCCAAAATCCACATCAAAACCCATTTCTCCAGATTTTTCCCTCATTTCCAGATCTGAGCCGGATCGTTCTTCCGTTGCCGTGGTTGCTCGGCATCGCTCCTTCGCTTCTTCACGGTAATACTCGATTCCTTTAGTTTTAGCATAACCCACATTAACATTGTGAAACCCTAATAAAATGGATTATTAGATGATTAGGGTTCTAATAAGAAATCAATTTAGAATCGTTGTGCTAATAGTTGTTTTGCCATAACAGTGATCCATTCCGTAGTTAGCTTGTGTGACGATCTTCATTGCTCGTCAATCCCGGTATCAGGCAAGTGAAACTTGCAACTCTTGATTTGGGTCATGTCTTAGGCCATTACCTTGCTTTAGCGTAAAAGAGACTAGACGGTGAAAGGATAGCCGTCTAGACGCCTTTGACCTAGCTTGACAACGAAGCTTGGTCCGTCACCCTCATCATGCTTGTATGTCACGTTTACTTTAAATAAACGGTACGCGTATTAACTGTTCATGTCATCCATGCATCCTTAACTGCTATTGCATTTTAACTGCCATGTTTAATTTAAATTAATGGTACACGAATATGTTCATGTCATTGCATTTTGCCTGTCACGTTTAAATACAATTAACGGTACACGTATTAACTGCTCATGTCATTGCATGCTTGAATACTCATCGTGATTGCGTAGCCTTGCTACATACTTGTACTATTTGTTCCGGCTAGGCACCCACCTTGCGTGGGCACAATCTTATGTCAAATACACTTTCTGGCTCGTGTTCCAGAAGACGAGCTCAACACAGCCTGTGGGCAATAGGGCACTCGTTGAGTGACCCCTTGTACTTGATACTTGAACACAGCCTGCGGGCAATAGGGCACTCGTCGAGTGATCCCTTGTACTTTACTTGTTACTTGACACTACATGTCACCCCTACCACTTGATACTTGCTACTTGTACTTTACTTTACTTGTTACCACCTTACTTTACTTGTCATGCACCATACTTCAACTGCTAGGTTGCTAGTTTATCTTTCTTTTCTGTTTCCTTGCACAAGTCTTTCGACTTGCTGACATGTGCCCCTTTTCTCTTTTGGGTGACACATGTTAGAGCCCGAGCCTGAGTTACTTGCTGAGGACGTGGTGTTTGCTGACGCTGAGTCAGAACCCGCGTTGATTGAGGACTTCGTTGACACTGGGGATCAGTCTTAGTTTCTTAGTTGGCTTCTTGTTTAGACTGCTTAGTTGTCGGTGCGTGGCACCTAGTTTGATACTCTGTTATGTTTACGTTTTGTTTGGCCTTGTTCTGGGCCTTAGACTCTTTCCTGTTAGCCTGGTGGCTTTTCTGTGATGTTGAATATTTTGTGGACAAACTTTGGGATTGATATTTCATATCCGTCTCATTATTATTATTATTGTTGTTGTTCCTTTTGCGATTACAGGGACCTGCTTATACTAAATTAACGCTTATCAGGCGTGCAGCTTCACAGCTCCACGTTTGAGCGGACCTTCTCACGTCTCGCCTCCATTTTAGGGAAGCGGGGCGTGACATAATCAGTTCAATGGTATTTTTTCATATATCACGAAATTGCTCTTATAATTATTAATAATCTAAATACGCTTGTATTAGAGGCCAAATACGCATTATGTCACAAAATGATAATAAATGAGTGGTTAAATATGCAATATTTACCCTGAATCACACCCCCCTAACTAGCATTTTGCTAGTCTCTAGCAAAAGGAGCGACTAAATTGGAAGTTTAATATTAAATTCTATCAATCATCTATTGATTGGCTCAATAACATTTTTTCCATCATGATCTTTACCACCAATATACACAATTATGAAGAAGATCAAACCCATGACATTTCTCTAATTTAACTTGAATAAATAACATGCGGGTATCGTTTTACATAAGCAAAAGTATAACACTACGTCATGTCATAATTTTCTTATTTCCAAAGAATTGGCATCACCTAAAAATTGTCTGATTTATGGGCATTGAAGTTGCCCTTTTTCACCATTTTTTTCTCTTCTTATATTTATATATATATATATATATATATATATATATATATATATATATATATATATATATATATTTGACGAGCAATGTTAGTCTTTATTAATAAGCCAAAATAAAGATTACAGCCTAAAAACACTAGTTAGTAGCAGGGCAAATAATAAGAGTAGGGAGAGGACACAAGCGTCGTCACCCACAACATATTATTTTCACCCGATAATAACAAGTGAGTAGAGCTCTATACAAAGGAGGAAATATACAAATTTGTTACACAAAAGTTAGCTAGATTCAATAAGACCCCAATTAACAAATGGAGTAGAATCTGACGCTTCATCAAGGTTCAGATTGCAAAGAGAGCTTCTGACATCTGCCTCGATGTCCACAAATAATGGGACCTTATCCTTCAAACATTTTTCAAAAATACGCTTGTTGCGCTGCTTCCAAATGTGCCAAATCATAGTCGACAGAAAGGCTTTAGCCAACACCCCCACGGGGTCCTTCTTGCTATATCGTGACTGGATAAGATCACACACGCCCGCCAATGTTGTCGGTACGACCCCCTTGTAATTCAACTTTAATAGGCCACACGTTAAAATATACCTTGTGTAGTCACACTCAAAAAAGAGATGTGAATGTGTCTCCTCCACTGTGGATACACAGAGAACGCAAGTGCTACCGGAAGTCAGCCCACATCTGCGAAGGTGATCACAAGTCGGAAGTTTAGACCTTAGGGCTCTTAGCAAACATAGTGCCATCTTGGGAACATGTGATTTAAACCAAATGAGATCAAAATGACAGTAAGTGGCCCCTATAACCCGTGCGCCATTCCAGGCTTCCCGCATTGCAAAATTCGGTCCAGGTAACCAAGACCAAGCGTCCTGTCCTTCCGTTAAATTGAATTGCTGTAAGAGATTTTGCAGGCCGGCTATACTTGGTTCATTGCTCCATCCCGTAGACGTCCAATAATGACTAACAGTGTAGCGTTCAGATCCAGGTGGAGGATCCTGTAGCAGGTGAAGAGGACCCATAGGGTGCCAATTATCATACCAGAAAGAAGTAGTTGTACCGTCCTTCAAAACGCGCTTTATTAGTTTCTGAGAGAATTTGCGACATTTCAGAAGGAATTTCCAGGATCCTGACTGGGTTGGCTTAGCTTTAGCTCCATAGAAACCGAGGGAGATGTCATCATAGTGTTTACGCATATATTGCGCCCAAATCCCCTTGTTGGAGAGAACCCTCTAGGTTAACCTGATCCCGGAAGCAACATTCAAATCGGATAATATTCTCAAGCCCACTCCACCTTCTTTCTTAGGAGTACACATCTCCTTCCATGCCCAAGTATTGAGTTTTCCCCAAATAAATTTCCTGCACGCAGAATTAATAGAGCGGATAACAGAGCGTGGAATGCAATAAGCTTGCATCCAGAAGGCCACCATGCCGTATATGACAGAGCGGACCAACTCAATTTTTCCTGAGATAGATAGCATAGATGAAGACCAACCCAGGAGACGTTTTTTACACTTATCCACAAGACGACAGAATAAGGAAGGTTTAGGGTACTTAGAGGAAAGTGGTAATCCCAGATAGATAGTGAATGAAGCTACCATTTTGATTCCGAGAATATCTGCGAGAGAGCTTGCATTTCGAACACCCTTACTGAAAATAGCCGAGCTCTTATCCCAGTTTATATGGAGTCCCGATAAGAGGTTGAAATTCTTTAGCACATCTTTTAGGCCATTAAAGGAGTGTGGATTAGCCCGACAAAAGACTAACATGTCATCAGCAAAAAGTAAGTGAGATATAGCTCCGGACCTGCGAAGAGGTTGAATAACTCCTGAAGATTCCGCTCGGGACATAAGAAGAGAAAATGCTTCCATAACCAGGACAAATAGATAGGGCGATAGAGGGTCTCCCTGCCGCAAGCCTCTATTTGAAGTAAAGTAGCCCTCTGGCGATCCATTTACCAAGACAGAGAATGAAGGAGTGGATATACATTCAGTAATCCAATTAATGAAACTGTGGCTGAAACCCATTTGGTGCAGGAGGAAGAAGATAAACTCTCGATTAACACTATCAAAAGCCTTACGGAGATCCAACTTAATGCAGGTTCTAGCCCCCATAGGATTGTTAAAGTCACGGATTTGTTCATGGGCAAGAAGAGAGGAATCAGCCAGCAACATGTCTTTTAGAAAAGTAGCCTGATTTGGGGAGATTAACTCAGAAATAATAGGCTTCAATCTGTTGCAAAGGACTTTGCTAATAATTTTGTAAAGGACGTTATAGCAAGCAATAGGCCTATAGTCACCTAGGCCTGTAGCATTAGTATTCTTTGGTACCAGAGTGAGGAATGTATGATTAATATTGGGTAATATTTTCCCAGAACTGAAGAAAGAAGCGATACCAGAAGTTACGTCCTTACCAATAATATCCCATTTGGTTTGGAAAAAGAATGAGTTAAATCCATCCGGTCCCGGAGCTTTGTCTTTATTAATTTGAAAAACTGCATTCTTAATTTCAGAGGCGGAGACAGGCCTATCCAACCAGCCAATAGCTTCCAGAGTGAGTTTACGCTTTGGAATAATATTAGGGAAAACATTCCAATAATCATTCTGTTGATATAAGCCCTGGAAGTAGTTTCTTGCTTCATTACGTAGCATGTCAGAGGTAGTGTAACGGCCTGTTTCTATCGTACCTTCTTCGTGCACGTGCTTTTGATCGTGCACGTGTTTATTTTAGACTTTATTTGTTTTTGAACGTTTTTTTTGTGATATGTCGTCGTGATCGTCTCTGAAAGTATTAGATTGTGAAACGACTTTGGAACGACATATCTCGAGTCGTTCTTCCGCGATACTAACTTATTTGACGAGACGTCGCGACTTTCTGCTTTGATGCGAGACGTTACGAATTTTAGTTTCGTCTCTCGACATCAAAATGAAGATCCGTCTTCTCCACTATCTTTCTTTAGTCATCTAGAACACCCCATAATTATTTTATAATTTTTGGACTTAATTTGACCTATTTTCTATTTTTTTTGAAAGCTTTAAATAATTTTAAAACCAATTTTTATAATATTTTTAATTACAATAAAATTTCTATATTATAATAACGTATTAAAGAATTTTTAGGAAAAATTTTAGAATTTTTGGCCGCACCCATTTTTCGTGAGGGAGAGGAGAGTAATTTTTAAGTAAATTAATTAATTTAAATTATTTTAATAATATTTTTCCGAACCCAAACCCTAACCCTAGTTCTAACCTATTTAAGTTAGCCCTAGGAAAAGTTATTTCGTCATAGCTCAAAACCATAGCCGTCGTTTCATCTTCTAAAGCTTCGTCGCAACGTTGCGACGATCGCAACGTGCACGACCGGAGCTCTCCCCCGCAAATCCCCTTGCACGACCGGAGCAGCACCCCGCATCGCCGCTCGCACAGCCGCTGCATCGCTTTCCCCGCTGTCGCCCGCTCCGACCGAGGCTCTCTCTCGGTCTGACCGAGGCCCGCTCCGCACCCGAAGCCGCTCCGCACCCCGCTCCGCTGCCAGCTTCGTCCAAGCGCCCGACCGACAAGATCTGTCGGTCTGACCGACAAGAACCCTCGCACCGACGCTGTGCCGACCTCCCCCGCATCGCAGCTCGCACGACCGAGAGCTTCTCTCGGTCTGACCGAGAGAAACCCTCGCACCGAGGGTGAACGACCGACGGCCTAGTGTCGCAAGTGGGTTTCTCCCACACCAACTTCTGTGGTGGGCCCCCCAAGTGCTCCTGAGGTGTTGTGGGTCCCCTTGGACCCCTAGCACTGCTGTGGGCCCCACTTGGACGTGCCACTTCACGGATTTGCCGTCTACGACGTTGCGACACGTCGTGGGCCTTCGTCGTAAGTTCGAACTTTTGGAGAGACGTCCGAGGACCAGATCTGAAGCCGAGGAGTTCTCCGATCAGACACGACATCCATTCTACAGCAAACTCCGGTTCAGGTTGGTTCCCCGAAACTCGTAGAAACCCTCACAATAGCTGACTGAACCCTAAACTAAAAACCGTCAACTTGAACTAAATTTAATTTTCAGCTCCTGTAAAACGTTGTACGAACATAGAAAATCGACGAACGGACTAATTTGACTGTGCACATAGGATAGATCGTCGATTAGGTTGATACATCAAAAAGTGACTTTTGACGAATAGGATAGTCCCGAAAACCTAGAAACGAACCCTAATAGGATTTGATGAATTTGAGACCTGACATCGTCGCCGTGGCGATATTTCAGACGGACTTCTGCGGACGAGACGCTTGGACGAGACGCTTGGACGAGACGCTTCGAGAGGACGACGCACTCGCCGTTTCAGGCAAGTGTACCCACTTGCGTTTTTGACCGTGCTTTGGTCTTAGGTTGCTAGAACTGTTAGACTGTGAATGTATAGAACCGGACGTGAAATGATAGCGTCCGGGACGACTCCTGACGGCTCAGACTTGACGACGAAGTCTGAGCCTGACAACAACAATTTTTGATGCTGTAGGGCTATCATGTGTGTGCGTGTGTGTGGACACCCTAGAATAACCTTTCCCGTCACGTCACGTCACGTCCCGTCTTGCACAGCCCGCTGGGCAATAGGGCACTCGCCGAGTGATCCCTTGTACTGATTCACAGCCTGCGGGCAATAGGGCACTCTCCAAGTTGAGAGAGTGATCCCTTGTACTGATACACAGCCCGAGGGCAATAGGGCACTCTCCAAGTGGAGAGAGTGATCCCTTGTACTGATTCTCAGCCTGTGGACAATATGGCACTCGCCAAGCTAGAGCGAGTGATCCCTTGTACTGGTGTCATGTCTTGTCTTGTCTTGGGGTTTGGGGTTGGGTTGAGCGTGCGCACGGCAAAAGGGTCTGATCCCCCTCGAACCGTAAGGCGTGAACCCTTTCGTGTCTCACTTGTCTTGTCCTGCCTTGTTTCCGTCACGTCACGTCTTGTCTTGATACCTGTAGGCTAGTCCCGTAGTTGGTAGCACACGCTACGACTACTACTTGTCCCGTTTTACTTTCCTGCTGCGTTACTTCCTGTCGTGTTACTCTGTTATAACCACAGCATGTTAATCAACCAGTAAACTGTTGTGTAAAAGAACCTCAGCATGTTAATCAACCAGTAAACCGTTGTTTAAAGTTCGGTGCACTTGCAGTAAAGTCTAACTCTTCTTGTAGACTTTATCTGACGTACAGTTCCTTTTTCTTGGGTGCTGTACGTCAGGTATTCAGCCAGAGTTCGTGGACGAGGCAGACTCACTGGGGTACGAGGAGCCGAGGACGTCGACCCAGAGCACGTGCCTGACAAGGACCAGACCTTGAGGTCTTTCTAGTCGCCACTTTCAGAGGTTACAACTTTTCGTTTCTTTTAGATAGTTTGTTGCCACGCTTAGGCTTCTTTTAGACTTTGTACTTGTTGGATATCATACCTCTAATTTAATGAATGCAATACCTTTTCCGTACTTTTGTTGTTTCGAACTATAAAAATGCAAGAACCTGGAAATCGTTTAAAATGGTACCTCTACAGACGCTTATTGGGTCCGAGCTTCTAAAGCTCTGGCCTAAGCGGGCCTCGTCACGTTTCGCTTCCGTCCATTTTGGGAAGCGGGGCGTGACAGGTTTTAGTGGTGGCCCATGCAGGTCTTGCAAAAGTTCGGAACAATAAAAGTACCGCATTCATTTGATATCCACGTACAAGTCTCAATTAGTTTCCCAGTCTTAGATAGTAGGAAGACTTAGGTAGACATCTCAGGTTGATAGTCGGACGCCTTGGTTAAGATTTAGTCGTCCTCGTCCTGGACTATCTTTGCATCCCCATTTGATTCTTATCGTATTAGATATCTAGAGTCCTTCTTTTAGCTAGTCGCTCGCCCAGCTCCATCGACTTCGGGCCCAGCAGAACGTAACCTTGTTTCTCTTAGGAGCTTTCCCTTTAGATCCTGATTATAGTCTAGCTCATTAGGAAGTCTTAGAGCTGAGTTATCTTAATCTTTAGATGACCCGATGATTAGAACCCTTGTCCTCTAGCATCCCTCTGATCCTTGCAAATTTTGTGTTATCGACCATAGAGTCCCATCGTAGCTCCTCACGATTCATATCTTACGCGTAATCTTCATGCGATCATTTTTCCTTTCTCTCGATTCTCGTGATCGTTTCCTGACGATCATCACCAATCCTTCGAATCCCTTCCCTGACCAATTCTACCTTCTCTAAAATTATTTTCGACTTTCCTTATTAAGTTTTCGCTCCAGATTGATTTCTTTGAAAACCCTTATATTATATATTTAAAATTTGCTGTTTTGGATCGAGTTAAAACTTTTAATTGACTTGGAGCTTTCTTGGACGTAAAAATTTTAAGTCAATATCTCGCACTCGTTTTAAATCATTATTCCTCAAATTCAGTTATTATTTGCCTTGTTTCCAAAATATATATATATTACTTTTATAAACTACACAATATATTTCTACTATCTTGTATTTATTTTCAAAATTTACCCTTTTCCCAAAACCTGCTTCCTTTAAAAGTATTTTCGAAATTCATTAGTAAATTCTCCGCCGAATTTGACTTCTTTGAAAACTTTTATTAATTATTTAAAATTTCTTATTTTCGGTTAAGTTAAAATTCTTTCGCGAATTTTGAAACCTTTCGGTCGTAAAAGTTTTAAGTTACGACCTCGTACTTATTTTCGAATCAGTATCCATCGTATTTTAGTTTTAAAACTTTGTTACCATTTCGGAAATTCAACATATCATTTTTCTAACCTACGAAATTTATTTTAACCATTTACGTACGTACTTTAGAATATTTTTCTAAAACAAAGGGGGATTTTAAATTTCTTTACATATAAACATCTCTATGTTCATCGTGTTCATACTTCAAGATCCTTTGTTTAAATTTACTCTCATTTGCAAAACAATCGCTACCTCATCCCACTTTTATTTCCTTTATTTCTTGTTTTCGAAACCCATTATTAAATTCTTCGCTCGGTTTAACTTCCTTGAAAACCCTTTATTATATATATTTAAAATTTATTGCTTTTCGATTAAAAGTTCCTTCTTAGATTTTGGAATCTCCTTGGTCGTCAATTTTCAAGTTACTATCCGGAAATTATTTCAAATCGGTATCTTTCATATTTTCATTTCTAAATCCGTGTTAACATTTTGATAATTCAATTTATATTTTTCTGGGCTATCAGATCTATTTCTAAATCACTTACAGTTCATACTTTTAAAATATTTTCTGGACTAGGTGGAACTTCAATTATTTTTATTATCATATCTAATCCATGTTCCTCATGACCACATTTCAAAATCTTTGTGAAAACTTATTTCCATTTGCAAAACAATCGTTTTCCACCCAACCAACTACCTCCTTATCTTGCCTTATTTGAACTCGTTCCTTCCGATCTTATTTCGTTCCGCTTTTGATTTAGTTTTCTTTCCTTCTTTTATCTAGACATCAGACCTTGTAGATATCCATGTGATCTCCAGTAGGCCCTTTGGTAGGTGATGTCGTTGCAGTGCCTGAGTATAGGTAGAGTGTGTAGACATGTAGGAGTGTGTCATCTTTAGGATCCTGATGATTGTCTCCTGTGTCTTGAATGTGTACTCAGTGTCAACCATGGTATGCTGGAAGTTGTCTGAATGACGGTACTCATACTTATATGAATGGTGTCATCACAGGCAGATCCTTAGACTGAGTTTTAATTTTAATGAATGGTTTATCTTGGTTGTATGTGAATCATATCAAAACTTTGTTTTCTTTAGACCAAATCTTTAAAGTTTTAAAACTAGCTCACAAGATCACAAATCACTTAACTTCCCTCATCCATTACCGCAACACCACACGTTTTTTCCCAAATGTTTTAAAATATTTCTTTGGCCTTAAGTCTCTCTTTCTCTTCTCTTCTTTCTCCCTTAAACAAAATTTTCGTGTTTATGGTTGTTATATTAATTGGGCCTAGCTATTATCGTTATAGAAATTTGTTGCGGGTAGGCTTGGAGTGAGATGAGTTTTAGTATGTCAATGATTAATTGATTTTGGGAACACAAGGATGATGGATTAGAATATCTTTTGGATGAAAAGAATGGACGGTCCAAAGACTTGTTTATAAAACCGAAGTGTGGTGTGCTCAATGGAGAATTCTGTTTGAATGAGATTAAATGCACGGAGATGATGACTTATCAGACTTGAAGCTTAGACGGGTAGTAGATAGGAGTAACTGCGGAGAATAGTATGAGTTAGGGTGATCATGAGATTGAGTAGAGCTTATATTAGCATTGAGACGGATTGATGAATTGACGTGAGAAGACTTTGAGAATAACACGACGTGTGGAGATAAATGGATGATTAGGCAGTCGGACTTAATATTGGTTGGGATTAGTTATAGTGAGCAAGATGAGGTGTAATTCTGACAGATCAATTATTTGGTGGATAAATTTATGGGGAGATATGACGAGAATGTATTAAAGACACGACGATTGCTGATTGGTGAAGGTATTACAGGATAGACAAATGTTTTGTCTTGGATTGGTGGATGACTAGAATCTCATTTTGGAGATTTATTAATGATGGGAAAAGATTTAGAAATTTAAAAGATATTATTGAGAAGATGATTATCATTATTATTTTTTTATGAGAACTTGGAGTTGGAAATTGGAACGGTAATGATGGATCTATATTATTAGGAGGTGAGTTTAGTCGTGGCTTTGCCCAGTGAAAAGATGGATTATGGGGTATTATTGAGGAATGTTGTTCGAAGTTACAGGATTAGAAATCTTTACGAGTAGGTATGAGAGTTGCGGGTATAAGGTTATATGAGTAATATTATTACTAGTGTGAGTGATTCCGAGGGCGGAATCATTTCTAAGGTGGGTAGAATGTAACGGCCTGTTTCTATCGTACCTTCTTCGTGCACGTGCTTTTGATCGTGCACGTGTTTATTTTAGACTTTATTTGTTTTTGAACGTTTTTTTGTGATATGTCGTCGTGATCGTCTCTGAAAGTATTAGATTGTGAAACGACTTTGGAACGACATATCTCGAGTCGTTCTTCCGCGATACTAACTTATTTGACGAGACGTCGCGACTTTCTGCTTTGATGCGAGACGTTACGAATTTTAGTTTCGTCTCTCGACATCAAAATGAAGATCCGTCTTCTCCACTATCTTTCTTTAGTCATCTAGAACACCCCATAATTATTTTATAATTTTTGGACTTAATTTGACCTATTTTCTATTTTTTTTGAAAGCTTTAAATAATTTTAAAACCAATTTTTATAATATTTTTAATTACAATAAAATTTCTATATTATAATAACGTATTAAAGAATTTTTAGGAAAAATTTTAGAATTTTTGGCCGCACCCATTTTTCGTGAGGGAGAGGAGAGTAATTTTTAAGTAAATTAATTAATTTAAATTATTTTAATAATATTTTTCCGAACCCAAACCCTAACCCTAGTTCTAACCTATTTAAGTTAGCCCTAGGAAAAGTTATTTCGTCATAGCTCAAAACCATAGCCGTCGTTTCATCTTCTAAAGCTTCGTCGCAACGTTGCGACGATCGCAACGTGCACGACCGGAGCTCTCCCCCGCAAATCCCCTTGCACGACCGGAGCAGCACCCCGCATCGCCGCTCGCACAGCCGCTGCATCGCTTTCCCCGCTGTCGCCCGCTCCGACCGAGGCTCTCTCTCGGTCTGACCGAGGCCCGCTCCGCACCCGAAGCCGCTCCGCACCCCGCTCCGCTGCCAGCTTCGTCCAAGCGCCCGACCGACAAGATCTGTCGGTCTGACCGACAAGAACCCTCGCACCGACGCTGTGCCGACCTCCCCCGCATCGCAGCTCGCACGACCGAGAGCTTCTCTCGGTCTGACCGAGAGAAACCCTCGCACCGAGGGTGAACGACCGACGGCCTAGTGTCGCAAGTGGGTTTCTCCCACACCAACTTCTGTGGTGGGCCCCCCAAGTGCTCCTGAGGTGTTGTGGGTCCCCTTGGACCCCTAGCACTACTGTGGGCCCCACTTGGACGTGCCACTTCACGGATTTGCCGTCTACGACGTTGCGACACGTCGTGGGCCTTCGTCGTAAGTTCGAACTTTTGGAGAGACGTCCGAGGACCAGATCTGAAGCCGAGGAGTTCTCCGATCAGACACGACATCCATTCTACAGCAAACTCCGGTTCAGGTTGGTTCCCCGAAACTCGTAGAAACCCCCACAATAGCTGACTGAACCCTAAACTAAAAACCGTCAACTTGAACTAAATTTAATTTTCAGCTCCTGTAAAACGTTGTACGAACATAGAAAATCGACGAACGGACTAATTTGACTGTGCACATAGGATAGATCGTCGATTAGGTTGATACATCAAAAAGTGACTTTTGACGAATAGGATAGTCCCGAAAACCTAGAAACGAACCCTAATAGGATTTGATGAATTTGAGACCTGACATCGTCGCCGTGGCGATATTTCAGACGGACTTCTGCGGACGAGACGCTTGGACGAGACGCTTGGACGAGACGCTTCGAGAGGACGACACACTCGCCGTTTCAGGCAAGTGTACCCACTTGCGTTTTTGACCGTGCTTTGGTCTTAGGTTGCTAGAACTGTTAGACTGTGAATGTATAGAACCGGACGTGAAATGATAGCGTCCGGGACGACTCCTGACGGCTCAGACTTGACGACGAAGTCTGAGCCTGACAACAACAATTTTTGATGCTGTAGGGCTATCATGTGTGTGCGTGTGTGTGGACACCCTAGAATAACCTTTCCCGTCACGTCACGTCACGTCCCGTCTTGCACAGCCCGCTGGGCAATAGGGCACTCGCCGAGTGATCCCTTGTACTGATTCACAGCCTGCGGGCAATAGGGCACTCTCCAAGTTGAGAGAGTGATCCCTTGTACTGATACACAGCCCGAGGGCAATAGGGCACTCTCCAAGTGGAGAGAGTGATCCCTTGTACTGATTCTCAGCCTGTGGACAATATGGCACTCGCCAAGCTAGAGCGAGTGATCCCTTGTACTGGTGTCATGTCTTGTCTTGTCTTGGGGTTTGGGGTTGGGTTGAGCGTGCGCACGGCAAAAGGGTCTGATCCCCCTCGAACCGTAAGGCGTGAACCCTTTCGTGTCTCACTTGTCTTGTCCTGCCTTGTTTCCGTCACGTCACGTCTTGTCTTGATACCTGTAGGCTAGTCCCGTAGTTGGTAGCACATGCTACGAATACTACTTGTCCCGTTTTACTTTCCTGCTGCGTTACTTCCTGTCGTGTTACTCTGTTATAACCACAGCATGTTAATCAACCAGTAAACTGTTGTGTAAAAGAACCTCAGCATGTTAATCAACCAGTAAACTGTTGTTTAAAGTTCGGTGCACTTGCAGTAAAGTCTAACTCTTCTTGTAGACTTTACCTGACGTACAGTTCCTTTTTCTTGGGTGCTGTACGTCAGGTATTCAGCCAGAGTTCGTGGACGAGGCAGACTCACTGGGGTACGAGGAGCCGAGGACGTCGACCCAGAGCACGTGCCTGATAAGGACCAGACCTTGAGGTCTTTCTAGTCGCCACTTTCAGAGGTTACAACTTTCCGTTTCTTTTAGATAGTTTGTTGCCACGCATAGGCTTCTTTTAGACTTTGTACTTGTTGGATATCATACCTCTAATTTAATGAATGCAATACCTTTTCCGTACTTTTGTTGTTTCGAACTATAAAAATGCAAGAACCTGGAAATCGTTTAAAATGGTACCTCTACAGACGCTTATTGGGTCCGAGCTTCTAAAGCTCTGGCCTAAGCGGGCCTCGTCACGTTTCGCTTCCGTCCATTTTGGGAAGCGGGGCGTGACAGGTAGTGATAGCTTTACCTTCCGAGGAGATAAGGTGGCCAATATTATTATGACAATATCTGGCATTTAATGATGTGTAGAAAAATTTAGTATTCCTATCGCCAAGGAGCAACCAGTTCTGGCGACTTTTTTGCCTCAAGTCCTCCTCCTCCATATTCAAAGCCTGCACAAGATTTTTAGAAGCCCTCATTTCAAGCTCCTAGGTATTAATGTCTGAGAGAACCCTCTGATCGGATTGAATAAGCTCCAACTCCTTACGACAGAAATTAACATCCAGGTTCCTTCTTTGATATGCCGACCAAAGTCTTAGCTTTTGTTTTAAAGACTTTAGAATGAGAACAATGTTATTCATAGTAGAACCGCTAGTGGGAAATTTCCAGTGATTGCTTATGAGCTCATGAAAGCCTGGCAAAGAAACCCAAGAATTATAAAATTTGAAGGGCTTTGGGTAAGAGATTACTTGCGGGAGGATATGAAGATACATAGCAGCATGATCACTAGTATTGGCTGTGAAGTACTCATAGTAAGAATGCGGGAACATAGTACTCCACTTGGGGTTGCATAGGATGCGGTCAAGGCGTGCAAATATACGAGAGCTCCCAAGTCGTCTGTTATTCCAACTGTAGCTCACACCCATGCTCTTCAAATCGAAAAGTTGGCAAGTACCAAGGCAAGAATTAAAGTTATCCATAGCCTTTACATCGACCACTCGGCCGCCGAGTTTCTCTTTGGCACTCCGGACACAATTAAATTCACCGCCAACTACCCATGGAGTGCTGTTGTATATTGTAGAGCTAGCAATGAGATTATCCCAAAGATCCGATCTGGAATTAGATGTATTGAACCCATAAACGGCAGTGATTCCTATAACCAAGCCTGCAGCATTAGAGAATGTAGCTGAAATGTGCTGGGCAGAGGATGAGTTCAGGATGCATCTCCAAGTTGTCAAATTATAACAAATAATAATTCTCCCCCCTTTGTGTGAGTTCCTGTTGTCAATGCAACCCCAATCCTTAGGAAAGCAGTTTACAATTCTTTTAGCATTAACGCAATCGACCTTAGTCTCAAGAAGGCACATAATTGTTGGGTTTATTTTCCGGATAAAGTACTTCAGATCAGCTCTACGAGTAGCATTATTAAGACCACGAGAGTTCCAAAAAAATATAGTCATACTGATAACAGACAAAATTGGGGAGAAAGCACCTGATCAAGGCACCTGATGCCGAGAACTACGGCGTATAGCTGATGGGTTGATCGCTGTAATCTTGGATTTACCATGGGATTTTGCATTTCTAAGCAATGAGTGTTCCGCTTCCCAATCAGGATTAAGAAAGGTTAGTTTCTCTGGAGGGGTAGGCTCCTCAGCAGCAGGAACCTCAGCATCTGAACTCCTAGTCTCATTTACCCCATCAGACCTGTCACATTGAGCCTCCGGTTGAATAAGAAGACCCCCTTTGGATACGGGTTCCTCGGCTGATATAGATTCTGTTATTGACGAAGGTTCGATTTGCCTTCGAAATTTCCGAAGAACATGGACAAGCCGAACAGCGTGCAATAGGAAATTGCCTATACTCCCAGGGCGTTTGGCACATGGCAGGACAGTGCCCACGCCATCAACCTGAACCAAGCTAGCTGTGTTGCTACATTCTCCCTCTTCAAACACAGCAGGGTTAGATAGCATCGATAATGGGGTCTTAGCTATCAGCTTGGTGCCTACCGAATCAATAGAGTGATCATTTAACTTTAGGGTAGGAGCTGCAGTTGGTCCCTTCAAAGGGCATTGGACATCATGATGACCAAAACTAGCGCAAGTACCACACCTAGGAGGTTCCCCCTCATATTTGATGTCTATAGAAATAGTAGACAAGTCATCAAGCTCAACAGGGACAAATCTCTTGAGTGGGGACTTAGCATTAACCTCAACTAAGCATCGTGCGTAGGAAATTCTATCCAGATTAGCAGTAGCTTTGTCAAGACAGATTGGCTTCCCAACGACACTAGTTATGGAATTCAAAATACTCATCGTCCACATAGGAAGAGGGAGGTTATGAAGTTGAATCCAGACGGGAACCGCCGTCAGGATGTCGCGGTTGTGTTGAACATCCGGAGACCAATTTTGGAGAACAACAAGCCTCCCATCAAATAGCCAAGGCCCGCCATGTAGGATAGCGTCCCGATCTACCTCCTTCTCAAACTTGAAATAGAAGTATCCATTTTCACGAGAAAATATACGAAGCCCTCCCTTCAGCCTCCATAGTCTCTCGGTCCAAGCTTTAATCTGCCCAAAATAAGGCACATCACCAACAACATAGCCTACAAGAGTGTTCTGCCAGCGAGCAGACCCTTCCAGAATTTCTGGCCCCCGAACTTTAGCTTTCTCCACTCCATCCTCGCTGATAATGGGTGGTACATAGCTCATCAGCAAGGGGTCAGCATACTTCCTACGGGACGCACAGATGTCCACCCAGGATCGCTGGCCATCTGAAGGAATAATTTTGAATTGGGCATTAGGTCTAACAGGGGCTTTAGCAGGTCCAGTGGATATCTGCTCAAAGTGACGCCTAGAAGATGGGCGCACATGATCACCGCCCAAAATTCGAGAGTCATGGATCTTAGGCCTTCGTGGGTTATGACGGTCACCACCCAAAATTTGATTTCCGCCACCCACCTTTCGATGCCTTGGAATTCGATTCGAAAAGGAACCGCCCCCAAGATTCTGGAAGGAGATGCCACCCGCCACAGCCTTCCTTTTGCGCCGCTCCACCCTATTCCATCCATCACCATTATCGGCACAAGCAACCGAAGATCCGCCATCAGCCTTGTTAGGAGCTCCAGAAGGAAACGTAGAATCGCCAGCGCCGCCAGCTCCGAAACCCTCGCTCCCCATTTTACATATATTATATATATGTAATACAAATGAGGGAAGTTTTTGAATTTTGTCCAACTAGGACAAGATGACTAGGATAAAGATGATGACTAGGATATGGTGACAAGGACAAACTTTTGTAAGGAACTTTTGAATTTTGAGTTGAGGAAAAATCAATGTGGGGAAATTCAAAAACACCAACCATTCAAAAAAACCCACCATTGCAATTTGGGGGGAATTCAAAAAACCAAACCGGCACACCGAGCTCGGTTTTCTCAAGCTGGGGGGGAAACTAAATGACATCACTCAAATCTCTCTCTCCCACTTACTCCCCCCAAAAACCTCAGTTGTGCACATCAACATGGGGAAAAGATTTCAAATTTAGTTTGAAAAGTTGCTGCCTTTTTTCTGGAACGCATGGCCAACCCCATAAAGTCCATATATCATTGAAGTTCTAACTCAAGGTTTGCACTTAGATGAGATCTTTGCTGAAACTTCTGCCGAGATCTGTAATTTTTCTCCCACATTAAGCACGGGCGTATTTACTTAAACTTTGTTGAAACTTCTGTCGAGATCACCTAAGGCGCTTGCCGTCGCAACTTCAAGGAGGAGGAGCAAGATCCTCTAGATCGATAGAGGAAGACGTTGTAGAAGAGGACGATTAGGTGGTTCGCAAGATCCATGATGTGGAAGAGGACAATCCGGTGGTTCACGAGATCGATGTATTCCATTCCCGTCGGCACCCACCTCGCCCCCATCCCCTTCTTCCATCTAAAAAATCTCATTTTATCTTTAAAATAACAACTTTTTTCTCTTTGTTGTAGGACATGATAGAGAGTTGCACCAACGACAATGTCCGGTTGCTGAAGCAGAAGAGGAGCATCATAGTCAAGGACGATCTTGATTGGCGTTGGGAGGCCGCCACCGGTGAGAAGGTCAGTAATGTATAGCGATCACGACTCCTCGGTACATAAACTGACTTTTATTAATTTGCATATCACACCCTTCTTTTTTGGTCAATCTAGAAAATCCAGTGGAGAGCTGAGAAATTGGCCATGAGTCTCAAACCCAAAGGTGAGACCTTTCCTCGATTTTATCGTTCAAAATGAGATTTTGATTTCTGGATTTGCTCCTAATTAGCTATTTCCAATCTGGGTTCTCTTCTTTTATGTGATTTGCTTCTGCTTCCGACGCTGGGGTCACCGTCGAGACTATCAATCCAAAGGTGAGACCTGTCCTCGATTTTATAGATTAAAATGAGATTTTGATTTCTGTGTTTGTTCCTATTTAGTTATTTACCATCTGTGTTCTCTTCTTTTATGTGATTTGCATGAGATTTTGAGAACCCAAAGTGCTACTTTATTTAATATGGTTACTTTGCGTGTGCATGTTCTTGATCTTTGATGGGCATCTCATCTTTAGTATTTTTCTGTTAATGATTCAACTAATTCCACAGAACGGTGATGGGTTGCTTGAGGCCACATCGAAGGTTAGTACTGTAACGGTTGCTTTCCGATCGTATCTTCTTCGTGCACGTGATGTTGACCGTGCACGTATTTATTTTAGACTTTGTTTGTTTGTGAACACCTTGGTGTGATATGCCGTTGTGAACATCTCTGAGAGTATTAAATTGTGGCACCAATTTGGAACGACATTTCTCAGGTCGTTTTCCCACGATTTGATCTTATTCGAAGAGACGTTGTGATTTTCACTTTTGACGTGAGACGTTTCTATTTTTAGTTTCGTCGTTCAACGTCAAAATTGAGATCCGTCTTCTTAGTTTTCTTTCTCTCGTCGTCCCGATCACCCCAATATTTATTTCACAATTTTTGGATTTCATTTGACCTATTTTGTATTTTTGGCAAAGCTTATAATATTTTTAATAACTAAGTTTTAAAGTATTTTTAGCCAAATATAATTTTTATTAGTTTATAACGCTGCAAAATATTTTTGAGCCAAATCCTAGCTCATCTTGGCCGCACACTAGCCATGCGTGGGTTAGAGAGAGAGAGAGTTTGATTTTTTAATTATTTTTAAATCCTAATCCTATTAGAATTAGCCCTAGACCTAGTCAACCCCTCTATACTATATAAATAACCCCTAGGTTAACCTATTTTCGCAAGCAATCAACCCTAGCCGTCACAAAACCCCCCAATCTCTCTTACGACGTTCGTCGCAACCGCTGCTCAGCCGCCCAGTGCCCGACCGGCGTTTTCGCCCCCGTTCCGTCGGTCTGACCGACCCAAACCCCCGCAGCCACTCCGCTCCACATCGCACAGCCGCCCGCTTCGCATCGCCCCCGTCCGACCGAGAACTCCTCTCGGTCTGACCGCATCGCCCGCATCGCCCGCATCATCTCGCCCACACAGCCGCTCGCTTCGCAAGCCTCGCAACGCCCCCGCACCGACTGAAGGATTCCCCCGCATCGCCCGCTCCGTTGCAACTTGCAACGTTGCAGCCCCTGCCCCCACGCGCCCGACCGACAACTTTCCACGCACCGGCCCACTCTGACCGAGAGCCCCCACTCCGCATCGCACCCCTCATCGTTGCAACCCCCGCCCGTAGTGTCTGGCCGAGAGAATCTCTCGCAGCGGCCTGTGTCTGACCGAGCGACGTTCGTCGCAACGTTGCAACTTTCGCAACGCTTGCCACCGTGGGCCCCCCAAGTTCTCCCGAGGTGTTGTGGGTCCCCCATTGGCCCCTAGCACTACTGTGGGTCCCACCGAGGTGCTTTCTCTTCGAGGATTTGCCGTTTACGACGTTGCGATACGTCGTAGCCTGTCGTCGCACATTCTAGCTTTGGAATCTTGGTCCGTTGCTCTGGTTGCTGCCCAGATCATTCGAGCGAGGAATCTATTGTGGAATCTGGACTTGGAGCGCGTTCTTTTATTCTAACCCCTGGCGTCGCTACCCGACGCCAGTGTAGCTTTCGCGTCGTGTTGAGGTAACGCTTTGCACCCTTAGGACCCCAACCTCAGCCTGTTAATTAAGACTAAAAATTGATGTTTTAAATTGTTTTAAATTCACTAATCAAAGATTAATAAAATGGGAATGTAGGCCGGTGGACTTGTGCAAGTAGGTAGAATTGGACTTAGGACTCTTTGGACGGTGTATTCAGACATTTGACTTGCAGGCAAGTGAAACTTGCCAACCTTTGCTTAGGGCCATGTTTTAGGCCACTTCCTTGCTTTTAGCGTAAAAGAGACTAGACAGTGAAATGATAGCTGTCTAGACGCAACTTTAAGATCTAGCTTGACAACAAAGCTAGATCTGTCACCCTGCCATGCCATTCATGCATTGATATCTGCCATGTTTAAATTCCTTATCTGTACGTACTTAAACTGTTATCTGCCATGCATTGCATCTTATATGACATCCAAGTTGAATGTTGCATTCATAGCACACGCTACAATACTTGTACTCCTTGTTCAGGCTAGGTGCACCCCTATGCCATCATGAAAAACACTTCATGGCTCGTGATCCAGAAGATGGGCACCAGTCCATATACACGTGGAGGGGTAGGGATAAGTGATCACTTAAGCTTAGGAGTTGGCCCGCGCAGCCACTCTAGCCAAAAGGCGTAATCTCTGTGCACGACGTGCTTACTAGACTTGTCCTTGTACTTGTGTTTGTTCTTGTAAAACTTGACATCCATGTCATGATTTAAATGCCATGCTCGTACTTTACTTTACTTTACTTTACTTTACTTGTTGCACTCATGCTATAACTGCCATGCCATTGCATCATGCTAGAACTACTAGGTTGCTACTTTTACTTTCAGTTTCCTTGCACAAGTCTCTTGTAGACTTGCTGACATGTGCCCCTTGCTCTTTTGGGTGTCACTTGTTAGACCCTGAGCTAGAGACCGTTGTGTTTGCTGACGCTGAGCCGGAGCCTACGTTTGACGAGGACTTGGTGGACATTGGTGACTAGTCTTAGAGACTGTTCTGAGTTGCTTTTGCTTTAGGTTGTTGTTAGTTGTCGGTGCGTAGCACCATTACTTTGTTTTTGTACGTTGTACTTTTGTTGGCCATGCTGGGGCCTCTTTTAGACTCTTTTCTTTTAGCCTGGTGGCTTTTCTGCGATGTTGGAGTTTATCTTATGGATATTCTGAGATTTCTCTTTTGTCTCATTTCCTTATTATTATCTTTGTTTCGTTTCGCAATTGCAAGGACCTGCCATTTAATGTTGATTGACGCTTATCGGACTTGCAGCTTTGTAGCTTCAAGTCTGAGCGGACCTACTCATGTCTCGCCTCCACATTTTTGGGAAGCGGGGAGTGACAGGTTTTGTTGGTGGCCCATGCAGGTCCGTCTTACAACTGCAAATTATCGGAACAACGATAATAACTATGGAATGTCCATTAAATAAATTGCAACATCCGAGTCATAAGCCTTGAGCCTAGTCTAGTCGTTTTCCTATGTCACTAGGTGGTAAGAAGACTTAGTTAGACATCTGTGCTTGCTAGTTAGAGGCCCCTGATTGTTAGTTAGACTCCCTGCTAGGAATTGATTTAATCGTCGTAGGAGTTACCTTAATGGTTCTTGCCTAAACTCTGACCATATTAGACTTCTAGAATTTCTTTAGTCGTTCGCTTGTGTTCATAGATTTTGGACCAAGCTGAACGCATTTCATTGCAGTCTTGTTCCTTAGGAAGTCGTAGCTCCAAGTTTCTTAATCTTTAGTTGGTCGACTGTAGGAGTTTCCCAGTAGATTTTCCTGGTTCATATCCTAGGCGTATGTATGTTTTGATCATCCGACCATTTTCCTTGCCTCGATTCACGAGATCGCCTCATGACGATCGTCGTAAATTTTCAAATCTCTCAGTTACAAATCTTGAATCTTCTGAAAGTATTTTTCGATTTCCTTTTCCCTAAGTTTAAATTTGTTCAAAATTTTAATATATATACTTATACTTCATACTCTTTCGTTGACTTAAATTTTTAAAAATTTTGTCGAGATTTTGAATGCTAGCTTATGATATTTTTCCAGCCTATACTTTTCGTACCTATGTAAATACCTTGTCCCTTCATATACTAATTTTATTCTGAACCGTACTTTTAGTTTGCCCAATTCGATTTATAATCCTCTTTACTTATTTAATGCCATTCGACACATCGCGCTTACTTTTAAAATACTTTTCAAGTCACATGGGACTTCAGCTTTCAACAAATCAAAGTTATGTTCAACGTTTTCCCTATTACAGATTTTTGGAAAATTACTATTTCATAACCACTTCCTGATCTAGACCCTCCATAATTTGGTTTTTAAAGCTTTACTATCAATTTTGATAATTCTACTACTAAGTTATTATTATCTTTCTGTTCACCATACATACTTTAAGAATAATTTCTAAACTAAATTGAATTTCAATTATTTTTATATATCCGTACCAGGCTCGTTGTGCTCGTATGTTAAGAGCTTTGTGTAAATCAGTTTTATTTTTGGCACATCCTGGTTCCTCTAAAAGTAGTTTCAATATTGATTATTTTAAATTTTTCCCTGGCTTAAAGACTTTGAAAGCGTTTAACATGAGCTTAAATTCTTCGGTTAATTTAATTTCATACTTTGAATTTCAAAACTTTTGCCAACATTATATTAAATTACTGCAGTATAATATTTTCTAAACTACGTCCTTAATATTCGTGTGAATGATTTACTTCCTTTTTATAATGATTTTTTTATAAGCCAATAAACCATTTTCTCTTATTATATCTATTCGTCTCAAACTTGTTTCGAACAACTTGTTTTATCGATCTCCAAATATTTTTATACAGACAAGGACTCCAACTTTTGAAGTACAGCAGTTTTCAAATTCCACGTATTTTAGCTTATGTTATTTACACTATTTCCTTTCTTTAACCTATAAAAGTATCACTACATCTCCCTTTCCTCTACCTAAATATTCACAAGTGAATCGCCGTTTCGCCTAACCAAGCTGTCTCCTTGTATTCGTCCTATCTGACTCGTGCTTATCGATCCTTCCCTCGTCACGCTTTCGACCTCGATCTCCCTCTATTGCTTAGGCTTTAGTGCTCGTTAATAACTGTGTCAACTCCAATTTGTTAGTAGGCCCTTAGACCTTTGTGATGTTGTCATGGTGCATGTACCAAAGTTGGGTATGTGGGCTTGAATGAGTGTACTCCCCTATAAGTATATTAATGTTTGCCTATTGTGTGATATATACATACTCAGAGTTATTCGTGATGTTATGAAGTTGTTTGTGTGTTAGTACTTATAGATATGTGTGAGGATAGCTATACCACTCTAGGGGCGTCTGTGTATATAAGAATCAGTGTTGGAATATCTAGTGGGGTGTATGTAGTTGGAAGATACTTATAATGGTCGAATAATATGTTGGTAAAGCTATGTGTTGATAGGAGTGATAATAGTATGTGTACGTATAGTGAGTAGGCCTATTATATGACCTATATGTTAGTACGTGTGAGTATGTGCTCGTACGTAGATACGTATTGTGACTAGACGTAAGTAGTTATGTATTTGCTGCATGAGTATATAGGTGATATTCATATGGTAATAGGATTATAATTTTGATTGGTATTGCTTGCTTTTACAGGATGTCGTATGCGTGTATACCATGAGGTATACACGACTACTACATATCTTGACTATGTATGTCGTAGATGTGTTGGTATATTAATTATAGGTAGTAGGATATGGTGTGAATATATGTTCTACATGTGTGTGACTATACGATGAATGCATGTATTAGGGAGGGTATTATAATTATACGTGTGCTGATGTCTGTACTATTATTATGGTATATAGAGTGATTGAACTCTGCGAGTGTTACCTGACTAAATATTAGGTGTGATTGACATATGGTATGTATATGGTTGTATTGGTAGATGTGTATACATTGGAGTGGTATTGGTATAGGTATAAATACCGTGTTACGTATGTAGAGTATTCTGATATGTGTTTCGAGTCTCACTCAAGCTTGAGTGGGTATACTCTAAGTATATTGTTATGTATGTCTGTAGTTTGCATATAGCGAAGTTTGATGTATGTATAGTGATAGGAGTGTTTGTGCCTGGTTGTGTTACACACATGATTGTGGGTCGCTATACCAGTATATAGTTATAGGTGTTGGTCTTGTGGTATAGTTATTTACTAAGGACTTGCCTGTGTGAACGTATGTGTGCTAGCTAAACTAGGTGTGTAGATGTGCTGAGTTTATAATGGTATGATTGGTATATATGAATGAAATGTTAGCGTGTGTGGGTGTGCACCATGCACGGGTAAGTATGTGCCTAGTTATAAGTTTTGGTGACTATGATATGTGTGACGTGTCGTGAGTATAGTTATAGAGCCGTCTGTGATGTGAAGTTATGGTGAAATATTTGCATGCATTTGAATGACTGTATATTGTGAAATTATAGTAGTGGTGAATGTATATTAGATATAGTAAAACTTGATTTAAGTAATGGCATGGTGTGACTACATGTGTTGAAGTGTTTGGCATTGGATGTATACTAGGAAATATTAGGGAGTAGTATACCCATGTTTGTTTGGTGCATAGGTAGCTATCTATACGTAGAGTAATGATTGTATTTGCTAGTGTTAGACTAATCTTATGTGAGTATCTGAACTATTGTTTGTGCTAGGTAAGTAGTAGTTATGTATATATATGATTGAAATACGTATATGCATTTGATTGACTATGATAGGTATAAGTGTATAATGTGCATAAATATATATATACGTGTTAGTAGTGATAATGTTTGACTATCTAGGGTATGTATAAGCATTTGTAATGACTATACCTGGTTGAATTATAATGTGATGTGATCGGGATAGCTACTAGTCTAGCTAGAGTTATTTATAGTTAGAAAGTCTGAGGACGGACTTTATTCTAAGGTGGGGAGGATGTAACGGTCGCTTTCTGATCGTATCTTCTTTGTGCACGTGCTGTTGACCGTGCACGTATTTATTTTAGACTTTGTTTGTTTGTGAACACCTTGGTGTGATATGCCGTTGTGAATGTAGGATCCTGCCAAAACAGCGTTAGGATCGATAAATAAAGTTGAGACTTACGCTTGCGTATGCGACACGGTAGTCTCGGAACTTTGCCTTCGGATTTGCCACGACGGATCGAGTCTTCTCACGAACGGAGTAAGGCTACTAAATCCACAATCTAAATCTCTACTTTTAGATTAAGAACTTGGATAAAGAGAGAGGAAGGATTTCGGTAGAGCTTCGCTAGAATGAAATGCATGCAAGAATGCCATGCAAAAGTGTAAGGAAATGGCTAACCCTTGGGTCTTATTTATAGCCCCCAAGGTAGTTATTTTAGGATCAATTGTTCCTTTGGAACAATTTAACTAAGGTGTACCATCGTACATGGCATATTATAAGCTTAAGCTGTACCATATGCATGGTACAATATAAGCTTAAGATATTACCCCTTTATTAGCCATATGTCGCATGCACTTATGCACATATAATGCAACTTTCCCATCAATCTAGAGATCCTCTCCGCAAGGGAACATATTCCCTTTGCGCACGACTTCGTGTACGCGACGTTCGAGGTCCGTATTCCCTCGTACATCCCCTACAAGGGTGTACTAACGTCTTCCATATCCAACATCTCCCACTCACACTTGAGGGGATTGTAAGAGAACTTCTTTCTCTTAGTTCTTTCATCTATCATACCGAGAAATAGACCGTGCAACCGTCATGCGCGTAGAGTCTGTTGTTGTGCACTTGTTAGAGATACACAACGACCTCGAAGGTGCAAAGTTGAGTAGTTCAACGCATGCTTTACCCTAGATTATTTCTTCACATTTCTTATACTTTATATTCAACAATTGAATCCCATCTGGATTACAATTGGCTGGCCAGCTTTGAATCATTAAAGTCCAAATGCGAATATGAAATCAATCTTCCTCTTCTTGTGAACCTTCTGATCTTGACTTGATTCGCTTTTCTAACGTGCCCCGCCGAGCCGAATTATCATAGCCCATTAGCAACACGCTAAGATAGCGATCATCTCGTCAAATCTAAAGGAACCAATTGGAGTCCTTGAGGGTAAGAGTTAAGACCCGTATGGCCTTTGAGTCTCACATAATAGCAAACACTATTGCTACTAACTCAGTGGTCGAAATGCATACGTGGTATGAACACGTATTACAACATCACTCCTTTCCCAGGGAGAGTATGTCTTAATGATGTTGTACGGATGAAAGATCAGACACCACAATGCCTATCTTTTGAGTCCCCTTACTACTCATGAAATATTCCCGGACTCTCATCCTGCATAAGACAGATAGGATTTAAAAAAAATCCTATGAGATCTCTTTCAAATATCCTTGTGATATAGATCTCAGATCTTTTGTAAGCATCCATATGATGCAGATCTTTTATTCGACTATCTTGTTTAAGTCACGACTCTAAATCATTTAATGATTTTGACTTTAAACTAGTCTCATCTCTATCTTATCCATCTGATAAGATAAGGCGGTTGCTCATGTGAGAGAGCCAACCTTAATCTGTCCGACATACACACAATAAAATAGCTGAGACTTAAACACAAATGTACATAAAATCATTTGTAAGAAACTTGTATGCAAATTAAACTTTGATCTTCTATAGACATGGGAAATATTATATGATACAGCTCAGCACCTACGCATTCCCATAGATGATAAGTGTTTGAAAAAACACATCTCTGGGGATCGCCTTAGTAAGGGGATCCGCTATCATCTTATGCGTGGATATGTATCCTATGTCTACTTCCTTCCGTTTGTCATAGTTCTTCGCAAACTTGAATCGAATATCAATGTGTTTGGTCTTATAATGAAATTTTAGGATCTTTGACATAGGCAATCGAAGCTTGACTATCACTGTATATAGGAACAGTGCTTGAGTCAGTGGCATCCGTCAGCCTGTCTAAGAATTTCCTAAGCCAAACAGCTTCTTGGACCGCCATGCCGAATGCTACAAATAGCATAATGCATAGTCCGCAGTCCCTTTGAGGTACCATAATATCCTCTTCACCGCTTTCCAGTGTGCCTGTCCTGGGTTGGATTGGTAACGGCTTACCATACCAACAGCATAGCAAATGTCCGGTCTGGTACACATCATGGCGTACATCAGACTCTTGACAGCACTGGAGTATGGAACCTTTTCCATAGCTTTCTTTTGGATCTTTGGGACACATTTCCAAACATAGACCCTCACCTTTGGAGGTAAAACGCACGACAGGAGAGAAAAATCTCTTCGTAGTTTATTCCTTCCTGTTGCGTGAAACCTTTCGCAACAAGGCGAGCTTTATATTTCTCGATGGAGCCATCAGCCTTATGCTTGATTTTGAGAACCCACGTGTTCCCAATGGCTCTACGTCCCTTAGGTAAATCAACCAAGTCCCAGACTTGGTTTGTTTTCATGGATTGAAGTTCTTCTTCCATCGCCGCTATCCATTTATCTTTAGCAGGGCATGTGACGGCCTGTTTGAAATTTGCAGGTTCGTCATCATCTTGTAGTAATGTCATGAATGTTTGAGGAAATTCATCCTCAAATCTCAGAGGTGTTAGCCTCGTTCGATTACTACGTCTTGCTTGAGTTTGATCACTCCCACTTGGAATGATATCACTCCCACTTGGAATAACATCACTCCCACTCGGAATAGGATTGGTATCGTTCGTATCATTCATAGGTGAAGTTTGAAACGTATTTTCATTTTTTCACCAAGAATTCTCCCACTCGAACGTTCCGATCCTTCTTGATCCCAAGTCTCAAACAAGGATAAGTCTTGACTTATCTCACCCTGTCTTGGAAACTCGTTTTCCAAGAAGACAACATCCCTCGATTCGAATTCTATAAGACCCCCAATGTCCTCTTGACCGACGAAAACATATCCTTTGTAGTTTTCAGCGTATCGGATGAAGATACACTTCCTCCCACGTGGCCCAAGTTTGCCATATTTGTGAGAGGATAAATGTGCATAAGAGGCACAACCCCAAGGTTTTAGAATGCTTAAGTCTGGAGTTCTATTGTTCCACAACTCATAAGGAGTAGAACTTACCGACTTCGAGGGTACACGGTTTAAGATGAATGCTGCCGTCAATAATGCATCACCCCCAAAGGTGATAGGCAAATTTGCCTGAGATATCATTGATCGGATCATTTCCATCAATGTCCTATTTCTTCTTTCCGCAACACCGTTTTGTTGCGGAGTATAAGGCATAGTTATTTGATGAACTATGCCTTTTTCATCACAGAGTTCCTTAAAACTCGTTAATTGATATTCTCCACCCCGATCGGTTCGCAAGACCTTTATCTTGCGATTTAGTTGATTTTCCACTAAACTCATATAGTTTTTGAAGCAAGTTAAAGCTTCATGTTTATGGGAAATCAAATAAATGTGACCGAAACGGGTGAAGTCATCAATGAAATAGGACTTCCCGTGTCTTGTCTTAACATTCATTGGACCGCAAATGTCCGAATGGATAAGCTGTAATGGAACTTCGGCCCTTGTGCCAGTTCCAAATGGCTTGCGACAAGTTTTCCCTACAAGACAATGTGCGCAAGTTGACATTTCAACTTTTGAAACATTAGATAGCAAGCCACTTTTGGCAAGTCTATCCATTCTAGTTGGTCCAATGTGACCAAGTCTTGCATGCCAACAAATGATCTAAGATTCAGAGTTAGAAGCATTTGTCAAATGGAAACTTTCATTAATAGAAGAAGAATCACACATAGTGTTTAAAACAATCAATCCATTACAAACATTACCCGACCCAACTAAAGAACTATTACAAACAAGGTCAACATTTTGTTTACAGAACCTCCATTCATAACTTAAAGACATTAACATGACCACGGATACGATATTCCTTCGAATATCTGGAACAAAGAGGAAGTCGTGCAATAATAGAGTCCGGCCGTTGTCGAGAACAAGCTTGCATGTTCCGACGCCATTGACTTCAACACGAGTGTTGTTGCCGACGTATATCCACTTTGTTCCTTGAGTTATCCTTTGATACTCTACGAAGAACCTTCTGTCCTTCGCTACGTGGTCTGTGGCCCCTGAATCAATCAACCAAAAATAGTTAGATTCAGCAAGAAACATGGAACTAGAAACACATATGTAACTAGCCCTACAAGTTACCTTGTCACTTCCATCCGTACACGTACGGGCGAAGTGACCGTACTTGTTGCACTTAAAGCACTTGATCTTTTTCAAGTTTTTCTTCTTTGAGTGCACATTCTTTTGCCACTTAGTCTTCTTTGAGGTTTCCGGTTCTTGCTTTCGTTCGTTCACAAACCTTAAGCGTTTATTATTCCGCTTATTTCCTCCATGTGAGGAACTAGCGGCCATGTGCACTTCTGCACTAGGTTTTGCAGCTTGAATCCGCTCTTCCTCGAGTTCGAGGTGTTTAGATACATCGCTTAAAGTTTTATTGCACTCATTATGAGTGAGGTGCATTTTCATGTTATCCCAGCTATTTGGGAGTGAACGAATGACTGCTTGGATCTGCTATTCGTCAGACAGCGTAAGACCCGCATCCTTCAATTCAGTTATGAGATTCGCCATGTGGCGGAGATGCTTTTTCATAGAATGATCTCGCCGCATCTTGTACGAATCAAATTGAATATTTAAGGAGCGGAGTTTGGTAACCGAAGTTCCACCAAACTTTATTTCTAGCTCAGACCATATGTCTTTGGCTAGGTCGAATTCCCGAAATAGACGCATTATGTCATTGTCCATCGCGGACAGTAACGTAATACGTGCTATTTTGTTCTTTCGAGTCCAAGTATCATAAGCTTCCCGGTCCCTCTTGTGTTGGGCCGTATTGCCCAACTCAGGTTTTTCCATTATGTTTTGGAGTGTTTCAAGCACATCTTGCTCCTCCAAAACATATTGGATTTTTATTGACCAAAGTTTATAATTGTCTCCGTTGAGCTTTTCACCTTTGTTAAGCTCTGCGACAATGTTCTTAGAAGCGGTAGACATATTCGATTCAAAAAAACTGCAAAGAAGATGATAAACACGATCAAAATTCTATGCATAAAGTTTCGATTCTTTAAACACTTGATAAGTTCCTTGGATGCGTTGAAATGTTACTCTAGAATCGAGAAGTTCACTACGTTCCCAACTACCATCTAGAAGTAACTTTCAAAGTATCCCTCTTACTTATCTCAAGTAAAAAGAAATCATAAATGATACCCGTATGGTATCAGCAGCGGAAAAATACTTTTGAAAAACATATCTTTCAAAATAGAATAGGTGAGAATTTGCGCAAAGAATTTTAGCGCAACAATTGCCAAGCCACGAGACCTGTTCTACACACCCATGGGTTAGATAACCATGGCCGGATCGTGGTAGGACTTGGAATTCTAAATTGCGCTATCCCGATTAAGGACGGGACATAACCTATTTGAAAACGCCTTTTTCAAAAAATTTGAAAATACATTGGCTAATCTCCGTAGAGTAGAGCACAACGTCTATAAGTTCATTGGCTAATCTCCGTAGAGTAGAGCACAACGTCTATAAGTTCATTGGCTAATCTCCGTAGAGTAGAGCACAATGACATGGCTAATCTCGCATGAAGTAGAGCATTACGGCTAATCTTCAAGGAGTAGAGCACAATTTCATAAGTACATTGGCTAATCTCCGTAGAGTAGAGCACAATGACTTGGCTAATCTCGCATGAAGTAGAGCACTATGGCTAGTCTTCAAGGAGTAGAGCCCAAGTTAAAAAAAAACTTCATAAAATGTTAGCCCCGTATGGGCTAATCGGCACATTCGTGTTTGACCAAGGCCTTTTGACACCCCGTATGGGCTAGTCGACAAATTCGTGATCGACCTAGACCTTTCGCCGGATTGGTCGACCAAAATCTCAAAATTGGTCGACCAATAATTTGGTCTTCAACTTCTCTCGGCTAGGGCCTCTGCCCTGGCCGAGGCTTGGCCAATGGCTGGCCAGGGCCTCTGCCCTGGCCGGCCAGGGGGCCCTGGCCCCTCGGCCAGGGCCTCTGCCCTGGCCGAGGCCGGCCAGGGCCGGCCATGCCCTGGCCGAGGCCAGGGCATTGGCCCTGGCCTCTGCCAGGGCCGGCCAGGCCGGTAGGCCGTGGCCGAGGTCGGCCATTGCCGGCCTGGCCTTGGCCGGCCACTGCCGGCCTGGCCATGGGCGGTCATGGCCAAGGCCATTTGGCATTGGCCGGCCATGGCCCCTTTGGCCATGGCCGGCCACCCCCTTTGAATGGGGTTGCCGCACACACTCCTCCCCCTTGATGGGGTGGTCGCCGGTGGTTATTGGCCGTAGCCAACCCCCTCCGCTTGGGGAGGGGGGGTGCATGGCCTTCATAGCCCATTTGGCCATGGTGCACATGCACCAAATTTCATCTTTCCCGATGGAAATAACTACCACCTTCTTCCTCGATGAAGCACCCGTTCGTCGATAAAGCACCCGTTCGTCGAGAAATTAGTTATTTCCTAATGGCCGTGTGCCAAAAATGAATAACATACAACGTGAACGGTCGGTTCTTCCCGTCACGGAGAGTTCCTACCATATCCGTAATGATAGGAGACCCTAACGTGAAAAGAACAACCGCTGCGTTCTCTCCGTCACGAAGCGTTCCTACTATATCCGTAATGGTAGGAGACCCATTCGTGAAAAAGACAACGACTCGTTCATAGTTTCGACGGGGCGGCGGTTTGACCGGGGCGAACCCGTATGGCTCTGATACCAATGTAGGATCCTGCCAAAACAGCGTTAGGATCGATAAATAAAGTTGAGACTTACACTTGCGTATGCGGCACGGTAGTCTCGGAACTTTGCCTTCGGATTCGCCACGACGGATCGAGTCTTCTCACGAACGGAGTAAGGCTACTAAATCCACAATCTAAATCTCTACTTTTAGATTAAGAACTTGGATAAAGAGAGAGGAAGGATTTCGGCAGAGCTTCGCTAGAATGAAATGCATGCAAGAATGCCATGCAAAAGTGTAAGGAAATGGCTAACCCTAGGGTCTTATTTATAGCCCCCAAGGTAGTTATTTTAGGATCAATTGTTCCTTTGGAACAATTTAACTAAGGTGTACCATCGTACATGGCATATTATAAGCTTAAGCTGTACCATATGCATGGTACAATATAAGCTTAAGATATTACCCCTTTATTAGCCATATGTTGCATGCACTTATGCACATATAATGCGACTTTCCCATCAATCTAGAGATCCTCTCCGCAAGGGAACATATTCCCTTTGTGCACGACTTCGTGTACGCGACGTTCGAGGTCCGTATTCCCTCGTACATCCCCTACAAGGGTGTACTAACGTCTTCCATATCCAACAGTGAACGTCTCTGAGAGTATTAAATTGTGGCACTAATTTGGAACGACATTTCTTGGGTCGTTTTCCCATGATTTGATCTTATTCGAAGAGACGTTGTGATTTTCACTTTTGACGTGCGACGTTTCTATTTTTAGTTTCGTCATTCGACGTCGAAATTGAGATCCATCTTCTTAGTTTTCTTTCTCTCGTCGTCCCGATCACCCCAATATTTATTTCACGATTTTTGGATTTCATTTGACCTATTTTGTATTTTTGGCAAAACTTATAATATTTTTAATAACTAAGTTTTAAAGTATTTTTAGCCAAATATAATTTTTATTAGTTTATAACGCTGCAAAATATTTTTGAGCCAAATCCTAGCTCATCTTTGCCGCACCCTAGCCATGCGTGGGTTAAAGAGAGAGAGAGTTTGATTTTTTAATTATTTTTAAATCCTAATCCTATTAGAATTAGCCCTAGACCTAGTCAACCCCTCTATACTATATAAACAACCCCTAGGTTAACCTATTTTCGCAAGCAATCAACCATAGCTGTCACAAAACCCCCCAATCTCGCTTGCAACGTTCGTCGCAACCGCTGCTCAGCCGCCCATGTAATGCCCTACCAGCTACTGCACAAGTACTAGAGGGGGGGGGGGGGGGGGTGAATAGTACTTTAAAATAATAAGGAGTATAGTTCCAAATTAAATTACAAACAACTACCAAATCAATTTACGGAAGCTTAAATTGAATGACAACACAAAATTAACAATGCTAACACACGATGTTAATGGGTTCGGATCCACCCAAGTCTCCCCGACTTGTTCCCGGTGATCCTACGTCCCAACCACCCGGATCCCCTCCGGATACTTAGGTTAGAAACCATAACCTAAGATTTCCACTATGAATATCTTGTGAAAAACCTTCACAAGATCAAATCATACATGCAATGGCAAAGTGAATCCCACAACCCGGGATCACAATCTTCTCTCACAACCGAGAGAACCAATTAGCAATATTAAAGAGTTTAAATGAAATAAACAATCTTACCACAAAATCCTATACCTTGAGTTTTTCTTACCCAAATGGTGAAATGAAGGATTTGAGGAAGATGAAGTCACCAAGACCTAGCACCAAGGAAATGACCAGCAATCGGTGCCTAGGAATGATTTGGAGACTTGGATCAAGCAATAGCTTGAAGAGCTCACCAAGAACAACCTTCTCTCTAGATGGATTCTAGATCTAGAAATGAGAGAGAATGAGTTTCTTGTGAGGACGAGAGCTTTAGATTAGAGTGAAAATGGCTATCTCTTTAGAACTTAATGAATCTCTTAATGGCATCTCTGACCTAGATAGAAATGACCTAGGTTCGTATTTATAGGGTCCCATAAAAACAAGTTAGGTCATTCTCCAACGGATAGAAATCTGTGAGAATTAGTCGGTCAAAGAACAATCACTGACCGACTAGTTCATCAACTAGTCGGTCAGTCAAACAACGTGGACCGACTAAGAGTAGATCTGAGAAGAGATAGAATTTCAGACCTAGAAATCTAGTCGGTCCAAGAAGACTGTTTGACCGACTAGTTTCACAACTAGTCGGTCAGCCAATGAACGTAGACCGACTAAGAGCAAAAAGAATTAGTCTGAGTACAAAGTGACTTAGTCGGTCCAAGAACAAAAGTTGACCGACTAAATTGTCAACTAGTTGGTCACCAAACGTTCTTAGACCGACTAACGATAAACATTAGCTTAGGAGAATTTTAGCATGAACAGTAAGTCACAACTAGTCGGTCAAAGAAGCATCACTGACCGACTAGTTCACAAACTAGTCGGTCGGTGAGTCAACGTAGACCGACTAACTGTAAACAGTAAAGTCCAAGAAATTAAGGAATCAAACTAGTCGGTCCAAGAACAGTTGCCGACCGACTAGATCACCATCTAGTCGGTCAGTACTTGTTCTTGTACCAACTAACATGCACATACAAGTCCGAATCGAAGCGCGACGCTTCGAGGAAGTTAGAATGAACTTGTGCAAGGATCCTAGAGCTACGAAATGAGCGTAATGAAGATAGAAACGTAAGATATACTCAAGGCTTAACATTCTATATATCGAAGCTAAAAGACTATAAATAAAACCTTAATAAACGGTCTTCGAGAGCTTCGATTGAATCTTCATAACTTCCAAAACGGCGCAAGAGCTTCAACGAAGCTTTAGGCATGAATACGAGCTTTGGGAAGTGTTGAGATGTCGCTTTGAATGTTCTCGTGAATTTGGCGACGATCTCCAAAACTGCGATCACAAATTGTTAGTTCATGGATTATTTATGTTTTCTCATCATCAAAACCAAATCCGGGGAGTCCAATATTCAACATTCTCCCCCTTTTTGGTGATGACAAACCAACATAAATAATAATAAAAAATAATGATTCAAATGTAAAATACTTACTCCCCCTGCATTGATGACACGTTAATTCCAAAATGACTATATATGAATTGCATCAATCAGATGAGTAAGATAAATAAAGAGAATCAATTTTCGAAATATCGGATTTTGAAAATCCTTATATGTATCGTAACTCCCCCTGAATCTAACATATCAAACTAGATTCTTGGAAATTGAGTTAAATTTTCATTTGCGCTATTTATTATCATTATCTCTCCCCCTTTGGCATTATCCCAAAAATGGGGGGCATACAACGACAACAACTAGGAAATGGAAAATCCAACATCGGGAGTCGTAGACAATGACGATGGACCAAATTGACACCAAGGGAAAAATGTGGAAATCAAATCAAGGTGTGCCAAAATGTCCATTATCACAAAAAAATCAAAAATCATCAAAAATACCAAATAATTATTCATTTCTTGAATAATGAAACATACTCTTCAATATTCAATATTCTTGGTTAAATTTGTGCATGGAAAACAATTATATACAATTATAGAATTTAAATCTATTTAACCAAGTTTTCATGCGTCGAACAACGTATTCACACATTATATGCATTGAACGAATATTAAATGTGCACGATGAATTAAGACAAAGAGAACGACGATGTATATATATAAATGATAACATCATGAGTACATCCAAAGAGATATCCCAACGAGTACATCAAAATACAAATGACCATGGATATAAACATCAAAAGATACATCATCATCGTCAACATCAAAATACAACAAAATAACCATCAGCAACATCATCCAAAGTGTATCAAAACAACCAACACCGAAACCCTGAAAGCTCAAAAATACATCAACACAACTCTCAAACCCCATCCAAACCCAAAATACTCTCACTAAAAAAAATATAACATCCGAAGTGTAGTGGAGAGTCCTCGAAACTGACAATCACGAGGAAGTGGCTGGATCTGCAGTCTCCGTGGGTCCAGTCGACGGAGTGGACTCAGGCTCTGCAGGGAGTAGAGGTGTCTCAACAGACGGGATCGTCGGGGTAGGTGTGGAAGCAACAGCAACAGGCTCAACATCAGCAGGCACATCAGGAGAGGCAGCAGGCTCAGAAGTCTGAACTACTGCAGCAGAGGTCTCTGGAGCACCGGTAGAGGTGCCAACACCAGGAGCAGAAGATGTAGCAGCAGCAGCAGTGGCCTCATCGCCACGGGTAAAAGAAGTGACAAGCTCGTCAAGCTCCTCATCGTCCATCTCCTCGTCCTCAGACACGGACGGAGGAAGATCAATGCCCATCTGACGAGCCATACGGCAAACTACCTCCTCGGTACGAGCCAAGCGAGACTCGTACCGACGAAGTATCCGTACGACATCATCCAAAGTAGCAGGACGAGAGGGGGCACCAGCAGCAGAGGGAGTCGCCTGAGAAGTAGATGTGGTAGACCTCTGTACGTGACGAAGCGTCGCTAGAGATTTCTTCACGGCCGTCGCGTTCAGAGGAGTACCCAAGGGACGCTCATCGTCAGGAGGGAGAGGGACTCGGAAATGACGAAACACAAGGGTCAACAGACAAGGGTATGGAATATGCGCAGACTTATTGGTCTTGCGTATACACTCGAAAGAGTCCATCTTGTCGAGTATCACGCGAGCCCAATTAATCTCGCATCCCAAGAAAAGAGCGTAGATCAATTTCAAGAACGGCTGGGATGGGAGTGAAGATGATCCATACTTGGGTAGAAGACATGACTTCAAGATCAGGTTAAGGACCCACGCATTCGGCTTGAAAGATTTCGATGGAACACCAATGAATGCGGAGGGGATAACCTGGAAGATATCTGCAAGAATAGACTGATCCAAGGAGGAAATATCATCGACCGAAATGTCCGAAGGGAGGAGACCACACGACGAACAACCAAGAATCTCCCCCAAGATTTCTGCCGTGAGAACTATAGGAGTTCCCAAGACAGTCGTCTCAATGGAGTGGCTGGCATCGTACTGGCCTCGAACACGATTGGCATAGAACAATTTCACAAGGCGAGGATACGGTTTGGGATTGGCCTTAGGATCATAGCGAAGATAATCAAGAAGACCACTATAGGACAGAAGATCAGCAAGGCCGAGAAAATCAGAAAACTGAACGTAATGCTCTAACAACAGTGGACAGTGCTTTATACGGTTGTACGCTGCGAGACACTGAGGGTCATCGCGGCACAACGATATGTCTACACCGCCGACTGGCATATGAGCTTTACCCTTAGCCTTACGGGTCTTCGGAGGAGGAGTAGGTTCCCTAGCAGGCTCATCCTCAGGGATAAATTCAGAGTCGGAATCGGGAGGAGTAGCCGGAGATTGAAGAATAGGCTTCTTGGTCTTTGATTTTCGGGGTTTAGCTGTGGCCGTCCTCGGCTTCTTAATAGGAGGCGAAGATGGAGAGGCTTGGGTTGACTTGGCACGACGCTTAGGCTTAGGTGGATTCCTAGCGGTAGGTTGTTCTACGGTCATGGGGGAAGCCCCAGAGGGAGTGATAGGAATTCTCGTCTTTGCCATGATCGTGGCACGACGAGTACAAGCAACTGATAACGAAGATCAAATATCCTAGCACAAACCCTAGAAGCTAACACAAACCCTAGAATTCAGAAATTCGAAAATAAGCCCTAGAGTACCTAAAAGCTGAAATCCAAACCCTAGAATAGGAAATGAGTCCTAGGAGGAGGAGGGTTTTACCTAGGAGGAGGAGTCGACGGCGGCGGACGGTTTGGATGGCCGGAATCTGGCCGGAGACGACGGGGTTCGAGAGGGGTTTAGGGGGTTTTCGAGTTTGAGCGGAGAGGAGACCGACTAAAAAGTGATTTAATCGAATCGAAATGAGATATAAGTCGGTCGGGAAACGAAAAGACTCAACTGCCCTAACACACTTAGTCGGTCACAGTTCAAGCACTGACCGACTAGATTACGATCTAGTCGGTCGGTCAATGAGCTTGAACCGACTAAGTCGAAACAGATGCACAGATGAATTTCTAGGGCAAGAATTAGTCGGTCGCAGTATATTCACTGACCGACTAGTTTTCAATCTAGTCGGTCGGAAAGTGTACTATGACTGACTAACGGAAGAAAATGATAGGAGATGGATGAGAGCTTGATCTAGTCGGTCTGGGTTCACCTGCTGACCGACTAGATGAGCATCTAGTCGGTTGACAAATGAACTTAGACCGACTAGAAGAGTTCAAAATTTGATAATTGATTTTTCTTCACAAACCACTTGGATGAAACAACTTAAAACTCTCATTAGTCATCTAAATTACCCCATAAAACGTCGAAATCTTAAATACGACTTTCAAATACGAATTCGATCATAAATTCAAATATATCACATAAAATTCCCAAAAATTCAATTAATCTAGCATGAACAAAATATCGCGAAATCGAATAGCATGCAAGATAATTGAATGAAATATGAATCCTATATCTCGGATTCACCCATAATCCCCAATTCTCGATGCAACCGCACAAAGGAGTCCTCCTTTAGGGGTTTCGTGAAAATATCGGCGATTTGCTTTTGGGTTTCAACGTACACTAAAATGATGTCCTTCTTAGCAACATGATCTTCTAAGAAATGGTGTCGGACATCTATGTGTTTTGATCGGGAATGGTGCACCGGATTCTTTGAAAGACAGATAGCACTTTGGTTATCCACCATGATAGGGCTAGTATCACAATGAATACCAAAATCCTTCAAAGTGTGTCTCATCCAAAGAACCTGGGCACAAGCGGCACCGGCGGCAATATATTCCGCCTCGGTGGTTGAAAGTGATACTGAATTTTGCTTCTTGGAAAACCAAGAGACAAGAGAATTTCCTAGAAAATGGCAAGTGCCACTAGTACTTTTCCTGTCAGATTTGCATCCCGCATAATCGGCATCACTGTATGAGACTAACTCATACATGCTAGATTTCGGATAAAGTAATCCAAAATCTAAAGTGTAACTTAGATAACGGAAAATACGCTTTACCGCTACTAAGTGAGACTCCTTAGGTTGAGACTGATAACGAGCACATATGCATACGGCAAACATAATATCGGGCCTACTTGCGGTAAGATAAAGTAAACTACCTATCATACCTCGATATAGACGAATGTCTACATCCTTACCGCCCGTATCCTTGTCAAGATGCGTAGTCATGCTCATTGGAGTCTTTTTCCCGGAAGCACTTTCCATTCCAAATCGCTTAAGCAACTCCACCGTATACTTCGTTTGGTGGATGAAGATTGCATCGTTCAATTGGCGAATTTGGAGACCTAAGAAATATTTGAGTTCGCCCATGTGGCTCATCTCAAATTGTTCCTTCATAACATTAGAAAACTCTTCGCAAAGAGTGAAGTTAGTAGCACCGAAAATGATATCATCAACATAAATTTGAACTAATAAAATATCATTATTCGCATGCTTAACGAAAAGTGTAGAATCGGCTTCGCCCATTTTAAAATTCAAATCCAAAAGAAAATTCTTTAGGCGATCATACCAAGCTCGAGGAGCTTGTCTCAAACCATAAAGAGCTTTCTTTAGTTTAAAAACATGATTTGGAAATTTTTCATTTATGAAGCCCGGAGGTTGAGAAACGTAAACTTCCTCAACGACATCTCCGTTTAAAAATGCACTTTTAACATCCATTTGAAATAACTTAAAATTTTTATGGCATGCATAAGACAATAAAAGTCTAATCGATTCTAATCTAGCTACCAGAGTGAAGGATTCTTCGAAATCGATACCTTCCTCTTGGCGATAGCCTTGAGCTACTAACCGAGCTTTGTTCCGGACGACGCCTTGATTTTCGTCGGTTTTGTTCTTGAAGATCCACTTTGTCCCTATGATGGTGTGGTTCTTCGATGGCAAAGGAACAAGCTCCCATACCTCATTCCTCTCGAATTGAATGAGTTCCTCCTCCATGGCAAGGATCCAAGCACTATCTTCGCACGCTTCAACGATATTCTTTGGCTCTATCGATGAGGCAAAGGCACAATTGGCGAAGTGGTGGACTTGAGATCTCGTCTTGACACTATCATTAATATTGCCAATAACTTGCTCATGGGGATGGTCGCGAACGGTATGAAGCCGCTTGGAAATACCTTGGTCACTAGGCACATTCTCAACAACTTCATTAGTCGGGTTAGTCTCAATAGAATCAATTGAATCAATAGACTTAGAATTTTCAAATGAATCACATAAAACATCCATAGAATCATTATCATTTGAAATTCTAGAAGTAGTAAAATTCTCATTAAAAGAGACATGAAGTGATTCCTCGATCGTAGAGGATATTTTGTTGTATATCCGGTAGGCTTTGCTACGTGAGGAATACCCAACAAATATCCCCTCATCCGATCTCGGATCAAACTTGTCCAAATTATCATATGTGTTTTTAATGAAACATTTTGCGCCGAAAACATGAAAATGTTTAACTTGAGGCAATCTACCAAACAACAATTCATAGCAAGTTTGTTTGGTGCCGGGCCTCAAAAGTATTCTATTAAACACATAGCAAGCGGTGTGTACCGCTTCCGCCCAAAATTGATAACCAAGTTGACTATCTTCGAGCATAGTGCGAGCACACTCCACAAGCGTTCTATTCTTCCTCTCAACAACACCATTTTGAGGAGGTGCGCGAGGGAAAGAAAACGTGTGAGTAATTCCAAGATCATCACAAAAATTTGAGAAAGACTCATTCTCAAATTCACCCCCATGATCACTACGAATAGTGACAATGGTGGTTCCGATGAGATTTTGTACTTTCTTCACAAATATTGTGAAGTTTTCAAAAGCTTCATTTTTATTACTTAAGAAAAATACCCATGTAAATCTTGAATAATCATCAACGATGACTAGTCCATATCTTGCATTTCCTAAGGAAGCAACTCTAGTTGGCCCAAATAAATCTAGATGTAATAGCTCTAGTGGCCGTTTCGTAGAAATGCTTTTCTTAGGTTTAAATGAAGATTTAGGAAGCTTGCCACGTTGACAAGAATCACAAAAACTTTTCTTTTCGAAAACGAGCTTCGGAAAACCTTTAATGGAATTTAATTTCGAAAGTTTATAAAGTGTTCCAAAGTTCACATGTCCAAAGCGTCGATGCCATAAGTGTTGTTCACTTGTGTTGGCAACGAGACATTGTTCATATGACTTAGGAAGATCCAAAATATAAATATCTTTATGGCGTGTGCCAGAAAATAATAATTTATTATTATCATTTGAAATATGACACAATCCTTTCGCAAAGCTAACTTTGTAACCTTTGTCACAAAGTTGGCTTATTGAAATAAGATTATGATTTAAACCATCAACTAGATAAACATCACTAATTAAGGGTTTAGAAGAGTTACCCACTTTACCAACACCGACGATGGTTCCGCTCTCGTTGCCTCCAAATACGACGCGATTTCCATTTACAATGGGAACCACTCCGGAGAGCAATTGAGCGTCACCCGTCATGTGTTTTGAACACCCGCTATCGAGTATCCAATTCCCTTTGGAGCTAAATTTAAATTTGTTGCTCCTCTTCTTTTTCTTTTCCTTGAGTACCTAAAGATAGAAACTTTCATATCATGGTACCCAAGGTCATTGGGTCCTCAAAGGTTAGACCTTTGGAAGCCAAGTCCAATTGGACTTTGACTTCCTCACATAATTCCTACTATGCACAACATTCGAAAAATAAGCATTCATATACATTTGTTTTTCGTCCATGCTTGTGTCCTTTGGGCTCCAAATAGTGAAAATTTTGGGAGCCATCATCCTATTGGGTGCATGCATGCGACGTTGATTTCTACGTGATGCATGTTGTGGATAGGCATACGGAACATGATGGAATGGTGCATGACGAGAATTATTCATACGATGAGGTGGGTGTACATATGCATGTGTGGGAACACGTGCGTGAGGGTGTCTCACATGGTGTGCACGTGCCCGTGAACGTGTAGCATAGAAATCATCATATGTGTGAGATGGTGGAGTAGGACGTGTGTTCCTACGTGGCATGGTATTTGTGTACATATAAGCATGCCCCTTCTTTGGAGGTCCACCCAAAGTGGGTTTCTTTCCAAAAGAGGGTGTGGACGAGGTGGAAGCACCATTGGTAGATGAACTACCAATAGAGTGTTTGCTCCCACTCGTTGAGGCTTCGGAAGTTGGCCTTACAAAAGTAGTGACCGACTTGGATGAATTTCCCATCATATACCCCAAGCCAATGTGGTGTTTGGCCGGAAGTAAGTCTTTTAGGATATTATCCAAGTGGCCCTTACCCTTGTTGAATTTGTTGATTCGGCCCAATGTGTCCTCATATTTCTCTTTGAGAGAACGCAAAGAAATATCCAAAGTGGATATTTGCGATGTGAGCACATAAACACGAGATTTAAGATTCTCGTTCTCAATACTCAAAGTCGAGTTTTAAGAAGTTAAATCCGCTATCTTATGTTCTTTCGCATCCTCAATGCTAACATGTTCAAGTTTAGATTTGAGATTAACAATCTCATTTCTTAACTCTTCAACAATGGTGTCGTTGTTGGTGATGATAGTCTTAGGCGATGTTTGAATGCTAGCTAGGTCATCTTTTACTTTAGTATATCTATTTACTAATTTAGTGTATTTTGACCAAAGTTGAGAGTTAGCATTCCTAAGATCGTCCATGGTTACCTCATCGCTTTCGACATCACTATCATCGGAAGAGGAGGATTCTTGATCGTGCTCCTCTCTTGCCATGAAGCACATGTGCGCTTGCTCCACGTTCTCATCGTCCGACTCTCCGCTTGAGGAATCCTCGGAGTCGGTGAATGTTGTTCCGACAAGTCCCTTTTTGTACCCCTTTTTGTACTTCTTTGACTTGTCGAACTTCGGCGCCTTCCACTTCTCCTTTTGCTTGTTTTGAGGACAATCCGCTTTGATGTGTCCTGGCTTATTGCATTTAAAGCACAAAGGTGGAGAGGCGTTAGTAGAAGTAAACTTAGATTTTTGTTTGAAGTTACCCTTTCGGAAGAAGCGATTGAACTTCTTTGCCATGAGTGCAATGGATTCCATGTCCATTTCTTCTTCCGAGTCCTCATCATCGGTAGAGGTGGATGAAGCCGCCTTGAATGCAATCGCCTTTTTCTTAGGCGCATCTAGGTTCAAATAGGACTTCATCTTTTCTTGTAACTTCACCTTGCTATCTTTGCGTACCTCGTATGACATCAAAGTACCCATTAGTTGAACTACGGTATATTTGTTCATGTCATTACCTTCCTCGATGGCGAAGGGACGCTTTTTCCAAGAAGAGGGAAGTCCTTCAATAAGCTTTGAGCACTTCTCCTTTTGAGTGTAGGACTTGCCGAGGGCCTCTAACTCGTTTATTATGTCAACAAAACGAGCGTAATATTCTTTCATCTTCTCGCCCTGTTGCATATGAAACATTTCGTAATCTTTGTTTACGACTACGAGTTTAGAGTCTCTTACCCTACTCGTCCCTTCATGAAGAATGAGGAGGGAGTTCCAAATTTGATATGCACTCTTACATGTGCATATCTTATTGAAATCCTCGGGCTCCAATGCGCATTGCAAGGCGTTCATTGCCTTGGCATTGCTTACCTCCGCGGCGACCTCCGCGGTAGTCCATTTCTCAAAGTCTTCTTCTTTGGGTTCGATGTATTCCTTCATTGTAGTCCTCCATAAGGATGCACTCCGGAGGAAGGTTTCCATCCGGCATTTCCAATACCCATAGTTGGTACCGTTGAAGAATGGAGGCCTCGTAGAGGAATGTCCTTCCATCACCGAAGATGCTCCTTCACGGTTCCTGAAGGTGTCATAGTTGGAAGGTGGAGGCACGGTCTTGTTGTCGTTGGCAGACATAGCTGAGTATCTGGCTTTGATACCAAATGTAATGCCCTACCAGCTACTGCACAAGTACTAGAGGGGGGGTGAATAGTACTTTAAAATAATAAGGAGTATAATTCCAAATTAAATTGCAAACAACTACCAAATCAATTTGCGGAAGCTTAAATTGAATGACAACACAAAATTAACAATGCTAACACACGATGTTAATGGGTTCAGATCCACCCAAGTCTCCCCGACTTGTTTCCGGTGATCCTACGTCCCAACCACCCGGATCCCCTCCGGATACTTAGGTTAGAAACCCTAACCTAAGATTTCCACTATGAATATCTTGTGAAAAACCTTCACAAGATCAAATCATACATGCAATGGCAAAGTGAATCCCACAACCCGGGATCACAATCTTCTCTCACAACCGAGAGAACCAATTAGCAATATTAAAGAGTTTAAATGAAATAAACAATCTTACCACAAAATCCTATACCTTGAGTTTTTCTTACCCAAATGGTGAAATGAAGGATTTGAGGAAGATGAAGTCACCAAGACCTAGCACCAAGGAAATGACCAGCAATCGGTGCCTAGGAATGATTTGGAGACTTGGATCAAGCAATAGCTTGAAGAGCTCACCAAGAACAACCTTCTCTCTAGATGGATTCTAGATCTAGAAATGAGAGAGAATGAGTTTCTTGTGAGGAAGAGAGCTTTAGATTAGAGTGAAAATGGCTATCTCTTTAGAACTCAATGAATCTCTTAATGGCAGCTCTGACCTAGATAGAAATGACCTAGGTTCGTATTTATAGGGTCCCATAAAAACAAGTTAGGTCATTCTCCAACGGATAGAAATCTGTGAGAATTAGTCGGTCAAAGAACAATCACTGACCGACTAGTTCATCAACTAGTCGGTCAGTCAAACAACGTGGACCGACTAAGAGTAGATCTGAGAAGAGATAGAATTTCAGACCTAGAAATCTAGTCGGTCCAAGAAGACTGTCTGACCGACTAGTTTCACAACTAGTCGGTCAGCCAATGAACGTAGACCGACTAAGAGCAAAAAGAATTAGTCTGAGTACAAAGTGACTTAGTCGGTCCAAGAACAAAAGTTGACCAACTAAATTGTCAACTAGTCGGTCACCAAACGTTCTTAGACCGACTAACGATAAACAGTAGCTTAGGAGAATTTTAGCATGAACAGTAAGTCACAACTAGTCGGTCAAAGAAGCATCACTGACCGACTAGTTCACAAACTAGTCGGTCGGTGAGTCAACGTAGACCGACTAACTGTAAACAGTAAAGTCCAAGAAATTAAGGAATCAAACTAGTCGGTCCAAGAACAGTTGCCGACCGACTAGATCACCATCTAGTCGGTCAGTACTTGTTCTTGTACCAACTAACATGCACATACAAGTCCGAATCGAAGCGCGACGCTTCGAGGAAGTTAGAATGAACTTGTGCAAGGATCCTAGAGCTACGAAATGAGCGTAATGAAGATAGAAACATAAGATATACTCAAGGCTTAACATTCTATATATCGAAGCTAAAAGACTATAAATAAAACCTTAATAAACGGTCTTCGAGAGCTTCGATTGAATCTTCATAACTTCCAAAACGGCGCAAGAGCTTCAACGAAGCTTTAGGCATGAATACGAGCTTTGGGAAGTGTTGAGATGTCGCTTTGAATGTTCTCGTGAATTTGGCGACGATCTCCAAAACTGCGCTCACAAATTGTTAGTTCATGGATTATTTATGTTTGCTCATCATCAAAACCAAATCCGGGGAGTCCAATATTCAACAGCCCAGTGCCCGACCGGCGTTTTCGCCCCCGTTCCGTCGGTCTGACCGACCCAAACCCCCACAGCCACTCCGCTCCGCATCGCACAGCCGCCCGCTTCGCATCGTCCCTGTCCGACCGAGAACTCCTCTCGGTCTGACCGAAGCGCCCGCCCGCATTGCCCGCATCGCCCGCATCGTCTCGCTCGCACAGCCGCCCGCTTCGCAAGCCTCGCACCGCCCCCACACCGACCGAAGGATTCCCCCGCATCGCCTGCATCGCCCGCTCCATTGCAACTTGCAACGTTGTAGCCCCCGACCCCACGCGCCCGACCGACAACTTTCCCCGCACCGGCCCGCTCTGACCGAGAGCCCCCGCTCCGCATCGCACCCCGCAGCGTTGCAACCCCCGACCGCAGTGTCTGGCCGAGAGAATCTCTCGCAGCGGCCTGTGTCTAACCGAGCGACGTTCGTTGCAACGTTGCAACTTTTGCAATGCTTGCCACCGTGGGCCCCCCCAAGTTCTCCCGAGGTGTTGTGGGTCCCCCATTGGCCCCTAGCACTACTGTGGGTCCCACCTAGGTGCTTTCTCTTCGAGGATTTACCGTTTACGATGTTGCGATACGTCGTAGCCCGTCGTCGCACGTTCTAGCTTTGGAATCTTGGTTCGTTGCTCTGGTTGCTGCCCAGATCATTCGAGTGAGGAATCTATTCTGGAATCTGGACTTGGAGCGCGTTCTTTTATTCCAACCCCTGGCGTCGCTACCCGACGCCAGTGTAGCTTTCGCGTCGTGTTGAGGTAACGCTTTGCACCCTTAGGACCCCAACCTCAGCCTGTTAATTAAGACTAAAAATTGATGTTTTAAATTGTTTTAAATTCACTAATCAAAGATTAATAAAATGGGAATGTAGGCCGGTGGACTTGTGCAAGTAGGTAGAATTGGACTTAGGACTCTTTGGACGGTGTATTCAGACATTTGACTTGCAGGCAAGTGAAACTTGCCAACCTTTGCTTAGGGCCATGTTTTAGGCCACTTCCTTGCTTTTAGCGTAAAAGAGACTAGACAGTGAAATGATAGCTGTCTAGACGCAACTTTAAGATCTAGCTTGACAACGAAGCTAGATCTGTCACCCTGCCATGCCATTCATGCATTGATATCTGCCATGTTTAAATTCCTTATCTGTACGCACTTAAACTATTATCTGCCATGCATTGCATCTTATATGACATCCGAGTTGAATGTTGCATTCGTAGCACACGCTATAATACTTGTACTCCTTGTTCAGGCTAGGTGCACCCCTATGCCATCATGAAAAACACTTCATGGCTCGTGATCCAAAAGATGGGCGCCAGTCCATATACACGTGGAGGGGTAGGGATAAGCGATCACTTGAGCTTAGGAGTTGGCCCGCGCAGCCACTCTAGCCAAAAGGCGTAATCTCTATGCACGACGTGCTTACTAGACTTGTCCTTGTACTTGTGTTTGTTCTTGTAAAACTTGACATCCATGCCATGATTTAAATGCCATGCTCGTACTTTACTTTACTTTACTTTACTTGTTGCACTCATGCTATAAATGCCATGTCATTGCATCATGCTAGAACTTCTAGGTTGCTACTTTTACTTTCAGTTTCCTTGCACAAGTCTCTTGTAGACTTGTGGACATGTGCCCCTTGCTCTTTTGGGTGTCACATGTTAGACCCTGAGCCAGAGACCGTAGTTGAGGACGAGGTGTTTGCTGACGCTGAGCCGGAGCCTACGTTTGACGAGGAGTTGGTGGACATCGGTGACCAGTCTTAGAGACTGTTCTGAGTTGCTTTTGCTTTAGGTTGCTGTTAGTTGTCGGTGCGTAGCACCATTACTTTGTTTTTGTACGTTGTACTTTTGTTGGCCATGCTGGGGCCTCTTTTAGACTCTTTTCTTTTAGCCTGGTGGCTTTTCTACGATGTTGGAGTTTATCTTATGGATATTCTGAGATTTCTCTTTTGTCTCATTTCCTTATTATTATCTTTGTTTCGTTTCGCAATTGCAAGGACCTGCCATTTAATGTTGATTGACGCTTATCGGACTTGCAGCTTTGTAGCTTCAAGTCTGAGCGGACCTACTCACGTCTCGCCTCCACATTTTTGGGAAGCGGGGCGTGACAAGTACAAATTTAGATTACATATGAACTTTAGGTGTTTGTTTTTTATATTTATTTATCTTACAAATTTAGCTTTCATTTAGTACAAATTTTGCTTCTATCATATCTTTAGGCCACATTGAAGCAAAGATATTGTGGAATTATGTTGAATTTTTCAGATACGATGCTTTAATTTCTATTCAAAGACACGAATTTTATGCATTTGGAATCATGAAGTTTGGTTCTTTTCCATAAACAACGATTTGTGTCTTGCTTATTCAATTGTAAAAGGTTCTCCCCAATCCTAATAATGGGTTTTGCGATTATTGCCTTTGAACTAATAGTTTGTTGTTTTAGTAATTGGTAATGCAATGACATTCCTCTTTGCTCATTTGATTTGAATGGATTCAGATTGAGTTTTTTGTGTCTATTTGTAATTTGATCGTTATCCCGCCTTTTGTGTTGAGAGAATTGGTTCTAGGAACATATTAATTGGAAACTCATATTAAAGTTTTTTAAATAATGTTGTTTAACAATTTAGACTGCATGTCAATTTGTCTACTGCTGATATTGTAAGGATCATCTACTTTGCAATACTAACAACAAACACTCTAGAGGGGGGCAATAATTGTGTAATTAAAATTAGACTTGCAATGCGGAATTATAAAATGCAAGAGAAAGATAATTCAACACAATTGAAAAAACACAAACACAGAGAATTTTACCATGGTTCCCCAACTTGGGTACATCCAGCTACACTAAATATTCACTATAATCCTACACAAGGTAGTGAATACAATCCCTACACAAGGAATACCCTACACAAGGGATTTGTCCTACCCAAGGACTAACCAAACCTACACAATGATCAAACTCCCACACAGAGAGAAACTAACTCCCACACAGAGAATTAGAGTTATCCTACAATTGGACACAATCAACCCTTCACAAGGGTTAATCTCCCACAAAGAGAGTAACTAACTCCCACAAAGAGAGTTAGGGTTTCACTTGACAAAGATGAAATAAATACTCTTACATATGCCTTGATGAGATGAACTTACTCAATAATGTATGCAAGGCATAGAAGAGGATCTCCAAGTGTTGAGATGAGCTTTGATGCACTTAGAGGATTTCCTTTCAGCTAGCTTCAATGCATGAAGAGGATTAAAGCTCTAAAGAGGGAAAAGAACGAATTAAAAGTGACTTAATGTTTCTCAATGATATGCAATGATAATCAAGAGTTCTAATAGAACTAGGCCATCTCCTATATATAGGAAGCCAAGAAAACCCACTCAATCCAAGCAAAAAGCCAAAAGAGAAAATCTGCAATGGCTAGAATCTGGCATTTTACGGATTGGGCAAGCAACTAACGGTCAAGGGACATGCAACTGATCAATGGTCAGATTATTCCTAACGGTTATAATCTGAGCCAGGACAGGCGGTTGCAGAAGACTACACAGGTACATGTACCACTATGCAGGTGCCTGTAAAGGCTTCAGCAGGTGACTACCAGGCGAGATGGAAAGGAGCTGAGAAATGTCAACTTACGCATTTGTGCATTCAGACGACTGAAGAACAAAGTCCAGGCACTTGAAGATTGACAGGCGACTATAAACTCTACATCAGTCAGCTGACATACAAGATGGATTTGAGCTCAAAATTGACATGTTGTGCACTTTGGCATTTAGGCACATTCTAAACAATCGTCAGGCGCCTGATGGGTAACAGGCGCCTGTCTTTTGTGCTTCAGTCACCTATACCAAAAGCTCAAGTAAGAGTCAAGAAAATATGACTTGAGCTGTGCAGATCAACCGCCTGTAGAAGGCTGGCCAGGTGCCTGGTGATCACCAGTCGCCTGTCCTACATTCAGCAGGCGCCGGTTGGAAGGCCAAAAAATCCAATTGAGTTCATGGCAAGGGGGAACCTATTGGATTGATTTCTATGAAGATCCTAAGGTTCACTAAGATGGTTAATGCATATGCATGAATGATTATGACCATCTATCAAGGCATTACATAGTCCTAAACTCAAAAAGAGAAAAGCAAGTAATAAAATATTACATGGATTACAATTTGCTTTTCCTAGAGTCTAAGTCTTCAAGCTCTTGATGCCTTGATCTTCCCATCATCTTCCAAGCATTGGCACCTCCTTATGAGCTTCCCTTCATCAAGCTCCAAGCTTTGGCAATGCTCCTTTTGGTGTCCATCCTTGCACCAAGCTTTTAGTCTCCAAAATGCTATTCTTTAATAGTTAAACATGAGACTAAAACATTGAGAGTCATTAGCAACAACATAATGTTGTGATCATCATCAAAACAATATTGGTCTAAAACACCAATACCTAACAAATACTTCTGGGCATTAACAATCATATCGTCTCATGCTAAAGGAGAGATTGATGAGATTTTCAAGAGTCGATTCATCGGTGGGATCATTGGAATGACCATCAATTTGCCTCTGAAGCACATAACTACCGTCATAAAATATCATAAGGCTCCAATCATGACGATCGAGATATTCAATTCTATTGCTAGCACATACTTTTTAATTACGAGTGCATGGTAACAAAAATCTTGGATCTCATAGGCAGTTCAAGATTATGGAGAATGTTATATCAGAAATGAGAATGAATTTTGATAATTCTTTACTTGGAGGAGTATGTATCAGCATAATGGAAGACTATGGAAAGGGATGAAATATTCAGGCTGCAGTTGATACAGTTGAAAGAACGATTTTTCTGGTTATGCACTGACTGTCACATCTTACAATGCCATTATGAACATTCTAGTCGATATGGCTACTTTGATCTAGCCCACAAAGTATAAAGTATATCTGAGAATATTGGATAAAGGCATTGATCCATATGTTTATACTTTTACGATAAGGATATAGTCGTTTTATGGAACAAGGAGGCCTCGTGTGGCACTTAGGCTTCTTCGGGACATGCCAGGAAGATGATACGATGTCAATGCAGTTGCATATTACACCATAGCATGTGGCCTTTATGAAGAGAACTTCCTATCTGAGGCAGGTAATCTTTTTGTTCAGTTACTTAGTGAAAACATTTATACTGATATTATTACATTCAATAAGCTAATTCATATATTGCGTAAGAAAGGTGTTACTCTAGAGACCAGCAAGCTTTTGACCAAGGTTCTGAAAAGAAGTATATCTTTAAATCTTTATGCATACAATATATTGATGCAATGTCTTCGCTAAAAAAACCAAGTTAACAAAAGACATAACATACAATACCTTAATATGTGGCTTGTGCAAGAACTCTAAGGTAGTAGAAGTTGAAAATATTTGCACAAATCTGTAAATAATGGTTATGTTCCCAATGATTTTACCTGTATTACAACTGTTGATGGATATTGCAAAATTGGTCTGGTCCAGCCTGTCTGTAAACTTTTGAAGGATGCATCTTTATGGGTTTGTCCTAGACCATGTATTATATATACTGATCCTTGATTAATGGGTATCTAATGAAGGTGATACAAAGCTGTTTGATGAGGCTTTAGCTCAGGGTTTGAAAAAATATGTTCTTATCTACAGTTCACTTATCAAGGAGCTCTCCTGACAAAGCCTCATATTGCAGTAATTGGATCTTATGAATCAGATAATTGAGAAAAGTTGCAGCCCAGATACCTGGACATATCTATATTACATTTGACCACTGTTTTGAATACTAGGGCTGACTAGGACACGCTAACTAGGACAAAAGGGTTGATAGAAGAACGGCTGAGATGTAATCTTGAGGAATGAATGGTTGAGATGAGATTTTGTGGAAAGTGTTGGAGGGAAAAACATTATTGGGGAAATGAAAGTTTATGGGAAAATGAAAATTTTTGGGGAACGAAAGTTTTTGGTGAATAACAGAGTGCACGCAATTAATGCATTTGGGAAAAAAACTTTAACTTGCACTTAATGCTGCAAATCGAATGCTAATACAGATCAAATGATCTCTCCCTCAACACGGGGCCCACCGTCTCTTCGACGCATGAGGCAACAAGATGAGAATAATTTCCCGTGCCTAAATTTTTTTTACGCTAATTTGTTGTTCTGTGCTGAAGGTGCCCGTACCGAATTTGTTGTTCTATGTCAAATTTGTTGTTCCGCGCCGAAGGCTCATGCACTAAATTTGTTATTTCGCGCCTAAGGCGCCCACGCCGCTAAATATTTTTATGCTAATTTGTTGTTCCACGCAATTTTTGTTGTGGAAATAATTTTTTGGGGAACAAAAATTTCGCAGAGGAAAATATTAAATGAACCGTGCCCGCAGGCACGGGTTATGACTAGTCTCCAATATTGGTTAAAAGAGACGTCTAAAGGCAACCACAAATGTAATTTATTTATTTGTTGGGGGTTAAAGAGAAAAGGTGACAATTGACCGACTAAGCGTGGGGGAAATTATGGGCCCACATACACGTACTATTTTTTGTGTGCGTGTTAACTCGAGACCAGATTCCTCGAGGAATGGCGTTGGCAGGGCCAACATTCACGTTAGCAAAAGTCAACTCCCACAATTTGTGATTTTTTGACGGATTGTGGGCGAAATTCCGTCATGTCACGGGTTTAAATTACTCTCCCTCCGTTCTTCCGTATAAGAAGTGCGGAACAGTTTTACTATCATGCAAATACAAAAAATCTATATTACATTTGACAATGGTTTTTGAATCCTAGGGCTGACTAGGACAAGCTGACTAGGATAAACATGTTGATAGAAGGATGGTTAAGATTTAATCTTGAGAAATCAACGGTTGAGATGAGAGTTAGTGAAAATTTTGGGAGGGAAAACTTTTGTATTGGGGGGACGTTTGGAGAAATAAATCTACATTTAATTTTGTGAAATTTGATATCTTTGAATTTAAGAGGTTTTGGAGGTTGAACAAACATGCATTTATGTGATTTAATTTACAATATTTATAACAAAAATAAGGAAAAGTACTATTATCAATGAATTAAATTTTTAGGCTAATTTGTTGTTATTTTAAATTTTGGCTGTGGAACTAATTTTGGGGAACAAAGATTTCGTAGGGGAAAATCTTAAGTGAACCGTGCCCGCAGGCACAGGTTATGCGTCGAAGGTGCCCCGCTAAATTTTTTTATGCCAATTTATTTTTCCTCACCGAATTTGTTGTTCTACGTCGAATGCGCCCGCGTCGAATTTGTTGTTCCGCGCCGAAGGCATCCGTGTCGCTAAATATATTTACGCTAATTTGTTGTTCTTTTAAATTTTGCATGTGGTAATAATTTTTTGGGGAACAAAGATTTCACGAGGGAAAATTTTAAGTGAACCGTGCCCGCGGGCATGGGTTATGACTAGTAATAGTATAATAAATGGTTCGTGCAATATGCGCTATGTTTCATATGCATATAATAGCATGAACAATGCCATGGCAAAGGGCCTGCTTCCCGCACTGAAGGCGCCCGCGTCGAAGGCACCCACGCCAAATTTGTTGCTCTGCGCAAAAGGCGCCCGCGTCGAAGGCGCCCACGTGAAATTTGTTGTTCTGTGTCGAATGCGCCCGCGCCATATTTGTTGTTCCGCGCTGAAGGCGCCCGTGCCGCTAAATATATTTACGCTAATTTGTTGTTCTTTTAAATTTTGGTTGTGGAAATAATTTTTTGGGGAACAAAGATTTCGCAGGGGAAAATTTTGAGTGAACTGTGCCCGCGGGCACAGGTTATGACTAGTAATAGTATAATAAATGGTTCATGCAATATGCACTATGTTTCATATGCATATAATGTCATGAACAATGCCATGGCAAAGGGCCTGCTTCCTGATGTTTTTACATTCAGCACTTCGATAGAGTGCTACCATAAGTGATTGAAGCCGTTTAAATCTTTGGAAATAGTAGATAGGTTGTGGACTCATGGTGTTATCCACGATGCAATCACTTGCAACTGTGTTGAGTGAGGTCATTGAAACTGTCAACGAAATGGTCTCGAAGGTTGTCATCCTACTGTTATCACTTACAACACACTGATAAAAAGCCTTTGCAAGGCCCACTAGGTTAAAGAGGCCTCTGAATTATTGGCGAAAATAATGAACGAAGGTTTGACACCATATAACATTGGGTTTTATTTAAAAAAACTTCCATTTTCCATGTCGTCGGATTTCGCCTAATAATGTTGGGTATGCGTTTGCCACTTACATGAAGGGTTTATGCATGATGCCGAGGGGGCCAAGACATTGATAATATGAATGGGCTTGAAGAGCTTTTGGACGAAGACACTTTTATGCATGACGTGTGATGAGTGTGTCCTTTTGTTGTATCTTGGGTCGATGTTTACGAATATATGCTCTGTTAGAATACAGGCCACCCTATATTCACTTTACTGGCTATGTAAAAGGATCAGGACATCAAATTTATGTATATAAAAATGGTATATGTCTGAGTAGTGTTGTAGTATCAAGTTCTTTTATATGAGCACATTGACTGGAAGGGGATATCACCATCTTCCATGATAGTAAAGATTACCTTGTATTTTGCAATGCAAAATTTTACCATCACTGATTATGATGGCATTTAAGAGTTTATCTTTAGAGTTACTTTAATTCCTTTGAAATGAAGGGATCTTTTTTTATGTAAAAGTCTACTTTAATTATCATTGACTATGCTTTTAGGCTTTTCATTAAGCAAATGCTGAGCAAATGAATTTTGATAGGAATAAAAGGACTCGTATGATCTCAAAATGAATTGTTGATAGGATAGAGGAATCATGAAGTAACTTGCATTCAAGTTAGTTCTATATACATATATAGAGATGTTTATGGATTATAGAGAAATATACTTTAATATAATGTTTGGGTGGTTACTTTGGCGAAAACCAGTAAGTTTATATCTTTAGGCAAGTGCAGAGGAAAGAAAGAAATCTTACAAAGAATCTTCTTATATTCATACTTAAGCCAAATTCTTGATGTAGTATCTATTGCGATATTGATGTTTCCATTTATAACTAGCTTCGGTTTTAGGTTCATGTCATTTCTCAGTTAATCAACATTTGATTGAGATGTTTTCTCTGTAAAATCTCAAACTTTCCACGTTCCACAATAAAAAGGGAAATTTGTGATTCATTTGAAATTGTTGTTTAGTAACAAGTAGTTGTTTGTGGGCACTCCAATTTGAATATCGATGTCCTCATTGAATATCCGACCAATAAAGTAGACGATGATGTCTTTAATAACAAACTGTATGTTGAACTTTGCAAAGACTATATAATACGGTGAGGGATTTATTATTGATGGCGATAGCGCAAGTTGGCTTTTTGACCCATTTATATTCAAATTAGATGACATGCAGGAAGTTGGGAGTCAGGGCTTCAACTTGATGAAATATACTTAGGACAAAAGGATTGGTAGAAAGACGGTTGGTATTTAATCTTGAGAAATCAATGTATATTATGTGAGTTTGTGAAAAATTTTGGGGGAAACTCTAAAATTTTGAGGGAAGTAAATTTGGAGTGAACTAAATTTTTGGTGAACTAAAATTTTAAATTTTGGGGGAACTAAATTTTGTCAGGAACTAAAATTTTATTGGGAACTATATTCAGATGGAACTAAATTTTTTTGGAACTAAAATTTTAAATTTTGGTGAAACTAATTCTGAAGTGAACTAAATTTTTGGGGACCTAAAATTTTTAGTGGAACTAAATTTTCTCGGGGAACTAAATTTAGTTTCTGTTTACATGTGGTTTCTCACCGCTGAATTGTTGACTAGAGGGTGGGAGGTCAACGCGGTCAAAGGGGACATGCGGGAACTTCGGGATCGGTTGAAGGCGCAGTTGCTTGGTAAGGGACGCGCGGATCCTTGCGACCTCCTGGTGGAAGAGACGAACGGGCTTGGGGACGAGGGCGCTCGGCTCCGGCTGTAAAGGCGCTGAGGGGTAGCCTCGATGCCACTGGATCTCTTGGACTTGAATAGACGAGAGAGCTCGTCAGGGGGGGTCGGACATTGGTTCTGACTGATTCCCCTCCGATGCCAAAGTCAGATCTGGTCTGATAGGTGCTCGGTGGGATTGGGCTTGGTTCACGGAGAGACTAAGCACCGATCCTCGGGTCGAGCTATGGAGGAGAAGTATGTAAAGGTGGACGAAGATGTGAGAGTGTGTATGAGATACCTCCGTTGTAGATCTCAGAGATCAGCCTCCCCTTGGGATGACGCATCTCCTTCCCTCATATAGGCGAGTCATCCCCCTAGTTGAGATGGGCCATGATGAGACTTTATGGCCGTCATTCATGGGGACGTGCAAATTGGGAAATGTTGACCCCCACTAATTTCACCCGTTTGATGGTGGATGAATGCCATGAATGTGGCCATGATTGGAGAATTATTGCCATGAAGGTGGTCGCCATAATTGGTGAGTGATGCCCATGAAGTCGGGCCATGATTGACAAGTTATGGCCATGAATGTGGCTGTCATATTTGGCGAGTGCTTCCTCGATTTTGGCCACGATTTCCTCCACTATGGAAGTGGGCCGTCTTTTGGGCCTTCATCTTGGGTGGAGAAGCACGTTCCACCCGTGAGATCCGTGGGCTGAAGCCCAAGGCCGTAGTAGGCTGGTTGACTGGTCGTGGTTGACTTGGCTCCTCCGGGCCCTGTCAAAATGGTCGTATCAATTGCCCCCATCTTCTGAGCTCTACCATTGTTGAGTTGTAGGTCGAGAGATGTAGTATAAGGGGGGAGAAGTTGCTCCTTTTGTAAAATTGGTCTGACTTGCGGAGTCGGCTAGTGGCAATACCTTGTCGGTCTAGGATTCGTTCGGAGGCGAAGGGAGTGACCCCTTGATTTATGGCCGACGAAAGAGTGGGTCGACCAGCTGGGGGAGTTGCCCCCAACCTTACGGTCGATGTGGTCGGTCTACTGGGGGAGTTGCCCCCAACCTTATGATCTACGGGTCGATTGGCCAGCTGGGGGAGCTACCACCAGTCTTACAGTCGATCGAGTGATCGGCCTGCTAGGGGAATTGCCCCCAGCCTTATGGTCGATGTGGTCGGTCCGCTGGGGGAGTTGCCCCAGCCTTATGATCGACAAGCCGATTGGCCAGCTGGGGGAGCTACCCCAGTCTTACAGTCGATCGAGTGATCGACCTGCTGGGGGAGTTGCCCCCAGCCTTACGATTGATGTGGTCGGGCCGCTGGGGGAGTTGCCCCCAGCCTTATGATCGACGGGTCGATTGGCCCGCTGGGAGAGCTACTCCCAGTCTTACAGTCGATCGAGTGATCGACCAGCTGGGGGATTTACCCCCAGCCTTACGACCGATCCGTTTGTTCGGTTGCAGGGTGAGTTGCCCCTTGACTTATGGCCGACGAATGAGTGGGTCGGCCAGTTGGGGGAGTTGCCCAGAGCCTTATGACCGATCCGTTCGTTCGATTGCAAGGGGAGTTGACCCTCGGCTTACGGCTGATGAATGAGTGGGTCAGCCAGCTGGGGGAGTTGCTCCCAGCCTTATGACCAATCCGTTCGTTCGGTTGCAAGGGGAGTTGCCCCTCGACTTACGGCCGACAAATGAGTGGGTAGGCCAGCTGGGGGAGTTTCCCCCAGCCTTACGACTGATCCGAGCTCCAGCTCCAGCTATTGTTTGTATCCCAGCTCCTGTTCTTGCTCCAGTTTGTCCAGATCCACTGCCACCGGCCGTGACTCTGATCATTTGCAGGCAGAGCACGACGAACTTCGGCAAGATTACCAGGCATGTGCAGCTCACCTTCCTCGAATAGAGGTAGGTTCACCGTCTATGGGTTGGCTGCTCGGATGGATGCAGATCAGTGTTCTTTACAGCTCGGCATGGCCGCCAGTCTCGGAGCAAAGGAGCTTGGATGAAGGGTGCTCCAGAGGTCCATCGTCGATTATGTGGTCACCGTCATGGCCCTCGAGCTACTGTTGAGACAAAATGACAAGCCTGAACAACGACAAGGGTCCTTGGCTAGTCTCGATTGGTTGCTATGCTTACTCCCCGGAAGCGGAGCCGACGGAGGTTTTGCGTTGCCACCTCAGTTTCTGCTCCGTTGCCATTGGGTGAGTTTGGAAGGCGAAGGTAGTCTTGGTCCCACCATGTACGTTATCTTTGCCCCCTCCACGTCTCAGGTTCACCTAGTGAAATGACGAACTCGAGTAGCTGGAAATCATGTCAGGTCGTGGTAGATTAACGAGCTCAGACTGAGGTGGGTCCGCAAGCTCGACTGGTGGGATAGGAACGAGTTTTGACTTGAAATGCCGTCAGCAGCTCGTCTGGTCGGCCTCTTCCTGGGCTCTGGCTTTCGTCTGGTCGACCTTGCTTCCTAGGTCGGCCTTTTCTGGATCCATCTCTAGCTTTTAGTTCTGGCTTTGGCCATCGTCTGGATCCTAGCTCTCGCTCCAACTGCAGCTCCCGTCTGGCTAGTTTGGCCTGGTTGGCCTCTTTGTGTGTCATCCTAGCCCCCTCCCCGGCTCTGGTTTGCCTTGGAAAGTGGGAAGCTTGAACCTGAGTCGATGGACATTGGGTTCATCGTGTTGGCGCAGGTCGGCGGGCTCGGTTCGAGGCAGGTCCACAAGCTCGGCTAGTTGTACGGGGGCGAGCTCGATTGGAGGGGTCGCTCATCTGGCACAAGCTCGGCCGGAGGGGTCGCTTGTCTGGCACAAGCTCGAATGGGGGTGCTTTGATAGAGGAGCTCTGACGGATGATTTGGCATTCAACATCGACCCACAGCTACGGGCAACAACCAGTTGACGGTAGACGTCGAATCGTGCCTTCCCTTCGGGTCACGTCGGGAATGGGTCCATGTGCCACAAATCTTTGGGATCAACAAGAAAAAAGGAACTCTTGATCACAGAGGCTTCGTTCGCTGGAAAAGACGGTCCGAATGTAAGCTTTTACTGTACGGATTCGTCACCAGATCTTATTTCGCAAGCGCATCCAAATCGAGCTTCTGATCATCACTGATGTTGAGCTTCCTACAAAATTTATTGGGCACGGGTAGGCAGAGCTGTCAAGAGTTCCCTCCAGCGAAGGCGGGCCGAGATTCAAAAGTCCGCTCGGTAGAGGTTGGTCGGTAGAGGAGGGCTAGGCTTGGCCGGATGATCTCGGTATGCTTCAGAGATTCTATGATGGGGGGCCCAATCTTGGTTTGCTCGGTAGAGGCAACTTGGAGGGTCCAAGTTCGGTAAGCTCGGTATAGGGAGGTTGGTGCCATCGGCAACTCGGCAAGGTTGGCGGAGTGAACTCGGTGTGATCAGCGGGGAGAATTGGGTGCCAGCACTTGCCGAGATCTCACGAAAACCTTCATGGCCATGAACTTTAAAAAACCCTCTTACCGCATCAATACAATCGATGGGTGAAGGGAGCCATGGAATTTGGTACAACCGAGCACTTGCCCAGAAGGGAACTCCACCGCATCTCTACCACAATGATACAACGCACATGAGCCATGAAATTTGAAAACCCCTCGCCTTTAACCTTCCACCATTAGGAATGTGCAACCTTGACCTTATTAAAAGAGAAAGGACAACGCGATGGTAGAGAAGGGAGAGTGGTGACGCTGCCATGCTACTACGGCACTTCCATTCCAAATTGGGTTGCCTCTCCAATGTTTGGGTGTTCGACCGGTTGGTGAGCCTGGAGGACAGAACTCGGCTCGCTCGACATGGTGGCATGGGCTTGGAACCTCCCCAAGTTAGGCACCCTAAGTTCTGAGATGGGAGCTCGACTTGTGCGGCACGGGAACATTGGGCTCAACAGGATCGACAGCCCAGTATGCTCGGGAGGGCTGCAGGAGGATTCGACAACGCTGCACGCTCAAGAGGGGTGGCTCTCTGGGGACGTCAGCAGCGATGTGCGAGGTCAGAGACAGTTGGTGTTGTCGTTCTCGGTGTCGGACGAGGCAGCTCCAACGGATTATCAGACCAAACTTGCAAAAGATTGAAGAGGGAATTAGGAGAGCACTTGCAATTGGTAGATAGAACCAAATTAATTAGTACGGAGGAAGGATATTTAACGACCTTTTCGTAGCTCGGTGTGGATGCTCGGATGATCGGCACCGAACCTCTCAAGGTCTCACTCGCACCTGTGCGCTGATCGAAGTGTTCCGAAAAGCCACATCTCCCTCAGGCTTTTCATCGAATAGTTTTTCGGCGTCACCTGACATTGGGTTAGGACATTGGCAGTTCTCACCAACTCGGAATTCTTTGCCTCGAGCCCAGGACATGTAGTCGAAGCCGAGGGTCCAATGCCTGCTCTGCGAATTGGATGGCGAAGCTGAGCTTTACATGGAAGCTCCGCTCTCCCACCCCTTTGTGGCGAATTCCCCAACATCCACCCCTTCGATCTTTTGCAAGTGTGGTAATTGAGATGGGGTGGAGCTAATGCACCTGAGCGGAGTTGGTCAGGCGGAACTCAGATCTTCGATCGCAGACAAAGAAGACACCGACACAGACTCCAGAAATCTCTCGTTGAGGCTCTGGCCTAAGAAATGGATTTAATCGATGGGCAAGAGTGATCTGGACACCATTTCTCCTCCGACTTCTGAGATTAGGCAGCAAGGTCTGCCCAACCTCCGCCTAAAATCATCGAAATTTTGACCGGATTCGAGAGAGCTTAGGGTGTTCACATCGGGCCTCCACCGAATACCGAGATGGTAACTCAGCCTCCCATGAGCGCTGTGTTGGAAACTCGGGCCTCTGTTGGAGCGTCGCGCCGCGAGCCTCCTGATCTGCTCGACTTGGCATGGAAGCATCGAAGTAGCTCGGCAGGTGGAGATCTTTGGTTGGTGGTTCGACCGGAGGGAGACCCAGGTGGAGATCCGAACTTGGTCCCGTTGACTCGGCCTCGTCAGCTCGGAGGATGATCTCAGTTGGATTGGAGATCGGACAGAGCGTAGCAGAGGCAAGAAAATTTTGATTTGTTGGGCTTCCGTTGGAGCGCTCAACTCCAGAAGTTCCGCGTACTCGGTTGAGTTCACCCGAATTTTGCTGGATGAAGTCATGGTCTTTTGCTTTGTTCATCTGATACTATGCCTTTGGTCCGATCCTCCCTCTTCTCAAGGAATCGATGGAGAGATACCTTTCTTGCAGTTGAAAGATCTGTTTCCAAACAAACATAGCAAAGTGAAAATTAGTATGCAAGCTTGTTGGACCTGATCAGTTTTGCCATGGCAAGCTCAGAGGACTGAGCTTCGTTGGATCTGCATCGGACTTCAGTCGGACTCCACGTCCACGACGCCATAGCCCAGATTCGATCAGTCGCCCCCAGTTCGATTTGGTCAGAAGCTGGAGGAAGCTCAGGCAGATGTTGGCCATTAGCTCGGTCGGATATTTCGGCCTTCAAGTCAGAGATGGCAGGTTAGCTCGGATCTCCATCGACAGGATGTTGGAGCTTGGATCTCCAACGGTGCTCTGTCTCGCGATTTACAGAGAGTAAAGAGACGGCTCGGACATACATCACCACAGGTGATGTATCAAGTGATTTTGTTATTGGAGCGAGTCATTATTGGTGCGGTTGATGACATGGGTGTTGACTCGTTCTCACAGACGGCGCCAGATATTTACGTGTGTTTTCTCACCGCTGAATTGTTGACTGGAGGGTGGGAGGTCAACGTGGTCAAAGGGGACACGCGGGATCTCTGAGATCGGTTGAAGGCACAGTCAATTGGTAATGGACGCGCGGATCCTTACGTCGACCTGCCGAAGTGTAGCCTCGGCAAAGCGATGACCTCCAGGTGGTGGAGACGAATGGGCTCAGGGACGAGGGCGCTCGGCTCCGTCTGTAAAGGCGCTAAGGGGTAGCCTCGGCGCCGCTGGATCTTCTAGACCTGAATAGACGAGGGCGCTCTTCAGGGGGGTCGGACCTTGGTTCCGACCGATTCCCCTCCGATGCCAAAGACAGATCTGGTCTGATAGGTGCTCGGTGGGATTGGGATTGGGCTTGGTTCGCAGAGAGACCAAGCACCGATCATCGGGCTGAGCTATGGAGGAGAAGTATGTAAAGGTGGAAGTAGGTGTGAGAGTGTGTATGAGATACCTCCGTTGTAGATCTCAGAGATCGGCCTCCCCTTGGGATGACGCATCTCCTCCCCTCATATAGGCGAGTCATCCCCCTAGTTGAGATGGGCCATGATGAGACTTTATGGCCATCATTCATGGGGATGTGCAAATGGGGAAATGTTGACCCCCACTAATTGCACCCGTTTGATGAGTGGATGAATGCCATGAATGTGGTCATGATTGGAGAGTTATTGCCATGAAGGCAGCCACCATAATTGGTGAGTGATGGCCATGAAGTCGGGCCAAGATTGACGAGTTATGGCCATGAATGTGGCCGCCATATTTGGCGAGTGCTTCCTCGATTTGGGCCACGATTTCCTCCACTATGGAAGTGGGCAGTCTTTTGGGCCTTCGTCTTGGGTGGAGAAGCGCGGTCCGCCCGTGAGATCCTTGCGCCGAAGCCCAAGGTTGTAGTAGGCTGGTTGACTGGTCGTGGTTGACTTGGCTCCTCCGGGCCTGGTCAAAATGCTCGTATCAGTTTCAGTGTGATTAAAAAATTTTGTTTGGATGGAAAATTTTGCATGAGGCTGCAAATTTTTTTGAGGGGGATACTTTGAATGGTTTGAAATTTTTCGGGTGAATATTTTAAATTTTGGGGGTGCTATAATTTTGTGAGGAACTAAATTTTCTAAGGGAAACTAAATGTTGGGGTGGAATAAAATTTATTGTTATTCGTTTAAGATATGTGTGAACCGTGCCCTTAGGGCACAAGATATGACTAGTTTTTGTGTGTGTGTGTGTGTGTGTGTGTACACTTAGAATGATCTATATAACGAGTTTTTGGTTAATGACTCCTAGGCCAGACGACCTTCAGGCATTATGCTTAGAAGAGCCACTCGAACCTAATAACTTGAATCATCTAAGTGTTAATTTCCTCTTTTTTTAATGCAATCCATATCGTCCATCTTTCGACGTAAATCTCCAATGTATCATGCGACACGAAATCCTGTCTACTTAATAAAACTTAAGGAAATGGTGCATTTTATTCTTTTTCTCATTTTTTTCTCAATTTTTTGTAAGCAACTCAATACCCATTCCTTAGGCATACACTTTAGCATGTATAATGGTCAGATTCCTCTTCAATTTGAAATCCAATCGAATAAATCGTGTCTTCTTAAACTTACGCATCACAATAGCATGCAAGAAACGAATCCAAACTTATTTCAAGAAAGTAGTCATGGCTATTGAAATTTGTTCATAAAAGGCATATTAATGATTAACTCCATGAGAGAAAAATAATTAATTCAAGCCATAAACAATTTCAAGAATTCAATTAGCGCATAATCATCAGATAAAGTGATACTTGAAGAAGGGTTAGTGATGAAGGATGGTGGCGATTCTTTTCTCTCCTTTTATTTTTTTAAAAAGGAAAATCTTAAGATGAATCCTTAAAAAGTCAGAAAATCCTAAGGGGAATCCTTTAAAAAAAGTCTAATACACTCCCCCCAACTTAAAGACAAACATTGTCATCAATGTTGAAAAGAGAATACTAGAGATAAAAGCCTAGAAAAATAAAAATAAAAAGGTGTAAAATAAAGAACAAGAAAAAAATCTATGAACTACTAAGTAAAGGAAAGAACACACTGGTTTAAGTGTCACCCGAGGGTGGGTCCGTAAGCTCCATAGTAGTGTTATCCTTGGTCCAAAGCTCTTGAAAGTGTTTCAGTCGTTGTCCATTCACTTTGAACTCATTTCCATCTTTCTTATTCACCAAGATCACCGCTCAATGTGGAAAAACTTGTTTGACTTAATAAGGGCTCGACCACTTGGAACGTAGCTTTCCTAAAAATAAGTGCAGTCTTGAGTTGTACAAAGGAACTTTGTCCCCTTACTTGAATTCCTTCCTTAAGATCATCTTGTCATGCACCGCTTTCATTCGTCCTTTCGCCAATTTTGCATTTCATATGCTTCTCTCCTTAACTCTTCAAGCTCCAAGATCTGTAATTTACGAGAATCATTCGATAAGTCATCAAGCAAATTTAATGTTTTAACAGTCCAATAAGATTTATGCTCTAATTCAATAGGGAGATGACAATTTTTTCCATAAACCAAACGGTAAGGGGACATCTTTAAAATAGTCTTGTATGTTGTCCTGTAGGCCCATAAAACTTCAGGCAAGTGAAGACTCCAATCTTTGCGCATTAGGTTCACTGTTTTCTGAAGAATGTTCTTTATCTCCATATTTGCAAGTTCGGCTTGTCCATTCGTTTGGGGATGGTATGGAGTTGAAACTCTATGTGGCATCCCAAATTTCTTCATCAAATTCGTGAAAAGTCTATTTCAAAAATGTGAACCTCCATCATTAATAATGGCCTTGGCACTCTAAAGCGCACGAAGATATTATCTTTCAAAAAATTTAGCACGATAGATGCATCATTAGACCTGCAAGGTATTTAGAAACATAATCGATTACAACCAATATGAAGATATATCCAAATGAAGGTGGAAGAGGTCCCATAAAATCAATCCCCAACAATCAAATATTTCTATCTCTAGCATGAGATTTAATTGCATCAAATTTCTTTTTGTGATTCTCCCCAACTGTTGACAATGCACACTTGATTTTAAGCATACACATCTTTAAACATGGTGGACCAGAAAAATCCACTCTGTAAAATTTTTGCAACAGCTTTATGAGCTGAAAAATGTTCCCACATATCCCATAATGGCAAAATTGTAAAACACTACCAATCTTATGATCGGGTATACATCTCCTTATAATTTGGTCTCCACAATACTTAAAGATGTAATAGTCATCAAAGTAGAAAGATTTCAGCTCATGTTAGAAATGTTTAAAATCAAGAGAATACCAATGTTGTGGACTTCTACATGTCACCAAATAATTGACTATGGCTGTATACCATGGTTGAGTAGAGATGGTAAAACGTTACTCATCTAGGAAGGAATCTCTCAATGATATATTTGATGACTCTGTGCCAACCGTCAATCTTGAAAGGTGGTCTGCTGCATGATTCTACATTCCTTTCTTACCTCGGATGGCAATGTTGAACTCCTGCAAAATAAGAATCCATCGTATAGGTCTAGGCTTTGCATCCTTTTTAGATAAAAGATATTTGAGTGCAGAGTGAGACGTATAGACGACTGTATGCGATCCTAATATGTAGCTCCTGAACTTGTCTAACGGAAATACTACCGCAAGTAATTCCTTCTTCTTCTTCGTGTAATTTCTTTGAGCTTCGTTTAAGGTTTTACTTGTGTAGTAAATTACATAAGGAACCTTTTCTTTCTTTTGCCCAAGTATCTCCCCTACTGCATAATTCCTTGCATCGCACATGATCTCAAAAGTAAGAGTCCAATCTGGAACCAACAAAATAGGCGATGAAACAAGTAAGGATTTTAATTTTTCAAATGAATCTTGACACTCTTGTGTCCATATAAAATCCGCATTTGAAGTCAATAAATTGCAAAGAGGGTGAGAGATAGCACTAAAATCCTTTATGAAGCGTCTATAAAATCATACATGAACCAAAAAGGAACAAATATCCCTGACGCTTTTTGGTGTTGGTAACTTTTCTATAACCTCAACTTTCGCCATGTCTACCTGAATACCTACTTTAGAAACTAGAAGACCAAGTACCAAACCTTCGTTAGTCATGCTTTTCCCAATTGAGTAGGCAGGTTTTTCTACTGACACCTGCGCAAGACAAGGGCTAAGTTAGATAAAAAATTTTCAAAAGAAGCGTTGTATACAAAAAAATCATCCATAAATACTTCTAATATCTTTTCAACCATATCACTAAATACGCTCAACATGCAACATTGAAAAGTAGCAGTTGCTTTGCATAGTCCAAATGACATCCTCCAAAATGTGAAAGTTCCAAAGAGGCAAGTGAAGGTGGTATTCTCTTAGTCTTCTAGAGCAATCTCTATCTGATAATAACCCGAGTAGCCATCTAGAAAATAATAATATTCATTACCGGCAATTTTCTCTAAAATTTGATCTAGGAAAGGCAAAGGAAAGTGGTCTTTTCTTGTTTTTTGAATTTAGCTTTCTATAGTCAATGTACATTCTCCATCTAGTGGTGGTTTGCATATGTATAAGTTCATTATTTTTACTTTTCACCACAGTCAAACATGATTTCTTTGGGACAACTTGGGTTGGACTAACCAATTTACTATCAGAAATTGGATAAATAATTTTCACATCAAGCAATTTAAGAACTTCTCCCTTTACCACTTCTTTTAACGTCGGGTTCAATCGGCGTTGCATTTTGCACGTGGTTTTGGCATCATCCTCAAGATATATGTGATATGTACAAGTTAAGAGATTTATACCTTTGATGTCAGCAATAGACCATCCAATGGTCCCTTTATGTTTCCTTAAGTACATCAAGTAATGAATGTTCCTATTCAAGTGTAAGTTTGGAGGATATTACCACAGGGAAAGTCTCTTCTCTTCCTAGAAATGCATATTTTAGATAGTCTGGCAATGTCTTTAGCTCAAGTTTTGGATGCTCAATCTCTGAAGACAATTGTGGTGGCAATCTAGCTGTCAATGGTTCAAATTTTGGTTCCCATGGTTCCCTTGGTCTCTCATGATTATCCTACACAAAATAAAACTCATTAATATCATCGAAATTATAATCAATATTGTTATCGTTTTAAATTAATCGCAAGCGCACTGTATAGTTGTAGCTTACGGCTCGAACACAGGGAGGCAGTGGTTTGAGTACCGATTAATTGTGTATTTAATTAGCTACGCGAATGATGATAAGGATGGTGTAATTACAAGAAAAATACTAAAAGAAAGAAAGATGCCAAGGGCTAAGCATCACCACTAATGCAAATTACTCACGAGATTTATCTAGCTTCGCAATCCAATGGGTTATAGTCATAGATGATAGTCGAATCTCAATCCTCGTCCTCTTGACGTCTAGTCGTGAGAGATGACTCGGAGAATGGGTTGGACCCCTATCGAAGCCCTGATGGTTTGTGTGTCACTACGATATAGGTGGTTCTAGTGAGTGTGCATATAGTTCGTCGGCGCCTAGCACTAGAAAGTCAACCCTCCTTGATAATGGGATGAGTTGAATTAAGCTTATCCAATCTCATTCCTATACTATAGTCCAATTGAATCGATATTTGGGGCGATCCACCCACATGAATAATCCACACTAGGGTTTAGCTTCGCCATAGGTATAAAAATCCACTCGCAAAACATTATAATAAACAGCGAATAAGGCATGGGGAAAAGCATCACAAATAAACACAAGAGACAAGCTAAGAACAATGGAAAGAAAATAGAAATCAATAATTGCATATAAAAGAAATAAAGGATCTTACAAAACATTGGAAGAGCAGCCCCTAGGGGGGAGAACCCTAAGAAAACGCAAAAATGAAGATGGATCCCTCTCTTAGTCGCTCACACCCTCTATTTTTAGCATCCCAAAAATAACTACAGAAACTTGGGGGCGCACGACCGTGTCGCTAATCGACACGGCCGTGTCTTCGCCAAGGAGTTAGGGTTAAGTAATGCCGCTGCTTTTAGCACGGCCGTGCCATAAATCGGCACAGTCGTGTCAATCGACGTCCAAGATCTGGGCAACTCCAGGCACACAGCCGTGCGACCCGTGCTATCAGTCTTTGTTTTGACTTTAATTGAACATACCGTGTCACTGATGCTTCTCTTCCTATCTAGGTTGATATGATGACATGGCCATGTGTTTACACGCACGGTCGTATTGACTGCACTTTTGCCCTTTTCTTCTCACTTTGGCCTCCAATCTTTGTTATTCCTCGTCGTCTTCCCTACCATGCTTCTTTTATCACTAGATTGTATCGATTTATATACGAATTCCCAGAAATACACAAAAGACATCCCCCTGAGCATCAAATGGATAAAAACGGGTAATAACAGGAATAATACAAAATAAACGCAGAAAATGCGGGGGTGAATGAGTGGAAAACATGTATAAAATACACCTAACAAATTTCCCCAAGCTAAGCTCTTGCTCGTCCTCAAGCAAGACAAGACATGAAGTGTGCGGAGAGATTTGCTAAGGAAATCTAAAGATCGCCCTCTCTAAACCAATCATGCGTGCAAACCACATAAACAACAGGATTAGAGTTTACTCTTAACATGCGACACTTTAGCTACCTAGCATGACATATGACTCGAGAATATAGGTATTCAACCCAATATTAAGCTTAACTCGTATCCCCGTGGAAAAGACTAAACCGCAGAAAATCCACCTAATATGCTTAAGACTGGAAGAGTTCAACCGTTGTTTCGCACAAGCAAAGGTACAAACCAAGAGTGTGTCGTAGGGACTTAACTGTCCAAGATTGGCTCAAGGTAAGCTAATTCCACCTAAACCGTGGTGGTAGACATGCATATTATGTATTCTTTACATTCACACAGAACTTAAGTGATTCATGTAGAGGGATTTCAGTTAACTACTCCCGACCCAGACGAGTCTATGGCGTTGGGCCAAAAGGGACCCCTCGGGCCTACTCTCCAAAATCGACTAAGTTCGATTATTTCCACTTAGCATACTCCCCCAAATCTTCAATATTCGGTGCGAATCTCCAATACTTCCTGAGGCATGGAGACCCGGCTACTTGGTGGAACTAGAAGAACAATGCACTTATTATTATTATTCTTCTTTTTATATTCAATTGCAAAAAAAAATTGAATGGAGTATGCCAAACCACTACGTCTTTAGAGGGAATCGTGATATATCTAAGGCCAATACACTTCAAGCTAAGGCCTACTCTACCCAATTGGTGAAACATATACTTGTATGATCTAAAGGTTGAAAAGGCAACCAATCTATCCTATTTAGGGATCTAGTGCTCACTTACGGAGAGGGAGTTAAAAATGGGATCGTGTGTGAGACAAGAAAAAGTCTCGCCATAAAAGTAGAAAGGGAGTGTGAAGGAAGCAACTCTAACCGAGTGCCTAGGTGGAATCACACGCAAGTGTGGTTTTTTTCTTTAGGGATCATTTCCATAGTTTTTTGTGGGAATGGTGACAAAAGGAAAGAAAGGTGGAATGGAAAGGATGGATTGAAAAAGAAAAGAAAAGTGAAAGTGGTATGAAAAATAGATGAAAAAGTGTGGACCCCTCCCACAAGCTAGGAGTGAAACATCTCTCCCCCAAGCTAAAACTAAGTATTGTCCTCAATGCAAGAGGAATATTAGATATGGGGGTAGATATGTGGTGGGGTTGGGTGTGTGAAATGGAGATGCTACGTGATAGCATTGGGCTCAAGGGAAATAGTGGAGTGTATGAGAGATCCTCCCCTATGCTAGTGTGAAGCATAACCCTAAATGAATTTGGGATATGAATAATGATAACAAGCGCGCATGTGTGGTGGGGCGGTACTATCAAGATCGGGGCTAGCATATGGTTTTAGGGATCAAAATGATATAATGTGATGTGATAGAAAGGTGAAACATTTATTAAAGAACTCTAAATCCTACTTCGCTCCTCTCACTATCGAGAGGAGACCAGATTATTAAGATACTAAACTAAAAAGCATAAAAATATTTACACTGGGTTAGGATACACCTGTTCGAAAGGTGGAACTCTGATCTTTATAGGTGTAGGAATTTGTTCCTACTGCTGCTTTCGTGGCTTAGATAGCTGCTTTACTCCACGAGCGTCATTAAACCCCAGCAACAATGCTCCCAGCATCCCCTGAAGGTGTCCACCTGTAACTTGCAGGGATTGAGCCATGTTAGCCCAATGATAAAATTATTACCCCCATGAAGTTAATCCATAGATAATCATCAAAAGATTTAGAAAATTCTAAATCAAATTGACTAGTACTCCCTGGTGGAACTTCGCTACTCTCGGGGTTTGGTATGACCAGATCCTCGTTCTCCACATTTTTCAGGATGGTCAGGTGCTGGCACAACCAAGCATGCTCATGGTTTAAGAAATCTCTCTGATCGATGTGGTGCTGATGCTCGGGCTTTGGTGGGATGGGGAGTGGCTGCGGTGCTAATGGAGGAAGTGTACATGGTTCGGGCCAGCTGAGATCAATCGTTGCGCCTGTGGCCGAGCTCATGAACTCCTCGAAAGCGTGCATGTGTGTCGCAGTCTCCTTGATGCTCATGCATTGTCACGCCCCGCTTCCCAAAATGGACGGAAGCGAAACGTGACGAGGCCCGCTTAGGCCATAGCTTTAGAAGCTCGGACCCAATAAGCGTCTGTAGAGGTACCATTTTAAAGATTTTCATGTTCTTGCATTTTTATAGTTCGAAACAACAAAAGTACGGAAAAGATATTGCATTCATTAAATTAGAGATATGATATCCAACAAGTACAAAGTCTAAAAGAAGCCTAAGCATGGCAACAAAAGTGTAAAGACAAACCGAAAAGTAGCAACCTCTGAAAGTGACGACTAAAACTGACCGCTAGGTCTGGTCCTCGTCAGGTACGTACTCTGGTGACGACGTCCTCGGCTCCACGTACTCCAGCGAGTCTGCCTCGTCCATGATCTCTGGCTGAACACCTGACGTACATCACCCAAGAAAAAGGAACTGTACGTCAGGTAAAGTCTACAAGAAGGGTTAGAATTTACTGCAAGTGCACCGAACTTTAAACAACGGTTTACTGGTTGATTAGCATGCTGAGGTTCTTTTACATAACAGTTTACTGGTTGATTAGCATGCTGTGGTTATAATAGAGTAACACGACATGAAGTAACGCAGCATGAAAGTAAAACAGGACAAGTAGTAGCCGTAGCGTGTGCTACCAACTACGGGACTATCCTACATATGTCAAGACAAGACGTGACGTGACGGAAACAAGGCAGGACAAGACAAGTGAGACAAGAAAGGGTTTATGCCTTACGGTTCGAGGGGGATCAGACCCTCTTACCGTGCGCACGCTCAACCCAACCCCAAACCCCAAGACAAGACATGACATGACATCAGTACAAGGGATCACTCGCTCTAGCTTGGCGAGTGCCCTATTGCACGCAGGCTGAGAATCCGTACAAGGGATCACTCTCTCTAGCTTGGAGAGTGCCCTATTACCCTCGGGCTGTGTATCCATACAAGGGATCACTCTCTCAACTTGGAGAGTGCCCTATTGCCCGCAGGCTGTGAATCTGTACAAGGGATCAGTCGAAGAGTGCCCTATTGCCCAGCGGGCTGTGCAAGACGGGACGGGACGTGACAAGACAGGAAGGGTTATTCTAGGGTGTCCACACACACGCACACACATTATATTCCTACAGCATTAAAGTTGTTGTTGTCAGGCTCAGACTTCGTCGTCAAGTCTGAGCCGTCAGGAGTCGTCCCGGACGCTATCATTTCATGTCCAGTTCTATACATTCACAGTCTAACAGTTCTAGCAATCTAAGACCAAAGCACGGTCAAAAACGCAAGTGGGTACACTTGCCTGAAACGGCGAGTGCGTCGTCCTCTCGAAGCGTCTCGTCCAAGCGTCGCGTCCGTAGAAGTCCGTCTGAAATATCGCCACGGTGACGATGTCAGGTCTCAAATTCATCAAATCCTATTAGGTTTCGTTTCTAGGTTTTCGGGACTATCCTATTCGTCAAAAGTCAGTTTTTGATGTTTCAGCCTAATCGACGATCTATCCTATGTGCACAGTCAACAAAGTCCATTCGTCGATTTTCTAAGTTCGTTCAACGTTTTACAGGTGCTGGAAAATAAATTTAGTTCAAGTTGACGGTTTTTAGTTTAGGGTTCAGTCAGCTATTGTGGGGGTTTCTACGAGTTTCGGGGAACCAACCTGAACCGGAGTTTGTCGAAGATAGGAAGTCGGGTCTGATCGGAGAATTCCTCAGCTTCAGATCTGGTCCTCGTACGATTCTCCAAAAGTCGAAACTCGCGACGAAGGCCTACGACGTGTCGCAACGTCATAGACGGCAAATCCGAGAAGTAGCACGTCCAAGTGGGGCCCACAGCAGTGCTAGGGGTCCAAGGGGGGCCCACAACACCTCTGGAGAACTTGGGGGGCCCACCACAGGAGTTGGTGTGGAAGAAGTGGCGTTGCGACGAATGTCGCTCGGTCAGACCGAGCCGTTGTGGGGATTTCTCTCAGTCAGACCGAGAGAACTCACCGCAGCATCGGTCGCAATGCTGCGGAGCACGCTACGGAGCGGGGGCATCGGTCACGGCGGGCCGCTGCGGGGGATTCCATCGGTCAGACCGAGCGGGCCTCTCGGTCGGACACGGGGGTGCGGGTGCTGCAGCGCTGCGGAGCGATGTGGAGCGGCCTCTCGGTCGGGGCGGAAGATCCCACCGGTCAGGCGCTAGCTGGTGCGGAGCGGATGCGGAGCGGTGGCAACGAAGCGGGGTGCGGGCTGTTCTCTCGGTCAGACCGAGGGATGGCCTCGGTCGGAGCGGGGCGACAGCGGGGACGATGCAGCGGGGGCGATGCAGCGGCGATGCAGAGCGGAGCGCCGGTCGTGCGCTGGGAATTGCGAGGGCGGCCGTCGGTCGTGCACTGGGCGATCGTCGCAACGTTGCGACGAAGCTTTGGGAGCGGAAACGGCGGCTAGGGTTTTGAGTAATGCCTAAATAACTTAGCCTAGGGCTAATATAAATAGGTTAGAGCTAGGGTTAGGGTTAGGGTTTAGAAAAACGTAATTAAAATAATTAAAAATAATTAATTTAGTTTAAAATTACTCTCCTCTCCCTCACGCAAAATGGGTGCGGCCAAAAATTCTAAAATTTTGCCTAAAAATTCTTTAATACGTTATTATAATATAGGAATTTTGTTGTAATTAAAACTCTTATAAAAATAGGATTTTAAAATTATTTAAAACTTTCAAAAAATGGAAAATAGGTCAAATTAAGTTCAAAAATTGTAAAATAATTATGGGGTGTTCGTGACGACTAAAGAAAGAGAGTGGAGAAGACAGATCTAAATTTCGACGTCGAGAGACGAAACTAAAAATAGAAACGTCTCACGTCAAAACAGAAAGTCGCGACGTCACGTCAAATAAGTTAGTATCGCGGAAGAACGACTCGAGATATGTCGTTCCAAAGTCGTTCCGCAATCTAATACTTTCAGAGACGATCACGACGACATATCACACAAAAACGTTCAAAAACAACTAAAGTCTAAAATAAACACGTGCACGATCAAAAGCACGTGCACGAAGAAGGTACGATAGAAACAGGTCGTTACATTCTACCCACCTTAGAAATGATTCCGCCCTCGGAATCACTCACACTAGTAATAATATTACCCATATAACCTTATACCTGCAACTATCATATCTACTCATAAAGATTTCTAATCCTGTAACTTCGAACAACGTTCCTCAATAATCCCCCCATAATCCGTCTTTTCACCGGGCAAAGCCACGACTAAACTCACCTCCTAATAATATAGTTCCATCACTACCGTTCCAATTTCCAACTCCAAGTTCTCATAAAAATAATAATCATCTTCTGATATCGTACCACTCCACTAAACATCATCATCGCTCATTAATATCTTTTAAATTTCTAAATCTTTTCCCAACATTAATAAATCTCCAAAAAGAAGTGAGATTCTAGTCAACTACCAATCCAAGGCAAAAACTTTGTCTGTCTTATAATACATTCACGAATCAGCAACCGTCGTGTCTTCAATACATTCTCGTCATATCTCCCCATAAATTCATCCACCTAATAATTTGATCTGTCAGAATTACCCATCATCCTACTCACTATAACTAATCCCAACCAACATTAAGTCCGACTACCTAAACATCCATTGATCTCCACACGTCGTGTTATTCTCAAAGTCTTCTCACGTCAATTCATCAATCAGTCTCAATGCTAATATAAGCTCTACTCAATCTCATGATCACCCTAACTCATACTATTCTCGGCAGTTACTCCTATCTACTACCCGTCTAAGCCTCAAGTCTGATAAGTCCTCATCTCCTCGCATATAATTTCATCCGACCAGAATTTCCCATTGAGTCCGCCTCACTCCGGTTTTATAAACAAGTCTTTGGACAGTCCATTCTTTTCATCCAAAAGATATTCTAATCCATCATCCTTGTGTTCCCAAAATCAATTAATCATTGCCATAATAAAACTCATCTCACTCCAAGCCTACCTGCAAACAAAAATCCTATAACGATAATAGCTAGTCCCAACTAATATAACAACCATAAACACGAAAACTTTGTTTAAGGGAGAAAGAAGAGAAGAGAAAGAGAGACTTAAGGCCAAAGAAATATTTTAAAACATTTGGAAAATCGTGTGGTGTTGCGGTAATGGATGAGGGAGGATAAGTGATTTGTGTTCTTGTGAGCTAGTTTCGAAAACTTTAAAGATTTGGTTTAAAAGAAAACAAAGTTTTGATACAGTCACATACAGCCAAGATAAACCATTCATTAAAAACTAAAACTAATTCTAAGGAACTGCCCGCAATGACCCATTCATATAAGTATGAATACCGTCATTTAGACAACTTTCAGCATACCATGGTTAACGCTGAGTACACATTCAAGACACATGAGACAAACATCAGGATCCTAAAGATGACACACTCATACAGGCCTACACACTCTACCTATACTCAGGCACTGCAACGACATCACCTACCAAAGGGCCTACTCCTAAACTGGAGATAGCATGGATAACTACAAGGTCTAATGTCCAAATAATAGAAGTAAAAGAATACTAGATCAAAAGCGAAACGAAATAAGATCGGAAGGAATGAGCTCAAATAAGACGGAGTAAAGAGACAGTTGGTTGGATGAGACAAAAAAATATTTCTCAGAATAACTAGATAGATGAAGGAGATTTACGGGTAAAATATGATATCGTATACTTTATACTTTTATAAAAATAAGTGGGGAAAAGGAGCAGATAGTAAAATTATTACGATTTTGAAAAAAAAATTAGATGAAGGAATAAAAGTAGGATATTGTAGCGATTGTTTTGCAAATGAAAATAAATTTAAACAAAGGTTCTTGAAGTATGAGCACGATGAACATAGAGATGTTTATATGTAAAGAAATTTAAAAATCCCCCCTTTGTTTTAGAAAAAAAAATATTCTAAAGTACGTACGTAAATGGTTAAAAATAAATTTCGTAGGTTAAAAAAAATGATATATTGAATTCCCGAAATGGTAGCAAAGTTTTAAAACTAAAATACGATGGATACTTATTCGAAAATAAGTACGAGGCCGTAACTTAAAACTTTTACGACCGAAAGGTTTCAAAATTTGCGAAAGAATTTTAACTCAACCGAAAGTAAGAAATTTTAAATAATTAATAAAATTTTTCTAAGAAGTCAAATTGGGCGGAGAATTTAATAATGAATTTCGAAAATACTTTTAAAGGAAGCAGGTTTTGGGAAAGGGAAAAATTCGAAAATAAGTACAAGATAGTAGAAATAAATTGTGTAGTTTATAAAAGTAATATATATATTTTGGAAACAAGGCAAATAATGCGAGATGTTGACTTAAAACATTTACGTCCAAGAAAGCTCCAAGTCAATTAAAAGTTTTAACTCGATCCAAAACAACAAATTTTAAATATATAATATAGGGGTTTTCAAAGAAATCAAGCCAGAGCGAAAACTTAATAAGGAAAGTCGAAAATAATTTTAGAGGATGTAGAATTGGTCAAGGAAGGGATTCGAAGGATCGATGATAATCGTCAGGAAACGATCACGAGAATCGAGAGAGAGGAAAAATGATCGCATGAAGAGTACGCGTAAGATATGAATCGTGAAGAGTTACGATGGGACTCTATGGTCGATAGCACAAAATTTGCAAGGATCAGACGGATGCTAGAGGACTAGGGTTCTAATCATCGGGTCGTCTAAAGATTTAGGATAACTCAGCTCTAAGACTTCCTAATGAGCTAGAATATAATCAGGATCTAAAGAGAAGGTTCCTAAGAGAATCGAGGTTACGTTCTGCTGGGCCCGAAGTCAATGGAGCTGGGTGAGCGACTAACTAAAAGAAGGACTCTAGATATCTAATACGATCAGAATCAAATGGGGATGCTAAAATAGTCTAGGACGAGGACGACTAAATCTTAACCAAGGCATCCGACTATCAACCTAGGTATCTATCTAAGTCTTCCTACTATCTAAGACTGGGAGACTAATTCAGACTTGTACGTGGATATCAAATGAATGCGGTACTTTTATTGTTCCGAACTTTTGCAAGACCTGCATGGGCCACCACTAAAACCTGTCACGCCCCGCTTCCCAAAATGGACGGAAGCGAAACGTGACGAGGCCCGCTTAGGCCAGAGCTTTAGAAGCTCGGACCCAATAAGCGTCTGTAGAGGTACCATTTTAAAGATTTTCAGGTTCTTGCATTTTTATAGTTCGAAACAACAAAAGTACGGAAAAGATATTGCATTCATTAAATTAGAGATATGATATCCAACAAGTACAAAGTCTAAAAGAAGCCTAAGCATGGCAACAAAAGTTTAAAGACAAACCGAAAAGTAGCAACCTCTGAAAGTGACGACTAAAAATTACCGCTAGGTCTGGTCCTCGTCGGGTATGTACTCTGGTCACGACATCCTCGGCTCCACGTACTCCAGCGAGTCTGCCTCGTCCACGATCTCTGGCTGAACACCTGACGTACAGCACCCAAGAAAAAGGAACTGTACGTCAGGTAAAGTCTACAAAAAGGGTTAGACTTTACTGCAAGTGCACCGAACTTTAAACAACGGTTTACTGGTTGATTAGCATGCTGAGGTTCTTTTACATAACAGTTTACTGGTTGATTAGCATGCTGTGGTTATAACAGAGTAACACGACAGGAAGTAACGCAGCAGGAAAGTAAAACGGGACAAGTAGTAGCCGTAGCGTGTGCTACCAACTACGGGACTATCCTACAGATGTCAAGACAAGACGGGACGTGACGGAAACAAGGCAGGACAAGACAAGTGAGACACGAAAGGGTTCACGCCTTACGGTTCGAGGGGGATCAGACCCTCTTGCCGTGCGCACGCTCAACCCAACCCCAAACCCCAAGACAAGACAAGACATGACACCAGTACAAGGGATCACTCGCTCTAGCTTGGCGAGTGCCCTATTGCCCGCAGGCAAAGAATCCGTACAAGGGATCACTCTCTCTAGCTTGGAGAGTGCCCTATTGCCCTCGGGCTGTGTATCCGTACAAGGGATCACTCTCTCAACTTGGAGAGTGCCCTATTGCCCGCAGGCTGTGAATCTATACAAGGGATCACTCGAAGAGTGCCCTATTGCCCAGCAGGCTGTGCAAGACGAGACGGGACGTGACAAGACAGGAAGGATTATTCTAGGGTGTCCACACACATGCACACACATGATAGCCCTACAGCATTAATGTTGTTGTTGTCAGGCTCAGACTTCGTTGTCAAGTCTGAGCCGTCAGGAGTCGTCCCAGACGCTATCATTTCATGTCCAGTTCTATACATTCACAGTCTAACAGTTCTAGCAATCTAAGACCAAAGCACGGTCAAAAACACAAGTGGGTACACTTGCCTGAAACGACGAGTGCGTCGTCCTCTTGAAGCGTCTCGTCCAAGCGTCACGTCCGTAGAAGTCCGTCTGAAATATCGCCACGGTGACGATGTCAGGTCTCAAATTCATCAAATCCTATTAGGTTTCGTTTCTATGTTTTCGGGACTATCCTGTTCGTCAAAAGTCACTTTTTGATGTTTCAGCCTAATCGATGATCTATCCTATGTGCACAGTCAACAAAGTCCATTCGTCGATTTTCTAAGTTCGTTCAACGTTTTACAGGTGCTGGAAAATAAATTTAGTTCAAGTTGACGGTTTTTAGTTTAGGGTTCAGTCAGCTATTGTGGGGGTTTCTACGAGTTTCGGGGAACCAACCTGAACCGGAGTTTGTCGAAGATAGGAAGTCGGGTCTGATCGGAGAATTCCTCAGCTTCAGATCTGGTCCTCGTACGATTCTCCAAAAGTCGAAACTCGCGACGAAGGCCTACGACGTGTCGTAACATCGTAGACGGCAAATCCGAGAAGTAGCACGTCCAAGTGGGGCCCACAGCAGTGCTAGGGGTCCAAGGGGGGCCCACAACACCTCTGGAGAACTTGGGGGGCCCACCACAGGAGTTGGTGTGGAAGAAGTGACGTTGCGACGAATGTCGCTCGGTCAGACCGAGCCGCTGCGAGGATTTCTCTCGGTCAGACCGAGAGAACTCACCGCAGCGTCGGTCGCAATGCTGCGGAGCACGCTGCGGAGCGGGGGCATCGGTCACGGCGGGTCGCTGCGGGGGATTCCATCGGTCAGACCGAGCGGGCCTCTCGGTCGGACACGGGGGTGCGGGCGCTGCAGCGCTGCGGAGCGATGCGGAGCGGCCTCTCGGTCGGGGCGGAAGATCCCACCGGTCAGGCGCTAGCGGGTGCGGAGCAGATGCGGAGCGGTGGCAACGAAGCGGGGTGCGGGCTGTTCTCTCGGTCAGACCGAGGGATGGCCTCGGTCGGAGCGGGGCGACAGCGGGGACGATGCAGCGGGGGTGATGCAGCGGCGATGCGGAGCGGAGCACCGGTCGTGCGCTGGGAATTGCGAGGGCGGCCGTCGGTCGTGCACTGGGCGATCGTCGCAACGTTGCGACGAAGCTTTGGGAGCGGAAACGACGGCTAGGGTTTTGAGTAATGCCTAAATAACTTAGCCTAGGGCTAATATAAATAGGTTAGAGCTAGGGTTAGGGTTAGGGTTTAGAAAAACGTAATTAAAATAATTAAAAATAATTAATTTAGTTTAAAATTACTCTCCTCTCCCTCACGCAAAATGGGTGCGGCCAAAAATTCTAAAATTTTGCCTAAACATTCTTTAATACGTTATTATAATATAGGAATTTTATTGTAATTAAAACTCTTATAAAAATATGATTTTAAAATTATTTAAAACTTTCAAAAAATGGAAAATAGGTCAAATTAAGTTCAAAAATTGTAAAATAATTATGGGGTGTTCGGGACGACTAAAGAAAGAGAGTGGAGAAGACGGATCTAAATTTCGACGTCGAGAGACGAAACTAAAAATAGAAACGTCTCACGTCAAAACAGAAAGTCGCGACGTCCCGTCAAATAAGTTAGTATCGCGGAAGAACGACTCGAGATATGTCGTTCCAAATTCGTTCCGCAATCTAATACTTTTAGAGACGATCACGACGACATATCACACAAAAACGCTCAAAAACAACTAAAGTCTAAAATAAACACGTGCACGATCAAAAGCACGTGCACGAAGAAGGTACGATAGAAACAGGCCGTTACATGCATGGCTCCAACTGAGGGACCTGATAAAAATAAATGGTTGGCATGGGCTCCTCTATTCCAGGCATCTTACTCTCGCCCGTGCAAACCTCTAAGAATTCTGATCGAAACTGGGTCAGGAGTGTAATGTTCACTCCCGACCGTACGTATTTTAGCGTGTGTTATTACTTCGTGTGCGTATTTTTTGCATTCGATTGTTATTACGGTTTTCCATAGTTTAGATGTGCGACCGAACCCCGCTTTCACCACCCTCTCGGAGGCGCGATCGCTTCGACACCCTCTTTGTAATTTTTGGACTTCGAGGGCCTAATTGCATATCTCTTATTAATTAAAAAACACTCTTTTATTTATTTTCTTAGATGCTGTATGTTTCAAAACAAGTCAATTATTGTTTTTTTAAAAACATGATTCCTCACTTAATTTATCCTAAGCCAACACCAATTACTTAATGAACTAAATGATGCAGGCTGTTGTAAGTGGGAAAAAAAATCAAATGTTTCTGTTTTTTTAAAATCAAATCATTTATATATTTTTTCAAATCAAATCTTAACAGCCCCTCTTCCCATATCCCACCTCCCACGTGAACACATCTTCCCTCTCCCCTATTTTTCTCTAACAGGCCAACAACCCTCCTATCCCTTCCATACGTCTCTATCTCTCTCTAGTCTAAGCTATAAGTAAAGAAAACTTAGGCCCTAGGAGCCGTACCCATCATTTGAGCCCAGGTCTTTTCGAAACCCTACTCTACTCAAAACCGAGTTCCTATCACTTTTCACTCGCAACTTTTGCTCAGCCCTCCACGCACGCATGTAACATCTCTGCCCACCCCTCTCTCCCCCTTCACCCGCCAACAGACACCATACAGGCCGCCACATCACCCCCTCACGGCGCCCCCTCCAGCCCAGCAGCCGCACGCACTGCTCTCTCCCTGCCGGGCAGACCCTGGTGCCCCCCTTGTCGTCGACAACCCACGCCGCAGCTGCCCTCGCGCGCGCAGGCTCCCCTCTTCGACCTACCGTTCTCCCGCCACCACATCCCGCTGCACGAGCCCCTTGTTGCCTTCTCCCTCCCGACGCGCGCTCCACGGTCAGTCACGCTACCGCCGATCAGATCTCTGACCTCATCTCCCTACGCCGGCCATCTTCTATCCTGCTAGGGGTGGCAAACGGGTCGGGTCGGGTCGGGTCAGGTTTGACCCGACCCGAATAAGGGCATACCAGAACCCGACCCGGATTATATCCGGGTCACGATCCGAAAACCCGAACCCGACCCGGTGTAACCCGGTTTGACCCGAACCTGACCCGATTTTTTTGGCGGGTCGGGTTCGGGTGGCGGGTTCGGATTGGAAGTAAAAACTTATACATTAATTCAAAGGAAATTGTGGCAACAATGAGACTCGAACCCGTGAACTTGGGCATCTGCACTTGGGAAATTACCACCAGGCTACAAAGCCACTTGATAATTTCTTATATTCAAATGTTTATATTTGTTCAATACATCCTATTATTTAATTTTGAAACAAAAAGCTCTAAAATGCAATTCATCTAAAGCAAGGCTTGAACCCGCGATCTCTCCCCAAACTAGCAGAAGCTTTAACCATCTTTCCAAATTGCGCAACTGATATATGTATGCAAAATATTAATTATATATTATAACATATAATCGGGTTGAATTCCGGTCATCCGGGTTGACGGGTCAAACCCGTACCCGACCCGGATTTTATCCGGGTCGGTCGGGTCGACCCGTATCCGACCCGACCCGGATTGGCCCCTACCCATACCCGACCCAAGAGACCGGGTTCGGGTCGGGTCGGGTGCAAATTGCCACCCATATATCCTGCGACAACCCCTCACTCCAGATATTCGGCCTCCCCTCCTTTCCGACGCCGTCAACCACCAGGCCGCCCGGAACTCCGTTGCAACCGAACTTCCCAGAAGTTCAAAGCTTCCGTATGTTAACTAAATGTATTAAGATAAGTTAGTTGCATGGTTTAGGTTACCCTAGTTGTCAGTGAACTGTGTACGAGATAAGTGAACGGAAACCTACCGGAGAACGATTTATAATCAGCTAATACACTGTTAATCATCATTATTATCTGATCATGCTATCATCAAATGATGTCAGTTAGCAATCTTCAGGCCTTTTTGATATTTGACTCAATTATCTCAATGTCTCTGATATAAAAAAATTGTTTTTTAAGAGTATGAAGAGGGGCATTTGATATGCTCCATGTAACAACTGTCTGCCTTCAAGATTTCGGATTAGTACATTGGCATTATTAGATAAGATCAGTAACATTACTTTAAAAATTAGTTTGTGGGTTAAGTTAGTTTATAGTTGTTAGTATTAAAACAACAGTTAGGTTGATAATGTTTCATTGTATTTAATCACGCTTAACTTAATATCATATATCTGATGTCTCAGATTAGTCTCGCATCTCGCTGCCACCTCCCGAATACCCAGAATCGCATCGATCAGACATTCCAGGTTCAAAGGCGACGCGATCCGTTGTCGTTTTCAGATCCGACGTCAAACTTACATGTGACCGTCGAACCAGGTTGGTGCCATATACTCGTAGCAACCCAAAATATACGTCATCTGAACCCTAACTAAAAATCAGCAACTTAATATCACTAAATTTACTTTTGTGCTCCTTTAAAATTTTGTGCTAACCTAGATCGTCGACCGGACTTTTGACTGTGCACATAGGGTAGATGTCGATGTAGAGAACTGTAGAGTAGAATCTGACAATTGAACACCGCATCTTGGAACTGATAGGATAGTCATGTTTAACCTAGAGATGCACCTAATAGGATTTCTAAAACATGACATGATACCGTCCCCTTAATTCATTTCAGCGAACCCTACCCGACAATCGGACCACGACGAGACGCTCCTGACGGACGGACCCTTTCCGACGTGCCACTTCGACGAGACGCTCCAGATCGACGATGCACTCGCCTCTGCAGGCAAGTGTTTCTCACTTGCGTACTTTCAGCCACGTTTAGACCATCTTTCTGTAAATTGTAAAAGTACGACTAAAGAGAACCGGACGTGAAATGATAGCGTCCGAGAACCCCCTTGACAGCTTAGACTTGACGACGAAGTCTGAGCACAAACAACTACAACAACTGACACCTTAGGACTATTCTATGTGTGCGTGCGTGTGCACCCCCTAGAATCAACAACAACAACAACTGCTACCATAGGTTTCACCTGTGTGTGCATGCGTGTGGACCCCCTAGAATGAACAACTCCTTGTTACTTGTCGTGTCATGGTCCCTGTTATACAAAAAGCCTACGGTCGTTTCGGATGCTCTCCACGCGAGAGTGACCCCTGTGTTACAAAAAGCTTGTAGGCGTTTCAGATGCTCTCCACGCGAGAGTGATCCCTGTGTTACAAAAAGCCTGCGGGCATTTTGGATGCTCTCCATGCGAGAGTGATCCCTGTGTTACAAAAATCCTGTGGGCGTTTCGGATGCTCTCCACGCGAGAGTGATCCATGTGTTACAAAAAGCCTGCGGGCGTTTCGGATGCTCTCCATGCGAGAGTGATCCCTGTGTTACAAAAAGCCTCCGGGCGTTTCAGATGCTCTCCATGCGAAAGTGATCCCTGTCTTAACTTGTCTTGAGCACTTGGGTTTGGGGTAGGGTTGAGCGGTCGCACGGGGAGAGGGTCTGGCCGCCCTCAAACCGTAAGGCATGAACCCTTCGAGTCACATTGTCTTGTCTTGTCTTGTCTTGTCCTGTCCCGTCTAGTTTAGTCCCGTAGTTGGTAGCACATGCCACGACTATTGCATGTCACATTTACTTTTCCTGCACCGCTTTACTTTCTGCATAGTAAAACTGCCATGTCATAACCCCCAGCATGTTAATCAACCAGTAAAATGTTGCTCTTAATTACCTTACACTTGCAGTAGAGTCTAACCCCTTTCTTGTAGACTTTACCTGACGTACAGTTCCTTTTCTCTTGGGTACTGTACTTCGGGTGTTGAGCCAGAGTGCGTGGACGAGCCGGGCATAGCTGAGTACTTGGAGCCAGAGGATGTCGACCGGAGCACCTTCCTGACGTGGACCAGACTTAGAGGTCTTTCCGTCGTTGTCTTACAGAGGTTACTACTTTCTAGTTGGGTGTGTAGCACTGCTTTACTTTTCTGCCTAGGTTGGGTGCTTGCACCATTAGTTTACTTACTGCTGTAGTAGCCATACTGGGCTTTACTTTCCTTTTTAGACTCTTGTACTTCTGGATATCCTTGTGTAAAAATGAATGCAACTTTTCTTCTATACTTTCTGTTGTTCCGAATTATATATATGCAAGAACCTGAAAAAAAAATTTAAATGGTACCCCTACAGACGCTTATTGGGTTCGAGCCTCACAGCTCCATCCCAAGCGGAACTTAGTCACGTTTCGCTTTCGTCGTTTTGGGAAGCGGGGCGTGACATGTTTTAGTGGTGGCCCATGCAGGTCATGCAAAAAGTTCGGAACAATAAGAGTACCGCATTCATTTAATATCCATGTACAATTCTAAATTAGGTTTTCCTTGTCCTAGATGGTAGGAAGACGTAGGTAGACGTCCAGGTCTAATAGTCAGGTGCCTTAGTTAAGATTTAGTCATACTCGTCTTAGGATACCTTAATAGCCCCTCACCTGGCTCTGACCGTGTTAGATTTCTAGAGTCCTTCTTTTAGTCGTTCGCTCAGGTCCATCAACTTCGGGCTCATCAGAACGTAATCTTGTTTCTCTTAGGACCCTCCCCTGAGATTCCTAACAGTCTAGGCCATTAGAGAGTCTTAGTGCTGAGTTCTCCTGATCTTTAGACGGCCGATAATTAGAACCCCATGATTTCTAGCATCTTCCTGATCATTACACTTCTGTGTTATCGGCCGTAGGATTCCATCGTAGTTTTTCATGAATCATATCCTAGGCGTATTCATCATGCGATCATATTCCTTGCCCTCGATTCATGTGATCGCTTCATGACGATTATCGTAAATTCCTTGAATCTTACCCATTGCAGATTCTGATTCCTCTAAAAGTATTTTCGAAATTCCTTATTAAATTCTTTGCTCGGTTTAACTTCTTTGAAAAACCCCTCGTTATATATTTAAATTTCTTGCTTTTCGGTTGAGTTAAAATTCCTTCTTGGATTTTGAATCCTTCTTGGTCGTAATTTTTAAGTTACTATCTCGTAATTATTTCTAACCGGTATCTTTTGTATTTCAGTTTTAAAACTTTGTTACCATTTTGAAAATTCAATACATCACTTTTTCTAGACTACGAAATTTATTTTAACCACTAACTGTACGTACTTTTAGAATACTTTTTAAACTAAAGAGAACTTCAATTTTTATATATATCAGTTCTATGTTCATCGTGCTCACATTTCAAAAATCTTTGTATAAACCTAATTTCATTTGCAAAACAATCGCTACCTCACCCTACTCTTCATTCCTTCGTCTAACTCTTTTTCCGAGTTGTAATTTTCTACCATCTGCTCATTATTTCTACATATTTTTATAAGTATAAATGTATATGATACCATATTTTACACGTAATTCTTCTTTCATCTATTTAATTATTTTGAGAAATGTTTTTGTCCCACCCAACATGCTATCTCTTTATCTCGCCTTATTTGAACTCGTTCCTTCCGATCTTATTTCGGTACACTTTTGGTTTCGGCTTCCTTTCTGTTGTGTAGACATTAGTGCTTGTAGTTGCATGTGTCAACCCTAGTTTAGTAGTGGGCCCTCTGATTTTTTTGTGATGTCGTCGTGGTGCATGTATATAGGTAGAGTGTGTGGACCTGTATGAGTGTGCTACCCTTAGGATCTGAATGACTGTCTCTGGTATCATGTGGTATACTCAGTGTTATTCGTAATATATGTATGAAGTTGTCCGAATGATGGTATTCATATTAGTGTGGATAACGTCATAGCAGGCAATTCCTTAGACTTAGTCTTTCGTATTATAGTATAGCTTATCGTTGGCTGCATGCGATTGTATCAAAACTTTTGTTTTCTTTTAAACCAAATCTTTAAAGTTTTGAAACTAGCCCACAAAGATCACACCCCTTATCCTCCCTCGTCCAATACCACAACTCCACACGTTTTCCCGCAAGTTTTTTTTAAACATGCCTTTCTTTTCTTTCCCTCTTCGGAGAGTTATTTCATTGTTGTTATATTAGTAGAACTGGTTATTATTGCTATAGGATTATGTTTACAGGTAGTCATAGCGTGAGATGTGATATGTTGTAGCGGTGATTAATTGATTTTGGAACACAAGGATATTAGATTAGATTTCTTTGGATGAAAAGAATGAGGTGTCCAAGACTTATTTATAATACCAATGGGTAACGGACTCATTGAAGACTCTGGATGAATGAAACTATGCACAGGGAAATGAGTACTTAATCGATTTGAAACTTGGACGAGTGATAGATAGGAGTAGCTAGGACGGGATACTATGAGTTAGGGTGATCATGAGAATGAGTAGAGAATTTAAAGCATCAAGATTTGACTATAGGTTGGGGTGAGAAGGCATTGGAGATAACACGACATGTTGAGATGAATAGAATGTTATGAAGATGGATTTTAGTATGATTAGGAGATTAGATGTTAAGGGTAAGGATAGATGTAGTTTTTGGTTCATTGATTTTGGAGAATAGATTTATGAGTTAAGGTGATGGATGATATATTGGGGACGTGATGATTGTTGAAATGTGGACGGTAATGTGGATCTATAGTCAGGTGCTAGGGTGTGATTCTAGTTGTAGCATTAGCCAGGAGAGAGACGAGTTATGATGGATTATTTGAGAAACGATGTTGAAAGTTATGGGATTAGTGATCATTATGTATAGATATGGGAGTTGTAGGCATAAGTGTATATAGATATTATTATTTTTAGTATAAGTGATTCCGAGGGCGGAATCATTTCTAAGGTGGGTAGAATGTAACGGTCACTCCCGACCGTATGTATTTTAGCGTGTGTTATTGCTTCGTGTGCGTATTTTTCGCATTTGATTGTTATTACAGTTTTCCATAGTTCAGATGCGCGACCGAACCCCGCTTTCACCACCCTCTCGGAGGCGCGATCGCTCCGGCACCCTCTTTGTAATTTCTGGAATTCGAGGGCCTAATTGCATATCTCTTATTAATTAAAAAAACACTCTTTTATTTATTTTCTTAGGTGTTGTATGTTTCAAAACAAGTCAATTATTGTTTTTTTTAAAAACATGATTCCTCACTTAATTTATCCTAAGCCAACACCAATTACTTAATGAACTAAATGACGCAGGCTGTTGTAAGTGGGAAAACAAATCAAATGTTTCTGTTTTTTTAAATCAAATCCTTTATATATTTTTTTCAAATCAAATCTTAACAGCCCCTCTCCCCATATCCCACCTCCCACGTGAACACATCTTCCCTCTCCCCTATTTTTCTCTAACAGGCCAACAACCCGCCTATCCCTTTCACACGTCTCTATCTCCTCTAGTCTAAGCTATAAGTAAAGAAAACTTAGGCCCTATGAGCCGTAGAGCCCAGGTCTTTTCGAAACCCTACTCTACTCAAAACCGAGTTCCTTTCACTTTTCACTCGTAACTTTTGCTCAGCCCTCAACGCACGCGTGCAACATCTCTGCCCATCCCTCTCTCCCCCTTCACCCGCTGACAGACACCATACAGGCCGCCGCATCACCCCCCTCACGGTGCCCCCTCCAGCCCAGCAGCTGCGCGCGCTGCTCTCTCCCTGCCGTGCAGACCCCGGTGCCCCCCTTGTCGCCGACAACCCACGTCGCAGCTGCCCTCGCGTGTGCAGGCTCCCCTCTTCGACCTGTCGTTCTCCCGCCACCACATCCTGCTGCCTAAGCCCCTTACTTCCTTCTCCCTCCTGACACGCGCTCCATGGTCAGTCACGCTACCGCCGATCAGATCTCCGGCCTCATCTCCCTGCGCCGTCCATCTCCTATCCTGCGACAACCCCTCACTCCAGATCTTCGACCTCCCCTCCTTTCCGACGCCGTCAGCCACCAGGCCGCCCGGAACTCCGTTGCAACCGAACTTCAAACTGTGAGTCCCCTTCATGTGAACAAACAGAAGATCAAAGCTTTTGTATGTTAACTAAATGTATTAAGATAAGTTAGTTGCATGGTTTAGGTTACCCTAGTTGTCAGTGAACCGTGTACGAGATAAGTGAACGGAAACCTAATGGAGAACGATTTATAATCAGCTAATACACTGTTCATCATCATTATTATCTGATCATGCTGTCATCAAATGATGTCAGTTAGCAATCTTCAGGCCTTTTTGATATTTGACTCAATTATCTCAATGTCTCTGATATAAAAAATTGTTTTTTAAGAGTATTAAGAGGGGCATTTGATATGCTCCATGTAACAACTGTCTGCCTTCAAGATTTCGGATTAGTATATTGGCATTGTTAGATAAGATCAGTAACATTACTTTAAAAATTAGTTTGTGGGTTAAGTTAGTTTATAGTTGTTAGTATTAAAACAACAGTTAGGTTGATAATGTTTCATTGTATTTAATCACGCTTAGCTTAATATCATATATCCGATGTCTCAAATTAGTCTCGCATCTCACTGCCACCTCCCGAATACCCAGAATCGCATCGATCAGACATTTCGGGTTCAAAGGCGACGCGATCTGTTGCCGTTTTCAGATCCGACGTCAAACTTACACGTGGCCGTCGAACCAGGTTGGTGCCCTATACTCGTAGCAACCCAAAATATACGTCAGCTGAACCCTAACTAAAAATCATCAACTTAATATCACTAAATTTACTTTTGTGCTCCTTTAAAATTTTGTGCTAACCTAGATCGTCGACCGGACTTTTGACTGTGCACATAGGGTAGATGTCGACGTAGAGAACTGTAGAGTAGAATCTGACAATTGAACACCGCATCTTGGAACTGATAGGATAGTCACGTTTAACCTAGAGATGCACCTAATAGGATTGCTAAAACGTGACCTGATACCGTCCCCTTAATTCATTCCAACGAACCCTACCCGACACTCGGACCACGACGAGACGCTCCCAACGGACGGACCCTTGCCGACGCGCCACTTTGACGAGAAGCTCCAGACCGACGACGCACTCGCCTCCGCAGGCAAGTGTTTCTCACTTGCGTACTTTCGGCCACGTTTAGGCCATCTTTCTGTAAACTGTAAAAGTACGACTAAAGAGAACTGGACGTGAAATGATAGTGTCTGGGACCCCCCTTGATAGCTTAGACTTGACGATGAAGTCTGAGCACAAACAACTACAACAACTGACACCTTAGGGCTATTCTGTGTGTGCATGTGTGTGTACCCCCTAGAATCAACAACAACAACTGCTACCATAGGTTTCACCTGTGTGTGCGTGCGTGTGGACCCCCTAGAATGAACAACTCCTAGTTACTTGTCGTGTCATGGTCCCTATTATACAAAAAGCCTACGGGAGTTTCGGATGCTCTCCACGTGAGAGTGATCCCTGTGTTACAAAAAGCCTGCGGGCGTTTCGGATGCTCTCCACACGAGAGTGATCCCTGTGTTACAAAAAGCCTACGGGCGTTTCCGATGCTCTCCACGCGAGAGTGATCCCTGTGTTATAAAAAGCCTGCGGGCTTTTCGGTTGTTCTCCACGCGAGAGTGATCCCTGTGTCACAAAAAGCCTCCGGGCGTTTCGGATGCTCTCCATGTGAGAGTGATCCCTGTCTTGTCTTGTCTTGAGCACTTGGGTTTGGGGTAGGGTTGAGCGGTCGCACGGGGAGAGGGTCTGGCAGCCCTCATACCGTAAGGCGTGAACCCTTCGAGTCACACGTGTCTTGTCTTGTCTTGTCCCGTCTAGTTTAGTCATGTAGTCGGTAGCACATGCCACGACTACTGCATGTCACGTTTACTTTTCCTGCACCGCTTTACTTTCTGCATAGTAAAACTGCCATGTCATAACCCCAACATGTTAATCAACCAGTAAAATGTTGCTCTTAATTACCTTACACTTGCAGTAGAGTCTAACCCCTTTCTTATAGACTTTACCTGACGTACAGTTCCTTTTCTCTTGGGTACTATACGTCAGGTGTTGAGCCAAAGTGCGTGGACGAGCCAGGCATAGCTGAGTACTTGGAGCCAGAGGATGTCGACCGGAGCACCTTCCTGACGTGGACCAGACTTAGAGGTCTTTCTGTCGTTGTCTTACATAGGTTACTACTTTCTAGTTGGGTGTGTAGCACTGCTTTACTTTTCTGCCTAGGTTGGGTGCTTGCACCATTAGTTTACTTACTGCTGTAGTAGCCATGTTGGGCTTTACTTTCCTTTTTAGACTCTTGTACTTCTGGATATCCTTGTGTAAAAATAAATGCAACTTTTCTTCTGTACTTTCTGTTGTTCCGAATTATATATATACAAGAACCTGAAAAAAAAATTTAAATGGTATCCCTACAAATGATTATCGGGTTCGAGCCTTACAGCTCCGTCCCAAGCCGACCTTAGTCACGTTTCGCTTCCGTCATTTTGGGAAGTGGGGCATGACAAGGAGTCCCTCAATCTCAGCTAACGCCCCATTACGTTTCCCATTTTATGCGGGGGCATAGCTTTGGATGATGTCATTGGCATGATATGTATCGGTGATATCACCTGCAGGTGAGGAGGCAACTATATAAGCAAGTATAGATTTTTGACCAAATAGGTTACCTTCCGTCGTGCAAGTGGTCGACGATGTGTTAGGCCAATGTTTGTCCTCCACCGCAATTATGGATTCTCCTCCACCGAGCCATGGAAGGGTGGTATATGTTTGCATCAGGCTAAATGGTACTTCCATATGCTCTCCCTCCTTCGACGTGGTACCGTAGACCTCACCCCATGAGTGCTGCTCAAAATAGACATATAATTAGGAAAGTGTTAGGCTATTGGATCAGAATGGGTGTCGATCGAAATGGTGGGAGGGGGAGAGGTAGGAAGGCCTTGGTTTGCTATAAAATTTTCTATCATAGTTGCAAGGCGTTCCTCTTCTTCTGGTGGAGGCATATATGGTTGTGGATTTGGATGTGAGTGATTTGGGTAGTTATTGTAGGTGTAGGGGTTCGGGTCATATGGGGTGGTATAAAGTTGCAATTGGTGGGTGTAAGCCCCTGTAGACTGCATATCCCGCATTTCCCTGCAACATGCGAAAAATATTCTCGTGGTCCCATCTGAGCATCATGGTTCACCGAGCCATAAAAATTATTTAAGTAAGTCTCATCTGGCATCCACATTGCAACTCCAAATTCACATGGCTATCAGAAAACTAGAAGAACTGGAAAAAGATCGTCAGTAAAACAAAAAGTAGTAAACAGGTGGGAGGTAAAAATTTTCTTTTATTCTTTTTTTTGGAAATGCGTAGTCTAACAAATACATAACTAAGTCGATATCAAGCCGATTGTCTTCCCGGTAATGGCACCAAAAACTTGTTATTGTTTTAAATTAACAGCAAGCACTGTGCAATTGTAGCTTACGGGTCAAACATAGGGAGGCATTGGTTTGAGTACCGGTTAACTGTGTATTTAATTAGCTACACAAATGATGATAGAGATAGGGTAATTAAACGAAAAATACTAAAAGAAAGAAAGATACTGAGGGCTAAGCATCACCGCTAATGCAAACTACTCACAGGATTTATTTAGCTTCTCGATCCAATGGGTTATAGTCGTAGATGATAGTCGAATCTCAATCCTTGTCCTCTCGACATCTAGCCATGAGTGAGAACTCAGAGAATGGGTTGGATCCCTACGATATAGGTGGCTCTAGTGAGTGTGCCCGATGGTTCGTGGGTGCCTAGCACTAGATAGTCAACCCTCCTCGATAATGGAGTGAGTTGAATTAAGCTCAATCAATCCCATTCCTAGACTATAGTCCAATTGAATCGGTATTTGGGGCGATCCACCTACATGAATAATCCACACTAGGGTTTAGCTTCGCCACAGGCATAAAAATCTACTTACTAAAAATTATAATAAACAACGAACAAGGCATGTGGAAAAGCTTCACAAATAAACACAAGATACAAGCTAAGAACAATGGAAAGAAAATATAAATATATAATTGCATATAAAAGAAATAAAGGGTCTTACAAAACATTGGAAGAGCAGCCCCTAGGGGGGAGAACCCTAAGAAAATGCTAAAATGAAGATGGATCCCCCTCTCAGTCGCTCACGCCCTCTATTTATAGGATTCCCAAAATAACTACAGAAACTTGGGGGTGCACAGCCATGCCACTAATCAACACGTCTGTGTCACCGCCAAGGAGCTAGGGTTAAGTAATGATGCTGCTTCGAACACGGCCGTGCCACAAATCGGTACGGCCGTGTCAATCGACATCCAAACTCTGGGCAGCTCTAGGCATACGACTGTGCGACACTGGTATGCTATCAATATTCGTTCTGACTTTAATTGAACACGGTCGTGTGGTGAAGCCACACGACCGTGTCGCTGATGCTTCTCTTCCTATCTGGGTTGCTTTGATGACACGGCCATGTGTTTGCACGCATGGCCATGTGATTGCACTTTTACCCTTTTCTTCTCGCTTTGGCCTCTGATCTTTGTTATTCCTTGTCGTCTTCCCTCCTATGCTTCTTTTATCACTAGATTGTATCGATTTATATATGAATTCTCTGAAATACACAAAAGACATCCTCGGGGCATCAAATGGATAAAAACGGGTAATAACGGGAAAATAACGGGAATGATACAAAATAAACGCATAAAATGCAGTGGTAAAGGGGTGGGAAAACGTGTATAAAATATGCCTAACTAATATAATTAGATTCGCATTCATAAGCAACCTCAACGTATTCTTCAACCAAATTTTCAACCAAGCATACCTCTTCAACACTTTCAACATCCGCTGGCAACTTACAAGATTTAAAAATATTTAGCTCAAGTTTCATATTACCGAACGTTATTTTCAAATGTCCATCCCTATAATTGATCACTACGTTGCATGTAGCTAAAAGTAATAGGAGTGATGCTACCAGAATGTGGTCCACGTATGTCTAGGACAATGAAATCCACGGGGTAATATAACTTGTCCACTAGGACCAAAACATCTTCCACACAACCCCTTGGAACTTTCATTGACCTATCCTCCACATGTAGCACTACAGATGTTGGTTTCAGCTGTTGGGGGATGTTTGCCCTCAGATCATTTGTATTTGATGCAAATGATTTTTTATATTAGAAGTGGAGATTTTGCATATGATGCAAAGGAAATTAAATGTGTCGTAAAAAGTTCACACACATATTTAATATAATAAACACGTTGAAATGGTTACCTGGATGATGGGATCGTCCTGGTCTAAATGCAGGTTCAAACCGCGTCAAAAACGGACTCCAAACGTGCGAAATAGAGCCAAAACCATGAATTTAGCCCAAGTTGGCCATTGCAGGTCGGGTTCTCGTTAGGTGGGTGCCCGACCCGCCTGGCAAGCAGGGACCCGCACCTGCTAAAGGAGCAGGCGCCCACGCTCGTGGGCAGTGGGCAGAGCCCGCCCGCCTGCGCCTACGCTGGGGCGTGCACAGCACGTGCCCGCGGGGCGCATGCCCAGCACACGCCTTGCGGGCGTGCGCTGGTGCGTGGGGCCCATGCGGTGGGCCCCATGCTTAGGGTTTTGAACCCTATGTTTGATGGTTTTTGGCGGCTCGTTTTTTGCGAAAAAACTTGGTTTTGGCCAACTTTGGATGCTCGTTTGAGTGGTCAAACGAACTCGGAATGGAGTGCCAGTTCTTCCTACGCGGTCACAGTTCAACCCTCTTTGAATTGATAGGTTGTATCACTTACGAAGCTCAATGGTGAGGGAGGAAAAATTCACCAAAGTTGGCCTTTGTGAAAGGCAAACTTTAATTAATTTTTCCTCCAAAATTAATAGTCCTACATTAGATATGGAGTGAAGGGGAGGGGTCGACCGCCTATATAAATAGGGGTCTACCCCTCTCCTTGAAACTCGTCCCAAGCTCCAGATCTGGGTAGCTCCATTCAATGTGAGCAAGCTCGGATCTGAGCTTAAAATAAATATTATCTTTCTCCCTAAATTTCTTCCTTGCTTATGTTCGGGCTCTAGCAAAGCTACGAAGGAGCTCGGATCGGATTCGGAGTCTTGACGAAGGATCCACTCAAGGTGAAAATCTTTTTCGGTGCGTGGTTGGCTCGGCAACAAGGGTGTTGCTCGCCTCGGGATGCGGTGCGGTTTGGGAAGCGGTTCGGCTCAGGACGCGGTTCAACTTGGGAGAAGCAGCGCGGTGCCAAAGAAATGTTGCTAAAAACGATGCTTCGTGTTCTGCGGAAACGAAGTGAAAGGTATGTATTTTAAATATTCATGCGTTTATAAATTGCATATGTTAGATAGATCTATCCTTAGGGGTTGGTCGGACCCAACCCCGGGATAGTAGAGATCTTGGCTAGGGTTTGTTCCCTTTACTGCTAGACTTAAAATTGTTTTAAGTTGATTTTTTCTACTGCTGTTTTGATAACTTCGTCCGATCGACTTATCAGATCTTGTTGAGCTTGAGTACGGGTTCTCGGGTTATGAGCTGACCTGAAGTAATTGCTCTTATCGTACCAAGTCCCGATAAGATGGGGATCTTATGATTGGTTAGGCGTTGTCGAGAGGCATGTTGTAAAACAAGTTCATGAGGGATCTTGTGATGGGTCTAGGGTGCCATGGATGATGGGCTCTAATAGCATTGCAATGATATCAGAGCGAAACCATCAGTGGTATCAGAGTCAGTCTACTTGATCTATGATTTGCATTTATAAACATATATGATACCGCATGTTTTCTCCATCAGATGGAGGTTTTATTTAAACTATTAAATAGTCGTTCACATGCAATGTTTTATTTTCGAAAAATGTTTTTTTGAAAATTAGATTTAATTATTATATGATAATAATTAATTTTGTGTAACTTAAAATTATGAGATAAAATTTAAGTTGCATGTTTAGCAAAATGATTTATAAGATAAATTTTAATTGCTTTGTTATTATACTAACTTGTTTAGTTAATAATTTTTAATGGTTATATTAGTTATTTTGATTATGTGATAATTCAAGAAAAACTATTAAGATAGCCATTAAAACCTTTCAGAAAATTCTGAGATAATTTTTGGACGTGCTATGTTTTAAAAATTGTTGCAACATATTAAATTCTTGTTTAGGGTAGCCCTCTCCTAAATTATTATTTTAATTGTTCTAATAATAATTTCTAACAAAAGGCTATGATTTAAAATTGTTGCAACTTGAATTTTTAAAATGCCTATTACATGATTAGGATAGCGCCTTAAAATCCTTAGTTGATAAGGACATTAATAAAAGTTATTAACCAATCCTAATAATTTTGAAATTTAGGATTCAACTAGTTGAGAGGATTAACTAGTTTTAATGAAGCCATTTATAATTGAATGTGACACATATGAATAATAAGTTTCCTTCAATGGACCATGATCTGGTCTAGTGTTTTTTGACTAGTGTTGAGGATCACCCTAGCTCGACTGGGGAAAGTGATCCTGGCCTAGACAAATCCTTGGCCGTGTTTTACTGGACCGCAAGGATGCGAATTATGATTATATGACATCGTCGATTATATCTAGTCAATTACATTAAAAATCTTCTTCAAGGTTAGACATAGCCCTCCTTGTTTTTGGATTAGGGGACTAAAAGACGCATGTCATAGTTGTTGAGTCTCCTCAAGCTGTGACATGGTCTCTTTTAGAAACCAACTCCATCATACATAAGATGTGGTCTGGTATTAACCCAAACCATTGCGTCAGGTCTCCTCGAGTATCAGTGTAAGTTAATATTAGACATGAAAACAAGGGTTCGACTAGACTAGTCATTATGGTTTGTTGAGTCTCCTCAAGATCTTAAGTGACTAGAGGTAAAAACCAATATGGAGTCACATGCGATGTGATTGATAATGAGATTATCTACAACTGCAGAGTCGATCAACTTGTTGAGTCTCCTCAAGGTTGTGAAGCTCAGGGTGGTTGGGTCCCTATCCCATTAAATAACTATATTTGTTCATCTATATGGCTAAAGAAGATTACAGAAATAGTAAAAACCATTTTAACTATATTTAAAAATCATGAACATATGCTAAACTAGGGTATTTCTATGTTTTACCAAAGTAGAATCCAAAATTATAATATCCTTAAAAGAAATAAGTCAACTGTACAAAATAATTAGTTAAGGAATATCTGATAAACCAAACTATATTCTCATTGATATGAAAATGTCCTTCCTAGTACTGAGTTAAGGACAAAGATTTCCTTAAGCTCTAAAATCTAACACAATAAAAACACGATACTTAACACTCGCCCATATGAACATGGGTAGCTTAAACATACTGATGTTCAAAACGGTTTCTCCATATGACTTGTTGAGTCTCCTCAAGGTCGTATGGAAAACAGTTTCAATCCGCAATACTTGAAACTTCGATCAAACTGTTTGACTCGAAGGTGAGTGTAAGAGCAGTGCAAGACAATGTATCCAAATTAGATCTTGAGACGAGCAACTTGTTGAGCCTCCTCAAGGTTGCAAAGCTCAAGTGTTTGGATACCTGTGATGCTTGCACACCTAATATTTATGTTAGGATATGAAATATCTAAATATGATTTAGAAAGAAGAAGGCACTTAGGAAAATTTATTGGGAAAGAATATTTGGTTTATCATAAAACAAGGCATAGTAGGAGGAACTGAAAATACGACATGTTTGATGTCTAAAATTTCAGAATAATTGTCATACAAAGATAATCTCATATATTGGCTAATGAACAAAAGATGTCTTTAGGCCATATGGAACTTATATCACACTTGGTGAATGTCGTCACATTACTTTAGAAGAAAGTTTTGATGTGATTATAATGTATAACAATGTTGTATTAAGAGTTAATACATGAATATGCAAGTTAGTAGCAAATCTTATATGGCAAAATAGACTAGGTCGTACCGAAGAGACTAAGCTTCACAAGTCACATAGAGAGTGGTCTAACATCTCATATTATGAGTCAAAAGACACTTGTGAATCTTGTCTCAAAGGTATGATGGCCGAAAAATCTCTCTGTAAGACAGTGGGAGAATGAGTTGGTGAACTCGTAGTCTCGTACATACAGATGTACCCGGACTCAAGTATAAATAAGCCGAGATACGGTATTCTTATTTTATTACGACACGTGTTCTTGATGAAACACAAGTCTGATAAAATAGAGAACACAATGACAAAAGTATTTGAACTGATTCGATCGGATCGAAGAGTCGAATACTTAGCTATGTAATTCTTGCGTAACTAAAAGAAAATGAGATTTTCTCTCAGGTCAAGTCTTTTAACACATCTGTGTGTTAGAGAGCATGAATCGTACTCTGTTAGACTTAGTGTGATACATGGCTAGTGACTCTGAGTTACAATCCCAGATAATAATGCCTAGGAATTTGATAAGGTTATGTTAGAACCTTATAAATATAATATTCCTCAAATTAATCATTAGGAAGTTGCAAGGATTACTCGAGTCTCGTGAGACGATAAGTCGAGTAAAACATCATAGTTGATGATGACTTAGTCAACTTCCAGAATGCCATTTGGAGTAGGGACTCTGATTAATAACTTGATCCAATCCGAAAAGCGTACGTGCACGTAAATAAAGTATGGACTTTAGTTTACGTGCCCAAAGAAAGTGTTGCTTATTGGTTGCAAGTAAATCTTCAAGACAGAAGACTGGTGCAGAAAGAAAATAGTGAAGTACAACTTATGTTGGTTGAACGGTTATCATCCTAATTCCTATAAACGGATTATGATGAAACTGTCTCGCCAGCAGATGTGTACAGATATACTCAGACTGAACTCGATGTATATGCTCATGATGACCATGAAAACTGGAGCATTCATGTATAGTCTGTTTTCTAAATATGATTTAGAAGAACGAACTTATATGAATTTGCCAGAGAGTTTTCAAGGTCAGTTGGAGAGAATATAAAACATGCGAGGCATCAAGGAGCCAGAACATATGTTTTGATAACGTGGTCAATGAGTTTGACACTTTATCAGAAATGATTATGAACCGTCTAAATGACCAGTAACCTATTAGGATTATTCTCGTAAAGTACGATGAGCTGGATGAGATCCAGGCAAGACAGTAATGGATTCCAAGAGACCAAGTGAATTATTTGGATGAGATTCAAATGTGTGGTCTAAAATGAACATAGAAACCCATTTAGTCTATACAGTAGACGGTTTAGCAGATCCACTCACGAAGGCTCTACCACATTAAATCTGTAAAGACTTATGTGTTAATGCGGTATGAGATGCCAGGATAAATGGGCCTAAGTGCAAGTGGGAGATGTAGCAAGATGGGGTTGTCGTCATGGCAAATTTATCTCGATGTATGTGTACAAGCATCTTGTTCAAAATAACAGTAAGCTGTTTGTTAAGAATTTACCTAAGTTTAATAATTATGTAGTCTTCATTAGAACTTAGGTATAGTCCTAAGACTTAATGCAAGGTCAAGTATGTATCAAGATAGAGATCTCGATCATGGAGAAGTATTTGACCGATTGTAGCATAGGTCTAAAACGTTCGTGGTCATAGATGTTTCAAGAAATGGATATCGACACATCGGATATATCATCATGTCGTAGTCTTCACCTAATGGTGACGATGATCTTGTGGTTGTTTGACTTGGCAAATTCGAAGACGAGACACAGGTGCTCATTATAGAATGAGTTCACTGAATGACCCAACAAGAGTTGTCATATGGTTATGATTGACCAATCTGTCAATGATAACTCTTAGTGATGATAGGTAAGTTGGTCTTTTGACTTGAGGTCATTGTACGAACCTTTGCGTGAGCGGTGTCACTTAGATCACTGATCTAGCCTCAGGAAAGCCCCGTTGAAAGATCGTTGGTTGGGTGACATTTGAAGCGTGCGAGGAGAGTAATGACCAAGATAGGATTCGTCTCACTCGGTCAAGGGGAGTTAGTGTCGCAGTGTTAGTTCGATCTTTAGTGAAAACTCTGGCCAGATTATGTTGGAAGAAGTCCAACATTATTTGACTAAAGATCGATGGAGACTAACCAAGTTCGAGTTGGTAGGGTTGACAGCTGACCATACCATATGCTTGACTAAGCGGCATAGTTTTACCGAAAAGACTATAACTGCGGTATTCATCACGGACACAGTCAGGGTGGTCCCGACAATATTCATGTCAATAAGTTAACCACATAAGTATGATACCGAAATAGGGATGGCACCCGCTGCTCGTGGTCTCTTTCATCTGGGGTTTAGAGCCCCACATGTAGTAGGGTCAGGCTGTATGGTCTCACACAGAGTGAAGCCTTCGTCAAGTAATAGGTAGAAATTAGGGAGAATGTGCATTTAATGCAAGGGATAGCAAACTGCAAAGAGTTTGTAGTTAGCTCCTGCATTCGGGATAAATGATCTTGAGTGCAAGTGGAGATGTTGGGGGATGTATGCCCTCAGATCAATTGTATTTGATGCAAATGATTTTTTATATTAGATGTGGAGATTTTGCATATGATGCAAAGGAAATTAAATGTTTCATAAAAAATTTACGTACATATTTAATATAATAAACACATTGAAACGGTTACCTGGATGACGGGATCGTCCCGGTCTTAACACAGGTTCAAACCACGTCAAAAACGGACTCCAAACGCATGAAATAGAGCCAAAACCATGAATTTTGCCCAAGTTGGGCATTGCGGGTCGGGTTCACGCCAGGAGGGCGCCCGAACCACCTGGAAAGCGGGTGCCCACACCCGCTAGGCGGGTGGGCACCTGCACCTGCTAAAGGAGCGGGTGCCCGTGCCCACAAGCAGCGGACGGGGGCCTGCTTGCCCGTGCCTGCGTAGGCGCGTGCACAGCACGCGCCCAGCGCAGGCGTGCGCTCCACATATGCCCGTGGGGCGCATGCCCAGTGCATGCCTTACGGTCGTGTGCTGGTATATGGGGCCCACGCGATGGGCCCCACACTTAGGGTTTTGAACCCTATGTTGGCTGGTTTTTGGCGGCTCGTTTTTTGCGAAAAAACTTGGTTTTAACCAACTTTGGATGCTCGTTTGAGGGGTCAAATGAACTCAGAATGGAGTGTCGTTTCTTCCTATGCATTCACCGTTCAATCCTCTTCGAATTGATATATTGTATCACTTACGAAGATCAACTGTGAGGGAGGAAAAATTCACCAAAGTTTGACCTTTATGAAAGACAGACTTTAATTAATTTTTCCTCCAAAATTAATAGTTTCACATCGGATATGGAGTGAAGGGGAGGGGTCAGCCGCCTATATAAATAGGGGTCTACCCCTCTCCTTGAAACTCGTCCCAAGCTCCAGATCTAGGTAGCTTCATTAAACGTGAGTAAGCCCGGATCTGAGCTTAAAATAAATATTATCTTTCTCCCTAAATTTCTTCCTTGCTCCTGTTTTGGCTCTAGCAAAGCTACGAAGGAGCTCGGTTTGGATCCGGAGTCTTGACGAAGGATCCACTCAAGGTGAAATCTTCTTCGCACGTGGTTGGCTCGGCGACAAGGGTGTTGCTCGTCTCGTGACGCGGTTCGGTTCGGGAAGCGGTTCGGCTCGGGATGAGGAGCGGCTCGGGATAAGGTTCAGCTTGGGAGAAGCGACGCGGGGCCAAAGAAATGTTGCTGAAAATGACGCTTTGTGTTCTGTGAAAACAAAGTGAAAGGTACGCAGTTTAAATATTCATGTGTTTACAAATTGCATATGTTAGATAGATCTATCCTTATGGGTTGGTCGGACCCAACCCCGGGATAGTAGAGATCTTGGCTAGGGTTTGTTCCCTTTAGGGCTAGACTTAAAATTCTTTTAAGTTGATTTTTTCTGCTGCTGTTTTGATAACTTCGTCCGACCGACTTAGGCCGGACGTCGTATTTATGGCCCTAAGGACCCAGAAAACCCTACATCAGCTCCCTCAAACCTAATTGCAAGAAAACAGAGTAAGGCAATATATTCACATTAGAATCCAAATCAAGCAAAGCATTTCCAAAGCTCTTAGTTCCTATAGTGCATGGAATAGTAGGAGAACATGTATATTTATATTTGGATGGAGTATTATATTGTACTATGGCACTTACCTGGTGTGTGAGGAAAGCTTTCTTTTTTTACATTAAGAGTTTGTTTCACATTGCATAAGTCCTTCAAAAATTTAGCATATGCAGGCACTTGGTTGATTGCATCAAGTAATGGAATATTAATTTTTATATGTTTGAAGATATCCGTAATGTCTGTTTGATATTTATCTTTTGATGGTGGTGCTAGCCTTTGTGGGAACGGAGCTGGAAGTGCAAATGGTTCATGCTCTTTTTCTTTGACCTCCTCCTCTTTTTTCGAGCTTTTCTCCCCATCCTGCAATTTTGTAGTACTTGCACATCCCATTTCTCTTCCACTATTTGTTCATGCCTAGACGGTTCTAGCTTTTCTATTTCTCTCCCACTAAGCAAAGTGGTTACCCCTTGGCTTGGTTTAACGTTTTCACCTGAAAAAGAAGAAGAATTTATATTAGGATTTGCAATAGGTTAAGCTTGTAATGTACCCTTTTCTAAAGAAGGTACAATTTTAGAAAAAAATTCGTTAAGCTGCTGAAACCGTTACTGACGTTGTTGATTTTATTGATTTTGCATTTGCATCATTTGTTGAAGTACGAGGGTAATATCATTGCTCTGCTCCTTCTTCCCCTAAAAATTTGCATGATTCGGATGGTAGTAAGGAGTAGTCATTTGTTGTACATGTTGCTATTGAGCACATCTCAAATTTGAGTGATTTTTCTAATTGGAATTGTAAGTATTGAATTGACCCCTTGATTTGACACCCAATTCACTTCAGTTTGAGGGTTTCTTATAGTCTCTTTCATATCAGGGATCGTGGTGTAAATTGAAGTGTCAAGAACTGACTTATCACATATTATGCAATATGGGTCAGCTTCAATTGCTTTCACCGCTCTCAAGTCTAGGCCTTATAGCCTCTGTGTCAATAATGCATCCATTTGTGCTCTTAATGCATCGTCTAGATTTAATGATTGCATGCCTCCTCTTGGAGGTTGAATTAGCCCTAATATATCAAATTCTGAATTGGACTTCCATCTCCTCACATGCTCTATTATGGTCTCCATGTAGTTCCATGCTCCATTGGAGTCTTCTGAAAGAACTCGACGTTGCTCACATCTCCATATGTTGCTTTGTATACGGCTGCAGTTCATCATAAAAGAATCCAATGGTACGGACTTTGTCATATCCATGGTGTGGGCAAGCGATCAAAAGGTCCTTGAATCTTTTCAATGCTTGGTCATATGTCTCTTGTCCCTCTGCGAGAAAGACATGATTTGTCGCTTTAAGGCATGGGTCCTCTGCAAAGAAAAGAATTTTTTTTTAGAAATTCAGTTTGCAATTGTACCCAAGTAGAGATAGATCTAGATGGAAATGCATTAAACCAATGTTTCGCTTTATCTTTCAAAGAGAATGGAAATAATTTTAAATAAACAGAATCAGGACTAATTTTTCTATCCAAATGCATCGAGCATACTTCCTCAAAAGCTCTGATATGCAAGGATTATCATTCTCTATACCATGGTAAGATGGTATGAGTTTAATCACCCTTGGTTTCAGATTAAAATTATGAGCATCAGCAAGTAGAATTATGCATAAATCAGACGTCACTGTAGTATACATATATGTCTCCAATAAAGGTCTTTCGTGTTTAGGGGGTGTAATATGTGTTTCATTATCATGGCTCGCTATATTTTCAATTCGTAGTAGCCTTTATGAAGTAGGAGACGTATGCCACATAAACTAGCAAAAAGGGAATTTTTATGTTTTTTTGTTTTTATATATTTTGTCTGTGTTATATATAAATTAAAAGCAAGTAAAAATCCTAAATTATAAGATGGAAGGATCTCACCGAATATTCCTCCAAATAAACTGAAATTATGGATTGAAGATACTGTTGTCCTCAGCAACAGCACCAAAAATTGACTCGTCTCGAAATATGTGAGTGCTACTTCCACGTAAAGGATACCAAAGAAGTAGTAAACCTGAAGAGTAAAGTATCGTATCCACAGGATAAATGCCGTGCAATACCAAATATCAATATATAAAGAGTAATAATACGACGAAAAGCTATCACCTTTTAAAGGCGAGAAAATCACGACAAGGGTTTTAAGTAAACTAAAAATAGTCCTAAAAGTGATTACGTGGAAGGCGAAGCTAAGGTACCAATATGAAGAGCATGTGTCAGTTGTGATTTCATTAGCATGTTTGCAATCAATGATTATTAATGTCTTTTCTATAACTCAACATTTCATCCCGTAATGGTATGCGAACATCGAAAAATATAACGATAAAGATCATCAAAAAGTGACATAAGTAATCAAGTAAATTATTAGTCTCATGAAGAATTTAAGCTTAGGTGCCCGCAAGGGTAATGTCCGGAAGGATCACGCCACGAATAAGTCTGTAAAGATCATATTCGATTCAAGTATGCCAACAACGATCATACTCGAATAATACATGTAGAAACTAATAAAATACTAGATATAACATGCAAAATAGGGCGAAAAGACATTAAAATCAGAGATTGCATAGCCCTAACTACATCATAACCAACATACATGAGTTTTAGTCAAGCATGGAGAGAAAAGAATCAATATTCATAGTCAAATACATCATCTTATATGTAACAACCCGTTTTTTTATCGCTACCTTTATCCGTATTCCTCTCGTATAATTTTTTCCCGTATCCATTGTTCGACGTATCGTACCCACTTCTAACTCTTGTATGTTAGCTATTAACGTCATTATTTTAAACTGCAAATAATTATTTGCAGAATATCTTTTATAATTAGTTTACATTTTCAAAATTCGAAATTTGGATTCGAAATTCAAATTAAGCCTTCCTTTTATAAACTCTTTTAAAAACCTATATTGATTGACCCTAATTACCCCCCTTTCATAACATGTTAATTTCCTTATTTCAAACCCTTCCTTTTCTGCCACCTAATAATTAAGATTGATGAGCACTTATCTCTTCTAATAAAACCTATTTTCAAAAGCTTCCCTATTTAAACCTGTATTCATTAGCCCTTATTTCCATTATTAATCCTATTAATAATTTTTTTTAAATCCCCTTCCTAATATACTCTATCCAGATTTACCCCAGCCACACCCAACCGTACACTCACGCACACAGATAACACACCAAGGAGAAAACAGTAGAAAACATTTAAAACCTAGAACCTAAGCTAGCCTAGTCATCAACGCACACACACAGCCTATAACGTATAAAAAAAAGGAGAAAACAAGGGAGAGACTTTTAAATAACTGTACGTTTCTTTACTCCCCTATTAAAACCTAAGCCTATACCCACCACGTACCCTTAGGACCCATACTCTTTGTACAAAAACCTAAGGCTAACAACCCTAAAGCAAGCTCTATAAACCCAAACTGTGTAACTCTAGAAAACCACACCCTCTTCGTACAAGCCCAGCAACCTAACCTCAATCCTAGGGCTTTCATTTTCACCCTACCCTCGACTAGCAGCCGCCTCCTTCACCTCGCCCTGCTCTCCCCTCGCGCCGGCGACGTCATCCACCCACGCCACCCGCGGCCTCTCCCGAGAGCCCACGCCCAGCCTGCCCTCATCCGACCTCGCGACACCCTCTCCTCCCCTCCGTTCGACAGCCGTCGGACCCCCACCTTCCTCTTCCTCCCGTATCGCCTCACCCCTCCTCCGGCGTCCGCATCTTCCGACAGAAGCGCGCCTCCCTCGCCCTTCATCTCGCCGTTCTCCCTGTCCGCTGTGCCCTCTCCCGGCCACCAAACACCGCGCCCGTAGACTCGCCTCCGACTGCAGCTCCTCCCATCGCCGACGGTGAGTTCGCCCGCAACGACAACCGAGCCCCTCGCGGCGACTCCTCCGACCACCGGACCACCCCCTTGCCTCCCTTCGAAGAACGCCATCCGCCGCTTTCTCTGCAGACACACGAAGGAAGCGAAACCAATCATGCAAGTATTTTTATCCGCTGCTTTTTAATAACGACGTACATTTATCTCCTATATGAAGGTTATAATTATACGCATTAGTTTTATTAATACGTTAGCATGTTATTACGTTAGTTTTGGGGTTATATTGGGATTTTTATGCCATGTTGGTGCTTCTGTATAAAATGCTAAGCAGAATCATTATAATGCTAGGGTAGAAGTTGGGTTTTTATATTATATTAATACTTTAAAATGACACTTTATACTTAAATATGTTGACAGTAATTACTTTCACGCATACTAGTTTATAACATTAGTTTTATAAGTTAGGTTATATGATGTCAGTTAGTGGGTTTGGCAGCATGTTATTTTATATACGTATAAGTTATAATTTTACAAGCAGTGCACACAAAGATTACAGTATGTAAGAGTTCAATGTTCAATGTCGTTTTACTTAATTTAGAACTTATGGCTTGTTATTACGAATCCGATCTCGCAGATAATTCCACGTGACTCACTATAGATCGCGTGGTCACCTAATTCGCGTCGCTCCAGGCAAGTATATTACTTTCTTCGTACTTTTTCAAAGGCGCAGATATGTTCCCCCTACGAAGTTTCAAATGTCAAAGTATTTATCCCCTATTAATTTTAAAGTACAAGAATGCCTCGTCATCTTTAAAATGCACATTACTCGATCTTATTGCTTGTGGTACTACTATTTGTGTCGCCAAATATATTTTGAATTATCCACCTCTATTGAAATGTGACATTGGGCCTTCGGGCAATTTACGGACTATTGTGCCTTTGGGCAATTACGGATCATTGGGCCTTCGGGCAATACGGATATGGGCCCGCGGGGCATTTACGGAATGTTAGCCATACGGCTAACATTGAACTACGGTTTGACTTATGGACACTTGGGTGGGGTAGTCTAGTGTAGTAGAGGCTGGAAAGCTGGATTGCACTCGATTGGTGAACTTGACCGACACCTGGTCGGGTCGGTGAGTATATTGTCACGGGTAGCTCACGTTGACTTGGGTGTGATGCTGGTCACCTCCCCCTCAGACACTGGGCTTTGTCACTAGATAGGAGATTGATTGACTGATTGATGCACCCCTTTTTACCTCTGTTGATGCTATAGAGTAACCTGCTAAAATTATTGCCACGATTAATTATTGATGTACACACTACACCGTCATGACTATTGCTGTGCACACTACACTTTCTATACATATTGCTGTACGCACTACACCCGTTATACTTATTGATGTGCACACCACACTACTCATGCTCACTGCTTGCACACTACACATTGTTATGCCTCTTGTTTCCACATGCTACTTTGTATCATCTTTTTGAAATCATAATGCGCCTCTTCCCTAAACTTTGTGAACTATATTAAATCTTGCCGAGGGTCTTTTTATTTCTAACGTTTCTAAATCTTGCTGAGCGACCCTCGCTGACGTATATTTCCTTTTTTGTGAAATATACGATAGGTTTTGAGCAGAGTTCACCAAAGAGTTCATTTTGGAGATTGAGCAGGAAGACCAAAAGAGCCAAGAGCACGAGATCCACTACTGAAGACGACGGACACTGCGCAGCTTGCTGAAGCTTTAATAATTGTTGTTGTAATTTCTTTGTAACTGTTGTAATGGCCATGCTAGGCCTTTTAATTTTTGTGTACATGTAATCTGGAAAAGTTAAAGTATAATGATGACATTATTTTGTTGTTCTGAATATTCGCAAGCAAGAACCTGACAAGTAGTCATACACAGACGCTTATTGGGTTGGGGCTTCACCGCTCCAGCCCAAGCGGGCCCGTTCATGTCCTCGCTCCCAAGTATAATGGGAAGCTGGGCGTGACAGGTTTTAGTGGTGGCCCATGCAGGTCTTGCTCTCCGCGAAATACTCGGAACAATATAGATGTCATTATTAACTAGACTGTCTTGATAAATCTAGTACGCAAATGTTTACCTTGTTTGTTTGCAGCATGGCAGGAAGACGTAACACTCGACGAGGATCCGGAGCTGCTGGAGCCGGAGAGGACGACATTCGACAGATGCTTGGAGTCATGAGAGATATGTTGGAAGTTCAACACCATTTAGTCCAGCAAGGACGTCAGGCTGCGCCAGCCGTACCAGTTGCACCAGCTCCGGGGGCCAAGCAGTTCAGAGAGATGCGTCCAAAGAGCTTCTCCGGACAAGAGGGTCCGCTAGCGGCCGAAGAGTGGCGTCAGAGCACTGAGGATGATTTGGGCCTTGCCCGAATCAATAAAGATGAATGGGTGGAGCTTGCCAGGAAGCAGTTGACAGATAATGCCCGCAACTGGTGGACTACGGAAGAGGCCAGGCTGACCAAGCCGATTTCTTGGGATACCTTCTGCAAGAGGTTCGACGCCCAGTACTTTCCCAAGTCTGCGAAGCGAATGATGGAGATTCGTTTCATCAACCTGGAGCAGGGCTCTATGACTGTTGATGAGTACGAAGCCGAGTTCACGATGCTGAGTCGCTATGCTCCTGCCATGGTGAAAGATCCTGAGGATTGTGCACATCGCTTCCTACAGGGCCTGGATCTAGACATCCAGAGTGTGCTATCCAGGAATACATTTTCCACTCATGAGGATGTCCTAGTAGCTGCGAAGAATCAGGAGCGGATCGCCAATCAGAAGAAGGCGCGTCAGGCAGGCAAGCGTCCGCAGGAGCCGCCAAGGAACTATCTCCGACCAACTCAGACCACCGATTTCAAGAAGCCTGCAACTCCAGTCGACCCCAGATTTACAGTGGTATGCTATCATTGTAACCGGGTTGGGCACGTTAAGAAGGATTGTCGCGTGTTGCTGAACCAGTGCTTGGCGTGCAGAGCACCTGATCATATTGCCAGGAACTGCTTTCGTCACGCTAGCAACTCTGCATCTGGATCGACTCAATAGGGACCATCTTTAGCCCCTCAGCGTCAGGTTCCTCCACAGGCCAACCCCGAACTTAGTCAGCGCCAAGGTTACTCTATGGTCGCTGAGGAAGTTAGGGACGACGAGCCAGTGATGAACGGTGACGTTTGAACCCCGACCTATTATTGCACTTAGTGATTCATATCTTGTGCTTGTCTTTGTTTGTCGCTACTTAGTTGCATGTTTTCTACTATTACTATTTCACCTACTTTTCTTGGTTATATTCTAGCTATTTTTTTGATAATAATTGATTTGATCGTAGACCCTCTTCATTTCAAAAAGTTTCCTTTCCCCTATTTGTCTCTTCCTTCATTGTTACCTTGACCCTTCATCTATCAGGCTTTTCCTCGATCATACCTAGCTTAAGAAATTCCGAGGACGGAATTTTCTTTAAGGTGGGTAGGATGTAACAACCCGTTTTTTTATCGCTACATTTATCCGTATTCCTCTCGTATAATTTTTTCCCGTATCCATTGTTCGACGTATCGTACCCACTTCTAACTCTTGTATGTTAGCTATTAACGTCATTATTTTAAACTGCAAATAATTATTTGCAGAATATCTTTTATAATTAGTTTACATTTTCAAAATTCGAAATTTGGATTCGAAATTCAAATTAAGCCTTCCTTTTATAAACTCTTTTAAAAACCTATATTGATTGACCCTAATTACCCCCCTTTCATAACATGTTAATTTCCTTATTTCAAACCCTTCCTTTTCTGCCACCTAATAATTAAGATTGATGAGCACTTATCTCTTCTAATAAAACCTATTTTCAAAAGCTTCCCTATTTAAACATGTATTCATTAGCCCTTATTTCCATTATTAATCCTATTAATAATTTTTTTTAAATCCCCTTCCTAATATCCTCTATCCAGATTTACCCCAGCCACACCCAACCGTACACTCACGCACACAGATAACACGCCAAGGAGAAAACAGTAGAAAACATTTAAAACCTAGAACCTAAGCTAGCCTAGTCATCAACACACACACAGCCTATAACGTATAAAAAAAGGAGAAAACAAGGGAGAGACTTTTAAATAACCGTACGTTTCTTTACTCCCCTATTAAAACCTAAGCATATACCCACCACGTACCCTTAGGACCCATACTCTTTGTACAAAAACCTAAGGCTAACAACCCTAAAGCAAGCTCTATAAACCCAAACTGTGTAACTCTAGAAAACCACACCCTCTTCGTACAAGCCCAGCAACCTAACCTCAATCCTAGGGCTTTCATTTTCACCCTACCCTCGACTAGCAGCCGCCTCCTTCACCTCGCCCTGCTCTCCCCTCGCGCCGGCGACGTCATCCACCCACGCCACCCGCGGCCTCTCCCGAGAGCCCACGCCCAGCCTACCCTCATCCGACCTCGCGACACCCTCTCCTCCCCTCCGTTCGACAGCCGCCGGACCCCCACCTTCCTCTTCCTCCCGTATCACCTCACCCCTCCTTCGGCGTCCGCATCTTCCGACAGAAGCGCGCCTCCCTCGCCCTTCATCTCGCCGTTCTCCCTGTCCGCTGTGCCCTCTCCCGGCCACCAAACACCGCGCCCGTAGACTCGCCTCCGACTGCAGCTCCTCTCATCACCGACGGTGAGTTCGCCCGCAACGACAACCGAGCCCCTCGCGACGACTCCTCCGACCACCGGACCACCCCCTTGCCTCCCTTCGAAGAACGCCATCCGCTGCTTTCTCTGCAGACACACGAAGGAAGCGAAACCAATCATGCAAGTATTTTTATCCGCTGCTTTTTAATAATGACGTACGTTTATCTCCTATATGAAGGTTATAATTATACTCATTAGTTTTATTAATACGTTAGCATGTTATTACGTTAGTTTTGGGGTTATATTGGGATTTTTATGCCATGTTGGTGCTTCTGTATAAAATGCTAAGCAGAATCATTATAATGCTAGGGTAGAAGTTGGGTTTTTATATTATATTAATACTTTAAAATGACACTTTATACTTAAATATGTTGACAGTAATTACTTTCACGCATACTAGTTTATAACATTAGTTTTATAAGTTAGGTTATATGATGTCAGTTAGTGGGTTTGGCAGCATGTTATTTTATATACGTATAAGTTATAATTTTACAAGCAGTGCACACAAAGATTACAGTATGTAAGAGTTCAATGTCGTTTTACTTAATTAAGAACTTATGGCTTGTTATTACGAATCCGATCTCGCAGATAATTCCATGTGACTCACTATAGATCGCGTGGTCACCTAATTCGCGTCGCTCCAGGCAAGTATATTACTTTCTTCGTACTTTTTCAAAGGCGCAGATATTTCCCCCTACGAAGTTTCAAATGTCAAAGTATTTATCCCCTATTAATTTTAAAGTACAAGAATGCCTCGTCATCTTTAAAATGCACATCACTCGATCTTATTGCTTGTGGTACTACTATTTGTGTCGCCAAATATATTTTGAATTATCCACCTCTATTGAAATGTGACATTGGGCCTTCAGGCAATTTACGGACTATTGTGCCTTTGGGCAATTACGGATCATTGGGCCTTCGGGCAATACGGATATAGGCCCGCGGGGCATTTACGGAATGTTAGCCATACGGCTAACATTGAACTACGGTTTGACTTATGGACACTTGGGTGGGGTAGTCTAGTGTAGTAGAGGCTGGAAAGCTGGATTGCACTCGATTGGTGAACTTGACCGACACCTGGCCGGGTCGGTGAGTATAGAGTCACGGGTAGCTCCCGTTGACTTGGGTGTGATGCTGGTCACCTCCCCCTCAGACACTGGGCTTTGTCACTAGATAGGAGATTGATTGACTGATTGATGCACCCCTTTTTACCTCTGTTGATGCTATAGAGCAACCTGCTAAAATTATTGCCACGATTAATTATTGCTGTACACACTACACCGTCATGACTATTGCTGTGCACACTACACTTTCTATACATATTGCTGTACGCACTACACCCGTTATACTTATTGATGTGCACACCACACTACTCATGCTCACTGCTTGCACACTACACATTGTTATGCCTCTTGTTTCCACATGCTACTTTGTATCATCTTTTTGAAATCATAATGCGCCTCTTCCCTAAACTTTGTGAACTATATTAAATCTTGCCGAGGGTCTTTTTATTTCTAACGTTTCTAAATCTTGCTGAGCGACCCTCGCTGACGTATATTTCCTTTTTTGTGAAATATACGATAGGTTTTGAGCAGAGTTCACCAAAGAGTTCATTTTGGAGATTGAGCAGGAAGACCAAAAGAGCCAAGAGCACGAGATCCACTACTGAAGACGACGGACACTGCGCAGCTTGCTGAAGCTTTAATAATTGTTGTTGTAATTTCTTTGTAACTGTTGTAATGGCCATGCTAGGCCTTTTAATTTTTGTGTACATGTAATCTGGAAAAGTTAAAGTATAATGATGACATTATTTTGTTGTTCCGAATATTCGCAAGCAAGAACCTGACAAGTAGTCATACACAGACGCTTATTGGGTTGGGGCTTCACCGCTCCAGCCCAAGCGGGCCCGTTCACGTCCTCGCTCCCAAGTATAATGGGAAGCAGGGCGTGACATTATATTCAAAATACAAGTCTAATAATCTAATACAAAGCAAAAGTTATGAAATTTATCACCAAAGCTCTTCAAATAACCCTTAGATCTCCTTCAAAAATTTCCCTCGGCCTTTTGTATCCAAAGCCCCCAAAAATTACGCACAAATACACTCAGAATATGCCAAAATACGCTCAAAATACGCTCTGGAAATCTCAGAATACGCCTCGGAATACCCTGTATATATAGGATGTGGGTTTGAGTCGACTGTGGATTTGAAATCTGCTGAAATCCATGAAGAAATTAGACTCCACCGCCCGTCGTGAATTTGCACCATCGGATGAACTCGGGATGTAACCCCACGCTGCCACGTGTCTTGGTGGAGTCGGCAGATCCGCTTCGTATTCGCATCTAACATGAATTTGTTCTATGTCATCCGATCAGAGCACGATTGGCTCACACATCGCCACGTGTCCCGAGAAATTGTGTCACGCCCCGCTTCCCATTATACTGATGTAACGACTGGTTTTCTTGTATCTGGATTTATTATGTTATATTATATGTTTTGGTGAATTTTCTCCTTATGTGTGGTTTTCGTCCTCGTAGCTTTCATTTTCGATCGTTTCGTCGTATTTTCTTAGCTTTTTCCGTTGATCGTCGATTTCGGAGTAAGTCATTCGTGACGGGCTTCATATCGGTCATATCTTATTGTTAGATCAAGCCTAGGAGTCTTAGGAATCGATCCCGGAGCTTCGCGCTCCATGTCGGAACTTTTGGTGCTCATTAGCCGGTGTAAGAAGGGGCACCGACCGACTAGATGACGATCCAGTCGGTCGGAAAACCTTCTTGAACCGACTAGTTGGCTTTTTTAATTTCTCAGGAGTTACTGTTTGTCGTTAGTCGGTCTAAGAATGTTGGTCGACCGACTAGGTTGCAAACTAGTCGGTCAGCAATGCTTCTTTAACCGACTAGCTCATTAACTATTTTTGGTACCAGTTACTGTTCACTCTTAGTCGGTCTAAGTTCATCTTTCGACCGACTAGTTTCCAAACTAGTCGGTCAGTAGTTGTTCTTTGACCGACTAAATCTAAATCCAATTTTTGTGCAGGAGTTACTGTTTGGACTTAGTCGGTCTGCGTTGGTCAACCGACCGACTAGTTTCCAAACTAGTCGGTCAGTGGTTGCTCTTTGACCGACTAATCAGTGTTGAAACCCTAATTTCTGGGCAGCCGCCAGCACTTCCTATTTAAACCCCTCCCAAACGTTTTCTTCTTCTTCCTCATGACCTAAAACCCTAGTTTCTCCCCCATTGAGCCCCCTACTACCTCTAACCCTTATTCCTTCATCCCAAGCCCAAAATCCATCATCCAAACCCTCCCTTTACACATTCTACCTCTTATCTTCCTCAAACCATCCCAAATCCACATCAAAACCCATTTCTCCAAACTTCTCCATCCATTTCCAAATCTGAACCCTAGGTTCCCCGGAGCGTTTCTTCCGTTGCCGTGGTTGCTCGGCATCATTCTTCCGTTTCCTATACGGTAATAATCGATCTCTTAATGTTTTCATGACCCGTTGTGTTTTTGTGAAACCCTACTGAAATGAATGTTGTTTTGATGATTGTTTCCCCATAACAGCGACTTCCCCGTAAATTAGCGTCCGTGGGACGAACCTTCGTTGATCGTCATCCTCGGTGCTAGGCAAGTGAAACTTGCCACTTAGGGTTTAGGCCATGTTTTAGGCCATTTGCTTGTTGTAGGCGTAAAAGAGACTAGGCGACGAAATGATACTCGCCTAGACGCAAATTTAGGAACTAGCTTGACAATGAAGCTAGATCCGACATTTATCATGTTGCACAATTACCATGTCATGTTTAATTTCCATTAACGGTACGCAAACTAATTGTCATGTCATTGCATTCTTTAAGTGTTCCCGTGATTGCGTAGCTTCGCTACAATACTCGTGTTCCTGGCTCGTGTTCCAGAAGCGGGCCATGTGTTGGTTGATAGCCAATGCCCGAACTACTTGTTTCCGGCTAGGTGCACCCCTACGCCAAATGCTTATGAGTCGTGAACTAGAATGCGAGCTCCTGTGCGGGGCAACCCTGGCTCATTTACTGAGCTCGTGTGCAGGGACCCTGGCTCATTCACATATGGGTATTGGGGGTAAGAGTTAAGCGGCCAATCAACTGGGAGTCTGCCCGATCAGCAACTGCAGTGGTAAGGCGTAAACTCTGGGTTCTGGGGTAGTGTTAAGCGGCTAATCAGCGTGAATGCCAAACCGTTCAGCTGTAAGGCGTAAACATCTACAAACAACTTGAAACATGACTAGCGAAATGATTGAGATTGTTAGTAGCTTGGCTACTCTTGACTTGTCCCGATAATTGCTCTCTTGTACTTATTGTTTCACCATGTCTTGCTTGAGCACTCATGTTATAACTGCCATGTCATGCATACTATAACTGCTAGGTTGCTAGTTGCCTTACTTTCAGTTTCCTTGCCCAAGTCTTTTAGACTTGCTGACATGTGCCCCTTTACTCTTTTGGGTGACACATGTTAGATCCTGAGCCTGAGTACATTGTAGAGGACGAGGTGTTTGCTGACGCCGAGCCCGAGCCTATGTTTGGCGAGGAGTACGTGGACACTGGGGACCAGTCCTAGTGTCTTCGTTGAGCTTTCCCTTTTGTGTAGACTGCTGTTTGTTGTCGGTGCGTAGCACCTATACTTTGTTACGTTGTCCCTTTTGTTGGCCTTGTTCTGGGCCTTTAGACTCTTTCTTTTAGCCTGGTGGCTTTTCTGGATGTTGAACTTAATTTTCATGTTGGACAAATTATGAGATATGAGATTTTATTTCTGTCTCTCATTGTGTTATTATTGTTGTTTCGTTTGTGGTTACAGGGACCTGCCTATGTTTTATTGACGCTTATCGGGTTTGGGGCTTCACAGCTCCACTCCCGTGCGGACCTTTTCACGTCTCACCTCCATTTTAGGGAAGCGGGACGTGACAGGTTTTGTTGGTGGCCCATGCAGGTCCTCTTCTGTAACTGTGATTATCGAAATGATGATAATAATATTAGAACGTCCAATAAACTAAGTTCGACGTCCGAGTCATAAGCTATGAGTCTAATCTGCTTCGTTTTCTGTGTCATTAGATGGCAGGAAGGCGATTCACCCGTGGTGGAGGTAGTGGTGCGTCCCCTCATGTCGAGGAGCCTGAGCGAGAACCCACCAATGGAGAGATGATGCGGATGATGCTCCAGATGATGCAGGTGCAACAGGGCGTGCTCTTGCAAGTCCAGAATGCTCCACTTGCTCGAGCTGCCCGGGCACTTTCGGATGCCCCTCGCTCCGAGCCGGGAGCGAAGCAATTTCGGGAGCTGGGTCCCGTATATTTCGATGGGTCTGAGGGTCCTCTGGCTGCCGATGAGTGGATTCGGAACATAGAGGATAACTTGAAGATGGCCAAGATCACCCCGGCTGGATGGGTTGATTTGGCGAAGAGACAACTCAAGGATAATGCTCGGAACTGGTGGGATGCGGAAGAGAAGATGCTGGTGGAGCCAATAGCTTGGACTACCTTTAAGTCCAGGTTTGATGAGGAGTTCTTTCCGAAGGCTGCTAGGAAGGAGATGCTGCAACGCTTTATTGACCTGAAGTAAGGGAGCTTGACGGTGGACCTGTACCACCAAGAGTTCACTAGGCTGAGTCGGTTCGCACCAAAGATGGTGCAGGATGCTGATGAGAGGGCTCAGAGGTTCCTGCATGGACTTGCTTTGGAGCTCCAGAGTTTTGTGTCTTCCTCTGATCTGGACTCTTATCAGAAGGTTCTGGTCGCTGCGAGGAGGTAGGAGCTGAACCTGAGTCAGAGGAGAGGACATGTTTCCGGTGCTGGGAAGAGGCATATGGAGCAGGCCAGGGCGGTGGTTAGGCCTGGTTTCAAGCCTAATCAGCCAGCTCAGTTCAAGAGGCCAGGAGGGCCTATTCAGAAGACTTGCCATTTCTGCGGCAAGCCTGGCCACATCAAGGATCAGTGTAGGAAGTTTCTGGGCCAGTGTTTGGTTTGTGGTGATGCTTCTTATGTCACGAAGGATTGTTGGCATGCGAATCAGCTGCGGAGGGTACCTGTTGCAGCACAGCCGTTGCAGCAGCGAGCGTCTGTTCCTGCTGGACGTGGAGCAGCTCTTGTTCCACAGAGGCAGGCTTTTCAGCAGGCTTTTCCGCCAAGGAGGCAGTCTTTTCTGATGACCGCTGTGGAGAGCGAGGCTGTGGATGAGGTTATCGCAGGTAATCCTCAATCTAGCTGTTACTTTCCTAGCTGGTTTTGATTGTTAGATTGTGTTGTTTGCTTGAACATGATTGTTTGCTAGACTAGGGTTTGATTGTTAATTGCTTGTTAGGTGTGGTTTTGGTGTGCACATTTCCTACACGAGTCCTCTTTGACTCTGGTGCATCGATGTGCATTATTTCTCGGAGCTTCGTGGAGAAGCATTCCTTGTCGACGTCCCATCTTCCCAAGAGTTGGAATATCGTCATAGGGAATGGCCTGGTCTCGGTGCATCTTGGTTGCAATTCTTGCTCGTTGGTGGTGTGTGGACATGAGCTTTACGCTGATTTCATTGTCCACGACATCATCAACTATGATGCGGTCCTTGGGATGGATTGGCTTGAGAGCTTCTATGCTACGATCGACTGTCGGAGGAAGAAGGTGGTGTTCGAGATTCCCGGGCATCCAGTATTTGAGTTCAGCCGTGGTAGCAGCTCGCTTGGTCCTGTCAGGTTTCGGGCCAGACCGGTGGAGGTTGTGGCTATGCAGATGGAGTTGGAGAGGCCAGCTGTGGTGCGTGATTTTGATGACGTCTTTCCCGAGGAGATGTCTGGTTTGCCACCTGATCGAGCTCTAGACTTTTCTATTGATCTTGTTCCGGGAGCGTAGCCGATTTTGAAGGCGCCTTATCGTATGGCACCCGTTGAGTTGGAGGAATTGCGGAAGCAGCTGGATGAGCTCTTGCAGAAGGGTTATATCAACCCTAGTGTGTCTCCGTGGGGAGCGCCGGTGCTAATGGTGAAGAAGAAGGATGGTTCGCGTCGCATGTGCGTGGACTATCGGGAGTTGAATGCGGTGACCATCAAGAACAGATACCCATTGCCTCGCATCGATGATATTTTTGATCAGCTTGGAGGTTCGAGGGTGTTTTCTAAATTGGATTTAAGGAGTGGTTACCATCAGTTGAAGGTGAAGAAGGGAGATGTTCCGAAGACAGCGTTCAGGACGAAGTATGGACACTACGAGTTTGTGGTTATGCCTTTCGGTGTAACCAATGCACCCGCAGTTTTCATGAATCTGATGAACATGATTTTCTACGACTTTTTGGATAAGTTTGTCGTTATCTTTATTGACGACATTCTGATCTATTCAAAGTCGGAGGAGGAGCATGCCTCGCACTTGAGGACGGTATTGGAGATTTTGAGGAAGCATCGGTTGTATGCTAAATTTTCGAAGTGCGAGTTTTGGCTGGATAGAGTTGCTTTTTTGGGGCATGTGGTGACTGGAGATGGTATTTCAGTGGATCTCGAGAAGATTAGGGCCATCAGGGAGTGGCCTGTTCCGTCATCTGCATCTGAGATTCGGAGTTTCCTTGGACTTGCTGGTTACTATCGGCGCTTCATTAAGGACTTTTCCCGTATTGCTGAGCCGATGACCAGGTTAACGCGGAAGGATGTACCTTTTGTTTGGTCGGGTGATTGTGTGAATGCTTTTGGTGTTCTGAGGGAGAGGTTGACGACTGCCCCTATTCTTGTTGTGCCTGATCGCAGCGGTGGATTTGAGATCTTTTGCGATGCTTCTGGCAAGGGTCTCGGTTGTGTGTTGCATCAGCACGGGCATGTTGTGGCGTATGCTTCTCGTCAGCTCAAGGTTCATGAGAAGAATTACCCGACGCATGATTTAGAGTTGGCTGCCGTTGTGTTTGCTCTTAAGATTTGGAGGCACTTCCTGCTGAGTGAGAAAGTGAAGATCTTCACCGATCACAAAAGCTTGAAGTATATTTTTACTCAGAAGGAGCTCAACATGTGACAGCGTCGATGGTTGGAGCTCATGGTGGATTATGAGATTGATTTGCAGTATCACCCTGGCAAGGTGAATGTGATTCCTGATGCGCTGAGTAGGCTTCCAGCGGTGATGATTTTGACCTCGCAGTGGAGATTGCAGCAGGATTTTTGCGAATCTGGTGTTGAGATTGTTCTTCCTGGGGAGGCTCCTTCGTTGATGTGTATGCAAATACAGTCGACGATTGTGGATCGGATCAAGGCTGGCCAGGCTGAGGATCCGAAGCTGGTGAAGATTCGGGAGCAGGTGGAAGCCGGTCTGCGGACTGACTTTTTGATTCATGAGGATGGCTCGCTGAGGTTTGGAGCCAGGTTGTGTGTGCCAACTGGAGATATTAGAGAGGAGTTGATGGTGGAGGCACACAGTTCGCCGTATTCTGTGCATCCTGGTGGCACCAAGATGTACCAGGATCTTCGTCTAAACTATTGGTGGCATGGCATGAAGAGGAGTGTGGCTCGGAGCGTAGCCAAGTGTTTGGTTTGCCAGCAGGTGAAGGCGGAGCATCAGCGTACGGCCGGGTTGCTACAACCGCTTCCGATTCCGGAGTGGAAATGGCAACACATCACTATGGATTTCGTGACTGGACTACCTCGGAGTCCGAAGCAGAATGACGCGATTTGGGTGATCGTAGATCGATTGACCAAATCCGCCCACTTTATTCCGTTCCGAGTGGGACAGTCCACCGAGGCGCTAGCAAGGAGATATATGGAGGTAAATTCTTTTACTCTCCGTTTTTATTTCCTTTTCCTAGTTTAGATAGTGATGTAACGTGAATCGTGCAGGAGGTCGTACGACTTCACGGAGTCCCCGTGAGTATCGTGTCGGACAGAGACACGAGGTTCACATCTCAGTTCTGGCAGAGTTTGCAGAAGAGTTTGGGTACGCGTCTGAGTTTCAGCACGGCGTACCATCTGCAGACGGATGGCCAGTCCGAGAGGACGATTCAGATCTTGCAGGACATGCTGAGGGCGTGCATGTTGGATTTCCAGGGTTCGTGGGAGGACCATCTACACTTGGTGGAGTTCTCTTACAACAACAGCTATCAGGCGAGTATTGGCATGGCCCCTTTCGCCGCTCTTTATGGGAGGAAATGTCGATCGCCATTGAGTTGGGATGACGTTGATGATCGTGAGCTGTTGGGACCTGAGATGATTGTGGAGGCCGTGGGCATTGTCAGGAACATTCGGGAGAGGTTGAGGATTGCTCAGGACCGTTTTAAGCATTGGACGGATGCTAAACGTCGTCCTTTGGAGTTTCAGCCGGGCGATCATGTGTTTCTGATGATTTCCCCGAATCGTGGAGTGATTTGTTTTGGGAAGCGAGGGAAGTTGAGCCCGCGATACATTGGACCGTTTGACATTCTGGAGAGAGTTGGTGAGGTAGCTTATCGCTTAGCCTTACCGCCATCTTTGGAAGGAGTTCACAATGTTTTCCATGTGTCACAGCTTCGTCGATACATTAGCGATCCATCTCATGCTGTGGATTTTTCGGAGATTACCGTTCGCCCCGATATGACGTATGACCAGCAGCCAGTGCAGATTCTGGACAGGCGTCAGAAGTCACTTCGGAACAAGGTTGTCAATCTTGTGAGGGTGATGTGGCGACACGGCTCGCCTGGAGAGTCTACTTGGGAGAATGAGGATGAGATGCGAGAGCATTTCCCACTTTTGTTCCCGGACACGTGAGTGTTGGGAAATTCCGAGGACGGAATTTTTCTTAAGTTGGGGAGGATGTAGCGACTGGTTTTCTTGTATCTGGATTTATTATGTTATATTATATGTTTTGGTGAATTTTCTCCTTATGTGTGGTTTTCGTCCTCGTAGCTTTCATTTTCGATCGTTTCGTCGTATTTTCTTAGCTTCTTCCGTTGATCGTCGATTTCGGAGTAAGTCATTCGTGACGGGCTTCATATCGGTCATATCTTATTGTTAAATCAAGCCTAGGAGTCTTAGGAATCGATTCCGGAGCTTCGCGCTCCATGTCGGAACTTTTGGTGCTCATTAGCCGGTGTAAGAAGGGGCACCGACCGACTGATGACGATCCAGTCGGTCGGAAAACCTTCTTGAACCGACTAGTTGGCTTTTTTAATTTCTCAGGAGTTACTGTTTGTCGTTAGTCGGTCTAAGAATGTTGGTCGACCGACTAGGTTGCAAACTAGTCGGTCAGCAATGCTTCTTTAACCGACTAGCTCATTAACTATTTTTGGTACCAGTTACTGTTCACTCTTAGTCGGTCTAAGTTCATCTTTCGACCGACTAGTTTCCAAACTAGTCGGTCAGTAGTTGTTCTTTGACCGACTAAATCTAAATCCTATTTTTGTACAGGAGTTACTGTTTGGACTTAGTCGGTCTGCGTTGGTCAACCGACCGACTAGTTTCCAAACTAGTCGGTCAGTGGTTGCTCTTTGACCGACTAATCAGTGTCAAAACCCTAATTTCTGGGCAGCCGCCAGCACTTCCTATTTAAACCCCTCCCAAACGTTTTCTTCTTCTTCCTCATGACCTAAAACCCTAGTTTCTCCCCCATTGAGCCCCCTACTACCTCTAACCCTTATTCCTTCATCCCAAGCCCAAAATCCATCATCCAAACCCTCCCTTAACACATTCTACCTCTTATCTTCCTCAAACCTTCACCAAATCCACATCAAAACCCATTTCTCCAAACTTCTCCATCCATTTCCAGATCTAAACCCTAGGTTCCCCGGAGCGTTTCTTCCGTTGCCGTGGTTGCTCGGCATCATTCTTCCGTTTCCTATACGGTAATAATCGATCTCTTAATGTTTTCATGACCAGTTGTGTTTTTGTGAAACCCTAATGAAATGAATGTTGTTTTGATGATTGTTTCCCCATAACAGCGACTTCCCCGTAAATTAGCGTCCGTGGGACGAACCTTCGTTGATCGTCATCCTCGGTGCTAGGCAAGTGAAACTTGCCACTTCACTTACCACTTAGGGTTTAGGCCATGTTTTAGGCCATTTGCTTGTTGTAGGCGTAAAAGAGACTAGGCGACGAAATGATACTCGCCTAGACGCAAATTTAGGAACTAGCTTGACAACAAAGCTAGATCCGACATTTATCATGTTGCACAATTACCCTGTCATGTTTAATTTCCATTAACGGTACGCAAACTAATTGTCATGTCATTGCATTCTTTAAGTGTTCCCGTGATTGCGTAGCTTCGCTACAATACTCGTGTTCCTGGCTCGTGTTCCAGAAGCGGGCCATGTGTTGGTTGATAGCCAATGCCCGAACTACTTGTTTCCGGCTAGGTGCACCCCTACGCCAAATGCTTATGAGTCGTGAACTAGAATGCGAGCTCCTGTGCGGGGCAACCCTGGCTCATTTACTGAGCTCGTGTGCAGGGACCCTGGCTCGTTCACATGTGGGTATTGGGGGTAAGAGTTAAGCGGCCAATCAACTGGGAGTCTGCCCGATCAGCAACTGCAGTGGTAAGGCGTAAACTCTGGGTTCTGGGGTAGTGTTTAGCGGCCAATCAGCGTGAATGCCAAACCGTTCAGCTGTAAGGCGTAAACATCTACAAACAACTTGAAACATGACTAGTGAAATGATTGAGATTATTAGTAGCTTGGCTACTCTTGACTTGTCCCGATAATTGCTCTCTTGTACTTATTGTTTCACCATGTCTTGCTTGAGCACTCATGTTATAACTGCCATGTCATGCATACTATAACTGCTAGGTTGCTAGTTGCCTTACTTTCAGTTTCCTTGCCCAAGTCTTTTAGACTTGCTGACATGTGCCCCTTTACTCTTTTGGGTGACACATGTTAGATCCTGAGCCTGAGTACATTGTAGAGGACGAGGTGTTTGCTGACGCCGAGCCCGAGCCTGTGTTTGGCGAGGAGTACGTGGACACTGGGGACCAGTCCTAGTGTCTTCGTTGAGCTTTCCCTTTTGTTTAGACTGCTGTTTGTTGTCGGTGCGTAGCACCTATACTTTGTTACGTTGTCCCTTTTGTTGGCCTTGTTCTGTGCCTTTAGACTCTTTCTTTTAGCCTGGTGGCTTTTCTGGATGTTGAACTTAATTTTCATGTTGGACAAATTATGAGATATGAGATTTTATTTCTGTCTCTCCTTGTGTTATTATTGTTGTTTCGTTTGTGGTTACAGGGACCTGCCTATGTTTTATTGACGCTTATCAGGTTTGGGGCTTCACAGCTCCACTCCCGTGCGGACCTTTTCACGTCTCACCTCCATTTTAGGGAAGCGGGACGTGACAACTGAGGAGCGAGGACGTGAGCGGGTCCGTATGTGCTTAAAGCAAAGAAGTACTTTTTTCTTTCTTCCTTCTTTGACTTAAGCACAATAAGCGTCTGTGTGATAAGCCTGGTAGATTCTTGCTTGCGAATATCAGAACAACAAAGAATGTCTTTATTAAACTTCAACAACCAGATTACATGTACAAAAAAGAATTAAGGCCTAGCATGTCCATTACAGATAGTTTCACAAAGTGGAAGAACACCTGAATAAAATACAACAACAATATCGATAGTCTTATTGCAGCGCTGCGAAAGCACGTCGTTCCTCAGTGGTGGGTCTCAGCGTCTTGGTACTCCTGGTCACTCTGCTCAGTCTCCAAGTAACTCCTTAGTGAACTCTGTCTCAAAACCTAACGTATATTTCACAAGATAAATAAGGAAATATACGTCAACGATGGTCACTCGGCAAGTTAAAAATGTTAGAAGATAAACCCTCAGCAAGATAATAATAAAGTTTGCAAATGCTTTTTAAGGCGCGAAAAACACAACGGTGCACAATTAAGCAAGGTATAGTAGCGTAAGAAAAACATGCAAGTGTAGCAAAGTGTGGTGTACAAAGTAATGATCATGCCATGTGTAGTGTGTAAAGTAGTGAGCAGGCAAAGTGTAGTGCACAAAGTAGCGAATATGGCAAGATGTAGTGCGTAAACATGGCAAAGTGTGGTATGCAAGTGGTGAGCATGGCAAGTGTAGTGTGCAAAGTATTAGGCATGGCAAGACAAGTTAGCATGTTACACATTTATAATAGCAATAGCAGAAGTAAGAAAGTGCGTCATTCAATCTCTTAGTCTAGTGACAAGCCCAGTGTCTGAGGGGGAAGTGACTAGAATTACACTTAAGCCAACGGGAGCTACCCGTGGCTTTATACTCACCGACCCGGCCAGGTGTCGGTCAAGTTCACCAATAGAGTGCAACCCAGCATTCCGACCTCTACTACATTGGACTACCCCATCCAAAGTGTCAATGTGTATCCGCATAGTCCAATGTTTGCTGTATGGCAAACATTCCGTAAATACCCCGCGGGCCCAATATTCGTAATGCCCGAAGGCCTAATAGTCCGTAATTGCCCGAAGGCCCAATAGTCCGTAATTGCCCCGAGGCTTAGTTTCACAATTTATTAGGGTGAACAACTAGAGATGAGGTGACACAAATAATGAGCAGCATGCTATAAGGGCATTGTATGTATAAGTAAAAAATGGTCAATACATTAGATGGTTCTCATTATACTGCGAACATTGTAGTTAACACATTAAAGGTGAAAGCGAGTCAAACATTTAATTGAAAATTTTCACCAAGTATTGAATTAGTAACAAACATGGTAGTTCAGTACCTTTAAGAGTTATAAGTGATAAATACTTGTGCCTTGAAAATTTGTACAAAAAAATAATATACTTGACTGAAGCGATGCGAGTTTTGGGTGTCCAGGCGGTAGCAACGAAAAGGCGCGGTCTATCTGCGTCATCGGATTCGCGTTGTTAAGCTAACAGTTACTAACCAATTAAATAATATTAAATCTAACTAACACACATCATAACTAACATGTATAACATGAAAGTTATAACATACTATATATTATATAAAGTATGTTATATATAATGTTACAACTATACTGTCATATACTAAAACTTATAAAGTACACTACATATTATATGAATTAGTTTATATACTATATAAACTAACTTTAGTTTAATATACTATTCATTCACGCATACTACTCACAGTGTTCGATTTCTTGCTTCTCTTTGTAGCTGTTGTGTTGCGGATGGAGTCGCGGTGTTGGACAACGACGATGGCTTTGGCGGTCGGCTCCGGTCCAGCAGGTATCGTGTAAAAGTGGTGGTTGATGGTTTGGGTGGCTACGGCAAAGTCGGGGAGGGGTGAGTGAAGCTCGCGAGCTCGGGGGTCTGCTGATGATGGGGGAGGTCGGAGAGGAGGTCTGATCGGTGGTGGTTGTCTGGCTGATAGAGGTCGCCAGAATGTGGGTGGTGTTGAGTATTGATTCCCCGGATTTGGTTTTGATGATGAACAAACATAAATATCGTGAACTAACTCTTTGAGAGCGCAGGTATGGAGATCGTCGCCAAAATTCTAAGTACATCTAAAACGACGTCTCAAGACTTCTCAAAGCGCATGATCGCTTGCCTGAAGCTTCGTTGAAGCTCAAGGAGCATTATTGAAGTCAAGAGATTCGGATTGAAGCTTTGAAGATGGTTCGTCTAGCTTATTTTTATAGTCTTCTAGCTTCTTTTCGTAGAATGTTAAGCCTTGAGTAGGACTTACATTATAATCTTCATAACGCTCATAACTTAGAGCTAGGATTATCTTAGAAGCCCATAGAAACTTTCCCGAAGCTTCATGCTTCATTTCGCAGCTTCTAGTGCATCTTAGTTGGTTCAAGAAGAAGAACCAACCGACTAGATTGTCATCTAGTCGGTTAAGAATTCTTCTTGAACCGACTAGATCTCCTTGCTCAATTCAGCCTAGGCACTGTTGACCAATTAGTCGGTCCAAGAAGGTTCACCGACCGACTAGTTGTCAAACTAGTCGGTTGGGAATCCTTCTTAGACCGACTAGTTATACTTTCATTTCTCAGCCTAGCTACTGTAGACTCGTTAGTCGGTCAAAGAACACTCATCGACCGATTAGTTGTGAAACTAGTCGGTTGGAATTTGTTCTTAGACCGACTAGTTCTCCTTGTGATCAGCCTATTAATTTCAACTGCTTAGTCGGTCAAAGAACACTCACCGACCGACTAGTTGTCAAACTAGTCGATTGGCAAGTCTTCTTAGACCGACTAGTTCTATCTCCTGAATTCTCCTATCTTTGTTGTCAACCTTTTAGTCGGTCCAAGAAGAATCACCGACTGACTAGTTGCAAAACTAATCGGTCAGTGATCCTTCTTAGACCGATTAAGCAGCTTCAAAATAGAGCCGTTAGGGCATTTAATGCCACGAATTTTGTGACCGTTTTGTCTCTTCCCTATATATGTTTGAGGGCTTCAAACCAGGGATTTAAGGCTGAAATAAGAGACATTTTCACATCTAAGAGAAGAGCCATTCAACTCTATTTCCAAGCTCTCTCTTCTCACAAGAATCTCTCCTAAACTCCTTGAGCCCTAATTTTCTCAAGAGAGGTTCTCTTCATTGTGAGCTACTTAAGCCAAGAGCTTGATTCAAGGTCACCAACTCCATCCTAGCCTTCGTTCGCTATTCATCTTGGTGGAGCTATGGTTTGGTGACATTCTCTCCTTCAAAATCTTCCTTGCCCTAAAATCAGTAAATTTACTCAAGGCATAGGATTTTGTTGGTAAGTATTTCATTGTTTCATTTACATTGATATTTCAGTTTATCTCTCGGTTGTGAGAGAAGTGTGTGATCCCGGTTTGTGGGAGTCACATTTTCATTTGTGTATGATTTGATCTTGTAGAGGTTTTCTACAAGAATTTCATAGTGCAAATTTGAGTTAGAGGATTCTAACTCAAGTAGCCGGAGGGGATCCGGTTGTTTGGGACGTAGGATCATCGGGATCAAGTCGGGGAGACTTGGGTGGATCCGAACCCGTTATATCGTTTGTTTGTGTTGCTTAATTCTTGTTGTTTGTAGTTATTCCGCATTGTTGTTTGTGTTTGCACAATAATTAGGAATTATACTCTTGATTATTTTAAAGTACTATTCATCCCCCTCTAGTACTTGTGCAGTAGCTATCAGGGCATTACATTTGGTATCAGAGCCAAGTTCATAGCTATGACAAACAATGACTACAGCACCTTCAAGAACCGTGAAGGAGCTTCTTCGGTGATGGAAGGACACTCATCAACTAGGCCTCCTTACTTCAACGGTGCCAATTATGGGTACTGGAAATGCCGGATGGAAACGTTCCTCCGGAGCACTTCACTATGGAGAGCTACGTTGACGGAGTATGTCGAGCCCGCCGAACAAGACTTCGCTAAGTGGACTACCGCAGAGGTCGCCGCGGAGGTAAACAATGCCAAGGCAATGAATGTCTTGCAATGTGCATTGGAGCCCGAAGACTTCAACAAGATATGCACATGTAAGAGTGCATATCAAATCTGGAACTCACTCCGCATCTTGCATGAAGGAACGAGTAGGGTAAGAAACTCCAAACTCACTGTTGTAAATAAAGAATTCAAATTATTTCACATGCAACAGGGTGAGAAGATGAAGGAGTACTATGCTCGCTTCGTTGACATTACCAATGAGTTGGAGGCTCTTGGAAAGACTTACACCCAAAAGGAGAAAGTCTCAAAGATTATTGACGGACTTCCTTCTTGTTGGGAAAAGCGTACCTTCGCCATCGAGGAAGGTAACGATATGAATAAGTATACTGTCGTACAACTAATGGGTACCTTGATGTCCTATGAGGTACGCAAGGACAGTAAACTAAAGATGCAGGACAAGATGAAGTCATACTTGAAGCAAGACGAGCTGAAGAAAAAGGCGATTGCGTTCAAGGCCGCTCCATATACATCTACCGATGATGAAGAATCGGAAGACGAGTTGGACATAGAATCCTTGGCCGATTTGGCAAAGAAGTTCAACCGATTCTTCCGAAAAGGTAAGTTTAGGAATAAATCTAAATTTAGTTCTACTAACGCCTCTGCTCCTTTGTGTTTTAAATGCAACAAGCCAGGACACATCAAGGCAGATTGTCCTCTCAACAAACACAAGGAGAAGTGGAAGGCACCCAAGTACGACAAGTCAAGAAAGTACAAGAAAGGGTACAAGAAAGGGCTTGTCGGCTCATTCACCGACTCCGAAGAGGACTCCTCAAGTGGAGAGTCGGATGATGAACAAGTGGAGAAAGCACACATGTGCTTCATGGCAAGAGAGGAACATGATCAAGATTCCTCCTCCGATGAAAGCTAGGATGAAGGCGAAGAGGTAACTATGGATGAACTTAGATTAGCTAATGAACAAATTTGGTCTAAGTATACTAAATTGGTTAATAGATATTCTAATATTAAAGATGAGCTAACTAGTTTCCAAAGCTCACCTAAGCATATCATCATCATCAACGACACCGTTGTTGAAGGCTTGAGAAATGAGATTGTAAATCTCAAATCTCAACTTGAGCATGTTCATATCGAGGATTCAGAGGAACACGAGATAGCGGATTGGATTTCTCGAAACTCAACTTTGAGTATTGAGAATGAGAATCTCAAGTCTCGTGTTTATGTACTCACATCGCAAGTGTCCATCTTGGACGCTTCTATGCATTCTCTCACCGAGAAGTATGAGTGCACATTAGGCCGAATTAATAAATTCAATAAAGGTAAGGACCATTTGGATAATATCCTAAATGACTTACTTCCGGCTAATCATCACATTGGCTTGGGGTATAAGATGGAAGACTCATCCAAATCGTCCACCACCTTTGTTAGGCCATCTTCCGAAGCCTCAACGAGTGGGAGCAAACACCCCATTGGTAGTTCATCTATCAATGGTGCTTCCACTTCGTACACACCCCCGTTTGGAAAGAAACCCACTTTGGGTGGACCTCCAAAGAAGGGTCATGCATTTATGTACACCAATACTATGCCACGTAGGAACACACCTCCTACTCTACATGTTCACACGTATGATGATTTTTATGCTCCACGTCCACGAGCACATGCACACCAAGTGAGACACACTCACGCACGTGTTCCTCCACATGCATATGTTCAACCACACCATTACTGAAGGATTATCATCATGCACCATTTTATATGATGCCACCACCATTTCATAATGTGCCGTATGCTTATCCACGACATGCATTTCCTAGGCCACCTCCTCGTAGGCCACATGAATCACGTAGACATCAACAACGTATGCATGCTCCCAATAGGAATAGGGCTCCCAAGACATTCACTATTTGGGGCCCGAAGGACACAAGCATGCATGAAAAACAAGCATACATTAATTCTTATTTCATGAATGTAGTGCACAATGATGAGTATATTGGGAAGTCTAAGTCCAATTGGACTTGGCTTCCAAAGGTCTAATCTCTTAGGACCAAATGACCTTGGGTACCATGGAATGATATTTTTTATCTTCAGGTACTCAAGAATAAGAGAAGGAGCAACAAATCAAAATTTAGCTCCAAGAATAACTGGATACCAAAATTATGTTTTCTAGGTTCAATCCACCTTGGGATACCAACTCTACCTACTCCTTGATTTGCAAAGATTTTCATTCAAATGGAGTTGATGGTGCTTAAGTGATGCACCAAAGTAGGGGAAGCTTAATGTTGTAAGTATATTCTTACATTTGGTATCCATGTGTGTTGAATGCATGTTGTCACTTTGTGTTTGAGACTATCTCATGCATATCCTAAGTTTGCATATTATGAAGTTACTATTCATGTTTATGTACATTTTGGCATAGATATTCTTCCCTGAATATATCTTGATGCACTATGACTTCATTAATGCTACCTTCGATTAAATTGTGCTTTCACAAGCTTGTATTCTATTAGCACAATTGGTATGCATGCATGCGATGCTCATGGTAACTTTATTCGTGTATGTCCTACATTGTCACTTTGTATGTAGACTATCTATATTGGATATCTTCTTTTCATGCTCTTGCTTGATGCTAGTTTTGAGCTTATGATATTGTACTTATCCTCCTTATGTTCATGGCATTCCATGCTTATTTTTGACTCATTTAGTGAGTATCTCTTCTGGAATGCATGCTAGTACTATGGTTCTTTTGAACATTGTTTCAATTAGTATCCTAGTGTACTAGAATTGTGTATGCCATACGTTTTATGATGTTTCTATCTTTTTTTGGCACAACACTTTTGCATGATATTGATAGTTGATATTCATATTGTGTTAATCACCTTGTCACCTCACATCGCACACTTCACTTAGATTTGTGATCCTTTTCGATCGATGTTGTGACATTTGGTGTTGTATGTTGTGCACCGATCTGATGATCGTTTATATTTGTGTTAGCAGATGTATACCTTTTGATGTACCATGTTATACACACACACACATACACACACACACACACACATCGTGTTGCCATTTACTTCTGTGTGCACATTATATTTCTTTTTGTCTCTGATGTTGATTTCGTCGCTCGACGATTATATTGATTAAATAGAATTGTTTCTATGAAAACATAGAATTGTTTTCCATGCACTAAATTCACTAAGAATGTTGATATTGAAGAGTATGTTCCATAACTCTATACGTGAAATTGATTTGAGTTTTGATGATTTCTTTTTTCGATTTTCGTCTATGGTCTCGTTGGCACGCTTTGATTTTCTTCGTTATTTTACATTGGTGTCATTTGGACCGTGGTCGTATTCTTCGACTCTCGTGCTTTTATTTTTAGCCATTGTTGTTGTCGTTGATCTCCTCCTGCTCTTTTTACTAATGCCAAAGGGGGAGAGAATTAATAATGACGATGTGCTAAATGATAATTCAAAGCAATTTACCGTGAATCTAATTTGATATGTTAGATTCAGGGGGAGTTAAGATATAAAAATGGATTTAGATCCTAAATTTCAATAATTGGGTTCATATTTTATACTTTCCTCGTCTGCTTGATGCGTATGATTATTATTTAATACGGAATTAACGTGTCATCAATACAGGGGGAGTAAGTAAATTTCATTTGACTCATTATTATTGATTATTATTTATGTTGGTTTGTCATCACCAAAAAGGGGGAGAATGTTGAGTATTGATTCCCCGGATTTGGTTTTGATGATGAACAAACATAAATATCGTGAACTAACTCTTTGAGAGCGCAGTTATGGAGATCGTCGCCAAAATTCTACGTACATCTAAAACGACGTCTCAAGACTTCTCAAAGCGCATGATCGCTTGCCTGAAGCTTTGTTGAAGGTCAAGGAGCATTATTGAAGTCTAGAGATTCGGATTGAAGCTTTGAAGACGGTTCGTCTAGCTTATTTTTATAGTCTTCTAGCTTCTTTTCGTAGAATGTTAAGCCTTGAGTAGGACTTACATTATAATCTTCATAACGCTCATATCTTAGAGCTAGGATTATCTTAGAAGCCCATAGAAACTTTCCTGAAGCTTCACGCTTCATTTCGCGGCTTCTAGTGCATCTTAGTTGGTTCAAGAAGAAGAACCAACCGACTAGATTGTCATCTAGTCGGTTAAGAATTCTTCTTGAACCGACTAGATCTCCTTGCTCAATTCAGCCTAGGCACTGTTGACTAATTAGTCGGTCCAAGAAGGTTCACTGACCGACTAGTTGTCAAACTAGTCGGTTGGGAATCCTTCTTAGACCGACTAGTTATACTTTCATTTCTCAGCCTAGCTACTGTTGACTCGTTAGTCGGTCAAAGAACACTCATCGACCGACTAGTTGTGAAACTAGTCGGTTGGAATTTGTTCTTAGACCGACTAGCTCTCCTTGTGATCAGCCTATTGATTTCAACTGCTTAGTCGATCAAAGAACACTCACCGACCGACTAGTTGTCAAACTAGTCGGTTGGCAAGTCTTCTTAGACCGACTAGTTCTATCTCCTGAATTCTCCTATCTTGGCTGTCAACCTTTTAATCGGTCCAAGAAGAATCACCGACCGACTAGTTGCAAAACTAATCGGTCAGTGATCCTTCTTAGACCGATTAAGCAGCTTCAGAATAGAGCCGTTGGAGCATTTAATGCCACGAATTTTGTGACCGTTTTGTCTCTTCCCTATATATGTTTGAGGGCTTCAAACCAGGGATTCAAGGCTGAAATAAGAGACATTTTCACATCTAAGAGAAGAGCCATTCAACTCTATTTCCAAGCTCTCTCTTCTCACAAGAATCTCTCCCAAACTCCTTGAGCCCTAATTTCCTCAAGAGAGATTCTCTTCATTGTGAGCTACTCAAGCCAAGAGCTTGATTCAAGGTCACGAACTCCATCCTAGCCTTCGTTCGCTGTTTATCTTGGTGGAGCTAGGGTTTGATGACATTCTCTCCTTCAAAATATTCCTTGCCCTAAAATCTTGGTGGAGCTAGGGTTTGGATCTAGGGTTCGCTGTTCATCTTGGTGGAGCTAGGGTTTGGTGACATTATACTCTTGACTATTTTAAAGTACTATTCACCCCCTCTAGTACTTGTGCAGTAGCTATCAGGGCATTACAGGTGGTAGTCGTTGTCGAGTAGGTGGAGGGTCAGGGACGAAGTCTGCAGTGGCAGGAGCTTGGCAGTCGGGGGTGGAGGTTTGAGAGGCTGAGGGGAGAGGGACTGGATTGAGCTCGCCGGAAGCGACGGAGGTCGGAGTCTTTGGGGACTGGAGGCGGTGGTTTGAAGGCAGGTGGAGGTGCTGTCGGTGTGTGTTTAGGAGGCTGAGGGCGATGGAAGCTGTGGTGGGAGGAGGGAGGAAGTCGGATGCAGGCTTGGGGAGCAGTTGGCGGGCTGTCGGAGGGAGAGTGTTGTATGGGCGGATCTTGAGGGCGGTGGCATGGAGGAAGGAGGCTGACGGTGGGAAGGAGGTCGATGGGCGTCGGAGTGAGGGTCGGATGCTTGGAGGTTGGGAGATGGCAGTCTGCGGCTTGTGGCCTGGCGGTGAGGGTCGAAGGCGGGTGTGTGGTGGACGACGAGGTGAATGGAGAGGGCACGGTCCGGTGGTCGGAGGTTGCTGGGGTCGTGGGTCATCGAAGATGGTAAGGTTAAGGGCGAGCTGTTGTTGCGGGGGTTTTGGGCGCTTAGGTCACCGGAGGAGAGCGACATGCGTGGGCGCTGAGGAGATGAAGGGTGCGGCGACGTCGGCCTGGGGGAAGTGGCAGAGCAAAGTCGAAGGGAGGCGATGAGGTACAAGTTTGGACATGGGGAGAGAGAGGTGCGACAGTCAGAGAATGGGGGGTTGCGGGGGTTGTTTGAGTTTCGAGAGAGAGGGGAGTTTCATTGCATTGGGTTTTATTGTAAGGGAGAGAGTGACAGAGTTAGGGGAACGTGGGTGATGGGAGGTGACGTGAGAGGTGGGGGGAGTTGCACCTGTTAGAGAGAGAAGTGGGGGGTTATGATCTTAAAGAATTAATTAGTTAGGATATGTATTGATTAGTTATTAAGTTAGGATATTTTACTTATTATTATTTTAAAATTTTTGCTTTAAAACTCAATACGTACAGAATTGTTTTTTTCTTTGTTTTAGATTTTATTATCAATTAAAACCTTGAATTAACAGATTTAGTTAAATAAAATGTTGATAATAATAACAATCAGATTATAACAACTCTACCCCTTAGCATCCAAAAATTATAAACAATATACCTGGGCGATCGCACCTCTGAAAGGGTCGTGAATACGAGGTCAGGTCTCAAGTCTAAGCTATGGATAATATATCAAAAATCAAAGTGCAAGAAAAAATACAGTCCAATACATCAATGGGGTACGTACGAAAATACATACGCCGGAAATGTGGCCGTTACAAATTGCCTCCAGCCCGTACGCTGGGTTGGATCTGAGTCCTAGTCGGGGTGAATCTGAGTTGTCGGATGGGGATCGACGCTCCACAAGCAGCCACGTCGCTAGGCTACCACGATCATTGGATAAGAGCAGGGAAACGACGGGATGCAGCCACATGGCCAGGCGATTAAGCAGGTGTGTGTACGGCGAATGTGCACCCGTATAAATAGTGTATTTTATCCATACTTCTTCATTTAAATGGTATTTTGTCTTCAAAAATGCATATAATATAGCACAGTTCCCACAAAAATATGGAAAAATAGCCGTTGGAATTGTAAAATTGAGATCTTAACCTGAAAAATATGAGAATACAAAAATAATCAGTACAATGGTATTTTTGCATAGATCAAGAAATTACCGTTATAATTATTAATAATCTAAATACACTTGTATTATCGGCCAAATACGCATCATATTTACACAAAATGATAATAAATGAGGGGTTAAATATGCAATATTTACCCTGAATCACTATCTCGCCTCAAGGGGTAATGGACCTGACAAATGCTTGGGGGGGCACCACCCTGATCTTCTTCTGTGGTAGCTCAACAGACGTCCCTTTATCTACTTGTCCCTTCCCCTTCAGCAGGTGTAACACCCCGCTTCCCAAAAGACACCGGAAGCGAGAACGTTACGAGGTCCGCATGAAATGGAGTGGTGAAGCTCGAGTCCAATGAGCGTCCGTGATAAAAACAACAAGGTAGGTCCTTGCATGCATTTCAGAACAATAAAAAACATTCATAAAATTAATGCCACATCCAGAAAAATGTCCATACACGAAATAAAGCGAAAAGCCACAGCTGGGCCAAAGTAACTACAAAGGAAACGTACACTAAGCAAGGTACTTATAGCAAAACTAACGAAAACGACAACGGCGCATGTCTCTAGTCCTCTGCAGGGAGTGACTCGGCATCAACAGCAAACTCCTGGCTCTCTAAGTCAGGCGTCTCAAAAAGATCCTCCTGGTAGTCTGGCTCGGGATCTGACATACATCCAAAAACATGAATGTATGTCAGCAAGGGTCTGCAAGTAAAGGTCAGAAACCCAAGGCAAGGTGTACAAATAATATTGAATTATGAAACATTAATAGTCTTATACAAGATGTCAGCAACAAGTTTTAAGCATGGAAATTTTTAAACGAGGTAAAGTAAAGCTTTTCTAACATGGCAGTCCTAAACAGTTTAGCAACAGCTACGACTGTAGATCTGAACGGCGCGAAGGCTGAAGGGAGAAGGGGCAGCAGCAAGGAGGCTGCGGCGGCTTCGCTGAGCAGGAGGGAATGGCAGCGGGGGGTCTAGGTGGCCGGAGGAGGGCCTGGCGGCAGACAGTCGGTGTGAGGGGCTTACAGGCAGCCGGAGGGAGTCTACCGGTGACTGGGAGAGGGGATGCGGTGGGTCTGGTCTGGGAGAAAATGGCCGGCGGCCTGGGGATGCGCTGTCGACGTGCGGTTGCGGGGAGGAGCAACGGGGTGCAGCCTCTTGGGTTGTTGAACGGAGTGAGGGAGGAGGGTTCCCACGTGGAAGAAGATGTGCTTGGGGTTATGTTCGGCAGGGAAGATGATGGCTAGACGCACGGGGGAGATGATGATCGGAGGGATCACCAGAGAGGAGTGCGTCGAACTGGCCTTGTGCGTGTAGGAGAGGGAGCTGGGCGGTGCGGCTTAAGAGGAGAGTGAGAGAGTAGGGTTTGTGATTGAACCGAAGGACACGCAAGGAGCACGCCTTCCACTCCCAAGCGTAGGAGCGTCAATGCAATAAAATATAACCGATGAGTACGGGGTCGGATCACAGGGACAAGTCGTTCTACATTCACAAAATTGATCGATAAAGAAAGGAAAAGCGTAAGACAACCACCTCAACTAACGGTGATGGAAGTGGGAAAATGTGAGGTGAATCTCAATCCTATCTAAATTAAGTAGGTTAGAGAACCAAAGGAGGAGTTAGGATAGCTAGGCGAGAAGCATGGGTTGTGGGTACACTAAGATTGGCGTCAATCAAGTCCAAATACCTCAAATAACTCAATTGGTCATCCGGCTAAGGAATCCCAATCGGAAATTTTATCATTAAAGAACACCACAATTTGCAATAGAGATGGATGTATCGTCGTAGCACAAATCAAATTTACACATGGTCTCTTCTCAAAGAGTGCCCACTTGGGTCTTAGCCAATTAAAATGTGCCCCAATAATCACCCAACATTAACATGATAATAGGCAAGAGGTAATTAGAACTAAAATTAATAACCAATCCAGATGAATCACAACCCAAGCAATTTTCACTACTCAATCATACTAAACAAGATGGAAATTCATACAAATTCTTCTCAAGTTTCATACAAATGAGAGATGCAAGATACAAAATGGGAAAAGAAGGATTTCACCCAAGATCTCTCCAAATGAAGACTCCCGTCCACCTTAGCACCTCCTCCAATCTTTCATCATCCTCACATGGCCTCCAAGCCCTAACCCTAGCGTTGGGGAAGAAGGATGGGCTCAAAACCCCCAAAATCCCAAGGTCACGAGCCTTGGTTGGATCCACCGATTTCCCTATTCGAATCCCTAAGATACCCCTTAAGCACATCAATTCCACAAACTGTGGGCATGATCTCAGTACAGGTTATCTAGGGATTCGGTAGGATCGACCGAAATACTCCCCTAAATTCCTAATTCAACGTAGAGATTCAGATCTATGTCTCCCCTGGGATCTTAGGGCTAACCCATCAACCCTAGAGAGATCTACTCACTCATTGCAATATTCACGAATAAAAATGCAACTTTTAGAGACGAAGACATCATAACAAATCGATGGAATAGAAATAGAAGACTTACATCGAGAGATAGATAAAAATTGCGATTTATAGATCCAAAGAAATTTCCAGATTCTAAGAGCGCCAGAAGAACGAAAAAAAATTCCAATCCCAAAACGATCAAACAATATTCAAAAGTTTAATCTAAAAACTTAACAATTAATCTCTCCCAGCTCTGCTCTCCAAAAATATTCTAAAAACTCTAAAATGAATCGCCCCCTTCAATCGACGTCCGCTCCCAGCCTTCACACTGCTCAGATCGCCCCGAAACCGCTCCAAAAAATGTTTCCAAAAATAGCCTCAGCATTCTCGACCGAGTATTGACTCGGTCGAGCAATGCATTGCTCGTTCGGCCGCTCGGACCGAGCAGCTGTGCTGCTCGACCGAGCTTGACAGGGAATCGAAAGTCTCCAAAATCCTCACTCTGTCTGCACTAGCCAAGTCAGCTCAGCTCGATCCGAGCAGAGGCTGACTCGATCACTGAAGAGTTGCTCGGGACATGCACTGGATTGCTTCAGCTTTGGGAGGAAAGGTTGCTCGACCGAGCAGATGCACTGCTCGGTCCGAGTGATCCCCGTAACTGCTTGTTCTTCTCATTTGCATCTGCTCGGTCCGAGCATCTGTACTGCTCGATCGAGCAGCCTGGAAAATCATCTCCTGAGGCTGTTGAAGCTCCTCTCTCCTCCTGCTCTATCCTCCACTCTTCCCGAGGATCCCAGAACATGGAGAACTCCTGTAGGGCTTCACCAATGAGCTCACGGGCGTGTCGGATGTGTCCATACCCAAGTCGGGTCCTAAATCGCTCCAAAATCCCTGAAAACTCATAAAACCCTACGAAACTCAAATATAACATCAGAAACGCGATATCGTAGGAAAATACGGGATTTGGATGCGAAAATGGCATGGAATGCAATGTAATGATGATATGAAAATGGTGGAAAATATGGACACATCAAAATCCCCCAAGCTTACCTCTTACTCGTCCTCAAGGAAGATGAATACTAGGTACGCCGGGAGGAAAACAAAAAGAAATAAGAAATAAAATTAAAAAGGGAAGAGAATAGAAGTCAATGGAGGGTGCTAAGGATGCTCGGTCAGATCTCAGGCCTAAGTAGTAAATCACGATGCTCTGAATAATAAATATACATGCTACTGGCAATTTCTAGTTTTACAGATCATATGTCTAGCATGCAATACAGGAAAAGGATAGGGATCTATTGAAATAACGCCATCAATTCATATCAATCACATGCAATCCATAGAGTCTAGTATAGAAAAGTTGGCAATGCCCTTTTCAATCACAGATACACAAGGAGCATACAGAAATCACACAACATGCGATAGAGAATAGAAAAAAGTCATGCCATTCAGTTATTCATTTCGATTCACGAAAAATCTTCAAAAACTAAAGCATTTCGTAAAGTTTAAGTATTATTAAATCTCCCCGTTATGCACTGTCTCCACTCTAATGTCATGCTCACTCATGTGATCAGTTGGTTTACCCCCCCCCCCCCCCCAAGCTTAGCTTGAGGCGTCGCATCTAGGAATATGATATGAAATTTTTCTTTTTCTTCCAAGTATATATGATAGCTTCTAATGAAAGGATACAAAACAATTTTCATTCATTTTCTTTCTTTTTCTTTTCTTTTTCATACATGAATATATACACATTTTTTCTTTCTTTTTTTTCCTTTTCATTTAGAAGCTATACTTTTTCTTTTTGGGTTTGGGAAGTGAGATGCGGTAAAGATAGCTATGGAAGATAGCTGTGGGGGTGTAACCAACTGATATGTAGAGAAATATATATGTATGTGGAGAAAGAAAATAGTATATCTCTCGGTTCACTCATAAGAGGTGCACAACGGTTTGATAAAATAATACCCTAACTAAACTCAAAAATAGCATGGATATTTTCATTTCTCTAGATAAATACTGAAAGAGCATGTAGTAATAGGCATAATGAAAGCAGGCATGCAAACAGAAGTGAATAAGATAAGCAAAACAGATGCTCCAAGTGTTCTAATGATGCGTGAACCTGGGTGCATTACCCAACATAGTGCATACTAGATACTAATTCATGCATTTGATTTTCAATTCATTTCAAGCATTAAATCAGATAGATCAGCAAAAGAAATGCACGCATATAGATAGTAAAGCTGAAACTACCCTAATATCATGTCATCGAAAGTGAGCATCGTAAATGACTAATAAGGCCACGAGAGGTATCATCATGCGGAACATCCATAGCAAAAAAGAAAGGAAAATGCGGAGGAAATAGGAAAATGAAGAAAAAGAGATGCATGCATGGTAAAAAGCAGAAAATATGATGCAGAATGAGAAAAAGAAAACAACATGGAAAAGTGGTGAAAAATTAAAATAAAAACTGAAATAGGAAGAAAATGTAAAAGAAAAATGAAAAATAAAGCGGTAGCGCTCATCCCCCAAGCTAAACCTAGCAGTGTCCTCACTGCTAAGAAAATGCTAGTATGCGGGAGATGATGCTAAGTATGGTGGGATGGGCGGGGGAATATAAAATAAAAAACTATGCAAAAAGAAAATAAAAACATGATATGATACAATGCTAAATGAAAATGATGCATGAATGGGTCCTCCCCCAAGATATTTGAGTGCAAGGCCCCGAACAGACAGATGGGCTCAATAGGAAAATGAGGGAGGCAAAAATGGGTAAGGACGACATCAAGCAGAGGCACCACCCTATGGGGTGGTGATGGGTCCCTCTGCTGTGGGGCAGATAATGTGGGTGGATCAGGCTGGAGCTCAACTGGTAGGTTGGTGGGGGGGTCAGTGGTGGCAGTGGAAGGCTCAGCTGAATGAAGCACTAGGTCAGACATGGGATCTACTGTGATGTCTCAGAAGTGGGAGAAGAAGGCTCTGCAGAAGCCTGAGGAAGTGGAGTACTGAGTGGTGCAGTGGAAGTCACAGTCGCTGGCCTAGGTGGTGGGGCATGTGCAAGGATCACTGGAGGTGGTCCACGTGTCCTGAGGATGTCTATGATGGATGCCAAGTCCACCTCGACTCGCGAGTGATGTGTCACCGTAGAGCGTACAAAGTCGTCGAAATCTCTCCGTAGGAGAGAAGTCGACTCCTCTAACGTTGTCAGGCGACCGTCAGTAGAACGGGAGTCGGGGGGAGGGCGGGGGACGTGACGGTGAGTCACCACTCTCGTAAATAGCTCACGTGCGGCAGATGCACAGTGCCTAGGGTGGAAAGTAGGAGAGGGTGAGCTGGAAGGGATATCAGTAGCGGCTGAAGAAAGAGCGGTCATCGACATAGAGGTGTAGACAGACGTCGAGACGCTCTCAGTAAAGATGGCCGCTGATGATGACGAAGTGGTGCCGGAGATGGGAACGTGGTGACCTAAAGAGATAGGAAGTGAAGCTATGAGGTCACTGAGAGGTGGAAGAGTGGGGGCATGGTCGTGCTCTGGAGAATCAAGGTCTATAGCATCGTGAGTAGACAGTATGTCGGTGCCCTCCGGTACGAAAACGGTGGATAGAGAAATCTGAGTCTCGGGGCAAGAGGTGGGGACAGTCCCCGAAGACTCGACGACGGTGGAAACGGTGGATACAGAGGTGGTGGTGGAGGCGACTCCAGAGGGTGATGGGTGTGCAGGTGGTACTGGAAGTCCTGCTACTAGGGCCGCAATCTCGTGCAACTCGAACTCAGCGGAGCGTGGCACCGGGTCATTGGCTACTGCCTCGACGGGTGCTCCGGGGGGCTCGAGTACGTGTAGGAGAGGGAGTGGCTCGACCCTAGGAATAATCCAGCTCAGCTGGACGGGAGCAATATGCGTGAGGTGAGGGACTGGAAGCACCATGTGTAGAGTGTGGTGGGTGCCGACAAGATAGGACCAGTGACGAGCCCCGTATGATCGGATGATATGCATATGCTCTAAGATGCCAAGAGTCAAACGAGTGGGTCCAGCAGGGGTCGCCAGGTCGTCGGGAAGGTGGATATCGAGCATCCAGGCAAAGATTGTAATGAATCCGCTGCAGCAGATGTCCATGGCGAAGTAGGTGGTGGCAGTCTGGTAAAGGCAATGACACAACCAGTGGGCTGCGTCAAAAAGCATGAATGGGCAAAGGGAGCCATCTGGGTGAAAGCGTAAAGGTCGGGTCATACCCATAAGGTGGGTAAGCTCTGGAAGGGACATGGTCCCGACCTCAGGCCTGCAGAAAATAGTGGTGGCTAAGTGTTGCTGAGCATAACGAAGGCATGGATGCACGATGCATGATGCCTTCGCCCTGCTAGGGCGGTACTGATCCAGGCCTGAAATACGCTGCCAAAAAGCTGTGGCATCGAATGTGTCAACATCATAGTGTGGAGAAAAGGCGGCTCTGGGCTCGGGGACGGATGGGAAGTGAAAGTAGTCGCGAATCATGGAATGTGTAATGGTGCAATCGTGTTCCATGAGGCGAAAAGTGATGTCGTCACCCGCAGGGGTGCGAGCGAGGGAGCTAAGAGCCTCCAGTGCAATGTGGGAGTAGGTGGGGGCATGGACTCCTAAGAAATGATCGAAACCGATCGTGCGATAGAGGTGATGGACTCCCTGAAGGAGTCCAAGGGAGCGCAGGGTGGGCACGTCTATGAACAGTGTAGGTACGAGACAGCGCTGCGAGAGCCTAACGAAGCGCTCTCGGTGTGCATCGTCTCGGAGCGTGATGTCATAGGTCCGGAGACGTGTAGGTAAAGCGTCCCTGGTGGGAGCGGGGTATGGGGGTGAAGATGGTGGGGCGGATGGTGCTGTGGTGGGAGTGGGAGTGGTAGTGATGGTGGTGGTAGTGATAGGTGTGGTAGTGGTGGGAGTGGTAGTGGTAGTGGTAGGAGTTTCGGTGGTGGGGATGGCTGTGGTGAAGGTAGTGGTGGTCGTGAGGCAGGCACGACGTGGGGGGCGGGAAGAGGATGCACCCGGAGACGGCCTCTTCCTACGAATGGGAGGAGTATTTGCACCTCGAGTGCGAACCATCGTGGCAATGGAAAAGGGGTGTGTCGGTATAAAAATAGATAAAGGGAAGAGTGTACCAAATGCGCGAGCGATGCGAGTGCTGATCGCTCCGGGATGTAACCCAAAGAACGGTTGTAGTTTTACCGCAAGCGCACGGTATAGCGGCGAGCGGGTTATCGAACACAGGGAGGACGAATGACCGTGCTTGTTCCAATCAACCTGGCAATTTAAGAAGAGAGAAATTTACCTTTGGCGATCCTGTCACAATCGTCAGACAAAGTACGGAAATATCAAATCAAATAAAGAACGTCTAGGGAATGGGGAATTCCCGCTACTCACCGTATCTCGTCAATGTGGTTCATTGGTATCAAAATTGCTAGAATAAGATTTTGAATGAACTAGTTGCAACTGAATGTAGAACCAAGCTCACGCTCTCGCGCTGTTGCCGGTCTATAGCTATCCTAGGTTCGGGTCCAATCTCTAGCAAACCCTAGCCTAGGGAAGCTAGCATTAGGATCAACATCATCGTTCAATCGCGCACCAAGCCCAATCTCTTGCAAACTCGGCCCACGACCTAGGTTAGGATAGTTCCTACCCGTCCAATCTCTTGCAAACGGGTATCGGTACGGAATTGCAACCGGGAACCCTAGTATCGGTCCAATCTCTTGCAAACCGATACTACGGAAGTTCGATTCCAACCCAATTCGGATTTCTAGGGTTTCCCATTCGAATTGGGATCCAATCTCTTGCAAATCCCAATCGGTATGAACTCCTAGCTATCCGTAGTAAATCGCTCCCAAACTAATCCCTAATAACAATTCTAGCAAAATTTCCACCAATTCATCACAAATATGAAATTGGGCTTGTAGGGTTCATCCACACGCCCCAAGACGTGGATACTACTCATAATTCATAGCACAAACACAAAAATAATCAATGAAATAAACAAGAGAATTCATCACAATATTGAGATATGCAATAAAAATAGAATTTTTAGAGAATAGAGAGGCAAACCAATGGAGTTCTTCAATTAATCCAACAAAAATCAACTTTTGTCTCCTTTCCAATCACAAGAATAAAGCTAAAAAGTTAATCTAAAAAGCTGTAAAAATCTAAGAGAAAAGCTCTCCAAAACTAGGGTAAAAACAGGGGTCAAATACCCCCCAAAATCGTCCAAAAACTGTGACCAAAATACCCCTGCGCAGCCTGAAATCCGTAATTTTCGCTACAGGCAGCGCGTCGCACTCGGCCGAGTGACAAAAGTCGCTCGGCCGAGTGAGAAACCCTGTAAATTTCCAGTAAGTCTTGATCTTCAGGGGTCTTCACTTCGGGGGCGGCTCGGCCGAGTGAGTTGTCGTCACTCGACCGATGGCTTCTTGGTACTCGGGCGGTCGGGATTATCCACTCGGCCGAGTGGGTCTTCTGAAGCTCAGGCAGCCGAAAAATAGTAAGTTGGCGATTTTTGAATGGCTTCGTCTGGGCGCCACTCGGGCGGACGGGATCTCGTCACTCGGCCGATGTGGTCTCCGTCGCTCGGCCGAGTGCACGTATGAAACGTATCCGATCTGGTCGGCCGAGCGATGTCTCGCTGGTCGGCCGAGTGACTTCTCCACTCGGCCGAGTGGGACACCAAAAATGCCCAAACAGCTTGTTTTGGCCTCCTCGTCGCTCCTGCGACGTCCTTTCTTCTTCCGCTCCTCTCCAACAGAAAAATACCCCTTGGGGAGGTCGTCGGTGACCCTCTGGAGTAAGCGCATCTCGAAATCACTCCAAATCGCTCCAAATCACCTGAAATGCGACAAAAACAACAAATCGTGAAAAGCATCGCAATATCGTCGATATATCGTGAAAAACATGATTTGGGCGATCTAAATGGCATGCAACCATGCGGGAAAAAAGTGTAAAATAAGGAGTGATCAAAATCCCCCAAGCTTACCTCTTACTCGTCCTCGAGGAAGATAAGTAAAAGGCGAACCCGGTGGATTCGGAAAACGAAAACGGCGAAGGATGAAAAATGAAAAGCAGAGAAGAATGAAAAACGAAATGAAAACAAAGAAGAAAGAAAGAAGCGAAGAGGGAAGCTGCTAGATCATTTTCTCAGGACGTGGGTTTCGCTTACTCATATAGCATGTTCCGAATGAAAAATACATGTCAAAGAGTTTTATTTTGATATCATAGTATAATAGTGCAAATAGAAATAGAAAACCCACGAACAACTATATAATCATGAAAAACGGAATAATTTTAGAATTAACATTGTCTGAATCATTTAAAGTGGTTTACAAATCGCAGATCACACACTTTTCAATTGAATGCTTTCTATGAGGAGTATAAGAGTATCACACAATAGAATAGAGAGAATAGAAAAGTGTGGATTTCATGATATGAATGCTAGGCTTAGATTTCTGGATTTCGTAAAGCTAGAAATAATCACACCGAGTATAGAATATTACTTAGCCTAGGTTGTCGTGCAACGTCAAGTAGTCACTCTCTCACACATCAATGGATTCCCTCCCCCAAGCTTATTTATAAGCATGGTGGCATAAAAAATATTAACATCCCCATTTTTATAAAGCTCCAAAAGTAATAAAAATGAACACGAAAAGAGAGAAAAAAGAAAGAAAGTGAGATGGGATCTTTTATTGAGGATTTTTCCTCTTTTCTTTTTCCTTTTCTCTTTTTTTTTCTTTTGTTTTTTTTTGGTATAGCATATATACACAACGATCCCAACTCAAAGAGAGATAACGATATACAAGAATATTTTCTCCTTTTTTTTTGAATTCGGGAAATTTGGAGCTAGGAATTAATAGCGGGGGAAATGCCATATAATAGAATCGCTAAGGGGAGATTCACCAATGATTTTAAAAGTAGAGAAATGATGTTCAAGATTTGTGGAGAAAGAAATAAATATATCTCTCGGTTCACTCTATAAGACATGCACGACAACTTCAGCAGGGTAATCTAATCTACTCAGTTTCGATCGCAAAAAAGCTAACTAATCCAGATTTATCATAGCTAACATCATTCAATTATCCTGAAGTGAAATGTACAATTCATGCATATAGAAGTGATATAGGAAAAGAAATCGGTACTCCAGATATAAGCATTCAATGCGTGAATCTTGGTGTGTTTTCTGTGATAGCATACATATGAATATTCAGACTCAGCTAATATTAAAATTTCATCCATTTTCATGTGGAAAAAGTGTGGGTTACTATCTCTAGATGCAAGGCAAGTCATAGCATATGATATCAGAAATAAAGTCTAAGACATGACAAATATAGCATGCATATAAAAGAAGCTAACTCAACGTCATCATCATCACAGAAAAGTCATCTCTAGCATGAGATGAAAAAGAAAAAAAGGAAATAAAGATAAAGGGAAAATGGAACTATTTACAATGCGGCACACAGAAAAATAAGAAAAACGTGATGCATGGTAAAATAAAAAGAAAAATGATGAAAATAAGTGCAAAAGCAGAAAATGGTGTTAAAAACTAAAAATAAAGGTGGCTAATCGAAAAAGAACGTGAGAACTCACTCCCCCAAGCTAAATGGCACAGTGTCCTCAATGTGCAAAGTGTGGCACACCGAGAGACAAGTAATGTGAGGGGTAAGTGAGGATGCATGCATGATGGAAGGAAAAAAAAGAAAAAATAATGAAACGAAAAAATTGATGCGGACATGATGCAGGCAGATATAGGAGTGATACAGATATATAGGTGTGGCACCAAAAACTCTCCCTCTCTCCCAAAAAAGATATAAAAAGAGACGATCAGAATGAGAATCCCAAAATAAGTGAGGGGAGGGGGACAAAAATGCATCAGGACCCAGCAGAAACGGGCAGCACAACGGCAAAAAAAATCGATGGCATCAAGGGTGCCTAAGAAGGTGGTGATGCGCCGTCTCCGTCCTGAGGCGGAAGTGGTGGTGGGAATGGGGCAGGCTGCTGAGTGGGTGTGGGTGTGGAAGTGGTAGCAGGCTGAGTGTGTGTGGAAGTGGCAGTGGGAACCTGCTGGGTGGGCGGGGGTACGCGTGGGAGACGCTCCAGGACCTGGGTAAGACAGTAGTGAATGTGCGGGAGCAGGTCAAAGCGGCCAGCCATCGCAGTGACGGTGGCGGACAGGGTCCGAAGGTCGCCTCTGAGGCCACTCACCGCCCCCTCGAGAGCACGAATGCTCTGAAGTACAGTGTCAGGGGGAGGTGGTGCAGAGGGACGCACCGGTCGGGGCTGTGCAGGTCGGGGCTGGCGTACTCTGGTGTCGTAGGTGACGGGCTCAGCAGACAAGGGAACAAAAGGGGCTGCGCTCGCAAGTGGGGGCCTGGCCTCAGTGTGAGGCTGGGTAGGACAGTGAGAAGTGGAGGCAGCCGCAGCGAAAGAAGAATACAAAAGTGGCAGCGAGGCGGCCAGAGAGGTCGGTGGCACAGAAGTGTGGACAGACGCCACGAGACTCTCGGAAAATACAGCAGCGGTGGAGACAGAGGCGGAGACAGAGGTCTCAACGGCGGTGGCAAAAGAGGGCTCTCCGCACTCAACTATGGTCGGCAGGCGCTCGGGTGGGGCAGAGGAAACAGGCTCGGCAGACAGAGGGCCGGTGCTGGTGGTGACAGGCGTGGAAGCAGTGGAAGTGGGCTCAGCTAAGGTACTCCCGACACCGACAGCAGTGTGGACAGATGTGTCTGGAGCATCGGAAACATCGGGGATAGGCTGAGGGGCCACGGGGTCAACAGGGGCAGCAGGCTCGGCAGGTGCAACAGGGTCTGTGGGGGCAGCGTGGGCAGCGTGGGCCTGCTCGGCCTCCTCGGCCTCGAGCATGTAAGCGGCTGGGATGAGAACATCCATCGCAGGGAGCCAGTCCACATGGGCCGGTGAAATCTGAGTCCGAGCAGGGCTCGGAAGAATCATGTAATCGGCACCGTAAGGGCCGTGCAGCCAGACCCAGTGTCGCTCACCGTGCGGACGAAGCATCTTCATCCGGGCCATAACATCAATCGACAGAGAAGTGGGGCCCGGTGCTCGTCGCAAGTCGTCAGGGAAGTCCTCGCCGGTCATAAGGGCAAGCAAGGTGATCAGGCCGTCGCAGCATATCGGTGAGCGAGCGCCCACCGATACAATGATGCGGTCCAAAAACCAAGCCGCGACATCAATCACGACGGCGGGGACCAGCTCATCGCCATCCCTAGATAGAGCTCTGGGCCGTGTCATCGCGTAGAGCATGTAGAGCTCTGGCGTGGACATCGTGCACGGCTCATATCTGACCAAAAAGGTCGTCGCCATAAGGCGCTGAGCTATACGGAGGCAGGGATGGACAATGGCCGAGGCCTTGGCCCTACTAGGGTCAAAGGCAGCGTGAAGACCCGTAATCCGGGCCCAGAAGGCACCGGCGTCGAAGGAAGGTGGGGGGATATGGGTGGGGGCGTAACCTCGATCGGCCCCGGGGACATCAGGCCACGAGAAAAAGGCTCTCATCATACCGAGAGTGACCTGGCACTCCCGGTCCATGAACCGAAACGAGCATCCCTCGTCGGTCCGGGCGATCGAACTAAGTACCTCAAGTGTCGGACGGATAAACGTGTCCACCGACACCTGAAAGAAATCTCGCAAGCCCACGTTGTCGTATAACATGAGCATCCCCTCTAGTACCCCCAGGCGTCCTAGGTCGGCAAGGTGTGCAAACCTGGAGGGTACGATCGAGCGCTGGGAGTTACGCTCGAAAGCGACGTGGTGTGCGTCGTTCCGGAACGTGATCCCCAGCGGCCCGATAAGTGGAGCCGGAGGTGGTGGCTGTGGAGCGGCAGGGAGCGGCTGTGCGGGGTGTATGGGCTGTGCGGGCTCTGCAGGCTGTGCAGGGTGTGTGGGGCCTGCAGGGTGAACTGGGTGTGGTGGAGAAGGCGGAGGAGAGTCCTCCAACTCGTGGGAGGGGCCGGCATCATCCGACCGCTTCCTCTTGGCGGAAGCTCTCTTCGACCGCGGCCGTGTCCGGGGCGGCATATGGGCCCCGAGCGCGCGCCGAAAAATGTGAAAAGTGCAGCGTGCGTAAAGTAAAGGAAAGAGTATACCACGACACGCCGCGAGTGCAAAGCAATGGAAGCGTGCGAAGACAACGCCTCCACGAAGCCCGAATCAGTCACTGGAAGATCCCTTGGGCTCCCCTAAGCTCCCAAAAACAACCTGCGCATGAAATGGAGATATCAGCGGGTAATATTCAAAACGTGTGGAGCATTAGGGGTATAATAGATAGATATAAGAATTAATTTGGGTTTGGGGTTCGTTTAACGCATGGATCCTCGAAAAATACACAAAAAGAGAAGAAATAGGCTAAATAGGCGATACCGGAGGTGGCCGGAGACGTGGCCGCCGGCGGCGACTCAGGCGAGGGGTGGCGGCGGCTCGGTCGGCGGTGGCTGGCCGAGCGGCGGCGCGGCGACGTCGGTCGGGCGAGTAGGCGAAGGGTTCGGGCGAGGGAGCTGAAGGGTCGGGGCGCTGCGGTTTGTGTCATTTCGAAAAACGCGCCCGACCCCGCCCCCTTTTATAGGGAAAAGTTACGACTCGGCCGAGTGACTGGGTCACTCGGCCGAGCGAGATCAATGGAGAATCCCTACTCGCTAACGCCTCGGCTGAGTGGCCTTGCCAGCCTCGGCCGAGTGGAGTAAGTCCATTCGGCCGAGTGGCTCAAGCTACTCGGCAAGACTCGCCCTAGGAGCGTATCTGTTTTACTCGGCCGAGTGGATATATATACTCGGCCGAGTAGCAGTTATACTGAAATCAGGAAAAATAAACAGAGAGTTGGGTATAGCAGACTTCCCTCGTTCGTGAGCGGCTCGGCCTGACGAACTTGTGTACTCGGCCGAGTGACTAGTATACTCGGCCGAGTGAGCCTTGTCTTCTGCTGTTTGTCTTCGTTTGGGCTCTAAACTCCGTCTTTCTTCCTCCAGTTGATTTCATCTTCCTCCTAAGCATCGAGCGCCTTCCTGGGGCGCTCTTCGTCGTCTCGTGCATCCTCCTAAAGATAGGTACCTCATTCCCCTCTCCTGTCAGGAAAAATAGGACCCGTTATCACAAGATTTTTGGGCGAACGACTCAAAACACTAAAAATTTCTAAAACAAAAATAAAAGAAAATTGAAAATAAAGCAATAACCATCGGGTTGCCTCCCGACAAGCGCTCGTTTAAGGTCGTGAGCTCGACCCCCTATGATTTTCAATTAATGCGGGATGTTTGGTGCATATGAGATGCACCCATCAAACTTTCCGGGGAGAACGCTTGGATTCGGAAGTTGCAGCGGCGTGTTCTCCCTCGGTGGTCTCTCGTCTCGAATAGTGTTGGGGGAAGGCTCCCCCAAGCTAGCGTTTGCTCCGGTCAACGGCTTCACCGGTGACGCCGATTTCCGTATCGGCGGAGCTTTCTTCGGAGACTTCAATTTCGAGAGCTTGCAGAGCTCTCGAATCCTTGCGACATCAGCGTCGCCTTCATCATTTTCAGCGGAGAGGTCGGGGGAATCATCCATATTCTCATCTCGGCCTAAATCAGGGCCTTCCTCGAAATCCTCATCGAAAAGAGCGCCAATCGAGTGGGGGATCGCCTCCTCAATTACCTCATCAAGGAGGTCCATGTAGTCAAGCTCCTCGTGGTAAGGCATGTGTTTCATAGCCTTAGAAATGTGAAGCTCCACCTCGATGTTACCGACGTTCAAAGTTAGTGTACCTTCCCGCACGTCGACAATGACACCGACGGTGGCGAGGAACGGACGTCCAAGTATCAATGACGTATCTCCCTCCTCCTTAACGTCCATGATTACGAAGTCACATGGCAAGCATATGCCCCCCGGGACTTGTAGCGGGATGTCTTCGGCGATCCCTACCGGCCTCGTTATCCGCCCATCGGCCAATTGTATCCGCATGTCGGTAGGTTTCAACTTCGTCCCGGTGTTTAGCCTTAAGAACATGGAGAGAGGCATGAGGCTCACACTAGCCCCTAAATCCACTAACGCTTTTTGTAAAGGGACGCCGACCAAGGTGCAAGGAATCCGAAAACTCCCCGGGTATTTGAATTTGGCCGGCTCCTTTTCTCTCTTGGTGAACCAAGAGCCCTCCTCGGCTAGCATGATCTTTTCCTTCCTCTTCCCCCCGAAATCAAATCCTTTAAAAATTTAGCATATGTGGGGATTTCCACGATGGCGTCGAGGAAGGGAATGTTGAGGCTAACCCCTCTCAGATACTCGAGAAACTTTGCTAGCCTTTTCTCCATTTTCGCTCTAGCAAGGCATTGGGGGAATGGGACCGGTGGCATGAAGTGCCTCTCCTCAATCAATTGCTCCGCTCTAGATTTCTCCTTTTCTTGCAGCTCTTTCTCCTTCTCAACTTCAACTACCGGCTCAATTGGCTCCAAACTTTCCTCCATGGGCGCCTCGGTAGGAATCATAGCGGGGGTGGTATCCTTCCCGCCTCTAGTAGTAACGGCAACTACGGCATTGATGTGGCCGGTGTTGCCCCGTGGGTTTTGCTCGGGTTGCGCCGGCAATTGTTGAGTATTCCGATTAAGCAACGCCAATTGCTCCGAGATTTGAGCTACAACGGTTGTAAGGGAGTCTTGCCCCGCCTTCAAGGTAGCATTGACCTTCTTTTGCTCGACCATAAACGCCTCCACTCTAGCTTCGAAGTCGGATTGTTGTTGAGCTTGTGGAGGGTTTTGATTTTGATTTCTCCACCCTTGATTGTATCCGGGCGGCCTATAAGGTGGAATTTGTTGCTTCGGTTGGAAACTTTGTTATGGAGGCCCCCTCGGTGGATAGTGTTGTTGTTGGGGTGGGGGTGGTGGTCGAGCTTGTTGAGGTGGTTGTTGTGGCGGGTTCAAAGCTCCTTCATTGTTGGCGTAAGAGAAACCGGGATGATTTCTTGTGGCCGGATTGGCCCAATACCCTTGGTTCCCCGCGACATATTGTACTTGCTCCAAGGATCCTTCTCCTTGCTCTCCTCCCACATACATGGCTTGAGATTGGTCTTGCCAATCACACATTTGGTTCGTTGGTGCGGAGGTGGAAGATGTTCCTTGGGGCTCCGTGATAAACTTCTCTAGTCTCTCCACCACCTTGTGGAGAGAATCAAACTTGCTTGTAAGCTCCGCTACGGCCTTCGCCTCATAGATACTAGTTGGCTTCAAGGAGGACGTAGAGTGTCCTCGCTCATCGCCCCATTGTTGATTGTTTGAGGCCATCTCCTCAATTAGGGCCGTAGCTTCTTTGGGAGTCTTTGATAAGATAGCACCATTCGCCGCGGCATCAATAATTTGTTTGGTCCCGGTTGGAGACCGTTGTAGAAGCTATAAACTAGCTCCCAATCTTCAATGCTATGGTGCGGACATTGATGCTGCAGATCTTTAAAACACTCCCAAGCCTCATAGAGCGTCTCTTGGGGTCCTTGCTTGAAGGACATGAGAGCGCTCCGAATCTTCACCGTCTTGGAGGGCGGATAGAACTTATCAATGAATGCACTCGCCAACTCGTCCCAAGTGGTAAAGACTCCCTCAGCCTGCGTCCTCAACCAATAGAGTGCCTTGTCTTTTAGCGTGAAGGAGAAGAGGCGCAGTCTGATGGCATCGATGGAGACCCCCGGCATCTGAAATGTGGCGCACTTCGACAAGAATAATTGGATGTGGTAGTGGGGATTTTCATGGGCATTCCCATGAAATGGATCCTGCTGCATCAGAACCACTAGTCCAGTCTTCAGCTCAAAGTTCTTGTCAGCCGCCAACTCCGGCATGGCAATGGATGAGGTCGTAGAAGAGGTCTTAGGCCGAAGCCTATCTCGAATAGAAATTATCCTCGTCATTCTTGCCGCTAATTGGTCCGCAGTTTCCGGGTTGGTCATAAACCTCCCTTCCCGATCTTGTCTCCTCTCCGCTCTAATTCTCCGCACGGTACGTTCGATCTCGGGATCAAATAATATAGCTTCAGGGTCCGCCGTAGATCTCGTGTACATGCACAGGAGAACAAAGGTTCAAAGAAGTGATTAGCACAATGGAAGGGTTAGGTAAAAGAAAAATAAAGAAATAAAATAATAATAAAAAAATAGCTAGGGTGGTAAGATCAAACGCAATCGCCTCCCCGGCAGCGGCGCCAAAAACTTGGTCGCTCCGGGATGTAACCCAAAGAACGGTTGTAGTTTTACCGCAAGCGCACGGTATAGCGGCGAGCGGGTTATCGAACACAGGGAGGACGAATGACCGTGCTTGTTCCAATCAACCTGGCAATTTAAGAAGAGAGAAATTTGCCTTTGGCGATCCTGTCACAATCGTCAGACAAAGTACGGAAATATCAAATCAAATAAAGAACGTCTAGGGAATGGGGAATTCCCGCTACTCACCGTATCTCGTCAATGTGGTTCATTGGTATCAAAATTGCTAGAATAAGATTTTGAATGAACTAGTTGCAACTGAATGTAGAACCAAGCTCACGCTCTCGCGCTGTTGCCGGTCTATAGCTATCCTAGGTTCGGGTCCAATCTCTTGCAAACCCTAGCCTAGGGAAGCTAGCATTAGGATCAACATCATCGTTCAATCGCGCACCGAGCCCAATCTCTTGCAAACTCGGCCCACGACCTAGGTTGGGATAGTTCCTACCCATCCAATCTCTTGCAAACGGGTATCGGCACGGAATTGCAACCGGGAACCCTAGTATCGGTCCAATCTCTTGCAAACCGATACTACGGAAGTTCGATTCCAACCCAATTCGGATTTCTAGGGTTTCCTATTCGAATTGGGATCCAATCTCTTGCAAATCCCAATCGGTATGAACTCCTAGCTATCCGTAGTAAATCGCTCCCAAACTAATCCCTAATAACAATTCTAGCAAAATTTCCACCAATTCATCACAAATATGAAATTGGGCTTGTAGGGTTCATCCCCACGCCCCAAGACATGGAGACCACTCACAATTCATAGCACAAACACAAAAATAATCAATGAAATAAACAAGAGAATTCATCACAATATTAAGATATGCAATAAAAATAGAATTTTTAGAGAATAGAGAGGCAAACCAATGGAGTTCTTCAATTAATCCAACAAAAATCAACTTTTGTCTCCTCTCCCATCATAAGAATAAAGCTAAAAAGTTAATCTAAAAAGCTGCAAAAATCTAAGAGAAAAGCTCTCCAAAACTAGGGTAAAAACAGGGGTTAAATACCCCCCAAAATCGTCCAAAAACTGTGACCAAAATACCCCTGCGCAGCCTGAAATCCGCAATTTTCGCTACAGGCAGCGCGTCGCACTCGGCCGAGTGACAAAAGTCGCTCGGCCGAGTGAGAAACCCTGTAAATTTCCAGTAAGTCTTGATCTTCAGGGGTCTTCACTTCGGGGGCGGCTCGGCCGAGTGAGTTGTCGTCACTCGGCCGATGGCTTCTTGGTACTCGGGCGGTCGGGATTATCCACTCGGCCGAGTGGGTCTTCTGAAGCTCAGGCAGCCGAAAAACAGTAAGTTGGCGATTTTTGAATGGCTTCGTCTGGGCGCCACTCGGGCGGACGGGATCTCGTCACTCGACCGATGTGGTCTCCGTCGCTCGGCCGAGTGCATGTATGAAACGTATCCGATCTGGTCGGCCGAGCGGTGTCTCGCTGGTCGGCCGAGTGACTTCTCCACTCGGCCGAGTGGGACACCAAAAATGCCCAAACAGCTTGTTTTGGCCTCCTCGTCACTCCTGCGACGTCCTTTCTTCTTCCGCTCCTCTCCAACAGCAAAATACCCCTTGGGGAGGTCGTCGGTGACCCTCTGGAGTAAGCGCATCTCGAAATCACTCCAAATCGCTCCAAATCACCTGAAATGCGACAAAAACAACAAATCGTGAAATGCATCGCAATATCGTCGATATATCGTGAAAAACATGATTTGGGCGATCTAAATGGCATGCAAACATGCGGGAAAAAAGTGTAAAATAAGGAGTGATCAAGTGCCGAGATATCCCCCAAGCTAGTCCTGACAGCAACTGCTGACGTAGGCAACGAACACCTGCAATAGAAACAAATAAAAACATCAAAATATGGCATTAAAAATTGGGGAGGCTGATTTTGGGTTGCTCGACCGAGCAGTGATACTGCTCGGTCCGAGCTGTGATACTCGGTGGGAAGTGCTGACCGAGCACTAGTGTGATCGGGCCGTGCCCTATGGCACAGGCAATCGGCAGTTTGGGGGGGTTGTTTCAGCGATCCGATGAGAGAGGGGGGGAGGTAGGAAGAGGGGGGGTTTAGGCATCGTGGGGTGGGGCTTTGGGGTGGACGGATTGGCGACGCCGTCGGCGACGGTGGCGCCGTCGACGGCGCCGTCGATTCGAAATGGGGACGGGGTGAAAGAGAGGGAGGGGCGGAGATATGGAGAGAGAGAAAGAGAAGGGGGCGTGGCGACTGACCGGAGGTGGGAGGCGTGACGGGCGGTGCAGGCGGCGACGCGGGAGGATGAAGACGGTGACGATGGGGGGTCCGTGTATGGAGTGTGAGGGAGAGCTCGGGTGATGGTAAAAGTTTTTAGGGTTAAAAATTTTAGCTTAGGGTAATTTTGAAAACGGGTTGGGTTTAAAAACCCAACTCGTTTGGGGTGGGGCCCACGAGATAGGATAAAACGACTCGGTCCGAGCAGCGATGCTGCTCGATAGAGTCAATCAGCTGAGAAATTTTAATAAATTGAGTTGTAATATACTCCCTCACCTGCTCGACCGAGCAGTGCGCTACTCGGTTTATCTGATTGCTACTCGGGCCGAACAGTGATGCTCGGGCCGTGTAGGCAGAGTGCTGTTTTCTCCTCAACTTCAAAAGCATGTCATACTCGATCGAGTAATAGGTTGCTCGGACCGAGTCGATGTCTACTCAGACCGAGCAGAAGGCTGCTCGGGCCGTGTAGAGGAAGCGATAATTTGCTCTTTTCCTTGTCTCTGTGCTACTCGACCGAGCAGTGTAGCTGCTCGGTCGAGTCACCTGTGTCTTATTTTTCTCCATTTTCTTTAGTTCTCTTCTCAAATTTGGTTCTCTCCTACAACTTCCTTCCGTTTAGAATGTCGATCTGCATGCCCCCACATGTCCAACCTGTACAAAAGATGAACTCATCAAATTTTTGTGGTTTTATAATTTTATCTCTAAAATATGAAATAAAAATAAGTAATTGAAAAGGAAAATCCGAAATCTAAGAAATTGGGTTGCTTCCCAATAAGCGCTCGTTTTTAGTCATGAGCTCGACTCCCTTAGATATATCAGTTGTCGTTTGGTGCGCATGGAAGACGCGCGTCGTTCTTTCCGACGGTGCAATCCGGCGACCCTTGGTATCCGCCTACTTCAAGCCTTTCCCTCGAGTAGCCTATGGACTCCGATTCTTCGTGATTCGGGAGACGATTCAACAGATCTTCATCCAACACTTGGATGTATGCAACGACCGCTTTGTGGTAGGTTGGGTCGCCGTCATCCTCGATGCCTATTCTCACAGGGTCCTTCCTGACCTCCTTAGAAGAAAAATCTCCAATAGCCTCATCTTCCAGGAGCTCCAAGTAGCTGGCTCCTTCATCACGGGCATGTTCCCTTAGCGTCTTCTGCAGCCAGAATTCAGCCTCGATATTCCCCACATTCAGATAGAGAGTCCCTTCTCGGACATCGATCAGAACACCGGCCGTCGCCATGAAGGGGCGGCCTAGTATAAGTTGGGAGCTCCCTTCCTCTGGCATGTTCATGATTACAAAGTCAACGGGAACACATAACCCAGGGGGTATCCGAAGAATGACATCCCTGGCTATGCCAACATGGTAGGTGATCGAATGGTCTGCAAGCTGGATGGACATTTTTGTCGGCTCTAGTTCACTTCCAGTCTACAGTCTCTTGAAGATAGAAAGGGGCATCAAACTGATGCTAGCCCCAGATCAATCAAAGCCCGGTTGATGGGCATCCCTCCAATGGAGCACGGCACGGTGAAGCTCCCCGGATCCGGTAGCTTCTGGGGGAGATGATTCTTAATAGCGAAGGTGGAGTCCTCCATAAGCTTAATTTCCTCCGGCTTTCTCTTCCCCATTATCATATCCTTCAAAAATTTGGCATAGATTGGGATCTCTGTGATAGCGTCCATGAACGGGATGTTCAGCTGGATTCCCTTCAGCAACTCCGTGAACTTGGAGTATTTCTTCTCCATCTTGGCTAGGGCTAGCCTCTGTGGGTATGGAAGGGGAGGTCGGGTGGCTTTACTCTTATCTGCATCAACGGGAGGCGGTGTTGTAGTAGGCGTGATGGATGGTGTATCCGCCTTCTCCTCGATAATTATAGGTTCTTCAGCATCCTCTTCTCTATCGCCGTCATCAACAGCTTCTTCAACAGTAACTCTCTCCTTATTCAACACTGGGATCATGACGGGGTCAGTCACCCGTCCACCACGTGTGGTAACAGAAACCACAGCATTAGCTTGGACCCTTGGGTTTGTCTCTGGCTATGAGGGCAACCTCCCCTGGTTCTTCAAGAGCTGGGACATCTGACCCCTCAGTTCATCAAGTGAAGAATTTATGCTCTTGAACTAGGTTGAGGTGTTCTGATTGAAACGGTCTTGACCACTCATAAAGGTCTCCAATGTAGCCTCCAGATTTGACCGCGGCGGGTTTGGCGCATAGCCCTGTTGAGGTGGCCGGTTGAATTGATAACCTGGCAGTCGGTAAGGCCCATCTGGCCTAAATCCACCCTGCTACTGATTCTGCTGCTGCCCATGCTGCCGCTGAGGAGGGGGTGGCGGTCTCTGAAATTACGGAGGTTGCAGCCCTCCACTTGGGTTTCCGTAAGAAAACCCCGGGTGATTCCTAGCAGCTGGATGCTGCCATTAATTCCATCCCTCTCCTTGGACGTATTGCACAGATTCTGATGGTTCGGCACCATCATACTATGCCTCACTAGGGATATACACATGCTCTGTATACTCCTCTGCAGAATGATAACCTGATGTGCTGGGTGATGCCAGGATGGAGTCCAGGCGCTGTTCAATCCTGGCCACTTGTTTGCATAGGGTCTCGATGTGAAAGTCCAAGTGGCTAGCAGCTTTGACCTTAGGGGTCCGGGTCACAATGGTTCTTTCTTCACTCCATTGTTGATTGTCGGCCGCCATATGCTCCAACAAGTCTATAGCTTCCTCTGGAGATTTATCAAGTAAGGCTTCTTGCGCCGCAGCATCTATAATCATCTTGGTGCTAGACTGCAGTCTGTTGTAAAAGCTCTACACCAAATCCCATGGCTAGATCCCGTGGTGAGGACATTGATGCTGGAGGTCCTTGAACCTCTCCCATGCCTCATAGAGTGACTCTTGTGGGAGCTGCTTGAAGTTCGAAATGGCCCCCCTGATTCGCACCGTCTTCGAGTGTGGGTAGAACTTATCCACGAAGGCAAGTGCAAGCTTCTCCCAAGTGGTGAAATGATTGGGAGGATGTGCCCGTAGCCAATACGAGGCTTTATCCCTCAAAGTGAACAAGAAAAGCCACAGCTTCACAGCATCATCGCTCACCTCCTTGGCCTTGAACGTGTCACACTTCGCCAGGAAGGTGTCAATATGGTGGTTGGGGTTTTCATGTGGATGCCCATGAAAGGGATCATGCTACATCAAATTGATTAGCCCTGTTTTCAACTCGAAGCTCGCCGCCGCCAGTTGCGGTCTAAGAATAGCGGAGTTATTTCCAAACGTCGGCTTCATGTGGTCCCTGATGGACCCGGTGCGAGGAGGAGGATGATTGTTTTCTGCCATCTGAGCGGAGGGAGATGAACTTCTACTTAAGGCTCTCAAGGCCTTCGCTGTCTTCTCGATCTCGGGATCGAATAATAATTCTCTAGTAGATCCCCTGAAGCGGGTGTTCATGCACCAACAAAACTCAGACAAATACCGTCAGTAGCACGAAAATAAATAAAAGAATAAAAGTGGTGGAAAGGTGAGAAATGATTAGGGTGCTAGCAAACTTCAAAAATAAAAAAATAAACTGAGATAAACACTATTGCCATCCCCGGCAACGGCGCCAAAAACTTGACGCACACGAAACCTACACCAAGAATCCACCCAGCGTTGTCACGATCGACGGGCATGGTATGGCCCCTAGGTTTCAATTCCGGGCTCGATCCGCAAGCGGACGGTATCAAGTTGTAGTATAAATGATATCGAATCCCACAGGGACGGTGATAGTGTATATGGGTTCTCAGTTCACTTCTATATCTCAAAGTGAGATAGCTATCGGGTTGAAAGAGTTGATTGGGGTGTTGTTGTTGTTTCACTAATAAAAAGGACTAGGGAGTTAGGGATCACCGCTAAGATCGTCAGGGATCGACGTTGGAATAGAATCCCTACGTTGCATTAAGGTTGGTAGATTAATCTCCCAATTCGTACCACTCTCGTGGGTTAGAATTGCGAGGTATTTCGGTAGCTCTTGTTGACACAATGGCGGTAGCCGTCAACGTAGTGGTATAGTTCGTTGATGGATCCCCTCAAGGCACGAGCCAGGCATGGTCACGAGCCTTGGTTGGATCCACCGATTTCCCTATTCGAATTCCTAAAATACCCTTTAAGCACATCAATTCCACAGACCATGGGCATGATCTCAGTACGGGTTATCTAGGGACTCGGTAAGATCGATCGAAATACTCCCCTAAATTACTAATTCAACGTAGAGATTCAGATCTACGTCTCCCCCGGGATCTTAGGGCTAACCCATCAACCCTAGAGATATCTACTCACTTATTGCAATATTCACGAATAAAAATGCAACTTTTAGAGACGAAGACATCATAACAAATTGATGGAATATAAATAGAAGACTTACAGCGAAAGATAGATAAAAATTGCGATTTATAAATCTAAAGAAATTTCCAGATTCCAAGAGCGCCAGAAGAACGAAACAAAATTCCAATCCCAAAACGATCCAACAATATTCAAAAGTTTAATCTAAAAACATAACAATTAATCTCTCCCAGCTCCGCTCTCCAAAAATATTCTAAAAACTCTAAAATGAATCGCCCCCCTTCAATCGACGTCTGCTCCCAGCCTTCACACTGCTCAGATCACCCCGAAACCGCTCCAAAAAATGTTTCCAAAAATAGCCTCAGCATTCTCGACCGAGTAGGTGACTCGGTCAAGCAATGCGTTGCTCGTTCGGCCGCTCGGACCGAGCAGCTGTGCTGCTCGACCGAGCTTGATAGGGAATTGAAAGTCTCCAAAATCATCACTCTGCCTGCATGGGCCGAGTCATCTCAGCTCGGTTCGAGCAGAGGCTGACTCGGTCACTAAAGAGTTACTCGGGCCGTGCGCTGGATTGCTTCAGCTTTGGGAGGAAAGGTTGCTCGACCGAGCAGATGCACTGCTCGGTCCGAGTGATCCCCATATCTACTTGTTCTTCTCATTTGCATCTGCTCGGTCAGAGCATCTGTACTGCTCGACCGAGCAGCCTGGGAAATCATCTCCTGAGGCTGCTGAAGCTCCTCTCTCCTCCTGCTCTCTCCTCCACTCTTCCCGAGGATCCCAAAACATGGCGAACTCATATAGGGCTTCACCAATGAGCTCACGGGCATTTCGGATGTGTCCATACCCAAGTCGGGTCCCAAATCGCTCCAAAATCCCTGAAACTAATAAAACACTATGAAACTCGAATATAACGTCAGAAACGCGATATCGTAAGAAAATATGGGATTTGGATGCAAAAATGGCATGGAATGCAATGTAATGATGATATGAAAATGGTGGAAAATATGGACACATCAGGAATTTTGCACATACAACCCCAGTTTTTGCATTTTTGCCCCTGGACCCTAACCACACACACCCACACTTTTTATTCTCCCCCCTTCCGACCATTTTTTTCCAGTCCTTTGAAGATTTTGAATCTTATCCTACTAGGACAAAGCTTTGTCCTACGTGGCAAGTTTGTCCTAGGTGGCAATGACAATTTTGGGGGGAAACTTGAAATTTAGTGGGAAAACTTGAATTTTGGGGGAACTTGAAATTTGTGGGGGGATACTCAGCCATTAAATAAACAGTGCCCTATGGGCACGGGTACTGACTAGTGTGTGTGTGTGTGTGTGTGTGTGTGTGTGTGTGTGTGTGTGTATAGTACTATGGTCATCATAATCTACCCACCTTAAGATCAAGTTCGTCCTCAGACTTCCTTCAATAGGGCCGACATAGGGGTGAGCGGACTTAGACACTACGGTCATTCTATCCCAGTCATACATACATTATAATGAAATAATGTACATCCATATGCATACACTTACTCATATATCACACACTTTCAAATACTTATACATACATTCATTTTACACACATATACATACTTACACTATTACACGCCTATCTCGTATCTACACAGGGCATATACATACATACCATATGTACACACAAGTATACACAACCATGGTAATTTATATAGAGCTAGTATGCTATTACATACACACATATATACATAGTCACAAACATAGAACTATGTATATCTCCTGGTATACATATGCACATACATCATCCCGTAGGGGTAATACAATATTATAAAACACATACATTCATACAATATGTATAGATACTTATAACTAAGCACATATCTATCCACGTATAAGCTCACGCCCATACGCACTAATATATAGATCATACAATTGATCTGTACACTCAACTACAAGTACACCTACTATCGTTACACCTAACATGCACATCACTTTACTGGCATACAATTACAAGCATTGACGAGTACATCTAAGATATACACACCTAGTAGATATTCAAACACCAATTCTAATACCCACAGATATCCCTATAGTAATATAGTTATCCACCCATACGTACAAGTACGGCGCTTACCACTAGATGTATAACTATATAAATCATGCATAATATCGTATATGCATATGTATATTCTAGGGGTGTGCGGGTCCGGGTACCCTGTTTTTTCACATTACCCGGACCCTACCCGATAAGGGGCCGGTTCCTAAAATTTGGACCCGGAACCTACCCAGTTGAACCTATACCCGGACCCTACCCGGACCCTATGGTTCCGGGTAGGTTCCGGGTACCCTGTAAAAAAAATCTAATTTGTGAGGCATTACGAACAATGATTTCCAAATAACAATTACCTCAAATACGCATGAATAAAAATCAATCTGGAAGTAAAATATTGTCTCTAGTCTCTTTCTTCAGTGATAAATGCATACTGACCAGTCATTTCTACTAGATAAAGCTAGACATATGGAAGAATGATTCACGTTTACCTCTACTGCTCTTTTGAATGCATAAGAGAACAATATGATCTTTGATTCAAATGCATTGTTTAATGAACTTACACGTTGTTCAAAGCTTCAGGATGCAAGTTGTACTCACTAATATTATAAGTTCAAATTAGATACAGCCAGGGTGGATCACTCTTATATATTTTGATCCTTAATATTATAATATATAAAAAATTATATATATATATAAAATATCGGTTCCGGTTCTGGGTACCCGTTTTCTATAGACGGGAACCGGAACCGGAACCGGACCCGATACCCGTCGGTTCCAAATTTTCCTACCCGGAACCGATAACTATCTACCCAGAACCTACCCGTTAGGGTAGGTTCCGATCGGGTATCTGGGTACCCTGTACCCATGCACACCCCTAGTATATTCAACACAATAGACAACCATAATATACTAATATACTAAGGGTATGCTCGCTCATATATGTGTGGGACACAGAGATCCACACACATGGATCCACACACACTATCTATCTATACACTACGCACATCACAATTAATACTGATGGATCTACTATCCTTATGCTATAAGTTTGGTTCTGCCTCATTCTCAACTCCTTCTGAGTGGGAATATCTCAAACTTGGTCAATGGGAAATGTATCCTAATCTTCGGGGCAAGGACGATGACGGCTAGCTCCAAGTCATGAGTCAGATAATCCTTCTTGTGAATCTTCAACCGACGAGAAACATATACGATCACGCGATCGTGCTGGTGCCGGACATATAAAAAGCCTTTGCATGATGCGTCACAAAGGATCTCGAGTCCTTCTGTCCTATCTGGTATAACCAGGACTGGGGTAGATGTCAACCTTGCTCCTAATATCTCAAAAGCCTGCTCGCAAGGGTCTGACTAAATAAACTCGACATCCTTCCTCGTCAACTGAGTCATGGGCTCGACTACCCTCGAGAATTCCTCGATGAATCGACGATGATAACTTGTCAATCCTGGGAACTCCTGATGTCTGATGTCGACCAATAGAGGTAAGCCAATTACTGACTGAAGGCGGCCTTCTCTGGATCGACAGGGATACCGTCGCCCGACACCACGTGTCCAAGGAATGTGATACGGCCTGGCCAAAGTTTGCACTAGCTGTACTTGGCATACTAATGATGACGTCAAAGGGTCTCTAAAACATTCCGTAGATGCTCGGCATGCTCCTCCTCGTTCTTCGACTAGACTTAATATTATCTATCGCTATCACTACGAATTTAACCAGAAAATCGTAGAATATGACATTCATGCGATTCACGGACACTGTAGGGGCGTTGGTCACACTGAATGGTATGACAACGAACTCGCAGTGTCCATACTTGGTCCAGGAATCTGCCTCGTAGATATCTTCATTCTCGACCTTCACTTGATGGTATACGCTCCTGAGATCCAACTTCAAGAAACTACCGATCCACCGGGTTGATCGAAGATATTATTGATGCTAGGTAACCGGTACACATTCCTCGTAGTGGCCTGTCCGGCTCCCGATAATCCATGCACATTCTTCTCGATCCATCCTTCTTCTTGACTAGCAGAACAGGTGCACCCCAAGGAAGATACGTTGGGATGGATGAATCCTTCCTACGGAAGGCCGTCCAACTGCTTCCATAGCTTTTTAGGTTCCGTATGAGCCATACGGTAAGGCGCCTTCGAGATTGGTCGAGTATTCAACACAAGGTCGATCACTGAATTTCCAACGCTCGATCAAGCAGTAATCTAGAAATATTCGCCGGGAATACGTCTTCGAATTCTCTCACTGCTTCAGGCTTCTCCGGTTCGACTTGCACGGATGTGACGATTACTACGTTCTGCTGGGCCCGAAATTTGATAGGTCTGAGCGAACGACTAAAATAAAACTCCAAAATCTAATATGGTCAGGGCTGGGTGAGAAACCACTAAGGTAACTTCTACGATGATAATACTAAACCTTAGTAAGGGTGTCTAACTAACAAGCGCGGTTGTCTAAAACTTCCTATAATCTTGATCAATGGGTCTCCCTATCATGCTGAGACAAGGGACTCGGGTAAATTTCGTGTACGAGGTAATTCTAGATGTTTTGGCTAATGATAGCATTTCTATTGTTCTGAGTTTTGCAAATGCACGACCTGCATGTACCACCACTAAAACCTGTAATGCCCCGCTTCCCCAAAAGACACTGGAAGCGAGAATGTTACGAGGTCCGCATGAACTGGAGTGGTGAAGCTCGAGTTCAATGTGTGTATGTGATAACAACAACAAGGCAGGTCCTTGCATGCAATTCAGAACAATCAGAAACATTCATAAAATTAAAGCCACATCCAGAAAAATGCCCATACATGAAATAAAGCGAAAAGCCACAGCTGGGCCAAAGTAACTACAAAGGAAACGTACACTAAGCAAGGTACTAAAAGCAATACTAAGGAAAACGGCAACGGTGTAGGTCTCTAGTCCTCCACAAGGAGTGACTCGGCGTCAACGGCAAACTCCTGGCTCTCTAAGTCAGGCGTCTCAAAAGGATCCTCCTGGTAGTCAGGCTCGGGATCTGACATACATCCAAAAACATGAATGTATGTCAGCAAGGGTCTGCAAGTAAAGGTCAGAAACCCAAGGCAAGGTGTACAAATAATATTGAATTATGAAACATTAATAGTCTTATACAAGATGTCAGCAACAAGTTTTAAGCATGGAAATTTTTAAGCGAGGTAAAGTGAAGCTTTTCTAACATGGCAGTTCTAAGCAGTTTAAGAAGTAAAGTAATGAGCATGGCATTTTTAAGTTTTATTAACATGGCAATTCTAGCTGAGACATCAATAATAACTTCAAGTTTCGTGTCAGTGTTTCCTATCTCTCATAGAGTTCATGCCTTTAAGACGTGATGAGTGGATCGTTCTTCTCACGGGGTACTACCATGATTGACGCTACCCACCGCATGCGGGTGGTGCTCTTGAAGAGAAGATCCCTTCATACGCTTAGTGGCTGCTCAACCTTAACCCCACCCCAGATTTGTGCTGCAACACGAGTCAGCCTAGTCGACTCACACGACATCACGAAGTCACGATTTCGCCTTTAAGGCGTACGATTTCACGATGTCACTCATTATTTAAACATTCCAAAAATGACCAAGCAAGATATGCACCAATTTAAAATCGTCAATATTTCTTATTGTACAATATTTACAATAATTAAAAAGAATGTTGAACATGTTGATTTAATGAACATGATACGGATAATGATTTTCTTTGCCAAAGTTTGAAACTAAAACATACCAAGTTATATGTCGATGCGTTACATTTTAAGTCTAGAACATCATGGTATTATTTTCATGTGTCATTTCACTTGCAGATTTCGAGTTATACAGCTTTAAATGAAAATGACTATTAAAGCATCTAACTTCAATAATTCACAATAATTTGTACACTTGCCCGATTTCAACGTTCTTGGTGTCGTTGGGTTCGTCTCGACGAGTACTACGCTACGGCACGTCTGATTTACTGTTTTGGTTAAACATACATCTGAATTAGATTCTTTTTAATATAACGAGTATCAAACAACCTTACGACATCTAATGATTCGTCTTTTTTATATATTAAGATTTCTACATTACGGTGTGGGTTATGGCATCTTAAGGGGCAGATCTACTAACCGGCGAAATGCAGCGAAGGATCGGGACGCGTACAGCGTTTGACAACAGCTACGATGGTAGATCTGAACGGTGCGGAGGCTGAGGGGAGAAAGGGCAACAGCAAGGAGGCTGCGATGGCTTCGTGACGTCCCTTAGTTTGTGAGCATGCAAGTGTGCAATATGATTGGGGATACCAGATTTAAATATTTATACCGCAAGCGCACGGTGTTGTAGTGTGGCTTGGGGGTCGAACATAGGGAGGCGTGGTTGTGCTTGTGTCAGAGAGGAACCGGTTCACCCTATGGGTGAGCTAGCCCGAATCGATAGATGGTTTGTCACAAATTGTAGATACGATGTTAAACAATATAAAAGGAAACCTAGGACTTCGGTTTCCACCCTATCATGTGTTCTAGCCATTACGACCGACGGATAGGAAAACAATCGGAATTAGGGTTTAGTGGTGAGACGTTGCCTCTAAAAGTGATACCAGCGTCCCATGGGCCCAATATTCCGGTCGGTGCCCAGGATGATACGCCGGACTACCCGGTTTCGGCCAGTGGGCATTCCCATGTCCATTAACACTGACCGACTCTGGGAGCACTAAGCTCACAACGATGACTCCCAACATCTCATCCTGACGTTCCCACGCGCTAGGATTCGATGTCTACGCTAAGGGCGTGAGCTATAGCTAGGGAGTCAACCGCCAAGTTAATTCCCCCTTGGCCGCCGATGACAATGAAACACCCCGTGTAACCAATAATACCTATCGATTACCTAGTCCTATGCACGTATTAGGGAGAACCCACGAAGGGGTTTCCACCAAAATCCCAGATTTGGGAACTACTCACACATTATAGCTAAAAAGCGATCTAAATGAAAATCGACCGTAGAAATCATAATCAGGCGATTGAAATGAAGTAGTAGTAATGCTATTAAGATAATATCAAAGTTTCATAAAGATCAGAAAACTTACAGAATACAATAAAATTCCAGCCGTCACAAATAGAGAAAAACAGGAAAAAATACAACAGCCCTCGTTTTTGAAAACCTAGGGGAACTATATATAGAAAACGACGTCACCTGATCGGTTGATTGAAGAATCAACCGATCGGGTGAGCTGCTACGTTCTTCGGACGCGGTCTTCAGGAACTTCACCCGCTCACGTGACCGGATCGGTTGGCGCAAGCGGCTCGTCTTTGGATCTTGCGGTCATTAGGTGAATCGATCGGTTAATAAATCAACCGATCGGTTAGAAATATGCCCAAAAGAACAGAGACTTGCGTCAATTTGGCACGGTCAGTGGACGTCGGTTGAGCTCTCCGGGTTGTCTGTTGGAAGAATCGGCTACAGATGAACCGATCGGGTGAAGTTCACCCGATCGGTTAGAATTCAGCTCCAATTTCCTGAGAACTCTGTTGAGATGAACCGGTCGGCTGACCTTGCACTTTGCTTCAGCTTCAGTCCGGGTCGGACACGCGTGCATCACCCGATCGGTTCGCTGTGTCCAACCGATCGGGTGGGGGCTGAAAAGTGGCAATCTTGGTCGTTTGACCCCCGGATCGTGCGTGACTCCTCCCGTTGCTCCGGGGACTCATGATATCTTCGTTATATATCCCCTACGCTAGCAAACTCCTACAAACATACAAAAACACGGAAAAGTGAAAGGAAACTAGAAAACACGAGAAAATGGATACGGGACGGTAGAAAATAACGGAAAAACACAAAGAAGACGTGCGTGTATATATAAAATATACACACACGTCAAAATCCCCCAAGCTGAACCCTTCCTCGTCCTCGAGTAAGACGAGTGAGAGTAGGAGCTCGGAGGGAGAAAATAGAGAGAAAAAGAGAAATCTAAATCCTAAATCGCCCGTCAGGGCCAACAAAATCAAAAACGCCACACCAAGCAAGCAAGTGACAAATCACAACACTAAACCAAAGAATACGAGTCCAGACAGGTGTCGTGGGCCCACATGGTGAAGCGCGAGTGAGCGTGGTCATGTGCTAGCAGACGGTGTCACTATCTACATTGTGCAATAAGCTCCATATACACAAATCCAAGGAAAGACCCAAATATCGATTCGATTTGAAATAAGCGGCGAATATATGGCTCAAGCATGCATGAGAAGAGTAAGAATTGAAGCGTATCATGTGTCAGGGACTCCACAGCTAGGGACTAGGAAATCACCACACTATCGCCTAGATAATAGCTAGAAAGTCCCTATTCTAAGTGTTTTCGAAAACGATGGGGGTTGAGATGATGTGGAGTAGAACACTCGGTGCAAACTCTCGCCTTCCCTTTATTCTCGGTAGGTGGAAAAATATTCACACATTTTTTTTGGGTTTTGGATATATGTATTTTTTTGGGTTTTTGGCTATACATATATATTTTTTTCTTTCTTTTCTCTTTTATTTTCTTTTTGGGTTTTTCTTTTCTCTTTTTTTGGATTTTTGGGCCTTTGGGGTATATACATGTGTGTACTCTCCCAAGTGGGAGAACGGTACACGACGAGGGGATTTGCACCAAGTAAAATAAAAAAAAATCGGATTCTAAACACTTGGGCAAAGGAGATTTTTTTTGCTAATCAGAGCATAGGCTAAATGGGTTATCCTAGTCCTAATTGTGGAATCCTGACACATGCGAAATGAAGCATACAATATGTATATATTCATGCATATAGAAGCAGACAGGAGAAGCAAATACCGCATATTCAAATCGAAGCATGATAATCTAGGGGTCATTCCTAGGACAGGTATATAAATCAAAATCACAAAGTAGAAGCACACTATAAGCTAGTCACGACACACGACTCACATAAAAGCAAGTGGACCCACGATGCATGAATTTCAAGAGGACTCGGCTTCCTAGGGTTAGTGAATGTGATTATCGAAGCCATGCTAGGTGTGTGTGTGATTTTGTGGCAATTCATCATATGGGGTCATCTCTAGGAGAAAGAGATAAGAAGAAGAGAAGAAAAAAAGAAAAACACGATGAAAACGACTCAAAAAACGAAGAAAAAGACGCAAATGACACACGAAGAGCGACTCCCCCAAGCTGAAACTTGCATTGCCCTCAATGCAAGAGAAATAAATACGGGAGGGCAATGGAAATGGGGGGAATACGCACCGACACAAAAAGGAATGAAAAACAAGAGAAACACACATACGAAACTGAAAAATACAGAAAATCACACCACAATACATATATGTACACGCACACCATAAAGACATCACACGACAGCACACAGAAAAAATGACTTCCCCCAAGCTAGACATGACAATGCTAGCGAAATGACATGATCATGTATGCGAGGGGGAAGATCGGAAAAGAAAAAGAAATCAAAATGCAGGAGAGGAACTATCCTCGTCCTCCTCGGTAGAAGATGTGGGGGATGCGGGGGAGTGGATGGGAGAGGTGACTGGTGTGCGGAGAAGTGAAGAAAGGGGTCGAGGTGCTGGATGGGTGGGTGCGGAGGAGGTGTGGACGATGGGTGGTGTGGAGGTGATGATGGTGAGTGGTAGTGAAATGGTGATCAATGCGGTGGTGGATGGTGGGGTTACGGGGGTAGGTGGTGGTGAGGAAGGTGGGGGAAGTGATCGCGATCGCACCTGCAATTTCTTGTGGCGCGCATATGGGGTGATGGAAGTGGATGGTGATGGATCTGTAGGGGCGACGGCCGTGGTCATGAGTGGAGGTGAAGTGGAGGGAACGGAAACGGTGGGAATGGAAGTGGTGGTGGGAGGGGATGAGTGTGAAGGTGGGGGTGAGGATCGTCGAGGGGGGTGAATGTGGTGGTGAGGGGGGTGGTGTGGGTGGGGGTGGTCCGTGAACGTGAGTGAGAATGCGGAGGATGGTGGCCATGTTCCTCTCAAGTACGAAGAAACGTGGGTGAGTGAAGATGGAAGAGGGTGGGACCGAGGAGGCTGAAGAGGATGCGCCAGTGCGCAGTGAAGCTAACTCAACCTTGAGATGGAGGCGAGTAGAGGTGGCTCGACGAAAGGAGGAGGTAGTGGTTGTACGGACCGAAGAAGTGGATGACCCTACTAGGGCCAGCCCCGGAGTCTCCTCGGAACGTAGGAATATCCTGCTCGCCTAAGTGGGCGGCAGGGGAATGTGGTCTGGGTGCGCCCTGGGGAAGGAATGGAAGACGTAACCCCCTAGAAACTCAGGATCGGGAGGAAATGTCCAATCTGCCACTAGAACGATAGTCATGCGAGCAGGGTTGGGCAGAATGGTATATGGAGCAGGGGGGTGTCTGTAGTAAAAAGTGAAACGACCGTCAGGGCGGGGCTTGATCATGTGTATGTGCCGCAGCATCAAGATCTAGATGTGTAGGTCCTGTGGTAGAAGCTAAATCTCGGGGGATGTGGATATTGAATTGGGGATATGAAGCTATGATAGTAATAAGGCCCCCGCAACAAAACTTGCCTTTGCCGACGCGGCTAATATCAAGCAATTTATGGATAAGCCAATCGCCGGCATGAATGGGAATGCGAGGGGCCTCGAAGGCGATCTCGTCATCACCCAGAATGAAATCGAATGTCATGTCCCACAAAATAAAAAGATCAGGGATGGTCACGTTACCTGACTCATCCCTGGGGAAAAATGTGCAAGATATGATTCAGTGGGCCAGACGGAATAAGGGGTGAATGATGGAGGAGGCATTGGCCTTACCTCGAGGATAATGGTCATGTAGGGTGAGGCGAAACCAAAATTGATCGACGTCGAAATCACGGTGGTATCCGGAGTGACGGATAGCGTCGTCCCCAAGAATGGGGAAACCGAAGATGTTATTAATAGTATTCAGGTGGGTGCGGATGGTTTTGTTACAGACGCGGAAAACGACGATCGACCCCGACTCACATACACGGGAGGATAGAAACTCGAGTGTGAGGGAGGGGTAGGATACCGCGGTAGCGTTCAGGAAAGCTAACCATCCTAAATTGGCAAAAAGAGTCTCGACCTCGATGAACACCCCGAGATCGATAAGCGTTTGGGCATGGGCAAATTTGGTGGATAGGTGTCCCCATGCCTCGAGTCTATTATAAAAATCTTTTTTTTCTTGACTCAAAAAATGATAACCACGCGGGCCCATCATTGGGTCCTCAGCTGGGATAATTGGTTGGGGTTGGGGCTGTGTAGGCTGTGTAGGAGGCGGGCGTGAACATGGTGAACGTGTGGTCTTTCGTCTCTTGCGAGACGACCCCTCCTCACGCATGATGGCTTACCCTTATCTTTATACCTGGCCATGATTTTGTGTGTGTGTGTGTGTGTGTGTGTGTGTGTGTGTGTGTGTGTGAATGCAAGATATGACAAATGCACACAATCAATGGCAATTTGAGCGAAAATATAGTAATAGGGCAAATATGAAAATGGAGCTAAGGAGCGAAGTTTCCCAGTAGAGATGACGATCCTTGCTCGTAGATTACCCAACGTAGCGCAATGGGTGGGAGTGTGAAGCCGCGGCATGTCTCTTCAACAATTTTTCGAAAATGGTGGAGGTCGGTTGGAAATTAGGGGTTTTTCTAGGGTTAAATGGGAGATGGAGAGAGAGAGATTGATGGAGGGAAGGAAGGAGAGAGTGGAGAGGTCGATTGAGGGGGATTGGTTGTCTGTTGAGGGGAGGAATGTGGCCGGTTGGGAGAGAAGAAGTCGAATCAGCGATGGGAAATCGAAATCGGGTGAGGGGAAATGAATGGGTGAGGGCGGGGGGTATTTATAGGGTTTAAGTCGAACCGATCGGGTGAGTTTTCACCCGATCGGTTGGTTATTATCTCGAAAATTTTGTTGAAAAGAGGCTACAGGCGAACTGATCGGTTGAGAACTCAACCGATCGGTTGGCCGCTTCACGATTTTCCTGAGACTTCTATGCAGCTCACTCGATCAGTCACACGACCACAGCTTCTATCAACCGATCGGTTGATTAAATCCCAAATTTTCCGAGACTTCTGCTCTTCTCACACGGTCTTCCACCCGGTCTCATTTTGCTTCACCCGACCGGTTCGCTCATGAACAGATATAGGCCACTTTCTGATATGTCCCACCCAATCGGTTGAGGGATCAACCGATCGGTTGGGGCCTTGTTTCCTGCAAAAGTCCAAAAATGGCCTAAGTCCTTCGACGAAAGTTCCTGTGGCTGAATTTATTCAACAAAATAAGAAAAATAAAGCTAAAAATAATCCTAAAAACAAAGATGAGAGTTTAGAACATGGGTTGCCTCCCATGAAGCGCTTTTGTTTAACGTCGTTTATTCGACGCCCATAGATGATTTTCAAGGAGGACGGGGGTGATGTCCAAAGTTTGGCATCCCTTCAGATTCTGAATTGGTGGCCTTTGGTATCGTCGGCGGTGACAAGTAGACTTGCTCGACGATCCTCCCTCTGTTGATGGTATCCGGAGGCTTCTCCCTTATATTGGCATCCACTGCCACTCTTCTCAAGATCCGGATCTCATCACCGGTAAGCCCCATGGGCTCTTTCCCTTTTCTCCTTGTGGGAGGAGCTTTTTGGAATCCGGGAGGGATCGTATGTGATGCTCCCGCTTCCCCAGCAACATCTACTTTCTTCAGACCGTCATGCTCTTCAAGGTCCCCCAAGCTGTCGGGGGGATTCCTTGAGAGAATTTACTAGGCCCTAGCTTCTATGGCTCTTTCCTCCTCAACGTCCAGCATACCTCGGAAGAATCTGAGCAAACGGTGGATCTACGGTCTGAAGCGGAGTAGGAAGCTGCTCTTCCTGTTCTTTTTGTGGCTCCGCCAATGTTCTGGTGCCACGAACACCAACGAACTCCAGCATTTCTCCCCCACGCTTCTCTCGATGATGATCACCTAGATCATTCGAAAGAAGAGGAGCATCAGTTCATGATGGAAAATTCTTCACCGAATTAAATGTATCCCAAAGAGTATCGTCAAAGTGAAATGTAAAGCGTGGAAAAAGTTGATGATGACTCCCTGAGAATGTAGTGCTATGCCCTGGTGGTGATGCGATGATCTCCTGTCCATGTTCAGCGACGAGCTTGTCAGGTGCTGACATGCCCTGACATACCTCCGTATAATGTGAATCTGGACCCTTTGGAGGGTATTTCATGTCAGCAGTATTTGAATCAAAAAATATGTGGAATATAATATGAGATTCAGAAATTGACATGTGTTTATATATCATATATTTGCGCACGTTTTCTTCCGTGTTTTTCCGTTATTTACTGCCGTCTTATATTCGTTTTCTCGTGTTTTCTTGTTTTCTTTCACTTTTCCGTGTTTTTCGTATTTTGCAGGATTTTACTGGCATAGGAGACATAAAACGACGATATCATGAGTCCCCGAAGCAACGGAAGGAGTCACACGTGATCCAGGGGGTCAAACGACGAAGATCGCATCTTTTAGCCCCTCACCCGACCGGTTGGTCATTTCCAACCGATCGGGTGATGCACGCGTGCACCACCCGGACACAAGTTGGAGCGGCCAAGAAGTCACCCGGTCGGTTCAGTGACCGGTTCAAACGCCCCAACTCTCTGGATTTCTGACACTGAATGCCAACCGATCGGGTGACTTTCACCCGATCGATTCACCTGTAGTCGATTCTCCGAAGCGACGACACGGAGAGATCAACCGACCGGTTCACCCGACGGCACGAAGATCCAACCGATCAACTTCAACCTTCAACCGACCGTGCCGAGGTGACCGGGTGGGGTCATATTCTGTGCTGTCGAAGTAACGAAGCAGGTCACCCGATCGGGTGACTTTTCACCCGATCGGGTGATTTCGTATTCTATAAATAGAACCCCTAGGTTTTCCAGAAACGAGAGTTGTTATTTTTTGCTGTTTTTCTCTCTCTTGACGGCTGTAATTTTTCAGATATTTGTAAGTTTTCCGATCTTTGTCAAACTTTAATATAGTGTTATTAGCATTGCTCTTACTGCTTTTCAATCGCCCGATCATGTTTCTAACGGTCGATTTCTATTTAGATTGCTTTTTACTAAATATGTGTGAGTAGTTCCCAAATCTGGGATTTTGGTGGAAACCCCTTCGTCGGCTCTTCCCGATGCGTCCATAGGACTAGGAAATCGATAGGGATTAGGAATCTAACGGTTACGCGGGGTGTTTTATTGTCATCGGCGGGAAAAAGACCGCCTTTGACCGTTGGGCCAAGGGGGAATAAACTTGGCGGTTGACTCCCTAGCCATAGCTCACGCCATTAGCGTAGACGTCGAATCCTAGCGCGCGGGAGCGGCATGATGAGACGTTGGGAGTTATCGTTGCGAGCTTAGTGATCCCGGAGTCGGTCAGTGTTAATGGACACGGGAGTGCCCACTGACCGAACCCGGGAAGTCCGGCGTATCATCCTGGGCACCGACCGGAATATCGAGCCCATGGGACGCTGGTACCACTCTTAGAGGCAACGTCTCACCATTAGACCCTAATTTCGATCGTTATCCTACCCGTAGGCCGTATCGGTGAGAATCGCTCGATAGGGTGGAAACCAAAGTCCCGGGTTTTTCCTTTATATTGTTTATCCCTTGCATTCCATTTACTGTGACAACCATCATCCGATTCGGGCTAGCTCACCCATGGGGTGAATTAAATCCTCCTTGACACAAGCACATCCACGCCTCCCTGAGTTCGACCCCCAAGCCACACTACAACACCGTACGCTTGCGGTTACAAATATTTAAATCTCACGCCCCCAATCGTATTATTGCACGCATCAAACACACGCTTAAGCGGGGGACGTCAGAAATAGGATCTAAAAGATCTCCCTTTGTGGGAGTAGTAAGCTCTGGTGGATGCGATGCCTCTGGCGGAGTGAGGGTGAGCTGTGGATGTAGTGGTAAAGGCAAGGGAGCGTGAGGCTCAATAGAATGAGTCGTGACATTCACGGCTCCACGCTCTCCCTCCTCGTCGATATGGACATCCTCCATGTCCTCCTCGATACCGTATGTCTCAGAAATTGTACCTACATGGGGATGGGTACTCATATCAAAATCTTCAAATTGTAAACCATAAGAGTTACCTTCCGTGTTGCAAGTTGTCGATGATGTATGAGACACGACTGGTGCGCCCCCAAAAGTAGAAGTGGTAGGCGGAAATGGAATTGGTGAATCCACTTGTCCCTGGGTTACCGTGGAATTTTCCATCAATAGCTCAAGGATAGATTTCTGAGATGGAGAAGAGGGTGGTGGTATTGTCGGGCCTTGATTTATAAAGGAATTCGCCACTAACCACTCAAGATCGGTCGTAGGTGGTGGTAGTGAAAGTGGCGGAGTCATCTGGCCTTGGTTTAAAATATTCTCTTCTAATAATGATTCAAAGTCCGACCCCGGTGGAGGAAGTGGTAATGGGAGTGGAGGTGATATCCATTTCATTTGATTTGCAATGGAGTTTTCCAAGAATAATTCAAGGGTCGATTTTGCTGGAGGATGGGGTGCGTAAATTTGGGGGTAAGGATGGGAGGGTTCTTGATGTAGGTTGTGGGTATATGAGTGTGTGGTGTAGGATTGGGCACCGAATTGGCAATGGATGGATGTATGTCCCTGCATCCCACAAGCTTCGCAAACTGCAACGGCCTGCGGATAATTCTCATATCCCCCCGTCTGAGCACTGTATGGCGTGTAGGCATCAAAATTCCCGATGTATGATCCATCGGGCATCCACATAATTCACCTGTCAAATAATAATTTTTGCTACGACAAGCGCGTCAGTGGTACAAGGAATAGCACAAATTGATAATCGTGGTGGGGAAAGAATCTATTTATTGAAATTTTTATATTTTTTGGATAAAACGCAGTCTAGCGACCGCGTTCATGAGCTAGTCTCAGGGATTACTGGGTCCTAAATGAAAACAAGCACATTGCCTCCCCGGCAAAAGCGCCATAAAGCTTGACGTCCCCTAGTTTGTGAGCATGCAAGTGTGCAATATGATTGGGGATACCAGATTTAAATATTTATACCGCAAGCGCACGGTGTTGTAGTGTGGCTTGGGGGTCGAACACAGGGAGGCGTGGTTGTGCTTGTGTTAGAGAGGAACCGGTTCACCTTATGAGTGAGCTAGCCCGAATCGATAGATGGTTTGTCACAAATTGTAGATACGAGGTTAAACAATATAAAAGGAAACCTAGGACTTCGGTTTCCACCCTATCATGTGTTCTCGCTATTACGACCGACGGATAGGAACACGATCGGAATTAGGGTTTAGTGATGAGACGTTGCCTCTAAAAGTGATACCAGCGTCCCATGGGCCCGATATTCCGGTCGGTGCCCAGGATGATACCCCGGACTACCCGGTTTCGGCCAGTGGGCATTCCCATGTCCATTAACACTGACCGACTCCGGGAGCACTAAGCTCACAACGATGACTCCCAACATCTCATCCTGCCGTTCCCACGTGCTAGGATTCGATGTCTACGCTAAGGGCGTGAGCTATGGCTAGGGAGTCAACCGCCAAGTTTATTCGCCCTCGGCCCAACAGTTAAATGCGGTCTTTTTCCCGTCGATGAAAATGAAACACCCCGTGTAACCAATAGATTCCTAATCCCTATCGATTTCCTAGTCCTATGGACGCATTAGGGAGAACCCACGAAGGGGTTTCCACCAAAATCTCAGATTTGGGAACTACTCGCACATTATAGCTAAAAAGCGATCTAAATGAAAATCGACCGTAGAAATCATAATCAGGCGATTGAAATGAAGTAGTAGTAATGCTATTAAGATAATATCAAAGTTTCATGAAGATCAGAAAACTTACAGAATACAATAAAATTCCAGCCGTCACAAATAGAGAAAAACAGAAAAAAATACAACAGCCCTCGTTTCTGAAAACCTAGGGCAACTATATATAGAAAATGACGTCACCCGATCGGTTGAAGAGTCAACCGATCGGGTGAGCTGCTACGTTCTTCGGTCGCGGTCTTCAGGAACTTCACCCGCTCACGTGACCTGATCGGTTGGCGCAAGCGGCTCGTCGTTTGGATCTTGCGGTCATCAGGTGAACCGATCGGTTGATAAATCAACCGATCGGTTGGAAATACACCCAAAAGAACAGAGACTTGTGTCGATTTGGCACGGTCAGCGGACATCGGTTGAGCTCTCCGGGTTGTCTGTTGGAAGAATCGGCTACAGATGAACCGATCAGGTGAAGTTCACCCGATCAGTTGGAATTCAGCTCCAATTTCCCGAGACTCTGTTGGGATGAACCGGTCAGCAAACCGATCGGTTGACATTGCACTTCGCTTCAGCTTCAGTTCGGGTCAGACATGCGTGCATCACCCGATCGGTTGGCCGTGTCCAACCGATCGGGTGGGGGCTGAAAAGTGGCAATCTTGGTCGTTTGACCCCCTGAATCGCGTGTGAATCCTCCCGTTGCTCCGGAGACTCATGATATCTTCATTATATGTACCCTACGCTGGCAAACTCCTGCAAACATATAAAAACACGGAAAAGTGAAAGGAAACTAGAAAACACGAGAAAATGGATACGGGACGGTGGAATAACGGAAAAACACAAAGAAGACGTGCGTGAATATATAAAATATACACACACGTCACTTTGCTGAGCAGGAGGGAATGGCAGCAGGGGGTCTAGGTGGCCGGAGGAGGGCCTGGCGGCGGACAGTCGGCGTGAGGGGCTTACAGGCAGCCGGAGGGACTCTGCCGATGACTGGGAGAGGGGATGCGGCGGGTCTGGTCTGGGAGAAAATGATCGGCGGCCTGGGGGATGCGCTGTCGATGTGAGGTTGCGGGGAGGAGCAACGGGGTGCGGCCTCTTGGGTTGTTGAACGGAGGGAGGGAGGAGGGTTCCTGCGTGGAAGAAGATGGGCTTGGGGTGATGTTTGGAGGGGAAGATGAAGGCTGGGTGCGCGGCAGAGATGATGATCGGAGGGATCACTGGATGGGAGTGCGTCGAATTGGCCTTGTACATGGAGGAGAGGGAGCTGGGCGGCGTGGTGAGAGTGAGAGAGTAGGGTTTGTGCGTGTGAAGAGAGGGCTGGGCTAGGGTTCTATGTAGGGGTGCGGCTGTGAGATGATAGGGGAGGGAGAGGGTTGGGTTTACTTATATAATATTAGTATGGGTTTTATAAGAGGAAGGGGCATCAGCAATAGCCCTGGGTTCAATTTCCCTAGGCCTAGCTTGCTATGGTTTAGCTCTAGGTTGTTTAGGTTTAGTTTTATAATGTGTAGGCTCTGGGCATTGGTTCGGGTTGCATATGATACCCAGGGAAAAGCTTGGGTTTCATTTTGTATGGGTTCAATAATAATAGGAGTGTTGGGTTGGGGATAAGCACGTGAGAGCCTGGAGTTATAAGCGCATGCGTACAACTTTGAAAGTGTTAGCAACCCAAGTGATGGCTGCCTTAGGGAAATGTGGGTTTATGCTAGATTAGGAAGGGTTTCTAATAAAAAGATTTGTTTTTAATAGAGTTGATTAGGGGAAAAATTAAGGCTAATGTAAATAAGGGAAGTTTGAAATTGAAAACATTAATTGGGGAGAAATCATGGGGTTATTTAGTACCGACCCTCTGTGTTTTCTCCAAAATTAGTATCACCCCCCTATGGTTTCAATAATTAGTAAGACCCCCCTATGACACCGCAAGTTTTTCGCCATAATTAGTATCACCCCCCCCCCCCCCCCCGGGGTGTTTTCTCAAAAATTACTATCACCCCCCTATGGCAGGGGGTCTTACTAATTATTGAAACCATAGGGGTGTGATACTAATTTTGGAGAAAACACAGGGGGTCGGTACTAAATAACCCCTTTTAATAGGATTTAACTATGGAAGTTTTTAAAAAATATTGAATTTAAAAAAGGTTTGACTTAGAAAATTTAAAATATTTATTTGATGAGATATATCATAATACGTTTAAAAATAATTTAACTAATACGTAATAGGGTTCGTAGCTGTTACGGTTACGCAGTATAATTACGCCTAACGACAATACGTAATACGAATATACAATAATTACGGGTATGGATGAGACGTAAGACAAGAGAGAATACGAAAAACGTATCATTAAAAACTGGTGGTTACAGCAGGTGTTCAGCCAAGGCACGATGGTAAGACTCGATTTCGTCAACTGAATCGATATGGATCACTGGAGGATTCTGCTCAGCCTCAATGACATGCCAGCGAGGGGCAGAACGCACAACATATGCAACTTGACGGAGGGGCCACCAACCCCCTGCCGATGAAGCAACTCTATCTGGCCCCTTGGGCCCAGACTGCACTTCATTTTCTCCCATCCCATCATGGGGATTCTCACCCTCTTCACTCGGGGAGGTCTCTACAAAAGATGACTTACTCTCTGACGGTAATGACAGGCAGGGTTCAGAAGGCGTGGCCTGGGAGTTGGTGTAGTCAGACACGATCTCCTTGCAGAGGAGCATAGAAGAAGAAGAAAAGGAAGCAAAAAATGCAAGTACTGAAGGCTACTGGCTTCCTCCACCTTTTAAGCTGCTCTAGGCAAGAACTGGCGGGAAACAGTCCTAACGGTCACGACTGTTTCTCGCCAGTTCAATTCTTCATGACTGACAAGTTTCCACACGACATATCACCAATGAATCAGACTTTGCTACATCATTAACAATTCCTCAAGGCCTAAGCCAACCTCTTTAGGCCCCGAGTGGAGATACAGAACGTCGTCTCTTTGGTTCCTGAGAGATGGCAGCCTCGTTAGCATTATATAATGGAGGCGTTGCCACCCAAGTGCCATCCTCCATCGTGGACTCCTCGTTTCCAAAGCGAGTCAGACTTGCCAAATGAAGTTGACGCCAGCTTAGTTTTATCTACTCGTCTCTCCACTCCTAACCTTGCGGTTGTAGCTCAGGTCGGCAGTGTCAAGCCCGAAGACAAGGGGCCATTGAAGATGACATTTCTTACTAGGGCCCGCCAGCATGGGACCCAATCAATGACATGAGAGGTTAACCTGACATAGCCTTAGTTCAACTCTACAGGGACGACCTCACTACCCGAGGTCAGCTCCCTCAGCTCTTCGAGGACAAACTCCATAAGGTCGACTCCTAAACAGCTCCATCTACAAGGATGACCTCGCTACCTGAAGTCGGCTCCTTGCCAGAATGAAGACCTCGCCCCCTCAGCAGATGTGTTTCACATGGACGGCCTTGCGAGGCCGGCTCCCTCAGCAGCTACGCTCCACATGGATGGTCTCCTTGGGATCAACTCCTCCAACAACCCTGCGAGGACGACCTCCTCGAGATCGCCTCCTTAGTAGCACAGCTCTTCAGGATGACTTCAATGGCATACACCCAAGGTTGGCTTCCTCAGTAGCTACGTTCCACAGGGATGGTCTCATTGGTATCAACTCCTCCCAAGCCCTGCGAGGACGACCTCTTCAAGGTCGCCTCCTTAGCAACACAACTACTCAGGACGACCTCAATGGCACACACCCAATGTCGACTCCTTTAGCTACTTCATCCATGAAGGGATTTTCAATGTCCCTTAGGGCTAATTTATCTTATATATTCATCCGAAGTCGGACGAACGAAATTAAATAATCAGCGGAAAAACAATTATTAAACTATTTAATAATTACTGCCCTAAGGAAAAAAATCCCTAAGCCGGTAAAATTTACTGACTCGAGTTGGGTCTGACCAACTCGAGAAATTTCTAACTGCTACTTAAAAGAAAAGCATATATAAATATAACTCACCCGGAATCTTGCCTTAGATCGGGCAAGATGTTCTGCACCGTCTTACGCTCCAAAATCTGAACCGCATCCTGAACCGTGTTACGTCGCTCCTCGTCACGAACTAGATCAGCTCCCGAGCCGCACCTTGCCTCCGAGCCCATCACAAGCCGTAGAAAGTTTCACTTGAGTAAACCCGCGTCGTAGACTTCCGAATCAGATTCGGACCTCCCTATTGCCTTGCTAGGACTCGGTTGGAGGACAGGAAAATTAATAGAGGAAAAGAATGATTTTAAGTCTTGATTAACTTTGCTCAAATTTTCCGGAGCTCCTTAATCAGAGACTTGGTGCAAAAAACAAAGAAGGGAGTGCACACCTATTTATATAGGAGGCAGGCTCCGCTTCTTTTGTCACGAGCAATGTGGGACAATCAATTTGGAATAGGATTAGAATTAATTCAATTTAGTTAGAATACCTTTCACAAAAGTCTAACTTCAATCAATTAATTCTCACTCACCATTAAGCCCTAGATACGATACAAGTTATCATTTCGAAGGGCTAGGAATGGTGAATGTGTAGGAGCAAACGGCGACGAAATCCGAGTTCGTTTGACCCTTCAAAAAATTTCTCAAAGTTGAGAAAAACCCACATTTCGTAGCCGTCAAGGGTTTCACAAAACCCTAATTAGAAATGACTTAAATTGCGGGTGTGCCCGCTAAGTTTAGCGGGCGCGCCCGTTTAAGGCATCTGGGCACGCTCGCTAAGGCGCACCCAGGCGGGCGCACGGCCCACTGAGAGCAGCGGGGTGGGCTAGCCCGCTGGGTCAGTGGGCCGCGCCCGCTGTACCTAGCGAGCTAGCCTGCTGGGTCAGCGGGCCGCACCTGCTGTTCCCAGCGGGCTGCGCCAGTTGTGAACGACGGGCTGCGCCCGTTTGAGCCAAGTGGGTCTTACCCACTTCTCCCTTTGCCTTTCTCGCGTTTCTGGGCTCATACGAGCTCCGTTTCCTACATGGTTTGATCCTGTGGATTCCTCACGAAATCCCCTCCAATCCCAAATGCTCTAACCTCACAACCAACTTGTGAATTCAACAATTTCATTACATCAAATGCAATCCTCTATATGATCTTCCTATTACTAAGACGTGGATATTACTCGGTGTGAGACCCTACAGACTGACCCTTACTACAGGCCAAGACTCGAAGTCTCTAGACGACAGTGACCACTAGCAGTAGGTGTCGTCCCTGTTTCAGAATCATCGATTACGTGATTGACTTCGTTGGCAAGAGTGCCGACGGGATCAATCTGACTGTGACCGTGATAATTTCCGCAGTTTTATCCCTTCGTCATAACTATGTCACTTGACTAGCCTAGGGTATGGAACTCTATCAACCCTACTAGCTAGCAGTGGTCAGTATACGTAGGTCTCTGGTACATTCATGTTGTACATGTTACAACATACCTTGGCCAAGGTTTTACCGAGAGCCGTACTGACCTGTGACACTAACTTCCCATTAACGGAAGAGACCAATCCTCTATTGATCACTACTCAGCTCGTACGCTTCGAGTGTTACCCAACCTAAGATCTTTCAGCAGGCCTTGCCTCGAAGCTAGATCTTTAGGTCTAAGTGATGCCGTCCACATACAGCTTCGTATATTGATCTCAAGTCCTAAGGACCAACTTACATATCATCACTAAGAGTTATTAATGACAGTTAGTTAATGTTTATCCATTTAATAACTCTTGGTTTGGTTCGTTCAGTGGACTCATTCTCTAATGATCACATGCGCCTTGTCTCCGACTTCGCCAAGTCGCATGGTTATAAGACCAACTAGACTAAGACACAATGGTCTGTCTGATGCGCCGATATCCCTATCTCTACCAATCTATGACCATGAACGCTTTTCAGACGCAAGCTGCTATCGGTCAGACATTTCTCATAATCGCAATCTTCATTGCGAAACATGTGGGACCTAACTTTGAATCCAAGGGAATAATCTAAATATTGAAACAACTCAGACAATAGTTTACCAAAAAGCATACTTTCATTTATTGAACACGATGTTTATAAAGATAAATAGCCACGAGGGCATACATCTCTCTACATCTCCCACTTGCACTCAGGCCTATTTATTTTGGTATCTCATACCATATTTACACGCAGTTTCTCTAGACGATCGCGTGCCAGCACCTTCATGAACAGATCTGCTAAGTTGTCTTCTTAAGAGACTCTTAGGAGTTCTATTTCCTTCCTCTGCTCGATCTCCCGTTTCAAGTGATACTTGCGAAGAATATGTCTGGATCTCTTGTGGAATCTTGGTTCTTGAACCAGGCTGATGGCTGCATTATTGTCGCAATACAACGGTATTGGACTTTCAATAGCAGGCACCATCCCGAGCTGGTTTATGAACTTCCTCATCCAGACCGCTTCCTTTGCTGCATCATTGGCCGCTATATATTCGGCTTCCATCGTGGAGTCTGCAATAGTGACTTGTTTGGAACTCCTCCAACTGACTGCTCCTCCGTTAAAAGTGAAAACATATCCTGAGATCGATTTGCTATCATCCACATCACTCTGAAAGCTGGAATCTGTGAAGCCTTCAACTTTCTGGTCTTCACTTCCATAAACCAAGATCAAGTCTTAGTCCTTCTCAAGTACTTAATAGTTGTCTTGACCGCTTTCCAGTGCTCCTCTCCAGGGTTAGACTGATATCGACTTACTACACCTAGTGCATAAGCGACATCGGGTCTGGTACAGATCATGGAGTACATGATAGATCCCACAGCAAAAGCATATGGGATCTTTGTCATTTATTTCTTTTCCAAGTCAGTTTGTGCAGACATCTTCTTGGAAAGGGTTATTCCATGATTGGCTGGTATAAAACCACCCTTACTGTTTTCCATGCTAAAACGTTTTAGCACGGTGTTAATGTAATGGCCACAATTTTCATGTATACGTACTTGTACGTATTTTGACGTAAATACGTATGTATATTTTTGGGAGTATGCCCGTATTTTTCTTTAATTATTTTGGTGAAGGAATTATTTTTAAATGGTTTCAAACCCATTATTGATATTAGAAAATAAGTGTATTGGGATGAAATACCATGTATTTAAGAATTATGGTGTATTTCACCATGTATTTTTATTTTCCTAAAATTCTAATTTTAAAATTTTGTAGCCATGACACTTAATATGGCTATGTGTCATGTTGTTAGCTTAAGCTAGTACACATGGCTTAATTTTGACTAAAATGAGTGGAGGAGAGGGTTTTAGGGAATACAACTTTCAAGGCAAGAAAACAAAAATCAAAAAAGAAAAAGAAAATCCCATTTTCACTCTCTCATTCTCTCCCTCACCTTCCCTTAGGCTGGCCGAAAATTGCTCTTCCCCCCTTTCATCTCTTGCTTCATCTTCCTCCATCAAACACCCTTCCAAATAATCCCCCCTTCAATCACTAAGAGCCCACAAAAATTCCCCCATCATCCTAACACCATATTCATCCAAAAAGCCCTTCAAAAACATCATTTTGGGAGATCAAATTGGAGCTTGAAGAAGGAGGCCCAAGTGTCATCAAGGACTAAGAAGGGCCAAAGAACAATTTTGGAGGACTTTTGCAAGGTAGGATTTTCTAACATTCTAGTTAGGATTTAGTTTTAGGATTTGTGTTAGTAGAGATTCTTCGTGTAGGATGATTAGTAAAATAATTAGCTCATTCTCATTGCTAGAAAAGGAATAATGAAAGTATGTAAGTGCATGCCATAGATTTAGTGTTGTGTTTTAACATGTTGATAAACATTGCTAAAAGGTCCATATGTTAGTATTGAAGGAACTTTTGGCTAGCTTATCCCTAGACTTTATTCATGCTTGGATATGAAATTGTTGCATAATTATAGTTATATATATTAATACCATGTTCAATATGTTAACTTGCTAAAATAGTGCTAGAATGTAGTTTGTTATGTTTAGAGAATTGATTTCTATGTTGGTTTCATTTTAGTAGGAAGTTGCAAGTTATATGGCCATATTGTGTGACATATGTTCAATAGCAAAAATATCCTCTTTGTAAAGTTGGAATTATGTTAAGGATTTGTAAATGTTATAACCTTATTTCCATGCTAGTGTAATTATGTTAATTGTGGCATTCAAACATGTTAGAACCAGATTTAGAAAGAAAACTAGTTGTTGGAATTTTTTTGTAACAGGACAGTAACTTGTAAAAATCATATAAAATAGTAGAAAAATCAGAAAAATATAATTAAGGACACTACGAAAAACTACAGAAAATTTCCTACAATTTTGAAGGGGACCGAGAGCCAATTCTGACTGCAGATAGGGTAACAGAGCCCTTCTTTCTGGACTGACGCTTTTGGCAGATTTGTGTTGTAATTTTGAGTAGGAATTTCATAGTTGTACTTTTGTTTTAAATTAATGTTGGAACATGTTAGTTGTGCTTTATTATCATGCTCTTAAGATATGCTTTAATGATGATGTTTAATGTATTATGTTTCATTGATGATGAGAATGCAAGTATGTTGAAACAAAAGTGGTATTTGAGACCACTAATTGATACCATGTCAAATGAAGTAATGCATATCAAAAGAAAATTTGTGAGTGAGGATGAGAGTATGACATCGGGAGTTCTCGTTCCATTTTTGAAATGGATGAGACTCCGGATGGGGGTTTGGGGGAAACACGGGTAAATTGTAGGTGTTAAGGAGCGGACGTAGTATGATTTCTCACTCGCTACGTCACTCTCGTAAGGGGGAGTTGACTAGAGTTAGAGAGGCCACTGGTGCTCTCGTGACGCACCAGGACGGTAAATGATGGTTTTCTCTGTTTGTCCGACAGAAAAACCGAGATGAGTCTCGCTCTAGTGCCTTGCCCCGTTCGGGCATAGAGTTACGAGAGGCCCCTCCAGTGCTCGTGTCGCTGGAGTGGTACCACTTTTCACCCACCCTGGGTGAAGTCCACTCCCTTAGCAGTATTCGGTTTACCCGGGTTCCAAAACAGCACAACGATTAATTTTAATTAATTTAATCAGTTAAATTACTTCTGTTCTGCTTCTTGTTATTTACTTTCAGCATTTATGTTCTGTCCTTAATTTCTGCATAAACATGTAATGATGTGACACTTGTAGTAGTTAGTTAGTTAGGAAGACCAGTTCTAAAACTAGGTTCTACTAGGGTGTTAGGAGTTCCTACTGGGTCACGCGTTGACGTGTCCCATCCCGTGGTTTTCAGGTATGAGTCCCGAGTAGTCTTCGGGTCTCCCGGAGCCAGAGACCGGTGCCAGTACAGCAGAGGTGGAGCCTATGGGCTACCTCGTCCAGTTAGACTTCCCGGGTTTAGACTAGAGGGTGTGTTGTACCGGGTGTGGACTTTTGTACTTTTGGGCTGGGGGTTTCTACTTTATGTTGTACCCGCTTTTGTACCCCCTTTTTGTATAGTTGATGTATGTATGTATATGAACTTATGTAATGTGATGTAATGTAACTTCTGTGTTGATGTATTTCCTTTCAGTACTGCGTTTTATTTTCTGTTGGAGCACTTTTCTTTTTCTATGTGTACCATTCCAGTGTTATTGCAGTAGCCTGCTCATTATTTTATATTAAACCACAAAAAAATGCATAGTAGTATTTAGATAAGAGGGCTCGAAACCTGAGTCTGAATACTACAGCGACCTCGTCAGCTACGCTCCCCGTACTTGGGTGAGCGAGGCGTGACAGGTTTTTGTGGTGGCCCATGCAGGTCTCGAACCTGCGATACACGTAAGAATAGTACAAGTAAGCTCCAACATTATAATTCGCAATTTTGGTACTGAATGTTGTTTCCCTGTTTATTCTTGCAGAATGGATCCGGGGAATGGATCGTCCGAGAACAGGACCCCTGATTCTGATGCTGCTTCGTCTGAGGCTTCCCTGATGAGGAAGATTCTGATAGGGATTCTGGAGCATATGCAGCAGATGGAGGATAGGGTGGCTAGTGGTGCGCCACCAAAGCCAGTGGGTATCAGGCAGTTTAGAGCTTTGCACCTAAGGTCCTTTTCGGGCAAGGAGAGTCCTCTGGAGGTGGACGAGTGGATCAGGCATTCTGATGATGATTCGGAGGCTATTGGATACCCGAGATAAAAGTGGGTGGATGCCGCGAAGAGACAGCTGACGCATCAGGCACGAGATTGGTGGGATGCTCAGGACTTACATTTGACCAAGCCGATCTCGTGGGAGAAGTTCAGAGAGTTATTTGATGCTCAGTTCCTACCAGAGACGAAGAAGGATGAGCTGCGGTTGAGGTTTGAGCACCTGACTCAGGGACGACATAGCATAGATGCCTACGATGCAGAGTTCTCACTATCGAGCAAGTTTGCTCCGGAGTTGGTGCAGTCGGAGGCCACCAGAGCTAGACGATTCAGGATGGGTTTGGACCTTGAGTTCAGAGCAGTGATGTCGACCCAGGTGTTGCTTACATTCAGTGCCGTATTGGAGGCGTTCAGGATGCCTGAGACGCACCTGAAGAGTGTGGGTAGAGGTCCAGCAGCATCTGAGAGGCCCCCTGCGGGTCAGCAGAGGAGTTTCCCGAGACCCACTCAGACCACTCAGTTTAGGAGGCCTAGAGCTCCACCAGCGCCACAGCGGCGGTTACCTTGTGGATTTTGTGGGAAGACTGGGCATGAGCAGCGGGATTGCAAGTTTAGGCATGGGCGATGTTTTACCTGTGGTCAGTCAGGACACATCAGTAGGCAGTGTCCTCAACAAGGGCAGACTTCAGGTTCTGGGGAACCAGTGGCAGTCCGACCTGAGCAGTAGCAGAGGACCCTTCCGCCGGCTCCACAGAGGCTTCCACTACTAGCTCCACCAGCGCCTGGTGCAGTGACTCAGAGAGGACCACCTAGGCCTCCACAACAGTAGCAGCAGACCCCCGGGAGAGCGGTGCCAAGGCGTCAGGCTTTCACCATGTCGGCTGTCGAGGCAGAGGACATCGGTCGTGTTATCACTGGTACCTATTTTCTTTTTAGAATTGAATGCTTTGTTATTTTTATTATAGTATGTTATGTTTGTGGTTGTGATTAGGATGATGAAATTCTTATGTTAGTTTATGTTTGTCCTCTTAGGTATTATTAGAGTTGCATCTTTCCCTGCCTTGTCACTATTCAATTCAGGAGCATCACATTGTTTCCTGTCTCAGCAGTTTGTGACTAGGAATTCATTAGTAGTAGACTCCTTTGTTTCTAGTTGGAATATCCATACAGGGAGAGGAGTGATCCGCAGTTCTTCGGGATACCGACAGTGTCTTGTTGAGATTTGTGGACGTATGTTGTATGCAGATTTCTTAGTGATGGAGATGCCTCATATTGAAGCAGTGTTTGGGATGGACTGATTAGGGATGTTCTATGCCACTATAGATTGTAGGCTCAGGAAGATAGTGTTTCAGATTCCTGATCATCCAGAGTTTGAGTTTCGTAGTGGTAGTAGTTCCCTTGGACCATTGAAGTTTAAGGCCAGCCCAGTAGAAGTGATGATGGAGATGGATGCTGAACCTGTATTGCCGAGGGTAGTCCGGGATTTTCCTGATGTCTTTCCAGACAATATCTATGGACTTCCTCCGGATAGATCATTGGAGTTCACCATCGATCTGATTCCAGGCACTCAACCGATTGCGAAGGCTCCATACCATATGCCTCCTCCAGAGTTAGCAGAGCTTCGTAGTCAGTTGAAGGATTTGTCAGAGCGTGGTTTGATTCAGCCAAGTGTTTCACCATGGGATACGCCAGTGCTTTTGGTGAATAAGAAGGATGAATCTCGAAGGATGTGCATCGATTATCGGGAGTTGAATAAGGTTACTGTGAAGAACAAGTATCCTCTTCCTAGGATTGATGACATCTTTGATCAGTTGGGTGGATCTCGTGTGTATTCAAAGCTGGATTTGAGAAGTGGGTATCATCAGGTGAAGGTCAGAGGATCAGATATTCCAAAGACTGCATTTAGAACCCGATATGGTCACTATAAGTTCTTAGTGATGCCTTTCGGTGTTACTAATGCACCAGCCACATTCATGAGGTTGATGAATCAAGTATTCTATGATTATTTGGATAAGTTTGTGGTCGTCTTCATAGATGATATCTTGGTGTACTCAAGATCAGAGGAAGATTATGCTGAGCATCTGAAGATAGTCCTGGAGACTCTGAGGCAGAACCAGTCATATGCTAAGTATAGCAAGTGTCAGTTTTTGCTGACCAAGGTTGCTTTTCTAGGACATGTTGTATCTGGAGATGGGATAGCTGTTGATCCAGAAAAGGTTGTTGCGGCAGAGAAGTGGCCAGTTCCTAAGTCAGTAACAGAGATCAGAAGTTTCTTGGGATTGGCTGGGTACTACAGGAAGTTCATCAAGGATTTCTCTAAGATCGCTGCACCAATGACTCATCTAACCAAGAAGAATGTTTCTTACAGTTGGTCAGAGGAATGTCAGCGAGCATTTGATTAACTAAAGCATAGATTGATCACTGCTCCTGTCCTGACGATTCCAGACCGTTCAGGTGGATATGAGATTTACTGTGACGCGTCAGGCAGAGGATTTGGATGTGTTCTCCATCAACATGGTATGGTAGTAGATTATGCTTCTAGATTGTTGAAGACTCATGAGAGGAACTATCCTACGCATGATTTGGAGTTAGCAGCAGTGGTGTTTGCATTGATGTTGTGGAGGCATTTTCTTCTGGGTGAACGTGTAAAGATATACACAGATCACAAGAGTTTGAAGTACGTGTTCACTCAGAAAGAATTGAATATGCGGCAGTGCAGATGGCTTGAGTTGATGGCTGATTATGATGTCGACCTCCAATATCACCCTGGGAAAGTCAACGTAGTACCTGATGCCCTTAGTCGCATGCTGACAGTGATGATGTTGACTGTGCAGAGAGAACTTTGGGGTGATATTCGGCAGTTGGAGATTTGTAACGGTCGGTTTTCGATCGTACTTTCTTCGTGCACGTGCTCTTGATCGTGCACGTATCTATCTTAGACTTGTTTGATTTTTGAACACTTTTGTGTGTTATATCGTTGTGATCGTCTCTGAGAGCATTAAATTGTGGCACTACTTTGGAACGACATTTCTCGGGTCGTTCTTCCACGATTTGATCATATTTGAAGTGACGTCACGATTTTCAATTTTGACGTGAGACGTTTCTATTTTTAGTTTCGTCCCTCAACGTCGAAATTTAGATCCGTCTTCTTAGTCCTCTTTCTTTCGTCGTCCCGAGCACCCCATATTTATTTTGCAATTTTTGGACTTCATTTGACCTATTTTCCATTTTTGACTAAGTTTATAATATTTTTAAATCTTACTTTTATAAGTATTTTAATTCTAATAAAATTCCTATTTCTTAATAGCTCCACAAAATAATTTTTGACCCAAGACTTAGCCTTAGCCGCATCTCCATGCATGAGAGAGGGTGAGGGAGAGTTATTTTAAGTATTTTAATTATTTTAATTAATTTAAATAATTTCCTAAACCCTAGACCTAGCCCTAACCCCCTTTCCTATTTAAATAAGCCCTAGGTTAAGTGATTTTCGCACACACCAAAACCCTAGCCGTCAAAACCCTCCCCAAAGCTTCGCACCCCCTTCAGCCCGCAGCCGTCTTGCACGACCGACGGAAACCCCCGCATCCGCTCGGTCTGACCGAGGCCAACCCCCACATCCGCTCCGCTCCACAGCCTTGCAAGCTGCAACATTGCAACCCCCGCCCCAAGCACCCGACCGAAGAGATCCCCCGCACCGGCCCGCTGTGACCGACCGACCGCAGCTCCGCAGCGCTACGACCCCCGCCCGCAGTGTCTGACCGAGAGAACCCCCGCAGCGGCTCGGTCTGACCGAGCGACATTCATCGCAACCCCGCATCCTTCGCATCGCTTGCCACCGTGGGCCTCCCAAGTTCTCCAGAAGTGTTGTGGGTCCCCCATTGACCCCTAGCACTGCTGTGGGCCCCACTTTGGTGATCTTCTTCGTGGATTTGCCGACTACGACGTTACGACACGTCGTAGCCCTTCGTCGCAAGATCTAGCTTTTGGAATCTTGTTCGTGATTCAGATTTGGCGACGAGGAGTTTTTCGCCACTACTTTCATTCTATTCCAGACTCCGGAAAAGATTGGTTCCCCAAACTCGTAGCAACCCCCACCGTAGCTATAATCAGACCCTAAACTAAAAGTCGACAACTTTAACTAAAATTTCCTTTTCGCTCTTTTAAAACGTTGTGCAAATGTAGAAAATCGACGAATGCACTTGATGACTGTGCACATAGGATAGATCGTCGAATAGGGCTGAACATCAAAAATGTGATTTCTGACGAATAGAATAGTCCCGATAACCTAGACATGAACCCTAATAGGAATTACTGAAAACGAGGCCTGACACCGTCGACGTGACACTATTTCAGACGGACTACCGCTGACGAGACGCTTGGACGAGACGCTCCGGGAGGACGACACACTCGCCAGCGCAGGCAAGTGTATCCACTTGCACTTTTGGCCGTGCTTAGGCCTTAGGTTGTTAGAACTGTTAACTATGAACAAAGAGAACCGGACGTGAAATGATAGCGTCTGGGACGTCCCTTGACGGCTCAGACTTGACGACGAAGTCTGAGCCTAACAACAACAACTTTTGACATCTTAGGACTATCTTGTGTGTGCATTCGTGTGGACACCCTAGAATAATCCTTCCTGTCTTGTCACATCCCGTCCCATCTTGCACAGCCCAGAGGGCAATAGGGCACTCTCCGAGTGATCCCTTGTCTTGATACACAGCCCAGAGGGCAATAGGGCACTCGCCAAGCTAGAGCGAGTGATCCCTTGTCTTGTCTTGTCTTGTCATGTCTTGAATACTTGGGTTTTAGGGTAGGGTTGAGCATGCGCATGGTAAGAGGGTCTGATCCCCCTCAAACCGTAAGGCGTGAACCCTTTCGTGTCACACTTGTCTTGTCTTGTCCCGCCATGTCCCGATTTGTCTTGACACCTGTTAGGTTAGTCCCGTAGTTTGGTAGCACACGCTACGACTACTACTTGTCACGTTTTACTTTCCTGCCGCGTTTACTTTCTTTTGTTCCTCTGTTATAACCTCAGCATGCTAATCAACCAGTAAACCATTGTTAAATAGTCGGTACACTTGCAGTTTGGTCTGACCCTTTTTGTACACCTTACCTGACGTACAGTTCCTTCTTTTGGTGTTGTACGTCAGGTGTTGAGCTAGAGTACGTCGACGAGGCAGACTTGTCAGCAGACGTGGAGTCGGAGGATACTGATCCAGAGTACAATCCAGAGGAGGACCAGAGTTAGAGGCCTCTCGTTGCTGTTCCAGAGTTTCTGTTCCAGTTTAGATTGGGTGCGTAGCACCTTTTGTTTTCATGTCTAGGTTGGGTGCTTGCACCAGTAGTTTTCTTTTCTGCAGTTGTAGCCCTTCGGGCGTTTTAGACTCTCAGTACTTTGGATGATTACTTTTGGAATAAAATGATATGCTTTTCCTTTCAGTACTTTTATTGTTCCGTACTAACTTGCAGGGACCTGTATATTCGTTTTGGAATACCACAGACGCTTATTGGGTCTGAGCTCTCAGCTCTGGCCTAAGCAGGCCTTAGTCACGCTTCGCCTCCGTACTTTTTGGGAAGCGGGGCGTGACAGGTTTTAGTGGTGGCCCATGTAGGTCCCACCCTTTCTACAAATTCGAAACAATCAAAGTATTGAACTTCAGTTTATTATCATCCAGTAATTGTATGAGTCTAATCTATGTCTTTCTGTCAATAGGATGGCAGGACGACGTACTACCCGATCGGGGAGCTCAGGAGATGGAGTTTCGGAAGACCAGGGCGGAGAGTTCCGTCAGTTTCTGGGCGTGATAAGAGAGATGCTGGAGGTGCAGCATCAGTTGGTTCAGTAGTCCCAGCGTACTGCCCAGGCTCCCCCAGTTGCACCACCACCACCTCTGCCTGCCCCTCGAGCTGCTCCAGGAGTGAAGCAGTTCAATGAGCTTCAGCCGAGGACATTTTCTGGGAAGGAAGGACCCCTAGCTGCTGATGAGTGGATCCAGAGCACTGAGGAGAAGTTGGTAGCAGCAAAGATCCCTGATGATACTCGAGTCGAGATAGCGAAGATGCAGCTGATGGAGAATGCTAGGAACTGGTGGCGCATTGAGGAGAGGCGTCTTGAGAAGCCAGTGGAGTGGAAGACCTTCAGATCGATGTTCAAGGATAAGTATTTCACCAAGTCTGCTAGGAGGGAGGAGAAGCGAGCTGATCGCTTTTGTCAGGGACTGCATCTGAAGATTCAGGCTTCTATGTCTTCGGCGGATTTCACGACTATGAGAGTTGTACTAGATGCTACGAAGAATCATGAGATTATATCGTGTCTACCTGACCCTGCAGCTGACAGAGGGAAGCGTCCTATAGAGCTGTACCGGCCACCTGCTAGGCCGGTGATGAGGCCAGTTCAGATGGTGCCATTCAAGAGGCCTGGAGCACCAGTGCAGAATCAGGACAAGGGCTCGTGCCACTTCTGCGGCAAGCCAGGACATGTTCAGGTCAACTGTAGAAGGAAGTTGGGACTGTGCTTAGTTTGTGGAGATGCCTCGCATGCTGCGAAGGATTGTCCGAGAGCCTGTAATGCTATAGTTGGAGCGCCAGCCCCGCTGCAGATAAGAGCGCATGCCCCAGTCCAGAGAGGACCTGCTGTTCGTGGACCACCCTTGGTGCCACAGAGGCAGATGTTTCAGCGAGCAGCACAACCCCAGAGGCCGGCTTATACCATGACAGCTGTTGAGACTGAGGAGCTGGATGGAGTTATTGCAGGTAACTCTTTAATCCTAGTCTTTCATTTCATAGTTTAGATCTTATTGTTAGTGTTGCTTGCTCGACTTGTTTGTTAGAGTAGCTTGGTTTGACCGTAGTTCTTTTATACCTTAGGCATCATTCTAGTGTCCTCTCACCCGGCCTTGGCCTTGTTCGACTCAGGTGCATCCATGTGCATCATATCCCGGAGATTTGTAACAAGTCACTCCATTTCCACCCATACACTCCCTAAGTGTTGGGACATCACCACAGGGAACGGAGTGGTGACAGTGAACTTGGGTTGTCGATCGATTCCATTGGTGGTCAGTGGACACGAGCTTTTCGCGGATTTCATTGTCCATGGCCTGCCACATTTTGATGTCGTTCTTGGCATCGATTGGTTGGGAGATTTCCACGCCTCGATCGATTGTCACAGCAAGAGGGTGGTATTCAGGATTCCAGGCCATCTGGAGTTCGAGTTCCGTAGCAGAGATGAGTCGCTTGGGCCCATCAGATATCGGGCCAAGCCGGAGGTGTAGATTGTTGCAGCTATGCAGATGGAGATGGAGATCGAGCGACCAGTAGTCGTCAGAGACTTCGACGACGTCTTCCCGGAGGATATCTCGGGTTTGCCACCCGACAGAGCTTTAGAGTTTGGTATTGATCTTATGCCGGGAGCGCAACCGATATCGAAGGCGCCGTACCATATGGCTCCCGCTGAGCTCAAGGAGCTGTGGAAGCAGTTAGATGAGTTGCTGCAGAAGGGTTTCATCCACCCTAGTGTGTCACCATGGGGTGCACCAGTTTTGCTTGTGAAGAAGAAGGATGGGTCCCGCAGGATGTGCGTGGACTATCGAGGGCTGAATGCTGTCACGGTGAAGAATAAGTATCCGCTTCCGCGCATCGACGATATCTTCGACCAGCTTGGAGGTTCAAGAGTTTTCTCGAAGTTAGACTTGAGGAGCGGATACCATCAGTTGAAGGTGAATAAGGATGATGTTCCGAAGACAGCTTTCTGGACGAAGTACGGACATTATGAGTTCGTGGTCATGCTGTTTGGCGTGACCAATGCGCCAGCTGTGTTCATGAATTTGATGAACTTAATTTTCTACGACTTCCTGGATAAGTTTGTCGTTATCTTCATTGAAGACATCCTGATTTATTCGAAGTCTGAGGAGGAGCACAGCTGTCATCTGAGGACAGTGCTGGAGACGCTAAGGTGACACAAACTATATGCCAAGTATAGTAAGTGCGAGTTCTGGCTGGACAGAGTCGCATTTCTGGGACACGTGGTGTCTAGTGATGGCATATCTGTAGATCCAGAGAAGGTCAGAGCAGTTCAAGATTGGCCGACTCCGCTGTCAGCATCAGACATCAGGAGCTTCCTTGGTTTAGCAGGCTATTATCGGTGATTCATCAAGGATTTCTCGAAGATTGCAGAGCCGATGACGAAGCTGACAAGGAAGGATGTGGAGCTCCTTTGGTCAGAAGCTTGTGAGGAGGCCTTCAGTATCTTGAAGGCGAGATTGACCACAGCACCGGTGTTGGCAGTGCCAGATCGAAGCGGAGGTTTCGAAGTATATTGTGATGCGTCAGGGAAGGGCTTAGGATGCGTCTTGCATCAGCATGGCCATGTGGTTGCGTATGCTTCTCGTCAGTTGAGGACTCATGAGAAGAATTACCCGACGCACGATCTGGAGTTGGCAGCGGTGATTTTTGCACTGAAGATCTGGAGGCACTTCTTGCAGAGTGAGAGCGTGAAGATTTTCACCGATCACAAGAGCTTGAAGTACATCTTTACGCAGAAGGAGCTCAACATGCGTCAGAGACGATGGTTAGAGCTCATGGCTGACTACGAGATAGACTTGCAGTATCATCCGGGGAAGGTGAACGTAGTGCCCGATGCTTTGAGTAGACTTCCCACTGCTATGATGCATACTGTGTTGGATATGGAAGACGTTAGTACACCCTTGTAGGGGATGTATGAGGGAATACGGACCTCGAACGTCGCATACACGAAGTCGTGTGCAAAGGGAATATGTTCCCTTGCGGACAGGATCTCTAGATTGATGGGAAAGTCGCATTATATGTGCATAAGTGCATGCGACATATGGCTAATAAAGGGGTAATATCTTAAGCTTATATTGTACCATGCATATGGTACAACTTAAGCTTATAATATGCCATGTACGATGGTACACCTTAGTTAAATTGTTCCAAAGGAACAATTACTCCTAAAATAACTACCTTGGGGGCTATAAATAAGACCCAAGGGTTAGCCATTTCCTTACACTTTTGCATGGCATTCTTGCATGCATTTTCATTCTAGCGAAGTCTGCCGAAATACTTCCTCTCCCTTTATCCAAGTTCTTAATCTAAAAGTAGAGATTTAGATTGTGGATTTAGTAGCCTTACTCCGTTCGTGAGAAGACTCGATCCGTCGTGGCGAATCCGAAGGCGAAGTTCGTAGACTACCGTGCCGCATACGCAAGCGTAAGTCTCAACTTCATTTATCGATCCTAACTCTGTTTTGGCAGGATCCTACATTGGTATCAGAGCCATACGGGTTCGCCCCGGTCAAACCGCCGCCCCGTCGAAACTATGAACGAGTCGTTGTCTTTTTCACGAATGGGTATCCTACCATTACGGATATGGTAGGAACGCTTCGTGACGGAGAGAACGCAGCGGTTGTTCTTTTCACGTTAGGGTCTCCTATCATTACGGATATGGTAGGAACTCTCTGTGACGGGAAGAACCGACCGTTCACGTAGTATGTTATTTTTTCATTTTTGGCACACGGCCATTAGAAAATAACCACTTTCTCGACGAACGGGTGCTTCATCGACGAACGGGTGCTTCATCGAGGAAGAAGGTGGTGGTTATTCCCATCGGGGAAGATGAATTTTAGTGCATGTGCACCATGGCCAAATGGGCTATGAAGGCCATGCACCCCCCTCCCCATGCGGAGGGGGTTGGCTACGGCCAATAACCACCGCGGCAACCCCCACCGGCGGGGGTGTGCGGCCACCCCACACAAGGGGAGGCCGGCCATGGCCAAAGGGCCATGGCCGGCCAAGGCAAAAAATGGCCTTGGCCATGACCAGCCATGGCCAGGCCGGCAGTGGCCGGCCAAGGCCAGGCCGGCAGTGGCCGGCCCCGGCCAAGGCCAGGGGCCGGCCTGGCCGGCCCTGGCAGTGGCCAGGGCCTGGCCGGCCCTGGCTGGCCTCGGCCAGGGCAGAGGCCCTGGCCGAGGGGACCAGGGCCCCTGGCCGGCCAGGGCAGAGGCCCTGGCCGGCCCTTGGCCAAGGCTCGGCCAGGGCAGAGGCCCTGGCCGGGAGAAGTTGCAGACCAAATAATTGGTCGACCAATTTGGTTGTTTTGGTCGACCAACCTGTCAAAAGGCCTTGGTCAAACTCGAATGTGCCGATTAGCCCATACGGGGCTAACCACAGTGCCGACTAGCCCATACGGGGCTAACATTTTAATGAAGTTTTTCCTTGGGCTCTACTCCTTGAAGATTAGCCATAGTGCTCTACTTCATGCGAGATTAGCCATGTCATTGTGCTCTACTCTACGGAGATTAGCCAATGTACTTATGACGTTGTGCTCTACTCTACGGAGATTAGCCAATGTATTTTAAATTTTTTTTGAAAAAGATGTTTTTCAAATAGGTTATGTCTCGTCCTTAATCGGGATAGCGCAATTTAGAATTTCAAGTCCTACCACGATCCGGCCATGGTTATCTAACCCATGGGTGTGTAGAACAGGTCTCGTGGCTTGGCAATTGTTGCGCTAAAATTCGTTGCGCAAACTCTCACCTATTCCATTTTGAAAGATATGTTTTTCAAAAGTAATTTTCCGTTGCGAAGTACTATAAGAGTACGATTGTTTGATAAGTGATGGGGGAATATTGAAGGTTGTTCTAGATGGTGATTGGAATCATAGAGACCTTTTCGATTCTAGAACAACATCTTCAATATTTTTCGAAAGTAACTTATCAAATATAATATAATTCCAAGTGGGATTTGAATTTTTAGAACTATCCAAATGGGATATTCTATTATCATTTCAAGTGGGAGTTATATTTTAAGAATTTTTATGCAATGTTTTGATCAAACCTTCGGTTTTGTGTCTTTTGCAGCATTTTAAAAGTAAAATGTCTTCCGCTTCAAAGAATATCGTCGCTGAGTTAAACAGAGGTGAAAAACTCAACGGCGATAATTACAACCTTTGGTCCATCAAGATACAATACGTTCTAGAGGAGCAAGAAGTGCTTGAAACTCTAAAGAACGTTATGATTGAACCCGAGTTGGGCACTACGGCCCAACACCGACGAGACAAGGAAGTTTTTGATGCTTGGTCTCGGAAGAATAAGATAGCGCGCATTACGTTATTAAGCAGTATGGCTGATGACATAATGCGCATCTTCCGAGAACATGACCTAGCCATGGACATATGGTCTAAGCTAGAGGAGAAGTTCGGTGGCACATCGGTGTCCAAACTTCGCGCCTTAACTATAAGGTTCGATACATATAAGAAACGTCCAGATCATTCCATGGGGAAACATCTGCGACATATGGCGAACATTATCTCGGAGTTAAAGGACGCAGGTCATGTGCTCACTGATGAGCAACAAATCCAAGCAGTTATACGTTCCCTACCAAATGGGTGGGATCAAATGAAGATGCATCTCACTCACAATGAGAGCATCAAGACCTTCAGCGACATTTCCAAGCATCTCGAATTAGAGGAAGAGCGGCTTGCGGCTGCCAAGCCAAGTGCAGAAGTGCACATGGTTGCTAGATCCTCACATGGGGGAAAGAAACAGAAAGATCGTTCGAAGTTCACTAATGAACGTAATAAGCAACCTGAGTCTACCAAGAAACCCAAACATAAGGGTGGGCACAAGAAATGGCACAAGAAGAAAGACTTGAAGAGGATCAAGTGCTTCAAGTGCAACAAGCTCGGTCACTATGCTCGTTCGTGTACGAGTGGAGGCGACGAGGTAACTTGTAAATATACTAGTTACATATGTGTTTCTAGTTCAATATTTCTTGTGGAATCTAATCCATTTTGGATAATTGATTCAGGTGCCACCGACCACATAGCAAGGGACAGACGGTCCTTCGTGGAGTATCACCGGATACCCCAAGGAATGAAGTGGATCTATGTAGGAAACAACACACGTGTTGAAGTGAAAGGCGTTGGGACTTGCAAGCTAGTCTTGGACAACGGTCGCACTCTCCTACTTCATGATGTCCTCTTCGCTCCAGATATTCGAAGGAATATAATTTCTGTGGTCGTATTAATGGGTCTTGGCTATAACTGGTTTTTTCATGATTGTAATGTGGACTTAAGTTGTAATAATACTCTTATTGGTACTGGGTTTGTATTTAAAGGATTTATTGTAATGAGTACAATGTATGATTCCTCATGTAATGAAAATTTCCTTATTGCAAATTCTAAGACTTATGAGTCTGATGTGATTTGTTGGCACGCAAGGCTTGGTCATATTGGACCAACGCGTATGGATAGACTTGCCAAACGTGGCCTTCTATCCAATGTTTCAAAGGTTGAAATGTCGACCTGCGAACATTGCCTTGTGGGGAAATCTTGTCGCAAGCCGTTTGGAACCGGCACAAGGGCCGAGGTTCCATTACAGCTTATCCATTCGGACATATGTGGTCCAATGAATGTCAAGACAAGACGCGGAAAGTCCTATTTCATCACTTTTATTGATGATTTCACCCGATTCGGACATATCTATTTGATATCCCACAAAAGTGAAGCTTTGGCTTGCTTTAAAAACTATATGAGTTTAGTGGAGAATCAATTAGATCACAAGATTAAGGTTTTGCGAACCGATAGGGGCGGTGAATATCAATCAATAAGTTTTAAGGAACTTTGTGATGAAAAAGGCATAGTACATCAGGTAACTATGCCTTATACTCCTCAACAAAACGGTGTTGCAGAAAGGAGAAATAGGACTTTAATGAAAATGGTCCGTTCAATGATGGCGCAAGCTAACTTGCCAATCACCTTTTGGGGTGATGCATTATTGACGGCCGCTTTCATTTTAAACCGCGTACCCTCGAAATCAGTTAGCTCCACTCCTTATGAGTTGTGGAACCAAAGGTCTCCTGACTTAAACATTTTAAAACCTTGGGGTTGTGCATCCTACGCACATATTTCCTCCTATAAGTATGGCAAACTTGGGCCAAGGGGAAGGAAATGTATCTTTATACGATACGCAGAAAACTCCAAAGGTTATGTTTTTGTTAGTCAGGAAGATAATGGTGGGCTAATTGAGTTTGAATCAAGGGATGTCACTTTCTTGGAAAACGAGTTTCCAAGACAGGGCGAGATAAGTCAGGACTTATCTCTATTTGAGATTTATGATCAAGAAGGATTACCTCATTCGAGTGGGAGAATTCTTAGTGAAAACGAAAATACGTTTCAACCTTCACCAATGGATTATACGAATGACGATTATCCTATTCCATACGGGAATAATGATCCAAGTGGGAGCAATTCTAACGACATTCCAAGTGGGAGTGATATTAGAATTGATCTAAACTCAAGTCAACAAGGACTTGAAGAATCTCAAATACGACGTAGTAGTCGTACAAGGTTGGCTCCTCTAAGATTTGAGGATGAATTTCCGCAAACCTTTATGACTTTACTACAAGAAGATGACGAGCCTGCTACTTTCAAACAGGCCGTATCTTGCCCTGCTAAAGACAAATGGATGGAAGCGATGCAAGAGGAGTTAGAATCCATGAAAGTTACCCAAGTCTGGGACTTAGTTGACTTACCCAGAGGACGTAGAGCTATTGGGAACAAATGGGTTCTCAAGATCAAGCATAAGGCTGATGGCTCTATTGACAGATATAAAGCTCGCCTTGTCGCGAAAGGTTTTACGCAACAGGAATGGATAGACTACGAAGAGGCCTTCTCACCTGTTGTTCGTTTTACCTCAATTCGCCTGATTCTGGCAATGGTAGCTTGCTTAGACCTCGAATTACATCAAATGGATGTAAAGACTGCCTTTCTCAATGGAGAATTGGACGAGGAGATCTATATGGAACAACCAACAGGGTTTGTAAAAGAAGGAAACGAACATAAGGTTTGTAAACTTCTTAAATCCATATATGGTCTTAAACAATCCTCGAGGCAATGGTATATACGATTTCAAGAGGTTGTCTTATCAAATGGATTTTCCATGCTTGATGAAGATAACTGTGTATATATCAAGAGGAATAAGAACAAGTATGTTATTATATCTCTATATGTAGATGACATTTTAATAGCCGGAAATGACAAGGGCTTTGTGATGGATATCAAGGCTTGGCTTTCATCAGTTTTTGAGATGAAAGACATGGGAGAAGCCGCATATATCCTTGGAGTTAAGATTTCAAGGAATCGTTCAAAGAAACTTCTTTCTCTTTCACAGGAGACTTATATAAAGAAGGTTCTAGAACGTTTTAATATGCAGGACTGCAAGTCCATTGATACTCCAATAAGCAAGTGCGACAATTTATGTCTGAAATCATGTCCGAAGAACCAAAAAGAGAAGGAGATTATGGAAAAAGTTCCATATTCCAGTGCAGTTGGTAGTCTAATGTACGCTATGATGTGTACAAGACCGGACATCTGTTTTTCCGTTGGAATGGTAAGTCGTTACCAATCCAACCCAGGGCAAGTACACTGGAAAGCGGTTAAGAGGATAATGCGGTATCTCAAAGGAACTGCAGACTTTGCTTTATGCTATCAAGGAGATGCCTTGAGGCTCGAAGGCTACACTGATGCTGATTGGGCGGGTGATCTCGATGAGCGACGATCGACCTCAGGATATGTTTTTCTACTCGGATCTGGTGCAATATCCTGGAGTAGCAAGAAACAATCCTGCATCGCACTTTCAACCATGGAAGCCGAGTTTGTAGCATTTAGCATGGCAGTCCAAGAGGCTATTTGGCTTAGGAAGTTCTTAGACAGGCTAATTAATGCAAATGACTCAGGTGATGTACCCATACACAGCGACAGTCAAGCATCTATAGCCTATGTCAAAGATCCGAAATTCCATTGTAAGACCAAACACATAGATATCCGCTACAAATTTGCAAAAGACTATGATAAGACCAAGAAGGTAGACATAAGGTACATATCTACGCATGAGATGATAGCGGATCCGCTTACGAAGGCTATCCCCAGAGATGTGTTTTACAAACATTTATCATCTCAAGGATTGTGTAAGAGCTGAGTTGTACCAATGTAAATTCCCATGTCTGTAAATGATCAAAATTAATAAAAGAATAAGTTCTTTTTCAAACATTGCATATGAATTTCTTAAGATATGTTTGTGTACATTTTTGAAATCTCAGCTGAATTCTAGTATGTCGGACAGATTGAGGTTGGCTCTCTCACATGAGCAACCGCCTTATTCTATCAGACGGATGGAATAGAGATGAGACCTGTTTGGAGTCAAAATCATCAGACGGATGATTTAAGAGTCATGACTTAAACAAAATGGTCGCATGAAAGATCTGCATCATATGGATGCTTACAAAAGATCTAAGAGGATTTTTTGGAAATCCTATCTGTCTAAATGCGGGATGTGAGTCCAAAGGACTATTTGAGTAGAATAAGGGACTCAAAGTCAGACATTGTGGTGCCTGATCATCATCCTTACAACATCATTGAGACATACACTCCCTGGGAAAGGAGCGATGTTGTAATACGTGTTCATACCACGTATGCATTTCGACCACTGAGTTAATAGCAATAGTGTTTGCTATTATGTGAGACTCAAAGGCCATATGGGCCTTAACTCTTACCCTCAAGGACTCCAATTGGTTCCTTTAGATTTGACGAGATGATCGCTATCTTAGCGTGTTACTTATGGGCTATGATAATTCGGCTCGGCGGGGCACGTTAGAAAAGCGAGTCTAGTCAAGATCAGAAGGTTCGCAAGAAGAGGAAGATTGATTTCATATTCACATTTGGACTTTAATGATTCAAAGCCGGCCAGCCAATTGTGATCCAGATGGGATTCAATTGTTGAATATAAAGTATAAGAAATGTGAAGAAATAATCTAAGGTAAAGCATGCGTTGAACTACTCAACTTTGCACCTTCGAGGTCGTTGTGTATCTCTAACAAGTGCACAACAACAGACTCTACGCGCATGATGGTCGCACGGTCTATTTCTAGGTATGATAGATGAAAGAACTAAGAGAAAGACGTTCTCTTACAATCCCCTCAAGTGTGAGTGGGAGATGTTGGATATGGAAGACGTTAGTACACCCTTGTAGGGGATGTACGAGGGAATACGGACCTCGAACGTCGCGTACACAAAGTCGTGTGCAAAGGGAATCTGTTCCCTTGCGGAGAGGATCTCTAGATTAGTGGGAAAGTCGCATTATATGTGCATACGTGCATGCGACATATGGCTAATAAAGGGGGAATATCATAAGCTTATGTTGTACCATGCATATGGTACAACTTAAGCTTATAATGTGCCATGTATGATGGTACACTTTAGTTAAATTGTTCCAAAGGAACAATTACTCCTAAAATAACTACCTTGGGGGCTATAAATAAGACCCAAGGCTTAGCCATTTCCTTACACTTTTGCATGGTATTCTTGCCTTGCATTTCATTCTAGCGAAGCTCTGCCGAAATCCTTCATCTCTCTTTATCCAAGTTCTTAATCTAAAAGTAGAGATTTAGATTGTGGATTTAGTAGCCTTACTCCGTTCGTGAGAAGACTCGATCCGTCGTGGCGAATCCGAAGGCGAAGTTCGTAGACTACCGTGCTGCATACGCAAGCGTAAGTCTCAACTTCATTTATCGATCCTAACTCTGTTTTGGCAGGATCCTACATACTGCTGACTGGAGAATTCAGTAGGAGCTGAGAGAGATTGATTTGGAGGTCGTCCTACCTGGTGTGGTTCTTTCATTCATGAATTTGTAGATTCAGTCCACTATCGTGGATCGGATCAAGGCAACACAGGCAGGAGATCCGAAACTGCAGAGGATCAGGAGGCAGGTTGAAGCTGGACTACGGACAGAGTTCGTGATTCATGAGGATGGTTCGCTGCGGTACGGCAGCAGACTCTGCGTACCTGCAGGTGATGTTCGGGAGGAGCCGTTGAGCGAGGCTCATAACTCGCCATATTCTATACATCTTGGAGGCACCAAGATGTATAAGGACCTCCGTCTGAACTATTGGTGGATTGGTATGAAGAGGAGTGTGGCACGGAGCGTTGCCAAGTGTTTGATATGCCAACAGGTGAAGGCTGAGCACCATCGTGCTGCTGGGTTACTGCAACCGCTTCCTATCCCGGAGTGGAAGTGGCAACATATTACGATGGATTTCGTGACTGGTTTACCTCGGACCCCAAGGCAAAACGACGCAGTCTGGGTGATCGTAGATCGATTGACTAAGTCTGCGCACTTTATCCCATTCCGAGTGGGCCATTCTACGGAAGCTTTAGCGAGGAAATATCTAGAGGTAAAACTTCATTTCTACTTCTCTTTTAATTTCCTCTTCGAGTTAGTTGTGATGTAGACCGTGTACGTGCAGGAGATTGTACGCTTACATGGAGTCCCCGTGAGCATCGTGTCTGACAGAGACACGAGGTTCACATCCCAGTTCTGGAGAAGTCTGCAGGAGAATTTGGGTACGAGTCTGAGTTTCAGCACGGCGTACCACCCGCAGACCGATGGCCAGTCAGAGAGGACTATTCAGATTCTGGAGGATATGATGCGAGCTTGTACGCTCGATTTGAAGGGATCATGGGAGGACCATCTCCACTTGGTAGAGTTTTCATTTAACAACAGCTACCAGGCGAGCATTGGCATGGCGCCGTTTGCTGCCTTATATGGGAGAAAATGTCGATCGCCACTGAGCTGGGATGACATTGGAGATCGGGAGCTGTTGGGTCCAAAGATGATAGTGGAAGCTGTGGATGTCGTGAGGGACATCAGGGAGAAGCTTAGAGTTGCACAGGATCGTTTCAAGCATTGGGCCGATGCCAAGAGGAGACCATTAGAGTTTCAGTCTGGAGATCACGTCTTCCTGAAGATTTCTCCGAATCGCGGAGTCATTCGTTTCGGGAAGAAGGGAAAGCTGAGTCCAAGGTATATTGGGCCATTCGATGTGCTAGAGCGTGTGGGAGCAGTGGCCTATCGCCTTGCTCTGCCACCGTCTTTGGAGGGAGTTCACGACGTATTCCACGTATCTCAGCTACGTCGGTACGTCAGTGATCCGTCGCACACGGTTGATTTCTCAGAGATTACAGTTCGCTCGGACCTGACGTATGACCAGCAGCCTGTGCAGATTTTAGACCGTCGACAGAAGCAATTGAGGAATAAAGTAGTCGACCTGGTGAGAGTGATGTGGCGTCATGGATCACCTGGAGAGTCCACCTGGGAGCGTGAAGATGATATGAGAGAGCGTTTCCCGCATCTTTTTCCTAGCAGTGCTTGATGTTGATTCCGAGGATGGAATCATTTCTAAGTTGGGGAGGATGTAACGGTCGGTTTTTGATCGTACTTTCTTCGTGCACGTGCTCTTGATCGTGCACGTATCTATCTTAGACTTGTTTGATTTTTGAACACTTTTGTGTGCTATGTCATTGTGATCGTCTCTGAGAACATTAAATTGTGGCACTACTTTGGAACGACATTTCTCGGGTCGTTCTTCCACGATTTGATCATATTTGAAGTGACGTCACGATTTTCAATTTTGACGTGAGACGTTTCTATTTTTAGTTTCGTCCCTCGACGTCGAAATTTAGCTCCGTCTTCTTAGTCCTCTTTCTTTCGTCGTCCCGAGCACCCCATATTTATTTTGCAATTTTTGGACTTCATTTGACCTATTTTCCATTTTTGACTAAGTTTATAATATTTTTAAATCTTACTTTTATAAGTATTTTAATTCTAATAAAATTCATATTTCTTAATAGCTCCACAAAATAATTTTTGACCCAAGACTTAGCCTTAGCCGCATCTCCATGCGTGAGAGAGGGTGATGGAGAGTTATTTTAATTATTTTAATTATTTTAATTAATTTAAATAATATCATAAACCCTAGACCTAGCCCTAACCCCCTTTCCTATTTAAATAAGCCCTAGGTTAAGTGATTTTCGCACACACCAAAACCCTAGCCGTCAAAACCCTCTCCAAAGCTTCGCACCCCCTTCAGCCCGCAGCCGCCCCGCACGACCAACGGAAACCCTCGCATCCGCTCGGTCTGACCGAGGCCAACCCCCGCATCTGCTCCGCTCCGCAGCGTTGCAAGCTGCAACGGTTCAACCCCCGCCCCAAGCGCCCGACCGAAGAGATCCCCCGCACCGGCCCGCTGTGACCGACCGACCGCAGCTCCGCAGCGCTGCGACCCCCGCCCGCAGTGTCTGACCGAGAGAACCCCCCGCAGCGGCTCTGTCTGACTGAGCGACATTCGTCGCAACCCCGCATCCATCGCATCGCTTGCCACCGTGGGCCCCCCAAGTTCTCCAGAAGTGTTGTGGGTCCCCCATTGACCCCTAGCACTGCTGTGGGCCCCACTTTGGTGATCTTCTTCATGGATTTGCCGACTACGACGTTACGACACGTCGTAGCCCTTCGTCGCAAGATCTAGCTTTTGGAATCTTATTCGTGATTCAGATTTGGCGACGAGGAGTTTTTCGCCCCTACTTTCATTCTACTCCAGACTCCGGAAAAGGTTGGTTCCCCAAACTCGTAGCAACCCCCACCGTAGCTATAATCAGACCCTAAACTAAAAGTCGACAACTTTAACTAAAATTTCCTTTTCGCTCTTTTAAAACGTTGTGCAAATGTAGAAAATCGACAAATGGACTTGATGACTGTGCACATAGGATAGATCGTCGAATAGGGCTGAACATCAAAAATGTGATTTCTGACGAATAGTATAGTCCTGATAACCTAGACATGAACCCTAATAGGAATTACTGAAAACGAGGCTTGACACCGTCGATGTGACACTATTTCAGACGGACTACCGCTGACGAGACGCTTGGACGAGACGCTCCGGGAGGACGACACACTCGCCACCGCAGGCAAGTGTATCCACTTGCACTTTTGGCCGTGCTTAGGCCTTAGTTTGTTAGAACTGTTAACTGTGAACAAAGAGAACCGGACATGAAATGATAGCGTCCGGGACGTCCCTTAACGGCTCAGACTTGACGACGAAGTCTGAGCCTAACAACAACAACTTTTGACATCTTAGGACTATCTTGTGTGTACGTGCGTATGGACACCCTAGAATAATCCTTCATGTCTTGTCACGTACCGTCCCGTCTTGCACAGCCCATAGGGCAATAGGGCACTCTCTGAGTGATCCCTTGTCTTGATACACAGCCCAGAGGGCAATAGGGCACTCTCCGAGTGATCCCTTGTCTTAATACACAGCCCAGAGGGCAATAGGGCACTCTCCGAGTGATCCCTTGTCTTGATACACAGCCCAGAGGGCAATAGGGCACTCGCCAAGCTAGAGCGAGTGATCCCTTGTCTTGTCTTGTCTTGTCTTGTCTTGAATACTTGGGTTTTGGGGTAGGGTTGAGCGTGCGCACGGTAAGAGGGTCTGATCCCCCTCAAACCGTAAGGCGTGAACCCTTTCGTGTCACACTTGTCTTGTCTTGTCCCGCCATGTCCTGATTTGTCTTGACACATGTTAGGTTAGTCCCGTAGTTTGGTAGCACACTCTACGACTACTACTTGTCACGTTTTACTTTCCTGCTACGTTTACTTTCTTTTGTTCCTCTGTTATAACCTCAGCATGCTAATCAACCAGTAAACCATTGTTAAATAGTCGGTACACTTGCAGTTTGGTCTGACCCTTTTTGTAGACCTTACCTGATGTACAGTTCCTTCTTTTGGTGTTGTACGTCAGGTGTTGAGCCAGAGTACGTCGACGAGACGGACTTGTCAGCAGACGTGGAGCCGGAGGATACTGATTTAGAGTACAATCCAGAGGAGGACCAGAGTTAGAGGCCTCTCGTTGCTGTTCCAGAGTTTATGTTCCAGTTTAGGTTGGGTGTGTAGCACCTTTTGTTTTCCTGTCTAGGTTGAGTGCTTGCACCAGTAGTTTTCTTTTCTACAGTTGTAGCCCTTCGGGCGTTTTAGACTCTCAGTACTTTGGATGATTACTTTTGGAATAAAATGATATGCTTTTCCTTTCAGTACTTTTATTGTTCCGTACTAACTTGCAGGGACCTGTACCTTCGTTTTGGAATACCACAGACGCTTATTGGGTCTGAGCTCTCAGCTCCGGCCTAAGCGGGCCTTAGTCACGCTTCGCCTCCGTACTTTTTGGGAAGCGGGGCGTGACAAGATTGAAGTTGTCTTACCTGGTTCATCAGTGATGATGATGAACTTGCAAGTTCAATCTGATTTAGTTGAAAGGATTAAGGCAGCTCAGTCTGGAGATACGAAGTTGAAGAAGATTCACGAGCAGACAGAGCTGGACTTCATAATGATTTCTGTATTCATGAAGATGGATCTCTGTGTTTTGGGAGCAGGATTTGTGTGCCATCAGGTGACATTCGAGATGAACTGTTGAAAGAAGCTCATATCTCACCTTATTCTATCCATCCTAGAGGCACCAAAATGTATCGTGATCTGCGACAACATTTTTGGTGGCACGGCATGAAGCGTAGTGTGGCTAGAAGTGTAGCTTCATGTTTGACATGCCAGCAAGTCAAGGCCGAGCATCAGAGAACGACAGGACTTCTGCAACCTCTTCCAATTCCAGAGTGGAAGTGGCAGCATGTGACGATGGATTTCGTAACTGCCTTACCTCGCACTTCTCGAGGACATGATGATATTTGGGTAATCGTTGACCGATTGACCAAATCAGCTCACTTCATACCATTTCGAGTGGGACAATCAACAGACCATCTTGCTAAGAGATATATGGAGGAAATCGTGAGGCTTCACGGAGTACCTGTAAGCATAGTCTCCGACCGCGACACCAGATTCACGTCTCACTTTTGGAGAAGTTTGCAGGCTAGCTTGGGAACTCAACTTAGTTTCAGCATTACCTATCATCCACAGACAGACGGTCAGTCGGAGAGGACAATTCAGATCTTAGAGGATATGCTGAGGGCGTGCATGCTGGATTTCAAGTGTTCTTGGGACGAACATCTACATCTGGTAGAATTCCCCGACAATAACAGTTTTCAAGCCAGTATAGGCATGGCGCCATTTGCAGCCTTGTATGGAAGGAAGTGTCGATCTCCTCTCAGTTGGGATGATGTTGGAGATCGTGAATTTTGGGCCCGGATATGATCGCTGAAACCGTAGATGTTATGAGAGTCATCAGAGACAATCTTCGCATAGCCCAAGACCGTTATAAGCACTGGGCAGATGCAAACAGGCGACACTTAGAATTTCAGCCAGGAGAGTTAGTATTTTTGAAGATCTCGCCCACACGAGGGCTGATTCGTTTTGGATTGTTGGATACAATGATCTAGGACTTATTGTTTGATGATGACAAACATTTTGTAACGATTTGATGTGTGTTAAGTGTTTGCAGGAGTGGCGAGGATGCAAATACCCAAACGATGACTTAGTCAAAGGGATGGAGAAATTGATATACACATATCAATTGGACTTGGTCAAAGAGCTATACACGTAGCAATTGGACTTGGTCAATGTGGAGAAAGAGATGGAGCCAATTTGATTCCAAGGAGGATTTGATCAAACCAACTAGATGGATTTGCTCCTAACCAATTCCTATTCAAACACCTAATCAAATCCTACTAAATCTATCTATATTTGATTCTCCATATCCATGCACCATCCATTCACATACTAGCCATCCACATCCTAACAGAATTGCAAAAACCCTAGCTATATAAAGGCTACAACTCCTAGGGTTAAAGGGGCTGCGACAAACAAAGTTTAAACAAAAAAAACAAAATCCCACATAATATTAAAAGCCGCCGAGAGCTATCATCTTCCCCATTGCCGCATTGAATTATAGGGCACAAGCGTACTCCTTCAAGTCCACAGCACACGCATGCGCATCCAAGGTAACAACTCACGTACTTGAAGCCATCATCCAAAGCCATGTGCCCTAGACATCATCATCATCATCATCTTTAAGGGGCCGAAGAAGGCAACGGAAGGTCGGAGACGTCGACATCGATCGGAAATCACTGCTACAGTCGCCGCCATCAGGGTTTGTCATGAAGCCCTCGTTGTCGGAGCTCTACCTCCTCACCGTGGAGATTGAAGCGTGCTCCCGTAAACTCCCACGTCGCCAAGCAGTACGTCGAAGTTGTCGACCCCCGAAGCCTGCGGAGAAGCTGCTGAATCATCGTCGTCTTCGAAGCCCACGCTATCGCTACTGTCGTCGAGTCGAAGCGGATGAGGCAGCTGTCGAAGATCACCGATGCCCTAAGACCGCCGTCGAAGCTCTAGGAGAAGCAGTCGGAGTCGACGTCGTTGCTGCACGCCATCGGACAAAAGGTCGCCGCTGAGCGAAGTTGTCGTTGACGGAGACGATCATCGTCGGAGTAGAGGCTGGTCGGTGAAGTCGGAAGGTTACGCAAAAACGTCTCCGTGCTGCGATCGAGGGGATGCTGACGTGGCTAGTTTCATAAGTGTTGTGTAATATTGGATATGCTATACGCACAGACCGTGAATTTATAACTGAAATTGCTTTGTGCACAGACCAGAGAGCCTTTTGATCCAGAACTTGAGATATAGACATCAGATTGACACACAGTTGCGCCAGAATGAAGCTGACGCCGTGCTGATTGACAGAGATGCTACAAGGACATGAACTGAGCATTTCTAAACTCTTAACTCTTTATATTCGTGTATTAGTGTATCAATCTCTGTAGGGAAAACTTTACCTTCTGTGTTACTTTGTGGGGACCTGACGACTTTGGGAGTCGTCACGGAGGGAGAGCATCTGACTAGATTGAGAGTGTAGAGCACGTGGTGTGCGTACGAGCTAGATGAGAGTATATTTGGGATCTTGACTCATTTTAGCTGTACTTGATTACATATTATCACGCCCCGCTTCCCTAAAATGGAGGCGAGACGTGAAAAGGTCCGCACGAGAGTGGAGCTGTGAAGCCCCAAACCCGATAAGCGTCAATAAAACATAAGCAGGTCCTTGTAACCACAAACGGAACAACAACAATAACACAAGGAGAGACAGAAATAAAATCTCATATCTCATAATTTGTCCAACATGAAAATTAAGTTCAACATCCAGAAAAGCCACCAGGCTAAAAGAAAGAGTCTAAAGGCCCAGAACAAGGCCAACAAAAAACAACGTAACAAGTATAGGTGCTACGTACCGACAACAAAACAGCAGTCTAAACAAAAGGGAAAGCACAACCAAGACACTAGGACTGGTCCCCAGTGTCCACGTACTCCTCGCCAAACACAAGCTCGGGCTCGGCGTCAGCAAACACCTCGTCCTCTACAATGTACTCAGGCTCAGGATCTAACATGTGTCACCCAAAAGAGTAAAGGGGCACATGTCAGCAAGTCTAAAAGACTTGGGCAAGGAAACTGAAAGTAAGGCAAACTAACAACCTAGCAGTTATAGTATGCATGACATGGCAGTTATAACATGAGTGCACAAGCAAGACATGGTGAAACAATAAGTGCAAGAGAACAATTATCGGGACAAGTCAAGAGTAGCCAAGCTACTGACAATCTCAATCATTTCACTAGTCACGTTTCAAGTTGTTTGTAGATGTTTACGCCTTACAGCTGAACGGTTTGGCATTCACGCTGATTGGCCGCTTAACACTACCCCAGAACCCAGAGTTTACGCCTTACCACTGCAGTTGCTGATCGGGCAGACTCCTAGTTGATTGGCCGCTTAACTCTTACCCCCAATGCCCACATGTGAACGAGCCAGGGTCCCTGCACACGAGCTCAGTAAATGAGCCAGGGTTGCCCCGCACAGGAGCTCGCATTCTAGTTCACGTCTCATAAGCATTTGGCGTAGGGGTGCACCTAGCCGGAAATAAGTAGTTCGGGCATTGGCTATCAACCAACACATGGCCCGCTTCTGGAACACGAGCCAGGAGACACAAGTATTGTAGCGAAGCTACGCAATCACGGGAACATTTAAAGAATGCAATGACATGACAATTAAATCGCGTACCGGTAATGGAAATTAAACATGACATGGTAATTGTGCAACATGATAAATGACGGATCTAGCTTTGTTGTCAAGCTAGTTCCTAAATTTGCGCCTAGGCGAGTATCATTTCGTCGCCTAGTCTCTTTTACGCCTACAACAAGCAAATGGCCTAAAACATGGCCTAAACCCTAAGTGGCAAGTTTCACTTGCCTAGCACCGAGGATGACGATCAACGAGGGTTCGTCCCACGGACGCTAATCTACGGGGAAGTCGCTGTTATGGAGAAACAATCATCAAAACAACATTCATTTCATTAGGGTTTCACAAAAACACAACGGGTTATGAAAACATTAAGAGATCGATTATTACCGTATAGGAAGCGGAAGAACGACGCCGAGCAAGCACGGCAACGGAAGAAACGCTCCAGGGAACCTAGGGTTCAGATCTGGAAATGGATGGAGAAGTTTGGAGAAATGGGGTTTTGGGGGATTTGATGAAAGTTTGAGGAAGATGAGAGGTAGAATGTGTTAAATGAGGGTTTGGATGATGGATTTTGGGCTTGGGATGAAGGAATAAGGGTTTTAGGTAGTAGGGGGCTCAATGGGGGAGAAATTAGGTTTAGAGTTGAAGAAGATGAAGAAGAAAACGTTTGGGAGGGGTTTAAATAGGAAGGGCTGGCGGCTGCCCAGAAATTAGGGTTTCGACACTGATTAGTCGGTCAGAGAACAACCACTGACCGACTAGTTTGGGAACTAGTCGGTCGGTTGACCAACGCAGACCGACTAAGTCCAAACAGTAACTCCTGTACAAAAATAGGATTTAGATTTAGTCGGTCAAAGAACAACTACTGACCGACTAGTTTTGAATCTAGTCGGTCGATGAACGTTCTTAGACCGACTAAGAATGAATAGTACTTGGTGTCAAAATGATCATAGAGCTAGTCGGTTAAAGAACGATTGCTGATCGACTGGTTTGAGATCTAGTCGGTCGACGAACGTTCTTAGACCGACTAAAAGTGAACAGTAACTGGTACCAAAAATAGTTAATGAGTTAGTCGGTTAAAGAAACATTGCTGACCGACTAGTTTGCAACCTAGTCGGTCAACCAACGTTCTTAGACCGACTAACGATAAACAGTAACTCCTGAGAAATTTACAAAGCCAACTAGTCGGTTCAAGAAGGTTTTCCGACCGACTGGATCGTCATCTAGTCTGTCGGTGCCCCTTCTTACACCGGCTAATGAGCACCAAAAGTTCCGAAATGGAGCGCGAAGCTTCGGGATCGATGCCTAAGACTCCTAGGCTTGATCTAACAATAAGATATGACCGATATGAAGCCCGTCACGAATGACTTACTCCGAAATCGACGATTCTAAGGAAGAAGCTAAGAAAACACGACGAAACGATCGAAAATGAAAGCTACGGAGACGAAAACCACGCATAAGGAGAAAATCCACCAAAACATATAATATAATATAATAAATCCAGATACATGAAAACCAGTCGTTACATCCTCCCCAACTTAAGAAAAATTCCGTCCTCGGAATTTCCCAACACTCACGTGTCCAGGAACAAAAGTGGGAAACGCTCTTGCATCTCATCCTCATTCTCCCAAGTAGACTCTCCAGGCGAGCCGTGTCGCCACATCACCCTCACAAGATTAACAACCTTGTTCTGAAGTGACTTCTGACGCCTGTCCAGAATCTGCACTGGCTGCTGGTCATACGTCATATCGGGGCGAACGGTAATCTCTGAGAAATCCACAGCATGAGATGGATCGCTAATGTATCAACGAAGCTGCGACACATGGATAACATTGTGAACTCCCTTTAAAGATGGCGGCAAGGCTAAGCGGTAGGCTACCTCGCCAACTTTCTCCAGAATGTCAAACGGTCCAATGTATCGCGGGCTCAACTTCCCTCGCTTCCCAAAACGAATCACACCACGATTCGGGGAAATCCTCAGAAACACATGGTCGCCCGGCTGAAACTCCAAAGGACGGCGTTTAGCATCCGCCCAATGCTTAAAACGGTCCTGAGCAATCCTCAACCTCTCCCGAATGTTCCTGACAATATCCACGGCCTCCATAATCATCTCAAGTCCCAACAGCTCCCGTTCACCAACGTCATCCCAACTCAATGGCGATCGACATTTCCTCCCATAAAGAGCGGCGAAAGGCGCCATGCCAATACTCGCCTGGAAGCTGTTGTTGTAAGAAAACTCCACCAGATGTAGATGGTCCTCCCACGAACCCTTGAAATCCAACATGCACGCCCTCAGCATGTCCTCCAAGATCTGAATCGTCCTCTCGGACTGGCCATCCGTCTGCGGATGGTACGCCGTGCTGAAACTCAGACGCGTACCCAAACTCTTCTACAAACTCTGCCAGAACTGAGATGTGAACCTCGTGTCTCTGTCCGACACGATACTCACGGGGACTCCGTGAAGTCGCACGACCTCCTGCACAATTCACGTTACATCACTATCCAAACTAGGAAAAGGAAATAAAAACGGAGGGCAAAAGAATTTATCTCCATATATCTCCTCGCTAGCGCCTCAGTGGACTGTCCCACTCGGAATGGAATAAAGTACGCGGATTTGGTCAATCGATCTACGATCACCCAAATCACGTCATTCTGCTTCGGACTCCGAGGTAGTCCAGTCACGAAATCCATAGTGATGTGTTGCCATTTCCACTCCGGAATCGGAAGCGGTTGTAGTAACCCGGCCGTACGCTGATGCTCCGCCTTTACTTGCTGGCAAACCAAGCACTTGGCCACACTCCTAGCCACACTCCTCTTCATGCCATGCCACCAAAAGTTCAGACGAAGATTCTGGTACATCTTGGTGCCACCAGGATGCACAGAATACAACGAACTGTGTGCCTCCACCATCAACTCCTCTCTAATATCCCCAGCTGGCACACTCAACCTGGCTCCAAACCTCAGCGAGCCATCCTCATGAATCAGAAAGTCAGTCTGCAGACCAGCTTGCACCTGTTCCCGAATCTTCACCAGCTTCGGGTCCTCAGCCTGGCCAGCCTTGATCCGATCCACAATCGTCGACTGTATCTGCATACACATCAACGAAGAAGCCTCCCCAGGAAGAACAATCTCCACACCAGACTCGCAAAAATCCGGCTGCAATCTCCACTGCGAGGTCAAAATCATCACCGCTGGAAGCCTACTCAACGCATCAGGAACCACATTCACCTTGCCAGGGTGAAACTGCAAATCAATCTCATAATCCGCCATGAGCTCCAACCATCAACGCTGTCGCATGTTGAGCTCCTTCTGAGTAAAAATATACTTCAAGCTTTTGTGATCGGTGAAGATCTTCACTTTCTCACTCAGCAGGAAGTGCCTCCAAATCTTAAGAGCAAAAACAACGGCAGCCAACTCCAAATCATGCATCGGGTAATTCTTCTCATGAACCTTGAGCTGACGAGAAGCATAAGCCACAACATGCCCGTGCTGATGCAAAACACAACCGAGACCCTTGCCAGAAGCATCGCAAAAGATCTCAAATCCACCGCTGCAATCAGGCACAACAAGAATAGGGGCAGTCGTCAACCTCTCCCTCAGAACACCAAAAGCATTCTCACAATCACCCGACCAAACAAAAGGTACACCCTTCCGCGTCAATCTGGTCATCGGCTCGGTAATACGGGAAAAGTCCTTAATGAAACGCCGATAGTAACCAGCAAGTCCAAGGAAACTCCGAATCTCAGACGCGGACGACGGAACAGGCCACTCTCTGATGGCCATGATCTTCTCGGGATCCACTGAAATACCATCTCCAGTCACCACATGCCCGAGGAAAGCAACTCTGTCCAGCCAAAACTCGCACTTCGAAAACTTAGCATACAACCGATGCCTCCTCAAAATCTCCAACACCGTCCTCAAGTGCGATGCATGCTCTTCCTACGACTTAGAATAGATCAGAATGTCGTCAATAAAGATAACGACAAACTTATCCAAAAAGTCGTAGAAAATCAGGTTCATCAGATTCATGAAAACTGCGGGTGCATTGGTTACACCGAAAGGCATAACCACAAACTCGTAGTGTCCATACTTCGTCCTGAACGCTGTCTTCGGAACATCTCCCTTCTTCACCTTCAACTGATGGTAACCACTCCTCAAATCCAATTTAGAAAACACCCTCGAACCTCCAAGCTGATCAAAAATATCATCGATGCGAGGCAACGGGTATTTATTCTTGATGGTCACCGCATTCAACTCCCGATAGTCCACGCACATGCGATGCGAACCATCCTTCTTCTTCACTAGCAGCACCGGTGCTCCCCCACGGAGACATACTAGGGTTGATGTAACCCTTCTGCATAAGCTCATCCAACTACCTACGCAATTCCTACAACTCTGCTGGCGCCATACGATATGGTGCCTTCGAAATGGGCTGCGCACCTGGAATAAGATCAATAGAAAACTCCAAAGCTCGATCAGGCGGTAATCCAGACATCTCCTCAGGGAAGACGTCATCAAAATCCTGCACCACAGCTGGCCTCTTCAACTCCATCTGCATAGCCACAACCTCCACCGGCCTGGCCCGAAACCTGACAGGACCAAGCGAACTGCTACCACGGCTGAACTCAAATACTGGATGTCCGGGAATCTCGAACACCACCTTCTTCCTCCGACAGTCGATCGTAGCATAAAAGCTCGCAAGCCAATCCATCCCAAGAACTGCATCATAGTTGATGATGTCGTGGACAATGAAATCAGCGTAAAGCTCATGTCCACAGACCACCAACGAGCAAGAATTGCAACCAAGATGCACCGAGACCACGCCATTCCCTGTGACGATATTCCAACTCTTGGAAAGAGGGGACGTCGACAAGGAATGCTTCTCCACGAAGCTCTGAGAAATAATGCACATCGATGCACCAGAGTCAAAGAGGACTCGTGCAGGAAATGTGCACACCAAAACCACACCTAACAAGCAATTAACAATCAAACCCTAGTCTAGCAAACTATCATGTTCAAGCAAACAACACAATCTAACAATCAAAACCAGCTAGGAAAGTAACAGCTAGATTGAGGATTACCTGCGATAACCTCATCCACAGCCTCGCTCTCCACAGCGGTCATCAGAAAAGCCTGCCTCCTCGGTGGAATAGCCTGCTGAAAAGCCTGCCTCTGTGGAACAAGAGCTGCTCCACGTCCAGCAGGAACAGACGCTCGCTGCTGCAACGGCTGTGCTGCAACAGGTGCCCTCCGCAGCTGATTCGCATGCCGATAATCCTTCGCGACATGGGAAGCATCACCACAAACCAAACACTGGCCCAGAAACTTCCTACACTGATCCTTGATGTGGCCAGGCTTGCCGCAGAAATGGCAAGTCTTCTGAATAGGCCCTCCTGGCCTCTTGAACTGAGATGGCTGATTAGGCTTGAAACCAGGCCTAACCACCGCCCTGGCCTGCTCCATAGGCCTCTTCCCAGCACCGGAAACATGTCCCCTCCTCTGACTCAGGTTCAGCTCCTGCCTCCTCGCAGCGACCAGAACCTTCTGATAAGAGTCTAGATCAGAGGAAGACACAAAACTCTGGAGCTCCAAAGCAAGTCCCTGCAGGAACCTCTGAGCCCTCTCATCAGCATCCTGCACCATCTTTGGTGCGAACCGACTCAGCCTAGTGAACTCTTGGTGGTACAGGTCCACCGTCAAGCTCCCTTGCTTCAGATCAATAAAGCGCTGCAGCATCTCCTTCCTAGCAGCCTTCAGAAAGAACTCCTCATCAAACCTGGACTTAAAGGTAGTCCAAGCTATCGGCTCCACCAGCATCTTCTCTTCCGCATCCCACCAGTTCCGAGCATTATCCTTGAGTTGCCTCTTCGCCAAATCAACCCATCCAGCCGGGGTGATCTTGGCCATCTTCAAGTTATCCTCAATGTTCCGAATCCACTCATCGGCAGCCAGAGGACCCTCAGACCCATCGAAATATGCGGGACCCAGCTCCCGAAATTGCTTCGCTCCCGGCTCGGAGCGAGGGACATCCGGAAGTGCCCGGGCAGCTCGAGCAAGTGGAGCATTCTGGACTTGCAGGAGCACGCCCTGCTGCACCTGCATCATCTGGAGCATCATCTGCATCATCTCTCCATTGGTGGGTTCCCGCTCAGGCTCATCATCATGAGGGGGCGCACCACTACCTCCACCACGGGTGAATCGCCTTCCTGCCATCTAATGACACAGAAAACGAAGCAGATTAGACTCATAGCTTATGACTCGGACGTTGAACTTAGTTTATTGGACATTCTAATATTATTATCGTCATTCCGATAGTCGCAGTTACAGAAGAGGACCTGCATGGGCCACCAACAAAACCTGTCATGCCCCGCTTCCCTAAAATGGAGGCGAGACGTGAAAAGGTCCGCACGAGAGTGGAGCTGTGAAGCCCCAAACCCGATAAGCGTCAATAAAACATAAGCAGGTCCCTGTAACCACAAACGGAACAACAACAATAACACAAGGAGAGACAGAAATAAAATCTCATATCTCATAATTTGTCCAACATGAAAATTAAGTTCAACATCCAGAAAAGCCACCAGGCTAAAAGAAAGAGTCTAAAGGCCCAGAACAAGGCCAACAAAAAACAACGTAACAAGTATAGGTGCTACGTACCGACAACAAAACAGCAGTCTAAACAAAAGGGAAAGCACAACCAAGACACTAGGACTGGTCCCCAGTGTCCACGTACTCCTCGCCAAACACAAGCTCGGGCTCGGCGTCAGCAAACACCTCGTCCTCTACAATGTACTCAGGCTCAGGATCTAACATGTGTCACCCAAAAGAGTAAAGGGGCACATGTCAGCAAGTCTAAAAGACTTGGGCAAGAAAACTGAAAGTAAGGCAAACTAACAACCTAGCAGTTATAGTATGCATGACATGGCAGTTATAACATGAGTGCACAAGCAAGACATGGTGAAACAATAAGTGCAAGAGAACAATTATCGGGACAAGTCAAGAGTAGCCAAGCTACTGACAATCTCAATCATTTCACTAGTCACGTTTCAAGTTGTTTGTAGATGTTTACGCCTTACAGCTGAACGGTTTGGCATTCACGCTGATTGGCCGCTTAACACTACCCCAGAACCCAGAGTTTACGCCTTACCACTGCAGTTGCTGATCGGGCAGACTCCCAGTTGATTGGCCGCTTAACTCTTACCCCCAATGCCCACATGTGAACGAGCCAGGGTCCCTGCACACGAGCTCAGTAAATGAGCCAGGGTTGCCCCGCACAGGAGCTCGCATTCTAGTTCACGTCTCATAAGCATTTGGCGTAGGGGTGCACCTAGCCGGAAATAAGTAGTTCGGGCATTGGCTATCAACCAACACATGGCCCGCTTCTGGAACACGAGCCAGGAGACACAAGTATTGTAGCGAAGCTACGCAATCACGGGAACATTTAAAGAATGCAATGACATGACAATTAAATCGCGTACCGGTAATGGAAATTAAACATGACATGGTAATTGTGCAACATGATAAATGACGGATCTAGCTTTGTTGTCAAGCTAGTTCCTAAATTTGCGCCTAGGCGAGTATCATTTCGTCGCCTAGTCTCTTTTACGCCTACAACAAGCAAATGGCCTAAAACATGGCCTAAACCCTAAGTGGCAAGTTTCACTTGCCTAGCACCGAGGATGACGATCAACGAGGGTTCGTCCCACGGACGCTAATCTACGGGGAAGTCGCTGTTATGGAGAAACAATCATCAAAACAACATTCATTTCATTAGGGTTTCACAAAAACACAACGGGTTATGAAAACATTAAGAGATCGATTATTACCGTATAGGAAGCGGAAGAACGACGCCGAGCAAGCACGGCAACGGAAGAAACGCTCCAGGGAACCTAGGGTTCAGATCTGGAAATGGATGGAGAAGTTTGGAGAAATGGGGTTTTGGGGGATTTGATGAAAGTTTGAGGAAGATGAGAGGTAGAATGTGTTAAATGAGGGTTTGGATGATGGATTTTGGGCTTGGGATGAAGGAATAAGGGTTTTAGGTAGTAGGGGGCTCAATGGGGGAGAAATTAGGTTTAGAGTTGAAGAAGATGAAGAAGAAAACGTTTGGGAGGGGTTTAAATAGGAAGGGCTGGCGGCTGCCCAGAAATTAGGGTTTCGACACTGATTAGTCGGTCAGAGAACAACCACTGACCGACTAGTTTGGGAACTAGTCGGTCGGTTGACCAACGCAGACCGACTAAGTCCAAACAGTAACTCCTGTACAAAAATAGGATTTAGATTTAGTCGGTCAAAGAACAACTATTGACCGACTAGTTTTGAATCTAGTCGGTCGATGAACGTTCTTAGACCGACTAAGAATGAATAGTACTTGGTGTCAAAATGATCATAGAGCTAGTCGGTTAAAGAACGATTGCTGATCGACTAGTTTGAGATCTAATCGGTCGATGAACGTTCTTAGACCGACTAAAAGTGAACAGTAACTGGTACCAAAAATAGTTAATGAGTTAGTCGATTAAAGAAGCATTGCTGACCGACTAGTTTGCAACCTAGTCGGTCAACCAACGTTCTTAGACCGACTAACGATAAACAGTAACTCCTGAGAAATTTACAAAGCCAACTAGTCGGTTCAAGAAGGTTTTCCGACCGACTGGATCTTCATCTAGTCGGTCGGTGCCCCTTCTTACACCGGCTAATGAGCACCAAAAGTCCGAAATGGAGCGCGAAGCTCCGGGATCGATTCCTAAGACTCCTAGGCTTGATCTAACAATAAGATATGACCGATATGAAGCCCGTCACGAATGACTTACTCCGAAATCGACGATTCTAAGGAAGAAGCTAAGAAAACACGACGAAACGATCCAAAATGAAAGCTACGGAGACGAAAACCACGCATAAGGAGAAAATCCACCAAAACATATAATATAATATAATAAATCCAGATACATGAAAACCAGTCGTTACACATATCTATATAGTAGTTGCTTTCGGGGCTGGAGTAGGTCGTGGGGACGACCGAACCAGGGTATATCTATGTGTACTCTGTGATTGCTATTTTATTGCCCTGTCTGTGCCTATAACTGCGTGGGATTTCTCATGGGTTGCACAAGAATTTTTATTAGCCTATTCACCCACCCCCCCCCCCCCCCTCTAGGCTACGATTCAGATCCAACAAGTGGTATCAGAGCCAGTTTAGAGGATCTAGTCTAGATTTTTAGATGACCATGAATATATCTGATTGTGCTTTTGCTGAAGGTCGGTCTATAGCCCGTCCCCCTCAGTTTAACGGTGTAGACTTTGCTTATTGGAAGGCTAGGATGAAAATCTATTTAGTGTCTGTAGATTATGATGTGTGGGATATTGTTGAAAATGGTTATAGTCTACCCACTATTAAAATTGAAGACACTATTATGATTAAGCCTAAAAACAAGTGGGATTTAGCTGATAAGAAACTTTATACTCTTAATGGTAAAGCTATGAATGCGCTTATATGCTCTCTTGATAAATCTGAGTTTAATCGTATCTCACATTGTCTAACTACGCAGGAAATCTGGCATACTCTGGAGGTGACACACGAGGGAACATCGCAAGTGAAGGAATCTAGACTTGCGTTACTTTGCACAGAATATGAGAGCTTCTGCATGCTACCAACAGAATCTATGAAAGAGATGTTTGCGAGGTTCATGGACATCATCTACAAATCCAGTTCCCTCGGTAAGCCATACTCTAGCCATGAACAGGTACGAAAGATGTTAAGGGCGCTACCAAGCTCTTTCAGGCCTAAAGTCACCGCTATTCAAGAAGCTAAGGACTTATCAACAATGAAAGTGGAGGACTTGATATGCAACTTAATGTTGCACGAGCTTGAGTTGCAGAGTATAGAAGCCAGAGAGAAACCTGAAGAGAAGACCAAAGCTTCCACACCATTAGCTCTTCAAGCTAACGACGACAATCTTGATGAAGAGCAAGCCCTAATGGTCAGAAACTTCAGGAGATACATTCAGACTGATCAAGGAAGAGCTGAGATGGGAAAAAGGTTCATTCGTTCTAATAATTCTAATTTTGTTAGAAATTCCTCTAATCAGAAAGCTATTAATAGAAGCGAATGTTTTAAATGCAGGAAGAAAGGGCACCACATAAAAGATTGCCCACCACAACACACAGCTCAAGTTGGAAAAGGAAAAACGAAAGTGCTGACGTGGGACATGGATAGCAAAGCTGAGGAGGAGGATGAGGAACATGAAGCCCACTCCTGCATGGCATTAATGGCCAAACACAATGAGGTAGGATCTCCCACTATAGCTGAATTGTTAGAAATCTTGAAAGGAATGCAAAATACTATTAATGAGCTAGAAGCTGATGTGAATAGTAATAGGAATGATAACTTTGATATGCAACAATCTGAGTATGACATGTCTAAGGAAATTGAAAAACTAAAAACTGAAATTGTTGCATGTAACACTACAATTGACATGCTAAATAAGGAGAAAGCTAGCTTGCCTGAAAAAACTGATTGTCTTTCATGTCCCTCTTTATTAAAGGATATTAGCATGTATAAGCTAGATAAGACAAAGCTTGAAGTTGAAAATGAATTGTTTTCTGAAAAGATTAACATGCTAAATCTTGAACTTAAAGAAAAAGTGAGGGATTTTGAAAAGAAAGAAGAGGAAAACAAGCGAGCTTTCATTAGTAAATGCACTTTGCTTGTGAATGAAAACAATATCTTGAAATCCAAAGTCACCACACTAGAATTGTCATTAAAGAGATTTTTCATAGGAAAACAAAACTTGGATATCATTCTTGGAAATCAATTGTAAGGCAATAATAGGTGTGGCCTTGGATTTAGTACTAAAAATGTTGAAACGCCTAAGTATAAAAAATTTCACAATGTGCCTTCTATTGCTAAAAATGTTTATGCAAAGTGTTTTACATGTGATAGTGTTGGTCACACATCGTACTATTGCAAATATAGGAACTCCAATATTAAATTCAAACAAATATGGGTTCCTAAATCTTTGTTTACTAACACTAGTGGACCTTGTTGGATTCCAAGGTCATCCATAATACCTTTTTTGTAGGTGAGACGGAAATTTGGCGAGGAGAGATAAATTGAGAGTCTCATTATTTTAGCTCCTTAGTCAAATAGCGACGCGAATGTATATCTCATTCTTTGAACTTAATGTGTACCTTCATAGTGTTTTTTGTTAACATTTTTGTGTGCTTGGATTTTCTTTGTTTTTTGTTTTTGTTTGCTTGATTGTTTTTAGTGTGTTTTTAGTTCTTTATAAAACCAAAAAAAATGATGAAAAAGACAAAAAAAATGAGCGTATTGCATATCTTCCTCTTTGCATCATTCTAGTGCTACAACTGAATGATGATCATATCTATGCAGAAATTGTAGTATTATTATTTTGGGTACATGCGTATGTTTTATTTTAATAATAGCCATGCCAAGTTCAATGCTTTAATAATATGATTTCTACACCTACTCTCACTACCACGAATATTAGACTATGTCGTATATTTGGAGATACTATTTATGAATAGTGGAAAGCGAAAGTAGGAGGATTATTAACTGAAAAAATCTAAGGGATATGATGTGATTTGCCATGAATAAAAATTGAGCACAAAACAAAGGAAATGAATATGAGAAAAAAATGAAAATTGCTCCGTATGAAAAATGGATACAATTCATGGCAAATACACTACCCACGAGCATCCAACATAAGCTTTACGGGTAATCTTTAGCGTTGGTGTTTTTACTCGTCAAGCAATGTCACCCCCACATCTAAGAGTCCTTTTAGGCTATGTTTTGGGGTGTGATACCTTGAACTCATTTTTAATGAGGTGGGAAAAATCAATTCTATGTGATATGAAGTTATTTGGAAAATGATTGATTGATTTGGTTGAATTTCTAAAAGTATCTCCCTTTGTACTTCTATGTTTAATAATTGCACTTACACATTGGTGTTGAATTCTAATTATTATTATCGTTGGATTTGAAGTGCTAATTATAGAATGACGACATGCAAATGCTAGTTATAGTTAATAATGCTCTCTTTTTGCATGTGGTATGTTGTAGTCTACAATAATACACTTTTGATGATGACAAAGGGGGAGAAAAGTGTAAGATTTGTGGTAATGTTGGCACAAAATACGGTATTATGGTAATGTTGGCACAAAATACGGTATTATTGGTTTAAGGGGGAGCATTGAAAATACATGAATATGGGGCAACATGAAAATAGGGGGAGCATGGTAGACATACTAGTGCTATTGTATTGCATGCTTGTGTGCTTGAACAGTATTACGTACTTGCATACATCCTCCATTACACATGTCACGAAGAGATACGATGAGATTGTTTAAATCGTTAACTGCAAATCTTATATAGGTTTGTCATCATCAAAAGGGGGAGATTGTTGGATACAATGATCTAGGACTTATTGTTTGATGATGACAAACATTTTGTGAACGATTTGATGTGTGTTAAGTGTTTGCAGGAGTGGCGAGGATGCAAATACCCAAACGATGACTTAGTCAAAGAGATGGAGAAATTGATATACACATATCAATTGGACTTGGTCAAAGAGCTATACACGTAGCAATTGGACTTGGTCAATGTGGAGAAAGAGATGGAGCCAATTTGATTCCAAGGAGGATTTATCAAACCTACTAGATGGATTTGCTCCTAACCAATTCCTATTCAAACACCTAATCAAATCCTACTAAATCTATCTATATTTGATTCTCCATATCCATGCACCATCCATTCACATACTAGCCATCCACATCCTAACCGAATTGCAAAAACCCTAGCTATATAAAGGCTACAACTCCTAGGGTTAAAGGGGCTACGGCAAACAAAGTTTAAACAAAAAAACAACAGCCCACATAATATTAAAAGCCGCCGAGAGCTATCATCTTCCCCATTGCCGCATTGAATTCTAGGGCACAAGCTTCCTCCTTCAAGTCCACAACACACGCATGCGCATCCAAGGTAACAACTCACGTACTTGAAGCCATCATCCAAAGCCATGTGCCCTAGACATCATCATCATCATCTTTAAGGGGCCGAAGAAGGCAACGGAAGGTCGGAGACGTCGTCATCGATCAGAAATCACTACTGCAGTCGCCGCCATCAGGGTTTGTCATGAAGCCCTCGTTGCCAGAGCTCTACCTCCTCACCGTGGAGATGAAGCGTGCTCCCATAAACTCCCACGTTGCCGAGCAGTATGTCGAAGTTGTCGACCCCCGAAGCCCGCGGAGAAGCTGCAGAATCATCGCCGTCTTCGAAGCCCACGTTGTCGCTACTGTCGTCGAGTCGAAGCGGATGAGGCTGCTGTCGAAGATCACCGATGCCCTAAGACCGCCGTCGAAGCTCTAGGAGAAGCAGTCGGAGTCGACGTCGTTGCTGCACACCATCGGACAAGAGGTCGCCGCTGAGAAAAGTTGTCGTTGACGGAGACGATCGTCGTCGGAGTATAGGCTGGTCGGTGAAGTCGGAAGATTACTGACGTGCCCCCGGTTTGCTAGCCACAAATGGCCGGGGGACCCGCGTGAGGGTTTAGATATTTGTAACCGCACGCGCACGGTGTTGTAGTGTGGCTTGGGGGTCAAACACAGGGAGGCTAGGATGTGCTTGTGTCAAGGAGGACCGAAATCACCCCGTGGGCGAGCTAGCCCGGATCGGTTGATGGGTTGTCACGGGAAAGGAATGCAAGGTATGAACAATAAGAAAATAACCCGGGACTTTGGTTTCCACTCCAACGAGCGACTCTCGCCGATACGGCCTACGGGTAGGATGGCGATCGGAATTAGGGTCTAATGGTGAGACGTTGCCTCTGAAAGTGGTACCGACATCCCATGGGCTCGATATTCCGGTCGGTGCCCAGGATGATACACCGGACTTCCCGGGTTCGATCAGTGGGCACTCCCGTGTCCATTAACACTGATCGATTCCTGGAGCACTAAGCTCGCAACGATAACTCCCAACGTCTCATCCTGCCGCTCCCGCGCGCTAGGATTCGGCGTCTACGCTAAGGGCGTGAGCTATGGCTAGGGAGCCAACCGCCAAGTTTATTCCCCCTTGGCCCAACAGTCAAAGGCGGTCTTTTTCCCGCCGATGACAATAAATCACCCCGTGTAACCGTTAGATTCATAATCCCTATCGATTTCCTAACCCTATGGATGCATCGGGAAGAGCCCCCGAAGGGGTTTCCGCCAAAATCCCAGATTTGGAAACTACTCACAAATATTCATTAAAAAGCGATCTAAACGAAAATGAACCGTTAAAATCATAATCAGACGATAGGAATGCGAAGGTAGTAGAGCAATTAAGATAATACTAAAGTTTAAGAAAGATCCGAAAACTTACAATAGAAAAGTAATTACAGCCGTCACAAATAGGAGAAAACAGTAAAAACTAACAGCTCCCTCGTTTCTGGAACCCTAGGGGTCCTATTTATAGGATCTCGTATTACCCGATCGGTTGACAAGTCAACCGATTGGGTGATCCGTTACAAATAATAAACAGAAAACGATGGAGTTTCACCCGGTCATATGAACCGGTCGGTTGAGTTCTTGGGGTGACCGGTTGGATCTTGGCGCCATCGGGTGAAGGGGTCGGTTGGGTGCCCGTGTCTCGGCTCCTCAGCATCAGATATAGATGAACCGATCGGGTGAGAGTCACCCGATCGGTTGGAATTTGGCTTGAAAAGGCAGAGAATCGGCCCCGTTGAACCGGCCTGTGAACCGGTCGGGTGACATCCACTTGAGCTCCAGCTGAGACCGGGTGGTGCACGCGTGCATCACCCGATCGGTTGGAGATGACCAACTGACCGGGTGAGGGGCTGAAAGATGTAATCTTCGTTGTTTGACCCCCTGGATCACGCGTGACTCCTCTCGTTGCTCCGGGGACACATGATATCATCGTTTTGCGTCCCAAATGCGGGCAATCTCCTGCAAACATGGAGAAACAAAGAAAAGTGAAAGAAAACGAGAAAACACGAGAAAACGAATAAAAGACGGCGGAAAATACGGAGAAACACAAAATAAAACGTGCGTGAATATATGAAATATATGCGCACGTCAAAATCCCCCAAGCTGAACTCTTCCTCGTCCTCGAGGAAGACGAGTGAGAGTAGGAGCTCGGAGGGAGAAAATAGAGAGGAAGAAAGAAAAAGAGTAAACAAAAATCCTAGATGGCCCGTCAGAGCCAGCAAAATCAAACACAACACACTAAGCAAGCAAACACAAAAATCACATCACTAAACCAAGGAATACGTGTCCAGACAAGTGTCGTGGGCCCACGCGGTGAAGCGCGTGTGAGTGCGGTCGTGTGCTAGCAAATGGTGTCGCTTTCTACAATGTGCTATAAGCTCATATACGCAAATCCAGGAAATGACCCAAATACCGATTCGAATTTGAAATTGCGGTGAATATTAGTTCAAGCATGCATGAGAAGGGGATAAGAATAGAAGCGTATCATGCATCGGGGACTCCACAACTAGGGTTAAGGAAATCACACCACTATAGCCTAGATACTAGCTAAAAAGTTCCCAAGACAAGTGTTTTCGAAAACGATGGGGGTTGAGATGACGTGGAGTAGAACACTCGGTGCAAATTCTCGCCTTCCCTTTATTCTCGGTAGATAGGAAAAATATTCACACTTGAAATTTTTGGGTTTTGGGTATTTGTATTTTTTTTGGATTTTGGGCTATACAAAATTTTTCTTTTCTTTTCTTTTTGGGTTTTTCTTTTCTTTTCTCTTTTTTTGGATTTTTGGGGTTTTGGCTATACACATGTGTACTCTCCCAAGTGGGAGAACGGTACACGACGAGGGGATTTGCACCAAGTAAAGCAAAAAAGAAGTCGGAATCTAAACACTTGGGCAAAGGAAACTATTCTCGCTAAATAGAGCATGGGCTAAATGGGTTATCCTATTCCTTAATTGTGGAATCCCGACACATGCGAAATGAAGTACACGATATATATATATAGCATGCAGAAGCAGACAGGGAAAATAAATACCGCATATTCAAATCGAAGCATGATAATCTAGGGGTCATTCCTGGACAGGTATATAAAGTAAAATCACAAAGTAGAAGCACACCAAACAAATAGGCACGACGCACGACTCACAAAAAGCTAAGTGGACCCGCGATGCATGAAATGCAAGAGGACTCGAAATCCTAGGGTTAGTGAATGTGATTATCGATGCCATGCTAGGTGTGTGAGATTTTGTGGCGATTCATCATAGGGTTCATCTCTAGGAGAAAGAGATAAAAAGAAGAGAAGAGAAAAAATAAAAAATAAAAAAAACGATGAAAACGACACAAAAAAGAAAAAGAAAGACTCAAATGGCGCACACAGTGCGACTCCCCCAAGCTGAAGCTTGCATTGCCCTCAATGCAATATGAGTGAGTACGGGAGGGCAATGAAGATGGGGGGAATACGCACCGACACAAAAAGAAATGAGAACGAGGAAAACACAGAGATGAAACTGAAAATAAAGAAAAATCAAAATCAAACCACACGACACGAAAATAGAAATAAAACCACACGACACGACACTCAAAAGGGGAAAGACAAGCACACACACACAATAATGAGAAAAAAATAAAACATGACAACACACCAAAATAGACGTCCCCCAAGCTAGACATGACAGTGCTAGCGAATAAAATGTGATCGTGAAATGCAGAAATATGCAAGGGGGAGTCAATCGGATTCGCTGGTACTAGAATGGTAGGGGGAGGGGGAGGAGGGTGGGGAATAGCGAATGAAAGAATCCTCAGAGGAAGAGGAGGGCGTGCCTATGGGGGAAGGAGGGGCGACAGGCTGGAGCACGGGTGGATCGATGTGCACCGGGGGGCTGTGGTGGAGAAAGATCGTACCAGGTGGGCCGACAGTTGGGTGCCAATCGGGAGGATCCAAGGGTGGTAGATGCACTAATGGAGAATACCAAGGATCGGGGTAAAACTCCCAAGGCAGATGAGATGGGGGGTAGGGTAGCCGCAAAGGGGCTAAAGGTGGCAGGATCACGAAAGGTGCGCAGGCGGGGACATAGAGGTAGACAGCACGGTCTTCACCGAAGGGAGTGAGCATATTGATATCGATCAAGTAATCGCGATCAATACGGCTATGTCCAGGCAAAATAGGGAGGTCGGGTGGCACTCTCAAAACACAGCTGACAATAAGGGTGATCATCCCACCACAACAGATGGATCCAGAATTGGCGCGGCTAACAGCAAAAATTTCGTGGATGATCCAATGAGCGGCGTTTATGGGCATAGGGATGTGCCCAAGGATCCTGTCATCGGACATGGCATAGAGAAAGAAGAGCTCATCCCTAGATACAGTGGACACATCCACGCGGGCGAAAACAGTGTTGGCGAGGATGCAATGGGCGAGGCGGTAACACAGGTGAATAATGTAGGAGGCAAGAGCCTCGGGTGGAAAGGTGGTGTACCGGGTAAATCGTTGCCAAACACCATCAGCCTGAAATTGAGAGTAGATGTCAGTTCGATCGTGGGTGGAATGTTCAGTATTAAGATCGGGGTGACGGAGATTGAGGATATTGTTCAACTCGATGAAACCCAGAGAAAAATCGCAGTTGAAAGCGCGGAAGGAGAAACCCCCATCAAACACCTCGAGGGAACTGAGGAATTCAAGCGTGAGATTTCTGTGTGTGTGAGCATGGATGTAAGAGAGGGTATGGCACCCGATACAATTGAAAATTCTGGCGACACCGTTCGAAAGCCCTAGAGCTTCGAGTGTGGGGCGATCGGTGAAGAGTGTAGGTCTCATCGGGCGATGAAGTAGTGCTCGCAAACGGTCAGACTGTTCTTCCGTAGAAGGGTTTATGCCAAGGAAAGAGGGGGAAAAGGGGCCGTAGAGCAGATCACAGCGCGAAGATGATGCAATCTCTTTCCCTTTCTTAGACATGGTGACTATGTGGGTGGTGAAAAGGAAAGTGGGGGTGTGCCTATGATGAATATAGAGCAAGTGAAGCAGGTACAACACCAATTTAGGATATTACAGATAAAGTAAGAGATGTGTAGAGTGGAAGAGTGTTACCCATCAATGTAGCAAGATCAAGCTCCCGGGGGACTCGCGTAGTAGGAGGAAGCAATTCGGGAAGCCGCCGCTCGCTGATCCAACAAGAAACAGGTTTTTGAAAATTTTGGGGGCTAGGGTTAGGGTTTGGGTGTTTTGATGATGGAATGTCGACAATGGCAAGGTGGCGGGGGTGGGGAAGTATGGGAGTGAGTGGGGATGAGGGTTTAGGGGCAGTATGTTGGGTGGAGGAGGTCGATTCGACAGTTGGAGGGTGTGTAACCGCGTGAAGGGGATTTTCAGGGGTTGGGTGGCGGTCATCGTGCGGTAGGGGTATTTATAGGGGCGAAACTGAACCGATCGGGTGAGTTTTCACCCGATCGGGTAGGCAAATTTCGAAAGTTTCCTGTCGGCCAACAGCTTCAGGTGAACCGACCGGGTGAATAGTCACCTGATCGGTTGACCGTTTCCCAAATCTTTCCCGAGAACTGGGGGTTTCTCACCTGGTCTCTTCAACCGATCGCGCTCTAACTCAACCGATCGGTTGATATTTTCCAAAAATTTCCCGAGAATTCTCCCCAGATCACCCGGTCTGTCACACGGTCTCTCTATTCTTCACCCGATCGGTTCATTTGGGGACAGATGCGGCTTGTATCTGATACATCCTAACCGATCGGTTGAGTTATCAACCGATCGGTTGGGGCCTTTTTTCCTGTAAAAACCAAAAATCGCCTAAGTTCCTTCACGGAAGTTGTTTCGGCTGGATTTATTTATAAAAATAGCGAAAAATAAAGTAGAAAAAATCATAAAAAGCGAAGCAAAAGTTTAGAACATGGGTTGCCACCCATGAAGCGCTTTTGTTTAATGTCGTTTAGCTCGACGCCTCTAGCGGTGGTCAATTAGGATCCGGAGGGTTAGAGGAAGAGTTGTCGCTCGTTGGGGATCCGACCGGAGAGAATTCTGGTTCTCCAACTGCATAGTGTTTCAGACGATGTCCATTGACTTTAAACGGCTCATCCCTTCCCATTATCTCAATAGCCCCATGCGGGAAAACCTTGGTGACGCGGAACGGTCCCGACCACCTTGACTTGAGTTTTCCAGGAAAGAGCTTCAGCTTTGAGTTGAATAGGAGAACTAAGTCCCCTTCTTTGAATTCCCTCTTCAAGATCCGCTTATCGTGCCACCGCTTCAGCTTCTCCTTGTAGATCTTGGCGTTCTCATAGGCATTGAGCCGGATTTCGTCGAGCTCGTTGAGTTGTAACTGCCAGTGCCATCCTACCTCCTTGGCGTCGAAGTTCAGATTCTTAATTGCCCAAAATGCCTTATGCTCCAATTCCACAGGAAGATGGCAAGCTTTCCCATAGACAAGCCTGTAGGGAGTCGTGCTGATAGGAGTTTTAAATGCTGTCCTGTAGGCCCAAAGCGCGTCAGGAAGCTTTGATGACCAGTCCTTTCAAGAATTGGCCACCGTCTTTTCTAGTATGCTTTTAATCTCCCGGTTAGAGACTTCCGCCTGACCGCTGGTCTGCGGGTGGTAGGCACGCCCCACCCGGTGTTGTACCCCGTATTTTTTTAAGAGGGCCTCGAATTTCTTCTCTATAAAGTGGCTCCCTCCGTCACTGATCAGGACACGAGGTACACCGAACCGCGGGAAGATGTTGCTTTTGAAGAACTTGGCCACCACTCTGGAATCATTGGTTGGACGGGCCATCGCTTCAACCCATTTCGACACGTAGTCCATAGCCACCAAGATATACTGGTTCCCCGAGGAGGAAGGGAACGGTCCCATGAAGTCCACTCCCCATACATCGAAGATTTCTACCTCCAGGATGTAGTGTTGAGGCATCTCATTCCTTTTGGAGATATTCCCAGCTCTTTGGCATTTATCGCAGGCTTGGACATAAACATGTGTGTCCTTGAAGAGAGTAGGCCAGTAGAATCCGCTTTGGAGAATTTTTGCGATGGTCTTGTAGGTGCTCGCGTGCCCTCCACATTGCTGCCCATGGCAGTGGGAAATGATGGAGGTCGCCTCAGTTTCAGGGATGCATCTTCGTATCACCCCATCATTGCAGGTTTTGTATAGGTGGGGTCATCCCAATAAAATTTGCGGACCTCATGGAAAAATTTCTTCTTCTGCTGAAAGCTCACATTGTGAGGGACGATGGCACAAGCCAGATAATTTGTGATGTCGGCGTACGAGGGGGTCCAGGAGGAAGAGACAGAGAAGAGATGCTCGTCAGGGAGTGAATCATCGATCGGCATAGCATTTAAATCGAGGGTAGGCATCATGGACAGGTGATCGGCAACAACATTCTCCGCCCCCCTCTTGTCTCTGATTTCCAGGTCGAATTCCTGGAGGAGGAGAATCCATCTAATGAGTCGCGGCTTAGCTTCTTTCTTGCTCAATAGGTATTTAAGAGCCGCGTGATCCATGTGCACGATCACCTTGGCGCCAACGAGATATTGTCGGAACTTATCCATGGCGTAGATGACCGCGAGCAATTCTTTTTCCGTGGTAGTATAATTTCTTTGGGCGGTATCAAGGGTTTTGCTCGTATAATATATGAGATGAAGATTTTTATCCTTCCTCTGCCCCAAGACGGCACCAACCGCATAATCACTAGCGTCACACATCAGCTCAAAGGGTAGATTCCAGTTCGGTGGCTGTATTATAGGCGCGGAAATCAAAGCTTGCTTCAAAGTACGGAAGGCCTACATACACTCCTCGCTGAAGACGAAAGGCACGTCCTTCACGAGGAGTTGGGTCAGCGGCCTGGAAATCTTCGAGAAGTCTTTAATGAAGCGGCGATAGAATCCCGCGTGTCCTAAGAAACCACGGACTCCTCGAAGATTGAGCGGTGGTGGAAGCTTTTCAATCACTTCAACTTTAGCCTTATCAACCTCTATTCCCCTCGAAGAGATGACGTGCCCCGGCACAACTCTCTCTTGGACCATGAAGTGGCACTTCTCCCAGTTTAGGACTAGTCCCTTTTCCTGACATCTCTCCAGGACCTTAGTTAGATTACTGAGGCACGAGTCAAACTTAGTTCCATAGACGGAGAAGTCGTCCATGAAAACCTCCATGATGTCTTGGGAGTAGTCGGAGAAGATAGCGGACATGAGTCTTTGGAATGTAGCAGGGGCGTTACAAAGTCCGAACGGCATTCTTCTATAGGCATATGTCCCGAATGGGCAAGTGAAAGTCGTCTTCTCCTGGTCATCGTTATGAATAGGGATCTGAAGAAATCCTGAATACCCGTCCATGAAACATAAATAATTATGCTTCGCCAGTCTCTCGAGCATCTGGTCAATAAAGGGGAGAGGGTAATGATCCTTCCTCGTAGCCTTGTTCAGCTTTATATAGTCAATGCACATCCTGTACCACGTGACGGTCCTCGTTGGTATTAGCTCGTTCTTCTCGTTGTGAACCACCGTCATTCCTCCTTTCTTGGGTACGACGTGCACCGGGCTAACCCAGCGACTATCGGAGATAGGGTATATAATACCGGCATGTAAAAGCCTAACAATCTCCTTTTTTACAACCTCCATCATTATGGGATTTAGCCTCCGCTGTGGCTCAATCGAGGAGGCTTGCTCATCTTCAAGCAGAATTCTGTGTGAGCAGAGGCCTAAGCTAACCCCTTTTAAATCCTCAATTGCATATCCGAAAACTCCTTTAAACCTTTTTAAAACACCAAGAAGTTTGGTCATTTGGTCTTCGGGCAGTGAAGAGTTGACTATGACCGGAAGGGTCGAGCCAGCTCCCAAATATTCATATTTTAGCCCCGGCGGTAATTCTTTCATCTCAACTTCTTGAGGCCCCGACGCATACTTCTCAAGCTGAGCATCCTCAAGGGAAAGGAGTTCTTCGCGGATTTCTCGGAAGCCAGCATCCGGAATCTCACCCTCGGCCGCGGTTCCGCATGGCAAAGTTTTGCAAGGTATAGTGGGAACAATCGAGGAAGGCACCGGGTCCCTTTCAAGCTCATAATAATTGTCCGGGAAGAAGGCTTGTAGGTGAAAACAGGTTTCAATCGTCGATGGTTCCCCACAACTGTTTCTAGCTTCCTCATTATCCAAAGATCGGGGACACTCAATAGAAGTCTGCAAGGGATAGATTGATTCCTGTCCAGCGTAGCCTACAAATCCGGTCGGATGGTTCTCCTGACAAAACTCCGCGGACAACTCTTCTTCACTAAATTTGGGACCAGGGTTGTCGATATACGCCACTTCACCATGAGGAAAGAGAGTTGACGTGGCAAGGTGCTCCTGCGTATCTCGATATCTCCTCTGACTTTCCACGGCGGCAGACAGGAGGGATAGTATATTCGAAGTATTCAGTGATTCCGCTAAGCTCTGCGCCAAACAGCGGATATGGTGAGAGTGATCCCAGATGTCTCCTGAAACTGCATGCAACATCCTCGCCGTGGGGCCAGGATCTTATACAAAAGGAGAGAGAGAACTGCACAAGTGGCAAACACGTCAAAAGCACGGGTTGCATAAACGGGAACCGAAAGTTGCGATGGAAGCACGGCGATTCAGTCAATTAGCACTATACAATTACTATCCACAGTATGTCCAAGTGAAATTGAAAAGTGTAGAGTGCGAAAATTATCGCTAGGTAGGGATAAGAGCTAGACACTAGGGTTCAAGAGATCCTAAAATAACAAGCACGTTGCCTCCCCGGCAACGGCGCCATAAACTTGGCGTGCCCCCGGTTTGCTAGCCGCAAATGGCCGGGGGACCCGCGTGAGGGTTTAGATATTTGTAACCGCAAGCGAACGGTGTTGTAGTATGGCTTGGGGGTCGAACACAGGGAGGCTAGGATGTGCTTGTGTCAAGGAGGACCGAAATCACCCCGTGGGCGAGCTAGCCCGGATCGGTTGATGGGTTGTCACGGGAAAGGAATGCAAGGTATGAACAATAAGAAAATAAACCCGGGACTTTGGTTTCCACTCCAACGAGCGACTCTCGTCGATACGGCCTATGGGTAGGATGGCGATCGGAATTAGGGTCTAATGGTGAGACGTTGCCTCTGAAAGTGGTACAGGCATCCCATGGGCCCGATATTCCGGTCGGTGCCCAGGATGATACACCGGACTTCCCGGGTTCGATCAGTGGGCACTCCCATGTCCATTAACACTGATCGATTCCGGGAGCATAAGCTCGCAACGATAACTCCCAACGTCTCATCATGCCGCTCCCGTGCGCTAGGATTCGGCGTCTACGCTAAGGGCATGAGCTATGGCTAGGGAGTCAACCGCCAAGTTTATTCCCCCTTGGCCCAACGGTCAAAGGCGGTCTTTTTCCCGCCGATGACAATAAAACACCCCGCGTAACCGTTAGATTCCTAATCCCTATCGATTTCCTAACCCTATGGATGCATCGGGAAGAGCCCCCTAAGGGGTTTCCGCCAAAATCCCAGATTTGGGAACTACTCACAAATATTCATTAAAAAGCGATCTAAACGAAAATGAACCGTTAAAATCATAATCAGACGATAGGAATGCGAAGGTAGTAGAGCAATTAAGATAATACTAAAGTTTAAGAAAGATCCGAAAACTTACAATAGAAAAGTAATTACAGCCGTCACAAATAGGAGAAAACAGTAAAAACTAACAGCTCCCTCGTTTCTGGAACCCTAGGGGTCCTATTTATAGGATCTCGTATCACCCGATCGGTTGACAAGTCAACCGATCAGGTGATCCGTTACAAATAATAAACAGAAAACGGCGGAGTTTCACCCGGTCATATGAACCGGTCGGTTGAGTTCTTGGGGTGACCGGTTGGATCTTGGCGCCATCGGGTGAAGGGGTCGGTTGGGTGCCCGTGTCTCGGCTCCTCAGCATCAGCTACAGATGAACCGATCGGGTGAGAGTCACCCGATCGGTTGGAATTTGGCTTGAAAAGACAGAGAATCGGCCCCGTTGAACCAGCCTGTGAACCGGTCGGGTGACATCCACTTGAGCTCCAGCTGAGACCGGGTGGTGCACGCGTGCATCACCCGATCGGTTGGAGATGCCCAACCGACCGGGTGAGGGGCTGAAAGATGTAATCTTCGTCGTTTGACCCCCTGGATCACGCGTGACTCCTCCCGTTGCTCCGGGGACACATGATATCATCGTTTTGCGTCCCAAATGCGGGCAATCTCCTGCAAACATGGAGAAACAAAGAAAAGTGAAAGAAAACGAGAAAACACGAGAAAACGAATAAAAGATGACAGAAAATACGGAGAAACACAAAAGAAAACGTGCGTGAATATATGAAATATATACGCACGTCAGTTACGCAAAAACGTCTCCGTGCTGCGATAGAAGGGATGCTGACGTGGCCAGTTTCATAAGTGCTGCGTAATATTGGATCTGCTATACGCACAGACCGTGAATTAATAACTGAAATTGCTTTGTGCACAGACCAGAGAGCCTTTTGATCCAGAACTTGAGATATAGACATCAGATTGAGACACCGTTGCGCCAGACTGAAGCTGACGCCGTGCTGATTGACAGAGACGCTACAAGGACATGAACTGAGCATTTCTAAATTCTTAACTCTTTATATTCGTGTATTAGTGTATCAATCTCTGTAGGGGAAACTTTACCTTCTGTGTTACTTTTTGGGGACCTGACGACTTTGGGAGTCGTCACGGAAGGAGAGCATCTGACTAGATTGAGAGTGTAGAGCACGTGGTGTGCATACAAGCTAGGTGAGAGTAGATTTGGGATCTTGACTCATTGTAGCTGTACTTGATTACATATCTATCTAGTAGTTGCTTTCGGGGCTGGAGTATGTCGTGGGGACGACCGAACCAGGGTATATCTGTGCATACTCTGTGATTGCTATTTTATTGTCCTGTCTGTGCCTATAACTGCGTGGGATTTCTCGTGGGTTGCATGAGAATTTTTATTAGCCTATTCACCCCCCCTCTAGGCTACGATCCAGATCCAACATGGAAGACGTGGAAAGCTGAGCCCAAGATATATTGGACCATTTGAAGTTCTGGCTCGTGTTGGAGAAGTGGCTTATAGAATTGCCTTACCAGCATCTCTTGAGGGAGTGCATAATGTGTTTCACATATCGCAACTCAGGAGATGTGTTGGAAATCCTGATCATGTCGTTGACTTCTCTGAGATCGAAGTGCGACCAGACTTGACTTATGATCAGCAGCCTGTGGCCATTCTAGACCGGAGACAGAAGATGCTGAGGAAGAAATCGATCAACCTAGTGAGGGTTATGTGGCACCGCCAGTCACCAGGAGAGTCTACCTGGGAACTCGAGGATGAGATGAGAGAGAAGTACCCTCACTTGTTTGTCTGATGTAATTTTGTTTTGTATGTGATATGATGTATAGAAAGTTTTTCTCCCTTAATTTGAAATTCCGAGGACGGATTTATTTTAAGGGGGGTAGGATGTAATGGCCCCAATTTTCATGTACACGTACTTGTACGTATTTTGACGTAAATACGTGCGTATATTTTTGGGAGTATGCCTGTATTTTTCTTTAATTATTTTGGTGAAGGAATTATTTTTAAATGGTTTCAAACCCATTATTGATATTAGAAAATAAGGGTATTGGGATGAAATACCATGTATTTAAGAAGTATGGTGTATTTCACCATGTATTTTTATTTTCCTAAAATTCTAATTTTAAAATTTTGTAGCCATGACACTTAATATGGCTATGTGTCATGTTGTTAGCTTAAGCTAGGACACATTGCTTAATTTTGACTAAAATGAGTGGAGGAGAGGGTTTTAGGGAATACAACTTTCAAGGCAAGAAAACAAAAATCAAAAAAGAAAAAGAAAATCCCATTTTCACTCTCTCATTCTCTCCCTCACCTCCCCTTAGGCTGGCCGAAAATTGCTCTTCCCCCCTTTCATCTCTTGCTTCATCTTCCTCCATCAAACACCCTTCCAAATAATCCCCCCTTCAATCACTAAGAGCCCACAAAAATTCCCCCATCATCCTAACACCATATTCATCCAAAAAGCCATTCAAAACCATCATTTTGGGAGATCAAATTGGAGCTTGAAGGAGGAGGCCCAAGTGTCATCAAGGACTAAGAAGGGCCAAAGAACAATTTTGGAGGACTTTTGCAAGGTAGGATTTTCCAACATTCTAGTTAGGATTTATTTTTAGGATTTGTGTTAGTAGAGATTCTTGGTGTAGGATGATTAGTAAAATAATTAGCTCATTCGCATTGCTAGAAAAGGAATAATGAAAGTATGTAAGTGCATGCCATAGATTTAGTGTTATGTTTTAACATGTTGATAAACATTGCTAAAAGGTCCATATGTTAGTATTGAAGGAACTTTTGGCTAGCTTATCCCTAGACTTTATTCATGCTTGGATATGAAATTGTTGCATAATTATAATTATATATATTAATACCATGTTCAATATGTTAACTTGCTAAAATAGTGCTAGAATGTAGTTTGTTATGTTTAGAGAATTGATTTCTATGTTAGTTTCATTTTAGTAGGAAGTTGCAAGTTATATGGCCATATTGTGTGACATATGTTCAATAGCAAAAATATCCTCTTTGTAAAGTTGGAATTATGTTAAGGATTTGTAAATGTTGTAACCTTATTACCATGCTAGTGTAATTATGTTAATTGTGGCATTCAAACATGTTAGAACTAGATTTAGAAAGAAAACTAGTTGCTGGAATTTTTTTGTAGCAGGACAGTAACTTGTAAAAATCATATAAAATAGTGGAAAAATCAGAAAAATATAATTAAGGACACTACGAAAAACTACAGAAAATTTCCTACAACTTTGAAGAGGGACGAGAGCCAATTCTGACTGCAAATAGGGTAACAGAGCCATTCTTTCTGGACTAACGCTTTTGGCAGATTTGTGTTGTAATTTTGAGTAGGAATTTCATAGTTGTACTTTTGTTTTAAATTAATGTTGGAACATGTTAGTTGTGCTTTATTATCATGCTCTTAAGATATGCTTTAATGATGATGTTTAATGTATTATGTTTCATTGATGATGAGAATGCAAGTATGTTGAAACAAAAGTGGTATTTGAGACCACTAATTGATACCATGTCAAATGAAGTAATGCATATCAAAAGAAAATTTGTGAGTGAGGATGAGAGTATGACATCAGGAGTTCTCGTTCCATTTTTGAAATGGGTGAGACTCCGGATGGGGGTTTTGGGGAAACACGGGTAAATTGTAGGTGTTAAGGAGCGGACGTAGTATGATTTCTCACTCGCTACGTCACTCTCGTAAGGGGGAGTTGACTAGAGTTAGAGAGGCCGCTGGTGCGCTCGTGACGCACCAGGACGGTAAATGATGGTTTTCTCCGTTTGTCCGACAGAAAAACCGAGATGAGTATCGCTCTAGTGCCTTGCCCCGTTCGGGCATAGAGTTACGAGAGGCCCCTCCAGTGCTCGTGTCACTGGAGTGGTACCACTTTTCACCCACCCTGGGTGAAGTCCGCTCCCTTAGCAGTCTTCGGTTTACCCGGGTTCCAAAACAGCACAACGATTAACTTTAATTAATTTAATCAGTTAAATTACTTCTGTTTTGCTTCCTGTTATTTACTTTCAGCATTTATGTTCTGTCCTTAATTTTTGCATAAACATGTGATGATGTGACACTTGTAGTAGTTAGTTAGTTAGGAAGACCAGTTCTAAAACTGGGTTATACTAGGGTGTTAGGAGTTCCTACTGGGTCACGCGTTGACGTGTCTCATCCCGTGGTTTTCAGGTATGAGTCCCGAGCAGTCTTCGGGTGTCCCGGAGCCAGAGACCGGTGCCAGTACAGCGGAGGTGGAGCCTACAGGCGACCTCGTCCAGTTAGACTTCCCGGGTTTAGACTAGAGGGTGTGTTGTACTGGGTGTGGACTTTTGTACTTTTGGGCTGGGGGTTTCTACTTTATGTTGTACCCGCTTTTGTACCCCCTTTTTGTACAGCTGATGTATGTATGTATATGAACTTATGTAATGTGATGTAATGTAACTTCTGTGTTGATGTATTTCCTTTCAGTACTGCGTTTTATTTTCTTTTGGAGCACTTTTCTTTTTCTCTGTGTACCATTCCAGTGTTATTGCAGTGGCTTGCTCATTATTTTATATTAAACCACAAAAAAATGCCTAGTTGTATTTAGATAAGAGGGCTCGAAGCCTGAGTCTGAATACTACGACGACCTCGTCAGCTACGCTCCCCGTACTTGGGTGAGCGGGGCGTGACAGTTAATGTACCAAGTCTGGGAGAGTCCTAGCATCCATTTAGATCTATCTCTGTGGATCTTCATACCTAGTATGTAGGATGATTCTCTCATGTCTTTCATGGAGAAATTGGTTGATAGCCATCTTTTAACAGACTTCAACATCTCTATGTTGTTGCCTATTATCAGAATGTCATCTACGTATAAAACGAGGATAACTAAAGAATTATTATTACTGGTCCTTTTGTAGATAATGTCATCTACGTATAAAACGAGGATAACTAAAGAATTATTATTACTGGTCCGTTTGTAGATGCATGGATCATCCTCGTTTCTGACAAAACCAAACTCTTTGACTGTTTTGTCGAAGCGGATGTTCCAACTCCTTGAAGCTTGCTTAAGCCCATAGATGGACCTATGCAGCCTGCACGCTTTTCCTTCACTCCCACTGACTTCGAAGCCTTCTGGCTGAGTGATGTAAATCTGCTCCTCTAAATCACCATTTAGGAAAGCAGTCTTCACATCCATTTGCCAGATTTTGTAGTCGTAATAGGCAGCAATAGCGAGTACGATCCAAATAGACTTGTGCATGGCCACTGGTGAGAAGGTTTCGTCATAATCTATTCCTAGAATCTGACGATATCATTTTGCAACCAGTCTTGCTTTGTACGTTTCTATTTTTCCATCAGCACTAATCTTCTTCTTGAAGATCCATTTGCAGCCTATGGAAACATTTCCCTTGGGCACGCTTTCTAAGGTCCATACCTTATTCGCGTGCATGGAATCTATTTCGGGCTTCATTGCATCTAGCCATTTGTTAGAGTCTATACTCTTTATGGCTTCCTGGAAGTTAACAGGGTCATCATCTAATATGATGCAATCCTCAATCTCACCATCTACGAGAAAACCGTAGTACCTTTCGGGGACTCAAGGAACCCTATTGGACTTCCTACCGACTGGTTTGGAGATGTCAAGTTCTGACTCTCCTACTGGTTCCGACACTTGTTCCTGTGTGAGTATTTCCTCCGAGCATTCATCCAGATCAATTACCTTGCCAATTGATTCCTTCACAAGGAATTCTTTTTCTAGAAAAGTGGCATGTCTAGAGACAACAATCTTTTATTGCTCTGGATGGTAAAAGACATAACCTAATGAATGTCTCGAATACCCTTTGAATTTACACAGTATAGATCTGTCTTCCAGTTTGTCTGGATTTTGCCTTTTGACATATGCAGGACAACCACATACCTTCAAGTGATTAAGGCTGGGTTTCTTGCCGGTCCATATCTGATATGGTGTCATATGCACAGATCTTGACGGAACTTTATTTAGAATGTATATAGCAGTTTCTAGGGCATAGCCCCAGAGGGAAGTAGTTAACTCAGCTTCACTTATCATGGACCGCACCATGTCTAATAAGGTGTGGTTCCTCCTTTCTGATACACCATTATGTTGAGGTGTGTAAGGAGGTGTGACCTGAGAGAGAATCCCATTCTCTTTTTAGTAAGTGAGGAATTCATGGCTTAAGTATTCTCCTCCTCGATCTGATCGAAGGATCTTAATACTTTTCCCAGTCTGGTTTTCGACTGCGGCACAATACTCTTTGAATCGCTCAAAGGTTTCGGACTTATGTTTCATCAAGAACACATGGCCAGACCTTGAGTGATCATCAGTAAACGTGACGAAATATGAAAATCCACCTTTGGCTAATGTAGACATGGGTCCACATACATCGGAATGTACTAGACCCAAGAGTTTGATAACTCTCTCCCCTTGACTTGCAAAAGGAGTTTTGGCCATCTTACCTTTGAGGCAAGACTCGCAAGTGTCGAATGACTCATAATTCGATAGGCCCAAGAGCCCCTCTTTATGTAACTTGCTGAGCCTCTTCTCTCCGATATGGCCTAGTCTACAATGCCAAAGGTAGGTTTCATTAAAACTAGACTCCTTGCGTTTTCTTGTACTAACGTTTAATACAACCTTGTTGCTTAAAGTGTATACACCATTATTAAGTGTCCCAAAACCTAGAAACTTTCCATTAAAAGAAATGTTCATGACATTTCCGTTGATAGTAAAATTATAATCATCTTTAGCCAAAACCTAGACGGATATAATATTGCACAGGAAGTTTGGGATGTATTAACATTGCTTCAAAAGCAAGTTAGCTCCACCAGCTAATGTGTGTTTAAGGTCTCCCACAGCTACAACATCAACATTTGTCGCGTTGCCGACTTGGAGAATGATTTCATTCTTTTCGAGTTTTCTAATGATTCTCATTCCATGTAACTGATTACAGATATGAGAACCTGCACCGGTGTCTAACACCCATGCATTAGAATTGACCGAAAGAACTACACTTTTCATTTTAGAAGTTAAGGCATAAACTCACCCTTCCTTCATTTGTTCCCTTTCTGTTATAGATTTCTTTGACCAGTCATTATTTTTATTGTAACCAGTTAATAAGTTCTTATCTCGGATATAATTAATCTTACTCGTCATGCTGCAAAGATTAGAACTCCTAGTTAGCATGTGTTCAAAATATTTTAATATAATTAGAGTGGTTTTTATCCAATTATACACTCCCATTAATTTAAACATCGTTTAAGCCAAAACATAATTAATGTTAAATGGGAGCAGGAATCCAACAACCTTGAGTCGCCCGACCTTGAGTGTAGCTCAACAAGTCGTTCGACTCGGCTGTCGGTAGACGAACTCTTTGTCAATCATATCGAATATGACTCCCTATTAGATTTTTACCCCTAGTCATTTGTGATCATGAGTGTGCTCATCCAAATCACAACGACTAGTCTAGTCAGACCCTTGTTTTCGTGTCTAGCTTGACTTGCCCCGACGCTCGGTGTATTCACGATGCGTCTGTTTGGGTCAAGACTTAGACTACATTTATGGCCTAACTTACGCCAACGCTCGGTGTATTCACGATGAGACGGTTTTGGTTAAGATACATGTATTAAGAAATTGGTTTCTGTAAGGTTGCAATGTCATAGCTTGAGTGTAGCTCAACAACTGTAACACGGATCCTACAGATTCCAACGTTTAAAACAAAGAGGGCTACGAGTTATCTTGTAAAAGATTTATTAATGTTTTTGACTAGATATAGTTGACAGCGTTGCATAATAATGATTCGCGTCCTTGTGGTCCAGCGGAATTCGCGTCCTTGTGGTCCAGCGGACACGGCCAGGGAATTGACTAAGCCAGTACCACTCGGCCCCTAGACTAGCTAGGGTGGTCCAGCAAACTTAGCCAAGCACATTGACCGGTATCATGGTCCATTGAAGGTTGCTAGTCATTTATATGCGTACTATCAACTAAAAGCTTTTATTAACTCTAGTTAATCCTTATCAACTAGTGGATCCTTAAAATTCAAATTTTTATGGATTTGTTTGACGATTTTTATTAAGTCCTTATCAACTATAAGGATTAAAAAAAATGTGCTGCTACCATAATCGTCCAATAGGTATTTTTAAACAATTTAAAACATAGTAGAGTCTCAAAAATTATCTTATAACAATTTGAGGAATTTTTAATGGCTATCCTAATCGTCCATTAGGCAATTTTAAACAATGTAAAATTATAGTATGGTGTCAAAATTTATCTTATAAAATTTGAGGATTCATTAATGGCTGACCTAGCAAGTTCCTCTTGTGTTATCAAATAAACAAGAATATGCCATTAATCTAATTATCACATAATTAAAACATGCAGTTCATATAGAAGTAGTATAAGAACAGAGTAGATCTGGCTCCGATACCACTGGAGGGATTTTCAAGGTCCCTTAGGGCTAATTTATCTTATATATTCATCCTAAGTCGGACGAACGAAATTAAATAAGCAGCAGAAAAACAATTATTAAACTGTTTAATAATTACTGCCATAAGGAAAAATTCCCTAAGCCAGGAAAATCTACTGACTCAAGTTGGGTCTGACCAACTCGAGAAAGTTCTAACTACTACTTAAAAGAAAAGCATATATAAATATAACTCACCCGAAATCTTGCCTTGGATCGGGAAGATGTTCCGCACCGTCTTGCGCTCCAAAATCTGAGCCGCATCCCGAACCGCGTTGCGTCACTCCTCGTCGCGAACTGGATCAGCTCCCGAGCCGCACCTTGCCTCCGAGCCCATCACAAGCCGTAGAAAGTTTCACTTGAGTAAACCCGCGTCGTAGACTTCCGAATCAGATTCGGACCTTCCCGTTGCCTTGATAGGACTCGGTTGGAGGACATGAAAATTAATAGAGGAAAAGAATGATTTTAAGTCTTGATTAACTTTGCTCAAATTTTCCGGAGCTCCTTAATCAGAGACTTGGTGCAAAAAACAAAAAAGGGAGTGCACACCTATTTATATAGGAGGCAGGCTCCACTTCTTTTGTCACGAGCAATGTGGGACAATCAATTTGGAATAGGATTAGAATTAATTCAATTTAGTTAGAATACCTTTCACAAAAGTCTAACTTCAATCACTTAATTCTCACTCACCATTGAGCCCTAGATACGATACAAGTTATCATTTTGAAGGGCTTGGAATGGTGAACGTGTAGTAACAAACGGCGACGAAATCCGAGTTCGTTTGACCCTTCAAACAATTGCTCAAAGTTGAGCAAAAACCCACATTTCGTAGCCGTCAAGGGTTTCACAAAACCCTAATTAGAAATGACTTAAATTGCTGGCGCGCCCGCTAAGTTTAGCGGGCGCGCCTGTCTAAGGCATCTGGGCGCGCCCGCTAAGGCGCACCCAGGCGGGCGTACGGCCCGCTGTACCCAGCGGGCTAGCCTGCTGGGTCAGCGGGCTGCGCCCGCTGTTCCCAGCGGGCTGCGCTCGTTACGAACGGCAGGCTGCGCCCGTTTGATCCAAGTGGGTCTTACCCACTTCTCCCTTTGCCTTTCTCGTGTTTCTGGGCTCATACGAGCTCCGTTTCCTACATGGTTTGATCCTGTGGATTCCTCACGAAATCCCCTCCAATCCCAAATGCTCTAACCTCACAACCAACTTGTGAATTCAACAATTTCATTGCATTAAATGCAATCCTCTATATGATCTTCCTATTATTAAGACGTGAATATTACTCGGTGTGAGACCCTACAGCCTAACCCTTACTACAGGCCGAGACTCGAAGTCTCTAGACGACAGTGACCACTAGCAGTAGGTGTCGTCCCTGTTTCAGAATCATCGATTACGTGATTGACTTCGTTGGCAAGAGTGCCGACGGGATCAATCTGACTGTGACCGTGATAATTTCCGCAGTTTTATCCCTTCGTCATAACTATGTCACTTGACTAGCCTAGGGTATGGAACTCTATCAACCCTACTAGCTAGCAGTGGTCAGTATACGTCGGTCTCTGGTACATTCATGTTGTACATGTTACAACATACCTTGGCCAAGGTTTTACCGAGAGCCGTACTGACCTGTGACACTAACTTCCCATTAACGGAAGAGACGAATCCTCTATTGATCACTACTCAGCTCGTACGCTTCGAGTGTCACCCAACCTAAGATCTTTCAGCAGGCCTTGCCTCGAAGCTAGATCTTTAGGTCTAAGTGATGCCGTCCACATACAGCTTCGTATATTGATCTCAAGTCCTAAGGACCAACTTACATATCATCACTAAGAGTTATTAATGACAGTTAGTTAATGTTTATCCATTTAATAACTCTTGGTTTGGGTCGTTCAGTGGACTCATTCTCTAATGAGCACATGCGCCTTGTCTCCGACTTCGCCAAGTCGCATGGTTATGAGACCAACTAGACTAAGACACAATGGTCTGTCTGATGTGCCGATATCCCTATCTCGACACATCTATGACCATGAACGCTTTTAAGACTCAAGCTGCTATCGGTCAGACATTTCTCATAATCGCAATCTTCATTGCGAAACATGTGGGACCTAACTTTGAATCCAAGGGAATAATCTAAGTATTGAAATAACTCAGACAATATTTTACCAGAAAGCATACTTTCATTTATTGAACAAGATGTTTATAAAGATAAATAGCCACGAGGGCATACATCTCTCTACAATCCAAGGGTCCGCCCGCTTAACAGCTCATCTTTCATAAACATAAATGATTTTCGACGATCCCCTCTCCAGAGTATTACAAGCGGGAACAGTTCAAGTACATCCCACCGCGTAATGTGCAGGCGTGCCTAACTTGGAAGTCTTCGGGCACCTTACCTTATCTGTCCACGGTGCAATCAAGGAGTCCATAATGTCGAAGGATACATGATCATCATAACTACCTAACATTGTGTAACCTCACTGAAGCGCTCTATATAAGCAGCAGTTCATCTCCGTAATGAGGTAACTCGAAACGGGTACACTTAAAACTGTATACTCGATACATAATGACTAACCACATACACATCCACACATATGTGCTATCTTACGTCCAACACCTCATTCCCTCCACCAATACATGACTTAGGCATCAATGGGTACTCAGGAGGGTCCTCCCCCGACCTAGGGGTTTGCCCCCCGGTCCACTGACATCTTTCACTCTTTCTTTCAGGTAACGGAAAAGGAGGCTGTCATGGTGAAATCCTGATCGGGCTATTTGTTGCAAGTGAATACTCGCCACATTAGTCGGATTCCTTGCCCCAGTAGCAGGATCGAGCTCCACGAGATTCTAAGCATCATTAGGAGTTAAATGGTTGCAAAGTTTTACCTCCAAAAATAGAGGTAGAGAAAACCTTTGACCAGATTGTATTTTCCATTACATTTTGTTTTAGGTTAAAAATTTGAAGGTACAATACAATCTCCAAAAAAACTTCTGGATCGAGAAATCAACATTAGCAAGTCTGGCCATCTGTGCAATCTAGAAACATGAAAATAACATGAATTATTTGACTATTAAAGTTAAACATCCACGCATTTAATATACGCAAAGAATTAGATTAGAACTATGTAGATCATCCAGCCGAGCACTAGAAAGAAAAAGAAAAAGTCCGAAGATACATCCCATAAATAAAAAAAGTGCATAAAATAAAGGCAACTTGGGAACTTTAAGAAAAGCCCCATTCTCTTTATGCTAGCGCCTTCATCTCCATGGGGTGGTCCTTCAGCTTTGACTTTTACATTTATAACCTCACATACAAGTTCTCTCAAAAAGAAAAAAATTGCAGAAAAAAGGGAAAAGTGTCGGAAACCTAGCTGATCCCTAAAAACATAGTCTAATAGCACATCCACGCAGATATGATATACATAGACAACCACACAGATATATGACAACACATGCATAGATTTAAAAATAATCTAACAAGTGAAGTGTGTGCTCAAATTTCTAACAATAGAATCTAAAACATGTAATTATGATTCATTTTGTATTTTTATTTATTTTTCCGCCCAACTCTATCACAATTAAATATTTCTTTAATTAGTGGTCTTTTAGAGGCCCACTAATTTAAAAAGAAATTTTTGTGAAAAAATAGGCTGATTTTCGGGCTTTAGGGCCAAAATCAACCAAGAAAGAGTTAATGTGCCTCCCCAAAATAGCCAGTTAGGGGCTATGGTTTCGAAAAACCCGGGTTTGGGGGGCGGGGGGCCGCGCCCTTTCAGGGCACGGCCTGGCCGTGCACGAAGGCACGGCCGCCGTGCCTTTAGGAAGCGGCCATGGATCATAAAAAAACCAATTTTTAAATGTTTTTTAGACATGCAGATCTAAAAAAAATTCGATTTTTACCGTGTTCATGAACTACGTGATCTAAAACATGCAGATCTACAGGAAAAGCAGTCTAGATCTAAAACAAATTGCGGATTTACCTTCTAGATTCGGCTATAGAATCTAGACGATGGTCGATGAAGGATGCCCTTTATGCTCCCCGTTGAGAAGAACAAGATATTCTTAAAAATGACGTTGGGGATGAACCCCTCCTTGAGAGCCGTCGTCTTTTTCCTTCGAGCAGATTCGTGCTGATAACGTGTTATGAAGGGAAAAGCGTAGAGTGAAAGTTGTAAGGAGTTGGGAGCCCATTGCCATCATATTATAGTATTCAATGATGGGTGGATATCCAATGTCCCAATGTGCATATTCACAACACAAACACTATTATCTCTAAAAATCCAACTTGAGATGAATGTCCGGCGGCAACTCCAACTCCAAACGGGGCCTGAAGTTTAAGCCTACGACGTAGGTTTGATCGTGCCCGGCCCAAGACCAAAGTCAGTATAGGGTGCAAACGACGTCTGTCCGGGCCCGTCTCATCGCCACAGAATCAATTCCTTTTGTGCGTCCTCATCTTTCGATTTTTCATTTTATTTCTTTGAAATCTCCCTTCGCTAATAAAACTGAATCAATCTGTCCTTCCGTCATCCCTCTCGATCCATCACTGGAACCTCAAAACCCTAGCTTTCGGAGTCCGATCTCCCTAAAAAAGTTCGATTTGACATCCAAGATAGCCCTAGGGATCTCCCAAACGTTCGAATCTCGTCAAATATCGGGTAAGTGTTTGAAGTCATATTGTTTCTTTATCATTATGGAGCAGATTCTCTAAGTTTTTAAAATTTTAAATTGAGTGTCTCCTGGCTTAATTTTTATTTAAAGTCCAATTAAGCAATTGTTATGACGATTTCTATGTATCGTTTTACTTGTCAAAAACATTTGCTTGATCTTTAGGGTTATTCATCTTAATTTTACCCTAAGGAACTGTTAGATCACTTTATATCTGCTCTGTGTGTGTGAAATACCTTTTTCTCTGAATTGATGTTAGGTTAGTAGTTGACGTGCATTCTTTAGTCCTAGATTAGCTTTCATATCTGACTGGTATTTGCTCTGTTTCAGAATAGCGGGGAAAAATGCATTTTTTGACTATAATTAGCAAATATAATTCTAATGTCAAAGAAATTAAACCGCTTCATTTGCATATGATTTGCTAGACAGCTTAAATTCTATTATTGACTCATATTCTGGGAGCCAAACTGAATTTGAATACTATATGCCAGAATACAATTCGGCTCAACTCCCCTTAGTCATTAAATGCTTAATAATTTCCATCTAGGTTTTATAAGTAAGTTCAATAATTTGGATCAGATTATTACAGTATTATTTGAGCAGTTTAGGTACTTGATTTATAAGAAAACTATATTATTTCCAGCAGTATCTGTCTGTTTTGAATTTAATCCATAGTATCAATTTCCATTATATGCTTTTGAATATATAAAGTTTATAATTTTGAATATCTACTGTGTTTTCTTTATATCCATACGTGTTAAGCTATTGAAATTATTTACAGGGAAGATGGAGGGAGCTAGGGCAGTAATACTATCAATTTTATTTCTTGCAGCACAAATTCCATATGCAATGCCTTCTCCTTCAACAGTTCCTGCCTTTTTATGGTCACCCCACAATTACGGGTAATTGATTTCATACATTTTTTTGGAAGTTCGATTGTTTTTGCCAATGTTGTAAAATGAGGGTTTTATTATGCATGCGGTCTGAGAGATAATAACGTTTAGTAGTTTATGTGCCACATTTGGATTATGCAGATTACATTGTAATGAATTGTACAATATATATAAATACTAGAAATAATCCCTGCACATAGTGCACGGTGAACCAAAAAAAACCCACACACAGGATGCAGTGCACGTACGAAACCGACAAAAGAGCGAGAAGAGTGGGTGTGTATGTGTATTGTTGGGAGGAGGTGAGATTTACGTGCAACCGAAATGAGAGAAGTGTGTGTGGGTGTGTGTGCGGGTGTCGTCGTGGGTAAAAGGGGTTAAATTGCAAATAAACTTTGTGGGGGGTGGGCAAAGTACATAAATCCCAACCTAACTCACAAGGGGGTTAAAAGGGGAAAAAGCAGGCGTCAAAGTGCAAAAAATGCAGGAGGCCAAAGTGAAAAAAGATCGATGGCAAACCCGTAAATAAGCGAAACAAGGAAGGGCATTTGACTTTCATTAAAAAGCAATGGCAAGCTTGCAAATAATGGGAATGCGGGGCCTTTTGTTTGGCTTCTCTACTACCTCACCCCAAAACCAAAACCCAAGCCCTCACCCCCATGTGGGGGAATGAGGTAGCATGCCACTCCCCCTGCCACATGGGACAAACCCTGCTAGTCAGCAAAACCTCCCTCATTTGTAAGATAGATGTATTTATTTTATTTTATTTTATTTTTGAAAGGTTAGATTCTTAATCCCCCGCACGACTCCTGACAGGGAGCCTTGAACCCATGATCTCCTATTTGGGAAGGCCATACCATATTAAATAATTATATACAATATTAATAGCTTAAATGTTCACATAACTATATATATATATATGCTAATATGTGTATTATATATATAGAGTTAGATTATGGTACACTCGATTGCATACATGCCGATTCATTCCATTCAAATTTAAAATAAGGCAAACCAAATGAAAAATTTATTTTATTAAACATGATCTAACATATTTAAACTACTTCAAAATATAAATTCAAATGATTTTGATGCGTTTTATCCATGTAAAAATTGGTGGTAGAAATCAATGTTTTAGAATCGCCATAAAATCAATTAATTTGTTGTCACTTAATGCATGTGTAAAACTTATCCAAACTATTTGAATTTTTTTATAAGTAATTTGAACATAATAGATCATCCACAGCCGCAACAGAATGTATTTTTTATTTTGATCATCGAATTTTAAATTTGATTGGGATGTATCGAGACATGATTGGCTCAATCAAGTGTACCATAGTCAAACTATATATACTCACAAATTAAATGTCAAAACTAATTTTCACAACTCTTGTTTTTAAGTTTAAACTCCTTGTTCTTATACACTGGTTTCCATGTGCAAGGAATTGGCGAAGCATTAGCTGTAGAACACTATTTTATCATTTTAATAGTAGAAAAATACTTGTAGATTCAAATCAATTCAAGGCTTATGAAATGATAAGATCGGGTAAAGAATTCATATTTTTCGACTAATTAAAGTGATTCCTAAGCTAAAATAGGAGAGATAAGCAAAACATTTTGAGTTGCATCCATAAATATAATGAGATCACAATGATTGAGGGAGAAAATTTAGATATAAATAATCTAATCGCAGCAGAAAAATTGAAAGAAAAAAGAATAAAAAATAGAATTAAAAAAATGTGGTTAGTGCTGGTGCTGCTATTCCTGATGCTTGCTGACCTTAGCCGTTGCTGGTTACTGGAGCCTAGGCTTGCTGCTATCGAGGGAGGGAGGGAGGGAGGGAGGGGTGGATGGACAACAAAAAGATCACGAGAGGAAAGAAGATAACTGGTTAGGTTACAATAAAAAGGTTAGGGTACAATAAAAAAAGTAGGGTTTGATTTGTTTATTTATAAGAACACGTCCGACCCATGAGATTATGCACAGATTATGTAGTCTGGATGTATAATTTCAGCACTTAATGTATATTCAATTAAACACTGATTCTGCTGTTCTTGGTGGATATTCTATTGGAAGTTATTAGATGGGTTATGGTGTGTGAATGTAGATGCACATCCATTATCTGGATAATGAAGTTATAATGATGCACTAGTCACCATTAGTAGGATTGATGGGTGGTATTCGAATTTCAACATGAATTTGCTGTATTTTGCGGTTGATGGATTATCATGCACTAGATTTCTACTTATGTATCAGCCATTAACATTAGTTGTCATTGAAAATGAATGTGCAATCAGTACGTCAATTCAACTTTGAAATAATGATGGTTTTGTTTACGTAGAACATAATGGACCCTTCTTGATGAAGATTCTTAAATTGAGATAGAGTCCTTTTATTTATTTTATTTTATTTTAGATTTTATACTTGACAAAAGGGAAAGAGTTTGAGTCTTCTAATTATTTTGAGTTTTTGGTTATTTTATTTACGATAGAGTTCGAGTTAATTTGAGTTATTTATTTATTTTAGATATTTTAATTATTTTAGAGTTTCTATCCCACATTAGATATGATTTTTGAAAGTCAAGTTGTAAGCCTATATGAAGACCACCGCCTTATTTATTTATAGATCCATGAATAGAATAGAAATTTTGTTGTAAAAAATAAAAAAATCTCTACGTGCGAGGTGTACGAATCGGTAACCGTTAGATGTTCAGGAGTGAGATCCAAAAATTATCAAATCGCTAATTTACTTCTTCCCCAATTCTCTACCACATCCATTCTTGCTTCCGTCCGGTGTTAAACTTAGATACCGAGCTAAAACTTGGATTGTCTTCTTTCATCTTAAAAAATCTAGTTTAGTTAGGTTTTAGATCGAAAATAAAAATACTATTTTTTTCTCTTTTCTTCTTTTTTTCTTGTTTTCTTCCTCATCATCTTTTTGTATTTATGAATTAGATTCAAAAAACCCTAAAATTTTCTTCACCTTTTCCCCTCGTCATCAAAAACCTCCTTTTCTTTTTCTTTTCCTTTCTTCCAATTAGATTTGGATTTTTTTGAAAAAAGTGAGATAAAAAAGAGGGACTAAAAAGAGAGATAAATAAGCAAAAAAATAGGAAACAAATTTAAAAAAGAGAGGAAAAAATTCGAAAAAAACAAAATAAAAATAGCATTTTGAAAAATAGAATAAAAATGAAAAAATAAAAACACTAAACATGAACCCTAAATCGCCTTTGCCGCATTAATCGTTGGCCCCTCCGCCATCACATCCGCCTCTCTCGCAACCTTTGGAAGCCCCGTCGATGCCTCATGTGTCGGAAAAGGCCACTTTTGCTCTGAAGATATCCCAACATCGATGGTGATGTTGCCACTGACATCGGTAGTCTCCACCGACCATCTCAAAAGATGTGGCACGTTATGGCGAACTGAAAGAAAAAAATCATCGGCGATCGCCCGGAGTCAGTAGGAAAACTTACCGACGTTGAAGTGCTACAGTAACGGTTTTGGCAAGTCATTTCCGTCATCGAGCCATGTCGATCTCAGCTAGCCACTGACACTGTTCATTGGCACAGTTGAGCAGAGCAGCTGAGCCGACACCGTACATTGACTCAGTCGAGCCGACTGAGCTGGAGACATGATGACACGAGCTGACTCAAGCCGACCGAGTCAATTAGAACCGATCGAAGCTAATTTGAGTCGATTGAGCCATTGTCCGATCGATTTAGCCTAGCCGTTGACCAACTTAGCCCAACAGCTGCTATAGTGCAGCTTCTTTTGTATGGACTATTTGGAATTTCAGTATTTTGGCTGTATTTTCAGTATATTTTGGTGATTTCTCAAGCTTTTCACGTGAGATTTTCAACCCTGATCATCTAAATTAAAGTTTTACAAGTTCTAGGGACTTTACGTGATACTACAAAACTGATTTTCACTTCAGGTAACCATTTTGATCCAACCTTTGATTATAAAATTCCAAATTTTTTATCTATTTGATTTTGTTCAAATTAATTGATATCATTGGTATTGCATCATTTTATAGTTTTGATCCGTTATTTGCATTAGCATGATATAATTGTATTTTGTCATATATGTTTGGACCCTATGATTTTATTTTATTTGCATAATTAGCCCATGCATCTAGTTGGTATTTAGGATCTTGCATTTGCATTTGTTTGACTGATTGCCATTGCATGTTATTGCATAATGGTAAAACCTTAGAATTAGATATGAAAGATAATGCAATTCAAAGGCTAGAAAATCAATTTCAAAAAATATATATTTAGAACTAAAAGCTGACAAATCAAACCAGAGATCGTCTATAAGTCATATAGAATAAATTGTCTAAAGAACAAATTTCGAGGATGAAGTGTAGAGTACATTTGATGATGAACCTAGAACGATTAAAAATGGAAATATTCGAAATATCAGGAGATAAGATGAGAATTTTAAGGATAACCTTGGGCAAGATAATATTACATGTTAAATTAAGATAGATGCTCACAACTTTAATGGAACTTATAATCCACGGACCGTCTCAGATTCGCTAGTAGAATGGATCATTTGTTCGAATGGTACCAGTTATCAAACGAGTGAAATGTCCAATTTGCTAAGATAAAACTGACAGATCTGTCAAAACTTACTGGACATCAATCGAGAGACAATGAGAGAAAAAGCATCTGAAACATACAAATTTAGAATGAAATGACAATCAAACTCAAATAGAAATATTTACCGCTTACCTATAAAGATTACATACTATGAAAATTGAACGATCTACGTCAAGTAAGCATGACTGTGAAAGAATACATGACTAAGCTCAAAAACATATTTGTTGGGGGTGAGCTATAAGAAGACATTTGATATACCTTTACTAGATTTTGTTCTGGATTGAGAGCATATATTAGGCGTGAGATGCTTCTTCACACTTAGATAATGTACAAGTATTTAACCTAGACTTAAATTTAGAATTCATGATAACCACATATACACGAAGCCTATTTTTAAAGTAGGGGATCAATTTATACGATCAAGTGACAACATGACTAACTCAAAAGCTAATGCTGCTTAAGAGAAAAATTAAAAGACTAATGTTGGAGAAGCATTACAACAAAAATTTAAATGGATGAAAATGTCATAGGTTTGATCATTTTACTAATCAATGCCCTAATAGGAACATACTTGTAGGAAATATTAATAATGAGGATGAATTAATTGAAGAATTTATTCTACCAGAAAAAACTGATGATGCAGGAATTTACAGTTATGGATGATGAGATGATTAGAGCTTATCCGGAGAGGTTCATCCTAGAACCAATGAGGATGTTTTGCATGCATGTAAGTTCTCGACGAGTTTTATTGAGTGATGATCTCGATATGATTGAGTCGAGTATTTCATAGGAGCTTGAATATAGATTTTTATCCGTATAATCCATTATTCGCCCTTCACCTATGCCGTCGTGGAGCTGATTGTGATTTCTACCCGGTTGTATTATTCATATCACCATTCTACATGTGATGAAGTTCTTAAGATGGGAAGGTGATGAAGGTCTTAAGATGGGAAGAATGATGAAAATTCATACAATTTTAAATTGAGATAAATATCTTTTCTTTGTTTTATTTTATTATAGAGTTTATATTTGACAAATGGATAGAGTTTTAGTTCTTTGAGTCTTCTATTTGTTTTGAGTTTTTTGGTTATTTTATTTAGGATAGAGTTTGAGTTAATTTGAGCGTTTATTTATTTTAGGTCTTTTAATTATTTTAAAGTTTTATCCCACATTATGTGATTTTTGAAAATCAAGTTGTAAGTCTATATAAAAGCCATAAATTTATTTATTTATAGATCAATGAAGAGACTAGAAATTTTGGTTTAAAAAACAAAAAAATCTTGACGTGCGAGGCGTGCGAGTCGGTCATCATTAGATTCGCAGGATGATTGGCCGAAAACTTATCAAATCACTAATTTTATTCTTCCCCAAATCCACATCACTTCCCTTTCCGCTTCCGTCTTGCATTACTTCTACCATCAATATAATGAATTCATGGCTTGAATTTATTTAAACATGCTTAGTTTGCTTGACAATTTTATAAAATAAAGTACCAACCATGGAATTAACACACGTTAGTGTTTATGTTAATCTTGAGATGCAATTCGTGACGGTTTTTCTTGGTGCTCATTGTTACTAGGTTCTAATTAAATTCTGATAACGAGTAGTTAAAAAGTTAAAAAGGAAAAGGTGGACAGTGTCGAGGAATAGTTAAGTATTATCAACAGGAATCACACTGGTTTGTTGAAATGATTAACTCTGGTTTGTTGAAATGATTAACTCGTTTACCCATGATAGTCTACTTAAAGCTTCTAGTTAGTTTAAAGAGAGTATTATTGACTGGATATTTTGACACGTAAAGAGATGATAAAATATTTAATACAACTAGTTTCCCACTAGAAAAAGTTTTCAGATATAGATGTTGCTCATTATTAACCGATGAAGTAATGGGAGATAAGATTTGTTTGTGTTATATAAAATTAGTAGTCATAACTTGTGCCCTTAGGGCAGATGACATTCACAATCTTTTCCCTTAAAAATTTCAAACCCATTCAAAATTTTCATCTGAAAAATTTCAACCATCATATTCAAATTCTCTCATGAAAAATTTCAAATCCATTTAAAATCTTCCCCTCAAATAATTTCATCCATCCAAAAATTTGCAGCTCTATTCAAAATCTTTTCCCCCAAAAATTACAAATTCATTCAAAAATTTCAACCACGACCAATTGTCTCCTTAGGGTTTCCTTTAAAAATGACGCGGCCTCTCTAAGGGTTTCCTATAAAAATTTCATCACATTTTATCTTAGCCATTGGTTTTAGACTAAATCTCAGCCATCCTTTTATCAACCAGTTTGTCATACTCAGTATCTATATCCAAAATCTTCCCTATTTTATAGAATATATTAAACCATCTTAATAGAACATGTAAACTCTTTATGTCTTGCAATATGGTTCGATGCTTTTACAACTTGTTTCCCACTGGAGAAAAGTTTTTGGTTGATATAGATGACACTCATTATCAACCAACGAAGCAAAGGGGGAAGTAAAGGGAGATGAGATTTATTTGTGTTATTTAAAATAATTAAACCATCTATATGGCACATGTAACGACTCTTATATTGTGCAATATGGTTGAATATTTTTAGAAGCATTTAGAAACAGTCTTGATTCCTACCCCTGCTTCATCAGACTTGCCTAATAGTTCTCATGTTAATAATTAAAATGGAAACCCGGCTCCTTTGAATTTATTTTTTATACTTTCCATATTAGAAAACCTGATGAGTTTTGATCTACATAATGAAATTTCTTCTAAACATTTGTAATTCTCAACAATGCATTATGCATGTTTTCATGTATTTCGTTTTCTTCACAAACCTTTCAATCTCGAAAAGTTTACAATAATCTATATATGGTCTACATCATTAAGGAAAAAGAAGAAGACAATCAGATGTCACAAGTGAGGAAAAGATCCAAGGATCTGTTTCTTGTATAGGGGCTCTGTCCACGGGTTCAATTTTCAAAACGCGAATGCCACATCAATGCACTTGAAATCTGATCTTAATTGAGATGGTTTGTAGATGTACAAAATGGATTTGTGGTATAGTTGAGATACTAACTGAGTTTGTGGAGATGTGAGACGAATTTGTAAAAAAATACAAGATTGATTTGTAAACATGGATTAAAGTTTTGGTGGAAACTAGTTGGTTTTGACCGTTTTGTACCAGTTTTGGAAGGAACCGGTACCGAAACTTTGAGAAAATATCGGTATTGGATGATAACGGTCAAAAACCGCATAAACACATAATAATCATTAAAAAGCATTATTTTCTAGCCGATATACAAAATCCCTGAACATAGTTTTAAGAAACTGCTCAAATAATTAAAAAAGAAAAGACCTAAACGACATATACACTGAAACCCAAAAGAAGAAGAAATAGTAAAAGAAGAGAACAAAGAAGGGGGACAGAGACCTTGACTCGCCTGTTGCTTGGAATTGTTGTGCGGCTACATGGAGTCATTGTGATTAGTTCTTGCACTTCTATCATAGTTGTTCTCTTTGTTTCTCCGAGGCTCAAGTCATAATGCTATATGGTCTATCGGGTCAGTTTGATTGCTATTAATGTGATCCGATCGGGCCCAATCCGTTTGGTGTTGCTGTGGATCTAGTTGGATCCTTAACTTAGGCATGCACTCATAGTTTACAATTTAAACCTTAACATTTTATTTTTACATAGTATCCTAGTAAGATCAATTATTGCATACATATATGTGTTGTGTTTTACAATTTAAACCCTTATTTTTTTTACTTTAACATAAACATCATATTAAAATTAACTATTAAATACATAAACACACCAATATATACATTTTTCCTTAGAAAAATGTATAAATATACATACGATTAAATGTTAAAAAGGAACCGAAACTAATGAAACTAGCGAAACTTGATGGAACCGAAACTGAGATCGAAACTAAATTCTCAAACCTTGTTTGTAAAGATATGAAATGGAATGAAGAAAACATTATTTACTGCTATCTAAATATCAGAATATATATTTTCCCATATAATGGTGTAGAGAGAGAACATTCCCCTGTGTAATATGTGCATACATAGATGGGTTTAGAAGCAAATCATCTCCTTTGGATTTGGTGATATGAAACAAATAAAAGATCCACTCCATCCAAGTTGAATTTTGTAGAAATAAAAAAATCAAGCGTGATGTTGAACGAAAGCATGAGGGTTGAAGGAAAACATTAGGGTTCTGGATTGCCATTAAAGCGTATTGAAGACTTTTATTATATATAGTGACGTAGCCAAGCCTATCTCTATCTAGACACATACCTTGACACCATGTTTTGAAATATCAGCCAACTAAAACCTGTCACGCACCGCTTCACATTTTACTTGGGAGTGAGGACGCAAGCGGGTCCGCATGTGCTTAAAACAAGGATGTGGTACTTTTTCTTTTTTTCCTCCTTGGTTTAAGCACAATAAGCGTCTGTGATAATAACTCGTAGATTCTTGCATGCAACTCAAACACCACAGATAATTTATATTATTACAATCTCAAGTCTCAAAAGGTTTACAACAAAGAAAGAATAGAAAAAGAGATAGGGTCATAAAACCCATACAATTTAAAAGAATACTAAGTATTGCTCATAATATATCGCATTTTAAATGTGCTAGTCTAATCCATTTATAACTGATCAATACTATGGATATTGACTAATAGGAATTAACATAATAGGTTTGGATTTTGAACTAGTTTTGAACTAACAATTGAAATTACGACTTATTCCAAATAATACCGTTGTGTTTTTTGACTTGTTTGGATCAGATTTGTAGGGTGTGATACGTAGCAAATTCGTCTTTAATGGGTTCAGGTGTAACTCTTCAAGTTTTAGACATTGTACTGTTGATCCATTTCAGTTAGAGTTATCCAATTCATCACCACCCATAGAGCCATAATCCGGATTATGTGACCCGATTCCCCACGTTATTCGTCATTTGGATCGCGAAATGCAATGATCTGTGTAATGGATCACGAAAAGCAAGGATCTGATCAATCGGAATATATATGAAGAAAGAAGGTGTAGTTCCGTAATATGAATTATATCGTACAACTAAAATTTTAAAAAGAAACAATTGTATATTTAATTGACTATATAATTAAATTGTATTCTCTATCTTGCTCACATACTCAGATATACATACATATATTAATGTATTTAACGATGCACGCATACCATGTGCCCCATGGTTGCTACCGTTTGTTATTGTTTCTATCGATCAATGTCTCTGTCACTGTTGCCTTATCTCTCCCCCTCGACCGTCGCCTGACACAGAAATGAGAAAGAACGAGGGGAAATGGGGTTGGTTTCCTTTATCCTTTTTATAATTATAAGCTGGTCTGGTTTGTCTTGCTTATAATGCAAAGGGGTTAGGGAAACCCTAACCCCTAGGTATCTGTCCCTTATTTCATTTTGCTTAGTGATCAAGGCGATGACACAATGGTAATTGATGAAGAGACGGAAAGCAATTGTCAGCAACACCAACGACCGTGATTGGTGGGGATAAGTAATGACAACATCTCTTTTCTATACTTTTTATTTTTTATTTTCTCCTTAAATAACCTGATTAGGGTTAAGCATTGCCTAATTGTAGCTCTTAATCCTGACTGGGGTGTTTTGTGGTTGCCTCCAGATAGGCGATTGTCTTTTAAACCACTATATCGAAATATACCAGTCTATAGCCAATAATGACACTATAAACAATTTGTCGATACCGACCAATATCATGATTCTAAACCTATATCTACACACGTATACATATATGTGCATGTTCGTTTATGTATATGTATGTATATTTATATGTAAATAAATACACACATACAGAGATATATGCGGAATATGTGGGTCAACTAGCCAATGAGTAAAATAGGCCCTAAGTGGGCCGGATCTAACATTACTCCGCCCCCAAAAATCCACCTTGTCCTTAAGGTTGTGCATGAAGTCCGCGGCGGCCCTACTCCAAGTGCCCTCAAGCCTCCTCCCGGGTCAAAAGGGTACATTTGGTCTCCACCGCCTTCAACAACATCCAGAAGAAAGCCACAGTCGTCGTCAGTCAGATCTTAAGGTCCTCCATGCCCAAAATTGAAACGCTGACACTCGGAAGAACTTCGAACTGTAAACCAATGGACGGGGGCCCTCGTCGGCCTCCCGGAAGCTCGAATCTTCCGCTGTTTTGGGTCCAGAAAGTCGAAAACACGATGTCCAGCGCTCCAAAGAAGCTAACTCCCAGGGGCTGGCGCCCCTTCTGGAGGGGCGACAGCCTCCCTCCTGTGCCTAGGAGGGGTGGCAGCCCCTGTTGTGTCCCTATATGGTTTTGGGGTTTGCTGTTTTCTGTCATTGGCTCCTCGAAGTACTCGTCGGCGTCGGAAAGTAGCCTTTCGTCATTTGGTTGCAGATCTGCGTCAAAGCAGTCGACTTTTTCCTCTTCCTCATCCAAAGCTGACGTCTTTTGCCCAAGATCTGGGCTTTCGCTCAGATCTGAAATTTTCGCCGCCTTCAGATCTGAAATTTCTGCCGCCTTCAGATCTGAAATTTTCAGAGATACGATTTTTATTAATATAAACTGGAATTAAAGATAGATTGATTACACTTAAAGGGAGTAATCGCTCTCCCAAGACGCCGATTGATAGGGCACGTCCGCACCCTCCCTAGAACGAAGATCCATCTCCACTCAAATATCAAACAACTCAATTTTCGCATCCTAGGGCCGGCTAGCCTCATCTCTTATTTATAATAATTTTTACTAAAAGTCTAATTACTACAATACCCCTACAATAATAAAATAACACAAAACACAATAAAATAGGCCGTAAGTGGGCTGGATCTAACATTACTCCGCCCCCAAAAATCCACCTTGTCTTCAAAGTGGTGCATGAAGTCCGCGGCGGCCCTACTCTAAGTGCCGCAGGCCTTCTCCCGGGTCAAAAGGGTACGATTGGTCTCCACCACCTTCAACGACGTCCAGAAGAAAGCCACGATCGTCGCCAGTAAGATTTGAAGGTCCTCCATGCCCAAAATTGAAACGCTGACGCTCGTAAGAACTTCGAACTGTAAACCAATGGCCGTGGGGCCCTCGTCGGCCTCCCGGAAGCTCGAATCTTCGCTGTTTGGGTCCAGAAATTCGAAAACACGATGTCCAGCGCTCCAAAGAAGCTGACTCCCATGCTGGAGGGGCGGCGGCCCTCCCTGGGCATCCAGGAGGGGCGGGCGCCCCTTCTGGAGGGGCGGCAGCCCCCCTCTGACACCAAGGAGGGGTGGCAGCCCCTGTTGGGTCACTTTATGGTTCCGGGGTTCGCTGTTTTCCGCCATAGGCTCCTCGAAGTACTCGTCAGCGTTGGAAAGTAGTCCTTCGTCATCTGGTTGCAGATCCGCGTCGAAGCCGTCGACTTTTCCGCATCCTCATCCAAAGTTGACACCTTTTGCCCAAGATCTGGGCTTTCGCCCAGATCTGAAATTTTCGCAGCTTTCAGATCTGAAATTTCTACCGCCTTCAGATCTGAAATTTTCAGAGCCTTCAGATCTGAAATTTTCAGAGCCTTCAGATCCGAGATGAGTTCTTGATTTGATTGCTGCAACTGTAGGACTAATTGCATGACGACCTCTTACCCTTCCTGCACGGATCTCCTCCACTCCGCCATGGATCGTGACTCTGATACCAAAATGATAGGAACCAAGGCAAAGATACGATTTTTATTAATATAAACTGGAAATAAAGATAGATTGATTACACTTAAAGTGGGTAATCGTGGGTAATCGCTCTCTCAAGACGCCGATTGATAGGGGACGTCCACACCCTCCCTAGAACGAGTAACCCTCCTCTCAAATATCAAACAACTCTCAAATTCCACATCCTAGGGCCGGCTAGACTCCCCTCTTATTTGTAATAATCCTAACTAAAAGTCTAATTACCACACTACCCCTACAATAATAAAATAACACAAAACACAATAAAATTGGCCCCAAGTGGGCCGGATCTATCAATAAATAGGCTTTATCTATATTGGATCCAATTGACTAGGATCGTAACAATAGGATTTGAGTATAGATCTAAGTTACTCAAACAGATCACACCGATACATGGACGATAGGGAGTGGTATGGTGATGTTTAAACAAATTCTAAAACATATATTGAAATTAGAATTGGCGTGTTCGACATGTGTCCAATACTAAACTGAGTACTGGTTGAAGTGTTCATATTACATAGGTGTAGATCCTTTCACTTGGAAATGATATATCATGCAACTCAAATGGAAGTTATGCACCAGTTAGCATGATTTAATTCATTTTAGGGCTAAAAAGAAAATACTTTTTTAACATGTACATACGTGGTATCAAAATGAATTGTCCAAAGAAATGAGTTTTGGTGGACTATTTTGGGAATTCAAATTTGAAATACAACAATTGGATTATTATTTAGACACTTTCAAACAATTTGACAACAACTATGCAGATTATTTTTCTAGATCTTAAAACTAAATAGCTCATTGCTTTCGGTCATCAACAATGCCCCTACCTGATGCATATGCAACAAAATTTGTAAACATGCTAATTTTTTGTTCTTGGGCATTTCATATAGTGAAGGTCAACTTTAATGGTGTGAATCTTTAAATTGGATGTAGTACTTGTCTAATTCCATCATCCAGTAAATTGGATTTAGTCCCAAATTCTTTGGGAAAGAGCTTAGTTAAACTTTTTATGTGTGAGCATGTGTTTGGGTATTCACCCATCCTTTCCACCATCTATTTTTTGCATATACGGCAACTTGGTAATGTTTACTATTAATTAAACATTTTAAAGTTCTATTAGAATTTAGTTATATTTAATCAAAATTATTTGAAGAAACTTGTAAAACTAGAACCTCAATTGATTTTGGATGCTCGTCAAATTAGAATCCCAACCTTGTAGAACAAAAAAATTAAATGAATAAATAACAGAAATATAATAAATGAACAAACAATCAAAATAGATGAACGTCGTATTAAATTAAAGATCCCTTTGCTTGAAATAAATTTGTTAATATAGAATAAAAATTCATATCAAAACTAAAACTCCAGTTTCTTGGAAAAGATAATGTTAAAATAGAATGTCAATTTAATAATTGTGATCATAATACACATCTATTAAATTTTGAATCTCATTCTAAGAGTTATATATAAAATAAAATAAAATTAGTGGTTTATGTGGTAGATATCTTTGTTCACGTGCAGAGAACATGATTGTTGTGTATATAGATGTATACCGAATGTAATGTGCACGTAGCTTTATATTAGAACCACAATTCTTTTCTACCACTCACTAATAGATGATTTGTAGAAACATGTCTTTACACAAATGCAATCTGTATGGTCAAGTTTTGACCCAAGGTCAAAGTTGTGTCAAGATGGGACTAGTATTTCTTGAAAATGATAAACCCCTTACGATCCACAATCAAGACAACACGTTTCGAGCAAGGTTTTAGGTCTCGGTTTCGGTCTCGGTATCGTTCATTCCAAAATTTAGGTTTCGGTATCGGTATCGCCTGTTTCGGCGGTTTCGGAAGCAAGTTTCGGTTTCGTCCGTATCGCTTGTTTCGGCAGTTTCGTTTCGGGTTTCGGTTTCGGTTTCGGAGATACTTTAAATATGTAGATACATATACACACAGTGATGGTTTTGGAGATTCTTAAATCTAAAGCAATCAAATACTATTAAATACTTAACAAACTAAAATATTAATCATATACTATTAAATACTAAAACTAAATAGATAAAATAAATTTGAGTTCGTAATCATATCAAATACTAAATACCTAAAGTTTGGTACTAAAATACTAAATATTAGATAAATGAATAGATCCTAAAGCTTACGTTGCGCACCCACTGTTTTATATTGCGTAGAAACCACTTATTTACAAGTTTGCCAAAAAAATCGCTGGGCGTTGCTTTGCGCACATACCACTTATTTATAAGGTTGCCACAAAAAAATCCGCTTGATATGTGCACCGACTGTTTTACTCTACGCACATACACTTATTTACAAGTTTTCCTTTTATAAAAAACACAGCCGCTCCAGAAAGGCGACTCGGGCCTCTCTCTCTGCTCTATATCTCTCTCACGCTACATGGTCGAGGTGGGGCGATGAGGCAGGAGGCGTGTTCGTCGAGGCGGCGACGCGATGCGGTGAGTTCAATTTTTTCATCTTCCTTTTTCTTCTTTTCTTCTTTTTTCAGCAATTTTTTCTTTGGTTTGTCTCTTCTTCATCTAATTCTTCATCATTTTCAAGCCGAAACCCTAAGGGTTTTCTCACTCTTTTAACCGAGATTTCTTTGCAACCTATTGATTCACGAAATTTTTTGGGGTTTTTAGAGAATTTTTAATTAGTTACGCATTCTTCTTCCTCCGTCTTCGACTGATATTGAATGGTATCGATCTGTTTCGGTCGAAATTGAACGGTATCGGTCAGTTTCGGCCGGTATCGGCCAGTTTCGGTCGAAACTGACCGATACCGTTCAGTACCGGCCGATACCGAAACTAACCCCTAGTTTCGGTATCGTTACCCACCGATACCGATACGATACGAGCGATACGCAAGGGTATCGGCCGAAACCTCAAACCTTAGCTTCGAGTTGTGGTACATAGCACTTGGAACGGTAAAATCAACATTTCAAAAACTTAATATCATTTTAAACTATGTAAAAAGTAAAAACATTATTGTAAGCAAGATGTGGTGGATGTTTGCTAAATTTCATAATACAAAACTATCCTTGCATGTATACCCGTAAATGTGTATAGAAATTAATACAAAAACTCTTCATTTGGATCAGATTGTAGTCATATTTAGATTTTAATTTCCATTATGAATTTTCTTTTATTGTTCCTAACCCTGGCAAAATCTTGGGCTGACCTGGGCTGGGTACAAATCAATTTCACTCGAAAAACGCTAAGCCCCATATGATTCATGATTCAGATTGCACTTTGCAAATTGTGATATATTGGTAATTTGGAATGGTAAAAATAAAAATTCTAGATTTTAATAGTTTTTAAACTAAATCAAATATTATTGTTACCAAGATGAGGTGTAATTTTGCTAAACTTCATAATTCAATTACAAACTACACATGCATATCCATATAGAAATACAAGAACTCTTTCACATTCTCTTAATAATATTTGTTTTTCTTCCAACGTATCATGCTGGAACTAGTAGCATTATACGTGCATATACTCATTCCACGTACTAAAGCGATCATCATTCATGGTAATCTTGTTACAGACAGGTCTAACTTGCATCCTGATGCGGACGCACCCCTAGCCGCCGCATCGCATGCCGCATGCCGCACCCGGGCCCCACTTGGATGACTTATGGCCGGCATAGGAGACGTGGAGATGTGGTTTGGTGATCCAGTTAGCTAGGGGTATTCTAGTCTTTTCAGACTAGATTAGTAATTCCCCGCCTTTTCTATTTAATTTAGGGCTAGCCGTCTTTTCATTTTTATGCTTATTTGTGAAGAACAACTAGGTATCCATTGTGAAGGTGCTTAGGCTTTGGTCCGTTCATCCAAAGCTAGGAGATATGGTTTCGTCTCGAAAGAGGCCCAATTTATCTTTTGTTCTTCGTAAAAATCTTTATAAAAATTCATATTTTTACATTTTTCCACCTTTAAATCGCTGATTTGATTGATCGATCCACCGGATCGTATCACATCCCAAGTCCGTGACCATGTTTTATTATATTTGTCACACGAGTTATGACATTGGACGTGAAAATCACTGTGGTACGAGTTTCTACTAGCATTTCATTCTATGTACATGGTTATAAGACTATAGTAATGTGTAATGATTTTACACAAAGCTGAAGCTTTAAAATAGTTGAGTTACATGTAAGCCTTGAATAATGCCTAACGCTTTGTTCGCCAAGGCATAATGACCTAGAATTTGATATAAGAAACAAACAAATCTAAACCATAAATAATTGTGAAAGTTTTGGAATTTTCACTAATAAATTTGCAATAATTTAGTCGTTCTATTAATTTATTAATTTATTAGTGTAAACAAATGGGTCCTTGTCTACGAAGTCCGTATATTAATGTTGTAATGTGGCTGATTGGTGGTAACCGTTTTGTCGGTTGTTAGATGGACAAGATAGTAGAAACATCAGCGTGCAGGCTATGCTTGTAGAAACATCAGCGTGCGGGTTGCATAGCTTATGGGGGTGCGCATATGGGCAGTTCGGTTCAGGGTTGCAAAAAAAAAAAGAGAACCCAAATTGAACCGCGTAAAATTTCAAACCGAACTGGACTGACCTTCGGGTTGGATTTGTTTAAACAAGCTGGCTTCGCCTCATGGACGTTTTGGGCCAAAAATTTGGATTGAAACTTGGGCCTTGAATATTTATAATGTGGGCCTTGAAAATTTTAACATTAAATACATTCTCAACACATCAAAATAGTATGAAAATTACAAAAAGAATGTTAAAGAAAAGCAAACTTTTAGATGAAATGCATGTTGCCCTGTTTGGTGATCACGTGTAGATCAAAACACCTATTTTACAATATTATTTATGACATCATAATATATTTTTAGAGTTATTAAAAGTAAAATACATTTTGGCTCTTAAGAGTTGTACTTGTGCGTTGAGACGTATTGCTCCAAAAATATTAAGTTAATTTGGTTCAATTAAGGAACCCAAGTACACGATATTCCAACCCAACCCAAGCCAACAAAGTAGAAACTTTAACCAAACCACCAAATTTGGGTCGTTCCGCTGGGTCATATGGGTCGGGCCGAAATATGCATATTCGGGTGGCAACCTGGTTAGGTTGGATTTGCATTGAGTCAAGTTTGACCCAATTCGGTTAAGGCCATATCAAACGCTGGCCTGAAAGCGGGTTTGGGGTCAAGGAGACTCATCCATTCCCGGCCCCAAAAAGATTCAGCAACTCATATCCAACCTGCTAAAGCAATTGGGCTGGGTTCGGGTCTATATAACTAGTCCGAATTAATATGTACCAATTAATACGATATTCCAACCCAACTCAAGCCAACAAAGTAGAAACTTTAACCAAACCACCAAATTTGGGTCGTTCCGCTGGGTCATATGGGTCGGGCCGAAATATGCATATTCGGGTGGCAACCTGGTTAGGTTGGATTTGCATTGAGTCAAGTTTGACCCAATTCGGTTAAGGCCATATCGAATGCTTGGCCTGAAAGCGGGTTTGGGGTCAAGGAGACTCATCCATTCCCGGCCCCAAAAAGATTCAGCAACTCATATCCAACCTGCTAAAGCAATTGGGCTGGGTTCGGGTCTATATAACTAGTCCGAATTAATATGTACCAATTAATATGAAGAACCCACAATTCTAAATTTTTGGACTATGGGAAAGAATACCACAACGTAACAATTGCCCTTTTTATGTTGCATTCGGTCCTGCTGTTCTTGGTTAAAGTCTAATATGGGTCTTCAATAGAAGGGAGAAGGATTTGGATGGAAAGAAGAAATGAGTTGAAGAGATTTTGGTCTATTTCTTCTTTGTTTATTTTAATGATAAGATGTGATTGTTAAACTTTTCAAAAGTTTGATGAGGGTTTGTTACTGCATATTAAATCACTTCTTGAATCCGCCCTTGTTCATCACTTATCTTGCACTTTAAGATTGGAAGATTTTAAGCCTACTTCTTGTTGCCCACATGCAGATATTGTTGTCTTAGATCAGTGTTTATCTCAAGACCAGAAGGTTAGTTGAGTTCGTGAAGAATGGATCGGATAATGGGATAATTTCTGAGGTGGTCCTGAACTGTAAGAAAGAAATAATAAAACTTCAGGGAATTTTTTAAATCCTATTGGAACAAAAGCAAAGATGATGTTTCAGATATTTTCCCTTTTTTTGAGCATAAACTACCTACCAGCTGCAATCAAGTGAGGGAGAGAGAGGAGAAATAACGAAAATAATTGGGAAAACGCACAAAAACCTTTTTTTTGAGAGTTTCTGATGATTTTAAAAAAGATTACTAGCAAGTAGCAATTGTACGCTAGCAGGATGGTGCACATAGTTGGATTAGTGTTAAGAGTGAATTGGAAACATAATGGAATTGGGTTTAACAGGTAATTGCATACGAGTTTACCTATTTGCTCGTCTGTTTTCTAATCAATCTCATAGTATAAATAAAACATGTTGCCACAGTAGTGATGTGGGATCTTGCTGAGAGTGAAAGGAGCTATATGGATAATAAAATCACGTTCATGTATTTCTGTTGCCACTGACATTTACCATTGCATAGAAGCCATCAAGTGCAAGATATATTTTCTTTTCATGATTGTAACCTTTATAATAGTGCATCCTATCCATAATTTATAATAACCACACATTTTATTGGAAGTTGATTTTTGCAATGGCATACATGTTTATTTTAAGTTTGCTTGTGTCTGTCAGGCTTCCTGCTGTTGGATCATCTAAATGTTCTCGTTTTGAGATCATATTTTTGATGTCCCCGACTGTGAATCAGTGAGGGGTCCTGTTGGACCATTTTTCCCCGATAGGATAAGCGTGAATTCATTAGAGCTAATTTTAAATGTAAGGTCTTTCAGAGTTATATTTTCATGCATTTTTTCGTGTATTCTCTATTCAAAACAGAAAAGTATGTAAAGTTAATTATGTTGTTTCACAGCATTGTTATGGTCCTCTTTTAATCCTAATTGACTCAAGCCTCTTCAGTGCCTTGTTTACCATCACATGTGCCATCTGATTTGGCAGATTTTAAATACTTTAAAAGAACAATGTATTAGCGGTGACGTTGACTTCATATTCTTGCAGATCATCACTTTCTGATGTAAAAGAAGTTGTGGACTACCGAACACTCTCCCCAAAGGAATTGGCCAAATCTGTTCTTTCTGAGGGTGGTTGGTCTAACATAGTGGTAATCTGGTCACTTGAGCATTATTGTTGTTTTAGTTCTTTATCTTTTAGTTCTGTTAGATGCTAATTAACCCTTTATATTAAATCCATCTAATTCTATCTATTTTTCTGTTCACTCAGTGTTCTGGAAAGGCCAGAGACCAAAAGGTGGATGTTGCTCTTGTCTATGTTGGGGGAAAGGCAAGTCTTTTCAATTTCCTGACAACACCACCTGCTACCCAAGTTTTCATACATAAAGATTAACTGATTTGTCGGACCTAGTATTTTTTCTGTGGTAGCTACTCTGATTGATTGCAGCCCGCCACTGCTTTTCATTTTCACTTACATTCTACGATATGCAGGACACATTCCTCCACGAAAAATTGGTGTGCTTGACACCACCAGACGTGACATTAACTATTATTGACATTGTAATTGTTTAACTATTATTAACATCATAACTAATTATAAGATGAACTAATTTATGCCCAATTTTGGCAAAAGCTAATTATTTTCATAGATAATTTTTCTAACGTTGATCATTTTATGTATGAATAAAAATCCAATATACTTCATTCCGATGAATAAAAAAAATCCAATATACATATCTACGAGTCAAATGCTCTTAAGATACGGTGTATGTAGTTGTGTCCATGTTTCTTGCTTTGAGCAGTTACTGTATTCGACACATTGTAGCAGGAGTACGAGACGCCTGTCTATGTCTATGTTAGGAACTAACAAAGATGGAATTTTTATTAGAAAATAACAAGCGAAATAAAAAGATAATTAGACACAAAAGAGGTGTGCCCTCCTCCCAAGACGCCTAGAGGACGTCCGCACTCGTCTACTCCTAATGGATGCTCAATAGAAATATTCCAATATTAAGCATAAAATCATACACATGACGGCTAGCCCTATTTATAAAATAAACTAGGGTTTCCCTAGGCTAATGGGCGCGCGCGCATAACCAAAGGGAGGGGGCTGGCGGCTACAAAAGGCCCGGCCCATGTGGGCCGGCGGGTTAGACCCGCATGTCTAACAATACTCCCCCCAAAGATCCACCTTGTCCTCAAGGTGGTGTAAGTCCCGACAGCTCTACTCCTAATGGGAGTCGTCCTCCCCTCCGATGCCTTCGTCCTCCAGGTCATCATCCTCGTCTGCTTCCGCTATCAATACCTGCAGCTTCCGATCCACACAACGGTGTCCGGGAGAGAAGCGCTCGTCGCATCTGAAACAGAGCCCCTTTTACCGATTCTCCCTCATCTCCGCATCGGTCATCCGTCGAAATGGGCCCCCGAGTGGGGGCGGGTTCTGCTCATCCGTCTTCTCAAGCCTTGTCTGAACTGTCTCAGTAGGGACACCTGCTCCGCATATCCCAGTCGTGGTGATCCGCTGCATCTGCCCACTGTAGCCGCTCCCGTCTCGCCTATCCTCAGCTCGGGAGTCCTCCACCATCTGCGCCATCTCGATGACCTCGGAAAGCCCTCGAGGTTTGTATGGCCTCACCGCAGCTCGAAGACTAGGACGCAGCCCCTTCAAGAAGGTGCACTCTAGCGACTCGTCTGACACCCCATGAACTCGCCCTGTCAGTGTCTCAAATTTTTCAATGTACTCCCGCATCGGCCCCTCCTGCCTGAGGGCAAATAGCTGCTCGTGTAGGTTCCCCAGGCGGGGGTCTCTAAACTTCTCCAGCACCAAGTCCTTCAGCTCCGCCCAGCTACGGATCTGCTGCCTCCTCTCCTTCCACTGGAACCACCCTAAAGCTCTCCCCTCCATGCAGATGGCCGCCGCCTCCAGCTTCTGCGCCTCGGTCATGTGATGCGCAGCAAAATACCTCTCCGCTGTGAACAACCAGGCGTGCGGATCGTCCCCAGAAAAGATCGGCATCTTCAGCTTCCGGACTCTGCAATCCCCTCCGAAGTGCCCCTGCTCGGGCCTCCCCTCGTCTCTGTGACGTGGACGGTAGTACTGTCACCTCTCGTCCATGGTCTCGTAATGCCTGGGTGGCCCTCCTCCGCGACCCCCATAGTCCCACCGGTCTCCGTGCCCCTCGTCACCTCCAACACCGCCCTCTGGCCACTCCTGGTAGTCTCCGTACCTCCCTCCGGTGCCTGCTGTGCGTCTCTCCTGGTGGTGGGGCGGTGGCCCCCCGTCGTCAAAGCGGGGGTCGGGAGGGTCCTGATAGTAGTCATCGTGCTCCTGAAGATCCCCGGGTCCCAAATCCTCCTCGAAAACACGTGCCGGAGCCTCTCGCTGTGGCGGGTCTTGATGAAAGCCCCCAAAATTGCCGCCACAAGCCTCTGCCAGGTCGCGCGGAGGCCTGGAAGTGTCCTGGGGGCCCCAGCGGCCCCCCCGGGGGTCGGCGGGGGTCGCCGGAACCCCAGGAGGGGTCGGCGCCCCCGGCCGAACCCAGGGGGGTTCGCCGGGCCCCCCGATAATCCTGGGGGCCCCAGCGGCCACCCCGGGGGTCGGCGGGGGTCGCCGGCCCCTCCTGGGGGTTCGGCGCCCCGGCCGACCCCGGGGGGTTCGCCGGGCCCCCCCTGTGCTCCAGGGGGCCCCAGGGGCCCCCCATTGGTCGGGGGGTCGCCGGACCCCCCGAGGGGTCCGCCGCCCCCGGGCGAGCCCAGGGTTGGCCGCCGTCCCCCCCTGCGGCTCACCTGGGGGCCTATGACCCCCTGGGGGTGTTGCCGCGGCCCCCCGTTCTCCTTGCGTGCCTTCCCGTGGGGTTGATCGTAGTCGCCGGTCCATCCTTGGGCTTCCGCGGCCTTTCGCCTAATCTCCTCAAACTGCCCCATCAACTGCTGAACCTCCCTCGGAATGGGCTGCTCGGAACTGGCCTCGGCTCCTCCCTCCTTGGTTAGCGAGTACAGCTCCACTAAATATCCGCCACCCTCCGTCTGAATGGTCCTAACCATGGTCTTCAGAGAGACTAATGCCCTGCAGAGGCTGGGGTCTCCCTGTAGTATCACCGATCGCCCGGCCTCCTGAAACTTCATCCGCAGTAGTTTCCAGTTAATGGTCATCTCCCCCAGAGTCTGGAGCCAAGTCATGCCGAGGATAATGTCGGTGCTCCCAAGGTCTAGAGGTAAAAAATCTGCAATAATCTGTATCCCCTGCATGGTCAGAACCAAACCCCGGCAAACTCCACGGCTGCTCTCCTTCTTCCCTGTCCCCATCATCACGCTAAAGCTGGTACACCAAAATTGCTCGTCGTTCTTTGCTTGTCTTGCCTTCATGTGCTCGATGTATTCCACCAAATCGTCAACCGATTTCTTTACCCCTCCCTGCAGAATTTTTGCAGGCCTGCAGGGCCCGGCAGGGGCCCAGGAGCTCCTACAGGGCCTCTGTTGGGCTCTGCAAGGCCCGACAGCCCCTTCAGCACCGACGACGGGCCCTCCGATGCAGCAGTGGACAGCGAGTTTTTGACTTCCTGAGCCCAATACAACGAACATTCGAGCTTCCGGAAGGACGACGTGGGCCCCAAGGCTCTTGGTTTTCAGTTCAAAGTCCTTCAGAACGCCAACATCTCAGTTTAGGCTATAGATGGCCTTCAGATCTGACTGGTGGTGACCGTGGCTTTCGTCTGGACGTTGATGAAGGTGGTGGAGACCTATCTCATCCTTTCGATCTGGGAGGAGACTTGTAGTACGTGGAATGGATGGCACACACACTCCATGCACCACCTTGAGGACAAGGTGGATTGTCAGGGGCGGAGTAATGTTAGATTCGTGCGCGGCTAAAGAGGGGAGGAAATTACTTTGCGCACAACAAGTCATGGAGAAATTACTTTGCGCACAACAAGTCATGGAGAAATTACTTTGCGCACCACAAGGAGGGTTTTTCTATTTAAACTAGGGCTAGCCGTCATTTGTAGGCATGCTTGATATTTGGAGATTTCTCTATTGAGCGTCCATTAGGAGTAGATCTAGATCTAGACGAGTGCGGACGTCCTCTAGGCGTCTTGGGAGGAGGGCACACCTCTTTTGTGCCCAAATATCTTGTTCTTCTTCATTATTTTGCTATAAAAATCATATCTTTTGTTGGTTCCTAACAATTTGTCTAATCTAAGAATTACTCCTAGGACGCTCAATAGAATAATTTCCAATATCAAGCATACCTACAAATGACGGCTAGCCCTAGTTTAAATAGAAAAACCCTCCTTGTGGTGCGCAAAGTAATTTCTCCATGACTTGTTGTGCGCAAAGTAATTTCTCCATGACTTGTTGTGCGCAAAGTAATTTCCTCCCCTCTTTAGCCGCGCACGAATCTAACATTACTCCGCCCCTGAAAATCCACCTTGTCCTCAAGGTGGTGCATGGAGTGTGTGTGCCATCCATTCCACGTACTGCAAGTCTCCTCCCGGATCGAAAGGATGAGATAGGTCTCCACCACCTTCATCAACGTCCAGACGAAAGCCACGGTCACCACCAGTCAGATCTGAAGGCCATCTATAGCCTAAACTGAGATGTTGGCGTTCTGAAGGACTTTGAACTGAAAACCAAGAGCCTTGGGGCCCACGTCGTCCTTCCGGAAGCTCGAATGTTCGCTGTATTGGGCTCAGGAAGTCAAAAACTCGCTGTCCACTGCATCGGAGGGCCCATCGTCGGTGCTGAAGGGGCTGTCGGGCCTTGCAGAGCCCAACAGAGGCCCTGTAGGAGCTCCTGGGCCCCTGCCGGGGCCTGCAGGGCCCCTGCAGAAAATCTGCAGGCCTGCAGGGCCCTGCAGAAATTCTGCAGGGCCTCTGCAGAATTCTGCAGGATTTCTGCAGAAATGCTGCAGATTTTCTGCAGAATTCTGCAGATTCCTGCAGGAATTCTGCAGAAATTCTGCAGGATTTCTGCAGATTGCAGAATTCTGCAGATTTCCTGCAGATTTCCTGCAGAAATTCTGCAGATTCCTGCAGAATGCAGAATTTCTGCGCAGACCTGCAGGGCCTTGCAGAATTGCTGCAGGGCCCTGCAGAATTTCTGCAGGCCTACTGCGGCTCCTGCAGAATTTCTGCAGGGCTGGCCGGCCCTGCAGAATTTCTGTAGGGGGCGTGGCCGTCTTTTTGAGACGACGGTTAGGGTTTGCTCGCCTTGGGGGCTCGTCCTCGTCTTCCGCCGCCGCCTTTAAATCTGTATTTTCGCCGCCATCAGATTCAAATCTGAAATTTTCAGATCTAAAAATTTTCTCGTCTTCCTCCGTCGCCTTCAGATCTGGATCTGAAAATTTCAGATCTGAAATTTCTAGATATGGGCTTTTCTCCTCCAAAGGTGACGTCTTTTGCCCAAAATTAGGGTTTTTGCCATCGTGGATGCGCGCCGTCAATAGTTCCATGATTTTTGCAAATTGCTCGTCGTTCTTTGCTTGTCTTGCCTTCATGTGCTCGATGTATTCCACCAAATCGTCAACCGATTTCTTTACCACTCCAATTTCCGCCATGGATCGTCACGCGCTCTGATACCAAATTGTTAGGAACTAACAAAGATGGAATTTTTATTAGAAAATAACAAGCGAAATAAAAAGATAATTGGACACAAAAGAGGTGTGCCCTCCTCCCAAGACGCCTAGAGGACGTCCGCACTCGTCTACTCCTAATGGATGCTCAATAGAAATATTCCAATATTAAGCATAAAATCATACACATGACGGCTAGCCCTATTTATAAAATAAACTAGGGTTTCCCTAGGCTAATGGGCGCGCGCGCATAACCAAAGGGAGGGGGGCTGGCGGCTACAAAAGGCCCGGCCCATGTGGGCCGGCGGGTTAGACCCGCAGGTCTAACAGTCTACAAGTCATAGCTTATGTTTCCTAAGATGTTTTGTTGGACACAAAAATTTCTGTCCCGTGGGTGTGCTTGATAATGCAGTTATGCAACTGTGGTTACCTTTCATTTTGTGGGGATAAAAGGGCTACAAATCGAACTGTTATGCGTCCATTCATAATCTCTCAACTAATCATGGCTCTACCACTTTTTATAGTTGCAATCATCAGATATATCAAAGGCTGAACATAATGACCCAACTCTACTCAACCTTTTGAAGGTAACTGAAGTTCCTTTTGTTTGAACTGCTTGCAATCCCCAACTCTTACACCATGTTTTTTTATTATTAGTAACAAGTTGCATATCTACTTGTGTGTTCCTAAGCAGACCTCATTCACAAGCTCCAATTTTTCAGTAGCATTCCCCTACGTTGCTGTGTCAGATGGGAAAAGCACACTTGAAAATTCATTGATTTCAGGATTTGTTGAAAACTGTGGGAATGAGTTAGAAGTAGAACATATTGCATACATGGAGTCCTGTTCTATTGATGGTGAAAACCTTAAAAAGCTCCATGGGCTGCTATCACTTGAGGTGATTTTTTATATTTTTATATTTTGTTAATTTTAACTATTGCAGCAAAGCTTATATGTTTTTAGTGAAGACAGTTGAATCTGAAATTGTAAACGAATATCCAGGACTTTGTGGGCTCAAGGATGGAAACTGGGGTAAGTGGAAAAACAGATTTAGTTGTGTTCTGTGATGAAGGCTCTCAGGAATTGGACCAAGCTCAACCCGAAGGTACATTGTTCTTTATGTATTGTACTTATTTCCGTTATTTAATATCTTTACATTGGTTTCACATTTTTGTCTTTAAGTATAAACCCTCACTGCAACTCAAAGGCCCGACCTTGAGCTCTGGTACAGTCTCAAAGGCCCTGCCTCTGGGGAAAAAAAACGTTGATGTTATATGATGAGAGTTAAGGTTATTAAATTTAGCCCTAACAAGCTTAATGAAATCTGCAGGGAAGACTTTATCTGCCATTGTAAATTTCCTGGAGAAGTCTGGTGCGACATATACGGTTCTCTATGCTTCTGATCCGTACAGGTCACTACCATACCCCCCTCACCTCGTGATGAGATTTCTTGCAGAAGATGACAATTCTAGCAATTCCACCCTTTGTGATGGTGTTTGCCAAATTAAGTCATCCCTTCTGGAAGGCCTTTTTGTTGTAAGTTACTCTGGCTATCATAAAAGGGATACTGATCCGATATCCGTTGATTTTATTACTAATACTATTACTAGTAGCAGTAGTGGTAGTTCTGGCTGCAGATAATATCAACTTTATGGAACAAGTCTAATTGAATTTTCTCATTAGCAAACAATTAACATACTTAATATCCATAGTTAAGATCCATGGAATTGATTTTTAATGAAGATATTCATGCAAATATACTCATACTCTCGGATCTAACTGATCTATATATTGAGAGGTTAATGTAATCTAAGTTTAGTTCTGTTGCTTACTCGGTAGGCACTGTTACAATCACTTGTCTGATCTTGCCTATGGGCGAGTGGGGGCAATAGAATTGTGGTTATGAATTTATTATTTCAACTCTTTCCGTTTTTATAATTTTTAGTTTTAGGGAAAAAATCAAAAATAATCTCAATTTTCGACCAAAAAAAAAATAATATCAAAAAAAAATCGACCAACTATGGCCACGTCAGCGGGCTTTGGCGCTGGCCGTTATTTTTTGATCTGGCCGCACTTGGCAAGTGCATTTTTTTTGGCCGCACTTGCCAAGTGCGGCCAGTATGAGGCATGGCAGGAAGTGGCCCGTGACTTAAACTTAAGTCATGGGTCTCTAAAACTGGCCGCACTTGCCAAGTGCGGCCAGTAGGTTGGGAGAAAACGAAAAATGAGTTGTGAGCTGGGGGTAATACGCACCAAACTGGCCGCACTTGCCAAGTGCGGCCAGTAGGTGTTCACAGGTTTTTTGAAATGAGCACCAAGTGCGGCAAAAAAAACGCACTTGTCAAGTGCGGCCAGATCGAATTATAACCGCCAACGACGAAACGCCGCTGACGTGGCCTAAGTTGGTCGATTTTTGATATTATTTTTTTCTGGTTGAAAATTGATATTATTTTTAAAATTTTACCTAAATCTAAAAATTACCCATTAATATTTTGTCTCTCAAATTACTGAACTAGCCTTTTTGTATTAGTCCATAAGATCCTGGTATTTTTAACTGTTCCTAAATTAATTGAAGTTGCATTGAATCTATCATTCTAGTTGGGTTAAATGCATTCTTAGCCAGAAAATTACTTAGATGATGCTAGGACTGTGTTTGCCTTGTACCAGTTACCCCCCTCCACATGGTCATCTTTCCATATGAAAGTAAGGTGTAAGAAACGGAAGATGGCTACCACAACTTATTGATGACGAGAAACATTGTAAAAACCGTGTATTAGGTCAGAATCTACTAGGACTTGTTTGAAAAAACTAGCACTAATTTGGGTAAATTTGGTATCTGCTAGGGTTAATTTGGTTTAACCTAATTGACTTCAGGAACCGGTACTACCAATATATGATTGATTAGTATGACGAGTTTTTATTTCAATGAAATGGTTTTCTGCTGGGGAAATTGATTCGTTCCCATTGGCTTTCCAGGGGTTGGTGCTGCTTATAATACTAATATCAGGACTCTGTTGTATGATGGGAATCGACACTCCTACACGATTCGAGGCTCCCCAAGAGTAGTAATATGCTCTTGAAGAGATTTTTCTGCAATAACGTTATGTGAAGTTCCCGTTAATTTGGCAAAGATGGGTACTCTAGCTCTTTGGCTCGGAAGTGTATTGTCATATTATACGTTTTCTTTGTAAGATGCAATCTGTTTTTGTGCGCAATAACATACTGCCAAAGATAGCTGTGCTTGATTATTACAGCACAATGTATCAAAGTTTCATGCATCCTTTGGAGAAACTGTATGAGGTATTACTGTACTGCTATTTCCTACTGCTTGAACTCAGCAAGTGATATGGCAATTGATTTTTTTTGGGTGTGGTTTAAGATGTTTCATTTATCCTTTTGGCGAGATCATGAAAGTTCGGGTACTGTATTAGGTCGGTCATTTTGTAACTCGATGTATGCCATGCAAATACCTTTACCAAATGTTCTTTGTGCACTAGTATATAACGGAAATGATTGTTGCCTGATTATTTATCCCAATTGTTTATTGATGTGGTTGTGTTGTTTAAAGAAAAAAAAGCCAAATTGGGTATCTATGAGATGTTATAATATATATAGGCTATAAATTTTCCGGAGCAAAAGTAACTACATACGAACATGGTGTGGTGCACGTGCACAAACGAAAAGAAGCGAGAAGCGAAGCGAGAAGTGTGTGTTGTGGTATCGTTGGCAGGTAAATGGAGAGCAATCATGTAAATAAGGAGGCTGGAAGCGTTAAAATGCAAATAAGATGGAGCATGCAATTGTTTTTATTTTTTTGAGTAGGGTAAGGTATTTACGGTTGTGCCATCGTCCCATGTGGCAATGTGTCACATGGGACAATGATAAAACCATATTTCACTCTTTTAATATATAGATATTTGCACGGGTGAGGTTCCTCGTTGCAAACTTGTCTCGATTGCTGGTATATTTATGTCGCATGCTATCGGAGCACTTACTGGTAGGCTTAGTTTGGGTTCGTGCCCAAACGTTGTCAAGTTAGATCGTTGTTGTGCCCAAATTTTGTTTAAGAAATGAAGAGAAGATTCGCAAAATCTGCTTGGGTGATGCTACTTGTGTCTGTTACGTAGATTACTGTCCTGGTTAAATCACCACGTACCGCTGTATCCAAATTGGGTGATGGGACTCGGATATGGTACATGGATCCATGATGGGTCCCGATTATGATTGGAAACAGTAAAAGAAAAGGCTAAACCCTAGAAAGCCATTGGCCTAAGCAACACTGCTATTGAATCTATATACGGAGGCTGTGAACAAACACCGCTCACTCTCACAAGTCGTCACAAGTTCCAGGGCAACGCAGTTCCGTGCAGTGACGAAAAAGCTCAGTGAATGACATCCACATGCCTGTTTACGAATTTCTAGCGTTTTCCATTTTCCTACTAGTTTCCAGAATTATAATAGTAGAATACCAATCAGATGCTTCCCGTTTCTTTCCAAATTTCTATGCTCCCAGATCCCCCACGTCAAACAGCACAGTACCAATGCCACCGCCCCCTATCTTCTCGTGCTGCACCCCATGGCTGTCTGGGATTATTCTCAAGTATGGTCCATACGCACTCTACTCTAGCCCCTCAGAGACTAAATTATACGACATTCCTTTTTAATATAGATTATTAAACATAATAACAACAATATGTACAGTTCAGATGACAACCCAAAACTGTGTTTGCCCAGCCTTGATGACTTACGCATCAGTTGCTATTAAGATGATGATATATACAGGGGGGATGCGACACTTGGACCCCAGATTTGCCATTTCATTTTGACCAGTTGAATTGCATAGATACTTGGCTTTAGTGCTATCTTTGCCAGGGTGCTAGACTCTTATGGAAGATGTGTGCTTTTGTGCAGTGTTTGTTACGTTGCAATAATTTAATTTCTAGAAAAACACTCATGCAGTGGGCTGATTTTTTGCATCCCTAGCAGGGTTTTTGCTGTGCAGTCAGCAGTGGCTTGATTCTCTCATCTTCGTCGAGGAGCCTTGTGTTAATTTTTAAGGGATGATTTCACTGCTCGAGAGTTTTCAATTGAAAGTTTACTATACAAAGTGTTCGTATGGAGTTACACTTTCTATACGCATGAAAAGAGAAAAAAAAAATCCCATCAATAAACATTACTGTTTGGGGCATTAAAATAATTAGTAATTGGTCGGAACTAAAAGCAGACCGCAGAAGTGGACTTCTTGAATTTTCTCAAAATATCAGAGAGCTGCAATGATTCCAGGCTACGTTGCTGGGGCCAGCTCTACGATGTCTGGATCATGTGCCCTGCGTGGTACAACTTGATGCATCAATGTTTGCCTTATCACCATCGCCATCCCCACTCATTCTAATTAGAACTAATCCAAGGGCACCTTTAAATTCAATCTAGCAAAAGGTTTCTTTCAATTATTTATTGGTGAGATGAACTAATGACCATGATTCTATCGCATATATTGCCTTTTCTGATTGACATTCTTCGAGCAACTCTAACCCAAATCTCTAAAAACCCTCTTCAAAATGGAATATCTCTAAAAGATGCCATTTTGGAGGATGGACAACTCCAACCCATCATCTTCAAATCATATTTTCTCTTTGTTTAAGCTTTACTAATTAAAAATATTTATCATTAAAATGGATTAATCTAATACATTATTTCTGCATAAAAGAAAATTATAAATAATATTATTCTGTTATAAACGGGCTTTGGAGGCCCAACACATTAGTGGGTATCCACCCATAATGTAACCCTATTACTATAAATACAGGGCTACGGGGTTCCGTAGCCGCCATGGTTTACAACACGTTATCAGCACGCTCGAAGCTAAGCCGAACCCCTGCCGACAGACGAACGCGACGCGAACGGGCTTCCTTCACCGAACCTCGCTAGATCTGGCGGGTAGGATCAAGAGGTAACCCTAAAACCCTAGATCTAAAATTTCATATGCGCATATGTCTAGATCCAAAATTCTTGGATCGATTGTTTAATGAAAATCAAGGTTTTTATTGATTAAAAATCAACTTTTTACAATAAAAACGTTTTCTTTTGGAGATTAAAAATAGATTTTTTCCACTAAAAATTAGATTTTTATCCCCAAAACCCATGAAACCCTAGGGGATTTTCTCGCCGGAACGCGGATTCCCCCTAGATCTCGCGCCAAAACCGTCGCCCGCCGCCCGAAGCGGCGGCAAAACCCTCGCCCGCCGCCCGAAGCGGCGGCAAAACCCCCCGCCGCTGGACGGCGGGCGGCCCCGCCGCCTGCAGCGGCGGCAAAACCCCCCGCCGCCTGCAGCGGCGGCAAAACCCCCCGCCGCTGGACGGCGGGCGGCCCCGCCGCCTGCAGCGGCGGGCCAACCCACCGCCAGCGACGGCGGGCGGCCCCGCCGCGGGCGGCGGGCAGATCCCGCCGCCGGCAGCGGCGGGCCCACCCACGCCGCCGGCAGTGGCGGGCCCCGCAGCGGCGGGCCCCCAACCACGCCGCCCGCAGCGGCGGGCCCCCAACCCCGCCGCCCGCAGCAGCGGGCCCAACCCCCTGGCAGCCGCTCGTATCGGGCCCCCCCGGTGCGCGCTCATGCCCGGAAACCCTAGCCGCCTGAAGCGGCAATCCGCGCGACCAAAAACCCTAACTAGGGTTTCACCCCGAAAATTTCTTCGATTTTCAAAACTTTTCAGATTTAATTGCGATTTTTCCGTCAAACTCTGGACAAAATTACATCTGATTTTTTATTCATCGCATTTTATTCGGATTATCTGATTATTACACGTTTAATAATTAGGAAGATCCTGCGACCGCTCTGCCGTTAGTTAACTAACCTAACGGTGTATGACGTTGCCCAGTGGTCCAATAATTATTAAACGAAAAATTTTCATTTCCATTATAAAATTTCTGTGATGATTAAATGCATGTTTAGAAATTTGTATGCCTGCCGCATATTTAATGATTCTGTGATGTACATTTCTTTAGCATGCTAAAATCACTAATGACATAGTTTAATGCCTGTAGCAAAACTGTATGTTTGATTTTTTTTAAATGCCTGCAGCATATAAATAGCATGTGTATACATCATACTTATTCGAACTTTGGTTAATTGAGCACAATTTTTTAGCTTACTAGATTTATATTATATGTATGATGTGCTCATGACATGACAATATTTTATGACAACAAACCAATAATGGTTTGTTATGACAACTGCTGGTGTCAACATGCATTTAATCCTAGTTGACAAAATGAACCTGGAGTTCAAAACCAAAATGAACCTGAAGTTCAAAATCAAATCAAAAGTCAACACCCTTTCACACTAATAAAAATTAACAAGTACGAGGGATTATACGAAAAACATTTATGCGTTCTCTTTTAGAAATACGCATTTCGCGGTAAATAGATCTCTCAGATCTATGGTTTGTATAAACCAATATTGACACCAGCAGTTGTCATAACACCACCGAACTCTTTTGAGTAATCTCACTTTACAAGGTATGATTCTTGAATCTAACCTTATGTTTTAAGCGTACGCCCGAAGTCATGGCTTAATAGATAAGTGAGAAATTATAAAATTCGTACCCACGTAATTGTTTCCCCTAGAGTATGATTCTATATCCACACAATACTTGAATAACTCAATAAAAATGGCCTGTAGACCATACTTGAGTTTCCAAATAGACTTTTAAAAGTCTATCATAAACTAGAAAAGTGGAAATATAGAAACTAACTCATTTCCATTGTATAAGTCTACTTTGTAAGAACAATAAACATTCTTCCTTATAAACGACAATAGGGACGACTGAAAACAGGGGAAGTCTTGAATAAAAATGAGAAAGGGAAGATATGATGTATCTCGATATGGAGTATGCAATGGCAACCCAATATCAGACCAGAAGTTCTGACAAGACCCATAATGCTTTTTGCAAAATTAATGGGCATTAAAGTATGCCATATAAAAATATATACATATCTAGTCTAAACGACGAAAGTCAAATTGACTGTATGTATATTTCGCTACTCCCCGAGGACAAATAAATTTTGAAAATAAATTTGATCTGTTGTCATAATATGAGTCTAAAATGAGCACAATTGTGGACGTATATTTTATACAACCCACATCATACTATGAAACTTGTTGCCCTAACATAATTATTAGTAGTATTCTCTTGCAGTATATATGTGCCTTTTACGCATTTTATTTTACTGTAAATGATTTATCATCCTGAATACTCCTAAAATGAGGATGCCATGTACTCTCTGAAACTTATAAAGTTTCAAAGGATATTCGTCAAAATGAAATCCCTAATGACTCAAGAAACCAATAAAGCCTGAAGCTTTATCCAACTATGATCCGCATAATAATCATTGTGAAGATGTAATCCTTCACAGTTTGAACAGAGTTCACCTATTACCGGACAAAATTAACTTGAGCATTTTAATGGACGTTCAAAAGTCCCACATAAATTCGAACAGAGGAATTAATTTGGAACACCAGAAGTGTCCAGAATCGACCAACTTTGGATCGATGTCACCCTGGTTTGATGATGCAAGACATCATTAACCAGACGAACCCGGAGATTCTTCAAAAAAGGGTGAAACTCTCATTATCCCATTCAAAAGGGAAAAATGATTACGAGATCATCTCCATTCACATGGACATTGACTCTCCTCACTTCCTCAAACGAATTTAAAATGATATACTATCATTAGTAAAATGAGACCTTTAGGCCTCTTGAGAGTATTTGAGGGATAAAAGTGGACTCACACACTCCCTACATATGGCTAAAGATGTACCTTAGAGTACTCATCTATATATCCTCTTAAAATGGTCATAATCAAAACCTTGTTATCCAACCGCAGTCTAGATTATTATTAATCACAACAGACATATTACATTACTAGGATATTGGTTGGGCTTTTACTTACCCTCATACCACCCTCAAAAATGCCGCAGTGGAACTTATTCATCGGGACTAACCCTCCTAGATGAATATGTTCCGAGATCCCCAAACGGGGGAGGCATTAGAGCACATCTTATAGATGGAGCCTTGACGGGTTCATATCCCTAGTTTTATGCTCAACTTCATTGAAGTCGAGCTTATTGCGGATTTTTGGGATAACACTGGGAAATCAATTTAACAACTGGAAGAAAATTGAACACCCTGAAGCTTTGTGTTCACACCCAGTAATGGGTTATATGTAAATCATTAAAATGATTTAAACGGATTACTTGTCCACTAGAAATCCAGTTGTAGGTGACCATATGGGAACATGCAAACCATCAGAATGCCTCCTTAGAAACTATTTATATGAGCTTGATCACCTCATATAAACAGTTTCTGAGAACCCCTAACGGGGGAAGCGTTTAGTGCACATCTTATCGATGGAGTCATGATGAGTTTACATTCCCATATCACCACTATGGACCATTTAAAACATTAATACCTATGATCTGATTATCATGAATAGTGATGAGATCCGGAAGATCCACATTTATGAAACTGTTAAACAGTTATCAGACATAGCTACCGACAATATAAATATTGTCAAATTCACACATCCCTGCTACTAAAAATCCAGCTAGGATTGACATACCAACTTTATGGATGCAATCTACCAGTAGCAGAAGTGGATATCCTCAATGGATGAGAGGACATACCACGAGACCCTAAAACAATACCACCACAGGAAAGTGAGCTCATCTCCATATCCTCTCCCTTTCCAGAACCTCCAGAAGAGATAAATCTGGAATAAATTGAATAATGTACGTACACGGAGAGGTAGTTGGATAAAACACACTTATCGACAATTACTCACATTTCATTTTGCCATTGATATCGCTCACAATCTCCGTTTCCTGAAGCAAACGCAGAAATTTGGCCAAATTATGTGGAACGAGGCAATAATAAGTTGAGCTGGACTCACTTATGAAATGTGAAGTGTTTGGACCTGAAGTCCTGATATCAAAAGATATCAAACCTGTGGGCTACCGAGTATTGTATAAATAAATAAAATCGTATGCTATAAGCAAAACGCTATAGCCTTAGAGGTTTATTTCACAGAAACCAGGGAGTAACCATGTAAGATGAGCTTAACTCACTTACAAAATTATTTGAACTGATGCATCAGGCTCCTTGGTCATGATTGCGAAACCCATGCGATTAGCAAAGATAATTTTAGGCTATGTTGCTATGGATGATGTGACAACATACCCTTATGAATAATCATCCTGAAGATGAATTATCATCCCGAAGATGAAACCATCATCCTGAAGATGAATTATCATCCCGAAGATGAAACCATCATCCCGAAGATGAATTATTATCCTGAAGATGAAACATTCATCCTGAAGATGAATAATCATCCTGAAGATGAATTATCATTCCGAAGATGAAACCATCATCCTGAAGATGAATAATCATCAGAAGATGAATAATCATCCAGCAGATGAATTACCATCCAGAAGATGAAATTATCATCCAGTCGATGAAGAAACATAGAAAATTGCAATCCACCAATACACCTACTGGTTGTATGGATGCACATTAAGACCCCTTCCGTTCGCTGGAAGAGGGGAAGGATATCCTAGGTCCTGAAGTGCCTTACTCAAATGTCTTTTGTACACTCCTTTATCTGGCAGTAAACACTTTAACCAGATACAGTGCAGCGCCTGCAGCGCACCACTGGACCAGAGATATGTAGCTTCTGCGCTATCTCCAAGGGTCAAGGATCATACAACATGTTAAATGTGTTTGCAGATACATGTTACAGATCATCGCGATGACTGCAACCAAGAAGCGACCAACTCCTGGAGACCAGCAAAGCATACTTCCAAGGCAACATCAATCCCACCATCCCGAGAGGCTCATCAATCCAAGAAGCAAATCATATGTACGCACAGCTAGGTCCTGCAGTACCTCGCAGACATAGTGAAGACTGGTCAGAGACGTGACGCTACCTACCGAGTCTGCAGACCACTCCTCCTCAGAAGAGATCCCTCAAATTCAGTAACTGCCATAGATGATCGATACTTGTATAGATGAGCGATGTCTTGTATAGGTGAGCGATGCCTTGTACTTTGTATCGGAACACTGTAAGAGATTGATGTATAGTTGCCTAGGAGATCTGCAAGCCTGCAGCTTGTACAGATCAGGGGGAGTCAAATGTAGTGTTGTACTCTTTTCCCTTGGCTGTTGGTTTTTCCCACTGGGTTTTCCATAGCTAAAGGTTTTAACGAGGCAAACTCATTGACTCTGGATCCAGAAGTATCCACCCCCTAAATACTTCCACTAATCAGGGGAAGTTACGGAAACTGTACTCTTTTTCCTTGGCAATTGGTTTTTCCCACTGGGTTTTCCATAGCTAAAGGTTTTAACGAGGCAGTTATCCCTAACTTAGGATCCAGAAGTATCCACCTCTAGTGATATCCATCGATCAGGGGAAGTTACAGAGACTTGTACTCTTTTCCCCTAGCCATTGGTTTTTCCCACTGGGTTTTCCTTGGCAAAGGTTTTAACGAGGCAAGTACTCTTAAACTTGGGATCTAGAAGTATCCATAGAACCTTGATCAAATAAGCTCTATGAACCCTGAAGCGTTCATCACGGCTTACAACAATGGATGGATAAGGGGAAGTGTTATAAACGGGCTTTGGAGGCCCAACCCGTTAGTGGGTATCCACCCATTATGTAACCCTATTACTATAAATACAGGGCTACGGGGTTCCGTAGCCGCCATGGTTTACAACATATTCTTCAATGTTCATTTTTTAATTTTTAAGTATTTAGTATTTCTTGTTATATTGTAAATATTTTAAATTTGCTCGAAAAATATCCAATATTGGTCTCATTTTGTAGGTATAATTGAAATATTTCCAACGGTGCTAAAATTATTAAATGTGGTCATGTGATTTGTAAAATACATTAGTTATAAATAATCATACGTATTTTAATTAAGGGCTAAGTAGTCATTAATGAGAAGTTTAGAGATTTGGAGGGGTGAATAGTGCCCCTCCAAATATGGAGGGGCACTGTAGCAAATCTCTATCCCTATCTCCATTTTGGAGATGGGTTGGAGCAACTTCAATCTCCATTTTGGAGTTATAGAGATGGGTTGGAGTTGCTCTTACGTGTGTAAAACTAATGGTGTTGTTTCCACTCAACTACACGCTACTATACATGAGTTATATTAGGTATGCGTTGTCAGTCTAGAATTTTTTTATGCTGGTAGCACAAAAAAACAACTCCTAATTATTTATAAATTTTTTATAGGATCGATATGTACATTCTGAAAATCTAAAACCCACAATATGTAGCAATTACAACACCCACACATTAAAAAAAAATTAGTATCGGTTAGCCAATGAGGAAACCTTTCCGTTGCTAGCGTAAAAAACACTACCCATCAATTTTTTCTGACGATCGGATCTGTTTATTTTTATCTTCATTATCTAAAACCTAACACCACCGTGTTTAAAGTGAACACAAATAGTTTTACTTGTTCACCCACTCGTTGCAAATTTAATGGTTTCGCAGTAACCTAACTTTTTGTAACTGTTAGATGAAAAGCAAACACTTTGGGATTGGTTGTTTGGGGTTTAAGAACATGATGATCAAAATGAATGGATCTGATCATTGAAAAATAATAGCAGGGTGTGGTTTTTCTCTATATCCAAGGAGAAAATTTCCTCATATATATGATAATGCGGAGGAACTTTCCTGCACTAGCAGCACAAATTACCTACATCCCATACACTATGTAGTATTGATATACACGTTCTAAAACCTTAAATATAGGTGAACCCTAAGTTGACTTGACACTCGATCCACTTGTTATAAAAAGTTCAATTGTTCTAAAATTGTTGAATTTGTAACAAGTTGATTGATGGTCAAATAACATTCGATTCACTTGTTTTTTAAATGGTGATCATCCATGATGCGTAGAATATATTTGAAAAAAATTAAGAAAATAAAAATAAAAGGCGAATATTGTTGAATATTGATATCTAAATTTGGTTTCGATGATAAGCAAACATAAATTATTGTGATTAACTCCTTCATTTGCAGTTAATTAAAACGTCGCCAAATCTAAAATCAAGATTATCAAAAGCGACACGTGATAGAAGCTATGTCATGAAAAGAATTCAAGGAATTGAATGAATAACCCAAGAGGAGGTAAAGGTGATTAAAATGTAATTTTCTTTATACTTTACGTCTTTGAGTTATTAGAATGTTAAGCACTGAATTAACTACTTAGCGACATTTACACATCATGCATATAGCATTAGATAAGCCCCTAGATGACTCCATAAGGTTCTAAGACCTAAATCTCAAATATGAGATTTTTACCAGGATCGGTCGTTTGAAGGCATATCCTAAGACATTTGATGTGCACGTTTTTTCTTAAACTGGCACCCACTGATTCCTTAGACGTCTAACTGCTTATGTCCAGGCATCTAACCCATTTCTGGCAGTCTGAGAACTCTTTTCCATTCGGCTAAGCCAGTCGGTTTAGATTTCCAGAAAGTCGGATAGTCACAGGCCTCCTTGTTCAGATGTCTGATGCCATGTTACCAGACAGCTTTACAGTGACCCAGGCGTATGGAATATAGCCATTAGAGTGTATTTAATGCTACTTCAACGGTGACCCGGGCGTCTGGAAACCCTTCTCCAACCGTCCGATTTTTCCTAGATCAGCCGTTATAGATCCTTTGCAGCATTTAATGCTACTCCATTTTCTTGGTTTTTGGGATATTCTTTGCACTGTATTTAAGCTAGAAGTGAGGAAACAACTAAGAACTCTGCGTGCACTATTGAATTGATATTCAAAGCTTATTAACTCTCTTCTTCTCAAAAATTGCTCAAACTCTCTTCTTGTCCATTAATGCTCTCAAGCTCACACTTGCATTGATTTCATTCAATCTCTGGACAAGCTTTCTAGTGCTGCATCTAGTCATCAAAGATAACTCATTTACATTCACCTAGCATTTACAAGCAAGTTAATTTAGGACATAAGAAAAGTGTAAGTTCAAGTTTATTGTATCGAACTTTATTTTTCTCTCTTTGTGAGAATTCTTTGTTTGTGAGAGTGCGTGTTCCAGGGCTGTTAGAATACATTCATAGATTTGTATTCAATTTACTCTTACCGAGATTTGGCAAGAGGGTTTAGCTGATATCTCAAGAACGAATTGCTTGAGGGGCTGGAGTAGGATACAAGAAGTCAGGTTTGACTTGGGTATCCGAACCATGGTAAATTCCTTATTTTAGCATTGCTCAATTTTTTGTGATTGACTTTCTATTATTTTCACATAGTTTGTTGATTAAGTTTTAATTAGTGTAATTTCCGATTACTTTTATTAAACATTGTTCACCACAATCTAGTGTTTCTGCTTATATAGCTAAAGGTCCTACAATTGGTATCAGAGCTTTGGTAAAGCTATGTCAACCAACAACAACAAACATAGATATCATGTCGATCGTATCCGAAGGACAATCCACAGTTTGACCACCTCTATTCAACATGTTGAACTAGGGCTATTGGAAATGCCAGATGAGAATTTACCTCAAGAGCGTCTTGCTAATCGTGGAAACAAATATGTTGAAACGATGGAAGAAGACTTCTCCAAGTGGACTCAAGATCGAGTGAATGCCCAGGTGAACAATGCAAAAGTCATGAATTCATTATTCTACGCATTAGAGGAAAGTGAGTTCAATAAGCTATCTAATTGCAAGACTGACTGTCAAATTTAGAACCACTTTCTTGTCCACACACGAAGAAACATCGAATGTAAAACTGTCAAAGTTGTATGTTAGTGTGTAAAAAATCTAAATGTTCCAAATGTAGGAAAAGAGAAAGTAGCAAGTATGTACACTTTGTTCACCAACATATGAAACGACCATGAGGCGCTTGGCAAGGTGTACACTCAATAAGAAAAGGCAAGGTGTTCACCAACATAGTAATTTCCGATTACTTTTATTAAACATTGTTCACCACAATCTAGTGTTTCTGCTTATATAGCTAAAGGTCCTACAATTGGTATCAGAGCTTTGGTAAAGCTATGTCAACCAACAACAACAACATAGATATCATGTCGATCGTATCCGACGGACAATCCACAGTTTGACCATCTCTATTCAACAGGTCGAACTAGGGCTATTGGAAATGCCACATGAGAATTTACCTCAAGAGCGTCTTGGTAATCGTGGAAACAGATATGTTGAAATGATGGAAGAAGACTTCTCCAAGTGGACTCAAGATCGAGTGAATGCCCAGGTGAATAATGCAAAAGTCATGAATTCATTATTCTACGCATTAGAGGCAAGTGAGTTCAATAAGCTATCCAATTGCAAGACTGACTATCAAATTTAAAACCACTTTCTTGTCCACACACGAAGAAACGTCGAATGTAAAACCGTCAAAGTTGTATGTTAGTGTGTAAAAATCTAAATGTTCCAAATGTAGGAAAAAGAGAAAGTAGCAAGTATGTACACTTTGTTCACCAACATAGTGAAACGACCATGAGGCGCTTGGCAAGGTGTACACTCAATAAGAAAAGTTGAGGAACCTAATTATGGTCATGGCATCAGATTGGGAGAAGAAGACGATGGCCATAGAAGAAGGCAATGATATGTCAAAGTACACAGTGGATAACTTCATATGAAACCTTATGGCCTATGTGAAGGGTTTTACAGGTCTGTAGGGCTATAAATTCGACGTCCGGCCTAAGTCGGACAGACGACGAAACAAATCAGTAACGAAAAATAGCACTTAAAATAGTTTTAAGTCTAACCCTAAATATATTAACCCTCGCCAAGATCTCTACTATCCTGGGGTTGGGTCCGACCAATCCCTAAGGATAGATCTATCTACCATTTGCAATTATAAACGCATGTTTAATTTAAACTACATACCTTTTAATTTGTTTCTATAGAATACGAAGCATCGTTTTCAACAACATTTATTTGACCCCACGCCGCTTCTCCTAAGCCGAACCGCATCCTGAACTGCACCACGTCTCGAGGTGAGCAACACCCTTGTCGCCGAGCCAACCACGAGCCGAAGAAGATTTCACCTTGAGTGGATCCTCCGTCAAGACTTCAGATCCGATCCGAGCTCCTTCGTGGCTTTGCTAGAGCCCGAACAGGAGCAAAGAAGAAATTTAGGGAGAAAGAGAATATTTAATTCAAGCTCAATCCAGGCTTGCTCATGTTTAATGGAGCTACTCAGATCTGGAGCTTGGGAAGAGTTTCAAGGAGGAAAGTATGCCCCTATTTATATAGACGGCTGACCCCTCCCCTACATTCCATATCCGATGTGGGACTAAAATATTTGGAGGAAAAAATTAATTAAAGTTTTCTTTTCACAAAGGCCAAACTTTAGCGAATTTTTACTCCCTCACCGTTGCTTCGCAAGTGATACAACCTATCAAATCAAAGAGGGTTGAATGGTGAACGCGTAGGAAGAAACGTCACTCCATTCTGAGTCCGTTGGACCTCTCAAATGAGCATCCAAAGTTGGCCAAAACCAAGTTTTTTTTGCAAAAACTGAGCCGCCATAAAACTGGGCCCGAAATCCTATTGTGGGGCCCATCTTGCCAGCCTGCAAATGGGCACGGGTGCGCGCACTACGGGCTGGGCGCCCGCCTGCATGCGGGGGCAGGCCCCAGCTCATATGTGCGGGCGGGCCCCAGCCCGCCTGGGATGGGCGCCCGACCCGCCCGACCCGCCCGACCCGCCCGACCCGCCCGCTGGGCAGGTCAGGCGCCCACCCTGTTGGGTGGGCCTTCACCCGCCCAACTTTGGGCAGGCGAGCCCGCCCCTGGGCTGGGTGTCCAGGCCCAAAACGGGCCTGGGTGCCCAGCCAAGTTGGGCTGGCATGGCAGTCCCTTTGGGACTGGGCTGAATCTTTCAAAAAGCTCCATTTGCTGTTTTTGCTCTAATTTGCTCATTTAGAGTCCGATTCGGACGCTGTTTGAACCTGCATTTAGACCGGGACGATCTTGGGACGTTCATTATATTAAATGCGCTTGTAAACATTTTACGACATATTTAATTTTCTTTTGCATCATATGCAAAATTCCTAACATCATTAATGTTATAAAATTATATCGCAAACTCTCTGCAACTTATAAAATCCATTTGCATCCAATACAAATGAACTTAGGGCATACATCGCTCAACATCTTCCACTTGCACTCAGGATCATTTATCCTGAGTCTGCAAGCTAACTACTAACTATTTGCAGCTTTCTTTTCCTTACATTAAATGCATATTCTCTCTAATTTTTACATATTACTTGACGAAGGTCTCACTTTGTGTGAGACCCTACAGCCTGACCATACTACAGGTGGGGCTCGAACCCAAGACAACAGAGACCACGAGCAGCAGGTGCCGTCCCTGTTTTGGTATCATAATTATGTGGTTAACTCATAAACATGAGTATTGTCGGGACCACCGTGACCGTGTCCATGATGAATACCACAGTTATAGTCTTTTCGTCAAACCTATGCCGCTTAGTCAAGCCTAGGGCATGGTCAATGTCAACCCTACCAGCTTGATCTTGGTTAGTCTCCATCGATCTTTAGCCAAATAATATTGGACTTCTTCCAACATACTCTGGCCATAGTTTTCACTAAAACTAACACTATGACACTAACTCCCCTTGACCAGGAGAGACAGATCCTATCTTGGTCATTACTCTCCTCGCACGCTTCAAATGTTACCAAACCAAAGACCTTTCAACGGGGCTGGCCCCGAGGCTAGATCAGTGATCTAAGTGACACCGTTCACGTACAGTTTTGTATAATGACCTCAAGTCAAAAGACCAAGTTACCTATCATCACTAAGAGTTATCATTAACAGATAGGTCAATATAAATCATATGATAACTCTTGTTGGGTCGTTCAGTGAACTCATTCTCTAATGAGCACATGTGTCTCGTCTTCGACTTTGCCAAGTCAAAAAGACCATGAGATCATCGTCACCATTACATGGTGAAAACTAAGACACAATGGTCTATCCGATGTTTCGATATCCTTTTCATGAAACATTTATGACCACGAATGATTTTAGACTTATGCTACTAATGGTTAAACAATTCTTCATGATCGAGATCCTTATTTCGATACTTGTTTAACCTCGCATTAAGTCTGAGGACTTTACCTAAGTTTTAATGTCGACTACATTTCTATTAACTTAGATAAATTCTTACCATACAGCTTACTGTAATTTTGAACAAGATGTTTGTATACTTACATATAGATAAATTGCCTCTAGTTCGAGGGCATACCTATCTCCCAACATCTTTCACTTACACTCATGCCCATTTATCCCGGTATCTCATACCGCATTTACACATAAGTCTCAACAAACTTTATGTGGCAGATCCTTCGTGAGTGAATATGCTAAACCGTCTTTAGTTTTAGACTTAAGGAGTTTGTATGTTCATGTTAGACCATATATTTGAATCTCATCCAAATAATTCCTTTGGTCCCTTGAAATCCATAACATATGTCTAGCCTGGATCTAATCCAGCTCATCGTAGCTTACGAGAATAATTCAAATTAGTTACTGGTCATTTAGATGATTCATAATCATTTCTGATAAAGTGTCAAACTCTTTGACCACTTTGTCAAAACATATGTTCCAGCTCCTTGATGCCTCACATGCTTTTTATTTGCTCCCACTGACCTTGAAAACTCTTTGGCCGATTCATATAAGTTCATTCTTCTAAATCATATTTAGAAAACAGACTATATATGAATGCTCCAGTTTTCATGGTCATCATGAGCATTTACATCGAGTTTGGTCCGAGTAGATCTGCACACATCTGCTGGCAAGACAGTTTCATCATAATCCGTTTATAGGAGTTAGGATGATAACCGTTCTTAACCATCATAAGTTGTACTTCACTATTTTCTTTCTGCACCAATCTTCTGTCTTGAAGATGTACTTGCAGCCAATAAGAAACACTTTCTTTATGCACGTAAACTAAAGTCCATACCTTTTTATGTGCATGGACCCTTTTTGGATTACATCAAGCCATTTCTTAGAGTCACTACTCCGAATGGCATCTTGAAAGTTGTCTAGGCCATCATCAACTATGATGTCTTACTGACTCTTCGTCTCACGGGACTCAAGTAATCCTTTAACTTCCTAAGGATTGATTTAATGATTATCTTATTGATAAGGTCCTCATAGAACCTTATCAAGAATCTAGGCATTACTATCTGGGACTTAACCCAGAGGGAGGATTGTAACTCAGAGCCACTTGCCATGCATCGCACAATGTCTAACAAAATGCAATTCATGCTCTCCAACACACCGATGTGTTAAGAGACTTGACCTGAGAAAACACATTTTCTTTTAATTATGCAAGAATTATATAGCTAAGTATTCGACTCATTGATCTGATCGAAGCAGTTCACATACTTCTTTCATTGTGTTATCTATTTTATCAGATTTGTGTTTCAGCAAGAATAGTGTCGTAATAGAATAAGAATAACTTATCCTGGCTAACTGAGACTTGGGTCCGGGTATATCCATATGTACGAGACTACGAGTTCACTAATTCATTCTCACACTGTCTTACAGATGGAATTTCGGCCATCATACCTTTAAGACAAGATTCACAAGTGTCTATTGATCGCGTCCAGATGTATACCCGAAAAATGACTTGTAGTTTTGCCGCAAGTGCACGGTGTAGCAGCGAGCGGGTATCGAACTCAGGGAGGACAAATGACAGTGTCTTACTCAAATCACCTAGCTATCGAGAGAACAAGAATAGTTGGATGTAATAGTCACAATCGTTCAAGTATCACGAACATATCAATATAATGAAAAGCGTCTAGGGATGGGAAATCCCCACTACGGACCGTCTCTCATCCTCTTGAATCGTAAATTTCATTGTTGCTAAGCTTGAATATACGTGAACTAGTCGTAACTTAATGTAGAACCAAGCTCACGCTCTCGCGCTATTACCGGTCTATAGCAAACCTAGGATAGGGCCCACTCTCGTGCAAATCCTAGCCTAAGCCGCTAGCGTGAAGAACGACATCATTGTTCAATTGTATCTCGAGCCCACTCTCGTGCAAACTCGAGCTATGACCTAGGTTATGATAGGTCTTATTCGTCCAATCTCTTGCAAACGAATATTAGTATAGATTCATAATTAAAAATCCTAGCTTTGGTCCAATCTCTTGCAAACCAAATCTAGAGAAATCTAATTGTCAATCTAAATCGAATATCTAGGCCTTCCTATCAATTTGGATCCAATCTCTTGCAAATCCCAATCGATATGAATTCCTAGCTACCCGTAATCAATCAATCATAACCTAACCCTAATCAATTCTAGCAACAAATCAACAAATTCATCATAATTCAGAGATAGGGTCCATAGGGTTCATCCCCATGCCATAGGACAATGGCACTACTCACAAAGCATCATGCAAATCTCAGAAATAACGACAATAATCGCGGCACAATTCATTGCAAAAGATAAATAATGCATAAAAATTGAGTTTTTGATAGGAATAGACAAACCAATGTAGATGCCAACGATTTCCAGCTGAGAATTAACAAAAGAGCAGCCGTCAAAATCCTAAAAGAAAGTATAAAAATTAATGTTCAAGTCTCTCCTAAACTAGGGCAAAAACTGGGTTTAAATACCCTCTAAAATCGTCCAGAAAATCGTGACCAAACTGCCTCTGCGTAGCCCAGAAATCACAACCCTAACAGCAGGCGGAGAGGGTCACTCGGTCGAGTGACCCTTGTCACTCAGCCGAGTGACAAACCCTGTAGAAAAACAGTAACTTCGGGGGTTTTCAGGGTCTGTCTTTGGGGGTGACTCGGCCAAGTGGACTTCTTCATTCGGCCGAGTGAGCATTCATACTCGGCCGAGTGGGCCTCCTCAGGATCTCTGAAAATTCCAGTAACTTGGGCCTTTCTCTGGACGAATTCCCTGTACCACTCGGGCGAGTGAACTCTCTCACTCGGCCGTGTGGGCTTCCTTTGTTCGGCCGAGTATACGCTAAAAATCATCATGTGCGTGTCCGTTCTGTTCGGCCGAGTAGGGCTTCTTACTCGGCCGAGTGAGTGGTCTACTCGGCCGAGTGATGTGCTGTTGAGCTCATTCTTCCTTCTTTTCGCCTCCTCGTCGCTCCTATTGATTTCATTCTTCTTCCGCTCATCGTCTATAGCTGATAAGTCCTCGAATGAGCCGTGGGTGACACTCCTAAGCGCGTGCAAATCCTTTGATCTCAAATTCGCTCCAGATCGCTTCATATTTCCTGAAATATGACAAAAACAAGAAATAGTGAAAAGCATCGCAATATTGTCGAATAATCGTGAAAAACGCGATATGAGCGATCAAAACGACATGCAAACATGCAGAAAAAGGGTGTAAAATATGGAGTGATCAAAATGCCCCAAGCTTACCTCTTACTCGTCCTCGAGGAAGATGAGTAAAATGCGAACTTGATGGAAAAAAAGAAAAAAGAAAAAAGAAAAAGGAAATAGGAAAGAAAACAAAGAGAGAGAAGTGCAAGATTATTTTCTCAGGACGTGTGTTTTGCTTACTCATATAGCACACGGCGAATATAAAACACATGCCAAAGATTTTTATCTCGATATCATAATCATATGTATGCATTCAAAATAGATACCCAAGAATAGCAAAATAGTATGAAATATGGAATCATTCTAGAATTAACATCATCTGAAGCATCTAAAGCGATATACATAGTCATAGACCACATACTTTTCAATTGATCGCTTTCTATTTGGAGTATAAGATGTATCACACAATAAGAAGCAATAAGAATAGAAAGATGTGGTTTTCATGAAATGCATGCTAAGTTTCAATTCCTGGATTTCGTAAAAACTTCTAGTAATCTCACCGAGTATAGAAAATTACCTAGCCTAGGTTGTCATGCACAGTCAAGTAGTCACACTCTCTCACATCAGTGGATCCTCTCCCCCAAGCTTATCTATAAGCGTGGTGGCATTAGATAAATTAATAAGTACATTCCCCATTTTTGGAGCTCCAATGAAAATAAAAATAAAAGAGGGAAGAAAGAGAGAAAGAGTATGAGATGAGATAAGCTTCTTTTTCTCTTTTCTTTTCTTTTTCTCATCATTTTTAATAGCATATATACATCTGAGATCTCAAATCAAAAGAATAGAAAGATTTACATGTATATTTTTTCTTTTTGATTTTGGGGGTATTGGAGCATGGACTTTAATAGCGGGGGAAATGCCAATATAAGATCCGCTAAAGGGAGATTCACCAACGAATATAAGTATAGAAATAATGCTTAAGATATATGGAGAAAGAAATATATGTAACACTCGTTTCACTCTATAAGACATGCACGACAACTTTCAGCAGAGTAATGTAATCTACTCAGTTTAATCTCAGAAAGTAAACTAATCCAGTTATATCAACCTAACATACATTCATTCAACCGGAACGTGTGATCACTCCATATTTTACACCTTTTTTCTGCTTGTTTGCATGCAATTTTGATCGCCCATATCACGTTTTTCACGATTATTCGACAATATTGCGATGCTTTTCACGATTTCATGTTTTATCGTATTTCAGGAGATTTGGAGCGATTTGGAGTGATTCCGAGATGCACCCACTCCGGAGTGTCACCCGTGACTCTTTTGAGGGGAATTCTGCGATTGGAGAGGAGTGGAAGAAGAAAGAACATCGTAGGAGCGAAGAGGAAGCAAAAATACGAAGATTGGGCATTTTCAGCATGCCACTCGGCCGAGTGAAGGAGTCACTCGGCCGACCATCGACAGCCCGCTCGGCCGGTCAGATCGGACACGCAGCAGATTGAATATCAGCGTGCACTCAGCCGAGCATCGCCAGACCACTCGGCCGAGCACGGAGATACCACTCGCCCGAGTGGCATCACGACGACGACAAGCAAAAATCCCGGACTTACTGTAATCCGTCAGTCAGCTCCCGAGTTCTGACTCGGCCGAATGAAGAAATCACATTGGCCGAGTGAAGAAAGTCACTCGGCCGAGTGACTCCCGAGGAGACGACCCCCAAAAGTCCGAAGTTACTGGAATCCGTTAGGGTCTCTCACTCGGCCGAGCGACATTTGTCACTCGGCCGAGTGAGCCGCGTTGCCTGTAGCGTAAAGTGCGATTTTCAAGCTGCGCAGGGGCAGTTTTGTCACAGTTTTTGGGTGATTTTGGGGGGGTATTTAACCCCAGTTTTTAACCTAGTTTGGAGAGCTTTTTCAGACTTTTGGCAGCCTTTTTAGATTACTTTTTAGGAGATTAGATTTAGTTCTTTATGGGAGAGATAAAAGTGTTAATTTGTTGGATGCTATTGGAACTTCATTGGTTTGTCTCTCTCTATCAAAAACCTCATTTTTATTGATATATTTTCTATTGCAATGATTTCTATTGATATTTCTATTGAATTTCCAATGAATTGCATTATGAATTGTGAGTAGTTTTATCGTCTTAGGGCGTAGGGATGAACCCTACGAACCTTATTTCTAATTTGTGATGAATTGGTGAAATTCTTGCTAGAACTGATTAGGGTTAGTTTGGGATTGATTTAATACGAATAGCTAGGGATTTATACCGATTGGGATTTGCAAGAGATTGGATCCCAAATCGATAGGAAGCCCTAGAAATTTGAATTGGGTTACAATTGGGTTTCTTTGGAATCGGTTTGCAAGAGATTGGATCGAAACTAGGGTTTTAGATTGCAATTCTATACCAATACCCGTTTGCAAGAGATTGGACGGGTAGGAACTATCCCAACCTAGGTCGTAGCTTGAGTTTGCACGAGAGTGGGCTCGAGATACGATTGAACGATGATGTTGTTCTTCACGCTAGCTTGCCTAAGTTAGGGTTTGCAAGAGATTGGACCCTACCCTATGTTTGTTATAGACCGGCAATAGCGCGAGAGCGCGAGCTTGGTTCTACATTTAGTTGCAACTAGTTCACCTGAATTTCAAGTCTAGCAATCGTGAAACCTACGAATCACAATGACGAGATACGGTTTGTAGCGGGGATTCCCTACCCCTAGGCGTCTTTATTAATTTGATATTTCCTTTATACAATTGAACGACTGTGACCACTTTATTGCAAATATTCCTCGACTGTTCTTATAGCCAGGTGAATTGAAGAAGACACCGTCATTTGCCGTCCTCGTGTTCGATACCCGCTCGCCGCTACACCGTGCGCTTGCGGTAAGACTAGCGAGTCCCCCGCCCCGGGTGTGTGTTCGGGGTGGGCGATCAAGTTTTTGGCGTCGTTGCCGGGGAAGGTTTTTGACGGAGTTCGATTTCGATCACCCGTTTATTTTTCAATTTATTTATTTATTTATTTCTTCATTCTTTTCTAACTCTGTTTACATCCCAATTTGCACGCTCTCCCAAAATTTTCCACAAGATCTTAACATGTAACATGGGGGATGCAATGCCAATGACTGAGTCTGGCCAGGGAGATGATGAATCCTTTGCAGAGCTCCTTAAGGAACTTGTTGATGAGGTCCACGCCACTGGAGCTTTTGCTATTAACATCGAGGACCCCGTCGAACAATTATTTGCATGCTTCGTGATGGATCAAATCTCCCCGGATGGGACAATTGGGGGCAACATCAGAGTTGACGTGAGAGACGACAAGCTATATTTCGAAGACATCAGAACATGCATCGAGAAGTGCTACATCCCTGAGGAATCCACTGGACATACCGATATTCAGGGAAGTGCACTCTATGACCACCACTCCTGCATTTATGGATTAACTGACATATCTCTTGGTCTCAGGAATGAACCGGAGCAAAGTGGAGGTCCTATCGATGCCCACGCGGAATTGTGCAGTGTCTATTCAGATGCACCATCCTCACCAAGAAGTGAATATGAACCTCCACTCGAGAGTGCACCACCCGAACATGAGCTAAACTCAGATGTTGAAGGAGAGGCCAAACTTACACAAGCTGATGAAGCAGAGGGTACGACACCTCTTGAGGTAGAGCTTAAACAATTACCACCGAATCTAAGGTATGCTTTCTTGGGTAATAAATTGACCTTCCCGGTGATAGTTAACTCCCACCTCACTCATGATCAACTTGAGAGACTCCTAGATGTTCTTAGGAGTCATAAGGATGTCCTTGGCTACACTATCTCTGATCTTAAGGGAATAAGCCTTGGGCTTTGCACGCATAGAATCCATTTGGAAACACTGACGCCACCTCCATAGAGCCTCAAAGGCGGTTGAACCCCAACATGAAGGAGGTGGTCAAAAAGAAAATCCTAAAATTACTTGAGGCCGGAATTATCTACCCTATCTCTGACAGTAGATGTGTTAGCCCTGTTCACGTCGTCCCCAAGAAAGGGGGGATGACCGTTATAAAAAACGATAAAGGAGAGCCCATTTCTACACGCATTGTCACGGGATGGCGAATGTGCATTGATTATAGAAAACTAAATAAAGACACCCGAAAAGACCATTACCCATTACCCTTCATTGACCAAATGCTCGAACGCCTTGCTAAACATAAATACTTTTGTTATTTGGATGGGTATTCGGGTTTCTTCCAAATCCCTTTGCATGAAGAAGACCAAGAAAAGACTACTTTCACTTGTCCCTATGGCACCTATGCTTACCGTAGAATGGCATTTAGTCTTTGTAATGCACCCGCCACCTTTCAGAGGTGCATGACTTCCATTTTTTCCGACTATATTGAAAATATTATGGAAGTTTTCATGGATGATTTCTCAGTTTATGGAAGTGAGTTTGATTCTTGTTTGGCTAACCTTACTGAAGTTCTTAAAAGATGCCAACAAAATAATCTTACTCTTACTTGGGAGAAATGTCACTTCATGGTCACCGAAGGGATATTGCTTGGGCACCTTGTCTCCTCAAGAGGGATTGAGGTTGATAAGGCGAAGATCGAGGTAATCGAGAAACTCCCTCCTCCTATTAATGTTAAGGGCATTAGGGGCTTTCTTGGTCATGCGGGGTTTTACCGTCGCTTTATCAAGGATTTCGCCTTGATTGCCCGGCCCCTTACCTCCTTGCTTGCTAAAGATGCCCAGTTTGTTTTTTCAGGTAAATGCTTGCAAGCGTTCAATACATTGAAGGAAGCACTAATTTCTGCACCCATCATACAACCACCGGATTGGAGCCTTCCCTTTGAGCTCATGTGTGATGCAAGTGACCAAGCCATTGGAGCGGTGTTAGGACAAAGGAAAGACAGGAAGCTACATGCAATATTCTATGCAAGCAAAACGTTGGATGACGTGCAAAAAAATTATACAACTACTGAGAAAGAGCTTCTAGCGGTCGTTTATTCCATTGAAAAGTTCCGCTCCTATCTCCTTGGATCCAAGGTAATTGTCCACACCGACCATGCGGCATTGAAGTATCTTCTAAACAAGAAAGAGGCCAAACCTAGGTTGATTAGGTGGATACTTCTATTGCAAGAGTTTGATTTGGAAATCAGAGATAAGAAGGGTACGGACAACGTTGTGGCAGATCATTTGTCCATGCTTGTTCGTGACAAGGAGGACGAGAGTTTACCTATCGATGATACCTTTGTTGATGAGAGGCTATATGCCATAAGGCCCCGAAAAGTTCCTTGGTATGCAGACTTTGTCAATTATTTGGCTTGTGGGATTAAACCATGCGGGATGCCCACACAGCAAAAGAGGAGATTTATGCATGAAGTTCGTAGCTATTTCTGGGAAGACCGTATCTCTTTAAGATATGCAAGGATGGGGTTATTTGGAGATGCATTTCTAAGGAGGAGGCCACCTCCATCATCTTGCATTGCCATGGTATGCCATGCGGGGGACATCATGCTGCTTCCAAGACTACATCTAAAATATTACAGAGTGGATTCTTTTGGCCGACCATGTTCAGAGACACCCACGACTTCGTCAAGGGGTGTGATAGATGTCAACGGACCGGGAATATTTCCAAACGAAATGAGATGCCAATGAGGCCCATTCTAGAGATTGAGCTCTTTGATTATTGGGGAGTGGACTTCATGGGACCATTTTCGTCAAGCAAGGGTAACAAGTATATCTTATAGGCCGTGGACTACGTCTCCAAATGGGTAGAAGCCATCGCCACCCCTACCAATGATGCGAGGGTTGTCTCCAAGTTTTTCAAGCAGAATATTTTCCCACGCTTTGGGGTGCCTCGTACTTTGATAAGCAACGGGGGAAGCCACTTTATAGAAAACAAATTTGAAGCCATGTTGAAAAAGTACGGGGTAAACCATAGAATTGGCTTGGCCTACCACCCTCAGACGAGTGGACAAGTGGAAGTTTCAAATAGAGACATCAAGCAAATTCTTGAAAAGACCGTAGATCGATCTAGAAAAGATTGGTCCATGAAGTTAAACGATGCTCTATGGGCATATCGCACGGCCTTTCGCACTCCCATTGGCACCGCGCCGTTCTGACTTGTTTATGGGAAAGCTTATCACTTACCGGTAGAGTTGGAGCACCGCACGTATTGGGCCATCAAGACCCTCAATTATGACTATAAGAGTGCGGTGGTGAGGCGGCTCCTAGATATCAATGAGCTTGACGAAATTAGAAGAGATGCCTACGAGAGCTCAAGAATTTACAAAGAAAGGACCAAGATTCTCCACGATGCACACATAACTGTCACGGACTTCAAGGTCAGAGACAAAGTTTTGCTATATAATTCCCGACTCTGACTATTCCATGTGAAGTTGAGGTCACAGTGGTCCGGACCTTTCACCATCAAGCACATACAACCGGGAGGAGCTTTTGAATTGGAAGGGAAAGACGGAGCCACGTTCAAGGTGAATGGACAACGGCTCAAGCATTATTCCGAAGGAGTCCCTACGGGTGAAGTAAATAGAATATATCTACTCAAGGGATGGTCGGATGACCTTTCATACCTCCTCGATGAGGTTATAGAAGAGGCTATCCCCTACTCCATCGGTGCACTCCATGATGACGGCTTTGAAGAAAGCCAAGATTTGAGCGAAGAAGAGACATTGGAAGACTCTCCCAATAGCTCCATGGTGAATGATGATGGTGACGCTGATGTCACGAGAATACGAGAGCTTTGCAAGCTCTCAACGTCGGAGAACCCGAAGAAAGCTCCACCGATTCGAAGGTTGGTGTCACCGGCGAAGTCAAAGACCGGAACAAGCTCAAGCTTGGGGGAGCCATCCCCCAACATTGCCCAAGATGAAGGGGCACTGAGGAAGGCCACACACCACCACGATCCAAATCCGAGCGGTCTTCCCAGGCCAAGTTCGACGGGTGCATCTCATAAGCACCCAACATCCCACGCTAAATTGAAAATCCAAAGGGGTCGAGCTCAAGACCTTAAACGAGCGCTTGTCGGGAGGCAATCCGACGGTCTTTGCATTATTTTTATTTTTATTTGATTTTCATTTTTGGTTTAGACTTTTGTTAGTTTTTAGAGTCTTTTTGCCTATAAAAATCGTGACAACGGGTCTTAATTTTAATGACAGGAGAGAAGAAAAGGAGATCTCTCATATGGAGGAAGATAGAGGCAAGGAAGAGTGCTCTAGGAATGCGCTCAGGCCTTGGGAGGAGGAAGAAACCAACTGGAGGAAGAAAAACAGAGAGTAGAGCGAAAACGGAGCCCCGAAGCAGAAAATAGCACGTCACTCGGCCGAGTATCATATGCGACTCGGCCGAGCAAAGGACCCCATTCGGCCGAGTGGGGCACCAACCAGGGAAGTCTGCGGAACCAACTCTCTGTCTTTTTGTGCATTTCAGTACTAATAGCCACTCGGCTGAGTGCAGAAATCCCATCGGCCGAGTGAAACAGATACACTCCTAACCTAAAAATTGCCGAGTGGCAGTGCCACTCGGTCGAAGGAGTTTTCTCCCTTCGGCCGAGTGAACAAAAGCCACTCAGCCGAGTCGTAAGTGGGAACGAGATTTTCAAAATTTCTTTTGTTTACGCACTCGGATGAGTGACAGTGTCACTCGGCCGAGTGACAGTGTCACTCGGCCGAGTCGTAACAATTTATATATATAAGGTCGGGAGCGGGCGCGATTTTCTAAAACCCCAAATTCCCCCGATTTCGCCCGAGCTTTCGCACTGCTTCGCATCCCTCGCCCGCTGCGACATCCTCCACGCCCGAATTACCCCCGACCGACCCACGACCAACCTCCCCTCCCAACCCCGACCGCCTGCCACCTTCCAACTCACCGACGCCGCCTCGGTTTTCCCCCTATCTCCTCGGTTTGCCCCGATATCCTATTTTCTCCTTGTTTCTCTCGATCCGTAGACCTATTGAGCCCAAAAATCAAATTAATTCTTTTATCTATCTATTATACCCCATCTCCCCCATGTATTTTGAATATTATCCGCTGATATCGTTGTTTGATTTGCAGGCTCTCTTGGGGGAGCTTTGGGGAGCTTCAGGACGCGCTTTTAGCTCCACAGAGGCGGTGTTCTTCGCACTCATTGGCTGATTTGCTCTCGCGGCATGTTCAGGTACATTCGTTCCATTATTTAGCATGCCGCATATTATTTTTGTTGGGTGAGCACTCGCGGCACACATGCCGCCCTGTACTAGGCCACGCACACGGGGATCCGCCCCCAAGCGGAGGCGGACCGATGACCCCGGTCCCTCTCATGCTAGGGAGGACTCCCCTCCACCTAGCCCGCCATAGCCACCACCACCCACACAGCCGCTTCCCGCCGATCCCATCCACGCACAGCCACCACCGGCTCCCGCCGTCGGGCCGCTGGGGATCACGTTCAGAGACGACGCACAGCGCGTCCGATTTGAGCGTATCGCCCAGCGCTCGATAGTGCCCTCTAGGTTCACACACTTAGCAGACCTTGACTGCCTAGGGGTACTAGAGGGGATGCTCACGTTGTACGACAACGTGGGTTGGCGCGACTTCTTGTCTGTGTCAGCGGACACATACGTCCGTCCGACACTTGAGGTTCTTAGCTCGATAGCCCGGACCCCTGGAGGATGCACATTCCGCCTGATGGATCGAGAGTGCGAGGTCACTCTCGACATGCTTCGTGCATTCTTCCAGTGGCCCGCTGTCCCTGTCCCCGACCGAGCCTACGCACCCACGCACATCCCACCACCGTCGTTCGACACCTCCACATTCTGGACACGGATCACGGGCTCCCACCTTGGCTTTGACCCTAGTAGGGCCAAGGACTCAGCCATCCTGCACCCTTGCCTCCGCATTGCCCAGCGCCTCATGGCGACCACTTTCTTGGTGAGGTACGAGCCTGGGACGATGTCTACGCCTGAGCTCTACATGCTCTACGTGATGACTCGCCCCAGAGTTCTAGATAGGGGTAGCGACGACCTGGTCCCCGCCGTTGAGAATGATATTGCTAGCTGGTTCGTAGACCGCATCATCATTTCAGTGGGCGCTCGCTCACCTATTTGCTGCGGCGGTCTGATTACTCTGCTAGCCATGATGTCCGGCGTGGACCTACCTGTCGACCTGCGATGAGCCCCGGGCCCCACTTCACTCTCGATAGACGTTATGGCGCGGATAAAGATGCTTCGTCCCCACGGCCAGCGGCACTGGGTATGGTTGCACGGTCCCTTTAGTGCCGATTACATGGTTCTCCCGAGCCCCGCTCGGACACATATAGGACTGGCACACGTGGACTGGCTTCCGACGATGGATCTCCTGATCCCCACTGCCTACGTGCTAGAGGCCGAGGGAGCTGAGCAGGCACCGCCTGCACCCGTCGACCCCGTGATCCCTCAGCCCGTGCCTGCACTGACTGCACCTCCCGACACTTCTGTCCCCACTTCTGTCAGTGTCGGGAGTACCCTTGCTGAGTCGTCCACCACACCCACCACATCTACCACCACTCCCACCACTACTGTGCCTATCTCGGTTGAGCCTATTTCCTCACTTCTTCCCGAGCGTCCACCCACTATCCTTGAGAGCGATGAGCCTTCCTTCCCTGCTGTTGTGTAGACCCTATCCAGCTTGCTATCCACTCGGGTGTCACCTTTTGGTCCTTACACTTCCTCCCCAGTGGTCGACCCTTCTGTCTCCACCGCAGCTGTCCTATCCGAAAGTGTCGTGACGTCTGTCCCCACACCTGTGTCACCGACTTCTCTTGCTGCCTCGTTGCCGATTTTGTCTTCCACCACTACTGCTGCTGACTCTTCGTCCCAGCCTGCGTCCCAGTCTCACACTGAGGCTGGGCATCCACTAGTGAGCACAGACCCCTTCCCGCACTTTCCTGCTGGCTCGATTATTTACACTGCCTGTGTCCGACAGCCCCGTCCTTCACAGCCTAGACCTATGCGTCCCCCTGCTCCACCACACCCTGACACTCTACTTCAGAGCCTCCGTGCTCTTGAGGGGGCGGTGAGTGGACTCAGAGGCGATTTTAGGGCTCTCTCTGTCACGGTCAGTTCCGTGGAGTCCCGCGTCGCCATGCTTCCCGATATTCAGGCTTGCCTGAATCAGATCCTGGCGCGACTCCCTCCACTACACCCACCCACCCAGTAGACACCTCGACCACCACCTTCACCACCACCTCTTGCACAGGACGGAGATGGTGCAGCACCACCAGCTTAGGCACACCCTTGATGCCATTGATCTTTTTTGTCGTTATGCTGCCCATTTTCTGTCGGTCCTTTGCCCCCACATCATCCCCTCACTATTTTTGGTCCCTATCTTGCTCACATCATTTTATATCTTTTTTGGGAGAGAGGGAGTGTATTTTTAGTGACACATATCTGCATCACTCTGCTCCTTGCATGCATCACATCCGCATCATATTTTCAGTTTATTTTTCTTTTTTTCATCATGCATGCATCCTCACCCACCCCACCCATTTCACGTCTCTCGGTGTGCCACACTTCGCACATTGAGGACAATGTGCACTTTAGATTGGGGGAGTGAGTTCTCACACTTTTTGCTTTTATCACCTTTATTTTTAGTTTTTTCACGTTTTTTCCGCTTTTGCACCCATTTTTCATCACTTTTTCGTTTTTTACCATGCATCACATTTTTCTTATTTTCTTTGTGTGCTGCATTGTAAATAGTTCTGTTTTATTCTATCTTTATTTCTTTCATCTTTTGCTAGAGATGATTTTTCTGTGATGACGATGACGTGGTGTTAGCTTTTCTCTATATGCTTGCTGATTTTGTCATGTCGTAGCTTTTGTTTCTGATATCATATGCTATGTTCTGCTTTGCATTTAAAAATAGTAACCCACCACTTTTTCCGTATGAAAATAGATGAAATTCTATTATTAGCTGATGTCTGATGATTCATATGTATGCTATCGTAGAAAACACACCAAGATTCACGCATTGATTGCTTATATCTGGAGTACTGTTTTCTTTTCTCATATCACTTCTTATCGCATGATTTGTACGCTTCACTTCAGGTTGATTGAATGTTTGCTAGCATTGATATATCTGGACTAGTTTGCTTTTTGAGATTAAACTGAGTAGATTAAATTACCCTGCTGAAGTTGTCATGCAGGTCCTATAGAGTGAACCGAGAGATACATTTATTTCTTTCTCCATATATCTTGAACATTATTTCTCTATCTTAAATCCATTGGTGAATCTTCCCTTAGCAATTCTATTATTGGCATCCCCCCGTTATTATATCCCATGCTCCAAATTCCCCAAAACCAAAAAGAAAAAAAAACTTGTATATCCTTCTCTTTTGATTTGGGATCATTTGTGTATATATGTTATTCGAAAAAAAAGAGAGAGAAAAAAAAGAAAAAGAAAAAGATTTGAGAAAAGGAAAAGAAAAGAGAAAAGAAATTCGAAAACGATCCCATCTCATACCCTTTCTCTCTTTCTTCCCTCTTTCACTTTTATTTTTATTTCTTTGACTTTTGGAGCTTCAAAAGAAACGAGGAATGTAAATATTGTTTTGTTTATGCCACCATGCTTATGGATAAGCTTGGGGGAGAGGATCCAATGATGTGTGAGAGAGTGACTACTTGACGGTGCATGACAACCTAGGCTAAGTAATATTCTATACTCGGTAAAATTGCTAAAAGTTTCACGAAATCCAGAAATCTACGCTTAGCATTCATTTCATGAAAACCACGCTTTTTTCTATTCTTACTACTCTATTGTGTGATATCTCTTATACTCCTTATAGAAAGCATTCAATTGAAAAGTGTGTGATCTACGATTTTGTATACCGCTTTAGATGCTTCAGACGATGTTAATTCTAGAATTATTCCATTTTTCATGCTATATTGATATTCTTGGGTTTTCTATTTCAAATGCACCACTATACTATGACATCGAGATAAAAATCTTTGACATGTGTTTTATATTCGATGCGTGCTATATGAGTAAGCAAAACCCACGTCTTGAGAAAAAAATGATCTAGCAGCTTCCTTCTTCGTTTTCTATTTTTTTTCATTTTTCGTTTTCCATTTTTTCCATCGTTTCCCTTATCTTTATCCACCGGGTTCGCTTTTTACTCATCTTCCTCGAGGACGAGTAAGAGGTAAGCTTGGGGGATTTTGATCACTTCATATTTTACACCTTTTTTCTGCTTGTTTGCATGCCATTTTGATCGCCCATATCGCGTTTTTCACGATTATTCGACAATATTGCGATGCTTTTCACGATTTCTTGTTTTTGTCGTATTTCAGGAGATTTGGAGCGATTTGGAGTGATTCCGAGATGCACCCACTCCGGAGTGTCACCCGTGACTCTTTTGAGGGGAATTCTACGATTGGAGAGGAGTGGAAGAAGAAAGAACGTCGTAGGAGCGACGAGGAAGCAAAAATACGAAGATTGGGCATTTTCAGCATGCCACTCGGCCGAGTGAAGGAGTCACTCGGCCGACCATCAACAGCCCGCTCAGCCGGCCAGATCGGACACGCAACAGATTGAATATCAGTGTGCACTCGGCCGAGCATCGCCAGACCACTCGGTCGAGCACGGAGACACCACTCGACCGAGTGGCATCACGACGACGGCAAGCAAAAATCCCAGACTTACTGTAATGCGTCAGTCAGCTCCTGAGTTCCGACTCGGCCGAATGAAGAAATCACATCGGCCGAGTGAAGAAAGTCACTCGGCCGAGTGACTCCCGAGGAGACGACCCCCAAAAGTCCAAAGTTACTGGAATCCGTCAGGGTCTCTCACTCAGCCGAGCGACATTTGTCACTCGGCCGAGTGAGCCGCGCGGCCTGTAGCGTAAAGTGCAATTTTCAAGCTGCGCAGGGGCAGTTTTGTCACAGTTTTTGGGCGAATTTGGGGGGTATTTAACCCCAGTTTTAACCTAGTTTGGAGAGCTTTTTCAGAATTTTTGGCAGCCTTTTTAGATTACTTTTTAGGATATTAGATTTAGTTCTTTTGGAGTGAGATAAAAGTGTTAATTTGTTGGATGCTATTGGAACTTCATTGGTTTGTCTCTCTCTCTCTATCAAAAACCTCATTTTTATTGATATATTTTCTATTGCAATGATTTCTATTGATATTTCTATTGAATTACCAATGAATTGCATTATGAATTGTGAGTAGTTTTATCGTCTTAGGGCGTAGGGATGAACCCTACGAACCCTATTTCTAATTTGTGATGAATTGGTGAAATTCTTGTTAGAACTGATTAGGGTTAGTTTGTGATTGATTTAATACGAATAGCTAGGGATTCATACCGATTGGGATTTGCAAGAGATTAGATCCCAAATCGATAGGAAGCCATAGAAATTTGAATTGGGTTACAATTGGGTTTCTTTGGAATCGGTTTGCAAGAGATTGGACCGAAACTAGGGTTTTCGATTGCAATTCTATACCAATACCCGTTTGCAAGAGATTGGACGGGTAGGAACTATCCCAACCTAGGTCGTAGCTTGAGTTTGCATGAGAGTGGGCTCGAGATACGATTGAACGATGATGTTGTTCTTCACGCTAGCTTGCCTAGGTTAGAGTTTGCAAGAGATTGGACCATACCCTATGTTTCCTATAGACCGACAATAACGCGAGAGCGTGAGCTTGGTTCTACATTTAGTTGCAACTAGTTCACCTGAATTTCAAGTCTAGCAATCGTGAAACTTACGAATCACAATGAAGAGATACGGTTTGTAGCGGGGATTCCCTACCCCTAGGCGTCTATATTAATTTGATATTTCCTTTATACAATTGAACGACTGTGACCGCTTTATTGCAAATATTCCTCGACTGTTCTTATAGCCAGGTGAATTGAAGAAGACACCGTCATTTGCCCTCCTCGTGTTCGATACCCGCTCGCCGCTACACCGTGCGCTTGTGGTAAGACTAGCGAGTCCCCCGCCCCGGGTGTGTGTTCAGGGTGGGCGATCAAAGTGAAGCGTACAATTTTCATGCAATAAGAAGTGATATAAGGAAGGAAAGCAGTACTCCAGATATAAGCAGTCAATGCGTGAAGCTTGGTGTGTTTTCTACGAAGAGTATACATATAAATTATCAGACTCAGCTAATAAAAGAATTTCATCCATATTCATACATGAAAGTGTGGGTTACTATTTCAAATGCAAAGCAAGACATAGCATATGATATCTGAAATAAAAACTATGACATGACAGGATAGTATGCATATAGAGATAAGCTAACACCACGTCATCATCATTACAGAAAAATAATCTCTAGCAAAAAGATGAAAGAAATAAGGATGAAAGAAAATAGAAAACTACTGTACAGAGCAGCACACTCGTAAAATAAAAAAACGTGATGCATGATAAAAAGAAAAAGTGGGTGAACGGAAGTGTAAAAACGAAGAAATGTGGGAAAAAAAGGAAATAAAAGGCGACAAAAACAAAAAGTGCATGAGAACTCACTCCCCCAAGCTAAAGTGCACAATGTCCTCAATGTGCGAAGTGTGGCACACCGAGAGGCAAAAAGTGGGTGGGGAGGGTGATGATGCATGTATGAAAATAAAAAATAAAAGGAAAAAAGTAAAAAGTATGCAATGTGAATGCAAGTGATGCGAGTAGAGATCAAAACGGTGTCAGATAGGTGTCCCCAAAAGTACTCCCTCTCTCCCAAAAAGATATAGACAGATATGACCAAAATGTGACCAAAACAGTGTGCGGAGGAGGGGTGCAAAATCAGCAAACTCAGAAAATATCCAGCGTAATAGTCACAAAAAAAATCGAAGGCATCCAGTGTGTGCCTAGGTGGGTGGCGGTGCACCAGCACCGTCCTGTGGCGGAGGTGGTGGGGGCGTGGTGGCTGTTGGGTGGGTGTGGGTGGCAGAGGCAGACACGCAAGAATCTGATTCAGGCAAGCCTGAATACTGGGAAGTATAGCGACGTGGGTCTGGACTGCACTGACGGCGGCGTAGAGAGCCCTAAAATCCCCTCTGAGTCCACTAACGGCCCACTCAAGAGCATGGATGCTCTGAACAAAGGTGTCGGGGGGAGGTGGAGCAGAGGGTCGAACATGTGAAGAACGGGGCTGTCTCACACATCCACCGTAAAGGATAGGTGCAGCTATGGGGTGGTGCTGGGGTGCTGTGCTCGCTAAGTGATGCCCAACCTCTGTGTGAGGCTGGGACGCAGGAAGAGTAGACGAGGAAGGAGCGGCGCTGAAGCAGAAGTGAAAACGGACGACGAGGCAGGGTGAGAGGTCAGTGATACAGAAGTGGTGACAGACGTCACGACGCTCTCGGAGTATACATCGGCGGTGGAGACAGTGAGGTCGACGACTGGGGAGGTCGTGAAGGGTGCAGAAAATGACTCCCCAGGAGTCGAGGACAATAATGAGGAAAGGGTCTCTACCACGGAAGCAAAAGAAGGCTCGCCGCACTCAACTATGGTGGGGGACGCTCGGGGCTAGCCGTAGAAATGAGATCTATCGAAATGGGCACAGTGGTGGTGGTGGTGTGGGTGGACTCAGCTGAAGTGCTCCCGACACTAACAGAAATGGGGACAGAGGTGTCGGGAGGTGCATACGAAGCAAGTGCAGGCTGAGGGATCACGGGGTCCTGGGGTGGAATAATGGGCTCCTGCTGAGCACCCTTAGGCTTTAGCACGTATGCGACGGGGATAAGGAGATCCATCGCTGGAATCCACTCTCCGCCCGTGGGTCCTATATGTGTTCGACTAGGGCTCGGGAGAACCATGTAATCCGCAGCGAAAGGACCGTGGAGCCACACCCAGTGCTGACGACTATGAGGACGCAACATCCTCATCCGGGCCATAACGTCAATTGAAAGTGAAGTGGGGCCCGATGGTCGAAGCAAGTCAGCAGGTAGGTCAACGCCGGTCATAAGGGCCAGAGGGTAATCGGATCGCCGCATCAAATAGGCATCCGAGCGCCGACAGAAATAACTATGCGGTCGATGTACCAACTGACAATATCAATCTCGACGGCGGGGACTGATTCGGGTTGAATATTGCATATTTAACCCCCTATTTAGCCCTATTTTGTGCTCATATGGGGCTAAATTGATCTCTAATACATTCGTATTTTGTACACCATTGTTTATTAGAGAAATCACCTTATTTGAGCACAAAACAATAATTAACTGAGTATTTCTGCGCTTTTTATATTTTTCATAGCATGGTCTTGATCTCACGATTCCAACGACTATTTATTTGTATTTTTCTGAGATCTGTGCTAATTACTGTTAATTTTTGAATGCAGAATACCGATTAAACGAAGAAAGACGGAAGAAATACTTCAAAATACGGCTGAATCCGTACGCGCACTAATCTTGATGTCCACGTGGCTAAATCGTGATCGCTCGCTCTTCATCCAGCGGCTAATAACAGCCGGGCGACGCGGCCAATCCTCCACCGTTGATCGATCATCCAACGGCGCAAACGAAGCTGAATCGAATTCAAAATCAAGGGCGACATGGCGACATTACGATCCTTCGATCGAGATCGAGCGGCGGAGAACAACCTAGACGAAGCGCTCAGCGGAGATGCGACGTGGCTTATTACGGGAGTTCGATCGTGATCGAACGGTTGAGAGCAGCCCCGACGAACGAAAGCAGCGGAGCGAATCTTAAAGCAGAACGAGCAGGTGAGATCTAACGAGGCTTAGATCGGAAGGTCAGTATTCACCCTGACCCGAATTCGGATGCGAACGAAGAAGCGCACGACATTTAAAGGACACGTGTCGCACTGATGTTCGATCCCGCATGGATCGAACGGTCAGCATTTGCAGCGGCTGATTGTTTAGGGTTTTGGTGATTTGGGTGCGTTTTTTCGATCCGTTAAGCCAATAAAACCCACAATGTTCTTATATAAGTATTCTTAGGGGGTTTTGGCCGTATTCTGGGCGTATTTGGGTGATTTTGGAGCCGATTTTTGCAGAATTTCAAGGAGAAGACAGAGGGCAACCTGAGGCAAAATTCCAGAGGCTTTGAGGAAGAAGAAGAGGGGGTTTCTTTGTCTATTTTCTAGCGTATTTGGTGATATCCTTGAACTCTTTAGCGTATTTTGAACTCTATTTGATTGTATTGATTAGAACCATGCTTTATATGATGAAATTGGTGTTTATTTTCAGTATGAGTAGCTAAATTTTCATTGTGCATGGTATGGTGTAGTTAGGGGATATGATGCGTATTTATTTGGTTGAATCATTGTGCTAAATCGTTAACGTTGATAAAGTTGTATTCTTTGATTTAAAATCATCTTTTCATCTTCCAAAAGAACGTGGTTAAGTTGATGATCACCCCACACGGGTGAGTTTTGATCTCTCCAAAAAGGAGTTTCATATCTATATTTACAAGATTATAACTTTAGCAACGATCGTATTCGATATTTCGCTTTAATCCCCACAAGGGCATCCTCCGATGAATTGCTCTCAAAAAGAGAATTCATTGAGTTATATTTAATTAACCAAGTTAATACGAATCATGGATCCTAATGAACCCATACCATGTGCATACTTTTCATAGATATTTTTATAAACGAAAGTTTCTTTTGCTAGTATTGTTCACGAATTCACACCCATGATCAAACTCAATCCACACCACCATCATCTAAAGTGGTTAGTTTCTCTACGTTGACTTTCTATTTGATTTAAGCTTTGTGGTTGCAACAGATTTTCTCCCGAGAATTCGACATCTGGACTCCCAGATTATATTACATGTATGGACTCTTGCGCTTGAGAGAAGCACTATTTTGGGCCTACCAGGGACCAGGACGTCACTACCCCAATCGAGTTTCAAAAGCATTACCTTCTTCTAAGCAAGCGGCAATCAAATTAAGATTTTCAATGGAATTTTGAATCTGCCGACTCCGAGCAAGGAAATTCTCCTGGAATTGATGGGATGTGGCCTCCTGTGTCTGAATAATCAGGTAAGCTTCCTCTTTCAAGGATTGCAAAGGTACGTCTACGCTTTGCTCTTCTTGGTCGAGGCACGAAGGCTCCGTTGAATCGCTCTCTGAAGTCTCTTCCACGGTTTCTTCGTTTTCTTGCAGAGACTCCATGTATTCCCACGCCACTGTCGGCGTCATGCCTCCCAATAATTCCTGCAGCTGCGGTTGTAGTCCATCTAGGAAGAACGCCATAAGCTCTTCATTTGTGTACCCGTGCTGCGGATAGCTCGATATGATATTTGTGAACCTCCTCCAGGCCTGAAAGAAAGTTTCACAGTCAGTTTGATTAAAATTGACAATTTTGAGCTTCTCCATTCTATGTTTGTGTGCATTAGCATATCGTGCATCATAAAGATTGTTCGTGCAATAGAAGTTCATATATTCCATTTTGAAATAAAATAAAATAAAATAATAAAAAAAAGTTTATGTACAGTAAAGTGGAAAGATCTCACCGAAGGTCTTCTAAATGAAATAAACCGTAGTTACAAACCATTCCTCCCCGGCAACGGCGCCAAAAACTTGGTGGGCTCCGAAAAGGTGCTCTCTCTCAAGTGCAAGAGTCCGTAAAAGTAAAAAAATCTGGGAGTCCAGATGTCGAATCCACGGGAAGAAATCTGTTGCAACCACAATTCAAATCAAATAGAAAGCCTACGAAAAAGAAACTAACCACTCCAACGATGATGGCGATGATGGTGATGTGAACACGTGAAAAATGCGAACAAAGAAATTCGTGTACGAAAATACCTATAAAAAGTATGCACATGGTATGGGTTCGTTAGGATCAACGATTCGTATTAATTTGGTTGATGAATATATCACAGTGAATTCTCTTTTTGAGAGCAATTCACCGGGAAAAATATCCAATATAACTCAATGAATTCTCCTTTTGGGAGCAATTCATCGGAAGATGCCCTTTTGGGGGTTCAAACACAATATTCAATGAGATCGTCGCTAAAGTTATAATACGATATGAAACTCTCTTTTGGAGAGATCAAAACTACGGTATGAAACTCCCTTTTGGGGAGATCAAAACTCACCCTTTTGGGGCGATCATCAACTAAATCAATTCTTTTGGAATCTAAAAAAGTCGATTTACGAACAAAGATTACAATTTTAGCGACGTTTAACGATTTAGCACATGGAATACAACCAAATAAACACAAATTATATCCCCTAACTACTCCATACCAAGCACAATTAAGTTTTAGCTACTCATAATATTAGAATAAACAAGTTCCATAGCCAAATACATCAAGAATATAGCAAAATACGGTAGAAAAAGCACTAAATAAGGAGTTTAAGTTAAGAATTCATCACCAAATATCCTTGAAAAGACATCAAAACTCTCTGGAAAGAAGAAAATAGGCTCTGGAATTTTACAGAATTTTTCAGGGGGAGAATACGGCTCCTAGAGCCTCCAATACGCTCAAAATACGCCCCAATCTGCTTGTATACGCTCAAAAAACCCTAAAATACCTTATATAGAGGCATTACGGGTTTGGGAAGCTTATTGGGTTGAGAATTCGCATCCGCTTCGCCCCAAACCCGATCCGCACATCGCTTTGAATCTAGGCCGCACGATCCCAGCGGGATCGCATATCCGCACGACACGTGTGCGTCAAAAAGCGTGCATTCGCATCCGTTTGCTTCGATCCGAACCCGATACGGAGTTCATATCCACAGTTTGATCACCATCGCACGGCTGAGATTCAGCCGCTACGTCGCTCGTTCGCCGCTCGCTTGTGACCGTTGGATGTTGATCGTGTGGATCTGAGGCGGCCACGTCGCTCTAAGCTGCTGCGCTCGTCGAATCGCCCGCGGATTGAAGATCATCCGTTCGATCGTGATCGGGTGGCTGAAATATCGCCACGTCGCTGCCTCCAAATTCGAATGCGGGATTGACGATGACCATTGGATGAGGATCTCGCGGATGAGAAAGAGCCGCGTCGTCCGTATATGCTTGTTGAAGCGGCGCCGTTGGATTCGAGCGGGAAAAGTGGAGATGCTACCACGTGTCCGCCAAGATTCGTGCGGCGGCCGTATTTTCGTATTTTCGTGCGTATTTCTCCATTTAAATGGTATTCTGCATTCAAAAATTCATAGTAATTAGCACAGATCTCAGAAAAATACAAATAAATAGTCGTTGGAATCGTGAGATCGAGACGGTGCTAGGAAAAATATAAAAAGTGCAGAATTATGTCGTTAAATGCTGTTTTGTGCTCAAATAGTGTGTTTTCTCTAATAAATAAATGTGTAGAAAATACGTATGAATTAGAGAACAATATAGCATCTCATGAGCATAAAATAGGGCTAAATGGGGGGTTAAATATGTAATATTGAACCCGAATCAGCATACGATCACGTGCTTTGAGAAGTCTCGAGATGTCGCTTTGGATGTTCATATGAATTTGGCGACGATCTCCATAACTGCGCTCACAAAGTGTTAGTTCACGATATATTTATGTTTGTTCATCATCCAAAACCAAATCCGGGGAGTCCAATATCCAACATTCTCCCCCTTTTTGGTGATGACAAACCAACATAAATAATAATCAAAAATAATAATTCAAATGAAATTTACTTACTCCCCCTGCATGGATGACACGTTAATTCCAAATTAAACAATAGTAATACACATCAAGCAGACGAGTGAAGTATATAAAAGAGAATCGATTATCGAAATATCGAATACCAAAAGTTGGTTATTGAAATATCGGATTTGAAAATCCATTTATATATCTTAATTCCCCCTGAATCTAACATTTCAAATTAGATTCTTGGAATAATGCTTTAAATTATCATTTAGCACATCGTTATTATTATATCTCTCCCCCTTTGGCATTAGCAAAAAGAGCAGGAGGCGATCAACGACAACTACAATGGCTTCAAATAAAAGCACGGGAGTCGTAGAATACGACCATGGCTCAAGTGACACCAAAGAAAAATACGGAAGAAATCAAGGCGTGTCAATGAGACCAAAGTCGAAAATCGGTAAATAAAATCATCAAAACTCAAATCAATTTTACGGATTGAGTTATGGAATATACTCTCCAATATCAACATTCTTGGTTAATTTAGTGCATGGAAAACAATTCTATGTTTCCATAGAAGAAATTTCTATTAAACCAAGTTAATATCGTCGAGCGACGAAATCAAACATCAGAGACATAAAAGAAATTATAAATTGTGCACAATAGAATGAAATGTCAACTACGATGTATATATATATATATATATATATATATATATAATATGAACCAGAGTACATCAAAAGTATACATCACTGACATACAAAACATTGATCCAATGATCGGGGCACACAAAAACTACATCAAAATAGCACACACGACATCAGAATGTCACAAAACATACAACATCATCAGAATACATCATCATACATCCAAAAGTATCAAAATACATCAAAATGATCCAGAACCCCACTCTATCCTACCCAAACTCTCTCACACTAGATGTATCATCCAAGGAGCATCGGAGAGTCCTCAAAGAAGCTCAAGAGGAAGCGGCAGGATTTGCAGCGGCAGGATTTGCAGCAGCAGCAGGCTCTGCAGGAGAAGTGGTTGTCACAGGAACATCTGAAATGTCAACAGGAGCGATGGCAGAAGTGGCAATCTCTGGAGCAGCAACAGTAGTGGCCTCGGGAGCACCAGTCGGAGTATCCACCGCAGGAGCGGTGGCAACAGGTGTGCTCTCGGGGGCACAGGCAGACGAAGCAGCAGCAGCATCACCAGAAGTGCCCTCGGGGGAACGAGTAGAAGCACGAGAAAGCTCCTCATGTCCTCCTCCTCCAACTCATCCTCGTCAGAAAAAGACGGAGGGACCTCAATATCAAGGTGACGAGCTATACGGCAGAGAATCTCCTCAGAACGAGCCTGACGAGACTCCAAACGACGCAGAGAACGAACGAGCTCGGTAAGAGTGGAAGGGGGAGCAGCAGAGGCAAAGGCAGAGGCTGACGCTGAAGGTGTCGTCCCCTGAACGTGACGGAGCGTAGCAAGAGACTTCTTGACGGCCGTCGCGTTCAGGGGAGGACCAAGTGGACGCTTATCGTCAGGAGGCAATGTGACATGGAAGTGACGGAATACCAGAGTCAACAAGCACGGGAAGGGGATATGAGCCGACTTCGTGGACTTGCGAAAACACTCGAAAGAGTCCATCTTATTGAGTATAATGCGATCCCAGTTAATCGAGCTCCCCATGAAAATAGCATAGATCAACTTCAAGAAAGGTTGGGACGGTAGAGATGAGGAGCCGTACTTGGGAAGCAAGCACGACTTCAGAATCAAATTTAGGACCCAGGCGATAGGCTTGAAGGATTTGGAGGGCACACCAATCAAGGCGGGGGGAATCTCATGGAAGATCTGAGAGAGGACGACCTGATCAAGGGATGTGATATCATCAACAGAAATGTCAGAGGGGAGGAGGCCAGACGAGGAGATACCCAAAATCTCTCCTAAGATTTCTGCTGTGAGGACTATAGGAGTCCCCAAAACAGTCGTCTCAACAGATTGGTTCCCATCGTACTGACCCCGGATCCTATTGGCATAGTAAAGTTTTACTAGGCGAGGGTAGGGGTGAGGGTTCGCCTTCAGGTCATATAGAAGGTAATCGAGTAGACCGGAGGACGAAAGAAGATCGGCGAGGCCTAGGAAGTCACTAAACTGGACGAAATGCTCCAGAAGCAGTGGGCAGTGTTCGATACGGTTGTAAGCCGCGAGACACAAAGGGTCGTCGCGACACAACGAAATATTGACACCGACAACCGGCATCGGAGCCTTTCCCTTAGGGTTATGGGTAGACGTACGTGGTCGGGAGCTAGACTCAGGATGGGTAGGAGGAGTGGGTTCCCTATGAGTCTCAGGCTCAGGAAAATACTCGGTGTCGGAATCCGAAGCACCGGGTGGAGTGGGAGCACGAAAAATCACTGGCTTGGGCTTGGGCTGAGATCGGGCACGGGGTTTCGAAGTCGCCGTCCTCTTACGCTTAAGAGGGGGCGAAGACGAAGAGGGTAAGGTGGTTTTCGAACGGCGTTTAGGAGGGGTTCGCGTAGGTTGATCGAGATCCGTAGGGGATGGGTCTACGGTCATCGGTGAAGGGCCAGAGGGAGTGATCGGAATACGTGTACGAGCCATAAGCGCGGCACGACACGTCGCAATCAAGATCGAAACGAAGAAACCCTAGCCGAAACCCTAAGCAAGAAATGAAACCCTAGCCGTTTGAATCTAACCCTAGAGAGCTAACCCTAACCCTAGGAAGCTAGGAGAGGAGAGAGGATCACCTAGGAGGAGAGGGTGACGGTCGGCGACGACGGGGATGGCCGGAAACAGGCCGGACACGACGAAGAGGGAGGATGGAAGTCGAAGGGTCGGGGGCTTTTCGAGCTTGAGAGAGTGAGAGACCGACTAAAAAGGAATTAAGTCGGATAGATGGGGTTTTAATCGATCGGAAGTCGAAAAGACGATTCAGTCCCCGTCACAACTAGTCGGTCACAGTTCAAGCACTGACCGACTAGATCACGATCTAGTCGGTCGGTCAATGAGCTTGAACCGACTAGTTGTAAACAGTAACTGAAGGCAAATTTCCTGACAAGATTTAGTCGGTTTAAGCTCATTCACTGACCGACTAGAACTGAATCTAGTCGGTCGGCCAATGAACTTGGACCGACTAAGAGAGTTCAAAAATTCAAAATCTTTGAAATTTGATTTCTCTCCTAATCACACTTGGATAAAACATCAAAATACTCTCATTAATCATTATACTGCCCCATTAAACATCGAAAATCTGAAATTTGACGATTACGCACAAATCGAGCGAAAATTCCGAAAATTCAACAAAAATCCAGAAAATTTCAATACTTCAAGCATGAGCAAATATAACGAATAGAATAGAATGCAAGAATATTGAATAAAAATGAATCCTATATCTCGGATTCACCCATAATCCCCAATTCTCGACGTAACCGCACAAAGGAGTCCTCCTTTAGGGGGTTCGTGAAAATATCGGCGATTTGCTTCTGGGTTTCAACGTACACTAATATGATGTCCTTTTTAGCAACATGATCATATAAGAAATGGTGTCGGACATCTATGTGTTTCGAACGGGAATGGTGTACCGGGTTCTTGGAAAGACATATTGCACTTTGGTTGTCCACCATGATAGGGCAAGTATCACAGTTTATACCAAAGTCTTTAAGTGTGTGTCTCATCCAAAGAACTTGAGCATACGCGGCACCGGCGGCAATGTATTCCGCCTCGGTGGTTGAAAGTGATACGGAATTTTGCTTCTTGGAAAACCAAGAGACACAGGAATTTCCTATAAAATGGCAAGTGTCACTAGTACTTTTCCTGTCGGATTTGCATCCCGCATAATCGGCATCACTATATGAGATTAACTCATACGTGCTAGATTTTGGATAAAGTAATCCAAAATCAAGTGTATAACTTAGATAACGGAAAATACGTTTTACCGCTACTAAGTGAGACTCCTTAGGTTGAGACTGATAACGAGCACATACGCATACGGTAAACATAATATCGGGCCTACTTGCGGTAAGATAAAGTAAACTACCTATCATACCTCGATATATACGAATGTCTACATCCTTACCGCCCGTATCCTTATCAAGATGCGTAGTCGTGCTCATTGGAGTCTTCTTTCCGGAGGCATTCTCCATTCCAAATCGCTTTAGCAACTCCACCGTATACTTCGTTTGGTGGATGAAGATTGCATCGTCCATTTGGTGAATTTGGAGACCTAAGAAATATTTGAGCTCACCCATGTGGCTCATCTCAAATTGTTCCTTCATCACATTAGAAAACTCTTCGCAAAGAGCAAAGTTAGTAGCACCGAAAATGATATCATCAACATATATTTGAACTATAATTATATCATTATTCGAATGCTTAACAAAAAGTGTAGAATCGGCTTCTCCCATTTTAAAATTCAAATCCAAAAGAAAATTCTTTAGGCGATCATACCAAGCTCGAGGAGCTTGTCTCAAACCGTAAAGCGCTTTCTTTAGTTTAAAAACATGATTTGGAAATTTTTCATTAATAAAGCCCGGAGGTTGAGAAACATAAACTTCCTCAACGACATCTCCGTTTAAAAATGCACTTTTTACATCCATTTGAAATAATTTAAAATCCTTATGGCATGCAAAAGATAATAGTAATCTAATTGATTCTAATCTAGCTACCGGAGCGAAGGATTCTTCGAAATCAATACCTTCCTCTTGACGGTAGCATTGAGCAACTAACCGAGCTTTGTTCCGGACGACGACTTGGTTTTCGTCGGTTTTGTTCTTGAAGATTCACTTTGTCCCTATGACGGTGTGGTTCTTCGATGGAAATGGAACAAGCTCCCAAACTTCATTCCTCTCGAATTGAATGAGTTCCTCCTCCATGGCTAAGATCCAAGCGCTATCTTCGCATGCTTCATTAACATTCTTTGGCTCTATCGAGGAGGCAAAGGCACAATGAGCGAAGTAGTTCACTTGCGATCTCGTCTTGACACTATCATGGATATTGCCAATGAATTGCTCATGAGGATGGTCACGAACGGTATGAAGCCATTTGGGAATACCTTGATCACTAGGAACATTCTCAACAACTTCATTAGACGGGTTAGTCTCAATAGAATCAATAGAATCATTAGAGTTAGAATTACCAATTGAATCACATAAGACATCCATAGAGTCATCATCATTAGTAATTCTAGTTGGAACAAATCCTTCATTAAATGACACATGAAGCGATTCCTCGATCATTAAGGTTCGTTTGTTGAATATCCGGTAGGCTTTGCTACGCGAAGAATATCCAACAAAAATCCCCTCATCGGATCTTGGATCGAATTTGTCCAAACTACCATACGTGTTCTTGATAAAACATTTTGAACCAAAAACACGAAAATGTTTAACTTGAGGCAATTTACCAAACAACAATTCATAACAAGTTTGTTTAGTGCCGGGCATCAAAAGTATTCTATTAAACACATAGCAAGCGGTATGTACCGCTTCCGCCCAAAATTGATGGCCAAGTTGGCTATCATCAAGCATAGTGCGAGCACACTCCACCAGCGTCCTATTCTTTCTCTCAACAACACCATTTTGAGGAGGTGCGCGAGGGAATGAAAAGGTGTGTGTAATACCAACTTCATCACAAAATGTCTCAAAAGACTCATTCTCAAATTCACCTCCATGATCACTACGAATAGTGACAATGGTGGTTCCTAAGAGATTTTGTACTTTCTTAACAAAAATTGTGAAGTTTTCAAAAGCTTCATTTTTATTACACAATGAAAATACCCAAGTAAACCTAGAAAAGTCATCAACGATGACAAGTCCATATCTAGCATTACCTAATGAAGCAACTCTAGTTGGCCCAAATAAATCTAGATGTAATAGCTCTAGAGGCCGCTTAGAAGAAATGCTTTTCTTAGGTTTAAATGAAGATTTTGGAAGCTTGCCTCATTGACACGAGTCACAAAAGCTTTTCTTTTGAAAGACAAGCTTAGGGAAGCCTCTAATAGAATTTAACTTGGAAAGCTTAAAAAGTGTTCCAAAGTTCACATGACCAAAACGTCGATGCCATAAGTGTTGTTCACTTGTGTTGGCAATAAGACATTGTTCATGTGATCTTGGAAGAGCTAGGATATATATATCCTTATGGCGTGTGCCGGAAAACAATAATTCAGTATTATCTTTTCTTAAAATATGGCACATTCCTTTCGCAAAGTTAACTTTGTAACCTTTGTCACAAAGTTGACTTATTGAAATGAGATTGTGGTTTAATCCTTTAACAAGGTAAACATCACATATAATGGGTTTAGAAGGATTACCCACTTTACCAACACCTATGATGGTTCCGCTCTCGTTGCCTCCAAATACGACGCGGTTTCCATTTGCAATGGGAACCACTCCGGAGAGCAATTGAGCGTCACCCGTCATGTGTTTTGAACACCCGCTATCGAGTATCCAATTCCCCTTGGAGCTAAATTTAAATTTGTTGCTCCTTTTCTTTTTCTTTTCCTTGAGTACCTAAAGATAGAAAATTTCATATCATGGTACCCAAGGTCATTGGGTCCAAAAGATTAGACCTTTGAAGCCAAGTCCAATTGGACTTAGACTTTCCCACATAATTTCTACTATGCACAACATCCGAAAAATAAGCATTCATGTAAACTTGTTTTTCATCCATGCTTGTGTCCTTTGGGCTCCAAATTGTGAATATTTTGGGAGCCCTCATCCTATTGGGTGCATGCATGTGTTGTTGGTTTCTACGTGATGCATGTCGTGGATAGGCATAAGGAACATGATGGAATGGTGCATGTTGATAGTTATTCATACGATGATGTGGGTGAACATATGCATGTGGAGGAACACGTGCGTGAGGGTGTCTCACATGGTGTGCACGTGCCCGTGAACGTGTAGCATAGAAATCATCATATGTGTGAGCCGGTGGAGTAGGACGTTGTTCCTACGTGGCATAGTATTGGTGTACATATAAGCATGCCCCTTCTTTGGAGGTCCACCCAAAGTGGGTTTCTTTCCGAAAGAGGGTGTGGACGAGGTGGAAGCACCATTGGTAGATGAACTACCAATAGAGTGTTTGCTAGCACTCGTTGAGTCACCGGAAGTTGGCCTAACAAAAGTAGTGGCCGATTTGGATGAACTTCCCATCGTATACCCCAAACCAATGTGGTGATTGGCCGGAAGTAAGTCACTTAGGATTTTATCCAAATGGTCCTTACCCTTATTGAATTTATTAATTCGGCCTAATGTGTTCTCATATTTCTCGGTGAGAGAACGCATAGAAGCATCCAAAATGGATACTTACGATGTGAGCACATAAACACGAGATTTAAGATTCTCGTTCTCAATACTCAAAATCGAGTTTTGAGAAGTCAAATCCGCTATCTTGTGTTCCTCCGGATCTTCAATGCTAACATGTTCAAGTTGAGTCTTGAGATTAACAATCTCGTTCTTCAACCCTTCAACAACGGTGTCGTTGTTGGTGATGATAGTTTTAGGCGAGGTTTGAATGCTAGCTAAGTCATCTTTTACTTTAGTATACCTATTTACTAATTTAGTATACTTAGACCACAATTGAGAATTAGCATTCCTAAGGTTATCCATAGTTACCTCATCGCCTTCGTTGTCGCTATCATCGGAAGAGGAAGATCCTTGATCATGCTCCTCTCTTGCCATAAAGCACATGTGTGCTTGCTCCACTTGCTCATTGTCTGACTCTCTGCTTGAGGAATCCTCGGAGTCAGTGAATGTTGCCCCGACAAGCCCCTTTTTGTTCCCTTTCTTGTACTTCTTGGACTTGTCGTACTTTGGCGCCTTCCACTTCTCCTTTTGCTTGTTTAGAGGACACTCTGCTTTCATGTGTCCTGGCTTGTTGCATTTAAAGCACAAAGAAGAAGAGGAGTTAGATGAATTGAACTTCGATTTGTTTTTGAAGTTACCTTTCTGGAAGAACCGGTTGAACTTCTTGGCCATGAGTGCCATGGACTCCAAGTCCAACTCGTTTTCCGAGTTCTCATCATTGGTTGATGTGGAAGTAGATGGAGCGGCCTTGAAAGCAATAGCTTTCTTCTTTGGCTCTTCTTGTTGTAGGTAAGACTTCATCTTTTCCTGCAACTTCAACTTGCTATCATTGCGTACCTCATAAGACATCAAGGTACCCATTAGTTGAACAACGGTATATTTGTTCATATCGTTACCTTCCTCGATGGCGAAGGTGCGCTTTTCCCAACTAGAAGGAAGTCCTTCTATAAGCTTCGAACATTTCTCCTTTTGGGTGTAGGATTTGCCGAGAGCCTCTAAATCGTTTATGATGTCGACGAAGCGAGCATAATACTCCTTCATCTTCTCACCCTGTAGCATATGAAACATCTCGTAATCTTTATTAACTACAACGAGTTTAGAGTCTCTTACCCTACTCATCCCTTCATGTAATATGAGGAGGGAGTTCCATATTTGATATGCACTCTTACATGTGCATATCTTGTTGAAATCCTCGGGCTCCAAAGCATATTGCAAGGCGTTCATTGCCTTGGCATTGCTTACCTCCGCGGTGACCTCCGCGGGAGTCCATTTCTCGAAATCTTCTTCGGTTGGCTCGACATATTCCTTCATCGTGGTCCTCCATAGTGAAGCACTCCGGAGGAAGGTTTCCATCCGGCATTTCCAGTACCCGTAGTTGGTACCGTTGAAGAATGGAGGCCTCGTTGAGGAATGTCCTTCCATTACCGAAGACACTCCTTCACGGTTCTTGAATGTGCTATAGTCAGAAGGTGGACGAACGGTCTTGTTGTCGTTGGCAGACATAGCTATAGACTTGGCTCCGATACCAAATGTAATGCCCTGCTAAGCTACTGCACAAGTACTAGAGGGGGGGGGGGGAATAGTACTTTAAAATAATTAAGAGGCTAATTCCTAATTACTTGCAAACTCTACCAAACAATGCGGAAAAGTAAATGTTAGACAACAAAGAAACAATCGCAAACACCGATATTACTGGGTTCGGATCCACCCAAGTCTCTCCGACTTGTTCCCGGTGATCCTACGTCCCAACCACCCGGATCCCCTCCGGATACTTGAGTTAGAAACCCTAACTCAAGATTTCCACTATGAAATACTTGTGAAAAACCTTCACAAGTCAAATCATACACAAAGTAATTTGTGACTCCCACAACCCGGGATCACAACCACACTCTCACAACCGAGAGTGAAACTTACAATATGAAAGTAAATGAAATAGAAACTTCTTACCGACAAAATACATATGCCTTGAGTAATGCTTACGAATTAGGGCAAGGATGATTTTGAGGAAGAAGAAGTGGCACCAAACCCTAGCTCCAAGATGTGGATCAGCGATGGAGAGCTATGGGGATGTTGGTGACCTAGAATCAAGCACTTGGCTTGGAAGGCTTCACACTCAATGAATCTCTCTTTGGAAGTAAGAGTGAGGAGAGATTATTGAATGGAATGAAAGAGCTTTGAATGAGCTTGGAATGATTTCTCTTGATCTCTAAACTTGCAATAATATTAGCCTTGACTGCAATGAATGCAGCCCATCAAGTATTTATAGGATAGAGGAGAGAGAGAAAGAAATTCGAGTCATTAAATGCTCCAACGGCTCTTTTCTGAACTCAACTAGTCGGTCAAAGAACAACCACCGACCGACTAGTTCATCAACTAGTCGGTCGGTCATTTAACGTAGACCGACTAATGGAAGAACAGCTAAAAGGTTGAAGCACAAACAAAAGGAACTAGTCGGTCCAAGAAGAGTAGCAGACCGACTAGTTTCACAACTAGTCGGTCGATTACTTAACTGAGACCGACTAAGAGATAAAACTGAAGTCTGAGCACAAATTGATTTAGTCGGTCCAAGAACAAATGTTGACCGACTAATTCACCAACTAGTCGGTCTCCAAATGAGAATAGACCGACTAACGATAAACAGTAAGTTAGGTGAAAATTGGCATGTACAGTAAAGCTAAACTAGTCAGTCCAAGAAGGAAAGTTGACCGACTAGTTCATCAACTAGTCAGTCGATCAATGAACACAGACCGACTAATGATAAACAGTAGCTCAGGCTCAAATGTGCATGAACAGGGAAAGCTCAACTAGTCGGTCACAGAAGCATCACTGACCGACTAGTTCACAAACTAGTCGGTCGGTGAGTCAACTTAGACCGACTAACTGTAAACAGTAAAGAGCATAGAATTGACTGACAAAAACTAGTCGGTCCAAGAAGCTTTGCCGACCGACTAGATCACCATCTAGTCGGTCACTTCTTCTTCTTGAACCAACTAACATGCACAAGAAGTCGCGAATCGAAGCGCGAAGCTTCGGGAAAGTTTGTATGGACTTCTTCTAAGATCCTAGAGCTAAGATATGAGCGTTATGAAGATTTAAACCGTAAGACCTACTCAAGGCTTAACATTCTACGAAAGAAGCTTAAAGACTATAAATAAAACTAGACGATACCGTCTTCAATAGCTTCAATCGAATCTTCATGACTTCTAAAATGGTCCATAAGCTTCAACGAAGCTTTAGGCATACGATCATGTGCTTTGAGAAGTCTCGAGATGTTGCTTTGGATGTTCATATGAATTTGGCGACGATCTCCATAACTGCGCTCACAAAGTGTTAGTTCACGATATATTTATGTTTGTTCATCATCCAAAACCAAATCCGAGGAGTCCAATATCCAACAGGTTTGAGTAAAAATTTCATTGAATAGAAGGAACCCACATCATATGTACCTGCAGCACCTTTCCCTCATTGGCTACTTCAGAAAAACAAAGATAAGTATCAATCTAAAATTCGTGAAATTTTTCAGAAGTGCCAGATAATATTCCACTGCTTCATGCTATAAATCTAATACCTACTTATGCTAAATTTTTGAAGGACCTGTGCACCATTAAAAGAAAATTGAATGTGAAAAAGAAAGCATTTTTAACTGAACAGGTTAGCTCTATTGTGCAACAAAATGCCCCACCTAAATTTAGAGATCCTGGATCACCCACCATTACTTATACTATTGGCACTAAAAAGATTGGAAATGCTTTATTGGATTTGGGGTCTAGTGTTAATATCTTGCCATATCCTATCTTTGTGCAACTTGGATTAGGACAGCTAAAACCTACATCTGTTATATTGCAATTAGCTGATAGATCTATTAAAGTTCCAAAGGGATGCATTGAGGATGTCCTCGTTCAAGTGGACAAATTTTACTACCCTGCAGACTTTATAGTTCTAGACATCCAAGGACCCCAAACTGCCAATTCCACTCCCATCATCCTAGGTAGACCATTCCTAGCAACATGCAATGCTTTAATAAATTGTAGGGATGATCAACTTAAAATCACTTTTGGTAACATGACTTTGGATTTGAATATATTTAATACTTGCAAGTTGCCAAATGTGGATGATGAGGTTGAAAAAGTACACATGATTGATTCATTGGTGGATGATTATATTTGCTCTGAATTTTATGGTGATGCTTCTATTGTTGAAACTATTGTGGATGATACTGATGACATCTCTCTTATGCAGGAAAATGCGAAGGAGCTTAACACAATATGGGAGCCTAGGTTCAAGTCTTTGCCACCAAATGCACCAACTCAAATTTCATCAGAGGTGGAAGATCCAAAGCATGAATTGAAGACACTACCTGAATATCTCAAGTATGCCTTTCTTGGAAATTAAAACAGCTTCCATGTGGTAATATCTTGTCACGCCCCGCTTCCCAAAAGATTTGGGGAGCGAGACATGGCCAGCCCGCATGGACTCGAGCCGTTGAGGCTCGGGGTCCAATAAGCGTCTAGGCAAGTTATGATGCAGAGGAGAAGGTCCGACCGAATGGTTTAGCATGAAACAATAGTCAAACAGTAAAATAAGATACTATTCAAAGCGGAAGGTAACCAACAAAGAGTTTAACATAGAAACTAACTGCACGTACCAGGGGCAACTAAAGAGTGAAGAGTCTGCTAGGATCCTCAGGTGATGCCAGCTTAGTCAAGTCTGTGACATGTGCAAAACACATGTCAGCAACGAACTAATGAGACCATAATTAAAACAGTTATACAATTCTAGCAATTCTATATGGAATTTAAATGACAACCTACACAGGAGTTCTAGAAAACAGGAAATATGTAAGGGTTGTTCTATCGATCCGCTAGGGCTGTCCATCTAGTCAGATCGTCTAAGAGTTGTTCATGAAGTTCTATCAATCTGCCAGGGGTGTCCATCTGGTTAGATTGTCCAAGACTAGAAAAAGGTCAAACGACCGGAATGCATCCCTGCGAAGCAGGTAGGAGTGCACCAACTGCGATACAAAGATAAAGCCTAAGGACTCAAGCTGCGTAGGCGGAGGGGAGCTACCCCCCAGGCCCAGCTAGACTCTTTTGTCCTACCCCACCCGCGAGTCGTTTGTGTTATGGACACGAGCCAACAAACGCTCCATCTAGACACGAGACAAGACAAGGATCACGAATGATACGACGTATCATACCGGAGCGCACCAGTCACGGGTGAGCCAAAGCTGGGGAGCACCAGTTCTCAATGGTCACCCCCGTCGTCGATCCGAAACAAATCATTAATCATGAATGATACTACGTATCATACCGGAGCGCACCAGTCACGGGTGAGCCAAAGCTGGGGAGCACCAGTTCTCAATGGTCACCCCCGTCATCGATTAACTATCCGTAAGCGAGCCGTCTCTGGGCTAGCCAGCAGACGCTCCACAAGAGTAGTGCCAACCTCCGTATAGGAGAGGCCCACGCCTGTGATCTTCTACAAAGATCTACACAATTATAATGTCCGGCTTATTAATTAGCATGTGAGGTTTAAGTTGCATTTTAAAAGTGGGTTCGAGCAGAAAATAGCCTGCGATCATTTTCAAGTATTTTGCAGAAATAAATCTAGCAGTTCTAACATCAATTCTAGAAAAGTATAAAAGCAGTAACTAAAGTCTCATTCCTTGCCTGAAAGATTCCGGCAAGGATGTAGTCCAGCAGGGTCTGGGTCAACCAACGGATCTACGAAACCTCAACACGGCGTAAAAGCTACACTGGCGTCGGGTAGCGACGCCAGGGGTTGGATTCCTGCAGTGTGCACGGCACGGAACGGCGAATACTCTAAGGTAAAATACGTGCACGAATAAGTTCGATTCATCGGACTAAAATTTTTTTTAGACAACCATACAACGTCTAATGATCCAATTTTACTTAAATTCGCTATCCTAAGGTGGGTGACATATCATTCATAACGTTAGAGACCCGCTAATAGTGCTAAAGATGCTAGTACAAGGATATACCACATGTAACACCAGGTTAAACACCCACCGATATCATTAATAACTTAAACCAATACTTAAAATATAAGTCCTGCCATAATTTCTAACTTAAATGTAACATTAAAAGACTGACTGATCTTGAGCATGGTTTACACAAATACACACAGCTTACTAAAACCCAATACAAGTAACCATATATCTATACAAGTCTAATTCCTAATATATATTTCTATAGCCTCTACCCTAACAATTAATGTGATGCATAGTTAACTGTCATTGTTCATAACATAACCACCAATTAATATAACAATTATAATAACTATAACCCTAACTAATGAAGACTAATCTAATCAAATAAACAAACTAACCTTAATGCTTCTTCTTCATATGCTGCAGGTGAAGGCGAAATAGAGCGTCGTTGCGTGCGGACAGCAACGAGGGGATGGTCGAGCGGCGTGAGAGGAGGCCGTCAAACTGTCCGGGGCTGTCGAGCATCGCTGCCGCACAAAAGGGAGGTCGTAGCTGCCGCGACCGTGCGTCGGGGGTTCAGCAGCGTCGCGGACAGCTCTCGGGCAGCGCTGCACAGCTCGTGGGGAGGGTCATAGGGCGCCTGGAGACTCTGGTGGCCTGTGGACAGCAATGACGGAGTTGCAGTGCGTCGAGGCTGTGCTGCCACCGCGATAGGCTTCGAAAATCGCTGCTGCTCGCGCTTGGGCGGAGCACAGGAGGTAACGGCGGGGATTTGCTGCCATTCGCTGGCGGAGAACAGGGCCGAGGGGGTAGGCGGTAGGGGAGCGTGGCTGAAGGTCGGAAGAACGCCGGAGAGCGCAAAGGGTCGGGGGTTGTGTGTTGGTTGCGTGGAGAACAAATAGGGTGTCGGCTGTCTTGTGGGGTGAAGGGGGAGGAGATGCTGGCAATGGGGGTGACCGGCGGCCTGGGGATCACGGCGGAGGGGAGAAGCTGCGGGCGGCGATGAGCCTAGGTCGAAGATGAAGGGTGCGGCTCTGAAGCTTGCGTGTGCGGGTGTGAAGGCGCCTGGGAGATGAAACGCGAGATGAAACATTGCCCTAGGGCTATCGGGCTCTAATAGGCTGAGAAAGCTTATAAGGGTTTGGTTATTTTAATTTCAGTATGGGAAGTGCAAGTGGGCCTTGGGTTAATCTATTGGTTGCTGTGTGTGGGGAATGTGAAGATCAGCACATGTGTATTGGTGGGCTGTGCTTAAAAGTATAGTTGTTTATAGGTTAAAACTTGTTGTTATAATATTAAGAGTCCAATACCTCACTCCCTCTCTCTCTCTCTCTCTTACCTGAGTGTGCGGCCAGAGGGAAAAATAGTGGATTAGGCTTAATTACATAGGGATTAGTATTAATAATAAATAATTAGTGGGTTATACTTATAACTTAAGGTTAAATTATAAGGGATTGGGCGAAACAGTGAAAGTGGGTCAAACGAGACTCTAAAATTGTGAAATAAATACTGGGGCAACCGCGTCGACGAGAGAAACAAAACAGAGAAGACGGATCTCAATTCCGTCGACGAGAAACGAAATTAAAAATAAAAACGTCTCCCGTCAAAAGTGGGAATCGCGACGTCTCTTCAAATAAGGTCAAATCATGGGAGAATGATCCGTGAAATGGCGTTGCGAATCAACACCGAAATTCTAATATTCTCAGAGAGGGTCACAATGGCATATCACACTATAGGGTTCGGATACAGACAAGGTCTAAAATAAATACGTGCACGAATAAGAATATGTGCACGTAAAGCGTATAAAGGGTACGGGGTCCAAAGGCGACGGTAATTCTAAGTTGGGCGCACGTCGGGGTTGGCTTGGGTTGACACGTGTTCCCAAGTCGGACACGAGTTACGGAGGCTATCTATATGTTCAAGCAAGGTTCTAGGGTCCTACTGCGTGCACAGACGACATCTGCTATGCACACAGACCAAATCACTTTACGCACAGACCTAATTGCTGTGCACACACAAAATTCAAATTGGCCCGAAAACAGGTCGTTACATCCTACCCACCTTAGAATAAAGTCCGTCCTCGGACTTTCTAACATACTAGTCGCTCTAGTAACTACCCCAATCCTATCACATATAATTCAAACAGGTATAGTCATTACAAGTGCTTATATATGCACTAGGTAGTCGACAGTTATTCTACTAATATGTATATTTTCACGCACATTACACACTTACACCTATCATAGCCAGTCGAATTCATACACATATTTCAATCGTTCATATAGTCTCATACATCCCTATATAACTATTAAATACTTATTACATGCCATGGTGCACATACTCACAACCAATTTAATAGTTCACACCAGCAAATACAAGCGTAGTACTTCACGTATGGATAACTACCTATGCACAAACACACATGGGTATACTACTCCTCAATAGTTCCTAGTATACATCCAATACCAAACACATCAACACATGTAATCACATCATATCATCATTAAATCAAGTCTACTATATCTAATATACATTCACCATTACTAGGATTTCACAAATTTATAGTCACTCAAATGCACGCAGATACTTCACCATATATTTACATCGCATACAGTCCTATAACTATATACTGGTATAGCGACCCACCTTCAGGTGCGTAACGCAACCAGGCGCAAACAATCCTATCTCTATACATACATCATTCATTGCTATATGCAACTACAAACATACCTAACAATATACTTAGAGTATACACACTCAAGCTTGAGTGAGACTCGAAACGTATATCAGAATGTTCTCTATACGTAACACGGTATCTATACTTATACCAATACCACCCCAATATATATACGTCTACCAACATAACCACATACTATAATATCAATCAATATATTTAGTCAGGTCACACTCACATAATTAAATCACTTTACATACCATAATAATAGTACAGACCTCAGCACACGTGTAATTATAATACCTTCCCTAATACATGCATTCACCATATAGTCACATACACATAGAACATATGTTCACACCATGACCTAATACCTATAATTAGTATACCAACACATCTACACATTCATAGTTAAGACATACAATAATCGTGTATACCTCGAGGTACACACACAACATCCCGTAAGGGCAAACAATATCAAACAAAATTTATAACCCTATTACCGTACGTATATCACACATATTCATATAGTAAGCACAATACCTACGTACGAGCACACGCCCACACGTACTAACATATAGACCAAATAATAAGGATGCACATTTAACCATAAGTACCATAGTATCATTATACCTAATATACACACAATTTTACCAACATATTATTTCAACCATTATTAAGCATCTCCAACTACATACACCCCCAGTAGATATTCCAACACCAACTCTTATATACACAGACATCCCTAGAGTGGTTTTAGCTTTCCACACACATATTATCTTACATAAGTATCTATACTTATTCATGTACTATATACACATAATCATTACATTCATCGCAATACACATATTCCATTATTCATCCATAAGCCCACAAATACCTAAGTGATAATACTAAGCATGCCCGACAATGATATATATATATTCACACGAGTCAGGTAATCCTCCTCATGGATCTACGGGGAAGGCAGAACAAACACAAGGCTCTAATGTGCAGACACTTCCAATTTTGACATCTAGGGTGGTTAAACAACCTCCAACTAATCAGCCCTAATTGGCTAATCCCAATCATTTTAAACACCAATAAAATTTCCAACTCAAAAGCCCGTTCACGAGAACCTGTTATAATGATCCTGGTTTTCTCCGCTTCCATTGGTTCTTGGCTCATCTGTCTCTAGGAATCTCTAAAGTGAAACTACCCACCAATTCTAGATTTTTTTTTGCGTCAGACTTACTTACGATTTCCTTTTTAATCCAAACAACCAAGGCAATCTACTAACTCTTTCCCATATTTCCCGATCATTGAGCACTCGCAAAACCAAACATGCTCACTTGACTCGATTCAGAATTTTCATTGGCACTAAAACTGCTAGTCATTGTTGGCTTTAATCCATCCACATGATTCTGGAGAAATCATCGCCTTTCACCATTTCGTAAACTGCAACTGGGATCCAGTGATCGGTACGCACTCGGTGCATATTCGAACAGTCGACTTTGAAACTCCCATGACATTCCCAAGATCCTTAATTCCTTTAAATCATTGTGCCAAAACAGATCATGTTGTCGATCTTATACAATCCATCATAAGATCAATCTCGTCATCACATTATCACTCTGAATCTCTTCTGTTCATCTCTAATGATCATATTATTTACTTCAACCACGTTGCTATCCTCGAACTAGTTTTTTTTCAAAACCCAGGTTATACTGTTGGTACTCGACTTATATAAATATGCTCATAATATCCGAGGCATAACATTTCACTTGATCGATGTAGGTCCACGCCTTTGGTCGTTAAGACAAGACTTCTAATCACCACACTTCTATCACGAGCAGTACACTAAGAGTCGATCTCATTCCCTTGATTCAATGTTCTCACTCCATGGTTCCTTGTCAAGTCGAGAATCCAACCTTATAATCATCCAATGTGTTAGAAATACATCACTTTAAAATTCATCTTATTTCCTGTATTTTCACTCAAATCCCAACTAGAGGGGGCCAGGGAACTAGTCTAAACCTAACTAACTTATGTCAGACTCGAATATTGTTGGTTGTTTGAATAGTTACTGCAACACTATTGTTTCGATAAATCATTCGATCAGACCTGCATGGGCCACCACAAAAACTGTCACGCCCCGCTTCCCAAAAGATTTGGGGAGCGAGACATGGCCAGCCCGCATGGACTCGAGCCGTTGAGGCTCGGGGTCCAATAAGCGTCTAGGCAAGTTATGATGCGGAGGAGAAGGTCCGACCGAATGGTTTAGCATGAAACAATAGTCAAACAGTAAAATAAGATACTATTCAAAGCGGAAGGTAACCAACAAAGAGTTTAACATAGAAACTAACTGCACGTACCAGGGGCAACTAAAGAGTGAAGAGTCTGCTGGGATCCTCAGGTGATGCCAGCTCAGTCAAGTCTGTGACATGTGCAAAACACATGTCAGCAACGAACTAATGAGACCATAATTAAAACAGTTATACAATTCTAGCAATTCTATATGGAATTTAAATGACAACCTACACAGGAGTTCTAGAAAACAGGAAATATGTAAGGGTTGTTCTATCGATCCGCTAGGGGTGTCCATCTAGTCAGATCGTCTAAGAGTTGTTCATGAAGTTCTATCAATCTGCCAGGGGTGTCCATCTGGTCAGATTGTCCAAGACTAGAAAAAGGTCAAACGACCGGAATGCATCCCTGCGAAGCAGGCAGGAGTGCACCAACTGCGATACAAAGATAAAGCCTAAGGACTCAAGCTGCGTAGGCGGAGGGGAGCTACCCCCCCAGGCCCAGCTAGACTCTTTTGTCCTACCCCACCCGCGAGTCGTTTGTGTTATGGACACGAGCCAACAAACGCTCCATCTAGACACGAGACAAGACAAGGATCACGAATGATACGGCGTATCATACCGGAGCGCACCAGTCACGGGTGAGCCAAAGCTGGGGAGCACCAGTTCTCAATGGTCACCCCCGTCGTCGATCCGAAACAAATCATTAATCATGAATGATACTACGTATCATACCGGAGCGCACCAGTCACGGGTGAGCCAAAGCTGGGGAGCACCAGTTCTCAATGGTCACCCCCGTCATCGATTAACTATCCGTAAGCGAGCCGTCTCTGGGCTAGCCAGCAGACGCTCCACAAGAGTAGTGCCAACCTCCGTATAGGAGAGGCCCACGCCTGTGATCTTCTACAAAGATCTACACAATTATAATGTCCGGCTTATTAATTAGCATGTGAGGTTTAAGTTGCATTTTAAAAGTGGGTTCGAGCAGAAAATAGCCTGCGATCATTTTCAAGTATTTTGCAGAAATAAATCTAGCAGTTCTAACATCAATTCTAGAAAAGTATAAAAGCAGTAACTAAAGTCTCATTCCTTGCCTGAAAGATTCCGGCAAGGATGTAGTCCAGCAGGGTCTGGGTCAACCAACGGATCTACGAAACCTCAACACGGCGTAAAAGCTACACTGGCGTCGGGTAGCGACGCCAGGGGTTGGATTCCTGCAGTGTGCACGGTACGGAACGGCGAATACTCTGAGGTAAAATACGTGCACGAATAAGTTCGATTCATCGGACTAAAATTTTTTTTAGACAACCATACAACGTCTAATGATCCAATTTTACTTAAATTCGCTATCCTAAGGTGGGTGACATATCATTCATAATGTTAGAGACCCGCTAATAGTGCTAAAGATGCTAGTACAAGGATATACCACATGTAACACCAGGTTAAACACCCACCGATATCATTAATAACTTAAACCAATACTTAAAATATAAGTCCTGCCATAATTTCTAACTTAAATGTAACATTAAAAGACTGACTGATCTTGAGCATGGTTTACACAAATACACACAGCTTACTAAAACCCAATACAAGTAACCATATATCTATACAAGTCTAATTCCTAATATATATTTCTATAGCCTCTACCCTAACAATTAATGTGATGCATAGTTAACTGTCATTGTTCATAACATAACCACCAATTAATATAACAATTATAATAACTATAACCCTAACTAATGAAGACTAATCTAATCAAATAAACAAACTAACCTTAATGCTTCTTCTTCATATGTTAAAGGTGAAGGCGAAATAGAGCGTCGTTGCATGCGGACAGCAATGAGGGGATGGTCGAGCGGCGTGAGAGGAGGCCGTCAAACTGTCCGGGGCTGTCGAGCATCGCTACCGCACAAAAGGGAGGTCGTAGCTGCCGCGACCGTGCGTCGGGGGTTCAGCAGCGTCGCGGACAGCTCTCGGGCAGCGCTGCACAGCTCGTGGGGAGGGTCATAGGGCGCCTGGAGACTCTGGTGGCCTGTGGACAGCAATGACGGAGTTGCAGTGCGTCGAGGCTGTGCTGCCACCGCGATAGGCTTCGGAAATCGCTGCTGCTCGCGCTTGGGCGGAGCACAGGAGGTAACGGCGGGGATTTGCTGCCATTCGCTGGCGGAGAACAGGGCCGAGGGGGTAGGCGGTAGGGGAGCGTGGCTGAAGGTCGGAAGAACGCCGGAGAGCGCAAAGGGTCGGGGGTTGTGTGTTGGTTGCGTGGAGAACAAATAGGGCGTCGGCTGTCTTGTGGGGTGAAGGGGGAGGAGATGCTGGCAATGGGGGTGACCGGCGGCCTGGGGATCACGGCGGAGGGGAGAAGCTGCGGGCGGCGATGAGCCTAGGTCGAAGATGAAGGGTGCGGCTCTGAAGCTTGCGTGTGCGGGTGTGACGGCGCCTGGGAGATGAAACACGAGATGAAACATTGCCCTAGGGCTATCGGGCTCTAATAGGCTGAGAAAGCTTATAAGGGTTTGGTTATTTTAATTTCAGTATGGGAAGTGCAAGTGGGCCTTGGGTTAATCTATTGGTTGCTGTGTGTGGGGAATGTGAAGATCAGCACATGTGTATTGGTGGGCTGGGCTTAAAAGTATAGTTGTTTATAGGTTAAAACTTGTTGTTATAATATTAAGAGTCCAATACCTCACTCCCTCTCTCTCTCTCTCTTACCTGAGTGTGCGGCCAGAGGGAAAAATAGTGGATTAGGCTTAATTACATAGGGATTAGTATTAATAATAAATAATTAGTGGGTTATACTTATAACTTAAGGTTAAATTATAAGGGATTGGGCGAAACAGTGAAAGTGGGTCAAACGAGACTCTAAAATTGTGAAATAAATACTTGGGCAACCGCGTCGACGAGAGAAACAAGACAGAGAAGACGGATCTCAATTCCGTCGACGAGAAACGAAATTAAAAATAAAAACGTCTCCCGTCAAAAGTGGGAATCGCGACGTCTCTTCAAATAAGGTCAAATCATGGGAGAATGATCCGTGAAATGGCGTTGCGAATCAACACCGAAATTCTAATACTCTTAGAGAGGGTCACAATGGCATATCACTATAGGGTTCGGATACAGACAAGGTCTAAAATAAATACGTGCACGAATAAGAATATGTGCACGTAAAGCGTATAAAGGATACGGGGTCCAAAGGCGACGGTAATTCTAAGTTGGGCGCACGTCGGGGTTGGCTTGGGTTGACACGTGTTCCCAAGTCGGACACGAGTCACGGAGGCTATCTATATGTTCAAGCAAGGTTCTAGGGTCCTACTGCGTGCACAGACGACATCTGCTATGCACACAGACCAAATCACTTTACGCACAGACCTAATTGCTGTGCACACACAAAATTCAAATTGGCCCGAAAACAGGTCGTTACATATCTTCTAAACTCTCTTTAGAACAGGAAAGCTCTTTACTTGAAGTGTTGAAAAGGCATAGAGGGGCTATTGGTTGGTCCATTGCTGATATTAAAGGTATTAGTCCCATTGTATGCATGCATCACATTTATTTGGAAGATGACGCCAAACCCACTAGAGAAATGCAACGTAGGTTAAACCCAACATTAAAAGAATTGGTGAAAGGCGGGTACTAAAATTATTGGATGCATGTATTATATATCCAATTTCTGACAGCAAGTGGGTCAGTCCTACACAGGTTGTTCCTAAAAAGTCTGGCCTCACCGTGGTTAAAAATGAGAATAATGAGCTTATCCCTGTTAGAGCCACCACAGGATGGAGGATGTGTATAGACTATAGGAAGTTGAACTCCTGAACTAGAAAAGACCACTTCCCTCTTCCATTTCTTGACCAGATTTTAGAGAGAGTGGCTGGACATGAGTACTATTGCTTTCTAGACGGTTATTCAGGTTACTATCAGATTGAAATTGCACCAAAGGATCAGGAAAAGACTACTTTTACCTGTCCCTTTGGTACTTTTGCATTTAAGAGGATGCCGTTTGGTTTATGTAATGCTCCAGCTACTTTTTAGCGATGCATGCTCAGTATTTTTGATGATATGGTTGAGAAAATTGTGGAGGTATTTATGGATGATTTCTCAGTATATGGTACCTCTTTTCATGATTGTTTAGCTAACTTGGCTCATGTTCTTGACAGGTGTATTGAAAAGAATCTCCTATTAAATTTGGAGAAATGTCATTTTATGACCACAGAAGGACTTGTCCTTGGTCATTTGGTTTCTAAAGATGGTATTCAGGTAGACAGAGCCAATGGAGCAGTAATTAAGAAGCTACCAATTCCCAAATGCGTGAAGGATATCAGATCATTTCTGGGACATTCAGGATTCTATAGGCGATTCATTAAGGATTTTAGCGCTATATCTCGCCCTCTTTGCAACTTACTAACTCAGAATGTGGATTTTATTTGGACACCTGAGTGTCAACATTATTTTGAAACTTTAAAGAAGTTGCTGATTTCTGCTCCCATTTTACAGGTACCAGACTGGTCTCTACCATTTGAAATCATGTGTGACGCAAGCAATTACGCAGTTGGTGCAGTCCTAGGCCAAAGAAAAGACAAAGTTTCAGTAGTGATTTACTATGCCAGCAAGACAGTAAATGACGCTCAGAGGAATTATACGACCACAGAAAAGGAGTTGCTGGCTGTAGTATTTGCGTTGGAAAAATTTAGGAGCTATATTTTGGGATCACCAATTTTAATTTATACTGATCAGTCTGCTTTAAAATATTTATTGTCTAAAAAAGATGCTAAACCTCGATTGATACGATGGATTTTATTGTTGCAGGAGTTCAATGTCATAATCAAGGAAAAGAAAGGTGTTGAGAATCTAGTAGCTGACCACTTATCACGATTGACAGTAGGCCTTGATTCAGCAGATGTGCCTTTGAAGGACTCCTTTCCCGACGAGCATCTTTTTAGCGTTTCCACCTCACCATGGTATGCTGATATAGTAAATTATCTAGTGACTGGTAAGACTCCTGACACTTGGTCTCTTTAAGACTTTAAAAGGTTCAAGTATGAGGTAAAATATTTCTTCTTTGATGATCCACACCTCTATAAATATTGTAGTGACCAAATTGTTAGGAGATGCATTCCTGACCATGAAATAACCAGTGTGATACAATTTTGCCATGATGGAGTGTGTGGCCACATTTTTCTGCGAACAAAACTGTGGCAAAAATCTTGTAATGTGGCTTTTATTGGCCAACTATGTTTAAGGATACATTTCATTACTGCAAGACTTGTGCTGCATGCCAACAATTAGGGGGTATTACTAGACGTAACATGATGCCTTTAAACCCCATTCTAGAAATTGAAATATTTGACTGTTGGGGTATAGATTTTATGGGACCTTTCCCACCTTCATTTGGATATGCTTATATTTTGGTTTGTATTGATTATGTTTCTAAATAGGTGGAAGCTATTCCTTGCAGGTCGATCGACACTTCAGTTGTACTCAAGTTCCTCAAAGAGAACATTTTCTCTAGATTTGGAGTGCCCAAGGCCTTGATGAGTGATGGAAGGTCCCATTTTTGCAACCGCATGTTTGTTAATTTAATGAAGAGGTTTGGGGTCATGCATAAAGTTTCTACTCCATATCACCCCCAAACTAATGGTCAAGCAGAGTTGGCAAATAGAGAGATCAAAGGAATTTTACAGTAAACGGTGAATCCATCAAGGAAAGATTGGAGTTTACGCTTACCTAAAGCGTTGTGGGCCTACAGGACGGCCTACAAAACAATTTTGGGGATGTCACCTTACCGTCTTGTTTTTGGGAAGTCTTGTCACTTACCTGTTGAATTGGAACATAGATCTTATTGGGCTATAAAGAAATTGCATTTTGATACTGATTCATCTTTTTCTTCTCACAGGTTACAATTGTTGGAGCTAGAGGAGTTGAGGAGAAATGCTTATGACAATGCTAAGATATCGAAAGAGAGGATGAAATCCGTCCACGACATGATGATCTTGAGGAGGGAGTTCACCCCAGGCCAAAAAGTTCTTCTATACAATTCCAGGCTACACATCTTTCCCGGGAAGCTTCGCTCTAGGTGGTTTGGACCTTTCACAGGCAAATAAGTTTTCCCACATGGCGCGGTGCTATTATTGAATGAAAAAGATGGAAGTGAGTTCAAGGTGAATGGCCAAAGATTGAAGCATTTTCACGAGCCTTGGACCAAGGAAGCGAGCACCATGGATCTCACAGACCCACCTTCGGGTGGGGACTAATCAGGTGTGTTCTTTCCATGATTCCCTCTTCCTAACATTGAGGACAATGTCTATTTTAAGTTAGGGGGAGGGTATAACTTTTAGGATTTTTATTTTTATTTTTCCTTTTTCTTTTAGGATTTTATTTTTGATTTTCTTTAGTTCCCTTTGTGCATTGAAAAAAAAATATTTTGAGTCAAGTTATATCACCAAAATCTATTTTACCTAGAGATAAACCTCATGTGATGAAAATTCTCGAAATATATTCACCACCGTACACATATGATTTATTTTCCTCCACCACTATTGTTAAATATTTCAGTCTCATTTGACATGAATTTAGTACTCGTGGTAAATTCCTTTTGATATTTCTCAATGGTGAGATTGATTGATGACTTAATGAATCTAGAAATTATGAATTAGCAAATAGTATACTTTCAATGGAACACACCAAAGTTCATGCACAAATAGTTCACAAAATAACTGGAGCATTGCTTTTTATTTCATATTCATTGCTATCTGCATGCTTTGTGTGATTTTGGGTAGAAAAGTCTACAATGTCTTTTGAAATGATTAGTGTTACGAGGTGGAACTCGCGTACAATGAATTTGTATTAATGGGAACCAAGGGCACGGTGGTTATGTGGAGAAGGGGGTTTAGGTAGGCTATTTGACAAGCGATTAGTGGGGTGAAGAAGTCGATCTCGACGCCAGTGACGGTCGCGGGGCTGAATCTCGCCGGATGCGGCTGGACAAGGTTGAACGGCAGGGGGGTGACGCCGACTGGTGTTGATAGGCGAGCTCTCCTGCAACACGAACAACTCGTCAGAAGGGCTGGGTTAGGGGTTCAACCCTTAGCCCCTCCGATGCCTAAGTCAGTGATAGGGCTTAAAATGGGGGGCTGGTCACGCCGGTCGGACTAACGGTGTGTCGACCGCGCGTGGCGAGCTATAGGTGGGAGCACAAAGATATGGAAGACCTTTGCACTCGTGTGTGAATAGTTGAATGAGAGAGAATTCTGCAGCAACCCCTTCTCCGTAAGAGGAGAAGGGGTATTTATACCTGACGGGTGATGACTAGGCGTGCTGAGCTGGCTCGGGTGTCGGCGGAGGCTTCAGACAAGGACGACGGGAACAGGAGTATCTGACCTGCCTTTGTCAGGCGGCGCAACGGCCCAGGGGTGCTTTTGTCAGGATGTCAGAGCCGAAAGTGAAAGCGTTATCTGTCAGGTGGCTCTTCCGTCAGGGGGTGCTTTGTCGGATGGTCGGGTGACGTATGTGTCAGGTGTCCTTATCCTTAGGTTGTTTGTCGTTAGCGTCGGACTAAGAGTCGGCCGGCTGCGGTGGTCCGCCTCGGCCGGCCGCGGGGGTCCGCCCCGGCCGGTTCGGGGAGCGCTGCAAGGCGCGCCTGTCTCCATATGCCCCGGATTTTCGGGGCGGCGGCCCTTTTGTGTAAAGGTGAGTTAATGGGGTATGTTAACGGATCCGGGCAGGAGTCGGGCTCCTACGATCTTTAGGTCGTAACAATTGCCCCCGACATTCGAGTGCGAGGCGGAAGCCCGGTTCGTCTCGGATGGCGTAACATTATCCTTTAACCGGACTCGGGCTTGGGTCCAAGCTCAGGGTTGGATACGCTGTTTCCGCGGGGTATTGCCCGCTGTTGCGGGATCGCGAGGTCTCATCCCGCGTGGGAACCAAGTGGGGTGTTGCCTCATAACGGCGCGCCGCTTTATGTGGCGGCTGGGTCGGATTTTGGGGGAGCCTGACTTTTTGAGAAGGTTGTGGTTTTTGCTGAGATGTGTTTACCGGACATGTTTGTGATTTTTGCGGGACTTCCACCGCACTGTGCCCGGTGGACCTCCCAGCTGTTGTGCTCTTGGGCTCATGGAAGGCGTCCATAAGGAGGAATATTATTCATCAACCTTTACCGGAGATTTAGATGATATTTACAGTGATAGCGCAGGTGTGACCCAGCCTATGGTCGGGATGGGCGGTGGTTTATACTCGTCGCCCGCTATATCGGGGTGGGTAGATCCCTGTTGCCGGGCGGTCTTTCCTTTTACTGACCGCCTAGTTCCTTCTGCTTCGTTGTCCGGGGAGGGGCCAACGCGCCGTGAACCACCATTTGGTTTAATCAGGGATGAAGTCCCGTGGTGGTTCCCCCTTCGGGGGGCTGACCCTCGTTTGTCGGGTGGAGCTTCTTCCTTTTCCTTTCCTCGCTTCCTCGCGATCTGCCTTGCCGCCGCCGCGCTGGAGAGTTCCTCGCTAGGAATCCTGCGCACCGAGGGGGAACCCCAGGGAGGTTGAGGACGAGGTGGCGGTGGTGGCGCCTAGGGGGACGGCGTTAATTGGGGTGTTGCGGCATGCGGGCGGCCGTTTGAACCTGCCTTTTGATACAGTAACAAGCAGGAGGCAAGCTGGCGGGCGGGGCCTTCCGCGTGTAAGGGGAATATCCGGACGGAGGTGGCGGGGCCGTGGCGCCCATCGTCGGGGGAAGTGAAGTTCGTCGGTGGCTATCGGCTTTTTTCGTAGCTCGGTGGGGCGTTTATGGCCGCTTTATGCCCAGAGTGAGGGGAGAGGAATCCCGTCTTTCTTCCTCCTTTACCCTGACCTCTGGAGGGGGGGTATTTATAGCGAGGTGTTGCGGACGGGTTTCTCTTAGGTAACGCCGTGGATTAGCGTCGCTCATGGGCTCTGCGGAATCACGCGCTTCGGGAATCACTTTTTCCTGGCGGTATCCGGCACTCTGGCCCCTTGGGGGGCGTGTGGCTGTTGATGGCGTGTTGAACCAGCGTCCTTTCGTTATGTTGAGTCGCATCGGGGCGCTGTTGTGACGGGACAAGGCCGCTGTCCTTTCAGGACAGGGCGTATATTTCGGGGTTTCTGTCTTGCGACCGGTCCAATCCGGGTCACGTGTCTTGGCTTCTTGCGGGAGCTACGCAATTTATCCATTATCCCATTATGCCCCCAACATCCCCGTGTCCTGTCTGGGGGAGGGGGATGTTGTCTTCCCGTGTTGCATTTGGGGCGGCCTCGAACGGGTTCGGGATGGGACGCACTGGTCTATCCTGATTTGGTGTCTGGCCGAACCGGTTACGCGAGGCGAGCCCCAGTGCACCCCTTTCGCCATGGGGAAAGTTGTTGGTGGGTTTCAGGGAGCAGGGGGAGCGGGACTGTGCGTCCCAGATCTCGTAGGTGTCCTAGGTCAGTTAGGCGGGGCGGCGCGTTGCTCGCCCGGTGCTTGGCGTGGGGGGATAGACACATGCTATGATATTTAAAGAACAATGTTTTCGTTTAAATTTATGAGTGCTGGGCCACAGCTTGTACATTAGTTTTTAGTTCGTCGCCCGTTGTAGGGTCAGAACCGAGTCGGAGAGGGGCTTTAGAGCTGTCCTTGCCCGGTCGCACGGGCCTAATGACCGCCGGGTCCTGGGGCTTCCGCGGGCCGTGTGGGCAAGTTGTCTTGAGCCGATCTTGGCGCGGAGGCGAGGGGCCGCCGTCTGGGCTGAAGTGTTGCGAGGTCTCTTTGGCTCAGGATAGGTGGGGGGTACCTTGCCGACCGGGCCGCCTTCCCTCCGCTGCCTTGTCTTTTTTTGCGGACAGGGGTTTCCTCGGTCCGGTATAGGCGCTGAGAAGGGAAGCCGGCTTGCCCCGCCTTGCCCCCTGGGGAGGTTCTTGAGCATCGGGCCGTTCCCCGCTACCCCATGCCTCGCTGTTTCGGTTTGAGGGTGGGGTCCCGAGCCCGATGGCGCCTCGGCGAGCTGACATGCCAGGATTCGCCGTTTGGGCTTGTCGGTGATGCAGCCTTGCCGAGGTCCTCGGATGGAGGTCGAGGGCGAGGAGGTACTGGCCGGCCAGCGCTGGGGGCTCTCGCCTGCCCAGATTACTTTGAACGGATGCCATTCTTTCTCCGCCTCGTCCCCGTTTATGGGACGGAGGCGTGAAAGGTGGATTTCCCGTGTGTAAGCGGAATATCCAGATAGCGATCCGTTTGTAAGCGGAATATCCAGTTAGTGGTGCTGGGGATCTAGGCACCGCCGTTCTGGGCGGTGGGAACCATTGATGGCCGGTGACCTCTCTTTTGTTAGGGCGGTGTATCCCAGCCCTTTTCCCGGAGGGTGGGGGGATCAAGTGGCGGTTTTTCATGTCTGTTTATTTTTTCTATTCGGGGGGGATGGCCTCTTTATAAGTAGATCTTGTTGACGGTTTCTCCCTTATTTATTGCGCTGAGCTGGCATTATTAATGGGCTCCTTGAATTCGCGCCTGTGGGAAACCGCCTTGGCCAGGTGGCTCTTGCGTGTCCTCTTTTGGAGCGCATCATTAATGGTGGCGTGTTTCGCGAGCGTCCTTTCGTTTCGCCGAGTCCCATCGGGGCCGTCGACTCGGGAACTGATGTCATTTTGTCCCGGTTCGCGTGCCCCCGTTTTCTTTTGCTTTTCCGAGTCAGGGGTACATGGCCCCCCTCGGGTTGGCCCTGCCCCAGAGGTCTGGAGGGTGGAGCGGGCGCGTAGCCCGGCCCGTGCCCTTCTCTGGTTTGGGTGGCTAGGGTTGGCCCTGCCCCAGAGGTCTGGAGGGGGAGAGCAGGCGCGTAGCCCGGCCAGTGCCCTTCTCTGGTTTGGGTGGCTAGGGTTGGCCCTGCCCCAGAGGTCTGGAGGGGGGGGGGGGAGCGGGCGCGTAGCCCGGACCGTGCCCTTCTCTGGTTCGGGTGGCTAGGGTTGGTCCTGCCCCAGAGATCTGGAGGGGGGGAGCGGGCGCGTAGCCCGGCCCGTGCCCTTCTCTGGTTTGGGTGGCTAGGGTTGGCCCTGCCCCAGAGGTCTGGAGGGGGGGAGCGGGCGCGTAGCCCGGCCCGTGCCCTTCTCTGGTTTGGGTGGCTAGGGTTGGCCCTGTCCCAGAGGTCTGGAGGGGGGGAGCGGGCGCGTAGCCCGGCCCGTGCCCACCTCTGGTTTGGGTGGCTAGGGTTGGCCCTGCCCCAGAGGTCTTAAGGGGGGGAGCGGGCGCGTAGCCCGGCCCGTGCCCTGCTCTGGTTTGGGTGGCTAGGGTTGGCCCTGCCCCAGAGGTCTGGAGGGGGGGAGCGGGCGCGTAGCCCGGCCCGTGCCCACCTCTGGTTTGGGTGGCTAGGGTTGGCCCTGCCCCAGAGGTCTGGAGGGGGGGAGCGGGCGCATAGCCCGGCCCGTGCCCTTCTCTGGTTTGGGTGGCTAGGGTTGGCCCTGCCCCAGAGGTCTGGAGGGGGGGAGCGGGCGCGTAGCCCGGCCCGTGCCCTTCTCTGGTTTGGGTGGCTAGGGTTGGCCCTACCCCAGAGGTCTGGAGGGGGGGAGTGGGCGCGTAGCCCGGCCCGTGCCCTTCTCTGGTTTGGGTGGCTAGGGTTGGCCCTGCCCCAGAGGTCTGGAGGGGGGGAGCGGGCGCGTAGCCCGGCCCGTGCCCTTCTCTGGTTTGGGTGGCTAGGGTTGGCCCTGCCCCAGAGGTCTGGAGGGGGGGAGCGGGCGCGTAGCCCGGCCCGTGCCCTTCTCTGGATTGGGTGGCTAGGGTTGGCCCTGCCCCAGAGGTCTGGAGGGGGGGAGCGGGCGCGTAGCCCGGCCCGTGCCCTTCTCTGGTTTGGGTGGCTAGGGTTGGCCCTGCCCCAGAGGTCTGGAGGGGGGGAGCGGGCGCGTAGCCCGGCCCGTGCCCACCTCTGGTTTGGGTGGCTAGGGTTGGCCCTGCCCCAGAGGTCTTGAGGGGGGGAGCGGGCGCGTAGCCCGGCCCGTGCCCTGCTCTGGTTTGGGTGGCTAGGGTTGGCCCTGCCCCAGAGGTCTGGAGGGGGGGAGCGGGCGCGTAGCCCGGCCCGTGCCCTTCTCTGGTTTGGGTGGCTAGGGTTGGCCCTGCCCCAGAGGTCTGGAGGGGGGGAGCGGGCGCGTAGCCCGGCCCGTGCCCTTCTCTGGTTTGGGTGGCTAGGGTTGGCCCTGCCCCAGAGGTCTGGAGGGGGGGGGGGGAGCGGGCGCGTAGCCCGGCCCGTGCCCACCTCTGGTTTGGGTGGCTAGGGTTGGCCCTACCCCAGAGGTCTTGAGGGGGGGAGCGGGCGCGTAGCCCGGCCCGTGCCCTGCTCTGGTTTGGGTGGCTAGGGTTGGCCCTGCCCCAGAGGTCTGGAGGGGGGAAGCGGGCACGTAGCCCGGCCCGTGCCCTTCTCTGGTTTGGGTGGCTAGGGTTGGCCCTGCCCCAGAGGTCTGGAGGGGGGGAGCGGGCGCGTAGCCCGGCCTGTGCCCTTCTCTGGTTTGGGTGGCTTGCGTTGGCCCTGCCCCAGAGGTCTGGAGGGGGGGAGCGGGCGCGTAGCCCGGCCCGTGCCCTGCTCTGGTTTGGGTGGCTAGGGTTGGCCCTGCTCCAGAGGTCTGGAGGGGGGGAGCGGGCACGTAGCCCGGCCCGTGCCCTTCTCTGGTTTGGGTGGCTAGGGTTGGCCCTGCCCCAGAGGTTCGGAGTTTTAGCGAACTGCAAAATTTGTGTAGGAACAACCAGGTTGGGAAAAACGTGTAGATGTGTATATTGCGCGAAAAAAGAGAAACTCACAACTATTGGTAGAATTTCAGCATATGTTTCACGTTCCAAGGGTGGGCCAGCTCGATCCCTTCAGGGGTGGCAAGGATGTAGGTGGCCGGTCCGACAATGTCAATGACCGTGTAGGGCCCCTACCATTTGGCGGCCAGCTTTCCCCGCTGCGCAGTCTCGGGGCGAAAGGTGGCGTCGCGGAGGACCAAATCGCCGATCCTGAAAGTCCGCGGTTTCACCCGGGAGTCGTAGTATCGGGCCATCCTCTGGCTGTGTTTGACGAGGCTGGTTAGGGCCTTGTCCCGGACCTCGTCTATCAGCTCAAGGCTGAGGCTGAGCCCTTCTCCGTTGATTTCTTCGTCGAAGAGTTTTAGCTGGAGCGTCTCTTCGCCGATTTCCACAGGTACAACCGCCTCCGATCCGTACGCTAGCATGAAGGGACTTTCTCCGGTCGAGGCCTTGTGGGTGGTACGATAGGACCATAGGATCCCTGGTAGCTCATCGACCCATGCTCCCAGGGCGGCGTCCACCTTCTTCTTCATCGGGTTCAAGATACATTTATTCGCGGCCTCCGCCATTCCGTTGCACTGTGGGTGGGCGACTGATGCGAATTGGAGTTTAATCCCCCAGCCCGAGCAGAAGTCACGGAAGCCCTCGCAGTCGAACTGCTTTCTGTTATCCGTGACTATGGAACGGGGAATCCCGAAGCGGCATATGACGGATTGCCAGATGAAGCCCTTCATGTCCGTCCACGTGATCTGCGCCAGCGGTTCTGCTTCGACCCATTTTGTGAAATAGTCCACGGCGACGACCAGATACTTCCTTCCCCCGGAGGCCTTTGGGAAGGGCCCCAGGATGTCGAGTCCCCACTTGGCAAAGGGGACCGGGCTCAAGATGGGCATCAGGTTGGCCGGAGGTGCAGTCGTCCGTCGGCAGAATTTCTGGCACGCCTCGCACCTTTTGACGTATAGTACCGCATCCCGGATCATCGTCGGCCAGTAGTACCCTTGGCGCATTATCTTGTGGGCGATGGTGCGCCCGCCGTGGTGGTTTCCGCAGAAGCCTTCGTGCACCTCACGGATGAACTGCTCGGCCTGTTCCGGTCCCAAGCATTTCAGGTAGGGCAGGACGTCGAAATTGGCACGGTGGCGGCGGTACAGCACTCCGTCGAGGAGCACGAATGTCAGAGCCCGTCTCTCCACCTGCTTAGCCAGCAACCGCTCCTCGGGTAGTTCACCTGTCTCTAAATACTTCACAATGGGGGTCATCCAGGACGTTGTCGTGCCCGTGCACATCAGTTCCCCTTCATTGATGGAGGGTGTCGACAGGCTTTCGACGTAGATTGCCTTCCCGATCTTGGCCGCTGAGGAGGAAGCCAGCTTAGACAGGGCATCTGCCCGGAGGTTGTTGGAGCGAGGCAGGTGTTGCACGTCCGCTTTCTTGAACTTGCGGAGTTCGATCTGGATGCGATTCAGGTACCGCTTCATGGTTTCCTCTCGGGCCTCGAAGCCCCCCCAGGATCTGTTGGATGACGAGACGGGAGTCACTCAGGAGCAACACGTTCGTCGCCCCGACCGCCCTGGCGAGCTTTAACCCGTTAACCGCGGCTTCATACTCCGCGACATTGTTGGTGGTCGGGAAGTTGAAGCGTAAGGCGTATTCCAACGAACATCCGTCTGGAGTCTGAATGACGATTCCCGCTCCTGTTCCGGAGCCCGTCGCGGAGCCGTCGACGTGGATGGTCCATAATTCGCCTGCCATCGTCGGGGAGGGCGCTGAGGGTTCGCCAGCCTCGATCCTCTGGGGGGACGTGGGCGCCGACGGTGGCTCTATCTGGTCTCCCGGCGGGATTTCTGTGGTGCATTCCACCACGAAGTCGGCCAGCGCCTGACCCTTGATCGCCGTCCGGGCTTTGTACGTTATGTCGAACTCGCTGAGCTCGACGCTCCAGTTGAGCATCCTCCCTGACCGTTCCAGTCTTTTCAGGTTCTTTTCGAGGGGCATGCTGGTGTGGACGGTTATGGGGTGGGCCTGGAAATAGGGTCGGAGCTTTCGAGCGGTGGTGATTAGGCAGTAGGCGGCTTTTTCGATGGGGCTGTAACGAGTCTCCGCATCCCGGAGGATCCGACTGGCATAGTAAACAGGGTGTTGCACCCTTCCTTCCTCCTTGATTAGGACGGAGCTGACAGCCTCCTCGGTGGTTGCCAGGTACAACCCCAGGGGTTCACCTTCCTCCGGTCGTGTGAGGAGCGGTGGGCCTTGTAGGTATGCTTTCTGCTCCGCGAACGCCCGCGTGCAGTCGTCGTCCCACGGGATCACCTTCCTCTTGTCTTTAGCTTCGCCAAAGGCCGTGCGTAAGACCCTGAAGAAGGGGAGCGACTTCTCCGCCGATTTCGACAGGAATCGTCCCAGAGCAGCAATCCGGCCGTTCAGTCGCTGCAAGTCCCGGATCGTCCGGGGCTCCGTCATACCGGTGAGGGCCGTCACCTTGTCGGGGTTCGCCTCGATCCCCCGCTTCGTTATCATGAAGCCCAGGAATTTTCCCGACTGCACGCCAAAGATGCATTTCGCGGGGTTTAGTCTCAGGTTGTATCGGCGGACCCTCTGGAAGGTCTCCTGTAAGTCGTTGAGGTGGTCGAGGGCCCTTCCACTCTTCACCAGCATGTCGTCGATGTAGACCTCCAAATTTCGCCCTACCTGAGGGCCGAAAATCCGGTCAACCATCCGTTGATAAGTCGCCCCGGCGTTCTTCAGCCCAAAGGGCATCTTGGTGTAACAGAAGGTGCCTTTATCGGTGACAAAGGACGTCTTCTCCTCATCCTCCTCCGCCATCGGTATTTGGTTGTACCCCGAGAAGGCGTCCATAAAGCTCAACAACTCATAACCGGACGCCTGGTCCACCAAGTGGTCGATCCTGGGCAGAGGGAAGCTGTCCTTGGGGCAAGCCTTGTTGAGGTCAGTGAAGTCAACGCACATGCGCCACTTCCCACTGGGCTTCTTCACTAGAACGACGTTGGCGAGCCAGTCGGGGTAGTCCACCGGCCGAACAAACTTGGCATCGAGGAGCCGCTCTACTTCTTCCTCGGCTGCCCTCTTCTTTTCGCCCCCCACACTCCTCTTCTTCTGTCGAACAGGCCGGGCCTCTGGGTCCGCATTCAACCTGTGGGAGATTACCGCCGGGTCCACCCCGGGCATGTCAGCTGGTGACCATGCGAATATGTCCGCGTTCTCCCTGAGCAGGGTGACGAGGGCCGCCCTCAAGGCGGAGGGGAGTTTCGTCCCGATGGAGACGGCTCTCCCCTCGTCCGAGGTTATTGGGACCTCCTCTACTTCCTCGGCCGGGGTCGGCCGCTGGTCACAGAAGTCCTCCCTTTCGTCGGGGACGAGTGGCGTCAGTGTCCGCCTGGGGCCCCCGGGCGGGGACGGCCCACGGCTGTGGTCTTGGGGCATCCCTCGACCTCCCCGTACCTGTCCCACCCCCCGCGGGGTCCGGAACTTCATCGTCTGATGTTGCAGGCTGGGGAGCGCCTCGATGGCCGTCATATATGGGCGTCCAATGATTCCGTTATACACCGACGCGATGTCGACGATGACGAAAAGCGTTTCCTTGGTGACGATCCTCGGCTCCTCCCCCAGTGTCATGGGCAAGGTGATCGTTCCTTCGGTAGGGATCTCATGGCCGGTGAAGCTGGCCACAGGGCCCACGCAGGGCTCTAGGTCCGCGCGCCCCCACCCCATCCTTTCGACCGTTGACAGGAACAGGATGTCACAGGAGCTTCCGGTGTCAATCAAGAGCCGGCCGACGTCAACCGCCCCCGACTCGAGCCTCGATGACGAGAGCGTCGTTGTTCTGGCTCCACGTCTCCTGCCAGTCTTCCTCGGTAAAGGTGATGGGGGGTCGGTGTGTCCTTCTTCGCTTCGGTCGGTGGCCGGCGGCTGCCGTCATCACCTGTCGGGCCCCGGCCTCCAGGATGGCGGGCGCCCGCCCCGCCGAGGAAGGGCCTCCAGTTATTATCTCAATACGCATGACCACCCTTGGGGGGCGTGGCTCCTCCTTATCGTGGTTCGCCGGGGGTTCCCGTCCCCCTTCCTCCGGGGGAGCTCTCTCTTCTGCCGCCACCCGCCTCCCCGCGACAAAGTTCCCCAGGTGACCCGCTTGGATCAGCCGCTCGATTTCTCTCTTAAGGGAGTAACAACGGTCGGTGTCGTGACCGTGGTCCCGGTGATATCGACAGTATCTCCGGGGGTCCCGCCTCGCCGGGTCCGTCCTCATCTCCCGGGGAGGCTCCGGTAGTAACCCGGCCCTCGTCGCAGCGGCCAGCACCTCCATCATGGGGGCATTGAGTCGCGTGTAATGCACCGGTGGGGGGTCTTCTGGTCTTGGGATGACTACGGGGGGCCTCCGTGCCGGAGCGAACTCGCGAGCCGGGCCAAGGCGATCTAGCGGGCGGGGCTCGGGTGGCTCCCGCCGCGGTAGGGCCATCTGATCGCGGCCTTGCCCCCCTTTCCTCCTGCCTCGGCCGAGGGTGCGGCCGGGGCCCATCCGCGGGTGGTTTCGCCTGGGGGAATACAACCTTCGCACCCAAAGTCTCCTCCGCCAACGCGTGCCTCTCCGCCATTGCTACCAACGCTTCATAGTCGGTCGGTGGATCCCGGAGCAGGGATTTGTGGAGGCTCCGAGTCCGCAGCCCCGTCTTGAAGGCCAGCATAAGCACCTCGTCGCCGCATGTCACCACCGCCCGTCTCTCCTCCTGAAAGCGGCGGAGGTATCTTCCCGTTCCCTCCCCCTCCCTTTGGACTATCGTGCTGAGATAGTCTAAGGGCTTCTTTTTTGTTCGCCCGGCCCGGAACTCTTGGCAGAACTTATGGGATAGTTCGCCAAAGCTCCCTACGGACCTCGCGGGCAAGGCAAAGTACCAGTTCAGCGCGGTGTCCCTCAGGCTTTGGGAGAAATGTCGGCAAAGGAACGCCTCATCCACGTCCTGGGCTTCCATCGCCCCCCGGTATTGTTGCACGTGCGTGAGGGGGTCGCCCCTCCCATTGTATGTGGCCAAGTGAGGGGGTTTGAACCTTACGGGCCTGGGGGCGGAAGTGATCCACCGGGCGAGTGGCGTGGCCTCCTCCGGGTAGGTCGGGCGATCCGGCGCATCCCCCTCCGCCACTCGGGGGTCGGGCTTCGGTCGCGCCTCGGCCGCCGACTGTCCTCCGTCCCCGGGGAGTAGCCCGATGGTCTCCAGGCGGGGCTCCTTCCTTGGGCCGAGGATTCGATGGGTTGCGGGCTACGGTCCTCCCAGCGCCCACGCCTCCTGGCCAGCTCTCCTCGGGCCTCCCTCCGTTCTTGATTCTCCCGAAGGAGTCTTTCACGCTCGGTGGTGAGGAAGCGTAGTTGCCGACAAACGGCTTCCTCGCGCAGGGTATCGGAGGGGTGGTGTTGGTGATGGGGGCCGCCCCCTCCAGGCGGGGACATGTTCAGCAACGGGTCCTGCCCGTTCCCAGGCCGCCGGGCCGTCGTCGCCTCGTCCAGGAGTTCTCGGTTGCTCCTGTTCTCCATCCTCAGCCTCTCGCGCTCCGCGATGATGAAGCGAAGCTGGCGGCGGGCGGCCTCCTCTTCCTGGTAAGCCTTCCGGGTGGTCTCGGCCGCCTCGTCCAGACGCCTCTGCGCGGCGGCCGCCTCCCCCAGGCGCCTCCACCGCTGCGCGACTTCTACCTCCTCTTCCAGGAGCCTTTGCTGGGCCGCGATCTCCTCAGCGAGCCCCCTATGCTCCCCCTCCTCCTCGAACTGAGGGTGGAGGTTTCGCCTCACGTTCAGGGGCTCTAAGGGGCCGGGCGGAGGTTCCGTTCCAGCCGTCTGACAGCCTCCCCTGGCCTGAGCAACGGCCTCGAAGCTCTTCAGGACGGCGGGGACTGAAGTGTGCTCGATCTCGGAGCCCATCCCCAGAAGGGGGTCGGACGCCGGGGTGATTTGTAGGGAGAGCGGTTCCTGTCCCACGGGATCTTTGCCGTGGTCCGGGTTCCGCGAGATCGGTATGGAATCTAACATGGGTGTGACCCTTCGTTCCCACAGACGGCGCCAATTGTTACGAGGTGGAACTCGCGTACAATGAATTTGTATTAATGGGAACCAAGGGCACGGTGGTTATGTGGAGAAGGGGGTTTAGGTAGGCTATTTGACAAGCGATTAGTGGGGTGAAGAAGTCGATCTCGACGCCAGTGACGGTCACGGGGCTGAATCTCACCGGATGCGGCTGGACAAGGTTGAACGGCAGGGGGGTGACGCCGACTGGTGTTGATAGGCGAGCTCTCCTACAACACGAACAACTCGTCAGAAGGGCTGGGTTGGGGGTTCAACCCTTAGCCCCTCCGATGCCTAAGTCAGTGATAGGGCTTAAAATGGGGGGCTGGTCACGCCGGTCGGACTAACGGTGTGTCGACCGCGCGTGGCGAGCTATAGGTGGGAGCACAAAGATATGGAAGACCTTTGCACTCGTGTGTGAATAGTTGAATGAGAGAGAATTCTGCAGCAACCCCTTCTCCGTAAGAGGAGAAGGGGTATTTATACCTGACGGGTGATGACTAGGCGTGCTGAGCTGGCTCGGGTGTCGGCGGAGGCTTCGGACAAGGACGCCGGGAACAGGAGTATCTGACCTGCCTTTGTCAGGCGGCGCAACGGCCCAGGGGTGCTTTTGTCGGGATGTCAGAGCTGAAAGTGAAAGCGTTATCTGTCAGGTGGCTCTTCCGTCAGGGGGTGCTTTGTCGGATGGTCGGGTGACGTATGTGTCAGGTGTCCTTATCCTTAGGTTGTTTGTCGTTAGCGTCGGACTAAGAGTCGGCCGGCTGCGGTGGTCCTCCTCGGCCGGCCGCGGGGGTCCACCCCGGCCGGTTCGGGGAGCGCTGCAAGGCGCGCCTGTCTCCATGATGCCCCGGATTTTCGGGGCGGCGGCCCTTTTGTGTAAAGGTGAGTTAATGGGGTATGTTAACGGATCCGGGCGGGAGTCGGGCTCCTACGATCTTTAGGTCGTAACAATTAGGATAACCCATTCTTGTGAAAGAATTAAAAAGAGGAAGTTATCTTGCTAAGTTATTTATGCACAAAAAAAAGAGAAAAAAATGAATGAGGAGAAAAAAATGAATAAGTGTGTCACTAAAATAAATAACTTGGTTGGCTCGAGTAGTACAGTCCGAGGGGTCCTTTTTGTCTTAATGCCATATTATCGTCTGATTTGGGAGCCATTGACCGGAACATCACTCATTTGATGGAGCGATCCAAGTTATACATTTTTCTGCGAATGTTGCTTGATGCGCGTTACGTGGAACTATTAAATAAGCTAATGAAAAGAGAGGATAAGTGTGCATGATTAGCAAGGCAAGAGAACTTCCAAAGCTTAAAGAAAGCACGAGTTATGGCGTGATTTCCTATGAATGAAGATTGACGTGTGTATGTCTTGATACCATTCTATTCTATATGTTTGCTTTGCATGATACATCTACGCTCCAAGTTAGAATCTTTGATTGAACGGTGTGGACCATTGATTTTGTATACTATGAGCTATGAAGTAATGAATAGTGAAATTAAGTCTGTTTTATAACCATTTGAGATACTTGATCTTCATTTTTAAACCCACAAGTACCATTATTTGATGAGCTTGAAATTTTGATATTAGTGTATTGTTATCTCTTTTGTCGTTGTAGTACGGTGGTGAGTGATTTGAGATCTGATAAGGTGATCTAGGTGCATATTGATATTATATTTCGCTCTTTTTGCTAGAGACTAGCAAAATGATAGTTGGGGTGTGTGATTCGGGTTGAATATTGCATATTTAACCCCCTATTTAGCCCTATTTTGTCTCATATGATGCTAAATTGATCTCTAATACATTCGTATTTTGTACACCATCGGTTATTAGAGAAATCACCTTATTTGAGCACAAAATAACAATTAACTGAGTATTTCTGCACTTTTTATATTTTTCATAGCTTGGTCTCGATCTCACGATTCCAACGATTATTTATTTGTATTTTTTTGAGATCTGTGTTAATTACTGTGAATTTTTGAATGCAGAATACCGATTAAACGAAGAAATACAGAAGAAATACTTCAAAATACGGCTAAATCCGTACACGCACTAATCTTGATGTCCACGTGGCTAAATCGTGACCGCCCGCTCTTCATCCAGCGGCTAATAACAGCCGGGCGACGCGGCCAATCCTCCATCGTTGATCGATCATCCAACGGCGCAAACAAAGCTGAATCGAATTCAAAATGAAGGGCGACGTGGTGACATTACGATCCTTCGATCGAGATCGAGCAGCAGAGAACAACCCAGACGAAGCGCTCAGCAGAGATGCAACGTGGCTTATTATGGGACGTTCGATCGTGATCGGACGGTTGAGAACAGCCCCGACGAACAAAAGCAGCGGAGCGAATCTTAAAGCGGAACGAGCGGGTGAGATCTAACAAGGCTTAGATCGGACGGTCAGTATTCACCCCGACCCGAATTCGGATGCGAGCGAAGAAGCGCACGACATTTAAAGGACACGTGTCGCGCTGATGTTCGATCCCGCATGGATCGAACGGTCAGCATTTGTAGCGGCTGATTGTTTAGGGTTTTGGTGATTTGGGTGCGGTTTTTGACCCGTTAAGCCAATAAAACCCGCAATGTTCTTATATAAGGTATTCTTAGGGGGTTTTGGCCGTATTCTGGGCGTATTTGGGTGATTTTGGAGCCGATTTTTGCAGAATTTCAAGGAGAAGACAGAGGGCAACCTGAGGCAAAATTCCAGAGGCTTTGAGGAAGAAGAAGAGGGGGTTTCTTTGTCTATTTTCTAGCGTATTGGGTGATATCCTTGAACTCTTTAGCGTATTTTGAACTCTATTTGATTGTATTGATTAGAACCATGCTTTATATGATGAAATTGGTGTTTATTTTCAGTATGAGTAGCGAAATTTTCATTGTGCATGGTATGGTATAGTTAGGGGATATGATGCGTATTTATTTGGTTGAATCATTGTGCTAAATCGTTAACGTTGATAAAGTTGTATTCTTTGATTTAAAATCATCTTTTCATCTTCCAAAAGAACGTGATTAAGTTGATGATCACCCCACAAGGGTGAGTTTTGATCTCTCCAAAAGGGAGTTTCATATCTATATTTACAAGATTATAACTTTAGCAACGATCGCATTTGATATTTCGCTTTAATCCCCACAAGGGCATCCTCCGATGAATTGCTCTCAAAAAGAGAATTCATTGAGTTATATTTAATTAACCAAGTTAATACGAATCATGGATCCTAATGAACCCATACCATGTGCATACTTTTCATAGATATTTTTGTAAACGAAAGTTTCTTTTGCTAGTATTGTTCATGAATTCACACCCATGATCAAACTCAATCCACACCACCATCATCTAAAGTGGTTAGTTTCTCTACGTTGACTTTCTATTTGATTTAAGCTTTGTGGTTGCAACAGATTTTCTCCCGAGGATTCGACATCTGGACTCCCAGATTATATTACTTGTATGGACTCTTGCGCTTGAGAGAAGCACTATTTTGGGCCTACCAGCGACCAGGACGTCACTACCCCTATCGAAGACCCTAGGCCGTGTCATCGCATAGAGCATGTAGAGCTCTGGCGTCGATAGTGTACCGGGCTCGTACCTCGCAAGAAAAGTGGTCGCCATAAGGCGCTGTACAATGCGGAGGCAGAGGTAGAGAATAGTAGATGCCTTGACCCTACTGGGGTCAAAGGCGAGTGGTGATCCCGTGATCTGTGTCCAAAAGGCATGCGTGTCGAACGACGGGGGAGGGATGTGCGTGGGAGCGTAAGCGCGGTCTGCGACCGGTACAGCGGGCCACTGGAAGAATGCTCTAAGCATGTCGAGAGTGACCTTTCAATCTTGATTAATCAGTCGAAATGAGCATCCTTCGGGGGTCTGGAAAATGGAACTAAGGACTTCTAACGTCGGGCGGATGTAGGTGTCTGTCGACATAGACAGAAATGTTGGAACCAGTCTTCTAGACTAGGTTTGATGATAACAAACACTACTGAACGGTTCTAATCTGTGTGTTAAGTGTGTCTCAGGTCCCTATGCAGTGTGACAGTCATGATAACAAAGGTTACGCATGTACGTACTCAAGTATGTTGAAATACAAAGCTGAAACTACATTTGGAATTACGTAAGCTGCTCAAACAAGGAAGTATAGCTATAAAACTCTACTCTAGAGTTAATCATAGGCTATAAACATCGTGGGAATTTTCTCAGGAATTATGGAAACTATTTGAAGTCAAAATACGGGGAAATACGAGGAAATACAGAGTATGCAAAGAAGGAAATTTTTTTACAAGTGGTGAAATGAGGTGAAACAATTCTAACATGTATATATGGGGCTCTGGGATTTTTGAGAATGTTTTCAGAATTTATTGGATTTATTTGGTGCCAAAATACTCAAGAATACATCAAGAATACACTGGAAAATCGACATACGGAACTGTTCAAACATATGGCTTCAACACAGGCCATACCGATAGACGTGGCTTCATCCGGCCCGTTCATTTCGCATCCGACGGGCGCTTGATGCGGAGCGACGTGGCTCACTACGCGTCGTTCGATCAAGATCCAACGACCACCAACCAAGCGGACGAGTCATCGAAGGCGGGCGCAGCTGTCCGAATCCACGGGCGACGTGGCTTCATCTCCGTCGTCCACGCGAAGATCGGACGGTGACGACAGCTGCGGGTCCGGGTCAAAGTGGGCGGGCACCGCTGCACGAGTTTTGACGCACATATGGCGATGCGTCATCAGATCCTGCTTAATCCAATGGCTGAGATTTGTGCCGATAGCGAGGTTTCAAACCGGACCCGGTAACACGTTTTAAACGTGTTTTTCGTGGGTTCGGATCCTTTGGAACAGTAACAAGATCCGATAAGCTGAATGTTATATAAACCCATGTACACTCTTCACATTTTCATCAATAAGTGGAGTTCTAGAGATCCAAATTGAGCACCGTTTGCGGTGTTGCGATTGTGACTTCATCCCCGACGTGCTGACACCAAGTTGGGCAGCCAGTTCCTCCTGTGCAGCAAATGGGATCACTTTGAGTGAGGAACTTCTACCGACTACTTTCACAGGGACAACGACTACTACCTCTATACAACTCCGATGGTCATTCCGTAAGAAGCGTTGCGAAGCTACTGACATGCTGAAAGACGACTGCCAGAGGGATCTTCACAAATGAGCTTTCTAAACTCTTGATCTTTTATTATTGTGAATATGTTGTTGTATATGTCGTTGGGTTTTGGGTTTTATAATTTCTTCCGCTAAACTGATTTGAGTAATCCGAGTTGTTAGGACATATCGGATTGGGAGAGCATCATAAGTATTGTTATATTTTTGGGCTTTGGTGAGCTAGGGTTAGTCAGAGTGGTTAGAGTTGGGGCTCTAATCTTGTGTGACTGTAACTACTTAAAGAAACAATTTTTAGTGATGTTGTTCCGGGGTGGATGTAGGTCTTGGAGACCGAACCACGTAAATCTTCTGTGTCATCTGCTTGATCTGGTTGTTGTGTTATTTGCTTTACTATTGCTTTTATTATCTGTTTTAATTAGACTTAATTATTTTTATCTTGCGATAATTTGGTCATCGGCCTATTCACCCCCCTCTAGGCCCTATTCGATCCTACAATTGGTATCAGATCACCAGGCTTGACCATTTAAGTCTAATGAGTCTTTATGATTCAGCATTTTCTGAAGGTCAATCTACTGTCAGACCCCCAAAATTCAATGGAACTGAGTTTGCATACTGGAAAGCTAGAATGAAAATATATTTATTGTCTACTGATTATGATGTCTGGAAAATTGTTGCTAATGGATATACGTCACCTGTTTTGATAATTGAAAATATTGAAATCCCAAAACATGAGGATAAATGGGATGACAATGATAAAAAGTTGTTTTCATTAAATGGAAAAGCAATGAATGCAATAATTTGTGCACTCGATAAGACTGAATTTAATTGTGTTTCCCATTATTTAACTGCACAGGAAATTTGGCGTACTATGGAAGTAACACACGAGGGAACATCTCAAGTCAAGGAATCCAGACTAGCGCTTCTCAGCACTGAATACGATGGCTTCCACATGAAACCTGCAGAGACGATCAAGGACATATATGCAAGATTTACAGACATCGTCTACAACTCAAAGGCACTTGGAAAGACGTACCCAAGCGTGGAACTGGTAAGGAAAATCCTTCGAGCCTTGCCAAGTACTTTTCGTCCAAAGGTTACTGCAATCCAAGAAGCTCGAGATCTCTCCAAATTGAGCTTGGATGATTTGATTGGGAACCTGATGTCCCATGAGCTGGAACTGAAAACCATCGAGTCACGGGAAAAGGGAGAAGCCAAAGCTGCTAAGTCCATAGCATTCAAAGCTAATGAAAGTGACGATGATCTTGATGATGAGCAAGCCCTGAAGGTCAGAGGCTTCAGGAGATACATCAAGACACCACAAGGAAAATCTGAAATGTCGAAAAGGTTCAATCGTTTTAATAAGTTTAATCATTCAAACTTTTCTTCTGAACAGAATACTACTAAGTCTGTACAGTGTTTCAAATGCAGGAAACAAGGACACTTCATGAAGAATTGTCCAACTCTGAAGGATGCCCCAACAGAATCAAAAGAAAGATCACTTGCTGTGACGTGGGATGACGATGACGAGGATGAACTAGAAGAGGAAGTTGCTCACTCTTCCTTATGTCTGGTTGGAGACATCGATTCAACAAAATCGGAGGTACACGAATTCTCTCTATCAGAACTGATGAACATTTGTCAAAATATGAACATAGAGATCACTAATCTAGAATCCTCTGTAGAATCCTTAAAAGAAACCAACTTTGAATTACAGCAGGATAATTTTCATATTTCACAAAATGAAGATAAAATGAAAACTGAGATTGCGAATCTTAAAGCTACAATTTCAAAACTAAAAGGAAAAACTAGTTTGCATGGAACTCTTAAATGTGAATCTTGTGCCATGCTAAAACTAGAAGAAAGCAAGTCCAAAGAAAAAATTGTGAGTCTTGAAAAGAAGGTTGAAAACTTTAAGAAAAATGAAGATGGAAATAAAAAGGCCTTTATAAGTAAGAGTACCATGCTTGTGAATGAAAACTTCTATTTAAAATCCAAGATATCTGATTTAGAATTGAGTATTAAGAAATTTGGTATAGGAAAGAAATCTCTGGACATCATTCTTGGTTATCAATCACATGGAAACAATAGACAAGGTCTAGGATATGGAAATTATAACGACTGGTTTTTCATGTATTTGGATTATCTATATTATATATATGTTTTGGAGGATTTTCTCCTTATGTGTGGTTTTCGTCTCCGTAGCTTTCGTTTTCGTTCGGTTCGTCGTGATTTTTCTAGTCTCTTCCTTATATCATTGATCTTGGAGTAACTCACTCATGACGAACTTCAAATCGCTCATATTTTAGAGTTAGAGTGATCGTAGAAGACATAGAAATCTTCCTGATGCTTCGCGCTTCAATTCGGCACTTTTCGTGCACTTTAGTTGGTTCAAGAAGGGGAACCAACCGACTAGATTGAGATCTAGTCGGTCGGCAACTCTTCTCAAACCGACTAGTTCATTCAATCAATAATTCAGGAGTTACTGTTTACTCTTAGTCGGTCTCAGAACAACCACCGACCGACTAGATGTGAAACTAGTCGGTCTGAACTTGCTCTCAGACCGACTAGTTCCTTTGATAAATTTCACCTAAGTTACTGTTTATCGTTAGTCGGTCTAAGAACATCTTTCGACCGACTAGGTTACAAACTAGTCGGTCAGCCATTGTTCTTTAACCGACTAATTCTTTGACCATTTCGAGGACCTGAGTTACTGTTTGATTTTAGTCGGTCACAGTTGGTCGACCGACCGACTAGTTCTCGAACTAGTCGGTCAACCACTCTTCTTTGATCGACTAACCACTGTCGTAAACCTAGGGTTTGCCCAGCCGCCGCAACTTTTCCTATTTAAACCCCCCTTCGTTTCTTTTCTTTCTTTCTCTTCTCTTGGCCATTTCCTTTCCCCCTTGACCTCTGATCTTCCCCAACCTTCCTCTAGCCATCCCTCCTTCCTCAAGAGCCCCTCTCCCTCTCCATTTAGGCCGGCCTTCATGCTTTAGGCAGCCTCCAACCCCCAAAAAACCCCCAAAATCCCATTTCTCCAGATTTTCTCCCTATTTCCAGATCTGAGCCGTAGTTCTTCGGATCGTTCTTCCGTTGCCGTGCTTGCTCGGTATCGTTCTTCCGCTATGATACAGTAGTAAATCGATCCTTTAATATTCTCATAACCCGCTTTGTGATTTTTGTTAAACCCTAATAAAACTAGGTTGGATGTTGTTCTAATATTGTTTTGCCATGGCAGCGATCTCACCCCCGTAGCTAACATTTTGTGACGTGCCTCATTGATCGTCATCCTTGGTGCTAGGCAAGTGAAACTTGCCACTTAGGGTTTTTAGGCCATGCTTTAGGCCATTTGCTTGTTTTAGGCATAAAAGAGACTAGGCAATGAAATGATAGTTGCCTAGACGCCCTTTGATCTAGCTTGACAACGAAGCTAGATCTGTCATTTTTATCCTGTTGCATTCATACTGTATGTCATGTTTAAATTCAATTATCGGTACACAAAATTAACTGTTTATTGCCATGACATTGCATGTAACAAATGTTCCCATGATTGCGTAGCACACGCTACACCTAGTGAATTGATTGAGGCTAGGCACCCGCTTCTAGCGGGCACAACCCTACGCCAAAAAGTACTTATGGATTGTGAACCAGAAAACGAGCTCTTGTGCGGGGCAACCCTGGCTCATTTACTGAGCATCGTGTATAGGGACCCTGGCTCGTTTACATGTGGGAGGGGTAAGGGTTAAGCGGCCATTCAACTGGGAGTCTGCCCGATCAGCAACTTCAGTTGTAAGGCGTAAACTCTGGATTCTGGGGTAGTGTTAAGCGGCCACTCAGTGTGAATGTCCAACAGTTCAGCTGTAAGACGTAAACATCTACAAATAACTTGAAACGTGACTAGTGAGAAGATTGAGATTGTTAGTAGCTTGGCTACTCTTGACATGCCATGATAATTGTTCTCTTGCACTTATTGTTACACCATGTCTTACTTGTGCACTCATACCATAACTGCCATGTCATGCATACTATAACTGCTAGGTTGCTAGTTTACCTTCCTTTCAGTTTCCTTGCCCAAGTCTTTTAGACTTGCTGACATGTGCCCCTTTTACTCTTTTGGGTGACACATGTTAGATCCTGAGCCTGAGGTTGCTGCTGAGGACGTGGTGTTCGCTGATGCTGAGTCAGAGCCCGCGTTCATCGAGGAGTTTGAGGACACGGGCGACCAGTCGTAGGGACTGTTTGTGTTGTTGTTAGACTGCTTTAGTTGTCGATGCGTAGCACCAATACTTTGTGCCGTGTTGGCTTTTGTTGGCCATGTTTTGGGCCTAGACTCTTTCTTTTAGCCTGGTGGCTTTTCTGGATGTTGAACTTAATTTTAATGTTTGGACATTGCTGAGATTTGGGATTTTATTTCTGTATCTCCTTGTGTTATTATCTTGTTCTGCTCGTGGTTACAGGGACCTGCATATGATTTATTGACGCTTATCAGGCGTGTGGCTTCACAGCTCCACGTTTGTGCGGACCTTCTCACGTCTCGCCTCCATTTTAGGGAAGCGGGGCGTGACAGAAATCACTACGATGAAAAGAAGATTGTTCACAATGAAGGTATTAAAAGGAAACATGCTCATGCTAAATGTTATACATGTGGTTCTATTGATCATTTATATAGGAACTATTTGTATGGAAACAAGAAAATCAAATTTAAACAAGTATGGGTTCCTAAAGGCACTATCACTAACCATCGTGGACCTATTTGGTTGCCTAGGTCACACATGTCTTGTTTTTCTTATGTATAGGTGCATAGCTTGGCTAAGGAACAAAAGTATGAGTGGTATTTGGATTCTGGCTGCTCAAGACACATGACAGGTAGTTACGAGAAGTTCCTTAGCCTCGTAAAGAAAGAAGGAGGAAGTGTTACACTTGGGGACAATGGAAAATGCAAGGTAATTGGGATGGGTGTTGTAGGTAACGATACCTTTCAACTGAAGGATGTCCTATGGGTTGAAAATCTTAAACACAACCTCATCTCTATTAGCCAGCTCTGTGACAAAGGTATGAACGTAGTATTTGATGCAAAATTTTGTAAAATCATTGATACTGTCACATGTAATGTTTTGATTACAGCTAATAGGAAAAATAATGTTTATACACTTTTTATTGAAGAACTAACAATAGTAAATGTTTGATTGGCAGGGAAGAGGAGGCAACACTGTGGCACAGAAGATTGGCACATGCTGGAATAAAGTTGTTGCAGAAACTGGAGAACAGAAATCTAGTAAGAGGACTGCCACATCAGAAATATGAGAATAGTAAGTTGTGCGTAGCATGCACGAAAGGTAAGCAAACTCGATCTACCTTTACTAGAATGAGAGAAATATCAACTACACGCATCTTAGAATTAATTCACATGGATTTATTTGGACCAACTGATGTTGCTAGTTTAAATGGAAAGAGGTTTTGCTTAGTATTGGTCGATGATTTTTCAAGTTTACATGGGTTTATTTCTTAGTCAAAAAGTCAGACTGTTTTGAAAACTTTCAAAACTTTTGCAATCAAGTTTCAAATGAGAAGAATCTTTCAATTATAAAAATTAGAAGTGATCATGGAGGAGAATTTGAAAATATAATCTTTGAAAACTTTTGTTTAGAAAAAGGAATTATGCATGAATTTTCTTCTCCTAGAACACCACAACAAAATGGAGTAGTTGAAAGAAAGAATAGGACTCTAAAAGAAATGGCTAGAACTATGCTGAATGAGTATGAATTGCCTATGTCTTTTTGGGCCGAGGCAATAAATATTGATTGTTATGTTTGTAATAGAGTCATGCTAAGACAAATAATAAAGAAAACTGCTTATGAACTTTGGAATGGAAATACTCCTAATATTTCATATTTTAGAGTATTTGGATGCAGATGTTTCATAGTAAACACTGGAGATCAACTTGGTACATTTGAATCCAAATCAGATGAAGGAGTGCTTATAGGATACTCATCAAGGAGCAAAGCTTACAGGATTTATAATAAACGCACTTTGACTATTGTTGAATTAATTAATGTTAAATTTGATGAAACTGAAAATAATTCTTTGAATTGCAGGGAAACTGAAGGTGATGCAATTGCAGAGAATGATAGCGGTGCAAGGGACACTGCTGAACCACGTCAAACACAAGAACCTACTGAAAAAGAAGAGAACCAAGAGGAAGAACCACTGAACAGAGGAGTGCTGAGATACAATCCAAATCATCCACCTGAACTAATCATTGGAGCACCCACGGCAGGTATACGAACTCGTTCCTCTTATAGTAATCTTTGTGCTTTATGCATTCATGGGGATTTTATATCTGAAATTGAGCCAAAGACTATTGAATCTGCTTTGATTGAGGAAAGTTGGGTAATGGATATGCATGATGAATTGAATGAATTTGATAGAAATAATGTTTGGACTTTAATGCCACGACCCATAGATTAACCTATTGTAGGTACCAAATGGATATATAAAAACAAGCTTGATGAATCTGGAAGAGTTATCAGGAATAAGGCTAGATTGGTTGCTAAAGGTTATAATCAAATTGAAGGCATAGATGTTGATGAAACTTTTGCACCAGTTGCTAGATTGGAAGCTATAAGAATTTTACTAGCCTTTGCAAGTTATAAGAAACTCAAGCTTAAATAGATGGACGTTAAAAGTGCATTCTTGAATGGGTACCTGAAAGAAGATGTGTTTGTTGAACAACTCCCTGGTTTTGAAAGTCATGATTTTTCACATCATGTTTTTAAACTTCAAAAAGCATTATATGGTCTTAAGCAAGCTCCTAGAGCTTGGTATGATCGTCTTAGTGCTTATCTTTTGGAAAATGATTTTAAAAAGGGTAGTGCAGACAACACACTTTTTATTTTGCATGATCATAATCAGTTTCTCATCGTATAAATCTATGTTGATGATATTATTTATGGTGCTACTGATGATCTTTTATGTCAAAAGTTTGAGAAGGTCATGCAGGATCAATTTGAAATGAGCCTTGTTGGAGAACTGAAATACTTTTTGGGATTCCAAGTGAAGCAAACTGAAGAAGGCATCTTCCTATCGCAAAACAAGTACATCAGAGAACTATTGAAAAAGTTTGGGATGGAAAAGGCAAAAGGAATTGGAACTCCCATGAGTCCTACGACGAAGCTGGAAAAAGATGAAAAAGGAATCGATGTGGATCAAAATCTTTATCGAGGTATGATTGGCTCTCTCCTTTATTTAACAACGTCTAGGCCCGATATAATGTTTGTTGTATGTTTGTGTGCACGTTTTCAAGCTTGTCCAAAAGAGTCACATTTAATTGCCATAAAAAGGATCTTTAGGTATTTGATTCACACACCTTCTTTAGGTCTTTGGTATCCTTCATGTGGTTTATTTGATTTAATTGGATTTGCTGACGCTAATTATGCTGGTAGTATGATTGATAGAAAGAGCACTAGTGGAACATGTTTTATGCTAGGACATTCATTGGTTTCTTGGTCTAGTCGTAAGCAGAACAGTGTTGCTTTATCCACTACTGAAGCTGAGTATATTGCCCTTGGTAGTTGCTGTGCCCAAGTACTTTGGATGATGCAAACCCTATCTGACTACAGTTTGGATCTTAGAAAAGTTCCATTACGATGTGATAGTAAGAGTGATATAGATCTTTCTAACAATCCTGTTCATCACTCTCAGACAAAACACATAGACGTAAGACATCATTTTCTTAGAGATCATTTGGCAAAAGAGGATGTATCCATTGAATATATTTCTACTGATTCTCAGTTGGCAGATATCTTTACAAAACCTTTGCCAGAAGATCGCTTTTGTCGTCTCCGTCTAGAACTGGGCATTATTGATCATGTTTAGAGTGAAAATATTTTTTTTGGTGTGCTTTCATATTTTTTGTGTGGTGTGCTATTAAAAAAATTGAAAAAGGAAAATTATAAAAAATAATAATGGAGTGCTTGTAACGGTCGGTTTCCGACCTTATGAATTTTCTACGTGCACGTGCTTTTCGTTCACGTATTTTATTTAACTCTTCCTTGGTTTCGGTATATACAATGTGATATACCGTTGTGACCGTATGGAAGTGTAGAATTTTATAGTAATTTTCAGGAACGTCATTTCACGGCTCGTTTTCTCGCAAAACGACTTTGAATGGGAGGGGCGTTTTGGTCTTTTGGCACCAATACGCGGTTCCCGATTTTACGATAAATTCTGGTAGGTGTAGCACGCGATCAAACCATGTAGCACTGTACTTCTCGTCTCCATGATCGTTTCGGTATTTTCGGATTATTTTTCCGATGCCCGTGGTGGAAGATATCCTCTAATTAATTTCAACCGTTGATTAGCCCTTTATCCACTTGAATTTCGAATTAAAACAAATCTTAATCAAATCCCTCATTCACTCCCACGTATCATGGGATTTTATTTCAGCCACTATTCACACATCTCCTTTCCCCTATCTCTACTCTCCATATCTCTATATCTCTCTCCCATTTAAACAAAAACCCAAAGCCATCTAGCAAAACCCTCATCTTCTAAAAGGAAACCCAGCCCTAGCCGCCAACACCCCACGCAAAACACCCTTGGCTGCGTTTTCTCCTTCACCTCCGGCCACCCAAAGCCACTGCCGACCTCCCCTGGCCTCCGGCCACCCTACCACCTCCGGCCACCCTTCTCTCTCCTCCTTTTTCTCTCTCTAAAACCCCCATAGCCGCAAGTGACACAGATCTGGGCGCCGCTGCTACTAACTCATGGCCAGCCACCGCCACCAACCACCACCCCCGCCAATTTGTTCCCCTTTGACCCCTCTCCGCTCTGCAACTTCCCTCACGCTCATAGCCCACCTGTAGCACCCGGAATCCTCATCGGAACACGCCGTATCGGCTGTTTCTCACAGATCTGGAAGCTGAACTTCCACGCCGGCTCACGCCCACCTCTGGCCACCCCCTCCGACGATCTCCACCACCATCGAACTCCTCTTTGACCCCCCCGACCATCTCCAACTCCCCTTACCCTTTTTCCTCATCTCTACCTCCTCGAAACATCTCCCGAACTCGACTTAACGACAGTTTTACAGATCTACACCACCACCAGAAAAACTCGCGCCCACCGGCCATCCGGCCACCTACGACTACCACCATACTGCCGTTGGACTCCTATCGAAACCCCCTACCAACTGCAATTTCTCTCATGCTCATATCTCACATGTAGCTCCTGGAAAATCCGTCGAAACCAAGCCCATCTGCTATTTTTTGACAGCTCTGTGTGCTGAACTTCGACGCCCGTGCACGATCACCTCCAACCACCCCCGACAACAACTCCACTGCCGTTGGCTTCGTCTTGAAGTCCTTTACCCACTGCAACTTCCTGTTTCCGCTGTTCATCGCTGAAATTTCACTGAGACACGCGACAACGGACGTTGCGTGAATCTGTCCTCTCCAGCTTCTCACGGCCGCCCACCGCCATGCGCTCATGCCGTCGGCCACCCGTCGGGCCGAGCATCTTCCTCTGGTCTCACTTCATCTACCGACATCCCCCTTAGACTCTCAGAGTTCACGTGCGTTGCCGCACGCACGTACTTTTAGCCGACGTCGCCGTTATCGTGAAGAACCGTTGCACTACTCGCAATGGGAGGAGGATCGCTGATTAGCTCGCTGATTTCACGCCACCACCCCGCTGTCCAGAGGTACCTCGCTGCGCTACCTATGGCCGAGGAGTTCCAGACGACGCCGACGTTTCGCCGTTCAGACCCGACTTCCGCTTGTTGGACGGCATCACGAGGTTGGTTTCCCTAACGAGTAGTAAAACCTGTTGGATCCTGTCCAAAACAGAGTTAGGATCGATAATATGAAGTTTAGACTTACGCTTGCGTACGCTGCACGGTAGTCTACGAACTTCGCCTTCGGATTCGCCACGACGGATCGAGTCTACTCACGAACGGAGTAAGGCTACTAAATCCACAATCTAAATCTCTATTTTAGATTAAGAACTTGGATGGAGGGAGAGGAAATATTTCTGCAGAGCTTCGCTAGGATGAAGATGCATGCATGAATTTCATGCAAAAGGTGTAAGGAAAATGGCTACCCTTGGGTCTTATTTATAGCCCCCAAGGTAGTTATTTTAGGGTAAGTTGTTCCTTTGGAACAACTTAATTAAGGTGTACCATGATGCATGGCACATTATAAGCTTAAGTTGTACCATATGCATGGTACAACATAAGCTTAAGATATTCCCCCTTTATTAGCCATATGTCGCATGCATTTATGCATATATAATGCGACTTTCCCACTCATACAGAGATCCTCTCCGCAAGGGAACAGATTCCCTTTGCACATGACTTCGTGTGCGCGACGTTCGAGGTCCGTATTCCCTCGTACATCCCCCACAAGGGTGTACAAACGTCTTCCATATCCAACATCTCCCACTCACACTTGAGGGGATTGTAAGAGAACGTCTTTCCCTTAGTTCTTTCATCTATCATACCGAGAAATAGACCGTGCGACCGTCATGCGCGTAGAGTCTGTTGTTGTGCACTTGTTAGAGATACACAACGACCTCGAAGGTGCAAAGTTGAGTAGTTCAACGCATGCTTTACCCTAGATTATTTCTTCACATTTCTTGTACTTTATATTCAACAATTGAATCCCATCTGGATTACAATTGGCTGGCCAGCTTTGAATCATTAAAGTCTAAATGCGAATATGAAATCAATCTTCCTCTTCTTGCGAACCTTATGATCTTGACTTGATTCGCTTTTCTAACGTGCCCCGCCGAGCCGAATTACCATAGCCCATTAGTAACACGCTAAGATAGCGATCATCTCGTCAAATCTAAAGGAACCAATTGGAGTCCTTGAGGGTAAGAGTTAAGACCCGTATGGCCTTTGAGTCTCACATAATAGCAAACACTATTGCTACTAACTCAGTGGTCGAAATGCATACGTGGTATGAACACGTATTACAACATCACTCCTTTCCCAGGGAGAGTATGTCTTAATGATGTTGTACGGATGAAAGATCAGACACCACAGTGCCTATCTTTTGAGTCCCCTTACTACTCAGGAAATATTCCCGGACTCTCATCCTGCATAAGACAGATAGGATTAAAAAATCCAATGAGATCTTTATATCCTTGTGATACAGATCTCAGATCTTTTGTAAGCATCCATATGATGCAGATCTTTCATTCGACTATCTTGTTAAAGTCATGACTCTAAATCATTCGTCTAATGATTTTGACTTTAAACTAGTCTCATCTCTATCTTATCCATCTGATAAGATAAGGCGGTTGCTCATGTGAGAGAGCCAACCTTAATCTGTCCGACATACACACAATTCAGCTGAGATTTCAAAAATGTACACAAACATTTCTTAAGAAATTCATATGCAATGTTGGAAAAAGAACTTATTCTTTTATTAATTTTGATCATTTCTTAGACATGGGAATATATATTTGGTACAACTCAGCCCATACGCAATCCTTGAGATGATAAGTGTTTATAAAACACATTTCTGGGGATCGCTTTCGTAAGCTGATCCTCTATCATCTCATGCGTAGATATGTACCTTATGTCTACCTTCTTGGTTTTATCATAGTCTTTTGCAAATCTGCAGTTCCTTTAAGATACTGCATTATCCTCTTAACCGCTTTCCAGTGTTCTTGCCCTGGGTTGGATTGGTAACAGTTTACCATTTCCAACGGCAAAACAGATGTCCAGTCTCGTACACACCATAGTGTACATAAGACTATCAACTGCACTGGAATATGGAACTTTTTCCATAATTTCCTTTTCCTTTTGGTTCTTTGGACATGATTCCAGATATAAATTATCGCATATGCTTATATGAATATCAATGGACTTGCAGTCCTGCATATTAAATCGTTCTAGAACCTTCTTTATATAAGTCTCCTGTGAAAGAGAAAGAAGTTTCTTCGAACGACTCCTTGAAATCTTAACTCCAAGGATATATGCGGCTTTTCCTATGCCTTTCATCTAAAATACTGATGAAAGCCAAGCCTTGATACTCATCACAAAGCCCTTGTCATTTCCGGCTATTAAAATGTCATCTACATATAGAGACATAATAACATGCTTGCTTTTAATCCTCTTGATATATACGTAGTTATCTTTATCAAGTATGGAAAATCCATTTGATAAGACAACCTTTTGAAATCGTATATACCATTGCCTCGAGGATTGTTTAAGACCATATATGGATTTACGAAGTTTACAAACCTTATGTTCGTTTCCTTCTTTTACAAACCCTGTTGGTTGTTCCATATAGATCTCCTCGTCCAATTCTCCATTGAGAAAGGCAGTCTTTACATCCATCTGATGTAATTTGAGGTATAAGCAAGCTACCATTGCCAGAATCATGCGAATCAAGGTAAAACGCACAACAGGTGAGAAGTTTTCTTCGTAGTCTATCCCTTCCTGTTGCGTAAAACCTTTCGCGACAATGCGAGCTTTATATCTATCTATAGAGCCATCAGCCTTATGCTTGATCTCGAGAACCCATTTGTTCCCAATTGCTCTATGTCCTCTGGGTGAGTTAACTAAGTCCCAGACTTGGTTAATCTTTCATGGATTTCAATTCATCCTTCATCGCTTCCATCCATTTGTCTTTTGCAGGGCATGATTCGGCATATTTGAGATTCTTCAAGTCCTTGTTGACTCGAATTTAGATCAATTCTAATATCACTCCCACTTGAAATGTTGTTAGAATTGCTCCCACTTGGATCATTATTCCCGTGTGGAATAGGATAATCGTCATTCGTATAATCCATTGGTGAAGGTTAAAAAGAATTTTCGTTTTCACCAAGAATTTCTCCCACTCGAATGAGGTAATCCTTTTTGATCATAAATCTCAAAATAGAGATAAGTCCTGACTTATCTCGCCCTGTCTTGGAAACTCGTTTTCCAAGAAAGTGACATCCCTCGACTCAAACTCAATTAGCACACCATTGTCTTCCTGACTAACAAAAACATAACCTTTGGAGTTTTATGCGTATCGTTTAAAGATACATTTCCTTCCCCTTGGCCCAAGTTTGCCATACTTATGGGAGGAAATATGTGCGTTGAATGCACAAACTCAAGGTTAAAAATGTTTAAGTCATGAGACCTTTGGTTCCACAACTCATAAGGAGTGGAGCTAACTGATTTCGAGGGTACGCGGTAAAAAATGAAAATGGTTGTCAATAATGCATCACCCCAAAAAGTGATTGGCAAGTTAGCTTGCACCATCATTGAATGGACCATTTTTCATTAAAGTCCTATACCTGCAACACCAATTTGTTGAGGAGTATAAGGCATAGTTACCTGATGTACTATGCCTTTTTCATCACAAAGTTCCTTTAAACTTGTTGACTGATATTCACCGCCCCTATCGGTTCGCACGACCTTAATCTTGCGATCTAATTGATTCTCCACTAAACTCATATAGTTTTTAAAGCAGGTTTAGTGCTTTCAATTTTGTGGGATATCAAATAGATATGACCGAATCGGGTGAAATCATCAATAAAAGTGATGAAATAGGACTTCCCGCGTCTTGTCTTGACATTCATCGGACCACATATGTCCGAATGGATAAGCTGTATTGGAACCTCGGCCCTTGTGCCGGTTCCAAACGGCTTGCGACAAGATTTCCTCACAACGCAATGTTCGCAGGTCGACATTTCAACCTTTGAAACATTGGATAGAAGGCCACGTTTGGCAAGTCTATCTATACGCATTGGTCCAATATGACCAAGCCTTGTGTGCCAACAAATTATATTAGACTCATTAGTCAAAATATTTGTCACAAGGAAATTTTCATTACATGAGGAAACACATTGTACTTATTACAATAAATCCTTTGAAATACAAACCCAGTACCAATAAAGGAATTATTACAAAAATAGGTCCATATTACAAACATGAAGGAACCAACTATTAACCAAGACCCATTAAATTGACCACAGTATTAATATTCCTTTGAATATATGGAATGAAGAGAACATCATAAAGTAGGAGAGTGTGGCCGTTGTCCAAGTCTAGCTTGCAATTCCCAACGCCTTTCTCTACAACACGTGTGTTGTTTCCTACATTGATCCACTTCATTCCTTGAGTATCCGGTGATACTCCACGAAGGACCGTCTGTCCTTTGCTATGTGGTCGGTGGCACCTGAATCAATTATCCAAAAATGGATTAGATTCCACAAGAAATAGTGGACTAGAAACACATATGTAACTAGTATTACAAGTTACCTTGTCACTTCTACTCGTACATGAACGAGCATAGTGACCGAGCTTGTTGCACTTGAAGCACTTGATCCTTTTCAAGTCTTTCTTCTTGTGCCATTTCTTGTGCCCACCCTTATGTTTGGGTTCCTTGGTAGACTCAGGTTGCTTATTACGTTCATTAGAAGACTTCGAACGATCTTTACGTTTCTTTCCCCCGTGTGAGGAACTAGCAACCATGTGCACTTCTGCACCTGGCTTGGCAGCCGCAAGCCGCTCTTCCTCTAATTCGAGGTGCTTGGAAACGTCGTTGAAGGTCTTGATGCTCTCATTGTGAGTGAGATGCATCTTCATTTGATCCCACCCATTTGGTAGGGAACGTATGACTGCTTGGATTTGTTGCTCATCAGTGAGCACATGACCTGCGTCCTTTAACTCCGAGATAAGGTTCGCCATATGTCTCAGATGTTTCCCCATGGAATGATCTGGACATTTCTTATATGTATCGAACTTTATAGTTAAGGCGCGAAGTTTGGACACCGATGTGCCACCGAACTTCTCCTCTAGCTTGGACCATATGTCCATGGCTAGGTCATGTTCTCGGAAGATGCGCATTATGTCATCAGCCATACTGCTTAATAACGTAATGCGCGCTACCTTATTCTTCCGAGACCAAGCATCAAAAGCTTCCTTGTCTCTTCGGTGTTGGGCCGTAGTACCCAACTCTGGTTCAATCATAACGTTCTTTAGAGTTTCGAGCACTTCTTGCTCCTCTAGAACGTATTGTATCTTAATGGACCAAAGTTTGTAATTATCGCCGTTGAGTTTTTCACCTTTGTTTAACTCAGCGACAATATTCTTTGAAGCGGAAGACATTTTACTTTTAAAATGCTGCAAAAGACACAAAACCGAAGGTTCGATCAAAACATTGCATAAAAAATTCTTAAAATATAACTCCCACTTGAAATGATAATAGAGTATCCCATTTGGATAGTTCTAAAAATTCAAATCCCACTTGGAATTATATTATATTTGATAAGTTACTTTCGAAAAATATTGAAGATGTTGTTCTAGAATCGAAAAGGTCTCTATGATTCCAATCACCATCTAGAACAACTTTCAATATTCCCCCATCACTTATCAAACAATAGTACTCTTATAGTACTAGCAGCGGAAAATGAGCATTTGATAAGTTACTTTCGAAAAATATTGAAGATGTTATTCTAGAATTGGAAAGGTCACTATGTTTCCAATCACCATCTAGAGTAACTTTCAATATTTCTCCCTCACTTTATCAAATGTTAGTACTCTTATAGTACTTTGCAGCGGAAAAGCGTTTTTGAAAACGTATTTTTCAAAACGAATTTAAAAAAACATTGGCTAATCTCCGTAGAGTAGGGCACAATGACTTGGCTAATCTCTCATGAAGTAGAGCACTAAGGCTAATCTTCAAGGAGTAGAGCACTATTTCATAAGTACATTGGCTAATCTCCGTAGAGTAGAGCACAATGACTTGGCTAATCTCGCATGAAGTAGAGCACTATGGCTAGTCTTCAAGGAGTAGAGCCCAATGAAAAAACTTCATTAAAACGTTAGTCCCGTATGAACTAGTAGGCACTGTGGTTAGCCCCGTATGGGCTAATCGACACATTCGAGTTTGACCAATGCCCTTTGTCACCCCGTATGGGTCAGTAGGCAAGTTTGCAATCGACACAGGCCTTCTGCCAGATTGGTCGACCAAAAACACAAAATTGGTCGACCAATTTTTCAGACTGCAACTTCTTCCCGGCCAGGGCCTCTGCCCTGGCCGGTGCTTGGCCAAGGGCCGGCCAGGGCCTCTGCCCTGGCCGGCCAGGGGCCCTGGCCCCCTCGGCCAGGGCCGGCCGGCCAGGCCACTGGCCGGGGCCAGGGCTCCTGCCCTGGCCTCGGCCAGGCCCTGGCCTGAGGCCAGGGCGCTGACCTGGCCTCTGCCAGGGCGGCCTGGCCGCTGGCCGGGGCCAGGGCTCCTGCCCTGGCCTCGGCCAGGCCCTGGCCTGAGGCCAGGGCGCCGGCCCTGGCCACTGCCAGGGCCGGCCTGGCCGGCAGGGCTTGGCCACTGCCGGCCACTGCCGGCCTGGCCATGGCCGGCCATGGCTTGGCCATGGCCGGTCATGGCCAAGGCCATTCGGCGTTGGCCGGCCATGGCCCCTTTGGCCATGGCCGGTCACCCCCTTCAAATGGGGTTGCCGCACTCATTCCTCCCCCTTGATGGGGTGGTCGCCGGTGGTTATTGGCCGTAGCCAACCCCCTCCGCATGGGGAGAGGGGGTGCATGGCCTTCATAGCCCATTTGGCCATGGTGCACATGCACCAAATTTTCCTCTTACCCGATGGAAATAACTTCCATCATCTTCCTCGATGAAGCACACGTTCGTCGATGAAGCACCCGTTCGTCGAGAAATTAGTTATTTCCTAATGGCCGTGTGCCAAAAATGAATAACGTACTACGTGAACGGTCGGTTCTTCCCGTCACGGAGAGTTCCTACCATATCCGTAATGATAGGAGACCCTAACGTGAAAAGAACAACCGCTGCGTTCTCTCCGTCACGAAGCGTTCCTACTATATCCGTAATAGTAGGAGACCCATTCGTGAAAAAGACAACGACTCGTTCGTAGTTTCGACGGGGCGGTGGATTGATCGGGGCGAACCCATATGGCTCTGATACCAATGTTGGATCCTGTCCAAAACAGAGTTAGGATCGATAATATGAAGTTTAGACTTACGCTTGCGTACGCTGCACGGTAGTCTACGAACTTCGCCTTCGGATTCGCCACGACGGATCGAGTCTACTCACGAACGGAGTAAGGCTACTAAATCCACAATCTAAATCTCTATTTTAGATTAAGAACTTGGATGGAGGGAGAGGAAATATTTCTGCAGAGCTTCGCTAGGATGAAGATGCATGCATGAATTTCATGCAAAAGGTGTAAGGAAAATGGCTACCCTTGGGTCTTATTTATAGCCCCAAGGTAGTTATTTTAGGGTAAGTTGTTCCTTTGGAACAACTTAATTAAGGTGTACCATGATGCATGGCACATTATAAGCTTAAGTTGTACCATATGCATGGTACAACATAAGCTTAAGATATTCCCCCTTTATTAGCCATATGTCGCATGCATTTATGCATATATAATGCGACTTTCCCACTCATACAGAGATCCTCTCCGCAAGGGAACAGATTCCCTTTGCACACGACTTCGTGTGCGCGACGTTCGAGGTCCGTATTCCCTCGTACATCCCCCACAAGGGTGTACAAACGTCTTCCATATCCAACAAAACCCACACCGTAGCTAATCAAACCCTAAACTAAAATTGGATAACTTGAACTAAATTTACTTTCAGCATCTGTAAAACACTGCCCACCGTAGGAAAGATCGACAATCACACAATTTTTCTATGCACATAGGGTAGTAGTCGATCTATATTGAACAAAAACATCAAAACGTGACTTTTTGACTGTTAGGCTAGTCCCGTCAATTTTAGAAACAAACCCTAATAGGGCTTATTGAAAAACACGACCTGACACCATCGCCGTGACCCTGTTTCAGACGGGCTACCGCAGACGCGACGCTTGGACGGGACGCTCCGGACGGACGACGCACTCGCCACCGCAGGCAAGTGTACTCACTTGCACTTTTGGCCGTGCCTAGGCCTTAGACTGCTAGAACTATTAAATTGTGAACAAAGAGAACCAGACGTGAAATGATAGCGTCTGAGACACCCCTTGACGGCTTAGACTTGACGACGAAGTCTAAGCTCAAACAACAACTTTTGACACCGTAGGGTTATCTTGTGTGTGTGTGCGTGTGGACCCCCTAGAAGAACCATCCCTGTCATATCACGTCGTGTCTTGTTTTGCACAGCCTACGGGCAATAGGGCACTCACTGGTGAGTGCCCTATGGCCCGCAGGCTGTGTATCCGTACAAGGGATCACCCATTTACACTATTGATCCCTTGTACGGATACACAGCTACTGACATGCTGAAAGACGACCACCAGAGAACTTCTACACAACTCTGATGGTCATTGGGTTTTGGGTTTTATACTTTCTTCCGCTAAACTGATTTGAGTAATCCGAGTTGTTGGGACATATCTGGGCTTTGGTGAGCTAGGGTTATTCAGAGTGGTTAGAGTTGGGGCTCTAATCTTGTGTGACTGTAACTACTTAAAGAAACAATTTTTAGTGATGTTGTTCCGGGTGGATGTAGGTCTTGGGAGACCGAACCACGTAAATCTTCTGTGTCATCTGCTTGATCTGGTTGTTGTGTTATCTGCTATACTATTGCTTTTACTTATCTGTTTTAATTAGACTTAATTATTTTTATCGTGCGATAATTTGGTCATCGGCCTATTCCCCCCCTCTAGGCCCTATTAGATCCTACAAGAAAGTCACGCCATCCCATGTTGTCGTACAACGTGAGCAGCCCCTTGAGTACCCCTAGGCGGTCAAGGTCAGCTAGGTGCACGAACCTAGAGGGTACGATCGAGCGATGGGAGATACGCTCGAATCTGGCGCGTTGAGCGTCATCTCGAAACGTGATCCCAATCGCATCGAACGCGGGGGCGGGCGATGCAGGTGGTGGTATGGGTGCGGTAGGAGGTGGCTGTGTGGTGGTGGTGGGCTAGGTGGCGGGGAGTCTGCCCTAGCAGAAGAGGAGCCAGGATCACCTGATTTCTTCCGCTTGGAAGCGGGCTCACATGTGTGCCGCGAGTCGTGCCCAATCAAATAAAAATGCGATGCGCTATATAATAGAATGAGTGTACCTGAGCACGACGCGAGAGTAGAATCTGAAGTGTGCGAGGAAACGCCTCCACTGCGAAGCTCCGAGTGCGTCCAGAACCTCCCCAAAGCTTCCCCAAGCTATCCTGAAATACAAACAATAAAATCAGCGACAAATATCAATAAATATGGGGGGAGAAGGGGGATAATAGATGTATATAAGAATTAATTGGGATATGGGGTGCAATGGGCGTACGGATTGGGAGAATGGAGGAGAAAATCGAATTTAAGGTGAAATGGGGGTGACCGGCGGTGGGGGAGGCGGCGCCGGCGAGGATCGGCGGTGGGGTGGCATCGGCGACCGGTGTCGAATATCAGTCGGCAGCAGAGCGGCGGCTCGGGCGGTGGTAGAAGTGGATTCAGTCGCTGGGAGTCGAAGGGGCAGCTGGCGAGTGCGAGGGGATTTGGGGATTTTACGTTTCGAAATTCGCGCTGCGCCCGTAATGCTTATATAGGATAGTTGCGACTCGACCGAGTGACGAGTTCATTCGGCCGAGTGGACCATGTAAAAATTTATCGAAAATATCTCCCACAAGTTACGACTCGGCCGAGTATCTTTTACCACTCAGCCGAATGGAAAAGTTCCACTCGGCCGAGTGGCATGGCCACTCAACAATTTTTGTGCGTGGAGGGTATCAGATTCACTCGGCCGAGTGACAAGTCACTCGCCCGAGTGGCAAATTATACTGTAAATCACAGAAAATAACAGAGAGTTGGTCTGTAGGTTCTTTCGTGATCTGTACTCTACTCGACCGAGTGGAGTCTTTGCTCGGCCGAGTGACATATGTCACTCGGCCAAGTGGCATCCTGTTTTCTGCCACGGCTCTCTGTTTTCGCTCTATTCTATGTTTTTCTTCCCCCCGTTAGTCTCTACCTCCTCCTAGGGCCTGAGCGCGTTTCTGGAGCACTCTCCCTTGCCTTAGTCATCATCCATATGAATGATCTCTCGTTCTCCATCTACTGTCATTAAAAATAGAGCCCGTTGTCACGATTTTTATAGACGCAAGACTCTAAACACTAAGAAAAATATAAAATAAAAATAAAAATCAACTAAGAATGATATAAAACCATCGGGTTGCCTCCCGACAAGCGCTCATTTAAGGTCATGAGCTCGAACCCTTATGATCTTCGTTTAGTGCGTGATATTGGGTGCGTGCGAGATGCGCCCGTCAAATTTACCGGGAAGGCCACTTGGATTTGGATGTTGATGCTTGTGGGCTTTCCTCGGTGTCTCCTCATCATGGATAGTGTTGGGAGATAAGTCCCCCAAGCTTGAGCTAGTATCAATCTTCTTCTTCACCGGCAACGCCGATCTTATATTCGGCGGAGCTTTCTTTGAGTTGTTGGCCATGGATAGCTTGCATAGCTCCCTTATCCTCACGACATCAGCGTCGTCTTCTTTGTCATCGGCCATATAGCTATCTGGGGGGTCCTCCATCTTTTCTCCAATGCTAGAAGTTTGGCCTTCTTCAAGGCTGTCATCATGTAGAGCGCCAATGGAATGTGGAATGGCTTCGTCGATTACCTCGTCAAGGAGGTCCACATAATCCAACTCCTCTTGGTAGGGCATATGCTTCATAGCTTTAGGGATATGGAACTCGACCTCGATGTTTCCAACATTCAAAGATAAAGTACCCTCTCTCACGTCGACTATCACGCCGACGGTGGCTAAGAAGCGGCGTCCGAGTATAAGTGAAGTGTCGCCCTCCTCCTTGATGTCCATAATGACGAAGTCGCACGGCAAGCATATTCCTCCCGATACTTGGAGCGGTATGTCCTCTGCAATCCCTACCAGCCTAGTAACCCGACCATCCACTAGTTGTATTCTCATGTCCGTTGGCTTCAAGTCGGTCCCCGTATTTAATTTCCGAAACATGCTAAGGGGCATTAGGCTCACACTTGCTCCCAAATCTACCAAAGCCTTTTGTAGTGGGACTCCTCAAGTGTGCATGGTATGTGAAAGCTTTCGGGATCCTTGAATTTAGTAGGCTCCTTTTCCCTCAGGGTGAACCAAGTTCCTTGCTCGGCAAGCATTATTTTCTCCTTTCTTTTCTTCCCCGAAATTAAGTCCTTCAAGAACTTGGCATATGACGGGATCTCTACGATAGCATCCAAGAAAGGTATGTTGAGGCTTACTCCTCTCAAGTACTCAAGGAACTTTGCGAGACGCTTCTCAATTTTAGCTCTCGCCAACCGTTGCAGAAAGGGCACCGGTGGCATGTAGGTGCACTCCTCATTAGGCTTCTTTATTTTAGAATTTCCACCTTCTAGCGGCTCTTTTGTGCTCTCCTCTTCATTACCCGGCTCTTTGTCATCCAAAATCTCTTCCATGGGCTCCTTGGTTTGGACCATGGCGGGAGTGATATCCTTCCCACCCCTAGTAGTGACCGCCACCACCGCATTGATGTGGCCGGTATTGCTCCGTGGATTGGGCTTCGGTTGAGCCGGCAATTGTTGAGTGTTTTTGTTAAGCAACGTAAGTTGCTCTCCAAGTTGCGCAACGACGGTATTAAGCGAGTCTTGTTGCACCGTCAACCTAGCATTTATTTTTCTTTGCTCCGCCATGAATTCCTCCACCATAGCTTCATGATCCGATCTTGTTTGTGCTTGTGGTGGGTTTGGAGCTCTCCAACCTTGGTTATAACCCGACGGCCTATATGGTCCTGCTTGTTGCCTAGGCGGGTCGTTTTGTTGTGGTGGCCCCCTCAGTTGGTATTGATGTTGTGGAGGTGGAGGCCAGCTTGAGGTTGTTGCATCGGTGGTGGGTTTAGAGCTCCGTCATTATTAGCATACGAGAAGCCCGGATGATTCCTCGTGGCTGGGTTGGCCCAATAACCGGTGTCCCCGTTACATATTTGATTTGCTCTAAGGTTCTTTCTCCATGCTCTTCTCGTACGAACATAGCTTGAGATTGGTCTTGCCAATCGCTCATATTGCCTCCCGGCGTAAATGTGACGGGAGTTCCATGCGGCTCGGTGATATACTTCTCCAATCTCTCCATGACTTTGTGAAGAGAGTCAAACTTATTAAAAAGCTCCGCTACGGCCTTGGCCTCATATATGCTTGTTGGCTTCAAGGAGGTATAAGATTGCCATCGCTCGTCGCCCCATTGTTGATTATTAGAGGCCATATCCTCTAATAGGGCCGTAGCTTCATCCGGTGTCTTGGATAAAATGGCCCCGTTGGCGGTTGTATCTATAATTTGCTTAGTGCCTGGTTGGAGTCCATTATAAAAGCTGTGTACTAGCTCCCATGCTGTGATGTGGGCATTGATGCTGGAGATCTTTAAAGCGCTCCCATGCCTCGTATAGGGTCTCATGCGGTCCTTGCTTGAAGGACATGAGTGCGCTCCTTATCTTCACCGTCTTGGATGGTGGGTAGAATTTATCAACAAAAGCACTAGCCAACTCATCCCACGTAGTAAAGATCCCCTCCGCTTGCGTCCTCAACCAATATAGAGCTTTTTCTCTGAGGGTAAAGGCGAAGAGTTGCAATCGGATAGCATCGACGGAAACACCCGGCATTTGAAAGGTGGCGCACTTGGACAAGAATAGCTGAAGATGATAGTGTGGATTCTCTTGGGAGTTCCCATGGAATGGGTCTTGTTGCATTAATACTACTAATTCCGTCTTGAGCTCAAAATTCTTATCCGCCGCCAACTCCGGTATAGCGACAGAAAAAGTGATGGAAGAAGTCTTAGGCTGAAGCCTATCTCTGATAGATATAATCCTCGCCATACATGCCGCTAATTTTTCCGGTGTCTCCGGTCGGTTCATACAATCGTCCTCTACGTTGAGTCTCTTCTCGGCTCTAATCCTACTTTCGGTACATTTGATCTCCGGGTCAAATATTATATCCTTGGGATTCGCCATAGATCTCGTGTACATGCACAGAAAAATAGAGCTTCGATGGAATTGTTAGGCGCGATAGAGGAGTAAAAAGATAAAAAAATAATAAAACAAAAAGAAATAACTAAGTAAAGAAAATAAAACATTGTCGCCTCCCCGACAACGGCGCCAAAAACTTGATCGCGTCCGGATGTATACCCGAAAAACGACTTGTAGTTTTACAGCAAGCGCACGGTGTAGCAGCGAGCGGGTATCGAACTCAGGGAGGAAAAATGACCGTGTCTTACTCAAATCACCTAGCTATCGAGAGAATAAGAATAGTTGGGTGTAATAGTCACTGTCACGACCCGCTTCCCATAAACGGAAGGCGAGGCGTCAAAAGTCCGCACATACTTGAAGATGTGAGGCTACAGTCTGTAAAGCATCTGGAATAACTAAGTAGAGGTCCTTGCAATTGCGAAACAGAAAAAAAATAATAATAAAGGAAATAGAGATAAACTATTATTTCAATCACAGAATGTCCACAAATAAAGTTCAACATCACAGAAAAGCCATCAGGCTTAAAAGGGTCTAAAAGGGCCCCAAGCATGGCCAACAAAAATAAACGAACGTACAGAAAAGTAAAGGCGCTACACACCGACAACCTAACAAGAACTAAGCAGAAAGCAACACAGAAAGAAGTCCCTACGACTGGTCGCCGGTGTCTTCGTACTCCACGTCAAAGTGGACCCAGGCTCAACGTCAATAAACACCTCGTCCTCAGTAACGGGCTCTGGCTCAGCAACTAACATGCGACACCCAAAAGAGACGAGGGCGCATGTCAACAAGTCTACAAGAGACTTGTGCAAGGAAACTAAAAGAAAGAGAAACAGCCTAACAGTTCTAAAATATGCGATGACATGGCAGTTTAGGGCATGGATGCAACAAGTAAGATAGTGCAACAAGTATGACATGGCAAGGGTAGAAAAGCTACTAAAACATTCACATGGATTTATAAGTCAAGTAAACATGTCGTGCACAGAGTTTACGCCTTTTGGATGGAGCGACTGTACGGGCCAACTCCTAAGCTCAAGTGATCGCTTAACCCTACCCCTCCACGTGTAATCGGGCATTGGCTTTTGACCAACACATGTAGCCCGCTTCTGGTTCACGAGCCAGGAAGTGTGTTTGGCTTATGGTTGTGCCTGCAATGTAGGTGCCTAGCCTCAACAAGGAAGTACAGTAGCGTGTGCTATGAATACAACATTCAAGCATGGAATGACATGTAGGATGCATGGCATGGCAAGAGTACAATTAAAGTGCATACAGATATGAAAATTAAACGCGACAGGCATGGCAGAGTACAAATAAAATGCATACAGATATGGAAATTAAACGTGACAGGCAAAATGTATGAATGACATGGCAGGGTGTCAGATCTAGCTTCGTTGTCAAGCTAGATCTTAAAGTTGCATCTATACGACTATCATTTCGTCGCCTAGGCTCCTCAAACTACATACACTACTAGTCTATACTCCAATACAATTTCCAATATATATACAGACATTCCTAAAGTGTTATAGCTACCTACACATATATAACTAATATCATCCATACAACTTCATATACATCATGAATAACACTGAGTATGTATATATTACACAATAGGCAAATATTAATATACTACATGGGAGTACACTCATACGTGAGTGATACACCGGGGTTCACACACACAGGTTCACACACTCTACTTATACATGCACCACAACGACATCGCGATAAAATCAATGGGCTCGCTACTATGCTAAGGTTGACACAGGCAATGACGAAAACTACAATAGAAAGGAAACCGAAGCCAAAAGTGTAATGAAGGAAAGATCGATAAGCACGAGTTCAGATAGGACGAAGATAAGGAGACAGCTTGGTTAGGTGAATCAGGGGTATAATTGTGAATGTTTAGGTGGGAAAAGAAAGATGTAATCATACTCTTATAGGATACAGGAAAATAATGAGTAAAAGATATAAGTTCAAATACTAAGAGTACAAAACCGGTCGTACCTCAAAAGTTGGAGTTCTCTTATGCGTAGAAAAATATTGATGGTCGATAAAATGAGTTGTTCGAAATAAGTTTGAGTCGTATATACATAATAAGAAAAATGGTTAATTACTTATTGAAAATCATTATAAGGAAATATAAAACATTCACACGAACATTAAGGACATAGGTTAAAAAATATTATATGGCAGTAATTTAATATAATTTCGGCAAAAATTTCGAAATTCAAAGAATGAAATTAGATTAACGGAAATGTAGAAAATTTAAGCTCATGTTAAATTCTTTCAAAGTCTTTAAACTGGGGAGAAATTAAAATAAATAATAATGAAACTACTTTTAGAGGAACCAGGATTTGCCAAAAGAAATGGTTTTATACAAAGATTTTAAAGTACGAGTACGACATACCTAGAACTGATATATAAAAACAATTGAAGTTCTATTTAGCTTGAAAAAATATTTTAAAGTATGTATGTTAAGCGGTTAAAATGAATCTCATAGTTTAGAAAAGATGGTATATCGAATTTTCAAAATAGTAATAGAGTTTTTAAACGGAAATGTGAAAGTATATGTCAGAAAATAGTTACGAGATAGTAATTAAACTTACAACCAATAGACTTCAAAATCCACGAAGGAAATTTTTTTACTCAATCGTAAAGTGAGGAATTAAATATATAAGAAGAGGGTTTAAAAACAAAATTTAGACTAAGCAAAACTTTTAATCAAGGGAAACCGAAAACAACTTTGAAAGAATCAAGCTTTGCAACGGAGGACATTCGAAAGATCAACGATTATCGTAATGTGGTGATCATGTGAATCGAGAGCAAAGAATGTGGTTGTATGATGAATGCGTCTAAATTACGATTCAAGAAAACTACGATGGAATTCTACGGTCAGTAACACCGAAGTGTAGTGAGCAGGAAATGATAGAATCAGGGGGTTCTAATTATCGGGTTGACTAAAGGTCAAGAGAAACTTAACAGTAAGGCTTTCTATTGAGCTAGAATATATTAGAGACCTCAGGGAAAGGTCCTAAGAGAATCAAGATCGTGTTCTGTTGGGCCCGAAATCGATGAACCCAAGCGAACGACTAAAGAAATTCTAGAAGTCTATTATGGTCAGAGCTAGGCAGGAACCACTAAGGTAACTCCTAAGACGATTATATCAATTTCTAGCATGGAGTCTAGCTAACAATCAGGGACCTCTAACTAGCCAGCACAGACATCTAACTAAGTCTTACTATAGTCCTGATCTATGGATTTCCTTACTAAGCTGTGACAGATGCTCGGGCAACACGTCTAACAGCCACCTAAGACATATGAAACGATAAAATTAGACTCAAGGCTTATGACTTGGATGTTTTAATTTATTTAATGGACATTCTATTTTTATTATCGTTGTTCCGATAATTCGCCGTTGCAAGAGGGACCTGCATGGGCCACCAATAAAACCTGTCACGACCCGCTTCCTATAAACGGAAGGCGAGACGTGAAATGTCCGCTCAGACTTGAAGCTGTGAGGCTACAGTCTGTAAAGCATCTGGAATAACCAAGTAGAGGTCCTTGCAATTGTAAAACAGAATAAAAATAATAATAAAGGAAAGAGAGATAAAATATTATTCCAATATCAGAACGTCCACAAATAAAGTTCAACATCACAGAAAAGCCACCAGGCTTAAAAGGGTCTAAAAGGGCCCCAAGCATGGCCAACAGAAATAAACGAACGTACAGAAAAGTAAAGGTGCTACACACCGACAACTTAACAAGAACTAATCAGAAAGCAACACAGAAAGAAGTCCCTACGACAAGTCGCCGGTGTCTTCGTACTCCACGTCAACAGTGGACCCAGGCTCAACGTCAACAAACACCTCGTCCTCAGCAACTAACATGCGACACCCAAAAGAGACGAGGGCGCATGTCAGCAAGTCTACAAGAGACTTGTGCAAGGAAACTAAAAGAAAGAGAAACAGCCTAACAGTTCTAAAATATGCGATGACATGGCAGTTTAGGGCATGGATGCAACAAGTAAGATAGTGCAACAAGTATAACATGGCAAGGGTAGCAAAGCTACTAACATTCACATGGATTTACAAGTCAAGTAAACATGTCGTGCACAGAGTTTACGCCTTTTGGCTGGAGCGGCTGTACGGGCCAACTCCTAAGCTCAAGTGATCACTTAACCCTACCCCTCTACGTGTAATCGGGCATTGGCTTTTGACCAACACATGTAGCCCTCTTCTGGTTCATGAGCCAGGAAGTGTATTAGGCTTAGGGTTGTGCCTGCAACGCAGGTGCCTAGCCTCAGCAAGAAAGTACAGTAGCGTGTGCTACGAATGCAACATTCAAGCATGGAATGACATGTAGGATGCATGGCATGGTAAGAGTACAATTAAAGTGCGTACAAATATGGAAATTAAACGTGACATGCATGGCAGAGTACAAATAAAATGCATACAGATATGGAAATTAAACATGACATGAAAAATGTATGAATGCCATGGCAGGGTGTCAGATTTAGCTTCGTTGTCAAGCTAGATCTTAAAGTTGCATCTAGGCGACTATCATTTCGTCGCCTAGTCTCTTTTATGCTAAAAACGAGGGATGTCCTAAAACATGGCCTAAAATAGAAGTTGGCAAGTTTCACTTGCCTGCAATCAGCTGTTCTGCAAACACCGTTCAATCTGTCCAATCTACCTATGTGCTCGGATTCACCAACCTATCGTCCCAGATTAGATTATCTTCATTAGTGATTTACTAAGCAATTAAAATACCGATTTTAATCTTGATTAGCATGCATTGGTTGGGGGTCCTAAGAGTTCAGAAAAGAACCCTTACACGTCGCGAGAGCTACACTGGTGTCAGGTATCGACGCCAGTGGTTGGAATAAAGAAAGCGCTCCTAATCCAGATTCCAAAATATGATTCCATGATCGCCAATCCTAGAACAGCGACGAGATCAGCGAGGAGCATCCAAATCAGCGAGCAAAGTGGACGGTAAAAGATCTACGGCTCACAGGAAGCCGTAACAACGAACATGGATGACGGGCTCGACGTACACGAAGACTACGATGTTGAGCATCGTAGCGTCTGATCATGACGTCAAGGAGCACCTCTAGGCGGGGTAGGGGGCTGTCAGAAGAACCCTACAACGAGAGAGAACGACGGGGAGCGCAACGACGCGTCGAGACGTCATTAGAACGCGTAACAGCGAGTTCACTCACTGTTTCGAAGCAACGGCGGCCTAAGGGGCTGTCGTGATGGCGCAGGGGTCCAAGGGGGACGGAGGCATGTCGGAGGGGGTGACTCACGGTGGCCAGCGGTGGTTTACGGCCTTCTGCTGCTGTTGCGAGCTGCTGCAGCAGAAAACGGTCTGAAACAGTGGCGGGTTGGAGCCCGCGGTGGCGTAGAGGGAGGAGGAAGGTCGGGGATGTGTTGAGGAGGCCGCCGGCGATGGGTCGGGGGCGGAGACATGAAGTCGACGCGGGGAAGAAGGCTGCGTGTGAAACAGAACTAGCAGCGGCTGCGTTTTCTTATTGTTGCGAGAGAGAGACAGGCCCTAGGTCATTATTTAAAGAGGAGAGGGCTTTTGTCACGTGGGTAGGGGCTGAGATTTGTTAGGGTTTGATTTGTTTTGAAAATTTGTTATTATAAAATTATTAAAAAGCCTAAGATCTCACTCCCTCTCTCTCTCTCTCTCTCTTGGGTTGGGTGCGGCCAAGGCAAAGAAATGGGCTGGGCTAAGTCAACATTTGGATGATATTATTATTAATAAATCATTGGGGGAAAGAACCAAGTGAAACTTAGGCCTAAACCGATATTTACACTGGAGAAAAAGTGAAAGTGGGTCAAACAGGGCTCGAAAATTGTAAGATAAATACTGGGGTGACCGTACCGTCGAGAGAAACAAAACTAAGAAGACAGATCACAATTTCAACGTCGAGGGACGAAACTAAAAATAGAAAGGCCTCACGACAAAAGTGAAAATCGCGACGTCTCATCAAACAAAGTCAAATCGCGGGAGAACGACCCGTGAAATGACGTTCCAAAATAATTCCACAATTTAATATTCTTCGAGAGGGTCACACCGGCATATTATACCAAAGGGTTAGGATACAAATAAGGTCTAAAATAAATACGTGCACGAACAAGACTACGTGCACGAAAATCGTACGATCGAAAACAGACCTTGACATCCTACCCACCTTAGAATAAAGTCCTTCCTCGGACTTTCTAACTATAAATATATCTAGTCACTCTAGTAGCTACCCCAATCATATCACATTATAATTCAAACCAGATATAGTCACTACAAGTGCTTATATATGCACTAGGTAGTCAAGCAGTAACACTACCAACATGTATATATTTACGCCCAATCTAAACTTACACCTATCATAGTCAGTCAAATTCATACACGTACTTCAATCATTCATATAATCACGTACATCCCTATATAACTATTAAACACTTCTTACATGCCATGGTGCACATACTCACAAACAAGTAAATAGTTCACACCAGCAAATACCATCGTAGTACTCCACGTTTAGATAACTACATATGAACAAAACAATAAGGATACACTACTCCTTATATCTTCTAGTGTACATCCATTGCCAACATATCAACACAAGTAACCACACCTCTCAATATTAAATCATGTTATTATATCTAAGATACATTTACCACTACTATAATAGTTGGGTGTAATAGTCACAATCGTTCAAGTATCAAGAAAAAATATCAATATAATGAAAAGCGTCTAGGGATGGGAAATCCCCACTATGGACCGTCTCTCATCCTCGTGAATCATAAATTTCATTGTTGCTAAGCTTGAATATAGGTGAACTAGTCGCAACTTAATGTAGAACCAAGCTCACTCTCTTGCGCTATTGCCTGTCTATAGCAAACCTAGGATAGGGCCCACTCTCGTGCAAACCCTAGCCTAAGCCGCTAGTGTGAAGAACGATATCATTGTTCAATCGTATCTCGAGCCCACTCTCGTGCAAACTCGAGCTACGACCTAGGTTATGATAGTTCTTTTTCGTCCAATCTCTTGCAAAAGAATATTAGTATAGATTCACAATTAAAAATCCTAGCTTTAGTCCAATCTCTTGCAAACCAAATCTAGAGAAATCCAATTGTCAATCTAAATCGAATATTTAGGCCTTCCTATCAATTGGGATCTAATCTCTTGCAAATCCCAATCGATATGAATTCCTAGCTACCCGTAATCAATCAATCACAACCTAACCCTAATCAATTCTAGCAATAAATCAACAAATTCATCACAATTCAGAGATATGGTCCATAGGGTTCATCCCCATGCCCTAGGACGACGGCACTACTCACAAAGCATCATGCAAATCTCAGAAATAACGAAAATAATCGCGGCACAATTCATTGCAAAAGAGAAATAATGCATAAAAATTGAGTTTTTGATAGGAATTGACAAACCAATGTAGATGCCAACGATTACCAGCTGAGAATTAACAAAAGAGTTGCCGTCAAAATCCTAAAAGAAAGTATAAAAATTAATGTTCAAGTATCTCTTAAACTAGGGCAAAAACTGGGTTTAAATACCCTCTAAAATCGTCCAGAAAATCGTGACCAAACTGCCTCTGCGTAGCCCAGAAATCGTAACCCTAACAGCAGGCAGAGAGGATCACTCGGCCGAGTGACCTTTGTCACTCGGCCGAGTGAAAAACCATGTAGAAAAACAGTAACTTCAGGGGGGTTTCAGGGTCTGTCTTCGGGGGTGACTTGGCTGAGTCGACTTCTTCATTCAGCCGAGTGAGCATTCATACTCGGCCAAGTGGGCCTCCTCAGGATCTCTGAAAATTCCAGTAACTTGGGCCTTTCTCTAGACAAATTCCCTGTACCACTCGGGAGAGTGAACTCTCCCACTCGACCGAGTGGGTTTCCTTTGTTCGGCCGAGTATACACTAAAAATCATCATGTGCGTGTCTGTTCTGTTCGGCCGAGTAGGGCTTCTTACTCGGCCGAGTGAGTGGTCTAGTCGGCCGAGTGATGTGCTATTGAGCTCATTCTTCCTTCTTTTCGCATCCTCATTGCTCCTATTGATTTCCTTCTTCTTCCGCTCATCCTCTATCGCTGATAAGTCCTCGAATGAGCCGTGGGTGACACTCCTAAGCGCGTACAAATCCTTTGATCTCAAATTCTCTCCAGATCGCTCCATATTTCCTGAAATACGACAAACAAGAAATAGTGAAAAGCATCGCAATATTGTTGAATAATCGTGAAAAACGTGATATGAGCGATCAAAACGACATGCAAACATGCAGAAAAAGGGTGTAAAATATGGAGTGATCATCTATTGACTTCATAATACGAGAGGTCAGACCCCTCTTTATGTGACTTGTAAAGCTTAGTCTCTTCAGGTACGTCCTAGTCTATTTTGTTATATAAGTTTTGCTACTTTCTTGCGTATTCATGTATTAACACTTAATACATTTTTGTTATACAAATTATTCATTGCTTCAGAAGCAAGGTGACGAAATTTGCCAAAAAAATGTTAGCCGTCTTCTATGGTCCAAGAAACAACAATTGCTCCTTTTTCCAATACGTATGACAATCTATTTTGTATAACGATTATCCTGAAGTCGTGACATCAAACATGTCACATTTTCAGTTCCTCCTACTTTTGCCTTTACTAATGATAGATAAAACTTTCTTTCTCAACTAACTTTCCTTAATGCATTCTTCCTTTTCTAAATCTCATTTAGATATTACACGTCTCAACACAAATAATAGCCCAAACATCTCATGTATCCAAACGCTTGAGCTTTGCAACGTTGAGTGTGCTCAACAAGTTGCTCGTCTCAAGAACTGGTTGTAATACATAGTCTTGCACCGCTCATGCACTCATCTTCGATTCAAACAATTTGACCGAAGTTTCGAACTTTGCAGATCGAAACTGTTTTCCTTACAACCTTGAGTTGACTCAACAAATTGGATGGAGAAACATGCTTTGAACATCAATATGTTCAAGCTGCCCCTCATAGAGGCGAGTAACAGAGTGCATTTATTTTGTTGGACACATAGCTTAAGGAAATCATTGTCCTTAAGACTGTGGTAAGAAGGTCATTTTTAATGTCAGTGAGAACATGATTTAGTCTATCAATTAGAATTTGAGCTGATATTCCTTTAACCAACCATTTTGACTAGTTAACTAATTCTCTTAGGATATTATGTTTTGGATTTCATCGGTAAATATAGAACTATCCTAGTTTAGCATATCTTCAATTTTTAAATATAGATAGAATTGCTTTTATCTAGCTATATCCTCCCACTATTTTGCGATAATTTTTAGTCATAATAATGAAGGATCTAATTAAACTTAAATTTAATGGGAAAGAGATCCAACCACCCCGAGCATCACAACCTTGAGTGTGCTCAACAAATTGCTTGACTCTGCGATTGGTAGATGACTCTTCATCAATCATATCATATATGATTCACTTATTGGTTTTTACCCTTAGCCACTTATGATCATGAGTGTGCTCATCCAAATCGTAATGACTAGTCTAGTCGGACCTTTGTTTTCGTATCTAGTCTAACTTATTCCGACGCTCGGTGTATGTGTAGGACTCGACGGTTGGATTAAGTCTAGACTACATCTCATGTAATGAGAAGTTGGTTTCCATAAGGTATCTATGACATATCTTGAGTGTGCTCAACAACGACAACAAAGAACCTATAGTTGCCAACCTCTAAAACAAGGATGGTTACAGCTAATCCTGAAGAAGATTTTTAACGTAATTGAATAAATGTAATCGACGATGTCACATAATCATAATTCGTATCCTTGCAGTCCAGCGGAACACGCCCAGGGATTTGGCTGATCCCCAGTCGAGCTAGGGTGATCCACAACACTAGTCGAAAAACACTAGACCAGATCATGGTCCATTGAAGGAAACTTATTATTCATATGTGTGCACCAATTAGAAATGGCTTCATTAAAACTAGTTAATCCTATCAACTAGTTGAATCCTAAATTTCAAAATTATTAGGATTGGTTAATAACTTTTATTAATGTCCTTATCAACTATACGGATTATTATGGTGATATCCTAATCATGTAATAGGTATTTAGACCGCTTTAAATCATAGTATGTCCTTTAAAATTATCATATAATTTTCTTAAGGCTTTTAATGGCTATCCAAAAAGTCTTTCTTGAATTGTCACATAATAAAAATAACTAATATAACCTTTAAAAATATCAACTATGTTTTGAGTTGAGGGAGGCCTTTGGCCTCCCTCCACTCATCATCTCACCATTACTCCCCACTAACTTAGTGGGGAGTCCCTTGGACTCCTAAAATCCCATTAAGAGAATGAATATATAGAGAGCCATGGCTTATGCCATGGCTACTCCTTATCGAAGATTGTTTACACTTTCTCAATATTCTCCAACACGTTATCATTACGTACGCTCTTATCTTTTTTGAGCTTTTCATCCCGTCTCCCCTCAAAAATCAAACCCCTAAACACGCGAAGGAATCTATTGTTGCGACATATCGTTGCGGCGATCCATTGCGGCCATCCTTTTTGGTGTATTAGGAACGTTGATTTTTCTTTCTATGGATCATCCCTAGATTTTTTTAATCTAGAGGTAATACTTTTCGATCCCGTAGATAGTTACAAACAAAAATTTTTAGCTACGATTTTACACCGCCTATTTTGGGCTTGTTTAAATCTGCTATATGCATGTACAATATCAAAATTTTTTAAAAAAACCCTTCCATGTTCATCGCAACCCCTTGATGGGGGGGGGTTCTGATCACCGCCCCCTGAAGGGGGGCCCTGTCCCGCGCCCCCCAGAGCGGGGGGCCTTGTCCGGCGTCGCCCCCCAGATGGGGGGGGCCTGTCCCGCGCCGCCCCCCAGACGGGGCCCCGACCCGCGTCGCCCCCGGAGGGGGATGCATGTTCTGTCGTCCGCCCACCTGACGGCAGGGGGGCCTCTGCCGTTCGTCGCCCCCCGAAAGGGGGGCCGTTCGTCTTCCCCCCGATGATGGGAGGGGGGTTTCGCAGTGCTCCCCCCGAAGGTGGTTCCAAGCGCCGCCCTCCCGCCGGGTGGGGCCTCTTCAATTTCAACCCCCCGTCGGGGGGGGGGGGTTCTCTTTTGATGACCGGCCACCCCCATCCCCCCCGAGGGTGGGGGGGTTCTATCTGCGCTGCCCCCATTGGGTAAAGGGGGCGGGGGTTCTATAATCCGCGTACCAATACGGGGTCTTTTGTGTACTTCCACGTGAGGATGGGGAGAACGGGATCTGTAAAATTTTGGGGTTGGGAAACTTTTCAAATTCTGATCGGTCCATATTTTACACCTTTTTTCTGCATGTTTTCACGCCATTTCGATTGCTCATATTGCGATTTCCACGAGTATTCGACGATATTGCGTTACTTTTCATTATTTCTTGTTTTTGTCGGATTTTAGGAAATATAGAGCAATTGGAAGCAAAAATGAGCTTAAAGGACTTGCATATGTACCAGAGCATCACCCATGGCTCTATCGAGGAGCTAACGGCGCTGGAAGATGACCGGAAGAAGAAGGAAATCGATAGAATCGATGAAGAGGTGAGGAGAAGAAGAGTTGACTCCAGAAACAGGCCACTCGACCGAGTAACACAGCCCACTCGGCCGAGTGAATAAGCGCATTCAGTCGAGTACAACTGATACGAAGGGATCTTGAGCCACAATGTACTCAACTGAGTGGTTACATCCACTCGACCGAGTAGAGATTGCCACTCGCCCGAGTGAGTCAGGACTTCTGAAAGAAACCAAAGCCGACTCTCTGGAATTCTGGGGAGAACATTAGAAGACCTACTCGGTTGAGTAGAGTAGTTCACTCGCCTGAGTGAAGAATCCCACTCGGCCGAGTGAAGCCGATGACACGCGCGCCCAGATTTTCAGAAAGCCTTCCACTCTTTTGAAATTTACTATCATTTCAGAGGTCAAATTATTTTTCTCATATTTTTTATAGATATTATACTTCATGAAGGTTCCAACGCCGCCAAGAACGTGCCAATCGGAGGTCGGATGAAATCTAGAGAATTTCTGCAAGTTGATGCTGCTGAGCTTGAATTCGCGTATCAGTGTCACTCGGTCGAGTGACACTTTCACTCGGCCGAGTGAGTTTTCCACTCGGCCGAGTGACCAGTTTTTGACAGTTTTTGACAGAGTACTGTTTTCTGGAATAGCTGCAGGAATTCTCACTCGGTCGAGTGAGATTTTCACTCGGCCGAGTGAGCCGCTCCACCTGCTGCGAGAGTTGCGATTTCTGGGCTGCGCAGGGGCAGTCTGGTCACGATTTTTTGGGAGATTTTATGGGCTTTTGCTAGGATTTTTTGGGGGCTATATAAGGGGTTTGTAGCCATCATTAGAGGAGTTCTAAAAAATGTTTTATTAGTGATTATTTTGGAGGTTAGGCCATGCCCTAGGCCCCCTCTTGGATCTAAAAGCTTGTATTTGGATTGAAGATCTTCATCAAAGCTAAGTATTTTGTTCTTGTTATTTGAATCTTTTTATTTCTATCTTTTTGTATGCAAGCAATGATTTTTATTGATTCTCATATCGTTATTGCTATGCTTGAGTAGATTTGTTGTTCTAGGGCATGGGGATGAACCCTATGGATCTAATTTCAGATTTGTGATGAATGAATTTCTAAATTGCTAGAATTGCTAGGAGGTTAGGTTGTGATCGAATTATTACGGATAGCTAGGGATTTCCATCGATTGGGGTTTGTAAGAGATTGAATTCTAATCGATGGGAAGGCCTAGATATTCGATTTAGGTTTATAATCGAGATTCTCTAGACTTGGTTTGCAAGAGATTGGAGCAAAGCTAGGGTTTTTATTATAAATCTATACCCATATTCGTTTGCAAGAGATTGGACGAATACGAACTATCACAACCTAGATCGTAAATCGAGTTTGCACGAGAGTGGGCTCGAGGGGCGATTGAATGATGATGTCGATCCTAATGCTAGTGGCTTAGGCTAGGGTTTGCAAGAGATTGGGCCTTATCCTAGGTTGCTATAGACCGGCAATAGAGCGAGAGCGTGAGCTTGGTTCTCTATTCAGTTACGACTAGTTCACCCCAACACAAGCCTAGTAATATTGAGATTCACTATTTACAATGATGTATAACTATTTACAATGATGTATAGCCGTCATGAAGTCTACTATCCATAAAAAATATGAGAAAAATGCTTTGATTACTGGAATGATAGCATATTTCAAAATAGTGGAAGGTTGTCTGAAAATCTGGGCGTGTGTGTCATCGGCGTCACTCGGTCGAGTGGACTTCTCCACTCGGTCGAGTGGGTTTCTCCACTCGGTCGAGTGGGCTTCTCCACTCGGTCGAGTGGGCTTCTCTACTCGGTCGAGTAGGTCTCCAAAGGATCTCTGAAAATTCCAGTAATTTCGGCCTTTCTCTGGACAATTTCTCTGTACCACTCGGGCGAGTGAGATTTCACATTCGGCCGAGTGGGATTTCTTCGTTCGGCCGAGTGTACGCTGAAATTAGCTCTGTGTGCGATCTGTTCTGGTCGGTCGAATGGGGTTTCTTGTTCGGCCAAGTGAGTGCTTCACTCGGCCGAGTGGCATGCTGTAAATGCCCAATCTTCTTCGTTTCTCCTCCTCGTCGCTCTCACGAAGTTCCTTCTTCTTCCACCCATCTTCCATCGCTGAATGGCCCTCAAATGAGCCGTGGGTGACACTCCTTAGCGCTTGCGACCCACTTGATCTCAAAATCGCTCCGAATCGCTCCATATTTCCTGAAATACGACAAAAAACAAGAAATAGTGAAAAGCATCGCAAAATTGTCGAATAATCATGAAAAATGCGATATGGGCGATCAAAACGGTATGCAAACATGCAGAAAAAAGGTGTAAAATATGGAGTGATCAAAATCCCCCCAAGCTTACCTCTTACTCGTCCTCGAGGAAGATAAGTAGAGAGACGAACTCGGGAGATGAAAACAAAGAAAATGAAAGAAAAAGAAAGAACACGAGGTGGAAGGGGTCGCTAGATTATTCTCTTAGATCTCAAGTCATAAGCTACACATCACGATAACTCAGAAAATACGAATCTTATGATATAAAGATTTCATATCTTACTTAAACATGGTACTTGCAAGCTTTTAAGAACAAAGGAAGGGACTCCCTAAATTCATGCAATCAACTCATATTCACATCATGAATTTCATAGAATATAATATACAATTCATAGGCGACACACTTTTCAATCAAAAGTTATAAATGAAGCATATAAGATACACACCAGCAAGCAATAGAGAATAGAATGAGAGTCATGGCATTCACATATTTATTTCAAATCATGAAAAATCTACATATCTAATATATTTTGCAAAGTCTAAGCATTATCGAATATTCCCATTCATGCACGTCTCCACTCTAATGTCATACTCACTCATATGGTCAAATGAATTCACGCCCCCAAGCTTAGCTTGAGACATCACATCTAAAGGAATATGATAGTGGAAAATGGGATTTTTGCCTTGGTTTTCCCAAGTATTTTGTGGCTCCAATAATGAGATAGAGAAATATGTTTCTTTTTCTTTTTAAACATTTTGTTTCTCATTTTTCTTCTCGGATTTTTGTAGGAGCAATTTGATTTGTATTTTTTGGTTTTTGGTTCCTTTTTGGCTTTTTGGACTTTTTGGAGCAACCTTTTCCTTTCGTAGGGATTTTTGGGAAATAGATGCGATATAAGTAGCTTTAGGAGGTGAACTCAAGTGACATGTAGAGAATAAAAAGATATATGTGGAGAAGGAAATAATGTAGCACTCGGTTCACTCAAAGATGTGCACAAACGGTTTAATAAGATAATACATCAACTAAAACTCATATGTAAGCATGGATAATCTCAATCATCTCAATAAAAAGTGAAGTCAAGCGGTAAAGCGCACAATCATATCAAGCATGCAACAGAAGGTGAATAAGACAATAAAACTGATGCTTCAGATATACTAATGATGCGTGAATCTTGGTGCATTTCCAACAAAAGCATACTAAACACTAATCAATACATTCAGCTTCAATTAATATCATGCATTCATATAGAGGAATCATCAAAAGAATATATAAGCAAGCGCATGGATAGCCAGACTATGGAATACTCAAAGTAGCATGGCATGTAATAATAAGTATCGTGATGGTTGCTAAAGCAATAAGAGATATCATCATAAGGAACACATCTAGCAAAAGGAGGAAAAGAAAATAAAGAAATAGAAAATAAAAGAGAGGAAAGAAAAGAAAATCAAGCACACAATATGATGTATGAACACACATAAAAGGAAAATAAGATGGAAAAATAAAAAAGATGATGCAAAAAATTTTGAATTTTTTTGAAAAATCCTAAAAATAGAGTAAAAATGCAACTAATGCATCTAAATTGCATGGAAATGCACTCCCCCAAGCTTAAACTTCACATTGTCCTCAATGTGATCATAGTGGAAGAATATGAGGAACAACGATAATAATAGGGGGGTGAATGAAAAATGATGAAATGAATGACATGAAATCCTAATGCAACTACATGCAAATACAATGATGCATGAGAGCGCCTTCCCCCAAGCTTATACCAAACAATCCTATTCAAATGACTCGATCAAAAATATCACGACTTCATTAAGCGAGATCAAGTCAAACAAATAAGAAAGTAAGGTTTCACTTGAAAGAAATGCTCGATGGGTGATGAGCAAAAAGGATGTTGCACATCAAAATATGAAGATGGCAATTAATATATATAATGGGTTTGGGGTGTAAAACTTTTTGTTGCCGTCATATGAGGTAATATTTACTCAAGCAAATCTATACGGTCCTCTCGCTGTCGAGAGAATTCGTGTTTATTTAAAGCATAAAAATATCTACACTACTGGATTGATATCACCTATAGCAAAAGGCAGATCCAGTATCTTTGCCGGTGGAGGCAACTGCTCCAACTGCTCCTTCCGTGGCTCCGCTAGGTGTATGTGTCCATGAACACCAACAAACTCCAGCAATGCATCCTCCAGCATTCCCACAAGGACTCCACCTGTACCCTGCAGAGAATAGGATGCATCAGTTCACTGCAAAAAATTCACCCTCATAATAAAAGTATCCCAAAGAGGATCGTCTATAGAAATATATGGAATAAATAATGGTGGACGATACTTCCCTAGAAATAATCCAATATCATCCCGTGCTGTGATAGCTGTCTCCATGGTGTCCTCTCTAAGCTGCTCAGGTAAATCTAGATCATAGGTGTGGACCTCCTCAATAGGCTCATCAAACTGCGACACGTCCAAGCATACCTCCGGTCCATAAACATATATGTGCTGCAAAAGGTATGACGTGTCAAAAATATCTAAATCAAAATAAATATCGAATGGAATACATGATTCAGAAATGGAGTGGGTAAAAATATATCCCTGAGTGGGAGCAGTAAGCTCTGTGGGATAGTCCTCGATGTCAGTGGAAGGATGAGGTGGCTGCGGGAGCTCCAATGGAGGAGGGTAGTGCTCGGGATCCTTATGAATGGCTGTATCCTTATCCCGATGTACGACCTCCTCGGTGATAAGCTCTGGCTCTGTGTGTAAGGCCTCCTCAAAAACATGCTCTGGCTCCGCATGTGAGGCCTCCTCGTCAATATGTTCTGGCTCGACAGTGTGCTCCTTTTCCTTCTCATCAACTATCAATGTAGGCTCCCTCTGGAATGGTAATGCTGGCTGCCCAGGTGTGTCAACTTGTGGGGATGTATCATGTGGAGGGGAATGCCCGCAAGCAATCCAAAAATATAGTCTATCCCCCTCAAGACTGACATGGATGTCCTCCTCAATTGTTCCTGTAGCTGAAATACGGTTCATAACAAAATCTGCAAATCGTAGCTCAAATGCATCACCTACTGTAATGCTCTCTAAACCGGTGAACCTCACTGACTCCAAGAGGCCATCCAATAATCTCTGAAATGCGTCCTCCTCTGGCTGCGCATATGACTCAGTTTATGCTTCCTCCACGTCCTCTTCGTCCATCCATTCTTTATATGCAATAGTTGTATCGTAGGATGTGGGATCGATGATGGCACATTCTGGCTCTGGTAATATGACCGGTGATGCTTCTTGCCCAGAAAATGAAGAAGCAGAACTGATATCTTTGTAAATCCCTGTAACCTTAAGCATGAGCGCATTCATTTCAAGTTCCCTCTTCATGCATTCCAATTGAAGGGCGCCCTTATCAAGCCTGGCTTGTATTTCAATCTGGTGTGCATGCATCTCATGAAAAAAGTTTTCTCCCGTCTGAGCACTCTGATCAAAATAGTATTCTCCCATCTGAGCACTCTGCACAAAATAGTATTCTCACATCTGAGCACTCTGATCATAATAGTATTCTTCCATCTGAGCACTATGATCAAAATCTGTGGTCCATGTAGTATAATCCATAACACCCGATCAACAAAGATAAATACCTGGAGAAAAATATCAGTGGCACAAAAGAATATAGAAATGATAATAATGGTGGCGGGGGTGAAAATTTCTTTTTGTTAAATTTTTTTTTCGTAGTCTAATCAACCTAATTATGACAAATTAGCACCCAACGGGAAACACCTCCCTGGCAACGGCGCCAAAAACTTGGTCGGCCCCGGATATACACCCGGAGAACGATTGTAGTTTTACCGCAAGCGCATGGTCAAGTGGCGAGCGGGTATCGAACACGAGGAGGTGGTGTTGGCTCCAATCTATCCTAGGTTGGTTTGACTACGAATGTTTTATTGGTGGAGATGGTTATGGAAAGATATAATGGAAATGGTGGTGGATGTCGGTGTCGGTGATAAAGAAGTCGGATAAAGTATCGATTCAAATTTAATACAATAAAAGAGTCTAGAGCTAGGAAATCCCCACTACGGATCGTCATACATCATTGTAAATAGTGAATCTCAATATTACTAGGCTTGTGTTGAGGTGAAATAGTCGTAACTGAATAGAGAACCAAGCTCACGCTCTCGCGCTATTGCCGGTCTATAGCAACCCTAGGATAGGGCCCAATCTCTTGCAAACCCTAGCCTAAGCCGCTAGCATTAGGATCGACATCATCGTTCAATCGCCCCTCGAGCCCACTCTCGTAAAAACTCAAGCTACGATCTAGGTTGTGATAGTTCGTATTCGTCCAATCTCTTGCAAATGAATATGGGTATAGAATTATAATAAAAATCCTAGCTTTGCTCCAATCTCTTGCAAACCAAGTGTAGAGAATCTCGATTATAAACCTAAATTGAATATCTAGGCCTTCCCATCGATTAGAATCCAATCTCTTGCAAACCCCAATCGATGGAAATTCCTAGCTATCCGTAATAATTCGATCACAACCTAACCTCCTAGCAATTCTAGCAATTTAGAAATTCATTCATCACAAATCTGAAATTAGATCCATAGGGTTCATCCCCATGCCCTAGAACAACAAATCTACTCAAGCATAGCAATAAAGATATGAGAATGAACAAAAATCATTGCTTGCATACAAAAAGATAGAAAAACAAAGATTCAAATAACAAGAACAAAATACTTAGCTTTGATGAAGATCTTCAATCCAAATACAAGCTTTTAGATCCAAGAGGGGGCCTAGGGCATGGCCTAACCTCTAAAAGAATCACTAATAGAACATCATGGGAACCCCCTCTAATGATGGCTACAAACCCCTTAAATAGCCCCCAAAAAACCCTAACAAAACTGCCCAAAACCCCCCCGAAACCCGCGCCCGAAACTGATTTTGCGCGTAAGTTAGATTCTGCGCCAGTCGCGACTCGGCCGAGTGGAAAGCTCACTCGGCCGAGTGGGAATTTCTGTAGAATTTCCAAAAAACAGCACTCTGTCAAAAACTGGCAAAAACTGGTCTCTCGGCCGAGTGGGAATCTCACTTGGCCGAGTGGAAATGTCACTCGGCCGAGTGACACTGACATGCGAATTCCAGCACTGCAGTATCGACTTGTAGAAATTCCTCAGATTTTATCCGACCTCCGATTGACGCGTACTTGGGGGCGTTGGAACCTTCATGAAGTCTACTATCCACAAAAAATATGAGAAAAATACTTTGATTGCTGGAATGATAGCAGATTTTAAAATAGTGCAAGGTTGTCTGAAAATCTGGGCGTGTGTGTCATCGGCGTCACTCGGTCGAGTGGACTTCTCCACTCGGTCGAGTGGGCTTCTCTACTCAGCCGAGTAGGTCTCCAAAGGATGTCTGAAAATTCCAGTAACTTCGGCCTTTCTCTGGACAATTTCTCTGTACCACTCGGGCGAGTGAGATTTCACATTCGGCCGAGTGGGATTTCTTCGTTCGGCCGAGTGTACGCTGAAATTAGCTCTGTGTGCGTATCCGTTCTGGTCGGCCGAGTTGGGTTTTTTATTCGGCCGAGTGAGTGCTTCACTCGGCCGAGTGGCATGCTGTAAATGCCCAATCTTCTACGTTTCTCCTCCTCGTCGCTCTCACGAAGTTCCTTCTTCTTCCACCCATCTTCCATCGCTGAATGGCCCTCAAATGAGCCGTGGGTGAAACTCCTTAGCGCTTGCGACCCACTTGATCTCAAAATCGCTCTGAATCGCTCCATATTTCCTGAAATACGACAAAAAACAAGAAATAGGGAAAAGCCTCGCAATATTATCGAATAATCGTGAAAAACGCGATATGGGCGATCAAAATGGCATGCAAACATGCAGAAAAAAGGTGTAAAATATGGAGTGATCAAAATCCCGCAAGCCTACCCCTTACTCGTCCTCGAGGAAGATAAGTAGAGAGACAAACTCGGGAGATAAAAACAAAGAAAATGAAATGAAAAAGAAAGAACACGAGGTGGAAGGGGTCGCTAGATTATTCTCTTAGATCTCAAGCCATAAGCTACACATCACGATAACTCAGAAAATACGAATCTCATGCTATAAAGATTTCATATCTTATTTAAACATGGTACTTGCAAGGTTTTAAGAACAAAGGAAGGGACTCCCTAAATTCATGCAATCAACTCATATTCACATCATGAATTTCATAGAATATAATATACAATTCATTGGCGACACACTTTTCAATCAAAAGTTATAAATGAAGCATATAAGATACACACCAGCATGCAATAGAGAATAGAATGAGAGTCATGGCATTCACATATTTATTTCAAATCATGAAAAATCTACATATCTAATATATTTTGCAAAGTCTAAGCATTATCGAATATTCCCATTCATGCACGTCTCCACTCTAATGTCATACTCACTCATATGGTCAAATGAATTCACCCCCCCAAGCTTAGCTTGAGGCATGACATATAAATGAATATGATAGTGGAAAATGGGATTTTTGCCTTGGTTTTCCCAAGTATTTTGTGGCTCCAATAATGAGATAGAGAAATATCTTTCTTTTTCTTTTTAAACATTTTGTTTCTCATTTTTCTTCTCGGATTTTTGTAGGAGCAATTTGATTTGTATTTTTTGGTTTTTGGCTCCTTTTTGGCTTTTTGGACTTTTTGGAGCAACCTTTTCCTTTCGTAGGGATTTTTTGGGAAATAGATGCGATATAAGTAGCTTTAGGAGGTGAACTCAAGTAACATGTAGAGAATAAAAAGATATATGTGGAGAAGGAAATGATGTAGCACTCGGTTCACTCTAAGATGTGCACAAACGGTTTAATCCGATAAATACATCAACTAAAACTCATATGTAAGCATGTATAATCTCAATCATCTCAATAAAAAGTGAAGTCAAGCGGTAAAGCACACAATCATATCAAGCATGCAACAGAAGGTGAATAAGACAATAAAACTGATGTTTCTGATATACTAATGATACGTGAATCTTGGTGCATTTCCAACAAAAGCATACTAAACACTAATCAATACATTCAGCTTTAATTAATATCATGCATTCATATAGATGAATCATCAAAATAATATATAAGCAAGCGCATGGATGTCAAGGCTATGGAATACTCAAAGTAGCATGGCATGTAATAATAAGCATCGTGATGGTTGCTAAAGCAATAAGAGATATCATCATAAGGAACGCATCTAGCAAAAGGAGGAAAAGAAAATAAAGAAATAGAAAATAAAAGAGAGGAAAGAAAAGAAAATCAAGCACACAATATGATCCATGAACACACATAAAAGGAAAATAAGATGGAAAAATCAAAAAAGATGATGCAAAAAATTTTGAATTTTTTTGAAAAATCCTAAAAATAGAGTAAAAATGCAACTAATGCATCTAAATGGCATGGAAATGCACTCTTTCAAGCTTAAACTTCACATTGTCCTCAATGTGACCATAGTGGAAGAATATGAGGAACAACGATAATAATAGGGGGGTGAATGAAAAATGATGAAATGAATGACATGAAATCCTAATGCAACTACATGCAAATACAATGATGCATGAGAGCGCCTTCCCCCAAGCTTATACCAAACAATTCTATTCAAATGACTGGATCAAAAATATCACGGCTTCATTAAGCGAGATCAAGTCAAACAAATAAGAAAGTAAGGTTTCACTTGAAAGAAATGCTCGATGGGTGATGAGCAAAAAGGATGTTGCACATCAAAATATGAAGATGGAAATTAATATATATAATGGGTTTGGGGTGTAAAAATTTTTGTTGCCGTCATATGAGGTAATATTTATTCAAGCAAATCTATACGGTCCGCTCGCTGTCGAGAGAATTCGTGTTTATTTAAAGCATAAAAATTTCTACACTACTGGATTGATATCACCTATAGCAAAAGGCGGATCCAGTATCTTTGGCGGTGGAGGCAACTGCTCCAACTGCTCCTTCCGTGTCTCCGCTAGGCGCATGTGTCCACGAACACCAACAAACTCCAGCAATGCATCCTCCAGCATTCCCACAAGGACTCCACCTGTACCCTGCAGAGAATAGGATGCATAAGTTCGCTGCAAAAAATTCACCATCATAATAAAAGTATCCCAAAGAGGACCGTCTATAGAAATATATGGAATAAATAATGTTGGATGATATTTCCCTGGAAATAATCCAATATCCTCCCGTGCTGTGATAGCTGTCTCCATGGTGTCCTCTCTAAGCTGCTTAGGTAAATCTAGATCATATGTGTGGACCTCCTCAATAGGCTCATCAAACTGCGACACGTCCAAGCATACCTCCGGTCCATAATCATATGTGTGCTGCAAAAGGTATGACGTGTCAAAAATATCTGAATCAAAATAAATATCGAATGGAATACATGATTCAGAAATGGAGTGGGTAAAAATATATCCCTGAGTGGGAGCAGTAAGCTCTGTGGGATAATCCTCGATGTCAGTGGAAGGATGAGGTGGCTGCGGGAGCTCCAATGGAGGAGGGTAGTGCTTGGGATCCTTATGAATGGCTGTATCCTCATCCCGATGTACGACCTCCTCAGTGATAAGCTCTGGCTCTGTGTGTAAGGCCTCCTCAAAAGCATGCTCTGGCTCCGCATGTGAGGCCTCCTCGTCAATATGTTCTGGCTCGACAATGTGCTCCTTTGCCTTCTCATCAACTATCAATGTAGGCTCCCTCTGGAATGGTGATGCTGGCTGCTCAGGTGTGTCAACTTGTGGGGATGTATCATGTGGAGGGGAATGCTTGCAAGCAATCTGAAAATATAGTCTACCCCCTCAAGACTGACATGGATGTCCTCCTTAATTGTTCCTGTAGCTGAAATACGGTTCATAACAAAATCTGCAAATCGTAGCTCAAATGCATCACCTGCTGTAATGCTCTCTGAACCGGCGAACCTCACTGACTCCAAGAGGCCATCCAATAATCTCTGAAATGCGTCCTCCTCTGGCTACACATATGACTCAGTTTCTGCTTCCTCCACGGCCTCTTCGTCCATCCATTCTTTATATGCAATAGTTGTATCGTAGGATGTGGGATCGATGACGACACATTCTGGCTCTGGTAATAAGACCGGTGATTCTTCTTGCCCAGAAAATGAAGAAGCAGAACTGATATCTTTGGAAATCCCTGCAACCTTAAGCATGAGCGCATTCATTTCAAGTTCCCTCTTCATGCATTCCAATTGAAGGGTGTGCATGGTTTTCTGGGACCCTTAGGGCACAAAAACTCTAGTCCCGTCCTAAGTCGAATGGAACATAGACAGAAATGCAGCGGAAAATTTTTTATGTTAATCTAATTAACATGCAACCCTAAGGAACCAGACCCTATTAGCCAGGAACTCTGCCAACTTGGGGTGGATCTGACCACCCCAAGAGGGATTTAACTACTGCGAATAATTAAATGAAAACTTAAACACATACCTGGAATCTCAGCCCTGGGGCAGGCGAGATGTTCCGCGCCGTCTTCCGAGCTGCTCCCGTCTTACGCCGAGCCGCTCCTTGAACCGCTCCCTGCACCGCTCCCCGCACCGCTCCGCATCCCGATGCGATCAATCACCGTGTCGCCGAGCCACCCACCGCCGAAGAAAGTTTCACGCGAGTGAAACCTCCGCCTAGATTTCGGATCTGAATCCGAACTCCTTTGTGGCTTTGCTAGAGCCCTCAAGAGCAAGGCAGACATTTATAGGGAGAGGAGAAATATTAATTTAGCTTAGATCCGAGCGTGCTCCAATATTTACGAGAGCCGCTCAGATCTAGAGCTTGGAACGAGTTTTGAGGAAGGGGGAGACCCCTATTTATGTAGGCGGTGGACTCTCCCCTTTTCTCAAAATCCGATGTGGGACTAAATAATGAGTTAATTAAAATCAAGTTAGTTTGCACTTCACAAAGAGCAAACTTCCGTGAATTTTAACTCACTCACCGTTGATCTTCAAGATTGATACAACCTATCAATACGACAAGCATTCAACGGTGAACGCATAGGAAAAAACCGTTCGTCAATCGGAGTTCGTTTGACCCTCCAATTGAGTGTCCAAAGATCAGCCCAAGGCTAGTTTTTCACAAAAACTGAGCCGTCAATTAAATCTGCACACTTAGGGTTCGAAACCCAAGTGGTGGGGCCCACGGGTGGGCCCCACGCATCCAGCACGCGCCAAAATCCGCCTGGGCAGAGCCCAGGCCCGCGCCTGGGCAGAGCCCAGGCCCGCGCCTGGGCAGAGCCCAGGCCCGCGCCTGGGCAGAGCCCAGGCCCGCGCCTGGGCTTGCCCAGGCCCGCGCCTGGGCTAAGCCCAGGCCGAGCCTGGGCTAAGCCCAGGCTTGTGCCTGGCTAGCCCAGGCCGAGCCTGGGCTTAGCCCAGGCAGCGTCTGGGCTAGCCCAGGCAGCCTGTTCTGCCTCGCATTTACTGGGCCTGGCCTGGTCTGATCCTTTGGGCTGTTTTGGCTCTAACTTGAGCATTTGGTGTCCGATTTGGACGCCGTTCGAACCTGGGTCTAGACCGGGACATTCCCGTCTCACCCGTGAACTTTTCCTTGCATTTATTTTATTAAATATTGTATTAAACAATTTAATACACATTTAATCGCTTTTGCATCAAATGCAAAATAGTCCCTATCTAAGCTTAAATTATCATTTGCATCAAATACAAATGATCTGAGGGCATATATCCCTACATCTCCCACTTGCACTCAGGATCATTTATTTCGAATGCTGGAGATTATTGCAAACATCTTTTGCAATATTTTATCCCTTGCATCAAATGCAAATTATTCTCCCTAACTTATTTCTACCTATTACTAGACGAAAGATCGCACTCTGTGTGAGACCCTACATCCTGACCCTTACAACAAGTTGGGCTCGAAGTCCTATACGGTAGTGACCACGAGCAGTGGCTGCCGTCCCTGCTTCAGGAATCATCATTATGTGGTTAACTCATTGACATGAGTATTGTCGGGACCACCCTGACTGTTTCTGTGATGAATTCCGTAGTTATAGTCTCTTCGTCTAAACTATGTCGTGTAGATCAAGTCTAGGGTACGGTCTAACTGTCAACCCCAATAACTTGACTCCGGTTAGTTTCTATCGATCTTTTAGTCAAAAAATGTTGGACTTCTTCCAACATACTCTGGCCAGAGTTTTTACTAAAGACCGAACTAACCCTACGACACTAACTCCCATTGACCGGGAGAGACGAAACCTCTCTTGGTCATTACTCTCCTCATACGCTTCAAGTGTCACCGAATCAAAAACCTTTCGACAGGCCTTGCCTCGAAGCTAGGTCATTTGATCTAAGTGGCATCGTTCACGCACAGGTTCGTCAAAATGACCTCAAGTCAAAAGACCAACTAGCCTATCATCACTCAGAGTCATCATTGACAGATTGGTCAATATAACCATATGATAACTCTTGTGGATCGTTCAGTGAACTCATTCTCTAATGAGCACCTGTGTCTCATCAACGACTTCGCCAAGTCAAGCGATCATGAGATCATCGCCACCGCTATACGGTGAAGATTAAGACACAATGGTCTATCCGATGTTTCGATATCCTTGTCTCGAAACATCTACGACCACGAACCCTTTTAAACTTATGCTACAGACGGTCAAACATTTCTCCATGATCGAGATACTCATCTCGATACCTGTTTAACCTTGCATAAAGTCTTAGGACTTTACCTAAGTTAATGTCTAATGTTAACAACATTATAAAATAACTTAGATAAATTATTACCAAACAGCTTACTGTTATTTCGAACAAGACGTTTGTGCTATTCACACACAGAGATAGATTGCCTCGAGGGTATCATCTCTCAACATCTCCCACTTGCACTCAGGCCCATTTATCTCGGTATCTAATACCGTTTTTACACATAAGTTTTCCCGACTTCATGTGGTAGAGCCTTCGTGAGTGGATCTGCTAAAACCGTCTACACTATAGACTTAGGGAGTTTCTATGTTCATATTAGACCAACCATTTGAATCTCATTCAAATAATTCACTAGGTTTGTCGGAATCCATAATATTTATTTCCCTGAATCTTATCCAGTTCATCGTACATTACGATTATAATTTAAATTTGTTAATGGTCATTTCAAATGGCTCATATCTATTTCTGATAAAGTATCAAACTCTTTGATTACTTAATCAAAATATATGTTCCATCTCTTGGATGCCTTGCATGTAATTTATACGCTCCCACTGACCTTGAAAACTCTCTGGCTAATTCATATAAGTTGGTCCGTCTAAATCATATTTAGAAAAACGAACTTATAAGTGAATGCTCCAATTTTCATGGTCAACATGAGCGTTTTACATCGGATTTGGTCCGAGTAGATCTGTACACATCTGTTGGCGAGACGATTTCAACTCATCCGTTTTAAAGAAATTAGGATGAAAACCGTTTTCGATCAACAAGATTGTACATTACTATTCTCTTTCTGCACCAATCTTTCAACTTAAAGATTTACTTGCAGAAAGTGAGGAAACATTTTCCTTGGGTACGTAAACTAAATTCTCAAATTTATTTACGCACACGGACCTATTCTGATTGCTTCAAGTTTTAAATCGGAGTTACTACTCCGAATTTCATCCCGGAAGTTGACTAAGTCATCATCAGTTATGATGTCTAACTCGACAATTCGTCTCACGAAATTCGAGTAATTATACAACTTCTTTAATGATCGATTTAATGAATGTCTTCTTGACAATGTCCTCATAGGACATTATCAAAACCTAGGCATTACGATCTGGGACTTAACCCAGAGAGAGGACTTAACTCAGAGTCACTTACTATGTATCGCACCAAGTCTCACTAAGTGTGATTCATACATTTTAACACACGGATGTGTTAACAGACTTGACCTGAGAGAAAATCACATTTTCTTTTAATTACACAAGATTTTATGTAGCTAAGTATTTGACCATTCGATCTAATCGAATCAGTTTAAATACTTTCTACTTTTCGTTCTTTATTTTATCAGACTTGTGTTTCATCAAGAACACGTGTCTTAATAAAATATACGAATAACTTATTTTGGTTAAAATAGACTCGGGTACATCAGTATGTACGAGACTGAGTTCGACAACTCATTCTTCCACTGTCTTACAGATGGTTTTCAGCCATTATATCTGAGAGGATAAGATTCACAAGTGTCCGTAGACTTCATAATACGAGAGGTCAAACCCCTCTTTATGTGACTTGTGAAGCTTAGTCTCTCGACACGGCCTAGTCTATTTTACCATATAAGTTTGCTACTATCTTGTGTATTTATATATTAACATTTAATATATATATATATATATATAGTTATTACAAATTACTTAACACAAAACATTGCTTCCGAAGCAAGGTGACGACATTCGTCAAAAAATGTGTTAGACGTTTTTGTATAACTATTTATTCTGAAATCGTGACATCAAAATATATCACATTTTCATTTCCTCCTACTTATGCCTTTACTAATGATAAATTAAACTAACTTTCTCAATTGACTTTCCGGAGTGCCTTCTTCCTTTTCTAAATCACATTTAGATATTGATTAACCCAACATAAATAGCTATGCAAGCATCTTATGTATCCAAACGCTTGAGCTTTGCAATCTCGAGTTCAGCTCAAGAAGTTGCTTGTCTCAAGATCCGGTTGGGATACATAGTCTTGCACCGCTCATGCACTCGTATTCGACTCAAACGGTTTGATCGAATTCTCGAACTTTGCGGATCGGAATTGTTTGTCCATACAACCTTGAGGGTAGCTCGACAAGTTGTAGGGAGAAACATACTTCGAATATCCTATATGTTCAAGCTGCCTCATATAGAGACGAGTGACATATTGCGTGAATTTATTTGTTGGACCCAGAACTTATGAAATCATATTTCTTAAGTCTGTTCTTTAGAAGGTCATTTTAATGTCAACGAGAGTATAGTTTAATCTTATCAATTAGAATTTAACTTGATATTCAATTAATCAACCTATTTGACCAATTAACTAATTCCATTAAAAAAATTATATTTTGATTCCTTCGGTAAACATAGTCTTGCCCTAGTTTTTGCATAGGTTCAATATTAAATATAGGTAGATTGGCTTTCATCTATCTATATCCTCCCACTATTTTACGATCGTTTTAAAGCTTAATAACGAACGATTTAATCGAATTTAAAAATTAGTGAAAGAGGGATCCAATCATCCCGAACCTCACAACCTTGAGGAGACTCAACAAGTTGATTGGTTCCATGACTGGTAGACTAACTCTTGGTCAATCACGTCACATGTGATTCCCTGTCGATTTTTACCCACAGTCACTTATGATCTTGAGGAGACTCAACAAATCATAATGACTGGTCTAGTCAGACCCTTGATTTCGTGTCCAGATTTGACTTAGATCGATACTCGAGGAGACCCGATGCATCGATTTAGGTCAAGTCTAGACTACATCACATGTATGTTGGAGTTTGTTCCTTAAAGAAAAACAAGTCACAGCTTGAGGAGACTCAACAACTATAATTGTTTTCTTTGAGTTACCAAGCTCTAAAATCAAGGAGGGATACGAATTAATCTTTAATAAGATTTATAACGCATTGACTAGATATAGTCCAGGGTGTCATACAATCATGATTCGCGACATTGCGGTCCAGCGGAACACAGCCAGGGAATTGACTAAGCCAGGATCACTGCCCCTTGTACTAGCAAGGGTTGACCCAGAACTCTTAGCCAAGCACATTGACTGGATCATGGTCCATTGAATGAAGCTTGTCATTTTTGTATGTGTGCCATAGACTAAACAGCTTTTATTAACAACTAATTAATCCTATCAACTAGTTGCATCCTTAAATTCAAAATTTTAGGATTTGTTTAATAACTTTTATTAAGTCCTTATCAACTATAAGGTTAACGTGCTATCCTAATCGTTATTAGGATTTTAATAAAATTATTAACCAACGCTAAAAGCGAAGTCCTTTAATGAGAATTAATAATAACAATTAGAATTAAGAAATCATTAAAAGGACTACCCTAATCCGGAATTAGGTCTTAAAGGGTTGTTAATATTTAATTAAAACATAGCATGTCATTAAAATTCAAGTAAATAAATTTTAATCATTTTTAATGGCTAACCTAAAGGGTTGTCTTGTGTTATCAAATAAGGGACAAGAAGACATATCCATTAAAAATTTACACTAATTTTATCGCATAAAAAGTGTACAACTATTTAACAATTAAATAGACTAAAGTTTATCGCATAAACAATTTTAGCATGCATACTTAAATTTAACATTTAAATTTAAAAATACGATTTTTAAAACATTTTATTTTATCTCATAAAGTAAAAGCTTGTTTTAAAAATCATAACATTTGCATGCTTCTTTAAAATATTTATCACATAAAAATTTTAAACTTTTAAAATCAGTTTTTAAAAATATCTTATAAATTTAAAACATCATTTAAAAAATTCCATGTTTAAAATTTATCACATAAAATTTTAAACAACATTTTAAACTTATCGCATAAAGTTTTAAAGCTTTAAAACAATTTTAAAATTTATCACATAAATTTAAAAATTCCATTTTAAAACTTTCATGTTTAAAATTTATCATATAAATTTTTTTTAAAAAATAATTTAAATTTATCGCATAAATTTAAAGAAAACATTTTTCTGTAAAAGCATTCAAATAATAAATTCGCAGTTCTAGATCAGCGTACAGAGATGGCTCCGATACCAATGCAGGGTTTTCTGGGACTCTTAGGGCACAAAAACTCTAGTCACGACCTAAGTCGGACGGAACATAGACAGAAATGCAGCGGAAAAAATTTTATGTTAATCTAATTAACATGCAACCCTAAGGAACCAGACCCTATTAGCCAGGAACTCTGCCAACTTGGGGCCTATTAGCCAGGAACTCTGCCAACTTGGGGTGGATCTGACCACCCCAAGAGGGATCTAACTACTGCGAATAATTAAATGAAAACTTAAACACATACCCGGAATCTCAGCCCTGGGGCAGGCGAGATGTTCCGCGTCGTCTTCCGAGCTGCTCCCGTCTCACGCCGAGCCGCTCCTTGAATCGCTCCCCGCACCGCTCCCCGCACCGCTCCGCATCCCGAGGCGATCAATCACCGTGTCGCCGAGCCACCCACCGCTGAAGAAAGTTTCACGCGAGTGAAACCTCCGCCTAGATTTCGGATCTGAATCCGAACTCCTTTGCGGCTTTGCTAGAGCCCTCAGGAGCAAGGCAGAAATTTATAGGGAGAGGAGAAATATTAATTTAGCTTAGATCCGAGCGTGCTCCAACATTTACGAGAGCCGCTCAGATCTAGAGCTTGGAACGAGTTTTGAGGAAGGGGGGAGACCCCTATTTATATAGGCGGTGGACTCTCCCCTTTTCTCAAAATCCGATGTGGGACTAAATAATGAGTTAATTAAAATCAAGTTAGTTTGCACTTCACAAAGTGCAAACTTCCGTGAATTTTAACTCACTCACCGTTGAGCTTCAAGATTGATACAACCTATCAATACGACAAGCGTTCAACGGTGAACGCATAGGAAAAAACCGTTCGTCAATCGGAGTTCGTTTGACCCTCCAATTGAGTGTCCAAAGATCAGCCCAAGGCTAGTTTTTCACAAAAACTGAGCCGTCAATTAAATCTGCACACTTAGGGTTCGAAACCCTAGTGGTGGGGCCCACGGGTGGGCCCCATGTAGGATCCTGCCAAAACAGAGTTAGGATCGATAATTAAAGTTGAGACTTACGCTTGCGTATGCGGCGCGGTAGTCTCAGAACTTTGCCTTCGGATTCGCCACGACGGATCGAGTCTTCTCACGAACGGAGTAAGGCTACTAAATCCACAATCTAAATCTCTACTTTAGATTAAGAACTTGGATAGAGGGAGAGGAAGTATTTCGGCAGAGCTTCGCTAGAATGAAGATGCATGCATGAATGCCATGCAAAAGTGTAAGAAATGGCTTACCCTTGGGTCTTATTTATAGCCCCCAAGGTAGTTATTTTAGGGTAAATTGTTCCTTTGGAACAATTTAATTAAGGTGTACCATGATACATGGCACATTATAAGCTTAAGTTGTACCATATGCATGGTACAACATAAGCTTAAGATATTCCCCCTTTATTAGCCATATGTCGCATGCACTTATGCATATATAAAGCGACTTTCCTACTCATCCAGAGATCCTCTCCGCAAGGGAACAGATTCCCTTTACACACGACTTCGTGTACGCGACGTTCGAGGTCCGTATTCCCTCGTACATCCCCCACAAGGGTGTACAAACGTCTTCCATATCCAACATCTCCCACTCACACTTGAGGGGATTGTAAGAGAACGTCTTTCCCTTAGTTCTTTCATCTATCATACCGAGAAATAGACCGTGCGACCGTCATGCGCGTAGAGTCTGTTGTTGTGCACTTGTTAGAGATACACAACGACCTCGAAGGTGCAAAGTTGAGTAGTTCAACGCATGCTTTACCCTAGATTATTTCTTCACATTTCTTGTACTTTATATTCAACAATTGAATCCCATTTGGATTACAATTGGCTGGCCAGCTTTGAATTATTAAAGTCCAAATGCGAATAAGAAATCAATCTTCCTCTTCTAGCGAACCTTCTGATCTTGACTTGATTCTCTTTTCTAACGTGCCCCGCCGAGCCGAATTATCATAGCCCATTAGCAACACGCTAAGATAGCGATCATCTTGTCAAATCTAAAGGAACCAATTGGAGTCCTTGAGGGTACGAGTTAAGACCCGTATGGCCTTTGAGTCTCACATAATAGCAAACACTATTGCTACTAACTCAGTGGTCGAAATGCATACGTGGTATGAACTCGTATTACAACATCACTCCTTTCCCAGGGAGAGTATGTCTTAATGATGTTGTACGGATGAAAAGATCAGACACCACAGTGCCTATCTTTTTGAGTCCCCTTACTACTCGTGAAATATTCACGGACTCTCATCCTGCATAAGACAGATAGGATTTAAAATCCTACGAGATCTCTTTCAAATATCCTTGTGATACAGATCTCAGATCTTTTGTAAGCATCCATATGATGCAGATCTTTCATTCGACTATCTTGTTTAAGTCACGACTCTAAATCATTTAATGATTTGGACTTTAAACTAGTCTCATCTCTATCTTATCCATCTGATAAGATAAGGCGGTTGCTCATGTGAGAGAGTCAACCTTAATCTGTCCGACATACACACAATAAAATAGCTGAGACTTAAACACAATGTACATAAAATCATTTGTAAGAAACTTGTATGCAAATTAAACTTTGATCTTCTATAGACATGGGAAATATTACATGATACAGCTTAGCACCTACGCATTCCCATAGATGATAAGTGTTTAAAAAACACATCTCTGGGGATCGCCTTAGTAAGGGGATCCGCTATCATCTCATGCGTGGATATGTATCCTATGTCTACTTCCTTCCGTTTGTCATAGTCCTTCGCAAACTTGAATCGAATGTCAATGTGTTTGGTCTTACAATGAAATTTAGGATCTTTGACGTAAGCAATCGAAGCTTGACTATCACTGTATATGGGAACAGTGCTCGAGTCAGAAGCATTCGTCAGCCCGTCTAAGAATTTCCTAAGCCAAACAGCTTCTTGGACCGCCATGCTGAATGCTACGAATTCGGCTTCCATGGTTGATAAGGCGATGCAGGTTTGCTTCTTGCTGCTCCAGGATATTGCACCATTCCCGAGCAAGTAAACAAAGCCTGAGGTAGATCTTCGCTCGTCGAGATCACCCGCCCAATCAGCATCGGTATAGCCTTCGAGTCTCAAGGTATTGCCTTGATAGCATAACGCATAGTCCGTAGTCCCTTTGAGGTATCTTAATATCCTCTTAACCGCTTTCCAGTGTGCTTGTCCTGGGTTGGATTGGTAACGGCTTACCATACCAACAGCATAGCAAATGTCCGGTCTGGTACACATCATGGCGTACATCAGACTCCCGACAGCACTGGAGTATGGAACTTTTTCCATAGCTTTCTTTTCTTTTGGATCTTTGGGACACATTTCCAAACATAGACCCTCGCCTTTGCTTATTGGAGTATCAATTGGCTTGCAGTCCTGCATATTAAACCGTTCTAAAACTTTCTTTATATATGTCTCTTGAGAGAGAGAAAGAAGTTTCTTGAAACGATTCCTTGAGATCTTAACCCCAAGGATATATGCAGCTTCACCCATGTCTTTCATCTCAAAGACGGATGAAAGACAAGCTTTGATATCCATGATAAGATGCTTATCATTTCCGGCTATAAGTATGTCATCTACATAAAGAGACATAATTACATACTTGTTTTTAATCCTCTTAATATATACGCAGTTGTCTTCGTCGAGCATGGAGAAACTATACGACAAAACGACTTCTTGAAAGCGCATATACCACTACCTTGAGGATTGTTTAAGACCATATATGGATTTACGAAGTTTACAAACCTTATGTTTGTTTTCTTCTTGTACAAACCCGTTTGGTTGTTCCATGTAGATCTCCTCATCTAGTTCTCCGTTAAGAAAAGCAGTCTTTACATCCATCTGATGTAACTCGAGGTCCAAACAAGCCACCATTGCCAGAATTAAGCGAATGGAGGTAAAACGCACGACAGGAGAGAAAGTCTCTTCGTAGTCTATTCCTTCCTGTTGCGTGAAACCTTTCGCAACAAGGCGAGCTTTATATTTCTCGATGGAGCCATCAGCCTTATGCTTGATTTTGAGAACCCACTTGTTCCCAATGGCTCTACGTCCCTTAGGTAAATCAACCAAGTCCCAGACTTGGTTTGTTTTCATGGATTGAAGTTCTTCTTCCATTGCCGCTATCCATTTATCTTTAGCAGGGCATGTGACGGCCTGTTTGAAATTTGCAGGTTCGTCATCATCTTGTAGTAATGTCATGAATGTTTGAGGAAATTCATCCTCAAATCTCAGAGGTGTTAGCCTCGTTCGATTACTACGTCTTGCTTGAGTTTGATCACTCCCACTTGGAATGACATTACTCCCACTTGGAATAATATCACTCCCACTCGGAATAGGATTGGTATCGTTCGTATCATCCATTGGTGAAGTTTGAAACGTATTTTCTTCTTCACCAAGAATTCTCCCACTTGAACGTTCCGATCCTTCTTGATCCCAAGTCTCAAACAAGGATAAGTCTTGACTTATCTCACCCTGTCTTAGAAACTCATTTTCCAAGAAGACAACATCCCTCGATTCGAATTCTATAAGACCCCCATTGTCCTCTTGACTGACGAAAGCATATCCTTTGGAGTTTTCAGCGTATCGGATGAAGATACACTTCCTCCCACGCGGCCCAAGTTTGCCATATTTGTGAGAGGATAAATGTGCATAAGAGGCACAACCCCAAGGTTTTAGAATGCTTAAGTCTGGAGTTCTATTGTTCCACAACTCATAAGGAGTAGAACTTACCGACTTCGAGGGTACACGGTTTAAGATGAACGCTGCCGTCAATAATGCATCACCCCAAAAGGTGATAGGCAAATTTGCCTGTGACATCATTGATCGGACCATTTCCATCAATGTCCTATTTCTTCTTTCCGCAACACCATTTTGTTGGGGAGTATAAGGCATAGTTATTTGATGAACTATGCCTTTTTCATCACAGAGTTCCTTAAAACTCGTTGATTGATATTCTCCACCCCGATCGGTTCGCAAGACCTTTATCTTGCGATCTAGTTGATTTTCCACTAAACTCATATAGTTTTTGAAGCAAGTTAAAGCTTCATGTTTGTGGGAAATCAAATAGATGTGACCGAAACGAGTGAAATCATCAATGAAGGTGATGAAATAGGACTTCCCGCGTCTTGTCTTAACATTCATTGGACCGCAAATGTCCGAATGGATAAGCTGTAATGGAACTTCGGCCCTTGTGCCAGTTCCAAACGGCTTGCGATAAGTTTTCCCTACAAGACAATGTTCGCAAGTTGACATTTCAACTTTTGAAACATTAGATAGCAAGCCACTTTTGGCAAGTCTATCCATTCTAGTTGGTCCAATCTGACCAAGTCTTGCATGCCAACAAATGATCTCAGATTCAGAGTTAGAAGCATTTGTCAAATGAAAACTTTCATTAATGGAAGAAGAATCATCATACATTGTGTTTAAAACAATTAATCCATTACAAACATTACCAGAACCAATTAAAGAATTATTACAAACAAGGTCAACATATTGTTTATAGAACCTCCACTCATAATCTAAAGACATTAACATGACCACAGATACGATATTTCTTCTAATATCTGGAGCAAAGAGGACGTCGTGCAATAATAAAGTCCGGCCGTTGTCGAGAACTAGCTTGCATGTTCCGACGCCTTTGACTTCAACACGAGTGTTGTTGCCGACGTATATCCACTTTGTTCCTTGAGTTATCCTTCGATACTCTACGAAGAACCTTCTGTCCTTCGCTACGTGGTCTGTGGCCCCTGAATCAATCAACCAAAAATAGTTAGATTCAGCAAGAAACATGGAACTAGAAACACATATGTAACTAGCCCTACAAGTTACCTTATCACTTCTATCCGTACATGTACGGGCGAAGTGACCGTACTTGTTGCACTTAAAGCACTTGATCTTCTTCAAGTTTTTCTTCTTTGAGTGCACATTCTTTTGCCAATTTTTGTTCTTAGTCTTCTTTGAGGTTTCCGGTTCTTGCTTTAGTTCGTTCACAAACCTTAAGCGTTTATTCTTCCGCTTATTTCCTCCATGTGAGGAACTAGCGGCCACGTGCACTTCTGCACTTGGTTTTGCGGCTTGAATCCGCTCTTCCTCGAGTTCGAGGTGTTTCGATACATCGCTTAAAGTTTTAATGCACTCATTATGAGTGAGATGCATTTTCATGTTATCCCAGCTATCTGGGAGTGAACGAATGACTGCTTGGATCTGCTGTTCGTCAGACAGCGTAACACCCGCATCCTTTAATTCAGATATAAGATTCGCCATGTGACGGAGATGCTTTTTCATAGAATGATCTCGCCGCATCTTGTACGAATCAAATTGAATATTTAAGGAGCGGAGTTTGGTAACCGAAGTTCCACCAAACTTTACTTCTAGCTCAGACCATATGTCTTTGGCTAGGTCGAATTCCCGAAATAGACGCATTATGTCATTGTCCATTGCGGACAGTAACGTAATACGTGTTATTTTGTTCTTTCGAGTCCAAGTATCATAAGCTTCCCGGTCCCTTTTGTGTTGGGCCGTATTGCCCAACTCAGGTTCTTCCATTATGTTTTGGAGTGTTTCAAGCACATCTTGCTCCTCCAAAACATATTGGATTTTTATTGACCAAAGTTTATAATTGTCGCCGTTGAGCTTTTCACATTTGTTAAGCTCTGCGACAATGTTCTTAGAAGCGGTAGACATATTCGATTCAAAAAACTGCAAAGAGAATGAAAAAACACGATCAAAATTCCATGCATAAAGTTTCGATTCTTTAAACACTTGATAAGTTCCTTGGATGCATTGAAATGTTACTCTAGAATCGAGAAGTTCACTACGTTTCCAACTACCATCTAGAAGTAACTTTCAAAGTATCCCTCTTACTTATCTCAAGTAAAAAAGAAATCAGAAATAATACCCGTATGGTATTAGCAACGGAAAAATACTTTGAAAAACATATCTTTCAAAATAGAATAGGTGAGAGTTTGCGCAAAGAATTTTAGCGCAACAATTGCCAAGCCACGAGACCTGTTCTACACACCCATGGGTTAGATGACCATGGCCGGATCGTGGTAGGACTTGGAATTTTAAATTGCGCTATCCCGATTTAAGGACGGGACATAACCTATTTGAAAACATCTTTGTCAAAAATTTGAAAACACATTGGCTAATCTCCGTAGAGTAGAGCACAATGTTATAAGTTCATTGGCTAATCTCCGTAGAGTAGAGCACAATGACTTGGCTAATCTCGCATGAAGTACAGCACTATGGCTAGTCTTCAAGGAGTAGAGCCCAAGGAAAAAAAAACTTCATTAAAATGTTAGCCCCGTATGGACTAATCGGCACTGTGGTTAGCCCCGTATGGGCTAATAGGCACATTCGAGTTTGACCAAGGCCTTTTGTCACCCCGTATGGGTCATTTGGCAAGTTCACGATCGACCAAGACCATCTGTCAGATTGGTCGACCAAAACGACCAAATTGGTCGACCAATTATTTTGGTCTTCAACTTCTCTCGGCCAGGGCCTCTGCCCTGGCCGAGACTTGGCCAATGGCCGGCCAGGGCCTCTGCCCTGGCCGGCCAGGGGGGGCCTGGCCCCTCGGCCATTGCCCCTGCCCTGGTCGAGGCCGGCCAGGGCCGGCCATGCCCTGGCCGAGGCCAGGGCATGGGCCCTGGCCTCTGCCAGGGCTGGCCAGGCCGGCCCTGGCCTCTGCCAGGCCCTGGCCGAGGCCAGGGCACCGGCCCTGGCCTCTGCCAGGGCCGGCCCGGCCCTGGCCACTGCCAGGGCCGGCCCCGGCCGGCCATGGCCAGCCCTGGCCACTGCCAGGGCCGGCCAGGCCGGCAGGACGTGGCCGGCCACTGCCGGCCTGGCCATGGCCGGCCACTGCCGGCCTGGCCATGGCCGGCCATGGCTTGGCCATGGCCGGTCATGGCCAAGGCCATTTTGGGCATTGGCCGGCCATGGCCCCTTTGGCCATGGCCGGCCATCCCCTTTGATTGGGGTTGCCGCACACATTCCTCCCCCTTGATGGGGTGGTCGCCGGTGGTTATTGGCCGTAGCCAACCCCCTCCGCTTGGGGAGGGGGGTGCATGGCCTTCATAGCCCATTTGGCCATGGTACACATGCACCAAATTTCATCTTACCCGATGGAAATAACTACCATCATCTTTCTCGATGAAGCACCCGTTCGTCGATGAAGCACCCGTTCGTCGAGAAATTAGTTATTTTCTAATGGCCGTGTGCCAAAAATGAAAAATAACATACTACGTGAACGGTCGGTTCTTCCCGTCACGGAGAGTTCCTACCATATCCGTAATGATAGGAGACCCGAACGTGAAAAGAACAACCGCTGCGTTCTCTCCGTCACGAAGCGTTCCTACCATATCCGTAATGGTAGGAGACCCATTCGTGAAAAAGACAACGACTCGTTCATAGTTTCGACGGGGCGGTGGTTTGACCGGGGCGAACCCGTATGGCTCTGATACCAATGTAGGATCCTGCCAAAACAGAGTTAGGATCGATAATTAAAGTTGAGACTTACGCTTGCGTATGCGGCGCGGTAGTCTCGGAACTTTGCCTTCGGATTCGCCACGACGGATCGAGTCTTCTCACGAACGGAGTAAGGCTACTAAATCCACAATCTAAATCTCTACTTTAGATTAAGAACTTGGATAGAGGGAGAGGAAGTATTTCGGTAGAGCTTCGCTAGAATGAAGATGCATGCATGAATGCCATGCAAAAGTGTAAGAAATGGCTTACCCTTGGGTCTTATTTATAGCCCCCAAGGTAGTTATTTTAGGGTAAATTGTTCCTTTGGAACAATTTAATTAAGGTGTACCATGATACATGACACATTATAAGCTTAAGTTGTACCATATGCATGGTACAACATAAGCTTAAGATATTCCCCCTTTATTAGCCATATGTCGCATGCACTTATGCATATATAAAGTGACTTTCCTACTCATCCAGAGATCCTCTCCGCAAGGGAACAGATTCCCTTTGCACACGACTTCGTGTACGCGACGTTCGAGGTCCGTATTCCCTCGTACATCCCCCACAAGGGTGTACAAACGTCTTCCATATCCAACACCCCACGCATCCAGCACATGCAAAAATCCGCCTGGGCAGAGCCCAGGCCGCGCCTGGGCTCGCCCAGGCGCCTGGGCGCGCCCAGACCCGCGCCTGGGCAGAGCCCAGGCGGCCTGGGCAGAGCCCAGGCTTCCGCATGGGCTTGCCCAGGCTTCCGCATGGGCTTGCCCAGGCTTCCGCATGGGCTTGCCCAGGCTTCCGCATGGGCTTGCCCAGGCTTCCGCATGGGCTTGCCTAGGCCGAGCCTGGGCTAAGCCCAGGCTTGTGCCTGGCTAGCCCAGGCCGAGCCTGGGCTTAGCCCAGGCAGCGTCTGGGCTAGCCCAGGCAGCCTGTTCTGCCTCGCATTTACTGGGCCTGGCCTGGTCTGATCCTTTGGGCTGTTTTGGCTCTAACTTGAGCATTTGGTGTCCGATTTGGACGCCGTTCGAACCTGGGTCTAGACCGGGACATTTCCGTCTTACCCGTGAACTTTTCCTTGCGTTTATTTTATTAAATATTGTATTAAATAATTTAATACACATTTAATCGCTTTTGCATCAAATGCAAAATAGTCCCTATCTAAGCTTAAATTATCATTTGCATCAAATACAAATGATCTGAGGGCATATATCCCTACAGGGCGCCCTTATCAAGCCTGGCTTGTATTTCAATCTGGTGTGCATGCATCTCATCAAAAAAGTTTTCTCCCGTCTGAGCACTCAGATCAAAATAGTATTCTCCCATCTGAGCACTCTGCTCAATATAGTATTCTCACATTTGAGCACTCTGATCATAATAGTATTCTTCCATCTGAGCATTATGATCAAAATCTGTGGTCCACGTAGTATAATCCATAGCACCTGATCAACAAAGATAAATACCTTGAGAAAAATATCAGTGGCACAAAAGAATATAGAAATGATAATAATGGTGGTGGGTTTGAAAATTTCTTTTTGTTAAATTTTTTTTCGTAGTCTAATCAACCTAATTGTGACAAATTGGCACCCAACGGGAAACACCTCCCCGGCAACGGCGCCAAAAACTTGGTCGGCCCCGGGTATACACCCGGAGAACGATTGTTGTTTACCGCAAGCGCACGGTCAAGTGGCGAGCAGGTATCGAACACGAGGAGGTGGTGTTGGCTCCAATCTATCCTAGGTTGGTTTGACTACAAATGTTTTATTGGTGGAGATGGTTATGGAATGATATAATGGAAATGGTGGTGGATGTCGGTGTCGGTGATAAAGAAGTCGGATAAAGTATCGATTCAAATTTAATACAATAAAAGAGTCTAGAGCTAGGAAATCCGCACGACAGATCGTCATACATCATTGTAAATAGTGAATCTCAATATTACTAGGCTTGTGTTGAGGTGAACTAGTCGTAACTGAATAGAGAACCAAGCTCATGCTCTCGCGCTATTGCCGGTCTATAGCAACCCTAGGATAGGGCCCAATCTCTTGCAAACCCTAGCCTAATCCGATAGCATTAGGATCGACATCATCGTTCAATCGCCCGTCGAGCCCACTCTCGTGCAAACTCGAGCTACGATCTAGGTTGTGATAGTTTGTATTCATCCAATCTCTTGCAAACGAATATGGGTATAGATTTATAATAAAAATCCTAGCTTTGGTCCAATCTCTTGCAAACCAAGTCTAGAGAATCTCGATTATAAACCTAAATCGAATATCTAGGCCTTTCCATCGATTATAATCCAATCTCTTGCAAACCCCAATCGATGGAAATCCCTAGCTTTCCGTAATAAATCGATCACAACCGAACCTCCTAGCAATTCTAGCAATTTAGAAATTCATTCATAACAAATCTGAAATTAGATCCATATGGTTCATCCCCATGTCCTATAACAACAAATCTACTCAAGCATAGCAATAAAGATATGAGAATCAACAAAAATCATTGCTTGCATACAAAAAGATAGAAAAACAAAGATTCAAATAACAAGAACAAAATACTTAGCTTTGATGAAGATCTTCAATCCAAATACAAGCTTTTAGATCCAAGAGGGGGCCTAGGGCATGGCCTAACCTCTAAAAGAATCACTAATAAAACATCATGGGAACCCCCTCTAATGATGGCTACAAAACCCTTAAATAGCCCCCAAAAAACCCTAACAAAACTGCCCCAAAACCCCCCCGAAACCTGCGCCCGAAACTGATTTTGCGCGTAAGTTAGATTCTGCGCCAGTCGCGACTCGGCCGAGTGGAAAGCTCACTCGGCCGAGTGGGAATTTCTGTATAATTTCCAAAAAACAGCACTCTGTCAAAAACTGGCAAAAACTGGTCACTCGGCCGAGTGGGAATCTCACTCGGCCGAGTGGAAATGTCACTCGGCCGAGTGACATTGACATGCGAATTCCAGCACTGTAGCATCGACTTGCAGAAATTCCACAGATTTTATCCGACCTCCGATTGACGCGTTCTTAGCGGTGTTGGAACCTTCATGAAGTCTACTATCCATAAAAAATATGAGAAAAATGTTTTGATTGCTGGAATGATTGCAGATTTCAAAATAGTGGAAGGTTATCTGAAAATCTGGGCGTGTGTGTCATCGGCGTCACTCGGTCGAGTGGACTTCTCCACTCAGTCGAGTGGGCTTCTCTACTCGACCGAGTAGGTCTCCAAAGGATCTCTGAAAATTCCAGTAACTTCGGCCTTTCTCTGGATAATTTCTCTGTACCACTCGAGCGAGTGAGATTTCACATTCGGCCGAGTGGGATTTCTTCGTTCGGCCGAGTGTACGCTGAAATTAGCTCTGTGTGCATATCTGTTCTGGTCGACCGAGTGGGGTTTCTTGTTCGACCGAGTGAGTGCTCCACTCGACCGAGTGGCATGCTGTAAATGCCCAATCTTCTACGTTTCTCCTTCTCGTCGCTCTCACGAAGTTCCTTCTTCTTCCACCCATCTTCCATCGCTGAATGGCACTCAAATGAGCCGTGGGTGACACTCCTTAGCGCTTGCGACCCACTTGATCTCAAAATCTCTCCGAATCGCTCCATATTTCCTGAAATACGACAAAAAAACAAGAAATAGTGAAAAGCATCGCAATATTGTCGAATACTCGTGAAAAACGCGATATGGGCGATCAAAACGACATGCAAACATATAGAAAAAGGTGTAAAATATGGAGTGATCAGCTGCAGGAAAGAATTACCTTAGTTGGCGGGTGTACCTGAAGTTCCACTTACGTTCGATGGCCCTCCTTGGCTCAATTTTGGCTCCTTCATCGGCCCCAGCGGTGGCCGATGCTTCTGCTAGTAAGGCCCCAGAAGCGGCCCAATCATCTAGCAGCACTCCTACCACTGTCTCTGATGTGGATAAGGCGAAAGCCATTATCTATATTAGGAGACATATAGATCGGACCTTAAAGGCCGAATACCTAACGGTAGAGGACCCAATTGAGTTGTGGACAGCACTAGAGGCACGGTATAAACATCAAATTGATGTAATATTACCACGTGCCAGTTATGAGTCGGACAATGTAACGGTCGGTACCCACTATTCGTTATACGGCTGTGCGTATAGCAATTTCGGGTACCTGATTGGTTTTGTTGCTTTGTGTGGGAGTCGTGTCGTTGAGTCGTTAGGGCCGTATCACTTGGTTGCGACCTTAGCAAGCCAACCCCCGGCGTGTGCCTAACTTGGAATTACGGTCGCCTTTGGACCCCGCATCCTTTATACGCTTTACATACACGTTGTCTTGTTCGTGCACGTATTTATTTAGACGTTGTCTGTATCCGAACCCTATGGTGTGATATGTCGTTGTGACCCTCTCTGAGAGTAGTAAAATTGTGGTGTTGATTTGAAACGTAATTTCATGGGTCGTTCTCCCACAATTTGATCTTATTCGAAGAGACGTCGCGATTTTCACTTTTGTCGTAAGGCCTTTCTATTTTTAATTTCGTTTCTCGTTGTCAAAAGTGTGATCCGTCTCCTCCGTCTTCTTTCTCTCGTCGTCCCGGTCACCTCACTATTTATTTCACAATTTTTGGGCTTCGTTTAAATTACTTTCACTGTTTGGCCCAACTTATCACATTTTTAGCCCTACGTTTCATCTTTAGTTTTCTCCCTAATAAAAATCATTAATAATACCCTATGTTACATAATATATTGCCTTGACTTAGCCTAGGCCCTAGTACCCAAGCCCCAAGCCGCAACACACACAGCACACTCTTTTGGGCTTTTCAATTCCTATTCTAATATAATAAAAACTCTTATAACCCTAGCCCAGCCATTTCTCACGTGAGCCTACCCTATTAAACACCTAGGTTATCATCTCTTCACAGCAAACAAGTAGCGCCGCCGCCCAAAGCTTTGTTCACGCAAAACCCGTACCCGCAGCCTTAAACATCGTGGCTTCTTCCTCAAACCGTGCCGATCAAGCCTATGACCTCGCCCTGACCTTCCCCGTCGCCTGCGCCGCCGTGGACCCCGTCCTTGCCGTCGTTCCTCGCCAAAAAAGCTTCCATGCGCAGCTGCAAGCAGCAGCAGCAGCCAAGGCATCCACTGCCGCCGCCGACCGAAGTTCCCCCTCTCATCCCGACCACTCTCCTCCCTCACACGCCGACGTAGCACGCCGTGGGCTCGCCCTGGTCGCCAGAATCCGCCCCCTTGCCGCTGTAATTCGCAGCAGCCGTAAACACCCCAAACAACCCCGCTTCCGACGTTCTCCGGCCAAGCGCCGCCACCGACGAGCCCTCTCACCACCCCCTGACCTCACCGTGAGTCCCCCGGGACACCACGCTATCGTTGTTATCTCCCCTCTGGCCGCTGCCATCTGAAACAGCGAGTGATATCGCTGTTTTACATTTCTACGATGTTTCGACGCGTCGTATCGTCGCTTTGCCGTCCCCTCTCGCTATTGGGGTCTTCCGACAGCCCCCTACTGCTCCTAGGGATGTTTTTCGATGTCACGAGCATCCCCTACGACGCTCAATGTCGTAGACATCGCGTGCGTCGAACCGTCCTTCCCGGTTCGTTGTTACGACTTCCCGGAAGCCGTAGAAACGTCTACCGACATTCTACCCGCTGATTGGAATCTTGATTCACTGATTTTGGTCGCTGCCCGAGATTTGGAGAGCGTGGAATCTTATTTGGAATCTGGACGTGGAGCGTTTTCTATTATTCCAACCCCTGGCGTCGCTACCCGATGCCAGTGTAGCTTTCACGTCGTGTTGAGGTAACGTTCTGTACCCTTAGGACCCCCAAACTATTGCCTGTTAATCAAGACTAAAATTGATGTTTTTAAAGTGTTTTAAATTCACTAATCAAGATTAATAATATGGGACTGTAGGCTGGTGGACTTGTGCACATAGGTTGTTTGTGACTTGTGGACTTCTGGACGGTATTTTTCAGACGTCAGATTTGCAGGCAAGTGAAACTTGCCAACTTTTGATTAGGGCCATGTTTTAGGTCACTTCCTTGTTTTTAGCGTAAAAGAGACTAGACAGTGAAATGATAGCTGTCTAGGCGTAACTTTAAGATCTTGCTTGACAACGAAGCTAGATCTGTCGCCCTGCCATGTCATTCATGCATCGTTGCCTGCCACGTTTAAATTCCTTATCTGTACGTACTTAAACTATTATCTGCCATGCATTGCATCTTACATGTCATCCAAGTTGAATGTTGCATTCGTAGCACACGCTACAATACTTGTACTTCCATGTTCAGGCTAGGTGCACCCATATGCCATATTGAAAAACACTTCCTGGCTCGTGATCCAGAAGCGGGCCTCATGTGTTGGTCAAAAACCACTGCCCGATACACGTGGAGGGGTAGGGATAAGCGATCACTTGAGCTTAGGAGTTGGCCCGCGCAGCCACTCTAGCCAAAAGGCGTAATCTCTGTGCACGACGTGCTTACTAGACTTGTCTTTGTCCTTGTGATTGTTCTTGTAAAACTTGATATCCATGCCATGATTTAAATACTAGTTGCCATGCCATGCTCGTACTTTACTTTACTTGTTGCACTCATGCTATATCTGCCATGTCATTGCATCATACTAGAACTGCTAGGTTTCTTTACCTTTACTTTCAGTTTCCTTGCACAAGTCTCTTGTAGACTTGCTGACATGTGCCCCTTGCTATTTTGGGTGTCACATGTTAGACTCTGAGCCCGAGACTGTAGCTGAGGACGAGGTGTTTGCTGACGCTAAGCCAGAGCCTACGAGTTGGTGGACACCGGTGACCAGTCTTAGAGACTGTTCTGAGTTGCTTGCTTTAGGTTGCTGTAGTTGTCGGTGCGTAGCACCATTACTTTGTTTTCTGTACGTTGTATTTTTGTTGGCCTTGCTGGGGCCTTTTTAGACTCTTTTATTTTAGCCTGGTGGCTTTTTCTGCGATGTTGGAACTTATTTTATGGATATTCTGAGATTGTTTTTTGTCTCATTTCCTTTATTATTATCTTTGTTTCGTATCGCATTTGCAAGGACCTGCCATTTAATGTTTATTGACGCTTATCAGACTTGCAGCTTCACAGCTTCAAGTCTGAGCGGACAGAGGTAACACTTCGCCTCTATGTTTTTGGGAAGCGGGGCGTGACAGGTTTTGTTGGTGGCCCATGTAGGTCCGTCTTGCAACTGCGAATTATCGGAAAAACGATAATAACTATGGAATGTCCATTAAATAAATTGCAACATCCGAGTCATAAGCCTTGAGTCTAATTTTCATTGTTTTGCTATGTCTTAGGTGGCTGGTAGACGTGTTGCCCGAACATCTCTCTCAGCTTTGTAGGGAATCCATTAGATCAGGACTTTAGAAAGACTTAGTTAGACGTCCGTGCTTGCTAGTTAGAGGTCCCTGATTGTTAGCTAGACTCCATGCTAGAAATTGATATAATCGTCTTAGGAGTTACCGTAGTGGTTCCTGTCTAGCTCTGACCATGATATACTTCTAGAATTCCTTTAGTCGTTCCCTTGGGTTCGTCGACTTCGGGCCAAGCCGAACGCAGTTCATTAAGGTCTAGTTCCTTAGAAGGTCTTAGCGCCAAGTTTCCTGATCTTTAGTTTGTCGACCGTTGGAGTTCCCCGTAGATTTTCCTGAGTCATATCCTAGGCGTGTTTATGTTCGATCATGCGACCAAATTCCTTGCCTCGATTCACGTGATCACCACATTACGATAATCGTTGATCTTTCAAATGTCCTCTTTCACAAAGCTTGATTCTTCCAAAGTTATTTTTCGATTTCCCTTATTAAAAGTTTTCGCTAAGTTTAAATTTTGTTTTAAACTCTCTACGTATATATTTAAAATTCCTCACTTTTTGATTGAGTCAAAAACTCCTTGTAGATTTTGAAGTCTATTGGTTGTAATTATAATTACTATCTTGTAACTATTTTCTAACCTATATTTTTCGCATTTTGGTTTAAAAACTCTATTACTATTTTGAAAATTCGATATACCATCTTTTTTTAAACTATGAGATTCATTTTAATCGCTTTGCATACATACTTTAAAATCTTTTTCCAAGCTAAATAGAACTTCAATTATTTATATATATATCAGTTCTAGGATTCGTGGTACTCGTACTTTAAGATCTTTGTATAAATCAGTTCGTTTGGCAAGTCCGGGTTACTCTAAAAGTATTTTCAATATTATTTATTTGAAATTTCTCTCCAGATTTAAGACTGGGAAAACATTCACTACACTATAGTTGATCTAATTTCATCCTTTGAATTTCGAAATTTTTGCCAAATTATATTAAATTATTTCAGTATAATATTTTCTAACATATGTCCTTAATGTTTGTGTTAATGTTTTATTCTTCCTTATAATGATTTTTCAGTAAGCTAATAAACATTTTTCTCTTATTATGTAGATACGACTCAAACTTATTTCTAACAACTCATTTTATCGACCGGTTTTGTACTCTGCGTATTTTAACTTATATCTTTTACACACTATTTTCCTGTAACCTAACGGAGCATCATTATATTTTTCCACCTAAACATTCACAATTATACCCCTGATTCACCTAACCAATCTGTCTCCTTATCTTCGTCCTATCTGAACTCGTGCTTTACGATATTCCTTCGTTACGCTTTGGCTTCGGTTTCTTTCCTATTGTTTAGCCATTAGTGCTTGTCGTTTCTTGTGTCAACCTTGTATAGCTTGGTGGGCCCATTAGTATAAGTTGTTTTGTCGTGGAGGTGCATGCATATATGTAGAGCGTGTAGACCTGTATGAGTGTTTTATCCTTAGTATATTAATAATTGACTCTTGTATTATGTATGTGTAATCAGTGTTAATCGTGATATAAGTGTGAAGTTGTATATATGGTGGTGTTATTATATATGCGCGGATAGCTATACCACTTTAGGGATGTCTGTGTAAATATTGGAAATTGTATTGGAGTATATACTAGTAGTGTAGTAGCTAGATGATACTTGTAGATGCTTGGTATATAATATATTAGTAAGTCAGGTGAATGTTAGGTGTGATGATAATAGGTGTACTTATAGTTAAGTGAGTAGGCCTATTATGTGACCTATATGTTAGTACGTGTGAGTCTGTGCTCGCACGTAGATATGTATTGTGATTAGATGTAAGTAATTATGTGTTTGCTGCATGAGTATATATGTGATACGCGTATGGTAGTATGATTATAATTTTGATTGGTATTGCTTGCTTTTACGGGATGTTGTGTGCGTGTATACCATAAGGTATGCACGATTATTGCATATCTTAACTATGTATGGATAAGTAGATGTGTTGGTATACTAGTTATATGTAGAAGGATATGGTGTGAATATATGTGTTACATGTGTGTGACTATACGGTGACTACATGTATTAGGGAGGGTATTATAATTATACGTGTGCAGATGTCTGTGATATTATATAAAGTGGTTGAACTATGTGGGTGTTACCTGACTAGATATTAAGTGTGATTGACATTATGGTATGTATGTGGTTATGTTGGTAGATGTGTATACATTGGAGTGGTGTTGTTATTGGTATAGGTATAAATACCGTGTTACGTATATAGAGTATTCTGATATGTGTTTTAAGTCTCACTCAAGCTTGAGTGGGTATACTCTAAGTATATTGTTACATATGTCTGTGGTTTGTGTGTAGTACCATGAATATAGCGATGGATGATGTATGTATAGTGATAGGATTGTTTGTGCCTGGTTGTGTTACGCACATGATTGTGGGTCGCTATACCAGAATATAGTTATAGGTGTTGGTCATGTGGTATAGTTATTTACTAAGGACATGCCTGTGTGAATGTATGTGTACTAGCTAAACAAGGTGTGTAGATGTGCTGAGTATATAGTGGTATGACTGGTATATATGAATGAAATGTTAGCGTGTGTGGGTGTGCACCATGCACGGGTAAGTATGTGCTTAGTTATAGGTATTGGTGACTATGGTATGAGTGGCGTATCGTGAATATAGTTACAAGACCGTGTGGGATGTGAATATATGGTGAAATATTTGCAAGCATGTGAATGACTATATAATTGTGAAAATTATAGCAGTGGTGAATGTATATTAGATATAGTAAACTTGATTTAAAAATGGTATGGTGTGACTACATGTGTTGATGTGTTGCTATTGGATGTACACTAAGAAATATTAGGGAGTAGTATACCCATATTGTTTTGTGCATAGGTAGTTATCTATACGAAGAGCAATGATTGTATTTGCTAAGTGTGAGACTATTCTTATGCGAGTATCTGAGCTATTGTTTTGTGCTAGGTAAGTAGTAGTTATATAAGGGATGTATGCATATATATATATATATATATATATATATATATATATATATATATATATAATGGGTTTTTGGATAAGAGTTTTTGGATAAGAGATATTGGATAAGGGTTTAAATAGTTTTTGGTGTATAAAAATGAGGGATGTTATGATGAGTTTTTGGATAAGAGATATTGGATAAGAGAAATTGGATAATGGGGTGATGACTAGGACATGATGACTAGGATAAGATATTATGTATTTGAAATTTGAAATTGGGATGGTTTTGAATTTGAAATTGGGGGGGGGAGTTTGTTTTTAGGGGGAAATCTTGGTGGTGGGGAAAATGAATCTTTGTCCTACTCTTGATATATTGGGCGGGAAACTCTTTGTGGGGGGGGAACTAACTGGGGGGCACTAAATGATCTAAATTTTAATGGGGAGAATATCCTGCCAAATACGTTCACCCACTCCGCTCTCTCTCTCTCTCCCCCTCTCTCTCTATTCCAAAAAGGATCAGATTACATCGCGCACCCCCGCCCATTGCATCGCTCTGCCCCACCTCCCCCCTTGCATAGCACTGCCACTCGACCCTCGCCCCCCGGCAGCCCTCGCACCGCCCTGCCCGCTCCGTGCATTGCCCCTCCCATCTGCCCCCCTGGCAACCCTCGCACCGCCCTACCCCCTCCGTGCATCGCCCCTCATGCCGCCACCCCCCGCCTCACCCCTCGCTTCACCCCTCGCCGGAATGAGTTGATTGTTAAGGGTCCATTCAGGCCCTCCCGTCGCCCTTCCCACCCAATCTCTCTCCCCTTCTACAAAAAAACCCTCCCCCAAGCCGCAAAAACCCCTCCCCCTTCTACAGTAGACCTTTTTAAGTGCAGTTGGAAAGCAGCAGATCATTTCATTTGGAGGGTAAGAAAGTCTCTCTTCTTGAAGGAAACTGAAAATTCTTCACCGGCTGCGAGACGCCAGATGTGCTGTATGATTTGTAGAATTTAATTATAAATGAGAAAAACTTCAGAAACGGAAATTAACTTAGTTTTATTAAAATTTTCATGTTTTTCCGCTTCTTTTATTCATATGTTTATGCATGGTTTTTATGCAAAAACTATTGCCTGTGCAAGGGATAACATGTCTCCTACTTGCAAGAAAGAATTTTTGTGAATGACTATGTAATGGTTTGGAAACTAGCCCAACATTTGTTCATTTAGTTATTTATATGTGCTTGGTGGAGTTGGACTGAGTTCTGGAATATTGAAAGATTACGCTTGTGAATGGATCAGATTACTTACATTCAAAGATCAAACAACTTAAGAGTACATAGCCATGGATGTACGAAGTTTACCTGTCGTTGAAGAGCATTGGAGGCGGGCATGAGTACACGGAGCATTTTGATGAAGTCCCGTTTGTATATGGCAAGGATGATTTGGATGCCTCATAGCTGGGAAAGCTGGTGTATTGTGTCTATATTAGTTGCAAATCCATTCTCTGGAGCTATGATGTGCTTGGGCGTGGTTAGTAAATTGGTATGGACTTCTTGCTCTTATTTGGTTATTGATTTGTAAATCTATGATTCGATCTGATCAATCTGTTTAATTGTTGTTGTATGATCAAATGTAGCATGACCTGTAGTTATTTTGATCCCACGAGTTGTAATATGTAGTGGAGACAACCTTTGGGGTTCCCCTCCCTTAACATTGCCCCTCGACTGACATGGCTGGGGGATTTCAATCAGTTTTGTAAAAGATTGCATGTCACTCTTTCTTAATTCATATGCCTTGATGTATTCCTCTACTGCAATATTCAAAATTTCTTTACTTCTATCTTTGCTAGGTTAATTGTTTCACTATGATGGCCATCTGTTAATTGTTTCATCAGTAACATTTGGTCGCCGTGCTCGCTGAGCTGCAGATACAAAATGAGTGGCAGATTGCCGTCCAGGTCTGCCCTGTCTCTTTTTGATGATGGGTTTTTGTGTTTCTTCTAATTTTGATGATGGGTTTTTTGTGGTTCTTATAAATTTAATCATTTACTCGATTTTGATAACTGGGCATCCGTTAATTTTTGGTAACTGGATTTGGTAATGTTACTCGGTTAATTATATTAAGGAGTTTTTAACATTGGCTGTTAACCCAGCAACATTAACTTTGCAGGACTACAAGTCTTTGTAGGACCCATACTTGGTTAATTAATGTTACTTAAGTTCATGCAACTGTGAGGTGAATTTTGCTTCTTCGGCACCAAGATCGATACCACGAAAGCCCTCCTGATGCCCACCACTTGCAAGGTCCAGACTCCAACCGTCAGCCTCTGCTCAGGTTAGTAGGTTGGGATTGCGTTTAAATTGAATTTTGTATGTGAATTTTGTATGTGAATATTGTTGTGATTTGAGGCATATGGATATTTGATACAAGTATTGTTGGAACCGGGAAGACTACTACATGATAGCTAGAGCATTGGCTAATACATGTATTGCTTTGTTTTAATAAAAGCATGGCCAGCGTAGTTTGATCTGAGCATTGTTATGCCTCCATGTCTCTAATATATCATTAAGTTCAGCATACCCATTATGAACCCCACCATTAGAACTGCTAGAATTTTGCTTATTCCCCAAGAGTGCTGAGCCTCATTGTCTCAAATATATCCTTAAGTTCAGAATACCTATTATGAAACTCACAATTAGAACTGTTACATTTTTGCTTATTCCGATTAGCAATGTCCTAAACAACTTTCCAGAATTCACATTGATAATTCATATATCTCCAAAATACAAAACGTTTACAAATTGCCAGGCATGATTTTAGAAAGAAACAAGTTATTGCATATGTTAATAAACTGTCCGGCAGGTTCCCAGGTAAGCTGCTCCTAATGACTGTTATGTGCAGGTATCAAAATCACAAAACAAAATCAACATATTCCAGCAGCATATGTATTGCAAAATGATACATGCTGATTGATACAAAATGAAACAATACCAGTTTACAATATGTTTACTATATATGTTTACAATAACAGCGTATCTATTCCAAAAATGATACAGATGTTGGCTAGACATACAACATTGATACTCAAACAATATTGTTGCTGCCAAAAATATGATGTTGCTCGGTTGGTGGTTTGGAATTTCAGTCTCCGGTTGATGAAGTCATCATTTCCCCCATCTGAAAGAATTTCGGATGAACCAACATGAATTTATGTAATACCATCCCATGATTTGGCCTTTTATGTATATATGATTCTTATATAAGGAGGACTAATCAAATTGAACAGGGACAATGGTTAGGTTTGTCTTCAATCCCTACAAAGTCAAGATCAAACGCCCTGTAGTATCCATCTGAACATGCATCTACACTAGAGAAGGTTCAGGTAAATGTCTGTAACTTCATATTTTGTGCAGAGTATGATCAGCGATTTATTTGTTGTAGTATCACCGGTTGCCAGATTTGTGTGTATATTTACTGGTTTGTAAAATATTACAGGTAGAAAAGTCAAAGCAAGATGATGCCCTATCAAATCTGAGCAATCTGTTGGGCGAGTTGAAGAACATGGTTGTTGGCATGGGCTCTAAGATAGATAGGCCAGTTCTCGATATTGCTTTATATTATTCTAGGATTATGATTAGCATTGGTTTGTTAACGGGAGGATTTGTACATTTTTACGTCTTGGTCATTTGTTGTCATTTTAAATGCACATACATCATTGGAGAAAGCCAAACACAACTCTTTATGAACATGACTTTTTCCAGTTACAAAGGCTTATTAGAATATCAGTCATCAATATAACATAGAACATGAATGGACAATTTTGTTTCTGGACAATTATACATAACTGTGCACATACCAGTTTATCACAACCATCACCTTTTACAATTGGCTAGGAGAGAATAACGTGGACATGTTACTCACTAATTTGTTTTTTAAACCTCTTTGGATCACATCATTATTTCTGGTTAATGCAGGTAGAACAAGGCTTTGGATCATTTGGATGTTGATGTAGAAGAGTTCAATTTCAGGGTGAGAGGAGCAAACATACACGTACTCTGCTTTCTTTGAAAGCAAATTGCCCAAAAAAGGAGAACATTTTTTTCACCTCGCTCTTTCTGTGCAACATAACTGACCAGGATTGGGTCATGTATTTTGAAGATTGAGATATACATTTGTACTAAACGTGAACAAGGGCACCTACTATATTCTGATATTTACATATCCTAAGTGCCAACTACAAGGGCAACTACTGTAGTACTAAATGTGAACAAGGTAAAAATTTGATTTGAAGTCTTCCCTTTCCACCTTAAATTTTTTTCTTGCTCTGATGTAAAGATGAGTTTTTCTGCTCTAATATGATTTGATGAAATTTTCTACTTCAGATCCATGGGTTGTGATTTAGTTAGCTGGGTTGTTCTATAAACAATTTTGACTAATAATCAATATTTCTACAACAGATTAGAGCAGTAAGGTGAGCTGGGCTGTTCTATAAACAAGTTTGACTAATGAATTTTTCTAATACAGATTAGTGCAGAAAGGTTAGCTGGGTTGTTCTATAAACACATTAGTCAAAATTTTAGTCAAAATCCTTTAGTCATATTTTTGTAAAAACTCCCTTTCATGACCAATGAATAATATTTATACATCAGATTAGGGCAGGGATTAGAGCAGAAATGTGAGTTGGGTTGTTTTATAAACAAATTTGACTGATGAATTTTTCTAATACAGTTCACTGGGTTGTTCATCAAGATCTGATCATAAAAATTCATGAGTTCCCTGGGTTGTTCATATGTTTGCTTCAATATCAATTTTGACAAATGTTTGGCTATTTTTGCCAATGTCTTCCTTTTCCATGATGCAGGCGACCTAAAGCGCATCAATTAGAAACGAGTTAAAATAAAAGGCGATTTCTTAAAGTTTTTGTGATTTAGAATTCCTTAAAGTTTTTCTGATCAGGTTCACAAAAGGCAATTTTTTCCCTGATGTTTTTTTATGGTTTGAAAGGTTCATGAGCTTCTTCTTCTTTGTAACACGCCTTCTTCTTGCTTGCGTTCAAGATCTTCTCGCTTCTGACCCACGTCAGAGCTCACCATGTTGGAGCTAAAGCTGCCACCCCTATGTCGCTCATCAGTCTCTCGCATGCCCTCTCCCTTCCACTGGTTAGTCTCTCTCATGCCTAACCCATTGGAATTTGATCACGTTAGAGCATTACAGTGTGTATAATAATGAAAGAATGAAAGAAGCTTGATTTTTATTATACTGCAGCAAGTTGATTGGCACATTGTTCCTTAAGAAGCTAATGCTAGAGGTCAGGTTTCAATTTTTTTGGTAATTGTTTTTGTTTATGATTAAAATGTATTGACTGGGTTTGTATCTGGGGAAATTTGGGGGGCTTGATGAGTTAGGATGAAACCAAAATATCCCACAACAGTTTCAGTCCTGCAGTTAGGGGGGAAATCTTCGAAGCTTCACTTTTTTAATTTTTTAAAATACGCTTACCTTTCTCTCAATGCTGGCACGACTGGTTGGTATGTAATTTCTTTTCTCTTCTCTATAGTGTTGGTTTGCTGCATTGTTTCTTATACTTCTTTAATGAAAACATCATTTGTCTATTTTGATTGGAAATCTTGGGTGGCGATATTCAAATTTGAGCATTAACAATTCTGTTATCAAATTTGTTCGTGTGAGAGTTCCCTGCTCAACTAGACATGTGGCACTATTATATAATGTGATCTTTTATAGGTTTAACTTAGAGATTACTGATAATAGGTTTAGGAAAATTGACAGATCTGTGTCACATTGTAAATGTCATCACGATGGCCAATATTTTCGGTACCGTCATGTTTCATTCAATCTCAATTTGGGTACGGTCATGTTTCAAATATGTTTTATGCTTCATACTTTAATAAAAATCAATTTGGCTACTATCTTGAAGAAGCTTAACAGCCAAGGTCCTTTGAACTTCTCTCCCGGCAACATTATCATGTGCACTTTCACTCCATGTTTTCTGCTTTCTCTATTTTCTGCTTTGTTCAATTTTGAACAATCAACAGTCTCATTCTACCATTCTACTATCCACGCCATGTATCAAATAATCCTGAAATCTCTATTCAAATAATCTAGATTCCAGAGACCTAGCAGCGTATGTAATACATCCTATATGGCTAACCATAATATCCTGTTGAACTGGTTGTACATGGATTTGTATGCTTCTGTTAAAGTAATAAGTAATCTGGAATTAGAATTCTGAAGGAGATCATATGCCCTGTAAACAAAGAAAGAGGAAAAAGAATGAAAAAGGATAGAACAAATGAAAAGGTGCAACATGGTTCTGTAGTCCAATAAAATGACTTACACAAGGAAAAGCAGATGAAGTGCCTCCTATAAAATTGATACAGTGTAAATAAAAGCAAAAAAGATCGTGTCTTCACATATTTCTTTTTTGTATGCAGCTTAACATTGGCCAAGCTAATTATAGCGTGGCAAAGGCGGGGCTGACTGGCTTCACTAAAGCCATGGTGAATGAATTTTGCAAGTAGAAACATAAATGTGAGTGTAGTCCTCTCAATCATTTACTGTACTGAGTTAAATCCAAGATAGTTTAATTAATTATGTAAATCACATATTCAGGTGTATACCGTTGTTCTTGGCTTCATTATCTCTTTTTTGACCAAGAAGCTTAGAAATGACATTTTGCATGGTGGAAATTGTTTGTACATGATAATGGCTTGCAATAAGGAAATGCATGTCTCTTTGAGTTGAATGATGAGCCGAAGGAGATTGTGATGATCATTAGCATCCTCTGTACAGCAGGACAAGTGGTTGATCAGAGGAATTCTGTTTTACTACATGAATCAAGAAATAGATCATCAGCATAATTTTTCTTAGCCTAAGAATGTCTAATATATACCCATGTCACGTACATTTTTGAGTACTGTCACGCCCCGCTTTCCAAAATGGACGGAAGCGAAACGTGACGAGGCCCGCTTAGGCCAGAGCTGAGAAGCTCGGACCCAATAAGCGTCTGTAGAGGTACCATTTTAAAAGATTTTCAGGTTCTTGCATTTTTATAGTTTGAAACAACAAAAGTACAGAAAATAAATTGCATTCATTAAATTAGAGATATGATATCCAACAAGTACAAAGTCTAAAAGAAACCTAAGCATGGCAACAAAAGTTTAAAGACAAACCGAAAAGTAGCAACCTCTGAAAGTGACGACTAAAACAATGACCGCAAGGTCTGGTCCTCGTCAGGTACGTACTCTGATGACGACGTCCTCGGCTCCACGTACTCCAGTGAGTCTGCCTCGTCCTCGAACTCTGGCTCAATACCTGACGTACAGCACCCAAGAGAAAGGAACTGTACGTCAGGTAAAGTCTACAAGAAGGGTTAGACTTTACTGCAAGTGCACCGAACTTTAAACAACAGTTTATTGGTTGATTAGCATGCTGAGGTTCTTTTACACAATAGTTTACTGGTTGATTAGCATGCTGTGGTCATAACAGAGTAACACGACAGGAAGTAACGCAGCAGGAAAGTAAAACATGACAAGTAGTAGTCGTAGCGTGTGCTACCAACTACGGGACTAACCTACAGGTGTCAAGACAAGACGGGACGTGACGGGACAAGACAGGACAAACAGGACGAGACAAAACAAGACAAGTGTGACACGAAGGGTTCACGCCTTACGGTTCGAGGGGGATCAGACCCTCTTGTCGTGCGCACGCTCAACCCTACCCCAACCCAGGAACTCAGGACAAGAAGTACAGGGATCACTTCCACTAGGAAAGCATCCGAAACGCCCGAAGGCTTTTTGGTAACAGGGATCACTTCCGCAAGGAAAGCATCCGAAATGCCCGAAGGCTTTTTGTGTAACAGGGATCACTTTCGCAAGGAAAGCATCCGAAATGCCCGAAGGCTTTTTGTGTAACAGGGATCACTTCCGCAAGGAAAGCATCCGAAACGCCCGAAGGCTTTTTGTGTAACAGGGATCACTTTCATAAGGAAAGCATCCGAAACGCCCGAAGGCTTTTTGTGTAACAGAGATCACTTCCGCAAGGAAAGCATCCGAAACGCCCGAAGACTTTTTGTATAACAGTCACGGGGATCACTCTCGCATGGAGAGCATCCGAAACGCCCGCAGGCTTTTTTGTGTAACAGGGACATGACATGACAAGTGTAGGGAATTGTTATTCTAGGGTGTCCACACGCACGCACACACAAGATAGCCATACGGTGTCAAAAGTTGTTGTTTGTTGAGCTTAGACTTCGTCGTCAAGTCTAAGTCGTCAGGGGCGTCCCGGACGCTATCATTTCACGTCCGGTTCTATACATTCACAGTCTAACAGTTCTAGCAATCTAAGACCAAAGCACGGTCAAAAATGCAAGTGGGTACACTTGCCTGCGGTGGCGAGGATGTCGTCCGTCCGGGGCGTCTCGTCCAGTCGTCGCGTCCGTGGTAGTCCGTCTGAAACAGTCACGGCGACGGTGTCAAGTCGTGATTCTCATCAAGTCCTATTAGAGCTTGTTTCTAGGTTATCGGGCTATCCTATTTGTCAATCATCACATTTTGGTGTTTCATTCAACCTAGATCGACTACTATCCTATGTGCACAGAAAATTGTCCGATTGTCGATCTTTCTATGGTGAGCAGCGTTTTACAAGTACTGAAAGTAAATTTAGTTATAGTTGTCCAATTTTAGTTAGGGTTCAGTATTGCTACGGTGTGGGTTTCGCTACGAGTTAGGGCACCAACCTGGTCTGACGATCACGTGTACGTTCGATGTTGGATCCGAAAACGGCAGCGTATCACGTCGCCTTTGCTCTGATTCCTCTACTGCGGGTAGCGTGGATTTACCTATACCAACGAAGTCGTGATATTAAACCAAGGTCTAAAACTCAATAAAATCATTATGTCCACCTCGTATCTATGTGTTCACAGCCTTCGAATCTTTATAAGTACGTTTCTACACAGAACCAACCCATACACATTTTTATTATTATTAACCTATAGCTAACATATATTATTACTTGTTAATATCTCCCTACCTTGCATTAGGCCCTATTGCTAAAATTTTGGCACAATACCGTAAATAACACATAACAGCGAACCCCTAGTACAAATCTTTTAGCCCACAAATCTGAACTAACAATTTAACCTGTCTTAGCTTTCTTCTCCTTTGTGTATGCAGGTGGGGAGAGGGGAGACACCGGAGGGGTCGCGCTGGCCGGTGACAGGGGAGGTCGGCCGGAACAGGGATTGCAAGACGGCGCCTGCGGTGGTGCGACGCCGGAGATGAATAGCAGCGGAGGATCCGCTGCTGCTGTCGATGCGGTTTCGAAGGAAACGGCGCCGGTCGAAGTTGTGAACAGCGAGGCGGTCTAGGCGGGAGTCGACGGCGGTTAGGGGAGCTCCGGGCGGCGACGTGCGGGCGGGCGGTGCCGGAAAATGCAGCAGCGGCGGATCCGCTGCTGCTGCTGCTCGTTGGCGTGGAAAACAAACCGCCGGCGGGCGGTACAGGGTGGTCGGGGCATCAGGTGGCTGCGGCGGTGAGAGGGGTGCACGGGGGCGGAGAAAAGGCCGGCGATGGTGATGAACGCCGGCGGGCCTAGGTCGAGAGAGAGAGAGAGAGAGAGAGAGAGAGAGAGAGAGAGAGAGAGAGAGAGAGAGAGAGAGAGAAAAGAGGTATCGGGCTGTGGAGTTTTTGATGGCGGCTGAAAACATTTCTAACCCTAGGTGTTGGTTTCCTCACATGAATGATATTATAGTGTTTTTTTTATAATATTAGACTTTGATATATATATACATAGGGTTATAGGTTAAGTGAGTTAGGGGTAAGAGATAGAGGGTGTGCAACTAGGGGAAAGGCTAGGGAACAATAGAGTAGGCAGTTTAGAAAAGATTCTTTTGTAAGTAATTTGGGATATAGCCAGATTTGGCTAATAAATTTGAATTTCGAAATTGATCAGGGCAAATCAACGGTCCAGATTTCTCCGAGCGATATCTTTCAATCCGGGCGTCAGAAAATTAATCCGAAAATACCGGGGCGATCATGGAGACGAGACACACAGATCTACGGAGCCCGATCGTGCGTAACGCCTACCAAAAATTTACGTAAAATTGGAAACGGCGTTTTGAGTCAAATGACTAAAACGCCCCTATGATTCAAAGTCGTTTTGCGAGAAAACGAGCCGTGAAAAGACATTCCCAAAAATTACTATAAAATTCAACACCCCAAAACGATCGCAACGGCATATCGCATCGCATATGCCGGAGCTCGGAAATAGCCAGATAAAAATACGTGCACGATAAAACACGTGCACGCAGAAAACTACAAACGGTCGGAAAGCGGCCTTTACATTCTACCCACCTTAGAAATGATTCCGCCCTCGGAATCACTCATACTAAGACTAATTACTAAAATCCATAAATACCTAAGCCTATAACCCCCCCATCTTCCCTACAATGATCTCTAATCCTATAACTTCAACATCGTTCCTCAACTAATCCATCATAACCCATCTTTTCACTGGATAAAGCCATGGCTAAACTCACCTCCTAATAATATAGATCCATCACTACCGTTCCAAATTCCAATCTCCAAGTTCTCATAAAAATAGTAAACATCTCCTCAATAATATCTTTTAAATTTCTCAATCTCCTCCCAAGGTTAATCAATCTCCAAGAAAAAAATGAGATTCTAGTCAACTACCAATCCACGACAAAAAAATTTGTCTATCCTATAATACCTTCACCAATCAGCAATCGTCGTGTCTTCAATACATTCTCGTCATATCTCCCCATAAATCATCCACCAAATAATTTGATCTGTCAGAATTACCCCTCATCCTACTCACTTTAACTAATCCCAACCAACATTAAGTCCGACTACCTAAACATCCATTAATCTCCACACGTCGTGTTATTCTCAAAGTCTTCTCACGTTAATTCATCAATCAGTCTCAATGCTAATATAAGCTCTACTCAATCTCATGATCATCCTAACTCATACTATTCTCCGCAGTTACTCCTATCTACTACCCGTCTAAGCCTCAAGTCTGATGAGTCATCATCTCTTCGCATATAATTTCATTCGTCCAAAATTTCCCATTGAGTCCGTCACATTCCGGTATTATAAATAAGTATTGGACAGTTCATTCTTTTTATCCAAAAGATATTCTAATCCATCATCTTCGTGTTCCCAAAATCAATTAATCATCGACATAATAAAACTCATCTCACTCTAAGCCTACCTGCAACCAGAATCCTATATCGATAATAGCTAGCCCCAATTAATATAGCAACCATAAACACGAAAATTTTGTTTAAGGGAGAAAGAAGAGAAGAGAAAGAGAGACTTAAGGCCAAAGAAATATTCTAAAACATTTGGAAAAAAAACGTGTGGTGTTGCGGTAATGGATGAGGGAGGTTAAGTGATTTGTGATCTTGTGAGTTAATTTCAAAAACTTTAAAGGTTTGGTTTAAAGGAAAGACAAAATTTTAATATAATCACATGCAGTCAACGATAAGCTACTCTATAGTCGCGAAAAACTACGTCTAAGGAAATTGCCTGTAATGACCCTATTCATATACGTATGAATACCGTCCTTCAGACAACTTCAATCATATCATGGTTAACACTGAGTACACATTCAAAACACAAAAGGCAAACATCGGGATCCTAACGATGACACACTCATACAGGTCTACACACGCTACCTATACTCATGCACCATGACGACATCACATACCAAAAGCCTACTACTAAACTAGGGATAACATAGACAACCACAAGGACTAATGTCTAAACAATAAAAGGAAAACTAAACCAAAAGAGGAACGAAATGAGATCGGAAAGAACGAGTTCAAATAAGGCGAGATAAGGAGGTAGTTGGTTGGATGGAACGAAAATTATTCTTCAAAATAATTAGATTGATGACGGGAGAATTACGTGTAAAAATATGGTATCAAATACTTTTATACTTATAAAAAAATATGTAGGGAAAAGCGAGTAGATGGTAAAATTATTACAATGTGGGGAAGGAGGTAAGGTAGGGTGAGGTAGCGGTTACTTTGCAAATGAAAGTAAATTAAACAAAGATTCTGGAAGTATGAGCACGATGAACATAGAGATGTTTATACATGTACGAGGAGAAATTTAAAGTCCCCTTTGGTTCAGAAAATATTTTAAAAGTACGTATGGTAAGTGTTTAGAAATAATAAATTTTTTTTTTGTAGTTTAGAAAAGTAATATATATATATTGGATTATAGAATTTGATAATAAGCTTTAAAACTGAAATACGAAAGATACCGATTTGAAAATAGGCACGAGATAGTAAAATAATTTTACAACCAAGGAGGTTTTAAAATCAGTGAAAGAATTTTAACTCAACCGAGAAAACAAGAAATTTTAAAATATATAATATAGGGTTTTTTTTAAGAAATTAAGCTGAGCGAAAAACTCCATAATAAATTTTCGAAAATACTTTTAGAGAAAGTAGAATTGATCAAGTAAGGGATTTGAAAGATCAACGATAATCGTCCGAAAACGATCCCGTGAATCGGAAGAAAGGAAAAAGATCGCATGTTGGTTACACATAGGATAAGATGCAAGGGGCTACGATGGGACCCTACGACCGATAACACAGGAGTGTAATGATCAGAGAGACGCTAGAAGTCAGGGGTCCTAATTATCGGGTCGTCTAAAGATTAGGATAACTCAGCTCTAAGACTTCCTTAATGAGCTAGACTATATTCAGGTTCTAAAGAGAAGGTTCCTAAGAGAATCAAGGTTACGTTCTGCTGGGCTCGACGTCGATGGACCCGAGCGAACAACTAAAAGAAGGGCTCTGGAAATCTAACACGGTCAGGGTTAAGTGGGGATGCTAAGGTATTCTGGAACAAGGATGACTAAATCTTAACTAAGGCGCCTGACTATCAACCTAGGTGTCTATCTAAGTCTTCCTACCATCTAAGACAAAGGAACCTAATTCAGACTTGTATGTGGATATTAAATGAATGCGGTACTTTTATTGTTCCGAACTCTTGCATGACCTGCATGGGCCACCACTAAAACCTGTCACGCCCCGCTTTCCAAAATGGACGGAAGCGAAACGTGACGAGGCCCGCTTAGGCCAGAGCTGAGAAGCTCGGACCCAATAAGCGTCTGTAGAGGTACCATTTTAAAAGATTTTCAGGTTCTTGCATTTTTATAGTTCGAAACAACAAAAGTACAGAAAAGAAAATGCATTCATTAAATTAGAGATATGATATCCAACAAGTACAAAGTCTAAAAGAAACCTAAGCATGGCAACAAAAGTTTAAAGACAAACCGAAAAGTAGCAACCTCTGAAAGTGACGACTAAAACAATGACCGCAAGGTCTGGTCCTCGTCAGGTACGTACTCTGATGACGATGTCCTCAGCTCCACGTACTCCAGTGAGTCTGCCTCGTCCTCGAACTCTGGCTCAATACCTGACGTACAGCACCCAAGAGAAAGGAACTGTACGTCAGGTAAAGTCTACAAGAAGGGTTAGACTTTACTGCAAGTGCACCGAACTTTAAACAACAGTTTACTGGTTGATTAGCATGCTGAGGTTCTTTTACACAATAGTTTACTGGTTGATTAGCATGCTGTGGTTATAACAGAGTAACACGACAGGAAGTAACACAGCAGGAAAGTAAAACAGGACAAGTAGTAGTCGTAGCGTGTGCTACCAACTACGGGACTAACCTACAGGTGTCAAGACAAGACGGGACGTGACGGGACAAGACAGGACAAACAGGACGAGACAAGACAAGACAAGTGTGACACGAAGGGTTCACGCCTTACGGTTCGAAGGGGATCAGACCCTCTTGCCGTGCGCACGCTCAACCCTACCCCAACCCAGGAACTCAGGACAAGAAGTACAGGGATCACTTCCACTAGGAAAGCATCCGAAACGCCCGAAGGCTTTTTGGTAACAGGGATCACTTCCGTAAGGAAAGCATCCGAAACGCCCGAAGGCTTTTTGTGTAACAGGGATCACTTTCGCAAGGAAAGCATCCGAAACGCCCGAAGGCTTTTTGTGTAACAGGGATCACTTCCGCAAGGAAAGCATCCGAAACGCCCGAAGGCTTTTTGTGTAACAGGGATCACTTTCGCAAGGAAAGCATCCGAAACGCCCGAAGGCTTTTTGTGTAACAGGGATCACTTCCGCAAGGAAAGCATCCGAAACGCCCGAAGGCTTTTTGTATAACAGTCACGGGGATCACTCTCGCATGGAGAGCATCCGAAACGCCCGCAGGCTTTTTTGTGTAACAGGGACATGACATGACAAGTGTAGGGAATTGTTATTCTAGGGTGTCCACACGCACGCACACACAAGATAGCCCTACGGTGTCAAAAGTTGTTGTTTGTTGAGCTTAGACTTCGTCGTCAAGTCTAAGTCGTCAGGGGCGTCCCGGACGCTATCATTTCACGTCCGGTTCTATACATTCACAGTCTAACAGTTCTGGCAATCTAAGACCAAAGCACGGTCAAAAACGCAAGTGGGTACACTTACCTGCGGTGGCGAGGATGTCGTCCGTCCGGGGCGTCTCGTCCAGTCGTCGCGTCCGCGGTAGTCCGTCTGAAACAGTCACGGCGACGGTGTCAAGTCGTGATTCTCATCAAGTCCTATTAGAGCTTGTTTCTAGGTTATCGGGCTATCCTATTTGTCAATCATCACATTTTGGTGTTTCATTCAACCTAGATCGACTACTATCCTATGTGCACAGAAAATTGTCCGATTGTCGATCTTTCTATGGTGAGCAGTGTTTTACAAGTACTGAAAGTAAATTTAGTTATAGTTGTCCAATTTTAGTTAGGGTTCAGTTTTGCTACGGTGTGGGTTTCGCTACGAGTTAGGGCACCAACCTGGTCTGACGATCACGTGTACGTTCGATGTTGGATCCGAAAACGGCAGCGTATCACGTCGCCTTTGCTCCGATTCCTCTACTGCGGGTAGCGTGGATTTACCTGTGCCAACGAAGTCGTGATATTAAACCAAGGTCTAAAACTCAATAAAATCATTATGTCCACCTCGTATCTATGTGTTCACAGCCTTCAAATCTTTATAAGTACGTTTCTACACAGAACCAACCCATACACATTTTTATTATTATTAACCCATAGCTAACATATATTATTACTTGTTAATATCTCCCTACCTTGCATTAGGCCCTATTGCTAAAATTTTGGCACAATACCATAAATAACACATAACAGCGAACCCCTAGTACAAATCTTTTAGCCCACAAATCTGAACTAACAATTTAACATGTCTTAGCTTTCTTCTCCTTTGTGTATGCAGGTGGGGAGAGGGGAGACGCCGGAGGGGTCGCGCTGGCCGGTGACAGGGGAGGTCGGCCGGAACAGGGATTGCAAGACGGCGCCTGCGGTGGTGCGACGCCGGAGAAGAATAGCAGTGGCGGATCCGCTGCTGCTGTCGATGCGGTTTCGAAGCAAACGGCTCCGGTCGAAGTTGTGAACATCGAGGCGGTCTAGGCGGGAGTCGACGGCGGTTAGGGGAGCTCCGGGCGGCGACGTGCGGGGGGGGGGCGGTGCCGGAAAATGCAGCAGCGGCGGATCCGCTGCTGCTGCTACTCGCTGGCGTGGAAAACAAACCGCCGGCGGGCGGTACAGGGTGGTCGGGGCATCAGGTGGCTGCGGCGGTGAGAGGGGTGCACGGGGGCGGAGAAACGGCCGGCGATGGCGATGAACGCCGGCGGGCCTAGGTCGAGAGAGAGAGAGAGAGAGAGAGAGGGCAAAGAGGTATCGGGCTGTGGAGTTTTTGATGGCGGCTGAAAACATTTCTAACCCTAGGTGTTGGTTTCCTCACATGAATGATATTATAGTGTTTTTTTATAATATTAGACTTTGATATATATATACATAGGGTTATAGGTTAAGTGAGTTAGGGGTAAGAGATAGAGGGTGTGCAACTAGGGGAAAGGCTAGGGAACAATAGAGTAGGCAGTTTAGAAAAGATTCTTTTGTAAGTAATTTGGGATATAGCCAGATTTGGCTAATAAATTTGAATTTCGAAATTGATCAGGGCAAATCAACGGTCCAGATTTCTCCGAGCGATATCTTTCAATCCGGGCGTCAGAAAATTAATCCGAAAATACCGGGGCGATCATGGAGACGAGACACACAGATCTACGGAGCCCGATCGTGCGTAACGCCTACCAAAAATTTACGTAAAATTGGAAACGGCGTTTTGAGTCAAATGACTAAAACGCCCCTATCATTCAAAGTCGTTTTGCGAGAAAACGAGCCGTGAAAAGACATTCCCAAAAATTACTATAAAATTCAACACCCCAAAACGATCGCAACGGCATATCGCATCGCATATGCCGGAGCTCGGAAATAGCCAGATAAAAATACGTGCACGATAAAACACGTGCACGCAGAAAACTACAAACGGTCGGAAAGCGGCCGTTACAAGTACATGGATCTTTATGGTTGTACATATGGCAGTTTCTTTTGATCTTTTTGGATGTAACTTTAAAACTCAAAAGACTGAAGGCATGTCTTTAGAGCTCACAAAGAATATCGAGGCCTCTATATATGCATGTTTGTTGTCTTATTATCTGAAATAGAAGCATAACTAAAATATCTTTGAGAGTAGTAGCTTGCTATATGGAACATTTCATGTTGTTCTTTTATTTTTGTGCAAGGGTAATGTTGGGAACGATTCTTCTTTGAAACCCCATTAACAAGCTATGGAGCAATGGGAATACTCGATCGCCTTATGTTTTTAGTCTATTTCAGATTTTGTAGGAGGTGAAATATCAAACTTATCACAATATCATATGTGTTATTATAAAAATTATTAGTTGACTGGCACAACAAGGAATGTAAAAAGAAAAAAGCTTGCCTGCCTTAATACAATTCCCCATCTCTCAAGTGACAACTAATAGTAAACCTACATTTTAGAGGGTTGTATGGACATAGAAAATCAAGTACACACAAGACAAGCTTAAATTATTTATGCTGAGAACATCAAGTTCAAATACTCAAAATATTTTATAATAAAAAGAAAAGTAAGTTCGATAAAAAGTGTGACGAATTCTAAAACAGAACCGCTTCTAATTTTTTGTCAGCGCATTTGAAGTGTGATGAGAAGCCTACAAATCCAGGCCAACTGTCATGGTGGTTAAATTAAGCTACAAACTGGATAATGTATAGACAGTGTTCTTCAAGTCCATAGGTAGAGTTAGGTGACGCAATTAATTATTGTCTTCATCATAGAAAATTTTTCTAAACAATGGGGGGAACTAAATATTGGGGGGCTAAAATTTTTTTGGGGAACCAAATAAACAATGGGTGGAACAAAATTTTTTGTGGGGAAACTAAATTTTGAGGAAAAATAAAATTTTTAAATATTTGATGGGAATTAAATGCTCTGGAGAGAACTAATTTTTGGGGGATAATATTTTGAGCAGGACCTAATAATTATTGCGCTTTAATTATTGTTGTTTATTTAAAATTAAAGGTCTAAGATTTCGTGGGAAGATTATTTTAAATGAACCGTGCCCTTGGGGCACGGGTTACGGCTAGTATATATATATATATATATATATATATATATATATATATATATATATATATATATATATATATATATATATATATATATATATAGACTAGTCATAACCCGTGCCCGTAGGGCACGATTCATTTAAGATATTCCCATGTTCCCCAAGAATTTTGCTCATCCCAAGGAATTAAGTTAATAACAAAAATCTTAGTTCCTCAACAAATTTAGTACCATCCAAATTTAGTTCATCTCCAAAATTGTAGGGTTCTCCCAGCGAAATTTTCGAGTTCAAAAAATTTTAGTTCATCCCAAAATTTAGTTTTTCAGAGAATTTAGTTTCACACAAAAATTGATAGTCAAAATTGATAGTAAAAATTGATAGTCAAGCTTTAGTTCAGAGAATTTTAGTCTCCTGCAATTAAATGTCTGTTGCTGTCTTGGAAAAGATCTTAGAATCAAATGGTTGTTGCTATCCCCAAAAAAGCCTCTTGCTCTCCCCCAAAAGCAGACTCGCTTTCCCAAGTCAAATGGCAAGTTACGAAAAGAAATGGGCCCCACACAAACTCAAAAATACAAACCATTCATCTTAATTTTTAATCCCAACCGTTCATCATCCAAGATTAAATCTCAGCCACTTTTTATCCCCCTCACTTGTCCTAGTCAGCTTGTCCTAGTCAGCCCTAGGATTCAAAAAACTCTGTCAAATGTAATATAGATGATTGAAATACATGTATGAATTTGACTGACTATAATAAGTATAAGTGTATAACGTGCGTGAATATATATAAATGATAGTAATGTTAATGCTTGACTACCTAGTGCATATATAAGCACTTGTAATGACTATACCTGAGTGAATTACAGTGTGATGCGATTGGGATAGCTACTAGTCTGGCTAGAGTTATATTTATAGTTAGAAAGTCTGAGGAAAAATTTATTCTAAGGTGGGCAGGATGTAACGGCCGGTGGTATACCCAAACTCAAACCCACATCTAAGGAATCTCCTGTAGGGGACTCTGCTCTGGTGACCTCTGCTCAAGACCTGAAAAGTAAAAGGAGCACGTCAAACGTGCCCAGTAGGAAACTAACTAGGACATGAAAAATCATTTAGGGTTATGAGTGTAACGGCAATAAGAGTACAAGCAACCAAGGTAAAAAGTACAACACACAAGTGCGCAACAACAACAACACATATATGGTTCATTAGTTAGTTAATGTTAGTTATATATTTGGAAGCATGTGTATCTCCTAAAGACACGGTGCAGTGGACACAGGCACTGTACGCCGGGCCTCTCAGCTCCCCCGTCCCTGGCAGGAGTGAGGCTCTCCACATAGTAACACAACCTCCGTATGTCCCCTCCACTCCCGGTAAAGGCGAGTGGGTGTAAGTATCGCATACCACATATTACTTTTCCCAACTTCTCAGTCCAGCCCCTTAAATTTAAGTTGTACCCAAACTTCCCCCAACCCCATTCCAGGATGCTCACCCGCCTTAGAGCAGATCGAGACATCCCAGTTAATATGTCATGTGTCATCATATTCAATGGCCATACACAAGTTTACAAAAGTATTACATGGCACAACATTTTTAATGGCCAATTTCTAGGTTTCTCCAACTTCAAATTCATTTGGGCATTTTATCGAACATATGGCGTTCGTCATATAAATGAGAAGTGTCACACAATCAAATTTTAGTAACAAATGACATAACAAAACTTACATGCATGCATCAACATCATACATGCATTTTGAGGTGAAAATTTACATTAGCACATAAATCCAACTTCATCCAAAACATTCAAACATGCTGAAATTTACAGAAATAGCTATAAAGTCAGCATTTTTCATCAATTTCTCATATGAATTTGAAAAACTTACTGAATGAAAGTTAGAGATATACTAGTCCTGGATTCACAGATAAAATTTTAGATAAAAAATGCAGTATATGATTTATAGTGAATTATTTAGTCCAGTGTGTCAAATCTGTTCTGCAGACAGATTTCTGCACCTGTCTTCAAAGCCAATTTTAAGCATTTTGGAGCCAGAATTACGACATATGAGCACCTGATGAACATCTAGATAAACTGCTTAAGTTTCCAACAGACCAAAATCAACAAAATCCATCAAGTGTGCAGGTCGTAGTGCTCGTTTTGCTAACCAGTGTACAGCTTGACAGAATTTCAGACATCTTGCAAATAATGAATTTTTGCTCCTACTTATTGAACTCAACATATGACAAATTTTATATGAATTTGGGGTAGGAATTCATGAGCTACATGGATTTTTTTTCCGGAGAGTAATTCAAGCTACAGAAATCATAAATCAAGCTGAAACATGCAGCTAGGGTTTCAGAATTTCAGATGGGGGATGAATTGTCAAGAAAACTAAAGAAAACTTGATTTCTTTGGATTTATAGCACATATATCACTTGAATTCCAGAGTATGAGCAATCTAATTACCTTCATAAAATTATCATAAACTCTAGATAAAAATTCCTCACCAAGTTAGAATCCTACCTCAAAGAAATTCTCTTCTCCTTCTCTTCACTTTCTCTTCTCTCCACCTTTCTTTCTCTTGAAAGCTAGGGGTTTTCCTTGAATTTTTTTGGAAGCAAAGACCAGGGTTTTGAGTGTTGATGGAGGGGAGAAAATGGGTTAGAGGGGTTCGGCCATGGCATGGGGAGATAAGGATGAAAATAGAAAAGAAAAGATAAGAAGAGAGTTAAGGAAGGATGTAGAATTGTAATAAAGAATTCATAGTTCTAGAATTCTCTTTAGGATAAGCATGCATGGGCTAAATGACCTTAATACCCTTCCAAACATACCTCTCAAGTTGCAAGTATTTACAAGTTTGCCATTACTTTATATACACACAACTTAAGTGTGTACACACAGCAGCTTTTGACCAAAAGACCGTTTTGCCCCTGGCCTTTCTAAACATTTACGAGTGTGCCATTAAACCCATCCCTTTTCACACTAGCCCCTCACACTCTAACCCGCTCTTTCTAAATTTACAAGTTCGACATTTCTTTACACACCCAGTTTTACTCTACACACACACTTCTACCCGTGTAGTCATATGACCAAAATGCCCCTATATTTTTCACAAATTTACATGACTGCCACGAGTCATATTCACGCCATATCCCTCTTATTAACTCATTATACTCTCTCTACTCGCGTGTAGAGGCTAACGTATCGGTCGCCGTATAGAGCTATACAGGCCATGACATCCTACCCTCCTTAAGCTAAAGTTCGTCCTCGAACTTTCCAAGTCCAAGGGATCTAATCTAAGAAGAAATTACTTCTAAATTTCAATCGCTCCTCTATATAATATCCTACTTCACAGATCCCACCAAATTTGCATCTAAGATTATCAAAAGAGACATTAATATAGGAATAAGATACTTACATAAACAGGTGAGGATATCTGTCTCTCATCTCGTCCTCGCGCTCCCAGGTGGACTCACCAGTGGATTCTTGCTGCCACATAACCCTTACCAAATTAATGGCCTTCTTCTTCAGTGTCTTCTGCCTCCGATCCAGGATGGCCACTGGTTGTTGTTCATAAGTCAGGTCCGGACGCACTTCAATCTCGGAGAAGTCCACAAGGTGACTAGGGTCTCCCACATATTTCCGAAGCTGAGATACATGGACCACATCATGGACGCCTTCAAGGGAGGGTGGCAAGGTAAGGAGATAGGCAACCTCATCAACACGAGCCAAGATCTCGAATGGACCAATGAACCTCGGGCTCAACTTCCCTCGTCTACCAAACCGAATCGTGCCACGTGTCGGGGAGATCTTCAAGAACACATAATCACCTGGCTGAAACTCCAATGGACGCCTCTTCGTATCTACCCAATGCTTATAGTGATCCTGAGCGAGACGTAGATTCTCCTTGTCTGTCCGTACCACATCGATCGCTTCCACCACCAAATCAGGTCCAAAGATTTCACGATCCCCAACATCGTCCCAGTTTAGAGGCGATCTGCACTTCCTTCCATACAAGGCAGCAAACGGTGCCATTCCAATGCTTGCTTGATAACTATTGTTGTAAGAAAATTCCACCAAGTGTAAGTGATCTTCCCAGGATCCCTTAAAGTCCAGCATGCAAGCTCTCAACATGTCCTCAAGAATCTGAATAACTCGCTCGGACTGCCCATCCGTCTGAGGATGATATGCGGTGCTAAACTTGAGATGAGTCCCCAAACTAGACTGTAAACTTCTCCAAAAATGTGAGGTGAATCTGGTGTCCCGATCATAGATTATACCAACAGGAACTCCGTGAAGTCTCACGATCTCCTCCATATATCTACGAGCTAAATGCTCGGTAGTCTGTCCAACCCGGAAGGGAATGAAATGTGCAGACTTGGTAAAGCGATCAACGACTACCCAAATTGTGTCATTTCCCTTGGGTGTGCGAGGTAGCCCGGTTACAAAATCCATCGTCACATGTTGCCATTTCCATTCAGGAATAGGAAGAGGCTGCAACAGACCTGCAACTCTTTGGTGTTCGGCCTTCACCTGCTGACAGACCAAACATGATGCCACACTTCTGGCTATACTACGCTTCATCCCATGCCACCAATAATGCTGTCGCATGTCGCGATACATCTTTGTCCCGCCTGGATGAATGGAATAAGGGGAGCTATGGGCCTCCTTAAGCAATTCCTCTTGGATAGCACCAGCCGGCACACATAGCTGAGTCCCAAATCTAAGAGAGCCATCTTCGTGAACGTGGAAGTCGGTTCGAAGTCCGGCCTCTACCTACTCTCGAATCCTCCTTAGCTTTTTATCTCCTGACTGTGCGGCCTTGATCTGATCCACCAGATCAGACTGGACCTGCAAGTTCAACATGGATGCTTTGATGCCCGGAAGTACAACCTCTATCTCCATCTGTCGCAGGGCCCACTGAAGCTGAGGCTGAGAGGTCAATATCATCACAGCATGATATCTACTGAGTGCATCAGGGACCACGTTTACCTTCCCAGGATGATACTGGAGATCGATGTCATATTCTGCCATCAGCTCGAGCCACCGACGTTGTCTCATATTGAGCTCCTTCTGGGTGAACACATACTTCAAACTCTTGTGGTCGGTGTACACCTTGACATGCTCCCCTAACAAATAATGTCTCCACAGCTTTAGGGCAAAAATCACGGCTGCCAGCTCCAAGTCATGTGTAGGATAATTTAGCTCATACACCCTTATAAGTCTAAAGGCATAAGCTACCACACGTCCATGCTGATGTAGGACACATCCAAGCCCTTTGCTAGAGGCATCACAGAAAATCTCAAATCCTCCAAAACAGTCTGGAATCGTCAGAACTGGCGCAGTAGTCAACCTTCTCTTCAACTCTTCAAATGCATGCTGACACTCCTCAGACCAGACATAAGCAACATCCTTCTTAGTAAGGTGAGAAAGTGGTGCCGCAATCTTAGAGAAAACTTTGATGAACTTCCTTTAATAGCCAGCCAACCCCAAGAAACTCCTAATCTCTGAAACCGACCTGGGAACATGCCACTTCTCCACTGCAGCCACCTTTTCTGGATCAACTGATATGCCTTCTCCTGAAACTATGTGCCCCAGAAAAGCCACTTTAGATAGACAAAACTGGCACTTACTGTATTTAGCATATAACTGATGCTGCCTTAAAGTCTCCAGAACAATCCTCAGATGCTCTGCATGCTCTTCCTCATCTTTGGAATATATCAGGATATCATCAATAAAGACTACCACGAACTTGTCCAAATGTCAAAGAATACCTGATTCATTAATCTCATGAAGGTAGCTGGAGCATTAGTCACACCAAAGGGCATCACCAGGAACTCATAATGTCCATAACGGGTTCGAGAAGCTGTCTTCGGAACGTCAGACCCTTGAACCTTAATCTGGTGATAACCGCTCTGTAAGTCTAACTTTGAGTAGACTCGGGATCCTCCAAGCTGATCAAAGAGATCATCGATGTGAGGAAGTGGATACTTGTCCTTTATTGTCACTTTGTTCAACTCCCTATAATCAATACACATCCTCCGGGATCCATCTTTCTTATTTACCAAAAGTACTGGTGCTCCCCAAGGTGACACGCTTGGCTGTATCAGCCCTCGCTCTGATAAGTCCTTTAACTGATTACGAAGCTCAGCTAGCTCAGGTGGTGCCATACGATAAGGGGCCTTCACAATGGGTTGCGTGTCTGGTATCAAATCAATGGTGAACTCCAGTGATCGATCAGGAGGAAGTCCATAAATGTCATCGGGGAAGACATCATGAAAGTCTCGCACAACCCTGGGTAAGACTGGCTCCGCCTCCATGGCCATTGCCAACACTTCTACTTCTACTGGTGTTGGTTTGAATATTACAGGTTCTAATGTGCAATTACCACTCCTGAACTCAAACTCCAGATGATCAGGAATCTGGAAGACTACCCTCCTTAATTTGCAATCAATAGTGGCACAAAACATCGCCAACCAGTCCATCCCAAACACCGCTTCATAGGTGGGCATCTAAATCACTACAAAAGGATGACTTGTTTTGAGCGGTTGTTTTAGTAGCGGTTTAAAAACCGATGCTAATTCGGCCATTTTAGCGGTTTCGAACCGCATGAAATAAGCGTTTCACACAGAGATATGTTTCTAACGGTTCGTAACCGCTAAACCAAAGCGACGGGAAGAATTTATCGCTGGGCGCGTAAATTTTTTGGGTTGTGGTGGTATAGAACCGCCAATAAAATCTTTTATTATCTCTTAATTTTTTTTCTATTAATCCTGCTTTCATCTCTCGTTCTCTCTAAAAACCCTCTCCTCATCACCAAACCCTAACACCTCTCTCTCTCTCTAAAAACATACGGTCCGCGATCTCCCTCTGTGTGTAACCTACGGTCCCTGATCTTTGCTGGTGGCGACGAACGTTATGATGATGGACGACGCCTACTTCGTCAGACGTAACGAGATCCTTGCCTGGATTAACACCACTCTCCACCTCAATCTCTCCAAGGTCGAAGCTGTAAGGATCATTCAAATAGGTTCATCTGAATTTTTTTCGATTTTTGACGAATCCGATCGAATTTTATTGAACTGATAATATTTCCGATCGTCGATCTCATTTGATCGCAATCAGACGGAATCTGGGGCACCATCATCGAAATCTGAACCGAATCAGGTCGGAAATATTATGGCGACGGAAAGAAGCTGAAGAGGTATGCTTCTTACTATCCTTAGCTGGCGATAATGGATGGTTTTGAGCCTATCAAGTAATTCATTGTCTACTTTCAGGATGATGATGAGATGTATGATGAATTTGGAAATCTCAAAAAGAAATTCCGTGCCAAAACACAGCAAGCTGATTCTGGGCAGGCGCCCCCTGGTTCAGGGCGCGCTGGATGGGAAGTTGAGTAGCTATGTACTTTCTCCTCAATAGTTACGCAACCATGTTTGATTTTGTTTGGGGGAGTCTGGATGGTTATATTGGAATGGGCTTGAGATGTTCAGGCTAGTGTGCTACTGGTAATGAGGACGGTAACTACTAAGAGTGGTCTTAGAGTTGTTCACACTGTGTTTCGAGTCATTTTGAAATCTATGGTTCATGTTAATAACCAAAGTTACCCACATCTGCATATGGGCAGTGTGTGGTATATCTGCAAACCTGTTGCTTCTTATATGACCACCTGCACAAGTCATCAAAACCCAGTAGCGATATTCATCATTATTTCTGTCAGTAGCAATATGCACATACGTAGTTGCAAGTTTGCAAACCTAATTTATGGGGAGTGCTCCGAGCATTGAGCATATCAGGGCTTCTCCCTGATACTTTATCTGCACTAGTCATCTCAGGGTTCCCCCTTATAACGTCCTTATCGTCGGTTCAACCAAAGGTCTCTCCTTTCTTTTCCCCATTTATTTTTTCCTTTTTCCTTTTTAGAGCTGATTTCTGTAGCTATTTAATTTGTATTTCTAAATTTCGATTATTTTCAGGAATTGGATATGCGCTTGCTAAAGAATTTCTAAAAGTAGGAGACAATGTCCTAATCTGTTCTCAATCAGGCATACATTTTCCTATTAATTCAATTTTTGAGCTTTTAATTTTGCTTCTTGTTAAATTTCTAAATGTGTATCGTGTCTTTTCACAACTGAACATGTAGAGTCGGCAGTTCGAAGCTTGAGAGAGGAATTTGGAGAGCATTGTGTGTGGGTATCACTGCAAAAATCTTTCTGTTAGATCTTTTTCTTCCTTTGAATTATAATTATTATTGTTTAAACGGAAATTGAGATGAAATTACGTTGCAGGGGACTACATGTAATGTAAGAAAAGGAGAGGATGCAAGGCGTTAATGGCATTTGCCCATGAAAAGTTTGGGTATATTGACATATGGGTACTTTCAACTGACCATCTTGTTGGTTATCTTATTTCTTGGCATGGTAGATAAATATATTTAGTTTCTACATTTAATACCTGATAGATAAAATATTGTTCATCCATGGAAATCCACAGCAACAATAGATAATGGGAAATTGTGCTCAATGTTGATGTAATAGAAGTAGGATGATGAGGAAGAATGACATAATGATACATTATATGCAATTAGAGATCTCTCATATACCCATATGATACCAGCTATTCTCTAGTTTATATTTATGTTATTATTTGGAAGCAAAACTTTTATGAATCCTCATACATATCCAGCGACGATCGTTTGTTTTCTCTTTTGCCCTATTCATTTCAGAAATTTTTTTTGGACATAGATGGTGGAGCTGAGACTAACCTGGAAGAGGATTTAGGCAATGATGATGATGAGGCACTTACAGAAAGGTTGTTTGTACCTCTTTCTTGTAACTCATGTATTCTTTTCTTTATAATCAAATAAATAATGAAATGGAATTTGTGAACTTGGAGGATGTTGATTATATTGACTTCATTTGTTTGAGGCTTGTGTTTATTGTCAGAATCAATATTCCATGAGTTCTTCGGTAGCTTTGGACGACAGTCTTTACAGCCGTGTCCATAGTTTTCAAAATGTGAATCTCAGAAAAAATTGACTTGGATTGAGCCATGTCACTTAATTTGTTTGCTAATATGTCCATGCACTCATATATTAGTTAACTAAGACGTCCATGTACTGAGATTTAAAAAAATAAGTCAGTGTATTGGTAAACTTAGATCTTCACTTTGGCATGGTCATCTTTGATACAAACTATTGGTGTTGAAGTGAAAAGGTGACAGTATTATCCTAATCTGGTTTACTAATATGTTGTTGATGTGTATGGGTACACTTAGATATCCTTCAAATATCCAAACTTCTAGGTGATCTTCACACCAAAATACTGAATATAATTTTTTGGTCAATTCTGTTTTTTCATTTGCATAGTTGATGCTCTTGCATAGCCACTCTATACTTTTAGTTTGTTATTAGATGTCAGAAACGATCTGATATATTGGAATAGACAATGGTATTTATTATCTGTCTTCACTTAACTTGCATATGACCATTATCAACATATCTTCCCCTGCAGAACTCTTGTATGCTGGCATTTAAATAAGTTCGTCAATTGTTATTGTTTTCCTCCCTACAATAACTTGTGATACCAGGATTTCCTTTCAAGTCTCAAATGGTTTGCCCTTGCTCATTGGTTACATTTATTTAGACTGCAACTGTTGTCTCTGTTATGTAGGAAATCTAAGCAGAAGATTGTTACTAGAGTTGAGCAAAACAGAAGAACCAGATAGAAGGAGCAACTGAAAAGCCAAAGGAGAGGCTAAAAAGCTGGAGACTTTCTCAAAAGAAATTGATAGGTAGTCTTCACCCTGCCCTTCATATTTGTTGCCTTGAGTAGTTCTTACTTTTAATTTTCTTATCCTCAATTTTTAATACTCTGTCATAGAAGTTTGTTTAAATCACTATGTAAAAGCATAAATCATGGTCATACTGCATTTACATAGTGTCGGTTCCGTCGCTCAATTAATCCATTCTACTTAATCTGTACTAGTTGACTCTCAGTTTTCAATAACTTCGTTCATATACATCATATGCGGTAGAAGTAATGACCTTAGATTCTACTGCCATTCTTTTGCACTTATATTTTATCTAAATTTTGGTCCATGGTATTTAACCCCGTCTTGAATGTCTCCTATCACCATTCATGTATCCTGAAATCCTCGTAAGTTATTTTGCGATATATTATTACATGCAAGCAAGTTTGCTCGGACATTTGATTTTCTTAAGCATGCGACGTTTACAATTTGGAAATTAGCTTTTACATTTGTCCATGTTTTTATTTAAAGAAAGGAAGTTAAGGGGCGAAGTCTGCAATCTTTGCACAAGGTCTAAATAATCCTACCCTTGACAAGATAGCAAAAGTAAAAGAGGGCACAATACGCCGCAAGCCTCCCCCTCTAGGACCGCTCTGTCTGACTAACCCTGTTCAGAATTCCCCATTCAGAAACCTAGTTCCAGCCTACAGAGCAGTGCACATAATACTACAAGTCTACACTAGAAGATGCAACCGACGATTCTCAGTCTTTAGCGGCAAATTGGCTTGTATTATCCATGTTAGCAATTGTATTATCTAGGATGTGTGCGATATTTCTATAGGAAATTGTCTTGTTCTTGATTATATTTGGTTGGTTATTTCCGATAAACATTATCGATGGCTTCATATTTGAACCAGCTCCTGTCCAAGTGCTTTTGACAAAAGAAAATTCTTGTATGTTCACATGCAAATTATGTTTAAACTGATATGTATTATGAGAACTTGATGTGTACATATATATGAGGGGCTATGGGGGCAGGTAGAAAAAGGCTAAAGATAAATAGCAGTACAAACTATTGTTATTATTAGATTTTTAATTTTTTTTAAATAAATTTTGTCTTACTGGCGGTTAGGAATCTCCAGTAACATTTTTTTTATTTATTTGTTTACTTTCAGTTTCATAAATTTAAAAATTAATTTAATGTTATTAGCGGTTCGAAACCGCTAGAAATTTTGAATAGCGACGGTTTGCAACCGCTAAAACATAGTTTCGGGCGGTTTATTTTTAGCGGTTCGAAACCGCTACAAATGATTTTCTCACGGCTCAAATTGTAGCGGTTTCTTGAACCGTTTGCAATCACGCTTGTGGCGGTTTCGAACCGCTAAGACCTCAATTTCGAACCGCTAAAAATAGTAGCTTTTCTTGTAGTGAATCACGAGGAAGTCAGCATATAACTCCCGACCACAAATTTCCACTGGACAACAACAGAGTCCCGAAGTACTCCTGATCACACCATTTCCTGTGTGAATATTCCAACTAATAGTGAAGGAGTCAACTGGTACTGCATTTTTGTCCACAAATTCTCGGGACTAGAAACAGTGTGAAGCCCCAGAATCAAAAAGTGCTAAGGGAGGAAAAGATGCTACTTTAACCATACCTAGAAGCCAACAAGAAATCAAACCAATGCCTATCATAACTAGGCAATAAGTGACATAACGTAAAGTAAAGAGAGAGCTAGAACCATGCCAGTAATAACTTGGCCTGAGTTTTCTGCCTCTACTGCCATCATCGTAAAGGCCTGAGACTTTGGAGCAGAATTTGTCTTCTTGTAGGCATGTGGCTGAGGAGGCAAGGAGGGTCCTCTAGGGGCTGGTGTGCCTGGCCCAGCTGGTGCCGGAAGAGATGGCCGCTGCGGACCAGGTGGAAAAGCTCACGGCTGCATCGGTCTAGCAGCCACGGGTGCTACCGGGGTCGGGTAGGCACCCTTCTGCGGGAAGTATCTGCTAATGTGTCCTCGACCACCACAAGCGAAGCACTGCCTAGCCCAAACCCTGCACTCCTTCTGCTCGTGACCAGTCTTCCCACAGAATTGGCATGTCGGACGTCTCTGTGTCACTGCAGGGGCTCCTGGCCTCTTGAACTGGGCCGTCGGTACTGGTCGGGATAATGCCTTCTGTGATCCTGATGGTCGTCTATCACCTGTAGTTATCTTCCCTAAGCTCCGCAAATGGATCTCATATAGTCTTGCTGCCTCAAGCACCTCCTTCTGTGTGGTTAGTTTTTGTGTAGACATCGTCGCTCTATACTCCGGATCCAGCCCCATACGGAAGCGTCGAGCTCGGGTGTCATCTGTCGAAACAAGCTCCGTGGCAAACTTGCTCAGCAAGGAAAACTCGGCGTCGTACTTGTCCACGCTCCGTCGGCCCTGAGTCAACTGCTCAAAACGCTGTCTGAGCTCATCCTGTGCAGTCTCTGGAAGGAACTTGGACTCAAAACGATCTTTGAAAGTCTTCCAAGTGATAGGTCCTGTCAGGTGCCGCTCCTGGGCATCCCACCAATCTCGGGCCTGATGTGTCAGCTGTCTTTTTGCTGCATCAACCCAACACTCCAATGGGAATCCAACAGCTGTGAGGTCATCCTCCGTGCGTCGTAACCATTCATCGACCTCCAAGGCTGTCTCCTTGCCAGAAAAAGTCCTCGGCTTCATTGCCCTGAACTGCTTGAAGCCTGCGGTCTTCTGACTGTGCATCTTGGTGAGCATCTCAGCCTGCTGACCCAGACTCGCCTGGAAACCAAGCAAAATCTTCTCCATCAAAGAGGGCTCAGTGTGCTCTATCTCTGATGAAGATATCCCGTTTCCATTGTCCATTCTGCAGAGAAAGAAGACAACACATGTGGAATTAGTACCATATGTGACGGCATTAAAGTGTATTGGATGTATCATCCTTTCGCATATCGCAGTGTGAGCGGACCTGCATGGGCCACCACTAAACCTGTCACGCCCCATTCTCACATATACCTATACGACGTCCCATAGCGGGGAAAAGAGAGGATGGAGCCTGACAATCCGCGGTATACACCAAGCATGTAAGGTAAACACACAATAAGCAGGCCACTACGTATGCTGGGATCATACATCACAAATATATAAAAGAAAGAAGCAACACACATAGCCATCACAAAGAGTACATATCCACAAAACCACATAACTAAAGAACGTACCACACACCAGCGTCGAGTACAAGTGAACTGTCTCTAGTACATACATGAGAAGTGCTACAAGCCACCAACATATAACATCACTACAAAAGACAACTCATTCCCCATTCAACCCAACTCACACTACAAGAGACATCCCAAAAGAGTGGTATACCCAAACTCAAACCCACATCTAAGGAATCTACTGTGGGAGACTCTGCTCTGGTGACCTCTGCTCAAGACCTGAAAAGTAAAAGGAGCACGTCAAATGTGCACAGTAGGAAACTAACTAGGGCAGGAAAAATCATTTAGGGTTATGAGTGTAACGGGAATAAGAGTACAATCAACCAAGGTAAAAAGTACAACACACAAGTGCGCAACAACAACAACACATATATGGTTCATTAGTTAGTTGATGTTAGTGATATATTTTGAAGCATGGCTATCTCCTAAAGATAAGGGCCTGGACCTCACCCCAATTGTGGGGTGAATATTGCACACGACGCAGTGGACACGGGCACTGTACGCCGGGCCTCTCAGCTCCCCCGTTCCTGGCAGGAGTGAGGCTCTCCACATAGTAACACAACCTCCGTATGTCTCCTCCACTCCCGGTAAAGGTGAGTGGGTGTAAGTATCGCATATCACATATCACTTTTCCCAACTTCTCAGTCCAACCCCTTAAATTTAAGTTATACCCAAACTTCCCCCAACCCCATTCCAGGATGCTCACCCGCCTTAGAGCAGATCGAGACATCCCAGTTAATATGTCATGTGTCATCATATTCAATGGCCATACACAAGTTTACAAAAGTATTACATGGCACAACATTTTTAATGGCCAATTTCCAGGTTTCTCCAACTTCAAATTCATTTGGGCATTTTATCGAACATATGGCGTTCGTCATATAAATGAGAAGTGTCACACAATCAAATTTTAGTAACAAATGAGATAACCAAACTTACATACATGCATCAACATCATACATGCATTTTGAGGTGAAAATTTACATTAACACATAAATCCAACTTCATCCATAACATTCAAACATGCTGAAATTTGCAGAAATAGCTATAAAGTCAGCAAGTTTCATCAATTTCTCATATGAATTTGACAAAACTTACTGAATGAAAGTTGGAGTTATACTATTCCTGGATTAACATATAAAATTTCAGATAAAAATATGCAGTATATGATTTATAGTGAATTATTTAGTCAAGTATGTCAAATCTGTTCTGCAGACAGATTTCTGCACTTGTCTTCAAAGCAAATTTTAAGCATTTTGGAGCCAGAATTACGACATATGAGCACTCTGATGAACATCTAGATAAACTGCTTAAGTTTCCAACAAGATGAAAATCAACAAAATCCATCAACTGTGCAGGTCGTAGTGCTCGTTTTGCTGAACCGTGTACATCATGACAGAATTTCAGACATCTTGCAAATAATGAATTTTTTCTCCTATTTATTGAACTCAACATAAGACAAATTTTATATTAATTTGGGGTAGGCCTTCATGAGCTACATGGATATTTTTTTTTCAGAGAGTAATTCAAGCTACATAAATCATAAATCAAGCTGAAACAAGCAGCTAGGGTTTCAGAATTTCAGATGGGGGATGAATTGTCAAGAAAACTAAAGAAAACTTGATTTCTTTGGATTTATAGCACATATATCACTTGAATTCCAGAGTATGAGCAATCTACTTACCATCATAAAATTATCATAAACCATAGATAAAAATTCCTCACCAAGTTAGAATCCTACCTCAAAGAAATTCTCTTCTCCTTCTCTTCACTGTCTCTTCTCTCCACCTTTCTTTCTCTTGAAAGCTAGGGGGTTTCCTTGAATTTTTTTGGAAGCAAAGACCAGGGTTTTGAGTGTTGATGGAGGGGAGAAAATGGGCTAGAGGGGTTCGGCCATGGCATGGGGAGATATGTATGAAAATAGAAAAGAAAAGATAAGAAGAGAAAGTTAAGGAAGGATGTAGAATTGTAATAAAGAATTCATAGTTCTAGAATTCTCTTTAGGATAGGCATGCATGGGCTAAATGACCTTAATACCCTTCCAAACATACCCCTCAAGTTGCAAGTATTTACAAGTTTGCCATTACTTTATATACACACAACTTAAGTGTGTACACACAGCAGCTTTTGACCAAAAGACCGTTTTGCCCCTGGCCTTTCTAAACATTTACGAGTGTGCTATTAAACCCATCCCTTTTCACACTAGCCCCTCACACTCTAACCCACTCTTTCTAAATTTACAAGTTCGACATTTCTTTACACCCACAGTTTTACTCTACTCACACACTTCTACCCGTGTAGTCAAATGACCAAAATACCCCTATATTTTTCACAAATTTACATGACTACCACGAGTCACATTCACGCCATATCCCTCTTATTAACTCATTATACTCTCTCTACTCGTGTGTAGAGGCTAACGTATCGGTCGCCGTATAGAGCTATACATGCCATGACAACTATTTCTTCCCTCAGGGATAAATACGAGCTCATGTCCTCCCAAGTTAAGAGATTTAACAAAGGAAAATGACAATTGGATGAATTGCTTTCAAAACAATTTTCGGCCACACATCGTGTTGGACTTGGTTATGTGGAAGCAAATGCATCCAAATCTCGCACCTCCTATAGTGTTTTAACTATAGATTTTATGAGGCCATACTTTGGTGCATCCACTAGTATAGACAAAAACACTATTGGTAGCAAAACCTACCAAGAAATTCACCACTACACACATTCCTTCTTTTGACAAGAAACACTTTAAGGGTGGAAATCAAAAGGAAGGACAAGATTTTGTGTATACTAACACTCACACACGTAGGAACACTCCAACTTCTCATGTGAACACGTATGATGAGTTTTATGTTCCACACCAACGGGCACGTGCCAACCCATACATGAGAAATACTCGTGCACGTGCTCCTACACACTCATATGCTCATACACATCATCTATATCCACCACATCATATGTATGCTCCATATACACCATATAATATGCATGCTCCACTTTTTGCATAAGATCCTTATATGACGCATGCATATCATCATCCACATTCATATGCTAGACCTCATACTCCTAAGCATCCTGCACCACGTAGACCTCAACCTAATGTGCATGAAACTAGAAAGAGGACTCCCAAATCATTAACTATTTGGGGTCCCAAGAACACTAGCACAAATGATAGGAATGCATATGTAAGTTCGTATTTTCGTGAAGTGATAAATAGTGGTAACTATGTTGGGAAGCCAAAGTCCACTTGGACTTAGTTTCCAAAGGGCTAATTCCCTTTGGACCAAACAAGCTTGAGTACCATAAGCTTATGGTATACTATGTAGGTACCCAAGAACATAAAAGAGATGTCACGCCCCGCTTCACAAAACGACGGAAGCGAAACGTGACTAAGGCCCGCTTGGGCCGGAGCTGTGAAGCTCGGACCCAATAAGCATCTGTTGGGGGGTACCATTTCAAATTTTTCAGGTACTTGCATTATAAAATTCGGAACAACAAAAAGTACAGAAAGGAGGTTGCATTCATTAATAATAAGAGATAATATCCATAGAGTACAAAAGTCTAAAAAGGAGCCCAGCATAGCTACAACGCAGAAAATAACTAATGGTACTATGCAGCCAACCTAAAACAGAAAGCAAAATGGTACTATGCACCCAAACTAGAAAGTGACTGAACCTCCAAGGTCAGCAACAGAGGAACCTCTAAGACTGGTCCTCACTCGGGTCGTACTCCTGATCAGCAACGCACTCCTGCTCCAAGTCCACTGGTATCGGCTCCGGATCTAGTAACCCTGTCTAGGTACCTGACGTACAAACACCAAGAGAAAGTGGTTGTACGTCAGGCGGAGTCTGCAAGTAAACGTGAGAAGACTCCACTGCAAGGTGTATAACATTTTAAGGTTGACATTTTAAAATTTGTTTACATGATGATGATGATGCAACAGCATGGCAGATGTGGATATGTGCAAGAAAGTAAAGACAACGCTGAAAAGTAAACGTGACAGGCAATAGCCATAGCGTGTGCTACTGGCTACAAGACTAGACTAGACGAGACAAGACAAGAGAAGACAAGTGTGTGACACGAAGGGTTCATGCCTTATGGTTCGAGGGGGATTAGACCCTCTTCCCGTGCGCATGCTCAACCCTACCCCAGCCCAAGTGCACAAGACAAGACATGACAAGGGATCACTCACTTACTCGGTAAGTGCCCTATTCGCACGCAGGCTTATGTATCTGACAAGGGTTCACTCTCCCTAGCTTGGAGAGTGCCCTATTCGCCCGCAGGCTTATTCGTTTCCAATCGTGACAAGGGATCACTCTCTCCAGGTTGGAGAGTGCCCTATTCGCCCGCAGGCTTATGCAATACATGACATGACATTACAAGATGAGAATGGATGAGAGTTGTTCATTCTAGGGGGTCCACACGCACACACACACAGATAAAACCTATCGTAGCAGTTGTTGTTGTTGATTCTAGGGGGTCCACACACACACGCACACACAGATAAAACCTATGGTGTCAGTTGTTGTTGTTGTGCCCGGACTTCGTCGTCAAGTCCAGCTGTCGTGGGGTGTCCCAGACGCTATCATTTCATGTCTGGTTCTCTTGTTATTACTTTTTACAGTTTAAGGGAAACAATGGCCTAGACGTGGCCGAAACTGCGCAAGTGAACACACTTGCCTGCGGTGGTGAGCGGTACGTCCGTCGGAAGCGTCTCGTCGAGGCGAAGCGTCGGTAATGGGTAGTCTGAAACGAGTCAAGTGACTGTGTCAGGTCACGCTCAACATAAATCATATTAAAGTAAGTTTCTAAGTTAAACGTGGCTACCCTAACAGTCACAAGTCCCATCCTTTTGATTTGTTCCGCTTAATCGACGACTCTATTCTATGTGCACAGTCAAAAGTCCGATCGTCGATCTTCGGGTCCAAACCATTTTAAAGGAGAAGAAAGTAAATTTAGTTCCAGTTGTCCAATTTTAGTTTAGGGTTTGATTGAAATATGGTGGGGGTTCGCTACGAGTTAGGGGAAACCAACCTCGTGATGTCGTCCAACAAGCGGAAGTCAGGTCTGAACGGTGAAACGTCGGCGTCGTCTGGAACTCCTCGACCGCGGGTAGCGTAGCGAGGTACGTCTGGACAGTGGGGTGGTGGCACGAAATCAGTGAGCTAACAGCGATTCTCCTCACGTTGCGAGTAGCGCAACAAATCTTCACGATAACGGCGACGTCGGCTAAAAGTACGTATGCGCGGCAACGCACGTGAACTCCGAGAGTCCAAGGGGGCTGTCGGTAGATGAAGTAGGACCAGAGGAAGATGCTTAGCCCGGTGGGTGGCCGACGGCGTGAACGTACGGTGGTGGGTGGCCGTGAGAAGCCGGAGTGGACAGATTTGCGCAACGTCCGTTGTCGCGTGTCTCATTGGAATTTCAGCAACAAACAGTGAAAAAGGGAAGTTGCAGAAGGTAAAGGACTTCAAGACGAAGCCAACGGTAGTGGATTTGTCGACGGGGGTGGTCGGAGGTGGGCATGAGCCGCCGTGGAAGTTCAGCTTCCAGATCTGTGAAAAACAGCCGATACGGCCTGTTCCGACGAGGATTCCGGGTGCTACAAGTGGGCTATGAGCATGATGAAAGTTGCAATTGGTAGCGGGTTTCGATAGGAGTCCAACGGCAATAGGGTGGTTTTCGTAGGTGGCCGGATGGCCGGTGGGTGCGAGTTTTCCCGGTGGTGGTGCAGATCTGTAAAACTGTCGTTACGTTGAGTTCGATAGATGTTTCAAGGAGGTAGAGATGAGGAAAGAGGGTAAGGGGAATTGGAGATATTCGGGGGGTCAGAGAGGAGTTGATCGGGGGTGGTGGTCGACAGAGGGGATGGCCGGAGTGGCGGCGTCGTGGGGTTTTCTGGCGGGCTGTGCTGCTGTGAAAATCTGCGGTTAGGGGCTGTTTTGATGGGTTTTTGAGAGAGGAAAGAGAGGAGAGAGGTGAGGGGAAGGAGGAGGAGGAGGATTTGCCGGAGGCTAGGAGGGCTGGTGGTGCCACTGGTGGCGTGGAGAAATCGTGCAAATGAAGAAGAAAATGGCGGCCATAGGTTGTCTTGCGTGAATGGTTAGGGTTGGGGGTAAGTTTGCATGATATAAGGGATTCTTGCTATTTGTGTATGAAAAGGGTATAAGTTGGGTGATGACTAGGAGAGAGGATGAGTGAGGGGGTGTACAAAGGGGGAAAAGTTGGGTGAGGGTAGACACATCAATATTTCCCATGATACGTATGAGATATGATTAGGATTTGAATTTTGAATTGATTAGAGGCTAATCAACGGTTGCAAATTGATTAGGGGATATCTTCCACTACGGGTATCGGAAAAATAATCCGAAAATACCGGGACCATCGTGGAGACGAGAAGTATGGGGCTACAGGGTCTGATCACGTGCTACAGCTACCAAAAATTATCGTAAAATCGGGAACCGCGTATTGGTGCCAAAAGACCAAAACGCCCTTCCATTCAAAGCTGTTTTGTGAGAAGACGAGCTGTGAGATGACGTTCCCAAAAATTACTATAAAATTCTACACTTTCATACGGTCACAAAGGTATATCACATCGTATATACCAAAACCAAGAAAGAGTCAAATAAAATATGTGCACGAAAAGTACATGCACGTAGAAAATACGAACAATCGGAAAGCGGCCCTTACATTCTACCCACCTTAGAAATGATTCCGTCCTAGGAATAACTTATAATAATAATAATAATATCTATAAAAACTTAAGCCTATAACTCCCATCTTTCACACAATGATCTCTAATCCTATAACTTCAACATCGTTCCTCAAATAATCCATCATAACCCGTCTTTTCACTGGATAATGCCACGACTAAACTCACATCCTAACACTTAACTATAGACCCATCACTGCTGTTCAAATTTCCAACTCCAAGTTCTCATAAAAGAATATTAATCATCTTCTCATACCATACCACTCCACAAAACATCATCGCTCAATAACATCTTTAAATTTCTCAATCTCTTCCCAATATTAATCAATCGCTAAAATGATGTATGACGTGCGTTTATATTACATATATTTGCGCGCGTTTTCTTCCGTGTTTCTCCGTATTTTCTGCCGTCTTTTATTTGTTTTCTTGTATTTTCTTGTTTTCTTTCACTTTTCCGTGTTTTTGGTATTTTGCAGGAATTTCTAGCATTTTGGTCATAAAAACGACGATATCACAAGTCCCCGGCACAACGGGAGGAGTCACGCGTGACCCAGGGGGTCAAACAACGATGATTGCATCATTCAGCCCCTTACCCGATCGGTTGAACAAAGTCAACCGATCGGATGATGCACGCATGCACCACCCGGTCTCAGCTAGAGCTCAAGTGGATGTCACCCGACCGGTTCTCAGGCCGGTTCATTACGGCCGTTTCTCTGTCTTTTCGAGCCAAATACCAACCGATCGGGTGACTCTCACCCGATCGGTTCATCTGTAGCTGATTCTGAGGAGCCAAGACACGGGCATCCAACCGACCTCTTCACTCGATGGTGCCATGATCCAACCGGTCACCCCAAGAACTCAACCGACCGGTTCATCTGACCGGGTGAAGCTCCGCCGTTTTCTGTTTATTATTTGTAACAGATCACCCGATCGGTTGACTTGTCAACAGATCGGGTGGCATTTTTCCTGTGGTTTTGGACTCGATCCGTTAGGGCTCGGAATGGGGGCTATAAATACCCAATGCTGGCCGACTTTTAGGGCATCTTCTTTTTGGTTCTTCCTCAGTTTTTCTTGGGGTTTTTGCCCCCCTTCTCTTGTTAGTCTTAGGTTCGTTTAGATTAGGTCTTTTGTTCAATAAGTCTTGTATTGGATTGACGATTCAACTCAAGATAAGTATTTTCCTCTCTTTTTCTCCATTGTTTGTATTGTGTTTATTTTGCTTGATGGTGAAAGTTTATATGTTTTTTGTGTCGTTTGTTCATATGTTATTCACCATTGAGTAGTTTTGATGAACCCTAATACGGGTTAGGGTAGGATTGATGCTTGGTTGTTTCATTTGACTTGGTTGCATGGCACGTGTTCGATGAAATGCGTCAATGGGGATTTCTAGCAATCTGGGTCCAATTCGTACGACAACACACTAGATGTGTTGGGGGTTGGGGATCCGGTGCTTGTCCTGTCAAGATCCGCTTCGATGTATTGCTAGAAATCACATTTGACCTATTTGGCCATTAGGGTTACGCGGGGGGTGTTTCATTGTCATTGGCGGGAGAAAGACCGCCTCTGACCGTCGGGCCAAGGGGGAATAAACTTGGCGGTTGACTCCCTAGCCATAGCTGACGCCCCGAGCGTTGACATCGAGTCCTCGCGCGCGGGAGCGGCTTGGACGAAGTGTTGGGAGATATCATTGTGGCCTTAATGCTCCCGGTTGCGGAAGGTGTTAATGGACATGGGAATGCCCACCGTCCGGAACCGGGTAGGCCTAGCATGCTTGGTACCGACCGGAATATCGGGCCATGGACGCTAGGTACCACCTTTTGGGGCAATGTCTCACCCTGGGTCAAGTCAAATGCCAAGTGTCATGAGTGCTCTTGCCCGTGTTAGCGGGGATTCATTTCGTGTATTTTTCATTTCTTTCTTTTATTTCTACACTTCCACCCACATCATCCGCGTAGCTAGCACGCGACCTAGGCGAGGCTAGTAGCCACTCAAGCCATCCACCTCCCCGAGTTCGATAAACCCGCACCCTACACTAACTGTGCACTTGCGGTAAAACGACACCGCGTCCATACCGTAAACGAGGCGCCGGTCAAGTTTTTGGCGCCGTTGCCAGGGAGGCGTTCGGTTTGATATTAGCTTAGCTTGGGTTCGTTAGACTACGCATAAAAACACAAAAAAAATTCTTTTTCTTTTTAAAAAAAAATATATATTCAATAACCAAGAAATTTTTTCCCCACTATTATATTATCTTTTTGTTATTCTCTTGTACTATTGACGCTCCTCTCTAGTTTTCTTATTTTTGTTGTCCAGGTATATTTGATATTGCCATGTGGAGATCAGATTTCGATGCTCAGATGGGAGGCTACGATCCCTATTCATTTGTGGTTTGTGAGACTTGTGTGATGGCAGGGCACGTGTATTATGATTGCCCATTTACGCTTGAGAGCCTCCCCCCACCCCAAGGCCAAACATTTTCCCACAACCTTAGCCCAAACACCTCCCATCCATTTCCTCAACCTTATACCCCTCCACAAACACAAGAAGAATCAAGCCTCGTGTCTCTCCTTGAAAGTGCCATGTTTAACCAAGGCCAAATTTACAAAACTTGATGGTACCAATCACCGAGCCGACACCGAGGAGAGGGGATGAAGGAGAGGATATACCCACTTTCATGGTTGAGACCACCATCTCATCGGCCACCATAGACACATCTCATGCCGATGCCCCAATTTTCCCACACTACCACTTGGATGACGAAGCATTTTTTGATGATGATAGTGAGGATGGGGAGATTTCTCTAGGATCTGTGGGAGAGACTTTTCATCTTTATTTGGATATCCCATATGAGTCCTATGAGAGCACCGAGGAGTTTACAGAGATTATGCATACCGGCGAGGAGGATGTGCGTGAGGACGAGGACACCACGACCACATACGAGTGGTCCGCTCCACATCCACCTCCACTGTCATCTCTGTTGCTGCTTCTTCCTTGGTCTGTGGTCAACCACGAGGATGTCATTCAGGACATCGGGCAGATGGTGGAGCATGAGCATATCGTCGAGGAGGATGTGCATGAGGGCTTGGATACGATGGTCCACTCTATAGAGCCCGAGTCACATCTACCTTTACCGTCGCTCTCCACTTCTTCTGCGGCTGAGCATCTACTTGAGCATATTGCCCCTATTCAGGGATATTTTCATACTCACTCTCACTCCACTTTTGAGTCTCGCTTTTCACTTCCTATTTCTTTAGACTCGTATATATTTGACATACCATATCTCTCGCAGGACACATGATCTACTTCCCCTGAGGTATGCTGCGGTGTGTCACCACCTGGAGAGCCACTTCTTATGGAGAGCGAGGATTTAGTCGTCGCTAGTACAGAGGATAGCGACCCATTCTCAGGGAGTATTCGTCACACTTTCACTATTTTTCCATCTTATTTTGACGATTATCTCTGGGATACTTTTATTTTGGGGAAAGATTTTTTGCCATGGACTAATGCACCTCGTCCTTTGCAGGTCACAAGTGGACACCTACGAGGGATGCTTGGAGGTGCATTGCTTGGGTCCATTGGCACACGTGTCACGACGCTTCTGGCGGAGCCACAGAAGGAGCAGTTAGAGCAGCTACCTACCCCACTTCAGATCTTGGATCCGCCTATGCTCAGGTGTATCCTAATCCAGTAGTGTAAAATTTTACCGCTTTCTAGTTTAGGTTTGAATAATCTCGTCTCCTCTCATTAGCGAGGGGAGCGTATCTAGGGTTTGCTTTTGCATCTTAATAACCCTTCATGTCGTGCCCTTCTATCATTTCACCCCCATCCTTTTCCGAGGAGAACGAGCACTGTCTCTCCTGCATTCTAATTTCTTTCTTTTTTGATTTTCCCCCTAGCATATCTCTACATCCCCATTGATCATATCATTTTGCTAGCATTGTTATGTTCAGCTTGGGGGAAATCGACTTTTGTGTGCATGTTTTCACGTGTCGTTGTTGTGTGTCTGTGTCTAGGTGTTCTTTTGTCGTGTTTTATATCTTTTATTTGAGTGCTTCTTTTTTCTTTATTTTTTTAGTTTCGCTCAAGTGTTTTTCGTGTTTTTCGTGTTTTTCATTTTTTGTGTCGGTGCGTAACTCCCCCTCCATTTTCATTGCCCTCCCGTATTCACTACTACTGCATTGAGGACAATGCAAGTTTTAGCTTGGGGGAGTCGCACTTCGTGCGTCATTTGTCTCTTTTTCTTCGTTATTTGAGTCGTTTTTCTCCGTGTTTTTCTTTTTCTTTTTCTTTTCTTCTTTCTATCTCTTTCTCCTAGAGATGAACCCTATGATGAAATGCCACGAAAATCACACGCACACCTTGCACGGCTTCGATAATCACATTCACTAACCCTAGGATATCGAGTCTTCTTGCATTTCATGCATCGCGGGTCCACTTAGCTTTTTGTGAGTCGTACGTCGTGCCTAGCTATTTGGTGTGCTTCTACTTTGTGATTTTACTTTATATACCTGTCCAGGAATGACCCCTAGATTATCATGCTTCGATTTGAATATGCGGTATTTATTTCTCCTATCTGCTTCTGCATGCTATATATATATATATCGTGTACTTAATTTCGCATGTGTCGGGATTCCAGAATTAAGGACTAGGATAACCCATTTAGCCCATGCTCTATTTAGCGAGAATAGTTTCATTTGCCCAAGTGTTTAGATTCCGATTTCTTTTTTGTTTTACTTGTTGCTAATCCCCTCGTCGTGTACCGCTCTCCCACTTGGGAGAGTACACATGTGTATAGCCAATATCCCAAAAATCCAAAAAAAGAGAAAAGAAAAGAAAAACCCAAAAAGAAAAGAAAAGAACAATTTTGTATAGCCCAAAATCCAAAAAAATACAAATACCCAAAACCCAAAAATTTCAAGTGTGAATATTTTTCCTATCTACCGAGAATAAAGGGAAGGCAAGAATTTGCACCGAGTGTTCTACTCCACATCTTCTCAACCTCCATCGTTTTCGAAAACACTTGGCATAGGGACCTTCTAGCGATTACCTAGGCTATAGTGTGGTGATTTCCTAGTCCCTAGCTGTGGAGTCCCCGATGCATGATACGCTTCTATTCTTATACTCTTCTCATGCATGCTTGAGCTAATATTCACCGCAATTTCAAATTGAATCGATATTTGGGTCTTTCTTTGGGTATGTGTATATGGAGCTTTATTGCACAATGTAGATAGTGATACCGTTTGCTAGCACACGACCACACTCACTCGCGCTTCACCGCGTGGGCCCACGGCACTTGTTTGGACTCACATTCCTTGGTTCAGTGTTGTGTTTTGTCATATGCTTGCTTCATGTGGCGTGTTTGATTTTGTTGGCCCTTATGGGCGATCTAGGATATAGAGTTCTCTTTTTCTCTCCTTCTCTATATTTTCTCCCTCCGAGCTCCTACTCTCACTCGTCTTCCTCGAGGACGAGGAAGAGTTCAGCTTGGGGGATTTTGACGTGCATTTATATTTCATATATTTGCGCGCGCTTTCTTCCGTGTTTCTCCGTATTTTCCGCCGTCTTTTATTTGTTTTCTTGTATTTTCTTGTTTTCTTTCACTTTTCCGTGTTTTTGGTATTTTGCAGGAATTTCTAGCATTTTGGACATAAAAACGACGATATCACAAGTCCCCGGTGCAATGGGAGGAGTCACGCGTGACCCAGGGGGTCAAACGACGATGATTGCATCATTCAGCCCCTCACCCGATCGGTTGAACAAAGTCAACCGATCGGGTGATGCACGCATGCACCACCCAATCTCAGCTAGAGCTCAAGTGGATGTCACCCGACCGGTTCACAGGCCGGTTCATTACGGTCGTTTCTCTGTCTTTTCGAGCCAAATGCCAACCGATCGGGTGACTCTCACCCGATCGGTTAATCTGTAGCTGATTCTGAGGAGCCAAGACACGGGCATCCAACCGACCTCTTCACCCGATGGCGCCATGATCCAACCGGTCACCCCAATAACTCAACCGACCGGTTCATCTGACCGTGTGAAGCTCCGCCGTTTTCTGTTTATTATTTGTAACAGATCACCCGATCGTTTGACTTGTCAACCGATCGGGTGGCGTTTTTCATGTGGTTTTGGACCCGATCCGTTAGGGCGCAGAATGGGGGCTATAAATACCCAATGCTGGCCGACTTTTAGGGCATCTTCTTTTTGGTTCTTCCTCAGTTTTTCTTGGGGTTTTTGCCCCCCTTCTCTTGTTAGTCTTAGGTTAGTTTAGATTAGGTCTTTTGTTCAATAAGTCTTGTATTGGATTGACGATTCAACTCAAGATAAGTATTTTCCTCTCTTTTTCTCCATTGTTTGTATTGTGTTTATTTTTCTTGATGGTGAAAGTTTATATGTCTTTTGTGTCGTTTGTTCATATGTTATTCACCATTGAGTAGTTTTGATGAACCCTAATACGGGTTAGGGTAGGATTGATGCTTGGTTGTTTCATTTGACTTGGTTGCATGGCACGTGTTCGATGAAATGCGTCAATGGGGATTTCTAGCAATCTGGGTCCAATTCGTACGACAACACACTAGATGTGTTGGGGGTTGAGGTCCGGTGCTTGTCCTGTCAAGATCCGCTTCGATGTATTGCTAGAAATCACATTTGACCTATTTGGCCATTAGGGTTACGCGGGGGGTGTTTCATTGTCATTGGCGGGAGAAAGACCGCCTCTGACCGTCAGGCCAAGGGGGAATAAACTTGGCGGTTGACTCCCTAGCCATAACTGACGCCCCGAGCGTTGACATCGAGTCCTCGTGCGCGGGAGCGGCTTGGATGAAGTGTTGGGAGATATCATTGTGGCCTTAATGCTCCCGGTTGCGGAAGGTGTTAATGGACATGGGAATGCCCACAGTCCGGAACCGGGTAGGCCTAGCGTGCTTGGTACCGACCGGAATATCGGGCCATGGACGCTAGGTACCACCTTTTGGGGCAATGTCTCACCCTGGGTCAAGTCAAATGCCAAGTGTCATGAGTGCTCTAGCCCGTGTTAGCGGGGATTCATTTCGTGTATTTTTCATTTCTTTCTTTTATTTCTACACTTCCACCCACATCATCCGCGTAGCTAGCACGCGACCTAGGCGAGGCTAGTAGCCACTCAAGCCATCCACCTCCCTGAGTTCGATAAACCCGCACCATACACTAACCGTGCACTTGCGGTAAAACGACACCGCGCCCATACCGTAAACGGGGCACCGGTCAATGTTCTAGTCGATCACCAATCCAAGACAAAAACTTTGTCTATCTTATAACACCTTTCACAAATCAACAATCGCGGTGTCCTCAATACATTCCTTGTCATATCTTCCCATAAATTTATCCGCCAAATAATTCAACTATCAAAATCACATCTTATCCTACTCACTATAACTAATCCCAACCAATATTAAGTCCGACTATCTAACCATCAATTTATCTCAACACGTCGTGTTATTCCCAATGTCTTCTCACGTCAACTTAACAATCAAGTCTTGATGCTTTAAATGCTCTACTAATCCTCATGATCACCTTAACTCATACTATACTCCGTAGCTACTCCTATCTACCCCTCGTCTAAGTCTCAAGTCTGATAAGTTATCATCTCCCCGCATATAATTTCATCCGACCAGAATTCTCCATTGAGTCCGTCACACATCGGTATTATAAATAAGTCTTGGATAGCTCATACTTTTCATCCAAAGACATCTAATCCAATATAATTGTGTTCCAAAATAAATTAATCATTGCTATAATAAATCTCATCTCACCCTGAGCCTACCCGCAAACAAAATCCTATAACAATAATAGCTAGTCCCAATAATATAACAACAATAAACACATTTCTAAGGGAGAAGGAGAGAAGAGAAAGGAAAACTTAAGGCCATTGACATATTTTTAAAACATTTGGAAAAAACGTGTGGAGTTGTGGTAATGGATAGGGAGGATAAATGATTTGTGATCTTGTGAGCTAGTTTCAAAAACTTTAAAGATTTGGTTTAAAAGAAAACAAAAGTTTTAATACAATCACATGCAGCCAAGATAAGCTATCCAATAGTACGAAAGACTAAGTCTAAGGAATTGCCTGCTATGACGCTATTCACACCTATATGAATACTATCATTCAGACAACTCATACCTATATCACGGATAACACTAAGTATACCACATGATACAAGGGACAAACATTAAGATCCTAAAGGTAACACACTCATACATGTCCACACACACTACCTATATACTTGCATCACAATGACATCACAAAGCTAAAGGGCCCACTACTAAACTAGAGTTGACATGACAACTACGAGCACTAATGTCCTTAGGAGACCTAAACCAAAAGCGAAACGAAACAAGATCAGAAAGAACGAGTTCAGATAAGGCGAGGATAAGAAGATAGCCGGTTGGATGGGACAAAAATATTGCTTAAAATAACTAAAGAGATGGAAGAAGGATTACGTGTAAAATATGGTATCATATATTATATACTTATAAAATTATGCAGAAATAGCGAGCAAATGGTAAACTATTACGACTCGGAAAAAAGAGTTAAGCGAAGGAAGAAGAGAAGGATGAGGTAGTGATTGTTTTGCAAATGAAAATAAGTTTATACAAAGATTTTTGAAATGTGAGCACGATGAATATAGAACTGATATATATAAAAATTAAAGTTCTCTTTAGTTTAGAAAATATTCTAAAAGTACGTACAGTAAGTGGTTAGAAATAAATATTGTAGTTTAGAAAAAGAATAATATATATATTGAATTATCAAAAATGATAACAAGGTTTTAAAAACTGAAATACAGAAAATACCTGTTAGAAATAATTACAAGGTAGTAACTTGAAAATTACGACCAAGGAGGTTTCAAAACCCAAGAAGGAACTTTAATCCAACCGAAAAACAAGAATTTTTTAAATATAAAATAAAGGGTTTTGAAAGAAGTTAAACCGAGCGAAGAATTTAATAATGAATTTCGAAAACACTTTTAAAGGAAGCAGGATTTGCAAAGGAGGGGTTCGAAGAATTACCGGTAAGTGTCATGAAATGATCACGTGAATCGAGGGCAAGAATGTGATCGTATTATGAATACGCCTAAGATATGATTCATGAAAGCTACGATGGAACTCTACGGTCGATAACACAAAAAGTGTAGTGATCAGGAAGATGCTAAAAGTCAGTGGTTCTAATTTTCGGGCCGTCTAAAGATCAGGAGAACTCATCACTAAGTCTTCCTAATGAACTAAACTGTAATAGAGAGATCTCAGGGAATGGCCTAAGAGAATGAAGATTACGTTCTGTTGGGCCCGAAGTCGATGGACCCGAGCGAACGACTAAAAGAAGGCCCTAGAAATCTAACACGGCCAGAGTCAAGTGAGAGCTACTAAGGTATCCTAAGACTAGGGTGATTAAATCTTAACCAAACGCCTGACTATCAAACCTGGACGTCTACCTAATTCTTCCTACCATCTAAGACAAGGAAACCTAACTTAGACTCGTACATGTTAAACTGGATATTAAATGAATGCGGTACTCTCATTGTTCCGAACTTTTCCATGACCTGTAAGGGCCACCACTAAAACCTGTCACGCCCCGCTTCCCAAAACGACGGAAGCGAAATGTGACTAAGGCCCACTTGGGCCGGAGCTGGGAAGCTCGAACCCAATAAGTGTCTGTAGGGGGTACCATTTCAAAATTTTCAGGTTCTTGCATTATAAAATTCGGAACAACAGAAAGTACAGAAAGGAGGTTGCATTCATTAATAATAAGAGATAATATCCAGAGAGTACAAAAGTCTAAAAAGGAGCCCAGCATAGCTACAACGCAGAAAAGAACTAATGGTACTACGCACCCAACCTAAAACAGAAAGCAAAATGGTGCTACGCACCCAAACTAGAAAGTGACTGAACCACCAAGGTCAGCAACTGAGGAACCTCTATGACTGGTCCTCACTCAGGTCGTACTCCTGATCAGCAATGCACTCCTGCTCCAAGTCCTCTGGTATCGGCTCCGGATCTACTAACACTGTCTCTGTACCTGACGTACAAACACCAAGAGAAAGTGGTTGTACGTCAGGCGATGTCTGCAAGTAAACGTGAGAAGACTCCACTGCAAGGTGTATAACATTTTAAGGTTGACATTTTAAAAGTTGTTTACATGATGATGATGATGCAACAGCATGGCAGATATGTATATGTGCAAGAAAGTAAAGACAACGCTGAAAAGTAAACGTGACAGGCAATAGCCATAGCGTGTGCTACTGGCTACAAGACTAGACAAGACAGGACAAGACAAGACAAGAAAAGTGTGTGACACGAAGGGTTCATGCCTTACGCTTCGAGGGGGATCAGACCCTCTCTCCGTGCCCACGCTCAACCCTACCCCAGCCCAAGTGCACAAGACAAGACATGACAAGGGATCACTCACTTACTCGGTAAATGCCCTATTCGTCCGCAGGCTTATGTATCGTGACAAGGGTTCACTCTCCCTAGCTTGCAAAGTGCCCTATTCGCCTGCAGGCTTATCAGTTTCCAATCGTGACAAGGGATCACTCTCTCCAGGTTGGAGAGTGCCCTATTCGCCCGCATGCTTATAAAATACATGACATGACATGGAAAGATGAGAATGGATGAGAGTTGTTCATTCTAGGAGGTCCACACGCACGCACACACAGATAAAAACTATCGTAGCAGTTGTTGTTGTTGATTCTAGGGGGTCCACACACAAGCACACACAGATAAAACCTATGGTGTCAGTTGTTGTTGTTGTGCCCGAACTTCGTCGTCAAGTCCAGGCTGTCGTGGGGGTGTCCCAGACGCTATCATTTCACGTCTGGTTCTCTTGTTATTACTTTTTATAGTTTAAGGGAAACAATGGCCTAGACGTGGCCAAAACTGCGCAAGTGAACACACTTGCCTGCGGTGGTGAGCGGTACGTCCGTCGGAAGCGTCTTGTCGAGGCGAAGCGTCAGTAATGGGTAGTCTGAAATGAGTCAAGTGACGGTGTCAGGTCACGCTCAACATAAATCCTATTAAAGTAAGATTCTAAGTTAAACGTGGCTACCCTAACAGTCACAAGTCCCATCCTTTTGATCAGTTCCGCCTAATCGACGACTCTATTATATGTGCACAGTCAAAAGTTCGATCTTCGATCTACGGTTCCACATCGTTTTAAAGGAGTAGAAAGTAAATTTAGTTCAAGTTGTCCAATTTTAGTTTAGGGGTTGATTGAACTACGGTGGGGGTTTGCTACGAGTTAGGGGAAACCAACCTCGTGATGTCGTCCAACAAGCGGAAGTCGGGTCTGAACGGCGAAACGTCAGCGTCGTTTGGAACTCCTCGACCGTGGGTAGCACAGCGAGGTATCTCTGGATAGCGTGGTGGTGGCGCAAAATCAGCGAGCTAACAACGATCCTCCTACCGTTGCGAGTAGTGCAACGGATCTTCACGATAACGGCGACGTCGGCTAAAAGTACGTGCGTACGGAAACGCACGTGAACTCTGAGAGTCCAAGGGGGCTGTCGGTAGATGAAGTAGGACCAAAGAAAGATTCTTGGCCCAGTGGGTGGCCGACGGCGTGAGCGTACAGCGGTGGGTGGCCGTGAGAAGCCAGAGAGGACAGATTCGTGCAACGTCCGTTGTCGTGCGTCTCATCGGAATTACACCGACAAACAGCGAAAAAGGGAAGTTGTAAAAGGTAAATGACTTCAAGATGAAGCCAACGGCAGTGGAGTTGTTGCCGGGGGTGGTCGGAGGTGGGCGTGAGCCGGTGTGGTAATTCAGCTTCCAAATCTGTGAAAAACTGCCGATACGGTGTGTTCCGATGAGGATTCAGGGAGCTACAGGTGGGCTATGAGCATGAAGAAAGTTGCAGTTGGTAGGGGATTTCGATAGGAGTCCAACAACAGTAGGGTGGTTGTCGTAGGTGGCCGGATGGCTGATGGACGCGAGTTTTCCCGGCGGTGGTGCAGATCTGTAAAACTGTCGTTAAGTTGAGTTCGAGAGATGTTTCGAGGAGGTAGAGATGAGGAAAGAGGGTAAGGGGAATTGGAGATGTTCGGGGGTCAGAGAGGAGTTGATCGAGGGTGGTGGTCACCGGAGTGGGTGGCCGGAGTGGCGGCGGTGTGGGTTTTTCCGGCGGGCTGTGCTTCTGTGAAAATCTACTGTTAATGGCTGTTTTGATGGGGGTTTGAGAGAGGAAAGAGAGGAGAGAGGAGAGGGGAAGGAGGAGGAGGAGTTGTCGGAGGCTAGGAGGGCTGGTGGTGCCGCTGGTGGCATGGAGAAATCGTGCAAATGAAGAAAAAATGGCGGCCATGGGTTGTTTTGCGTGAATGGCTAGGGTTGGGGGTAAGTTTGCATGATATAAGGGATTCTTGCTATATGTGTATGAAAAGGGGTATAAGTTGGGTGATGACTAGGAAAGAGGGTGAGTGAGGGGGTGTACAAAGGGGGGGGAAGTTGGGTGTGGGTAGACACAGCAATATTTCCCATGATACGTATGAGATATGATTAGGATTTGAATTTTGAATTGATTATAGGCTAATCAACGGTTGCAAATTGATTAGGGGATATCTTCCACTACGGGCATCAGAAAAATAATCCGAAAATACCGGGACGATCGTGGAGACGAGAAGTATGGGGCTACGAGGTCTGATCACGTGCTACACCTACTAAAAATTATCGTAAAATCGGGAACCGCGTATTGGTGCCAAAAGACCAAAACGCCCTTCCATTCAAAGCTGTTTTGCGAGAAGACGATCCGTGAGATGCTGTTCCCAAAAATTACTATAAAATTATACACTTACATACGGTCACAACGGTATATCACATCGTATATACCAAAATAAAGAAAGAGTCAAATAAAATACGTGCACGAAAAGTACGTGCACGTAGAAAATACGAACGGTCGAAAAGCGGCCGTTACAAGAGAGCAATAAAAGAAATATTAGCTCTAAAAGGAGAGGATGGATACTCGATAGTGGTTGCTTCAAACACACGACCGAAGATCCCTCCTTGCTCTCCGAAGTGATCCGCATCAAGGATGGTGTAACTGTGACCTTTGGAGGCGATCAAAAGGGAACCATTATCGGAGTAGGCAAAGTCGGTAACCCATCCAAACCTTTAATTGATGTCTATTTAGTAGAAGGTTTATTGTAGTGACCATATGCTATGAGGAACAAACACTAGAGGGGGGTGAATAGTGTTTTATAGAATTATAAGGAATTTACGCCAAATAAAACCCTTATTAACCAACAAATGCAGAATGTAAGAATTGAACAACAACCCAAGCAAGAAAGCAATGCTAACAAGCAATCTACACTGGTTCGGTGCCACCCAAGTCTCCCCGACTTGTTACCGGTGCCCTACTCCAGCAACACCCAGATCCCCTCCGGATACTCTAGCAAACCGCTAGATATTTCCCTTAGCCCACTTGTGGAAAACCTCCAACAAGTGCAATCGACCTACAATTGATGTCCGTGTATCCCACAACCCAGGAACACGCAAAGTCCGTAATCCCACAACCTGGGACTAAGCACACTCTCACAAACCGAGAGTAAAACGAAATCTTGACTCCAACAACTTGGGATCAAGCCAATCCTCTCACCACCGTGAGTATACAACAAATATGAAGTATAAAGAATGAAATATAAAACTTCTTACCACAAAATCCTATGCCTTGAGAAATACTTACCAATTTGGGGCAAGAATGGATTTTGAGGAGGATGAGATCACCAAACCCTAGCTCCACCAAGATGAGCAGCAATAGATGGCTAGGGAATAGATGGTGACTTGGATTCAAGTCTTGAGAAGCTCACAAGGAATGAGAATCTCTCTCGAGGAGTTAGGCTCAAAGAGTAAGAGAGAGATTCTTGAGAGATGAGAGAGCTTGGAATTGGAGTTGAATGGCTCTTCTCAAAGGTGTGAAAATGTCTCTAATTTCAGCCTTGGATCCCTGGTTAGAAGCACACAAACTTATATAGGGAAGAGAGAAAACGGTCACAAAATTCGTGGCATTAAATGCTCCAATGGCTCTATTCTGAAGCTACTTAATCGGTCTAAGAAGGATCATCAACTGACTAGACTGACAACTAGTCGGTCAGTGAACCTTCTTGGACCGACTAGATGGTTGACAAAGAAGATTGTGAAATTTGGGTAAGAACTAGTCGGTCTAAGAAGGATCATCAACCGACTAGATTGACAACTAGTCGGTCAGTGAACCTTCTTGGACCGACTAGATTGGCTTTTAATGCATTAACCATCCTTCTTGAACCAATTAACTGGTCAACAGTACAAAGGTCGAATTTCATACGGAAAACTAGTCGGTCTGAGAAGAGACATCAACCGACTAGATCATCATTAGTCGGTCAGTGAACCTTCTTGGACCGACTAATTGGTCAACAAATGGTCTTAAATTGATTAGGATAACTAGTCGGTCTGAGAAGGATTTCCAACCGACTAAATCGTCATCTAGTTGGTCGGTGAACCTTCTTGAACCGACTAATTGACCAACAGTGAATGGGCTGAATTAAGCAAGGATATCTAGTCGGTTCAAGAAGGATTCCCAACCGATTAGATCGTCATCTAGTCGGTTGGTTCTTCTTCTTGAACCAACTAAGATGCATAGGAAGCCGAGAAATGAAGCGATAAGCTACGGGAAAGTTTCTAATGGCTTCTAAGGCAATCCTAGAGATAAGATATGAAAGTTATGAAGATTTCTAGGCAAGTACTACTCAAGGCTTAACATTCTACTAAACCGAAGCTAGAAGACATAAAAGTAAACACGACAAACCGTCTTCAAAGCTTCAACATGGAAAATCCGAATCCCTTGACTTCATGAATACTCCTTGAGCTTCAACGAAGCTCCAGGCACAACGATCACGCGTTCTGAGGAAGTATTGGGACGTCGCTTGAGATGAACAAAATTACTTTGGCGACGATCTCCATAATTCTTCAATGTCTTGAGTCTTTTAGTTGAATGACTTGAATATCTTCAACGTCATAGTCTTCGAAGCTTTTGACTCATCCATTCCTTTCTTCTCTTTGGATTGAATCTCCATTCATTTGTTGATGCCATTGGCTTGAGGTTTGAGGTAGCCTTTAAGTTCTTCAAGCCAATGCTTCACCTTTGTTGATCTACCAAGTTCTCCACTTGAATCAACACATGTAGTCACTTTTGATCTTCTTGAATCTAATTGGTGACTTTTCAGCTAACTGCAAACGTAAGAGTTAGTCACAATGATTTGTGTTTGATCATCATCAAAATCAAGGTGGAGAGTCCAATACTCAACATTCTCCCCCTTTTTGATGATGACAAACCAAATCTAAACAAAACAAATAATTGTGCATTAAATATACTTACTCCCGCGGCAATGATGCCAGTCAAGTTAATATCAATAATCAATTGCATCATTCAGCAGTTAATAGTGTGTGTATCACATGAGGTTGTGTATATATTACATGAATGACCAGAAATAATATGCATACACAACTCAAATCATATAGGTGATACACATCATAAACATGAGCATGATTACCAACATATATATAATGTTATCTATATAAACCACGGTAATCACCAATGCTCCCCCTGAATCATATACATGAACGAGCATACATAAAGTCTATATGATTCAAGTTATTGTTTAACACTTAACATTTAATAAGCACATCCTTTGTTTATTTCTCTCCCCCTTTGTCATAACAAAAATATATGGGGGTATAGAAACAACAAATGCAACAATAGAGTGGAAAACACAAAGGTACAACAATTGTAAAGTTCTCTAATGTAAAGTTACCAATTGAAAAACAAGATATCGAAATAAAGATATCAAATGCAAGAGCATATATCCAACAACAACTCAATCACCCTCAATTATCACAAAAAGATAAGCAATAAGCATATGTGATAAAAGATTACAATAGATACTAATCGTAAAGAGTAGTGTGAGCAGTGTTAGAAAAGTGACAAAGCAAAAATCATGACATCACTTGTGAAAGAAAAACAAGTGAACAAATATTGTCAAATACCCAAACAAACTCAATTATCACAAGATTTATAACATGAAGCATAAAGTGATAGACAGTCCTGTGATACCAATAGTATACTTGGCAAGATAAATGATATGAACATAATGAACCACATTATCGTGGAATCAAAATCATCACATTGACATAGATCAATATTTTTAGCCAATTTAGTGCATGGAAAAAAATTCTATATTTTCATACAGGTAAATCTATTTAATCAATATAATCGTCGAGTGACGAAGTAAACAAACATGACTATAGAAATTCTTAACCATGTGTATAAAGTTATGTTATAATAACACACATTAAGTATAATGGCATGTGATATCAATAGTAGACATACCAAGTCATCTCCAAAAGTATCTCCAGCTAAACTCCACAAAGCATCTCCCAAATTAAGCATACATAATATAAGTGAAGTGTGCGATGTAGGGTGACAAGGTGATACAATGAAAATGAATATCAAATGTCTATATCACGCAAAAGTGTTATGACAAAATAGAGATAGTAACATCATAAAACGTATGGCATACACAATTCTAGCACCCTATTTAACTAATTGAAACAATGTTCAAAAGAACCATAGTACTAACAGGAATTCCAAAATAGATACTCACATAATGAGTCAAAGATAAGCATGGAATGCCATGAGCATGTAAACATGATATCCAAAATCAATAGTCTAATAATTGTACATATGATACCAAATGTAAATATGATATGTAGAGATGATACCAATTGTAGTCTAACAGAGTATGCAAAGCATGTCAATTTAATGTCAAGAACATGACATCACTTGAGAAGGAAACCAAGTGAACAAATAGAGACATGATTTCATCCTAGCTCAATTATCACATAGAATTCACCATGAAGCATAATGTGACAAAGCGTATTTTGAGCAAAGGCATGCAGATAGTCTACGTTCAAATTCACAAGGTAGGATATAAACGAATAAAGTTTATCATGAACATTGCATGCATGCATACCAATTGTGCGAATAGAATAAAAACTTGAGTAAGCACAATGTAATCGGAGGTAGCATCAAAGAAGTCATAGTGCATCAAGATATATTCATGGAAGAATATCTATGACAGAATATACATATCATCAAACACAATATAAAGCTTATGTGATCGTGTAAAGCACAAGTTATCTCTAACATATCATAAAAATAGCATAAAATATGAGCATGAGATGAGAGATGACATAGTGAGAAATACAGCTTGAAGATCACTAACTAATATGAATGAATGTTATGTCACTTGTGAAAATATCCTACATGAAAGATTTAGCTATAGGCATGAAAGATCTCTTGAATAAAATTATAGCTAAGCATCAGTCATGAAGTAATTAAAAAAAGGCAAGTAACATACATTGATCACCGCAAATCATATCAATACATCTCATAAAGATAATCATACAAACCATAAGAAAAGTATGAGATGTGTGGTGATACAATGAACAAATACGCATAAAGATCTTAAATCATTAATCTTATACATGGCATGGATTATGTATAACATGATGAAGTATAGCATGCCAGTAAGAAATGAATCTTAAATGAAGGAATTGAAAAATTTTCAATGAAGATTAAGATCAATATACTTAATACAGTCTAATAAACAAGCAAGCATGTCATACACATCAGTTATCATATCCAGAACATATAACAATCTTCACACAGAAGCATGCATGTGAGGAATGCGATGTGTGATGACAACGTGTTCCAAAGCTATGAACATCAATAAACAACTAACCAAATCATTATATGAATGTTATAGCTACCATGATACATGAGTCGTAATAAGACATACATGACATACATGAACATGGCAGTCACATAAACAAACAATCTTCATGAGGGTGTGACAAGAATGAGCTAATGAAGAAGTATGCTATATTACACAAATTCAATATATTAAAATACCAATTGTAAATATGGTAGTCAAAACCAATATATTAAAATACCAATTGTGCAAAACACATACTTACAACCATTTAGCTTTCCCTATATGTGTGCATCTCCAATGCACCATCCTTTCCATTGAATTGATCCATCATTTGTCAATCAAGGAGTTTGTAGAGTATGGATCTTGCACAACAATCTGACAATACAACAATTGGTGGTATCCAAAAACTTTTTGGATCCAATAGGTTAAGTAACAAAATCAAATAGTCCAATAACCAAACATTTACCAATTGTAAATAACACTCATCAATAGAAATGCATGACATGCATTAATAGGAGTTATTATAATAATGAAAATCATACATATAAGGAATTAACAATTCTCAATCATTAGAAATTAGAAACACCTAGACTAATAATTCCTATGCATATGATTTAGTCAAGCAACATTATTATGAATACACATATCTAATACAATAGTGTGTGCTAGAAAGATTCCTCGTTCAATATGCATATGTGCACAAAATAAACATTCACGGCACAACACATATTGAAGGAAGGCATGAAAAGTAATACCACAAAGAGTGTGCATGAAAAGCATAAAGTATTAATTTTCAAAACCAAATTTCTCTTTCCTTTGGCATATCAACAAGATAGAAAATCACCAAGGGTTAGAGAAATCAACTACTCTATATGCACAACATAATATGAGAGAAATGTAATGGCATATAATGATGTTGGGGGTAGTGGACGAACTCAACTAATCTGATACCAAATGTAATGTCCTGATAGCAATCAAACATGTCATACTCCCTCAAAATCATACAAACTAAGCAAACTTGGGAGTAGAGGACGAACTCACATATGAATATGGGTACAAAAAATAATCATACAAGCATGGTACATGACGTGCGTTTATATTTCATATATTTGCGCGCGTTTTCTTCCGTGTTTCTCCGTATTTTCCGCCGTCTTTTATTTGTTTTCTTATATTTTCTTGTTTTCTTTCACTTTTCCGTGTTTTTGGTATTTTGCAGGAATTTCTAGCATTTTGGACATAAAAACGACGATATCACAAGTCCCCGACGCAACGGGAGGAGTCACGCGTGACCCAGGGGGTCAAACGACGATGATTGCATCATTCAGCCCCTCACCCGATCGGTTGAACAAAGTCAACCGATCGGGTGATGCACGCGTGCACCACCCGGTCTCAGCTAGAGCTCAAGCGGATGTCACCCGGCCGGTTCTCAGGCCGGTTCATTGCGGCCGTTTCTCTGTCTTTTCAAGCCAAATGCCAACCGATCGGGTGACTCTCACCCGATCGGTTCATCTGTAGATGATTCTGAGGAGCCAAGACACGGGCATCCAACCGACCTCTTCAACCGATGGCGCCATGATCCAACCGGTCACCCCAAGAACTCAACCGACCGGTTCATCTGACCGGGTGAAGCTCCGCCGTTTTCTGTTTATTATTTGTAACAGATCACCCGATCGGTTGACTTGTCAACCGATCAGGTGGCGTTTTTCCTGTGGTTTTGGACCCGATCCGTTAGGGCTCGGAATGGGGGCTATAAATACCCAATGCTGGCCGACTTTTAGGGCATCTTCTTCTTGTTCTTCTTCAGTTTTTAGGGCTTTTTGCCCCTTTCTCTTGTGAGTTTAGATTAGGTTAGATTAGGTTTTCTCTTGTAATAAGTCTTGTACTGGATTGGAGGTTCAAAATCAAGATAAGTATTTCTTTCTCTTGTTCTCCATTTTTTTGTGTTGTATTTCTTTTGCTTCATGATGAATGTTTGTATGTCTTTTGTGTTGTTTGTTTATATGTCTTTCATCATGGAGTAGTATTGATGAACCCTAATACGGGTTAGGGTAGGATTGATGCTTGGTTTTTCATTTGACTTGGTTGCATGGCATGTGTTCGATGAAATACGTCAATGGGGATTTCTAGCAATCTGGGTCCAATTCATATGGCAACACACTAGATGTGTTGGGGATTGGGGTCCGGTGCTTGTCCAGTCAAGATCCGCTTCGATGTATTGCTAGAAATCACATTTGACCTATTTGGCCATTAGGGTTATGCGGGGGTGTTTCATTGTCATTGACGGGAGAAAGACCGCCTCTGACCGTCGGGCCAAGGGGGAATAAACTTGGCGGTTGACTCCCTAGCCACAGCTCATGCCCCTTGTGTAGACATAGAGTCCTAGCACGCGTGAGCGGCTTGGACGAAGTGTTGGGAGTTATCATTGTGGCCTTAATGTTCCCGGTTGCGGAAGGTGATAATGGACATGGGAATGCCCACCGTCCGGAACCGGGTATGCCTAGCGTGCTTGCTACCGACCGGAATATCGGGCCATGGACGCTAGGTACCACCTTTTGGGGCAATGTCTCACCCTGGGTCAAGTCAAATGCCAAGTGTCATGAGTGCTCTTGCCCGTGTTAGCGGGGATTCATTTCGTGTATTTTTCATTTCTTTCTTTTATTTCTACACTTCCACCCACATCATCCGCGTAGCTAGCACGCGACCTAGGTGAGGCTAGTAGCCACTCAAGCCATCCACCTCCCTGAGTTCGATAAATCCGCACCCTACACTAACCGTGCACTTGCGGTAAAACGACACCGCGCCCATACCGTAAACGGGGCGCCGGTCAAGTTATTGGCGCCGTTGCCGGGGAGGCGTTCGGTTTGATATTAGCTTAGCTTGGGTTCGTTAGACTACGCATAAAACAACAAAAAAAATTTTTCTTTTTTTTCTTTTTTTTAAAAAAATATATTCAATAAACAAGAAATTTTTCCCCCACCATTATATTATCTCTTTGTTATTCTCTTGTACTATTGACGCTCCTCTCTAGTTTTCTTATTTTTTTTGTCCAGGTATCTTTGGTGTAACCATGTGGAGATCAAATTTCGATGCTCAGAAGGGAGGATACGATCCTTATTCAGTTGTGGTTTGTGAGACTTGTGGGATGGTGGGACACATGTATTATGATTGCCCATTTACGCTTGAGAGCCTTCCCCCACTCCAAGGCCAAACATTTTCCCACAACCTTAGCCCAAACACCTCCCATCCATTTCCTCAATCTTATACCCCTCCACAAACGCAAGAAGAATCAAGCCTTGTGTCTCTCCTTGAAAGTGACATGTTTAACCAAGGCCAAATATTACAAAACTTAATGGTACCTATCACCGAGCCGACACCGAGGAGAGGGGATGAAGGAGAGGATATACCCACTTTCATGGTTGAGACCACCATGACATCGGCCACCATAGACACATCTCAAGCAGATACCCCATTTTTCCATCACTACCACTTGGATGACGAAGCATTTTTTGATGATGATAGTGAGGATGAGGAGATTTATCTAGTATCTGTGGGAGAGATTTCTTGTCTTGATTTGGATACCCACATGAGCCCTATGAGAGCACTGAGGAGTTTACAGAGATTATGCATACCGGCGAGGAGGATATGCATGAGGACGAGGACACCACGACCACATACGAGGGGTCCGCTCCACATCCACCTCCAGAGCCATCTCTGTCACAGCTTCCTCCTTGGTCGGTGGTCAACCATGAGGATGTCATTCAGGACATCGGGCAGATGGAGGAGCATGAGCATATCGTCGAGGAGGATGTGCATGAGGGCTTGGATACGATCATCCACTTCATGGAGCCCGAGCCACATCTACCTCTACCGTCACGCTCCACTTCTTCTGCGGCTGGGCCTCTACTTGAGCATATTGCCCCTATTCAGGGAGATTTTCATACTAACTCTCACTCCACATTTGAGTCTCGCTTTTCACGTCCTATTTCTTTAGACTCATATATATTTGACACACCATATCTCTCGTAGGATACAGGATCTACTTCCCTTGAGGTATGCTGCGGTGTGTCACCACCTGGAGAGCCACTTCTCATGGAGAGCGAGGATTTGGTCGTCACTAGTACGGAGGATAGCGACCCATTCTCAGGGAGTATTCGTCACCTGTTTACTATTCTCCCATCTTATGTTGACGATTATCTCTGGGATACATTTATTTCGGGAAATAATTTCTTGCCATGGACTAATGCACCTCGTCCTTTACAGGTCACAGGTGGACACCTACGAGGGATGCTTGGAGGTGCATTGCTTGGGTCCATTGGCACACGTGGCACAGCGCTTCTGGCGGAGCCACAGAAGGAGCAGTTAGAGCAGCTACCTGCCACACTCCAGATCTTGGATCCGCCTATGCTCAGGTGTATCCTAATCAAGTAGTGTAAAAATTTACAGCTTTCTAGTTTAGATTTGAATAATCTCGTTTCCTCTCATTAGTGAGGGGAGCGTATCTAGGATTTGCTTTTGCATCATAATAACCCATCATGTCGTGCCCTTCTATCATTTCACCCCCATCCTCTTCCGAGGAGAACGAGCTGACTGTCTCTCCTGCATTCTGATTTCTTTCTTTTCCGATTTTCCCCTAGCATATTTCTACATCCCATTGATCATATCATTTTGCTAGCATTGTCATGTTCAGCTTGGGGGAAATCGACTTTTGTGTGCATATTTTTGTGTGTCGTTGTCGTGTCTTTATGTCTTTGAGTCCTTCGTTGCGTTTTATATCTTTTATTCTTTATGTTTCTTTTTCTTTATTTTCATGTTTCGTTCGTGTATTTTTCGTGTTTTTCATTTTTTGTGTCGGTGCGTAACTCCCCTACATATTCATTGCCCTCCCGTATTCACTACTATTGCATTGAGGACAATGCAAGTTTCAGCTTGGGGGAGTCGCACTTCGTGCGTCATTTGTCTCTTTTTCTTCATTATTTGAGTCGTTTCTCTCCGTGTTTTTCTTTTTCTTTTCTTCTTTTTATCTCTTTCTCCTAGAGATGAACCCTATGATGAATTGCCACGAAAATCACACGCACACCTTGCACGGCTTCGATAATCACATTCACTAACCCTAGGATATCGAGTCCTCCTGCATTTCATGCATCGCGGGTCCACTTAGATTTTTGTGAGTCGTACGTCGTGCCTAGCTGTTTGGTGTGCTTCTACTTTGTGATTTTACTTTATATACCTGTCCAGGAATGACCCCTAGATTATCATGCTTCGATTTGAATATGCGGTATTTATTTCCCCTGTCTGCTTCTGCATGCTATATATATATATATATATCGTGTACTTCATTTCGCATGTGTCGGGATTCCACAATTAAGGACTAGGATAACCCATTTAGCCCATGCTCTATTTAGCGAGAATAATTTCCTTTGCCCAAGTGTTTAGATTCCGACTTCTTTTTTGTTTTACTTGGTGCAAATCCCCTCGTCGTGTACCGTTCTCCCACTTGGGAGAGTACACATGTGTATAGCCAAAAACCCAAAAATCCAAAAAAAAAAACGAGAAAAGAAAAGAAAAACCCAAAAAGAAAAGAAAAGAAAAATTTTGGATAGGCCAAAATCCAAAAAAATACAAATACCCAAAACCCAAAAATTTCTAGTGTGAATATTTTTCCTATCTACCGAGAATAAAGGGAAGGCGAGAATTTGCACCGAGTGTTCTACTCCACATCATCTCAACCTCCATCGTTTTCAAAAACACTTGGCATAGGGACCTTCTAGCGATTACCTAGGCTATAGTGTGTTTATTTCCTAGTCCCTAGCTGTGGAGTCCCCGATGCATGATACGCTTCTATTCTTATACTCTTCTCATGCATGCTTGAGCTAATATTCACCCAATTTCAAATTGAATCGATATTTGGGTCTTTCTTTGGGTATGTGTATATGGAGCTTTATTGCACAATGTAGATAGTGATACCGTTTGCTAGCACACGACCACGCTCACTCGCGCTTCACCGCGTGGGCGCACGGCACTTGTTTGGACTCACTTTCCTTGGTTTAGTGTTGTGTTTTGTCGTATGCTTGCTTCGTGTGGCGTGTTTGATTTTGTTGGCTCTTATGGGCGATCTAGGATATAGAGTTCTCTTTTTGTGACGGCTGTAATTACTTTTCTATTGTAAGTTTTTGGATCTTTCTTAAACTTAGTATTATCTTAATTTTGTTGGCCCTTATGCTCTACTACCTTCGCATTCATATCGTCTGATTGTGATTTTAACGGTTCATTTTCGTTTAGATCGCTTTTTAATGAATATTTGTGAGTAGTTCCCAAATCTGGGATTTTGGCGGAAACCCCTTTGGGGGCTCTTCCCGATGCATCCATAAGGTTAGGAAATCGATAGGGATTAGGAATCTAACGGTTACGCGGGGTGTTTTATTGTCATCGGCGGAAAAATGACCGCCTTTGACCGTTGGGCCAAGGGGAAATAAACTTGGCGGTTGACTCCCTAGCCATAGCTCACGCCCTTAGCGTAGACGCCGAATCCTAGCGCGCGGGAGCGGCAGGATGAGACGTTGGGAGTTATCGTTGCGAGCTTAGTGCTCCCGGAATCGATCAGGGTTAATGGACACGGGAGTGCCCACTGATCGAACCCGGGAAGTCCGGTGTATCATCCTGGGCACCGACCGGAATATCAGCCCATGGGATGCCGGTACCACTTTCAGAGGCAACGTCTCACCATTAGACCCTAATTCCGATCGCCATCCTACCCGTAGGCCGTATCGGTGAGAGTCGCTCGTTGGAGTGGAAACCAAGGTCCCGGGTTTATTTTCTTATTGTTCATACCTTGCATTCCTTTACCGTGACAAACCATCAACCGATCCGGGCTAGCTCGCCCACGGGGTGATTTCGGTCCTCCTTGACACAAGCACATCCTAGCCTCCCAGTGTTCGACCCCCAAGCCACACTACAACACCGTGCGCTTGCGGTTACAAATATCTAAACCCTCACGCGGGTCCCCCGGTCATTTGCGGCTCGCAAACCGGGGGCACGTCAAGTTTATGGCGCCGCTTGCGGTTACAAATAGCTGTTAGTTTTTACTGTTTTCTCCTATTTGTGACGGCTGTAATTACTTTTCTATTGTAAGTTTTCGGATCTTTCTTAAACTTTAGTATTATCTTAATTGCTCTACTACCTTCGCATTCCTATCGTCTGATTATGATTTACTTGGTGCATAATTACTTTTCTATTGTAATTACATTTCTATTATGATTTAATTGGTCTATTGTCCAGGAATGACCCTGATCACTCCTTATTTTACACCTTTTTTCCGCATGTTTGCATGCCATTTAGATCGCCCAAATCATGTTTTTCACGATATATCGACGATATTGTGATGCTTTTCACGATTTGTTGTTTTTGTCGCATTTCAGGTGATTTGGCGCGATTTGGAGTGATCTCGAGATGCGCTTACTCTAGACGGTCACCGACGACCTCCCCGAGGGGTATTTTGCTGTTGGAGAGGAGCGGAAGAAGAATGGACGTCGCAGGAGCGACGATGAGGCCAAAACAAGCAGATTGGGCATTCTTTGTGTCCCACTCGGCCGAGTGGAGGAGCCACTCGGCCGACCAGCGAGACACTGCTCGGCCGACCAGTTCAGACGCGAGTTACCTGTGCACTCGGCCGAGCACCGAAGACCACATCGGCCGAGTGACGATATCGCGTCCGCCCGAGTGGCGCCCAGACGAAGCCCTTCCAAAACATCGAAGTTACTGTTTTTCGGCTGCCTGAGCTTCAGAAGACCCACTCGGCCGAGTGGTAAAACCCGTCCGCCCGAGTGCAGTGAAGCCATCGGCCGAGTGACGACAACTCACTCGGCCGAGCCGCCCCCGAACTGAAGACCCCTGAAAGACCCGACTTACTGGAAAATTGCAGGGTTTTCACTCGGCCGAGCGACTTTTGTCACTCGGCCGAGTGCGATGCGCTGCCTGTAGCGAAAACTGCGGAAAACAGGCTGTACAGGGGTATTTTGGTCACGATTTTTGGACGATTTTTGGGGCTATTTAAACCCTGTTTTTACCCTAGTTTGGAGAGCTCTCTCTTAGATTTTTTGCAGCTTTTTAGATTACTTTTTAGCTTTATTATTGTGATTGGAGAAGAGGAAAAACTTGGATTTTTGTTGGAATAATTGAAGAACTCCATTGGTTTGCATCTCTATTCCCTAAAAATTCTATTTTTATTGTTTATCTCAATATTTGTGATGAATTCTATTGCTTATTCCATTGATTATTCTTGTGCTATTGCTATGATTTGTGAGTAGTCTCCACGTCTTGGGTCGTGGGGATGAACCCTACAAGCCCTATTTCCTATTTGTGTTGAATTGGTAGAAATTGAGCTAGAATTGCTATTAGGGATTAGATTGGGATCAATTTACTACGGATAGCTAGGAATTCATATCAATTGGGATTTGCAAGAGATTGGATCCCAATTTGATAGGAAGCCCTAGAAATCCGAGTTGGGTTGGAGTCGGATTTTCGAAGTATCGGTTTGCAAGAGATTGGACCGATACCAGGATTTCCGATTGCAATTCCATGCCAATACCCGTTTGCAAGAGATTGGACGGGTAGGAACTATCCTAATTTAGATTGTGGACCGAGTTTGCAAGAGATTGGGCTCGGTGCGCAATTGGACGATGATGTTGATCCTAATGCTAGCTTTCCTAGGCTAGGGTTTGCAAGAGATTGGACCCAAACCTAGGATAGCTATAGACCGGCAACAGCGCGAGAGCGTGAGCTTGGTTCCACATTTAGTTGCAACTAGTTCATCCGAATTCTCATTCTAGCAATTTTGATACCGACGGACCACATTTATGAAATACGGTGAGTAGCGGGAATTCCCCATTCCCTAGACGTTCTTTATTTGATTTGATATTTCGCACATTTGTCTGAAGATTGTGACAGGATCGCCCAAGGCAATTTTCTCTATTCTTAAATAGCCAGGTTGATTAGGAGCAAGCACGGTCATTCGTCCTCCCTGTGTTCGATATCCCGCTCGCCGCTACACCGTGCGCTTGCGGTAAAACTACAACCGTTCTTCGGGTGTATACTCGGAGTCGACCAGAGCCCTAGATTATCATGCTTCAATTTGAATATGCGATATTTATTTCCCCTGTCTGCTTCTGCATGCTATATATATATATCGTGTACTTCATTTCGCATGTGTCGGGATTCCACAATTAAGGACTAGGATAACCCATTTAGCCCATGCTCTATTTAGCGAGAATAGTTTCATTTGCCCAAGTGTTTAGATTCAGACTTCTTTTTTGTTTTACTTGGTGCAAATCCCCTCGTCGTGTACCGTTCTTCCACTTGGGAGAGTACACATGTGTATAGCCAAAAACCCAAAAATCCAAAAAAAAGAGAAAAGAAAAGAAAAACCCAAAAAGAAAAGAAAAGAAAAATTTTGTATAGCCCAAAATCCAAAAAAAATACAAATACCCAAAACCCAAAAATTTCTAGTGTGAATATTTTTCCTATCTATCGAGAATAAAGGGAAGGCGAGAATTTGCACCGAGTGTTCTACTCCACATCATCTCAACCTCCATCGTTTTCGAAAACACTTGGCATAGGGACCTTCTAGCGATTACCTAGGCTATAGTGTGTTTATTTCCTAGTCCCTAGCTGTGGAGTTCCCGATGCATGATACGCTTCTATTCTTATACTCTTCTCATGCATGCTTGAGCTAATATTCACCGCAATTTAAAATTGAATCGATACTTGGGTCTTTCTTTGGGTATGTGTATATGGAGCTTTATTGCACAATGTAGATAGTGATACCGTTTGCTAGCACAAGACCACGCTCAATCGCGCTTCACCGCGTGGGCCCACGGAACTTGTTTGGACTCACTTTCCTTGGTTTAGTTTTGTGTTTTGTCGTATGCTTGCTTCGTGTGGCGTGTTTGATTTTGTTGGCCCTTATGGGCGATCTAGGATATAGAGTTATCTTTTTCTCTCATTCTCTCTATTTTCTCCCTCCGAGCTCCTACTCTCACTCGTCTTCCTCGAGGACGAGGAAGAGTTCAGCTTGGGGGATTTTGACGTGCGTTTATATTTCATATATTTGTGCGCGTTTTCTTCCGTGTTTCTCCGTATTTTCCGCCGTCTTTTATTTGTTTTCTTGTATTTTCTTGTTTTCTTTCACTTTTCCGTGTTTTTGGTATTTTTTAGGAATTTCTAACATTTTGGACATAAAAACGACAATATCACAAGTCCCCGGCGCAACGGGAGGAGTCACGCGTGACCTAGGGGGTCAAACGACGATGATTGCATCATTCAGCCCCTCACCCGATCGGTTGAACAAAGTCAACCGATCGGGTGATGCACGCGTGCACCACCCGGTCTCAGCTAGAGCTCAAGGGGATGTCACCCGACCGGTTCTCAGGCCGTTCATTACGGTCGTTTCTCTGTCTTTTCGAGCCAAATGCCAACCGATCGGGTGACTCTCACCCGATCGGTTCATGTGTAGCTGATTCTGAGGAGCCAAGACACGGGCATCCAACCGACCTCTTCACCCGATGGCGCCATGATCCAACCGGTCACCCCAAGAACTCAACCGACTGGTTCATCTGACCGGGTGAAGCTCCGCCGTTTTCTGTTTATTATTTGTAACAGATCACCCGATCGGTTGACTTGTCAACCGATCGGGTGGCGTTTTTCCTGTGGTTTTGGACCCGATCCGTTAGGGCTCGGAGTGGGGGCTATAAATACCCAATGCTGGCCGACTTTTAGGGCATCTTCCTCTTGTTCTTCTTCAGTTTTTCTAGGGCCTTTTACCCCTTTCTCTTGTGAGTTTAGATTAGGTTAGATTAGGTTTTCTCTTGTAATAAGTCTTGTATTGGATTGGAGGTTCAAAATCAAGATAAGTATTTCTTTCTCTTGTTCTCCATTTTTTTTGTTGTATTTCTTTTGCTTCATGATGAATGTTTGTATGTCTTTTGTGTTGTTTGTTTATATGTCTTTCATCATGGAGTAGTATTGATGAACCCTAATACGGGTTAAGGTAGGATTGATGCTTGGTTGTTTCATTTGACTTGTTTGCATGGCATGTGTTCGATGAAATGCGTCAATGGGGATTTCTAGCAATCTGGGTCCAATTCGTATGTCAACACACTAGATGTGTTGGGTATTGGGGTCCGGGGCTTGTCCAGTCAAGATCCGCTTCGATGTATTGCTAGAAATCACATTTGACCTATTTGGCCATTAGGGTTACGCGGGGGTGTTTCATTGTCATTGGCAGGAGAAATACCGCCTCTGACCATCGGGCCAAGTTGGAATAAACTTGGCGGTTGACTCCCTAGCCACAGCTCATGCCCCTTGTGTAGACATAGAGTCCTAGCGCGCGGGAGCGACTTGGACGAAGTGTTGGGAGTTATCATTGTGGCCTTAATGCTCCCGGTTGCGGAAGGTGATAATGGACATGGGAATGCCCACGCTCCGGAACCGGGTAGGCCTAGCATGCTTGGCACCGACCGGAATATCGGGCCATGGACGCTAGGTACCACCTTTTGGGGCAATGTGTCACCCAGGGTCAAGTCAAATGCCAAGTGTCATGCGTGCTCTAGCCCGTGTTAGCAGGGATTCTTTTCGTGTCGTTTTCATTTCTTTCTTTTATTTCTACACTTCCACCCATATCATCTGCGTAGCTAGCACGCGACCTAGGCGAGGCTAGTAGCCACTCAAACCATCCACCTCCCTGAGTTTGATAAACCCGCACCCTACACTAACTGTGCACTTGCGGTAAAACGACACCCCGCCCATACCGTAAACGGGGCGCCGGTCAGTACCCAAGCAATGAAACGCAATATGAGTCGAGTGAGAATATGTCATTCCTAATATACGATTCTATATGTGTGTTCATACCATGCCTAGAAACAATCTTAGGAATCCAAAAGATATTGATTTGGGATTCTTAAGAAGAGGTTGTAGAGGCATTAGTAGGAAGTTGGGATGCACGCTTGTGAAATGGAAGATAAATATACGCGTGTCCCGTGTGTGAAACATGCAAATGAACATTAGTTCTAACATGAAAATTTTTAAGCCACATGTTATAAATAATCCTCGAATAAACATATGAGTAAGGATTATGAATACACAATGCACATCAGTCAAGAATTTGACACACATGAAATACATAGACATGAGTGACATACAAGACATATAAAATGCAAACATAGGATATGCATGAGATAGTCTCAAATAGAGAATGACATCTACATGCATCCAACACACATGGATACCAAATGTAAGAATATACTTACATCATTAAGCTCCCCCCTACTTTGGTGCATCACTTAAGCACCAACAACTCCATTTGAATGAAAATCTTTGCAAATCAAGGAGTTGGTAGGGTTGGTATCCTAATGTGGATTGAACCTAGAAAACATAATTTTGGTATCCAAAAACCTTTTTGGATCCTATGGGTTAGTCAACAAGTTTAACAAACTAAATTCAAATTAATATAACCCATATCTTAGTGTAATCATATACAATATTAATAAAACATGTAATCATGTTACAAGATAAATATTTAAACAAATACATGCATATACCAATTATACCAAAAATAAGTATATATATATATATATATATATATATATATATATATATATATATATATATACTAGTCATAACCCGTGCCCGCGGGCACGGTTCATTTCAGATTTTCCCCCGCGAAATCTTTGTTCCCAAAAAATTATTTCCACGGCCAAAATTGTGTGGAACAACGAATTAGCGTAAAAATATTTAGCGGCACGGGCGCCTTCGATGTTGAACAACACATTCGATACGGCTGCCTTTGACACTGAACAATAAATTAGCGTTAAAAAATCGGTGCAGGCGCCTTCGGCGCGGATCAACAAATTTGCGTAAAAAAATTAGCGGACGCCTTCGACGCGGGGGGGGGGGGGGGGGGGGGGGGGTGGGGGGGGGGGGGTGGCGCCTTTGGCGCGAGCACCGCCTCATGTCTTAGCATGTAAGTATCATGTAAGTATCATGTCTGATTGCTAGCAGGATGATGAATCTATGAATCCAAATTCTAACATCCAGTCTCACATCTACCTCACCCTCCTTGATGTTGAGGATTATACGCAATCAGTTAGATGCGTAGAAGGCGCAGGCGCCTTCGGCACGGGCGTATCATGTCTTAGCATGTAAGTATCATGTTTGATTGCTAACAGGATGATGAATTTATGAATCCAAATTCTAACATCCAGTCTCACATCTACCTCGCCCTCCTTGATGTAGAGAATTATACGCAATCAGTTAGAAGCGTAGAAGGCGCGGGCGCCTTCGGCGCGGGCGTCTCATGTCTTAGCATGTAAGTATAATGTAAGTATCATGTCTGATTGCTAACAGGATGATGAATATATGAATCCAAATTCTAACATCCAGTCTCACATCTACCTTGCCCTCATTGATGTAGAGGATTATACGCAATCAGTTAGAAGCGTAGATCTCTCTGTTGACTTCATAACGACAAACACATCTCTGGAGGATTACCTTAAACGGAGATGGAGCCACACATCAAGCTTCGACTAACACCATAAAATCTCGTATCCTTTGGATCTGTATATCGTTTCCTTGTTCTTTTCAATTCATTTCGGATGAGAGGTCTCAGATGACATGTGTCCTGATGTACCCTCCTCATTACCTCTTCTGCAAACCTTGATTCAGTCATGAGATTGTTTATCTCGCCATCAAAATTCATCCGATTGTTATCAGCCAAAGGGTTGGACAACAATAAGAGAGAATGCATCTATGAGTGCCCAAGTTAGGTGTCTTTATAGCTGCCAAAGGATGTGACATGTGTTTATATTTCATATATTCACGCACGTTTTCTTTTGTGTTTCTCCGTGTTTTTCGCCGTCTTTTATTCGTTTTATCGTATTTTCTCGTTTTCTTTCACTTTTCTTTGCCTATCCATCTTTGCAGGAGGTTGACCACGTAGGGGACGTTTAACGATGATATCTCAAGTCCCCGGAGCAAAGGGAGGAGTCACGCGTGATCTAGGGGGTCAAACATCAAAGAATTCATCTTTCAGCCCCTCACCCAGTCGGTTGGCCATCTCCAACCGATCGGGTGATGCACGCGTGCACCACCCGGTCTCAGCCGGGGCTCACATGGAAGTCACCCGACCGGTTCACAGACCGGTTCAGCGGGGGCCTGTTCTCTGTCTTTTCGAGCAAAATGCCAACCGATCGGGTGACTCTCACCCGATCGGTTCATCTGTAACTAAAGATGAGGAGCTGAAGACACGGGCACCAAACCGATCGCTTCACCCGACGGCGTCAAGATCCAACCGGTCACTCAAGAACTCACCCGACCGGTTCATGTGATCGGGTGAAAGGTCGCCTTTTTCTGTTATTATTTTGTAACGGATCAACCGATCGGTTGACTTGTCAACCGACCGGTTGATGCGAGAGTCTATAAATAGAACCCCTAGGGTTCCAGAAACGGGGAGCTGCGAGTTTTTCACTGTTTTCTCACATTGTGACGACTGTAATTTCTGTTCTTTTGTAAGTTTTCATATCTTTCTCAAATTTTAGTATTGTATTAACTACTCTATTACTTCTGCATTACAATCGTCTGATTATGATTCTAACGGTTAATTTTTATTTAGATCGCTTTTTAATGGATTTTTGTGAGTAGTTCCCAAATCTGGGATTTTGGTGGAAACCCCTTCGGGGGCTCTTTCCGATGCGTCCATAGGGTTAGGAAATCGATAGGGATTAGGAATCTAATGGTTACGCGGGGTGTTTCATTGGCATCGGCGGGAAAAAGACTGCCTTTGACCGTTGGGCCAATGGGGAATAAACTTGGCGGTTGACTCCCTAGCCATAGCTCACACCCATAGCGTAGACGTCGAGTCCTAGCACGCGGGAGCGGCAGGATGAGACGTTGGGAGTTATCATTGCGGGCTTAGTGCTCCCGGGATCGATCAGTGTTAATGGACACGGGAGTGCCCACTGATCGAATCCGGGAAGTCCGGTGTATCATCCTGGGCACCGACCGGAATATCGGGCCCATGGGATGCCGGTACCACTTTCAGAGGCAACGTCCCACCATTAGACTCTAATTCCGATCGCTATCCATACCTGTAGGCCGTATCGGTGAGAGTCTCTCGTCGGAGTGGAAACCAAAGTCCCGGGTTTACTTTCTTGTTGTTCATACCCTTTATTTCTTTCAGTGACAACCATTTACAGATTCGGGCTAGCTCGCCCCCGGGGTGATTTAGGTCCTACTTGACTCAAGCACAACCTCGCCTCCCTGTGTTCGACCCCCAAGCCACACTACAACACCGTGCGCTTGCGGTTACAAATTTCTAAACCCCTCGCGGGTCCCCCGGCCATTTGCGGATAGCAAGCCGGGGTGCACGCCAAGTTTATGGCGCCGTTGCCGGGGAGGCAACATGTTTGTTATTTTAGGATCTCTTGAACCCTCGTGTCTAGCTCTCATCCCTACCTCGCGATAATTTTCGCACTCTACACTTTTATATTTCACTTGGACATACTATGGATAGTAATTGTATAGTGCTAATTGACTGAATCGCCGTGCTTCCATCGCAACTTGCGGTTCCCGTTTATGCAACCTGTGCTTTTGACGTGTTTGCCACTTGTGCAGTTCTCTCTCTCTCCTTTTGTATAAGATCCCGGCCCCACGGCGAGGATGTTGCACGCAGTTTTAGGAGACATCAGGGATCACTCTCACCATATCCGCTGTTTGGCGCAGAGCTTAGTAGAATCACTGAATACATCGAATATACTATCCCTCTTGTCTGCCTCCGTGGAAGGCCAGAGATATCGAGATGCGCAGGAGCACCTTGCCATGGCAACTCCCTTTCCTCACGGTGAAGTGGCGTATATCGACAACCATGGTCTCGAATGTAGTGAAGAAGAGTTATCCGCAGAGTTTTGTCAGGAGAGCCACCCGACCGGGTTTGTAGGCTACGCTGGACATGAATCAATCTATCCCTTGCAGACTTCTATTGAACGTCCCCGGTCTTTGGACAATGGGGAAGCTGGAAACAATTGTGGAGAATCATCGATGATTGAAACCTGTTTTCACCTACAAGCTTTCTTCCCGGATAATTATGATGAGCTTGGAAGAGACACGGTGCCTCCCTCAATTGTTCCCACTATACCTTGCGAAATTTTGCCGTGCGGAGCCACGGCCAAGGGTGAGATTCCGGATGCTGGCTTCCGAGAAATCCATGAAGAACTCCTTTCCCTTGAGGATGCTTAGCTTGAGAAGTATGCGTCAGGGCCCCAAGAAGTTGAGATGAAAGAATTACCACCGGGGCTTAAATATGAATATTTGGGAGCTGGCTCGACCCTTCCGGTCATAGTCAACTCTTCACTGCCCGAAGACTAAATGACCAAACTTCTTGGTGTTCTAAAAAGGTTTAAAGGAGTTTTCGGATATGCAATTGAGGATTTGAAAGGGGTTAGCTTAGGGCTCTGCTCACACATAATTCTGCTTGAAGATGAGCAAGCCTCCTCGATTGAGCCACAACGGAGGTTGAATCCCATAATGATGGAAGTTGTAAAGAAAGAGATTGTTAGGCTTCTACATGCCGGTATTATATACCCTATCTTCGATAGTCGCTGGGTTAGCCCGGTGCACGTTGTACCCAAGAAAGGAGGAATGACAGTGGTTCGCAATGAAAAGAACGAGCTAATACCAACGAGGACCGTCATGGGGTACATGATGTGCATTGACTATAGAAAACTGAACAAAGCTACAAGGAAGGATCATTACCCCCTCCCCTTTATTGACCAGATGCTCGAGAGGCTGGCGAAGCATAATTATTTCTGTTTCATGGACGTGTATTCAGGATTTCTTCAGATCCCTATTCATAACGATGACCAGGAGAAGACGACTTTCACTTGCCCATTCGGGACCTATGCCTATAGAAGAATGCCGTTCGGACTTTGTAATGCCCCTGCTACATTCCAAAGACTCATGTCCGCTATCTTCTCCGACTACTGATCACTCCTTATTTTACACCTTTTTCCGCATGTTTGCATGCCATTTAGATCGCCCAAATCATGTTTTTCACGATATATCGACGATATTGCGATGCTTTTCACGCTTTGTTGTTTTTGTCGCATTTCAGGCGATTTGGCGCGATTTGGAGTGATCATGAGATGCGCTCACGATAGACGGCCACCGACGACCTCCCCGAGGGGTATTCTGCTATTGGAGAGGAGCGGAAGAAGAATGGACGTCGCCGGAGCGACGAGGAGGCCAAAACGACCAGTTTGGGCATTTTTTGTGTCCCACTCGGCCGAGTGGAGGAGCCACTCGGCCGACCAGCGAGACACTGCTCGGCCGACCCGTTCAGACACGATTTCCATGTGTACTCGGCCGAGCGACGGAGACCACATCGGCCGAGTGACGATACCACGTCCGCCCGAGTGGCGCCCAGACGAAGGCCCTCAAAAAGATCGAAGTTACTGTTTTTCGGCCATCTGAGCTTCAGAAGACCCACTCGGCCGAGTGGCAAATCCCGTCCGCCCGAGTGAAGTGAAGCCATCGGCCGAGTGACGACAACTCACTCGGCCGAGCCGCCCCCGAACTGAAGACCCCTGAAGCCCCCGACTTACTGGAAAATTGACAGGGTTTTCACTCGGCCGAGCGACTTTTGTCACTCGGCCGAGTGCGATGCGCAGCCTGTAGCGAAATTTGTGGAAAACAGGCTGTGCAGGGGCATTTTGGTCAGGATTTTTAGACGATTTTTGGGGCTATTTAAGCTCTGTTTTTACCCTAGTTTAAGGAGCCACCTCCCAGATTTTTTGCAGCTTTTTGAGTCTACTTTTTAGTTTTATTAATTGTGATTGGAGAAGAGAAAAACTTGGATTTTTGTTGGGTTGATTGAAGATCTACATTGGTTTGCACTTTTCTTCCCCAAAAACTCTATTTTTATTGTTTATATCATTGTTGTGATGAATTCCATTGTCTATTTCATTGCTAATTATTGTGCTATTGCTATGATTGGTGAGTAGTCTCCACGTCTTGGGGCGTGGGGATGAACCCTACAAGCCCAATTTCGTATTTGTGTTGAATTGGTAGAAATTGAGCTAGGACTGTTATTAGGGATTAGATTGGGATCGAATTACTACGGATAGCTAGGTATTCACATCAATTGGGATTTGCAAGAGATTGGATCCCAATTCGATAGGAAGCCCTAGAAATCCGAATTGGGTTGGAGTCGGATTTTCGAAGTATCGGTTTGCAAGAGATTGGACCGATGCTAGGATCTCCGGTTGCAATTCCGTGCCGATACCCGTTTGCAAGAGATTGGACGGGTAGGAACTATCCTAATCTAGATTGTGGACCGAGTTTGCAAGAGATTGGGCTCGGTGCGCAATTGGACGATGATGTTGATCCTAATGCTAGCTTCCCTAGGCTAGGGTTTGCAAGAGATTGGACCCAAACCTAGGATAGCTATAGACCGGCAATAGCGCGAGAGCGTGAGCTTGGTTCCACATTTAGTTGCAACTAGTTCATCCAAATTCTCATCCTAGCGATTTCGATACCGGCAAACCACAATTGTGAAATACGGTGAGTAGTGGGGATTCCCTATTCCCTAGGCGTTCTCTATTTGATTTGATATTTCGCACTTTTGTCTGACGATTGTGACAGGATCGCCCAAGGCAATTATCCCTCTAAATAGCCAGGTTGATTAGGAGCAAGCACGGTCATTCGTCCTCCCTGTGTTCGATACCCGCTCGCCGCTACACCGTGCGCTTGCGGTAAAACTACAACCGTCGCCTCGGGACGTCTACGCCGGGGCGCGATCAAGTTTTTGGCGCCGTTGCCGGGGAGGCGATTGCGTTTGATTCTTTTTCACCTTAGCTATTTCTTTCTTTTATTTTCTTTTTATTTTATTTCTTTTACCATTATTATTTCCTTTGCTATTCTTACCTAACCCTTCCACGGTGCTAATCATCTCTTTGAAACTCTGTTTTCCCTGTGCATGTACACGAGATCTACGGCGGACCCCGAAGCCTTATTATTCGATCCCGAGATCGAACGTACCGCGCGGAGACTCAGAGCGGAAAGGAGACAATATCCGGAAGGGCGGTTTATGACCAACCGGGAAACTCCCGAAGAATTGGCGGAGAGAATGGCGAGAATAATTTCTATTCGCGATAGGCTTCGGCCTAAAACCTCTTCTACTACGTCATCCATCGCCGTGCCGGAGTTGGCGGCCGACAAGAACTTCGAGCTAAAGACGGGATTGGTGGTTTTGATGCAACAAGACCCATTTCATGGGAACGCTCACGAGAACCCCCACTACCACATCCAATCATTCTTGTCGAAGTGCGCCACTTTCCAAATGCCGGGGGTCCCGATCGATGCCATCAGACTGCGCCTCTTCCCCTTCACGCTAAAGGACAAAGCACTCTATTGGCTGAGGACGCAAGCTGACGGAGTTTTCACCTCTTGGGACGGGTTGGCGGATGCATTCATTGATAAATTCTATCCACCATCCAAGACGGTGAAGATCCGGAGCGCTCTCATGTCCTTCAAGCAAGGACCACATGAGACGCTCTATGAAGCTTGGGAGCGATTTAAGGATTTGCAGCACCAGTGCCCGCACCACGGTATAGAAGATTGGGAGTTAGTGCATAGCTTCTACAACGGTCTCCAACCGGGGACCAAACAAATTATTGATGCCGCGGCGAATGGTGCAATCTTGTCAAAGACTCCCGAGGAAGCTACAGCCCTAATTGAGGAGATGGCCTCTAATAACCAACAATGGGGCGATGAGCGAGGACACTCTACGTCCTCCTTAAAGCCGACTAGCATCTACGAGGCAAAGGCCGTAGCGGAGCTTACGAGCAAATTTGATTCTCTCCACAAGGCGGTGGAGAGATTGGAGAAATTCATCACGGAGCCCCAAGGAAGCCCTTCCACCTCCGCACCGGCAAGCCAAATGAGTGATTGGCAAGACCAATCTCAAGCCATGTATTCGGGAGGAGAGCAAGGAGAAGGATCCTTGGAGCAAGTGCAATATGTTGCGGGGAACCAAGGTTATTGGTCCAATCCGGCCGCAAGAAATCACCCGGGATTCTCCTACGCCAACAATGAAGGAGCTTTGAACCCGCCACAACAACCGCCTAATCAAGCTCGACCCCCACCACCCCAACAACAATACTATCCGCCGAGGGGACCTACACAACTAAACTTCCAACCAAAGCAACAAGTCCCACCTTATAGGCCTCCCGGATACAATCAAGGGTGGAGGAATCAAAACCAAAACCCTCCGCAAGCTCCGCAACGATCCGATTTCGAAACTAGAGTGGAGGCGTTCATGGTCGAGCAAAATAAGGTGAATGCTACTTTGAAGGCGGGGCAAGAATCTCTCAATACCGTAGTGGCTCAAATATCGGAGCAATTGGCATTGCTCAACCGGAACACTCAAAGATTGCCGGCGCAACCGGAGCAAAACCCACGGGGCAACACGGGCCACATCAACGCCGTAGTTGCCGTCACTACTAGAGGCGGGAAGGACACCACCCCCGCCATGATTCCTATTGAGGAGGCCGTGGAGGAAAGTTTGGAGCCGGTTGAGCCGATAGTCGAGATTGAAAAGGAGAAGGAGCCACAAGACAAGGAGAAATCTAGGGCGGAGCTATTAATTGAGGAGAGGCGCTTCATGCCACCGGTCCCATTCCCCCAAAGACTAGCGAAAGCGAAAATGGAGAAAAGGCTAGCGAAATTCCTCGAGTATCTAAGAGGAGTTAGCCTAAATATTCCCTTCCTTGACGCCATCATCGAGATCCCCACATATGCCAAATTCTTGAAGGACTTGATTTCGGGGAGAAAGAGGAAGGAGAAGATCATGCTAGCCGAGGAGGGCTCTTGGTTCACCAAGAGAGAAAAGGAGCCGGCAAAATTTAAAGATCCGGGGAGTTTTCGGATTCCTTGCACTTTGGGCGGCGTGCCTCTTCAAAAGGCGTTGGTCGATCTTGGGGCTAGTGTGAGTCTCATGCCCCTCTCCATGTTCTTAAAGCTTAACACCGGGACAAAGTTGAAACCCACCGACATGCGCATTCAATTAGCCGATGGACGGATAACAAGTCCGGTGGGGATTACCGAAGACATCCCACTTCAAGTCCCGGGTGGAATATGCTTGCCATGTGACTTCGTCATCATGGACATTAAGGAGGAGGGAGACACCTCATTGATACTTGGGCGCCCATTCCTCGCCACCGCCGGAGTCATTGTCGACGTGCGCGAAGGTACCTTAACCTTGAACGTCAGAAACATTGAGGTGGAGCTCCACATTCCTAAGGCTATGAAGCATATGCCTTATCACGAGGAACTCGATTACATGGACCTCCTTGATGAGGTGATAGAGGAGGCGATTCCTCACTCAATTGGTGCCCTTTTTGATGAAGAATTTGATGAAGGCCCGGATTTAGGCCGAGATGAAAAGATTGAAGATGATTCCCCCGACTTCTCCGCTGATGAAGATGAAGGCGACGCTGATGTCGCAAGGATTCGAGAGCTCTGCAAGCTCTCGAAATCAAAATCCCCAAAGAAAGCTCCGCCGGTACGGAAATCGGCATCGCCGGTTAAGCCGTTGACCGGGGCAAATGCTAGCTTGGGGGAGCCTCCCCCCAACACCATTCGGGACAAGAGACCTCCGAGGGAGACCGCTACGCCGCCACGTCCAAATCCAAGCGCGCTCCCCGGGAAGTTTGACGGGTGCATCTCATATTCACCCAACATCCCGCATTGATTGAAAATTATAGGGGGTCAAGCTCACGACCTAAAACGAGCGCTTGTCGGGAGGCAACCCGACGGTTTTTGACTTATTTTTACTTTTTCTTTATTTTTGTTTTAGAAATTTTTAGTGTTTTGAGTCACCCGACCAAAATTTTGTGATAACGGGTCCTATTTTTCTTGACAGGAGAGAAGATAGGTAGATCATCATGAGGAGGATGAACGAGACGATGAGGAGCGCCCCAAGAAGGCGTTCGACGCTCAGGAGGAGCATGAAATCGACTGGAGGAAGAAAGACGGAGTTTAGAGCCTAAACGAAGACAAACAGCAGAATGCAAGGCTCACTCGGCCGAGTATACTAGTCACTCGGCCGAGTACAGAAGTTCGTCCGGCCGAGCCGCTCACGAACGAGGGAAGTCTGCTGTACCCAACTCTCTGTCTATTTTTCTCATTTCTTTATAACTGCTACTCGGCTGAGTATATATATTCACTCGGCCGAGTGAAACGGATACCCTCCTAGGACGAGTTATGCCGAGTAGCTTGAGTCACTCGGCCGAATGGACTTACTCCACTCGGCCGAGCATGGCAAAGCCACTCGGCCGAAGCGATATCGGGGAGAAATTTTTATTTGCCTCGCTCGGCCGAGTGAGTAAAGTCACTCGGCCGAGTCGTAACTTTTTAATATAAAGCCAAGGGGGGGGCACAGTTTTCGAAAACGAAAAAAACCCCTTCGCCCGCGCCCCCTCAGCTTCCCCTCGCCCGATCTCGCCTCGCCCAACAGCCACTCGCCCGCGCGTGCCGCCGCTCGGCCTGCCGTCGCCGGCCGACCATCGCCGGACCCCGCCCGAGTCGCCGCCGGCAGCCCCGCCTCCGATCACCTCCGGTTCGCTTATTTTCACCGTTTTCTCCTCTCCTCGTGTATTTTTTGAGGATCCATGTGCTAAACGCCCCCCTAACCCAAATCAATTCCCATATCTATCTGTTATACCCCTATTGCTCCATACATTTTGATTATTACTCGCTGATATCGCTTTTCCATGCGCAGGTTGCTTTTTGGAGCTTAGGGGAACTCAGGGGAGCTTCTACGGGCTGTTTTGGACTTCGTGGAGGCGCGGACTTCGCACGCTTCCACTGCTTAGCACTCGCGGCGTGTTTGGGTAAACTCTTTCCACTCTTTGTGCACACGCCGCACTTTTCACTTTTCGGCGCGCGCTCGGGGCAGATATGCCGCCCCGGACATGGCCGCGGTCGAAGAGAGCTTCCGCCAAGCAGAAGCGGTCGGATGATGCCGGCCCCTCCCACGAGTTGGAGGACTCTCCTCCACCGTCCCCCACACACACCGCACACCCAGCACAGCCTGCAGGCCCCGCACACCCCGCACAGCCTGCAGTGCACCCACAGCCCGCACAGCCTCTCCCTGCCGATCCACAGCCACCACCACCGGCTCCACTGGTCGGGCCGCTCGGGATTACGTTCCGAGACGACGCACACCGCGCCGTCTTCGAGCGTATCTCCCAGCGCTCGATCGTACCCTCCAGGTTTGCACACCTCGCTGACCTTGGACGCCTGGGGGTACTTGAGGGGATACTCACGTTGTACGACAACGTGGGTTGGCGCGACTTCCTTCAAGTGTCGGCGGATACTTTTACCCGCCCGACACTTGAGGTTTTGAGTTCGATCGCCCGGACCGATGAGGGATGCTCATTCCGGTTCATGGATCGAGAGTGCCAGGTCACTCTCGATATGATGAGAGCATTTTTCTCATGGCCCGCCGTCCCCGGAGCCGATCGCGGTTACGGCCCTACCCACATCCCCCCACCTTCTTTCGACGCCGGCGCCTTCTGGGCCCGGATCACAGGCCACCACGCTGCCTTTGACCCTAGTAGGGCCAAGGCCTCGGCCATAGTCCACCCCTGCCTACGGATTGCCCAGCGCCTCATGGCGACTACCTTTTTGGCCAGATATGAGCCGGGCACGATGTCTACGCCAGAGCTTTACATGCTCTACGTGATGACACGTCCCAGAGCTCTGTCTAGGGATGGACTCGAGCTTGTCCCCGCCGTCGTGATCGACATTGCGGCTTGGTTTCTAGACCGTATCATTGTGTCGGTGGGCGCTCGCTCACCGATATGCTGCGGCGGTCTGATCACCTTGCTTACCATGATGACCGGCGAGGACCTACCCGACGACCTGCGACGCGTTCCGGGCCCCACTTCCTTGTCGATAGACGTTATGGCCCGGATGAAGATGCTGCGTCCGCATGGTGAGCGTCACTGGGTCTGGTTGCACGGCCCCTATGGGGCCGATTACATGATTCTCCCGAGCCCTGCTCGGACTCTGATTGCACCAGCCCACGTTGACTGGATTCCGGCGATGGATGTCCTCATCCCCGCCGCCTACGTGCTCGAGGCTGAGGAGGCCGAGCAGGCCCACGCTGCCCACGCTGCCCAGGCTGCTCCCGCAGACCCTGTTGCACGCCCTGCCGAGCCTGCTGCCGACCCTGTCGCCCCTGTGGCCCCTCAGCCCACACCTGACATTTCCACTGCTCTTGACACTTCTGTCCCCACCTCTGCCTGTGTCGAGAGTACTCTTGCTGAGCCCACTTCCACCACTGTCACCACTTCCGAGGCTGTTCCCACCACTCCCGCTGCCACCTCCGGCCCTCTGTCCGTGGAGCCTCTTTGCTCCGCCCTCCCCCAGCGCCCGCAGACCTTTGTTGAGAGTGGAGAGCCCTCGTTCGCCGCGGTCGTGAAGACCATGGTTAGCACGATCTCCGCTGGGGTTGCACCTTCTGGACCGCACACTTCTGCCCCAGCGGGAGATTCCTCTGTCTCCACTGCCGCCTTTTTCTCCGAGAGTGTCGTGGCGTCTGTCCACACTTCTGTGCCACAGACCTCTTTGGCCACCTCGTTGCCTCTTTTGCACGCCTCCCTTGCTGCCGCTGCCTCCACTTCTCGCCAGCCGGTGTCCCGGCCTCACACCGAGGCCAGGCCCACTTTTCCAGGCGCGGCACCTTTTGTCCCATTCCCTGCTGAGCCTGTTACATACTCCACACGCGTACGCCAGCCTCGCCCTGCGCAGCCTAGACCGGTGCGTCCCTCTGCACCACCCCCGCCCGACACTACACTGCAGAGCATACGTGCTCTTGAGTTGGCGGTGAGCGGTCTTAGAGGAGACCTTAGGACCCTGTCCTCCACCGTCTCTGCGATGGCTGGACGCTTCGACCTGATACCCCAGATCCACTACTGCCTTACACAGGTGCTGGAGCGTCTCCCTCGCGTACCCCAGCCCACCCAGCAGGTCCCCACACACACTTCCACACACACTAGACCTGCTTCCGCTTCCACCCCAGCTCAGCAGCCCACACCACCACCACCACCTCCTCCGCCTCAGGACGGAGACGGCGCAGCACCGCCTTCTTAGGCACTCTTGATGCCTTTATCCATTCCTGTCGTTGTGCTGCCCGTCTCTGCTGGGTCCTGATGCACTTTTGTCCACCCCCCCTCCCCTCACTTTTTTGTGATTCTCATTTGCCGTCTCTTTATATATCTTTTTTGGGAGAGAGGGAGAGCTTTTGGTGACCCATTTATACTTGTATCACTCATATCTGTGCATGCATCATATCCGCATCATATTTTCATTTCTTTATTTTTCGTTTTATTATCTTTTTTCTTTCCATCATGCATGCATCCTCACTTGCCCCTCTCATTACCTGTCTCTCTGTGTGCCACACTTTGCACATTGAGGACACTGTGCACTTTAGCTTGGGGGAGTGAGTTCTCACGTTCTTTTTCGATTTGCCACCTTTATTTTTAGTTTTTTTTTCACACCGTTTTTCACTTTTGCACTTATTTTTCATTATTTTTCATTTATCTTGCCATGCATCACGTTTTTCCTATTTTCCTGTGTGCCGCATTACATAGTTCTATTTTTCCTTTTATCTTTACTTCGTTTCTTTTTTTTTCATCTCATGCTAGAGATGAATTTTCTGTGATGATGTCTACGTGGAGTTAGCTTATTCTATATGCATGCTATATTTGTCGTGTCTTAGATTTCATTTCTGATATCATATGCTATGACTTGCTTTACATTTAGAAATAGTAACCCACACTTTTTCCTCATGAAAATGGATGAAATTTTATTATTAGCTGAGCCTGAATATTCATATGTATGCTATCACAGAAAACACACCAAGATTCACGCATTGAATGCCTATATCTGGAGTACTGACTTCTTTTCCTTTATCACTTCTATATGCATGAATTGTACACTTCACTTCCGGACGATTGAATGATGATTAGCTAAGATATATCTGGATTAGTTAGCTTTTTTGTGATCGAAACTGAGTAGATTAGATTACCCTGCTGAAGTTGTCGTGCATGTCTTATAGAGTGAGCTGAGGGTTATATTTATTTCTTTCTCCACAAATCTTGAACATCACTTCTCTACTTTTAAAATCATTGGTGAATCTCCCCTTAGTGATTCTATTTTATGGCATTTCCCCCGCTATTAATTCCTAGCTCCAAATCTCTTATTTCAAAAACAAAAACAAAAAAAAAGAGAGAGAAGAGAAGAATAAAAGAGAGAAAAACATTCTTGTATATCATTACCTCTCTCTGAGTTGGGATCATTGTATATATGTTGCTTATTGCAAAAGAAAAAAAAAAGAAAAAAAAAAGAGAAAAGAAAAGAGGAAAAATCCTCAATAAAAGATCCCATCTCGCTTACTTTCTTTCTTCTTTCCCTTCTTTGCCTTTGGAGCTATATAAAAATGGGGATGTAAATATTTTTGTGCCACCACGCTTATAGATAAGCTTGGGGGAGGAGATCCATTGATGTGTGAGAGAGCGACTACTTGACATTGCACGACAACCTAGGCTAAGTAATATTCTATACTCGGTGAGATTGTTTCTAGCTTTACGAAACCCAGAAATCTAAGCCTAGCATTCATTTCATGAAATCCATACTTTTCTATTCTCTCTATTCTATGATGTGATACTCTTATACTCCAGATAGAAAGCGTTCAATTGAAAAGTGTGTGATCTGAGATTTGTATACCGCTTTAGATGATCCAGGCGATGTTAATTTTAAAATCATTCCGTTTTTCATGATTATACCGTTGTTCGTGGGTTTTCTATTTTCTACTTGCACTATTCTACTATGATATCAAAATGAGATTCTTTGACATGTATTTCTCACTCGGTGCATGCTATAAGAGTAGGTGAAACCCACGTCCTGAGAAAATGATCTAGCATCCTATCTTTCTTTCTTTCTTTCTTTATTTTCGTTTGGTTTTCATTCTTCTTCGTTTTTCATTTTTTTCGTTTTTCGCCGTTTTCGTTTTCCGAATCCACCGGGTTCGCTTTTTACTTATCTTCCTCGATGACGAGTAAGAGGCAAGCTTGGGGGATTTTGATCACTCCTTATTTTACACCTTTTTCCGCATGTTTGCATGCCATTTAGATCGCCCAAATCATGTTTTTCACGATATATCGACGATATTGCGATGCTTTTCACGCTTTGTTGTTTTTGTCGCATTTCAGGCGATTTGGCGCGATTTGGAGTGATCATGAGATGCGCTCACGATAGACGGCCACCGACGACCTCCCCGAGGGGTATTCTGCTATTGGAGAGGAGCGGAAGAAGAATGGACGTCGCCGGAGCGACGAGGAGGCCAAAACGACCAGTTTGGGCATTTTTTGTGTCCCACTCGGCCGAGTGGAGGAGCCACTCGGCCGACCAGCGAGACACTGCTCGGCCGACCCGTTCAGACACGATTTCCATGTGTACTCGGCCGAGCAACGGAGACCACATCGGCCGAGTGACGATACCACGTCCGCCCGAGTGGCGCCCAGACGAAGGCCCTCAAAAAGATCGAAGTTACTGTTTTTCGGCCATCTGAGCTTCAGAAGACCCAGTCGGCCGAGTGGCAAATCCCGTCCGCCCGAGTGAAGTGAAGCCATCGGCCGAGTGACGACAACTCACTCGGCCGAGCCGCCCCCGAACTGAAGACCCCTGAAGCCCCCGACTTACTGGAAAATTGACAGGGTTTTCACTCGACCGAGCGACTTTTGTCACTCGGCCGAGTGCGATGCGCAGCCTGTAGCGAAATTTGCGGAAAACAGGCTGTGCAGGGGCATTTTGGTCAGGATTTTTAGACGATTTTTGGGGCTATTTAAGCTCTGTTTTTACCCTAGTTTAGGGAGCCACCTCCCAGATTTTTTGCAGCTTTTTGAGTCTACTTTTTAGTTTTATTAATTGTGATTGGAGAAGAGAAAAACTTGGATTTTTGTTGGGTTGATTGAAGATCTACATTGGTTTGCACTTTTCTTCCCCAAAAACTCTATTTTTATTGTTTATATCATTGTTGTGATGAATTCCATTGTCTATTTCATTGCTAATTATTGTGCTATTGCTATGATTGGTGAGTAGTCTCCACGTCTTGGGGCGTGGGGATGAACCCTACAAGCCCAATTTCGTATTTGTGTTGAATTGGTAGAAATTGAGCTAGGACTGTTATTAGGGATTAGATTGGGATCGAATTACTACGGATAGCTAGGTATTCACATCAATTGGGATTTGCAAGAGATTGGATCCCAATTCGATAGGAAGCCCTAGAAATCCGAATTGGGTTGGAGTCGGATTTTCGAAGTATCGGTTTGCAAGAGATTGGACCGATGCTAGGATCTCCGGTTGCAATTCCGTGCCGATACCCGTTTGCAAGAGATTGGACGGGTAGGAACTATCCTAATCTAGATTGTGGACCGAGTTTGCAAGAGATTGGGCTCGGTGCGCAATTGGACGATGATGTTGATCCTAATGCTAGCTTCCCTAGGCTAGGGTTTGCAAGAGATTGGACCCAAACCTAGGATAGCTATAGACCGGCAACAGCGCGAGAGCGTGAGCTTGGTTCCACATTTAGTTGCAACTAGTTCATCCAAATTCTCATCCTAGCGATTTCGATACCGGCGAACCACAATTGTGAAATACGGTGAGTAGTGGGGATTCCCCATTCCCTAGGCGTTCTCTATTTGATTTGATATTTCGCACTTTTGTCTGACGATTGTGACAGGATCGCCCAAGGCAATTATCCCTCAAAATAGCCAGGTTGATTAGGAGCAAGCACGGTCATTCGTCCTCCCTGTGTTCGATACCCGCTCGCCGCTACACCGTGCGCTTGCGGTAAAACTACAACCGTCGCCTCGGGACGTGTACGCCGGGGCGCGATCAACTACTCCCAAGTCATCATGGAGGTTTTCATGGATGACTTCTCCGTCTACGGAACTAAATTTGACTCATGCCTAAGTAATCTCACTAAGGTCCTGGAGAGATGTCAAGAAAAGGGACTATTCCTAAATTGGGAGAAGTGCCACTTCATGGTCCAAGAGGGAGTTGTGCTGGGACACATCATCTCTTCGAGGGGAATCGAGGTTGATAAGGCTAAAGTTGAAGTGATTGAAAAGCTTCCACCACCGCACAATCTTCGAGGAGTCCGTGGTTTCTTAGGACACACGGGATTTTATCGCCGCTTCATAAAAGACTTCTCGAAGATTTCCAGGCCTCTGACCCAACTCCTCGTGAAGGACGTACCTTTCGTCTTCAGCGAGGAGTGTATGGAGGCCTTCCGCACTTTGAAGCAAGCATTGATTTCCGCACCCATAATACATCCACCAAACTGGAAACTGCCCTTTGAGCTGATGTGTGACGCTAGTGATTATGCGGTTGGTGCCGTCCTGGGGCAGAGGAAGGATAAAAATCTTCATGTCATATATTATACGAGCAAAACCCTTGATGCCGCCCAAAGAAATTATACCACCACGGAAAAAGAATTGCTCGCGGTGATCTACGCCATGGATAAGTTCCGACAATATCTCGTTGGCGCCAAGGTGATCGTACACACGGATCACGCGGCTCTTAAATACCTATTGAACAAGAAAGAAGCCAAGCCACGACTCATTAGATGGATTCTCCTCCTCCAAGAGTTTGACATGGAAATTAGAGACAAGAAGAGGGCGGAGAATGTTGTTGCCGATCACCTGTCCAGGATGCCCACTCTCGATTTAAATGCTACACCGATCGATGATTCACTCCCTGACGAGCATCTCTTCTCTGTCTCTTCCTCCTGGACCCCCTGGTACGCCGACATCGCAAATTATCTGGCTTGTGCCATCATTCCCCAAAATGTGAACTTTCAGCAGAAGAAGAAATTTTTCCATGAGGTCCGCAAATTTTATTGGGATGACCCCCACCTATACAAACCCTGCAATGATGGGGTGATACGAAGATGCATCCCTGAAACTGATGCGACTTCCATCATTTCCCACTGCCATGGGCAGCAATGTGGAGGGCACGCGAGCACCTACAAGACCGCCGCAAAAATTCTCCAAAGCGGATTCTACTGGCCTACACTCTTCAGGGACACACATGTTTATGTCCAAGCCTGCGATAAATGCCAAAGAGCTGGGAATATCTCCAAAAGGAATGAGATGCCTCAACACTACATCCTGGAGATAGAAATCTTCGATGTATGGGGAGTGGACTTTATGGGACCGTTCCCTTCCTCCTCGGGGAACCAGTATATCTTGGTGGCCGTAGACTACGTGTCGAAATGGGTTGAAGCGGTGGCCAGTCCAACCAACGATTCCAGAGTGGTGGCCAAGTTCTTTAAAAGCAACATCTTCCTGCGGTTCGGTGTACCTCGTGTCCTGATCAGTGACGGAGGGAGCCACTTTATAGAGAAGAAATTCGAGGCCCTCTTGAAAAAATACGGGGTACAACACCAGGTGGGGCGTGCCTACCACCCGCAGACCAGCGGTCCGGCGGAAGTCTCTAACCGGGAGATTAAAAGCATACTAGAAAAGACGGTGGCCAATTCTAGAAAGGACTGGTGATCAAAGCTCCCTGACGCGCTTTGGGCCTACAGGACGGCATTTAAAACTCCTATCGGCACAACTCCCTACCGGCTTGTCTATGGGAAAGCTTGCCATCTTCCTGTGGAATTGGAACATAAGGCATATTGGGCAGTTAAGAATCTGAATTTCGACACCAAGAAGCTAGGATTACACCGGCAGCTACAACTCAACGAGCTCGACGAAATCCGGCTCAATGCATATGAGAACGCCAAGATCTACAAGGAGAAGCTGAAGCGGTGGCACGATAAGCGAATCTTAAAGAGGGAATTCAAAGAAGGGTACTTAGTTCTCCTGTTCAACTCAAGGCTGAAGCTCTTTCCTGGGAAACTCAAGTCAAGATGGTCGGGACCGTTCCGCGTCACCAAGGTTTTCCCACATAGGGCTATCGAGATAATGGGAAGGGATGAGCCGTTTAAAGTGAACGGGCAGCGTCTGAAACACTATGCAGTTGGAGAACCAGAATTCTCTCCGATCGGATCCCCAACGAGCGACAACTCTTCCTCTAACCCTCCGGATCCTAATTGACCACCGCTGCGGGCGTCGAGCCAACGACGTTAAACAAGTGCGCTTCATGGGAGGCAACCCATGTTCTAAACTTATGCTTCGTTTTGTAGGATTTTTTCCACTTTATTTTTCTCTATTTTTATAATAAATCCAGCCGAAACAACTTCCGTGAAGGAACTCAGGAGTTTCTTGGGTTTTGCAGAAAAAACAAGACCTCAACCGATCGGGTGGATTCCCACCCGATCGGTTGGGATGTATCAGATACAAACCGCAACTGTCCCCAAACGAACCGATCGGGTGAGGAATGAGGAGATCGGGTGACAGACCGGGTGAGCTAGGGAGAACTCTCGGGAAATTTTTGGGGAATATCAACCGATCGGTTGAGTTCGAGCGCGATCGATTGAAGCGACCAGGTGAGCAGCCCTCAATTCTCGGGTAAAATTTGGGAGGCGGCCAACCGATCGGTTGACAAGTCAACCGACCGGTTCGCCTGTAGCTGTTGGCCGACGGGAACTTTCGAAATTTGCCTACCCGATCGGGTGAGAACCCACCCGATCGGTTCAGTTTCACCCCTATAAATACCCCTACCGCACGGTGACCGCCACCCGACTCCAGAAAATCCCCTTCACGTGATTTCACGCCCTCCAGCTGTAGAATCGACCTCCTCGACCCTACATACTGTCCCTAAACCTTCATCCCCACTCACTCCCATACTTTCCCACCCCCGCCACCTCGTCATCGTCGACATTCCGTCATCAAAACCCCCAAACCCTAACCCTAGCCCCAAAATTTTCAAAATTCTGTTCTTGTCGGATCAACGAGCGGCGGCTTCCCAGATTGTTTCCTCCTACTACGCGAGACCCCCGGGCGCTTGATCTTGCTACATCGATGGGTAACATTCTTCCACTCTACACATCTTTTACTTTATCTGTAATATCCCAAATTGGTGTTGTACCTGCTTCACTTGCCCTATATTCATCTTAGGCTCGCCCCCACTTTCATTTTCACCACCCACATAGTCGTCATGTCTAAGAAAGGGAAAGAGATTGCATCATCTTCGCGCCGTGATCTGCTCTACGGCCCCTTTTCCCCCTCTGTCCTTGGCATAAACCCTTCTACGGAAGAGCAGTCTGACCGTTTGCGAGCACTACTTCATCGCCCGATGAGACCTACACTCTTCGCCGATCGCCCCACACTCGAAGCTCTAGGACTTTCGAATGGCGTCGCCAGAATTTTCAACTGTATCGGGTGCCATACCCTCTCTCACATCCATGCTCACACACACAGAAATCTCACGCTTGAATTCCTCAGTTCCCTCGAGTTGTTTGATGGGGGTTTCTCCTTCCGCGCTTTCAACTACGACTTTTCTCTCGATTTCATCAAGTTAAACAATATCCTCAATCTCCGTCACCCCGATCTTAATACTGAACATTCCACCCATGATCGAACTGACATCTACTCTCATTTTCGGGCTGATGGTGTTTGGCAACGATTTACCCGGTACACCACCTTTCCACCCGAAGCTCCTGCCTCCTACATTATTCACCCGTGTTACCGCCTCGCTCATTGCATCCTCGCCAACACTGTTTTTGCCCGCGTGGATGTGTCCACTGTATCTAGGGATGAGCTCTTCTTTCTCTACGCCATGTCCGATGACAAGATCCTTGGGCACATCCCTATGCCCATAAACGCCGCTCATTGGATCGTCCACAAAATTTTTGCCGTTAGCCGCGCCACTTCTTGTTCCATCTGTTATGGTGGGATGATCACTCTTATTGTCAGCTGTGTTCTGAGAGTACCACCCGACCTCCCTATTTTGCCTGGACGTAGCCGTATTGATCGCGATTACTTGATCGATATCAATATGCTCACTCCCTTCGGTGAAGACCGTGCTGTCTACCTCTATAGCCCCGCCTGCGAACCTTTCGCGATCCTGCCACCTTTGGCCCCTTTGCGGCTACCCTACCCCCCGTCTCATCTGCCTTGGGAGTTTTACCCCGATCCTTGGTATTCTCCATTAGTGCATCTACCACCCTTGGATCCTCCCGATTGGCACCCAACTGTCGGCCCACCTGGTACGATCTTTCTCCACCATAGCCCCCCGGTGCACATCGATCCTCCCGTGCTCCAGCCTGTCGCCCCTCCTTCACCCATAGGCACACCCTCCTCTTCCTCTGAGGATTCCTTCATTCACTATTCCCCTCCATCCTCCCCCTCCCCCTACCATTCCAGTACCAGCGAATCCGATTGACTACCCCTTGCATACCTCTGCATTTTATTGATCATATCATTTCGCTAGCACAGTCTGGTCAAGCTTGGGGGACGTCTATTTTGGTGTGCTGTCGTGTTTTGTTGTTTTTCTCATTTTTGTTTGTGTGCTTGTTTTTCATTTTTTGAGTGTCGTGTCATGTGGTTTTATTTTCATTTTCGTGACGTTTGATTTTGATTTTGATCTTTCTTTATTTTCAGTTTCATCTATGTGTTTTCCTCATTTTCATTTCTTTCTGTGTCAGTGCGTATTTCCCCCCATCTTCATTGCCCTCCCATTCTCACTCATATTGCATTGAGGGCAATGCAAACTTCAGCTTGGGGGAGTCGCACTGTGTGCGTCATTTGGGTCTTTCTTTTTCGTTTTCGTGTCGTTTTCATCGTGTTTTTTATTTTTTCTTCTTTTTAGCTCTTTCTCCTAGAGATGAATCCTTTGATGAATCGCCACAAAGTCACACACACCTAGCATTGCATCGATAATCACACTCACTAAGCCTAGGATTTCGAGTCCTCTTGCATTTCACGCATCGCGGGTCCACTTAGCTTTTTGTGAGTTGTACGTCGTGCCTATCTATTTGGTGTGCTTCTACTTTGTGATTTTATTTTATATACCTGTCCAGGAATGACCCCTAGATTATCATGCTTCGATTTGAATATGCGGTATTTGTTTCTATTATATGCATGCTAAATTTATATCGTATATTTCAATTCGCATGCGTCGGGATTCCACAATTAAGGACTAGGATAACCCATTTAGCCTATGCTCTATTTAGCGAGAATAGTTTCCTTTGCCCGAGTGTTTAGATTTCGACTTCTTTTTTGTTTTACTTGGTGCAAATCCCCTCGTCGTGTACCGTTCTCCCACTTGGGAGAGTGCACATGTGTATAGCCAAAAACCCAAAATCCAAAAAAGAAAAGAAAAGAAAAGAAAAACCCAAAAAGAAAAGAAAAGAAAAATTGTATAGCCAAAAAGTAAAAAAAAAAATACAAATGCCCAAAACCCAAAAAAAATTCCCGTGTGAATATTTTTTCCTACTTACCGAGAATAAAGGGAAGGCGAGAATTTGCACCGAGTGTCCTACTCCACATCATCTCAACCCCCCTCGTTTTCGAAAACGCTTGGCTTAGGAACTTTTTAGCTATTATCTAGGCTTTGGTGTGGTGATTTCCTTAACCCTAGTTGTGGAGTCCCTGACGCATGATATGTTTCGATTCTCTCTATTCTCATGCATGCTTGAACTATATATTCGCCGCTTAATTCAATTCAAATCGATATTTGGGTCATATCTTGGATTTGTGTATATCGAGCCTCATAGCACATTGTAGAAAGCGACACCATTTGCTAGCACACGACTGCACTCACTCGCGCTTCACCGTGTGGGCCCACGACACTTATTTGGACTCGTTTTCCTAGGTTTAGTGGTGTGATTTGACGTTTGCTTGCTTGGTGTGTCGTTTTTGATTTTTGTTGGCTCTGACGGACGATCTAGGATTTAGAGTTTTCTTTTTCTTTCTTCCTCACTGTTTTCTCCCTCCGAGCTCCTACTCTCACTCATCTTCCTCGAGGACGAGGAAGAGTTCAGCTTGGGGGATTTTGACGTGCGTTTATATTTCATATATTCACGCACGTTTTCTTTTGTGTTTCTCCGTGTTTTTTGCCGTCTTTTATTCGTTTTCTCGTATTTTCTCGTTTTCTTTCACTTTTCTTTGCCTATCCATGTTTGCAGGAGGTTGACCACGTAGGGGACGTTTAACGATGATATCTCAAGTCCCCGGAGCAAAGGGAGGAGTCACGCGTGATCCAGGGGGTCAAACATCAAAGAATTCATCTTTCAGCCCCTCACCCGGTCGGTTGGCCATCTCCAACCGATCGGGTGATGCACGCGTGCACCACCCGGTCTCAGCCGGAGCTCACATGGAAGTCACCCGACCGGTTCACAGACCGGTTCAGCGGGGGCCTGTTCTCTGTCTTTTCGAGCAAACTGCCAACCGATCGGGTGACTCTCACCCGATCGGTTCATCTGTAGCTGAAGATGAGGAGCTGAAGACACGGGCACCAAACCGATCGCTTCACCCGACGGCGTCAAGATCTAACCGGTCACTCAAGAACTCACCCGACCGGTTCATATGATCGGGTGAAAGCTCGCCGTTTTCTGTTATTATTTTGTAACGGATCAACCGATCGGTTGACTTGTCAACCGATCGGTTGATGCGAGAGTCTATAAATAGAACCCCTAGGGTTCCAGAAACGGGGAGCTGCGAGGTTTTCACTGTTTTCTCACATTGTGACGGCTGTAATTTTTGTTCTTTTGTAAGTTTTCAGATCTTTCTCAAATTTTAGTATTGTCTTAACTACTCTATTACTTCCGCATTACAATCGTCTGATTATGATTCTAACGGTTAATTTTTATTTAGATCGCTTTTTAATGGATTTTTGTGAGTAGTTCCCAAATCTGGGATTTTGGTGGAAACCCCTTCGGGGGCTCTTCCTGATGCGTCCATAGGGTTAAGAAATCGATAGGGATTAGGAATCTAACGGTTATGCGGGGTGTTTCATTGTCATCGGCGGGAAAAAGACCGCCTTTGACCGTTGGGCCAAGGGGGAATAAACTTGGCGGTTGACTCCCTAGCCATAGCTCACACCCATAGCGTAGACGTCGAGTCCTAGTACGTGGGAGCGGCAGGATGAGACGTTGGGAGTTATCGTTGCGGGCTTAGTGCTCCCGGGATCGATCAGTGTTAATGGACACGGGAGTGCCCACTGATCGAATCCGGGAAGTCCGGTGTATCATCCTGGGCACCGACCGGAATATCGGGCCCATGGGATGCCGGGGTACCACTTTCAGAGGCAACGTCCCACCATTAGACTCTAATTCCGATCGCTATCCATACCTGTAGGCCGTATCGGCGAGAGTCTCTCGTCGGAGTGGAAACCAAAGTCCCGGGTTTACTTTCTTGTTGTTCATACCCTTTATTTCTTTCAGTGACAACCATTTACAGATTCGGGCTAGCTCGCCCCCGGGGTGATTTAGGTCCTACTTGACTCAAGCACAACCTCGCCTCCCTGTGTTCGACCCCCAAGCCACACTACAACACCGTGTGCTTGCGATTACAAATTTCTAAACCCCTCGCGGGTCCCCCGGCCATTTGCGGATAGCAAGCCGGGGTGCACGCCAGGATGCTACCTTTTTTTGAAACTTCTCTGAGAGCTTTCTAATGCTCCTTGAAGATGCAACGGTTTCCTTTTATGATATATAATAGTCCATTCTCACATTTCATTCTATATCTGATGTACATATTGTTTATAAGCATTCATGAGCTGTAACTCCTGTCTCATATCTCATATTTTGAGAATTATATGGTTGGGCAGGCAAAAATTTGCAGTTTGCAAGCTCGAAAGTTGCCCTCGGTGTATGGTGAAGGAGAGGTTCAGCTTCAGTGAAATTTATTGAGAATTATATTCACAAATTCACATGGACCCAAAAGATAATTTATCAAGTTACAATTTACAGTCCTTTGGCAAATTACAATAAAATACACCGTGCCAAGAATACAACTGATGTATAAACATGGTACATTGTAAATGGAAATGTTACATGCCTCTCGTTCAAGATTGAAATGGATTAAATGGAAGCAATTATTGAGAAGATTGTCAGGCACCTTTCCCATTGCAAGATTGGCTTGATGTATGCATTCTACTACCTGCTGTTGGTCTCAGTTTGCAGCTCGATTCCTAGTTGACACAGATCGTGTTTAAGCGAATCCGTGTTCTTGAAATGTAACCAATCATGCCTGCATCTTTAGCAACCTCGATGTTTCCGATCCTAAATAAATATGAAAAAAAAATCAAAAAACTAATATATTGTATTGGAACATGCGAAATTAATCTTCAACTAAAGCCATTTTCTCCTGGGTTGCCCTTAGGCTTCATAAAGTAGTGTCGTGTCGGACATGTATCAGGTGGTGTATGTATCCGGACACCCAAAATCAGACATAATACTTATATTTTCAATGCGCTTATTGGAATTTTCAAAATTCTAACATCAATAAACATAAAGGCTTACATGTTCAAGAGTATAAATTCAAAATCAACAGACATTGTTGTCAACCTCAAGCAGACAAATATATAATCTTTTAAAATGAATGACAAACCCAGTCTGGAAACTAAACTAGAAATTCATATTGAAGCATGCAGATTCATGCCTAGGTATCAACCTATGCGAATTCATATTGAAGCATGCAGATTCATACCCACTACACTCAGTTGCACCATGAATGCCAACAAAAGTGAACAGTGAGCCTCAAGCTCATTCTCAACCCACGTGGCTATGAGAACACAGAGTGACCGTCTCTAATAATCATATTCTAAAATCTGAACCTCTCTCCTTAACAAAGTGAGTAACCAGGTCAAAATAACACCAATCCCATCAGGTATACAACGTAAATGACAGTGTAATCCATAAGTTGTATGTTGGTTAAAAAATGCATTACCTAAGAAACTTTTATTGTATTGGCCAAGCATCCCATAAATTATTCTGCTACTTGCAAGAGTAAATACAAATTTTCTTAACTGAAGTTACAGAATTTTACTGCAAGCTATTAGGTGAAATTTCACTTGTGACATGCTTTAGAAACATAACTGCTTTTCAACTGTTGCAGATTCATAATGAAGCAGGCAGATTAATCTGCATGCTTTTCATAATGCAACTTGCAGTTATTGAGAAGATTTCTACATAATTGACCGGCGCCCCTTTTACGGTATTGGGCGCCGTGTCGTTTTACCGCAAGTGCACGGTTAGTGTAGGGTGCGGGTATATCGAACACATGGAGGTGGATGGCTTGAGTGGCTACTAGCCTCGCCTAGGTCGTGTGCTAGCTACGCGGATGATATGGGTGAAGTGTAGAGATATAGAGAAGAAATAAAGAGACACGAAAAGAATCCCCGCTAACACGGGCTAGAGCACTCATGACACTTGGCATTTGACTTGATCCAGGGTGACACATTGCCCCAAAAGGTGGTACCTAGCGTCCATGGCCCGATATTCCGGTCGGTGCCATGCACGCTAGGCCTACCCGGTTCCGGACGGTGGGCACTCCCGTGTCCATAAACACCTTCCGCAACCGGGAGCATTAAGGCCACAATGATATCTCCCAACACTTCGTCCAAGCCGCTCCAGCGCGCGAGGACTCGGTGTCAATGCTCGGGGTGTGAGCTATGGCTAGGGAGTCAACCGCCAAGTTTATTCCCCCTCGGCCCGATGGTCAAAGGCGGTCTTTTTCCCGCCGATGACAATGAAACACCCCCGCGTAACCCTAATGGCCAAATAGGTCAAATGTGATTTCTAGCAATACATCGAAGCGGATCTTGACAGGACAAGCACCGAACCCCAATCCCCAACACATCTAGTGTGTTGTCGTACGAATTGGACCCAGATTACTAGAAATCCCAATTGACACATTTCATCGAACACGTGCCATGCAACCAAGTCTAATGTAAATTCCCAAGCAACAATCCTACCCTAACCCGTATTAGGGTTCATCAATACTACTCCATGATGAATAACATATAAACAAACAACACAAAACACACACAAACATTCATCATGAAGCAAAAGAAATATAACACAAAACAATGAAATGGGAAAAGAAATACTTATCTTGCCATTGATTCTTCAATCCTTTACCAGATTTATTAACCAAAAGACCTAATCTAATCTACCCTAAGCCTCCCAACAAAGGGGCTGAAAAAAGCCCTAAAAACTAGAGGAGGATCCTCTCCAAGTCGTGCCCCCAACCCCTATTTAAAACCCCTCAAAAACCCTCTTGGGTCGGGTTCAAAACTGTCAAAAAAGGCCCACCCGATCGGGTGGAACAAACAGAGAGCTCAGATACGCAGAAACAGGTCTCACCCGGTCGGTTGACAAGTCAACCGATCGGTTGAAGTGAAATTCCAGACTGCAGCCAGTTTCAGCACATAGCTGCGCTTAGAAAATTCCAGAAAAATCTAGAAAAATCGGATTTGGGCATGTGACCTATCGTTGGAAAGCTAACGACGATGCCGACGCTAGAAAAATAATAGATCACCCAAAATCCTTCTAGAATGGTAGCAGATCTTCAATCAATGAGCAGCGGTGCGCAAAAACGGAAGAAAAGGCCACCCGATCAGTTGAAATGTCAACCGATCGGGTGAGCAGCTTGTTGCTTCGGCCGTCGCCTTCGGTGAGCTTTCACCCGATCATATGAACCGGTCGGGTGAGTTCTTGAGTGACCGGTTGGATCTTGGAGCAGTCGGGTGAATCGGTCGGTTCGGCGTCCGTGTCTTCAGCTCTTCATGTTCAGCTACAGATGAACCGATCGGGTGAGAGTCACCCGATCGGTTGGCATTTTGCTTGAGAAAACAGAGAATAGGCCCCCGCTGAACCGGTCTGCGAACCGGTCAGGTGACTTCCTTATGATCTGTGGCAGAGACCGGGTGGTGCACGCGTGCATCACCCGATCGGTTGGAGATGACCAACCGACCGGGTGAGGGGCTGAAAGATGAATTCTTTGACGTTTGACCCACTGGATCACGCGTGACTTCTCCCGTTGCTCCGGGGACTTGGGATATCATCGTTAAACGTCCCCTACGTGGTCGATCCCCTGCAATCATGGATAAACAAAGAAAAGTGAAAGAAAGCGGGAAAATATACGAAAACGAGTAAGAGACGGCGGAAAAACACGGAGAAACACAAAAAAAAACGTGCGTGAATATATGAAATATAAACGCACGTCAAAATCCCCCAAGCTGAACTCTTCCTCGTCCTCGAGGAAGACGAGTGAGAGTAGGAGCTCGGAAGGGAAAAATAGAGAGGAAGAAAGAAAAAGAAAACTCTAAACCCTAGATCGCCCGTTAGGGCCAACAAAATCAAAAATGACACACCAAGCAAGCGAACGCCAAATCACATCACTAAACCAAGGAATATGAGTCCAGACGAGTGCCGTGGGCCCACGCAGTGAAGCGCGAGTGAGTGTGGTCGTGTGCTAGCAGATGGTGTCACTATCTACGATGTGCAATAAAGCTCCATATACACGTACCCAAAGAAAGACCCAAATATCGATTCGATTCGAATAAAGCGGTGAATATATAGCTCAAGCATGCATGAGAATAGAGCAAGAATCGAAACATATCATGCGTCATGGACTCCACAACTAGGGTTAAGGAAATCACCACACTATAGCCTAGATAATCGCTAGAAGGTCCCTATGCCAAGTGTTCTCGAAAACGATGGAGGTTGAGATGATGTGGAGAAGAACACTCGGTGCAAATTCTCGCCTTCCCTTTATTCTCGGCAAGTAGGAAAAAATAGTCACACGGGAATTTTTTTGGGTTTTGGGTATTTGTATTTTTTTTGGATTTTGGGCTATACAAAATTTTTCTTTTCTTTTCTTTTTGGGTTTTTCTTTTCTTTTCTCTTTTTTTTGGATTTTTGGATATTGGGATATATACATGTGTACTCTCCCAAGTAGGAGAACGGTACACGACGAGGGGATTTGCACCAAGTAAAACAAAAATGAAATCGGAATCTAAACACTTGGACAAAGGAGATATTTCTCGCTAATCAGAGCATAGGCTAAATGGGTTATCCTAGTCCTTGTTTGTGGAATCCCGACACATGCGAAATGAAGTACACGATATATATATATATATATATATATATATATATATATATATATATATATATATATATATATATATATATATATATATATATAGCATGCAGAAGCAGGCAGGGGAAATAAATACCGCATATTCAAATCGAAGCATGATAATCTAGGGGTCATTTCTGAACAGGTATATAAAGTAAAATCACAAAGTAGAAGCACACCAAATAGCTAGGCACGACGCACGACTCACAAAAAGCTAAGTGGACCCGAGATGCATGAAATGCAAGAGGACTCGACTTCCTGAGGTTAGTGAATGTGATTATCGAAGCCGTGCAAGGTGTGCGTGTGATTTTCGTGGCAATTCATCATAGGGTTCATCTCTAGGAGAAAGAGATAAAAAGAAGAAAAGAAAAAGAAAAAGAAAAACACGGAGAAAAACGACTCAAATAACGAAGAAAAAGAGACAAAAGACGCACGAAGTGCGACTCCCCCAAGCTGAAACTTGCATTGTCCTCAATGCAATAGTAGTGAATACGGGAGGGGAATGAAAATGGGGGGGAGTTACGCACCGACACAAAAAATGAAAAACACGAAAAACACATGAGCGAAATTAATAAATAAAGAAAAAGAAACACTAAAATAAAAGATATAAAACATGACAAAAGAACACATAGACACAGACACACAACAATGACACGCAAAAACATGCACACAAAAGTCGATTTCCCCCAAGCTGAACATGACAATGCTAGCAAAATGATATGATCAATGTGATGCAGAAATATGCTAGGGGAAAATCGGAAAAGAAAGAAATTAGAATGCAGGAGAGACAGTCTGCTCGTTCTCCTCGGAAGAGGAAGTGGGGTGAAATGATAGAAGGGCACGACATGAAGGGTTATTATGATGCAAAAGCAAATCCTAGATACGCTCCCCTCGCTAATGAGAGGAGACGAGATTATTCAAATCTAAACTAGAAAGCAGTAAATTTTTACACTACTGGATTAGGATACACCTGAGCATAGGCGGATCCAAGATCTGAAGTAGGGCAGGTAGCTGCTCTAACTGCTCCTTCTGTGGCTCCGCCAGAAGCGCTGTGCCACGTGTGCCAATGGACCCAAGCAATGCACCTCCAAGCATCCCTCGTAGGTGTCCACCTGCGACCTGCAAAGGACGAGGTGCATTAGTCCATGGCAAAAAATCTTTCCCCAAAATAAAAGTATCCCAGAGATAATCGTCAAAATAAGATTGAAAAATAGTGAAAGTGTGACGAGTACTCCCTAAGAATGGGTCGCTATCCTCTATACTAGCGACGACCAAATCCTTGCTCTCCATGAGAAGTGGCTCTCCAGGTGGTGACACACCGCAGCATACCTCAGGGGAAGTAGATCTTGTGTCCTGCGAGAGATATGGTATGTCAAATATATACGAGTCTAAGGAAATATGACGTGAAAAGCGAGACTCAAATGTGGAGTGAGAGTGAGTATGAAAATCTCCCTGAATAGGGGCAATATGCTCAAGTAGATGCCCAGCCGCAGAAGAAGTGGAGCGTGACGGTAGATGTAGATGTGGCTCGGGCTCCACAAAGTGGACGATCGTATCCAAGCCCTCATGCACATCCTCCTCGATGATATGATCATGCTCCTCTATCTGCCCGATGTCCTGAATGACATCCTCATGGTTGACCACCGACCAAGGAGGAAGCTGTGACAGAGATGGCTCTGGAGGTGGATGTGGAGCGGACCCCTCATATGTGGTCGTGGTGTCCTCGTCCTCACGCACATCCTCCTCGCCCTTTTGCATAAGCTCTGTAAACTCCTCGGTGCTCTCATAGGACTCATATGGGGTATCCAAATAAAGATGACAAGTCTCTCCCACAGATCCTAGAGAAATCTCCCCATCCTCACTATCATCATCAAAAAATGCTTCGTCATCCAAGTGGTAGTGTGGGAAAATTGGGGCATCGGTATGAGATGTGTCTATGGTGGCCGATGAGATGGTGGTCTCAACCATGAAAGTGGGTATATCCTCTCCTTCATCCTCTCTTCTCGGTGTAGGCTCGGTGATTGGTACCATCAAGTTTTGTAACATTTGGCCTTGGTTAAACATGGCACTTTCAAGGAGAGACACGAGGCTTGGTTCTTCTTGTGTTGGTGGAGGGATATAAGGTTGAGGAAATGGATGGGAGGTGTTCGGGCAATGGTTGTGGGAAAATGTATGGCTTTGGAGTGGGGGGAGGCCCTCAAGGCAATCATAATACACGTGCCCCGCCATCCCACAAGCCTCACAAACCAAAAATGAATAGGGATTGTAGCCTCTCATCTGAGCATCGTAATCTGATCTCCACATGGCCATATCAAAGATACCTGGACAACAAAAATAAGAAAACTAGAGAGGAGCGTCAATAGTACAAGAGAATAACAAAAAGATAATATAATGGTGGGGGAAAAATTTCTTGGTTATTGAATATATTTTATTTTTTTATTTTTTTTATTTTTTATGCGTAGTCTAACAAACCCAAGCTAAGCTAATATCAAACCGAACGCCTCCCCGGCAACGGCGCCAAAAACTTGACCGGCGCCCCGTTTACGGTATTGGGCGCGGTGTCGTTTTACCGCAAGTGCACGGTTAGTGTAGGGTGCGGGTATATCGAACACAGGGAGGTGGATGGCTTGAGTGGCTACTAGCCTCGCCTAGGTCATGTGCTAGCTACGCGGATGATATGGGTGAAGTGTAGAGATATAGAGAAGAAATAAAGAGACACGAAAAGAATCCTCGCTAACACGGGCTAGAGCACTCATGACGCTTGGCATTTGACTTGATCCAGGGTGAGACATTGCCCCAAAAGGTGGTACCTAGCGTCCATGGCCCGATATTCCGGTCGGTGCCATGCACGCTAGGCCTACCCGGTTCCGGACGGTGGGCACTCCCATGTCCATAAACACCTTCCGCAACCGGGAGCATTAAGGCCACAATGATATCTCCCAACACTTCGTCCAAGCCGCTCCCGCGCGCGAGGACTCGGTGTCAACGCTCGGGGCCTGAGCTATGGCTAGGGAGTCAACCGCCAAGTTTATTCCCCCTCGGCCCGACGGTCAAAGGCGGTCTTTTTCCCGCCGATGACAATGAAACACCCCCGCGTAACCCTAATGGCCAAATAGGTCAAATGTGATTTCTAGCAATACATCGAAGCGGATCTTGACAGGACAAGCACCGGACCCCAATCCCCAACACATCTAGTGTGTTGCCGTACGAATTGGACCCAGATTGCTAGAAATCCCCATTGACACATTTCATCGAACACGTGCCATGCAACCAAGTCTAATGTAAATTCCCAAGCAACAATCCTACCCTAACCCGTATTAGGGTTCATCAATACTACTCCATGATGAATAACATATAAACAAACAACACAAAACACACACAAACATTCATCATGAAGCAAAAGAAATATAACACAAAACAATGAAATGGGAAAAGAAATACTTATCTTGCCATTGATTCTTCAATCCTTTACAAGATTTATTAACCAAAAGACCTAATCTAATCTACCCTAAGCCTCCCAACAAAGGGGCTGAAAAAAGCCCTAAAAACTAGAGGAGGATCCTCTCCAAGTCGTGCCCCCAACCCCTATTTAAAACCCCTCAAAAACCCTCTTGGGTCGGGTTCAAAACTGTCAAAAAAGGCCCACCCGATCGGGTGAAAACTCACCCGATCGGGTGGAACAAACAGAGAGCTCAGATACGCAGAAACAGGTCTCACCCGGTCGGTTGACAAGTCAACCGATCGGTTGAAGTGAAATTCCAGACTGCAGCCAGTTTCAGCACATAGCTGCGCTTAGAAAATTCCAGAAAAATCTAGAAAAATCAGATTTGGGCATGCGACCTATCGTTGGAAAGCTAACGACGATGCCGACGCTAAAAAAATAAGAGATCACCCAAAATCCTTCTGGAATGGTAGCAGATCTTCAATGAATGAGCAGCGGTGCGCGAAAACGGAAGAAAAGGCCACCCGATCGGTTGAAATGTCAACCGATCGGGTGAGCAGCTTGTTGCTTCGGCCGTCGCCTTCGGCGAGCTTTCACCCGATCATATGAACCGGTCGGGTGAGTTCTTGAGTGACCGGTTGGATCTTGGAGCAGTCGGGTGAATCGGTCGGTTCGGCGTCCGTGTCTTCAGCTCTTCATCTTCAGCTACAGATGAACCGATCGGGTGACAGTCACCCGATCGGTTGGCATTTTGCTTGAGAAAACAGAGAATAGGCCCCCGCTGAACCGGTCTGCGAACCGGTCGGGTGACTTCCTTATGATCTGCGGCAGAGACGGGGTGGTGCACGCGTGCATCACCCGATCGGTTGGAGATGACCAACCGACCGAGTGAGGGGCTGAAAGATGAATTCTTTGACGTTTGACCCACTGGATCACGCGTGACTTCTCCCGTTGCTCCGGGGACTTGGGATATCATCGTTAAACGTCCCCTACATGGTCAATCCCCTGCAATCATGGATAAACAAAGAAAAGTGAAAGAAAACGAGAAAATACAAGAAAACGAATAAAAGACGGCGGAAAAACACGGAGAAACACAAAAGAAAACGTGCGTGAATATATGAAATATAAACGCACGTCAATAATGCTACTGTAACTGCAAGTTCATAATGCTAGATAACCAATGCTACATCATCTGCATGCTTTTCAACTTGTCAATATGAATTCGCATAGGTTGAAACATAACTGCAAGCTATTAAGATTCCAAGCATTTTGTAAGGATTGTCCTTCAATTGCTCATTATGAACTTGTCACATGCATAGCTTAACTGAAACACTAAAATAGGCTGGATCTGATTTTCTGAGCTTGGTTTAGATCTGCAGCTGCTATTAGTGATAAATGACCATGCTGAAAAGGGATAAACCATGATGAAAATGGAATAAAAACAACACAATAACCAACCAATTTTAAACCATGCTTAAGGAGGTTGCAGTTAAGAACAGAAATAACAAACAGCAAGATCAATATGTTTCATTGTTATAACACTACTTGAAAAAAAAATGATACCTGAATGCTTGAGCAAGAACAGAATTGTTTACACTGATTTGAGCAATTTCATAATTGAGAGTTCATAGATGTACCATGTCAATCATGCAAGCAATTTGTACCAGGTCAAACATGCAAATATTGATGCAGGCAATTTATACCATGTCAACCATGGCAATTTAAACCATGTCAACACCAAAAAAAAGGAAAGGGGAACTGAGTCCACTGTCAATCATGCAGGTAATTAGTACAACCAACTTCAGACCTCAACAGGGAACACTAAGATCATTTAAAACCAAAACAAATACCATGCTTTCTTTTTCTGTCAAGTTTTTCAATAGTCTCTCCTTCAGAAAGTAACGGCAGTCAATAGAAATTATGTCTGTGTAGAATAGGAGTGCAGATCATTTAAAACTAATACTTTAAAACTAATAATTTTGGCTGTGTAATGATTATTAAATACTTTAACATTATTAAGAAGCAGCAATCAGAATTAAAACTTTTGGCAAAATTTTGGTTGAAATTATTACACAGACAAAATTATTAAGAAGAAGCAGATCATGTATATAGTAATTTGCTTATCTATTCTTGGACAAAATTATTACACAGCCAAAAATTTCAATACTTTAACATCATTAAGAAGCAGCAAACAGAATTAAAACTTCACGAATCATCAAATTACCGGAGTCCTTCCTCTTGCTGGAGAATGGACGAGGAACTCCAGAAGTGCAGGCGAATTGAGAATCCTGAATTGAGAAGGACTGAGGAACTCCTTCCTTTTGCTGGAGTGCAGATAGAAGTCTCCATCAGAAACCCTCTTCAACTCGATTGGCGCTTTATCTCCTAAAAATTCAATCATAAAACATCAAAACTACGGCTTTTTTCTAATGCAAAATCTAAACAAATAAATTCAACTAATTTAAAAAGACTGTGTACAACCCCTCGTTGCCCAAAACAGCTTAAAAAATAAAAAGCTCTTTTTTTTCCACATCTAGACTACTTCAGTATCTCAAAATATCAGATATAAATTTAAAAAAAATCAAATGTGTCCACTTTTGCTCGATGCCGAGAGGAGCAATGATCTTGTACTGAATATTCGAATAGTAGAAAGCATACGTATCTCCGACGATCGCGGTGCTGGATGTCGGATTCCATTGTTGCTCTTAATCCCGCACAGCGTCGACTGAGGCGACGTCTCCATTACTGAACCTTAAAAATCAAAAATCGAAAAATCAGCACAAACATATTTGAGGAAAGAAGATAAATTGATTCATACCTTTAGGTTGGTTGTCTAGAGCAAATGAAGAGCGATCCATGTTGTTGATGTTACTGTATTCGATAAGGAAATACTGAACCATTTGCCCATGCTTATCTTTGCAGAAAGTATTTGTGTTATCTAATTTCATTAACAGCACTAAAATAAACGTATAAAATGTAACTCCTAGAGTATGGCAAAACATTACCTGATGAAGGCCAAATACTTCAACATTTCCTTAGAGTGAATGTAGAAAAAGAGAGCTCCAGTGACTATCAATCACACTCTAATATGGACCATACTTCTGCTCATCATCACCATGGACATCTTTTATAGAAAGATTAGCTCATTACATGTCCTTGTAAATAGATGACATAGTTAAGCCCTCATCATCATCCATCGTTTTAAGCACATCAAAAATTGGGCACACAGATTTATTTACAAAGTTTATTTTCTTTCAGAATCTAGCGTTCAAAATAATCATTTCAGCTTCTATGCCCTCATCTGGCTTTGCTAGCTGTGATGTATGCCATTTGCTTGATTGGAATATTTTCCTAAGAACAATCATGTGATCTATCAAGCTCTGTAAGGTGAGAAATTTTGAAAATTTTGACATTTATGGTTTGAAAAGCCAGATCTTTTGGTCATCAGGAGGAATGTAAGTTAGTGAGAAGATCTTGAATTTGAGCACATAATAAAAAATGATTAGCTAACAGAATAGAAAGGCAAGTTTTTTATATTAAAAAGGAAGAAAATTTCTACCTGTGATGAAATTGAACATTTTGTTCCCATCAGAAAATTTCGCTCAAATCAGAATGCTATATATCAAAACGCATATGCTTATAGAAACGAAGCACTAATCAGCATAGCTCAAAATTATTGGTGCATTGGCATCATGCTTGAATCTTTAAAAATAAGAACAACGATTTTCCAGTAGACGAAATTGATATTCTTGTTAAAAATGAATTTTCTATATACCTTGGCAAGAGAAATATCTATATCCTTAGACTTGAATGATATTTCCTGGGTAAACTTCTCCCTGGCAACCTTAACCATCTTCACCATCATTAGCATGTATTTCAAAGCAGAGTTATCAAATAAATGAAACAAATCTAGTGACTTTGCACATAAATAGACCTCAAGATCGGGATTGAGATGGTGATTTACAGTCTGGCTACCGGGCACAGGGGCCGTAGCTGAAATGGGCTCCCAAGCTTGCATCCTCTTCCTCTTATTCACACTGAATTGACCACAACCACTGATCATGGTATTAACCAAGCAACAAACTTGAACACTTCATAATTTTTTAAAGCTCAAGAAGCATTCTTAGCTAGTGTGCCCATTACCCGAGAGAGGGATAAAAAATGGAAAATGGAAGACGACAACATTGCAGAATCTGGAGTTGGGTTATGATGAAAAATGAAAGAACAGGTTGAAATCATTCCTCGCCAAAACAAAAAAATATTACTTATTTAAAAACATTAATGCAGGTTGAAATCATTAATGCAGATATGAAATATGTATTGAAATTATAATTGACATATCAATAGCTATGAATTTTAAGTTTTTCAAGCATGGCATATTTTTCCTATCATAACCTTAGCACCAAATTATGCTTTCGTTCTTTATTCTAAAATCTATTGTTGCTATAAAAAAGATTAATTTCAAGTAAAAAACTACACTTTGACAAAAGACCAAGAGTGAATTCTCAAAAGAAACTTTCCATACATATCGAGGGTTGAAAAAATCATAATTATAAACCCCATCTCAACTCCCATTACCAGTAGTTCCACAATCAACCTCCTAAAAGCACACCTCATCTCTACAAAAAGGGATTCCATATTTGATGTATATGCAAGCAAAAACCCATGTTTAACACATTCTTATACACAAAACACCAAAATTCATGAATCTTCAAAGGGTGGGTCCTAAGCAAATTCTTAGAATTAAGTGAAGAAGTGATCATGGATCTACAGAAACATTAATTAAGTGAAAATGAAAAGACCCATCTCATAAAGTCATCAAAAAATTGAAAAAAAAAAGATGTTGTCATGAAGAATCAATAGAGACAAAGTCGAGTTTTCACATACCTTTATCTCAGGTCAAAGTTGAGCTTCCAAGAAGGGATGAGAGGGGGGCGAGACATATCTTCATACATTCAGCTACAAAAGAAAATGAAAATACCACAAAAATATTGAATGAATTAAGTGAAGAAGTGATCATGGATATAAATAAACATTAATTAATTAGAAATGAAAAGACACATCTCATAACTTCATCGAAAAATTTAAAAAATATGTTTTTATTACGAATCAAAGAAGCTCAAGTCAGTGTTTTCACATACATTTATCTTCTAATTTCTCAGATCAAAATTAAGGCTCCTGGAATTACTCTAAAATAGCAGTGAATTACTTTAAAAAAAATTTAAATACTAATCTCCACATAAACAACATAATTACAATGACAATCTCCATATAAACAAAATTCTACAGTGAATTACTTTGAAATAGCATAATTCTTATTAAATCAAAATAAACAACAAAATAAACATAAAAAACAATGAAACTGATCAATTGTTCCCTCCATATTAGGACCAAACAATAGAATTCTAAATATCATAGCAAATAGTAGTTGACCTGGTCCCAATATGAAAGGTTTCTGTTGTATATCAAATTTGGTTATAGAAGGATATTATGACTAAATACAGATATGAAAGTATGCGTAGGACTCTTAGCACTAAAGAAGCACAAATATGCCCTACTTCTTAAGCTAACATTGGCTTCTCATTCTTTATCGTTTCAGGCCACAGTTTGGCAATCAATGTTTTTGGGCTCTCATTGATGATTGCCACCAAAATTTGAAGTGGCAGTATCAGAACCGATGCTTAATTGCCAAAGCTTCTTCGATCGCTGTCAACCGCCTTCACCATCTCCTCCACGGCCTCCTCCGCCTCCCGCCGGTAGGTTTATGTCCAGGTCCTTCATGTCGTTGTAGGCAACACCCTCTACATTCCAAAAACTACAACCATCAGAACCCATAAAAACTTCTTTACACCAAGAACCCTCCACAACTCTAAATTTACATGTGCCCTTTTTGCACTGGAAGTTAGAAGTGAACCCAAAAAAGGCTAAACACAAAAATAGAATAATCTAACATGAAACCAAAAAAATAAAGGAAAATGAAAAAAAAATCAAAAATATTAAACAAAAATCAAATACTTGCCAGTGTTAGAAGGAGATCTGACGATCAACCCAGGGACGGCCATGGTGAGCTCCAAGCCTGAAGGGCCCCTCCCAAAACCCCCGACCATTACAGTAAAGAAACAAAAAACCCAAGATCAAACCGCCCTATGATCGATCGCATCAGCCCAGGCCTTCCACTGATCTTCTTCGCGGCTTTCCGATGGAGATTAGAGTCCTCGCTCTTCTTGATCTCGACGATGAATAGCAGACGAGATATTTTGGTCCGGCTAGTGTATAGGGCAGCGTAGGCCTCGATGTCAATCTGCTTGCCACTCAATAGTGACTTCGAGGCGACATCACCACCCTCGTTGCTTCCGTTGGAGGGAATAAACTCGCCGTCCATCGCCTTTGTTAGGGTTTGAGGAGTTTTGCGAAATTTCATCTTCTGAGTTTCAAAACCCCAAGTAGAATCGCTGGTGATGAAGCGGAGAGAAGAGCGAGAGCTAATGTAAAGAGGATTGGGGAAAGAGATTATCACGACCCACTTCCCTAAAATGGAGGGGAGACGTGAAGAGGTCCGCACGAGAGTGGAGCCGTGAAGCCCCAAACCCGATAAGCGTCAATAAAACGTAAAGAGGTCCCTGTAACCACAAACGGAGTAACAATAATAATAAAAAGAGAGACAGAAATAAAATTCTCATATCTCATAAATTGTCCAACATGAAAATAAGTTCAACTTCCAGAAAAGCCACCAGGCTAAAAGAAAGAGTCTAAGGCCCAGAACAAGGCCAACAAAAGCAACAACGTAACAAGTATAGGTGCCACGCACCGACAACAAAACAACAGTCTAAACAAAAGGAAAACACAACGAAGACACTAGGACTGGTCCCCAGTGTCATGTACTCCCCGTCAAACACAAGCTCGGGCTCGGCGTCAGCAAACACCTCGTCCTCAACAAGGTACTCATGCTCAGGATCTAACATGTGTCACCCAAAAGAGTAAAGGGGCACATGTCAGCAAGTCTAAATGACTTGGGCAAGGAAATTGAAAGTAAGGCAACTAGCAACCTAGCAGTTTCAGTATGCATGACATGGCAGTTATAACATGAGTGCACAAGTAAGACATGGTGAACAATAAGTATAAGAGAACAATTATCGGGACAAGACAAGAGTAGCCAAGCTACTAACAATCTCAATCAATTCACTATTCACGTTTCACTGTTGTTTGTAGATGTTTACGCCCTTCAGCTGAATGGTATAACATTCACGCTGATCGGCACTAAACACTACCTCACCCCAGAGTTTACGCCTTACAACTGCAGTTGCTGATCAGGCAGACCCCCAGTTGAATGACCGCTTAACTCTTACCCCATCCCACACGTAAACAAGCCAGGGTCCCTGCACATGAGCCCAGCAAGTGAGCCAGGGTTGCCCCGCATGGGAGCTTGTTTTCCTAGTTCACAATTCAATATCGAGCGTTGGGGTTAGCAACTCATTATGCTTGCTTCTGGTCACGAGACAGGAAACACAAGTATTGTAGCGATACTACGCAATCACGGGATCACTTAAAGGATGCAATGACATGACAATTAATTTGCGTACCGTTAATGGAATTTAAACATGACATGGTAATTGTGCAACATGATAAATGTCGGATCTAGCTTCGTTGTCAAGCTAGTTCCTAAATTTGCGCCTAGGCGAGTATCATTTCGTCGCCTAGCCTCTTTTACGCCTACAACAAGCAAATGGCCTAAAACATGGCCTAAACCCTAAGTGGCAAGTTTCACTTGCCTAGCACCGGGGATGACGATCACGAAGGTTCGTCTCGCGGATGCTAATCTATAGGGAAATCGCTGTTATGGGGAAACAATCATCAAAAAAACATTCATTTCATTAAGGTTTTATAAAAATACAAATAGGTTATGAAAACGTCAAGAGATCGATTTCTTACCGTGAGGAGGCGGAAGAAACACTCCGGAGAACCTAGGGACCAGATCTGGAAACGAATGGAGAAGTTTGGAGAACTAGGGTTTTTGGGGGATTTTGGGGATTTGGTGAGATTTTGGGGAAGATGAGGGGTAGAATGTGTTGAGGGATGGTTTGGATGATGGATCTTGGGCTTGGAATGAAGGAATAAGGGTTTGGGGAAGAAGGGGGCTCAATGGGGGAGAAACTAGGGTTTTTGGTCGAGTGGAGGAAGAAGAAAACGTTTGGGAGGGGTTTAAATAGGATGGGCTGGCGGCTGCCTAGAAATTAGGGTTTTAACACAGATTAGTCGGTCAAAGAGCAACCACTGACCGACTAGTTTGGCAACTAGTCGGTCGGTCGACCAACGCAGACCGACTAAGCGTAAACTGTAACTCGACTGTACCGAAGAACCAAGAATTAGTCGGTCTGAGTACAAAACTTAACCGACTAGTTTAACAACTAGTCGGTCGATAGATGAACTTAGACCGACTAAGAATGAACAGTACTGATACTAAAATTTAGATGATGTGTTAGTCGGTTAAAGAAGCATTGCCGACCGACTAGTTTGCAACCTAGTCGGTCAACCAACGTTCTTAGACCGACTAACGATAAACAGTAACTCCTGAGAAATTTAGAAAGCCAACTAGTCGATCCAAGAAGGATTGCCGACCGACTGGATCGTCATCTAGTCGGTCGGTGCCCCTTCTTACACCGGCTAATAAGCACCAAAAGTTCCGATACGGAGTGCGGAGCTCCGGGATCGATCCCTAAGACTCCTAGGCTTGATCTAATAGTAAGATACGACCGTTATGAAGCCCGTCACAAATGACTTGCTCCGAAATCGACGATCCTAAAGAAGAAACGAGAAAACACGACGAAACGATCGAAAATGAAAGTTACGGAGACGAAAACCACATATGAGGAGAAAATCCACCAAAACATATATTATATTATAATAAATCCAGATACATGAAAACCAGTCGTTACAGAGATCAGGACGCATAGGGAAAGAGAGCATGGGGAAAGATGCAAAGTTAAAGTTAATGATTTGCTTTTTCAAAACACACAACACTGGGAAAACCCACCTCCTAACTCGCTCTATTATTACATGGCCCCACATCATTTTCGTCTACTTCAAACTTTGGGCTGATCAATTCACTAAACAATTTCTGTTTTCTTCCAAAAAAATTTCAAAATTTTCTGCCAAAACTTTAAGTTTCCCCCCAAAAAATTTCATATACCATCATCTTAACCGTTGATTTTCCAAGATTTAATCTGAGCCGTCTTTCTATCAACCTGTTTGTCCTAGTCAGCTTGTCCTAGTCAGCCCTAGGATTCAAAAATCGATGTCAAATGTATAATAGATTATAAGCCAAACACATGACATGTATCACATGCAACAAAACATGAATATGAGCCAACACATGTGTTGCAAGAAGAAATATTAAATATTCTAAATATGAAAATCATAAACACAATGATTTACAAATAATCCTGCAATGGAAATTAAATTCAATATGAATTTACGTTTCTAATCACACATGAGCATGTAAGGCCAAAATGCAAACAAAAGAATAAATCAATTCTTAACACAAATTCTTTAGTACCCATAAAATGAATATAAACTTATGGTACCAAGCAATGAAGGGTCAACGAAAACTAACCCTTCGGAAACCATGTCCAAGAGGACCGTGATTTCCCAACATAATCATCATTCATAATAATATCATTAATATAAGATTGCACATACATATCCTTAGCATGAATGCTAGTGTTCTTAGGACCCCAAATAGTGTAAGATTTGGGTATCCTCTTCCTAGTGGTTGCATGCACAAAAGGTTGATTTCTACGTGGTGCATGTGGCCTAGGAACATGAGATCTAGCAAGAGCATGAGGAATGTGTTGTGCTAAAGCATGATGATGAACATATGATCCATGGTGTGGTGTTGCATACATACGTGGATGAATATGAGGTGTGTAAGCATGAGGATGATCATAAGAATAAGCATGCATATGTGGATGTGATGTGTGATCATAAGCATGTGAAGGTGCATGAGCATGAGTACGTGCATGAGAGTGTCTCAAATGAGTGTTTGCACGTGCTCGTGGGTGTGGAACATAAAAACCATCATTCGTGTGAACATGTGGGGTAGGAGGTGTGTTCCTACGTGGCATAGTATTGGTGTACATGAAAGCATGACCCTTCTTTGGAGGTCCACCCAAAGTGGGTTTCTTTCCAAAGGAGGGAGGAATAGGAGTGGTGATTTCCTTAGTAGTAGAACTACCCAAGTTGTTATATACACCACTCGTGGATGCACTGGAGTATGACCTCACAAAATCTATTGTTACTTCACTATAGGAGGTGTGTGCATTGGATGCACTTGCCTTAGAATAACTAAGGCCAACACGATGGTTTACCGGTAGTTGATTCTTTAGCAAATCATCCAAATTGTCCTTTCCCTTGTTGAATCTCTCAACAATGGAGGACATGAGCTCATATTTCTTCGAAATTGAAGAAATAGTAGCATCCAAGGTGGATGCATGTGTGGTGAGCTCGTGCACTTGGGATTTGAGATCCTCATTCTCAATGCCCAATCAAGTGTTTTGAGATTGAAGGTTTTCAATCTCAAGATCGTTACTATCCACAATAGAAACACGATCAAGTTGAGATTTGAGGGACTCCACCTCATTTCTTAACATGCTATTTTGAGTAAGCAAACTTGCTTTCTCAATAGCGAGTGTCTCAACAATGGTGTCATTGTTAGAGGTGCTACATGAAGATGTGTTAGAGAGACTAGCAATCTTATTCTTAGCATCACAATATTTATGCATAAGCTTTTGATATTTATCAAATAATTGCTTAAGTTCAATTTTAAGATCATCTGTTGTTACCTCTTCATCGTCGCTATCGCTTTCACTTGAATCGCTTGATTCGTCACTAGAGTCATCCTCTCGTGCCATCAAGCCCATGAATGAATCCCTTTCATCATTGGAGGAAGAACACTCCGAGGTGGACTCTTCTTGCTCCGCTAGCATGTGCCATATTTGATATGCCGTTGTTGCCTTGGACACACGCATAAGAATGTTATGAGATAAATACTCAAGCAAGATATCCATTACCTCTTGATGTTTCTTCACCAATTCTTTTTGCTTATTTGTCCATTCATGTTCAGAAGTGGTAGGTGCACGAAGGGGCTTTTCCACAAGCTTTCAATAATCCTAATCGATGGATTGAATATATGCCTTCATCTTCACACAACAACTTTGATAGTTGGGTCCAATGAGATATGGTGGAATAAGACTTTGTGTGATGTTGTTGTTGGTTGCCATAGCTATAACCTCGCTCTGATACCAATTGTAGTGACCCTATGCTATGAGGAACAAACACTAAGGGGGGGGTGAATAGTGTTTTATAGAATTATAAGGAATTTACGCCAAATAAAACCCTAATTAACCAACAAATGCGGAATGTAAGAATTGAACAACAACCCAAGCAAGAAAGCAATGCTAACAAGCAATCTACCCTAGTTCGGTGCCACCCAAGTCTCCCCGACTTGTTACCGGTGCCCTACTCCAGCAACACCCGGATCCCCTCCGATACTCTAGCAAACCGCTAGAGATTTCCTTTAGCCCACTTGTGGAAAACCTCCAACAAGTGCAATCGACCTACAATCGATGTCCGTGTATCCCACAACCTGGGAACACGCAAAGTCCTTAATCCCACAACCTGGGACTAAGCACACTCGCACAAACCGAGAGTAAAACGAAATCTTGACTCCCACAACTTGGGATCAAGCCAATCCTCTTACCACCGTGAGTATACAACAAATAAGAAGTATAAAGAATGAAATATAAAACTTCTTACCACAAAATCCTATGCCTTGAGAAATACTTACCAATTTGGGGCAAGAATGGATTTTGAGGATGATGAGATCACCAAACCCTAGCTCCACCAAGATGAGCAGCAATAGATGGCTAGGGAGTAGATGGTGACTTGGATTCAAGCTATTAGTTTGAGAAGCTCACAAGGAATGAGAATCTCTCTTGACGAGTTAGGCTCAAAGAGTAAGATAGAGATTCTTGAGAGATGAGAGAGCTTGGAATTGGAGTTTAATGGCTCTTCTCAAATGTGTGAAAATGTCTCTAATTTCAGCCTTGGATCCCTGGTTAGAAGAACACAAGCTTATATAGGGAAGAGAGAAAACGGTCACAAAATTCGTGGCATTAAATGCTCCAACGACTCTATTCTGAAGCTGCTTAATCGGTCTAAGAAGGATCATCAACCGACTAGATTGATAACTAGTCGGTCAGTGAACCTTCTTGGACCGACTGATGGTTGACAGAGAAGATTGTGAAATCTGGGTAAGAACTAGTTGGTCTAAGAAGGATCATCAACCGACTAGATTAAAAAATAGTCGGTCAGTGAACCTTCTTGGACAGACTAGATTGGCTTTTAATGCATTAACCATCCTTCTTGAACCAACTAACTGGTCAACAGTACAAAGGTCGAATTTTACACGGAAAACTAGTCGGTCTGAGAAGAGACACCAACCGACTAGATCATCATTTAGTCGGTCGGTGAACCTTCTTGGACCGACTAATTGGTCAACAAATGGTCTTGAATTGATTAGGATAACTAGTCGGTCTGAGAAGGATTTTCAACCGACTAAATCGTCATCTAGTCAGTCGGTGAACCTTCTTGAACCGACTAATTGACCAACAGTGAATGGGCTGAATTAAGCAAGGATATCTAGTCGGTTCAAGAAGGATTCCCAACCAATTAGATCGTCATCTAGTCGGTTGGTTCTTCTTCTTGAACCAACTAAGATGCATAAGAAGCCGAGAAATGAAGTGATAAGCTACAGGAAAGTTTCTAATGGCTTCTAAGTCAATCCTAGAGATAAGACATGAAAGTTATGAAGATTTTTAGGCAAGTACTACTCAAGGCTTAACATTCTACTAAACCGAAGCTAGAAGACATAAAAGTAAACACGACAAACTGTCTTCAAAGCTTCAACATGGAGAATCCGAATCCATTGACTTCATGAATACTCCTTGAGCTTCAACGAAGCTCCAGGCACAACGATCATGCGTTCTGAGGAAGTCTTGGGACGTCGCTTGAGATGAACAAAAGTACTTTGGTGACGATCTCCATAATTCTTCAATGTCTTGAGTCTTTTAGTTTAATGACTTGAATATCTTCAACGTCATAGTCTTCGAAGCTTTTGACTCATCCATTCCTTTCTTCTCTTTGGATTGAATCGTCATTCATTTGTTGATGCCATTGGCTTGAGGTTTGAGGTAGCCTTGGAGTTCTTCAAGCCAACGCTTCACCTTTGTTGATCTACCAAGTTCTCCACTTGAATCAACACATGTAGTCACTTTTGAGTTTCTTGAATCTAATTGGTGACTTTTCAGCTAACTGCAAACACAAGAGTTAGTCACAATGATTTGTGCTTGATCATCATCAAAATCAAGATGGAGAGTCCAATACTCAACATTTATTTCATAACCTTATCTCTATAAGTCAACTTTGTGACAAAGGTTACATGGTTAACTTTGGAGAAGATTTGTGTAGTATAGTTGATAACGATTTACATGTTTTATTTTCTGGCATTAGACATAAAAATATTTATATGTTAAGTATGCCTAAATATTTTGAACATTGCCTAGTTGCTCATTATAATCAACAATTATTATGGCATAGCCGTTTTGGGCAAGTTCATTTTAAGCATTTATAAAAATTAGCCAATCATGATTTAGTTAAAGGATTTCGTAAAATATCTTTTAATAAGAAAAGCTTTTGTGATTCATGTCAACGAGGTAAACTCCGTAAATCTTTATTTAAACTTAAAGATGGCATAACTTCTAAGAGGCCCCTAGTATTACTTCATTTAGATCTATTTGGGCCTACTAGAGTAGCATCTTTAGGAAATGCTCATTATGGATTAGTCATTGTAGATGACTTTTCTAGATTTACATGGGTATCATTTTTTACTAAGAAAAATAAAGCCTTTGATGAGTTTACCAAATTTGCAAAGAAAATTCAAAAATCTCTTAGGAACAACCATTATCACTATTTGTAGTGATCATGGAGGGAAATTTGAGAATGAACTTTTCTCTAAGTTTTGTGAGGATAGCGAGATTACTCAAACCTTTTTCTTTTCCTCACACACCACCAAAAAATGGTGATGTTGAGAGAAAGAATAGGACTCTTATTGAGTCTGCACGCACCATGATCTATAATAGTCATCTTGGACTTCAATTTTGGGCGGAGGCAATACACAATGCATGTTATGTGCTTAATAGGAACCTAGTGAGGCCCCGAACGAACAAAACTTGTTTTGAACTCTTTTATGATAAAAAGCCTCAAGTTAAGTATTTTCGAGTTTTCGATTCAAAATGTTTTATAAAGAACATGTTTGGTAACTAGACAAATTTGAGCCAAGATCCGATGAAGGAATTTTTGTTAGATATTCCACACGTATCAAAGCCTATCGGATATACAACAAAACCTCTTCAACGATCGAGGAATCACTACACGTTTCATTTCATGAAGATTTTGATGTTCCTCATGTTTTTGATGATAGTGTAGATGTTTATGTGATTCCATTAGTAATGTTAAAATTAATGATTCTATTATTGAGACTAACAATGCTAATGAAAATTTTGAGATTATTCCAAGTGATCCAGCTATTTCCAAAGCTTATCAGACCGTTCGTGACCACCACCAAGACCAAATAATTGGAGATATTGGTGTGGGTGTCCGAACAAGGTCAAGGATTGAGGAGTTCTCTCATTGTTCCTTTGTCTCTACCATTAAGCCAAAGAACATCCAAGAAGTATGTGAAGATAGCTCATAGATAGTTGCAATGGAATAAGAGCTCATGCAATTTGAGAGAAATGAAGTTTTGGAGCTCGTTCCTCTTCCAAGTGGTCACCAAGTCATTGGGACCAAATGGATATTCAAGAACAAGATCGATGAGAATGAGGTCATCATAAGGAACAAAGCATGGTTAGTAGCTCAAGGCTACCGGCATGAGGAAAGTATTGATTTCGAATAATCCTTTGCCACCGTAGCTAGATTAGAAGCTATTAGGTTGATTTTATCTTTTGCATCTCCTATGAATTTTAAAATATTTCAAATGGATGTTAAAAGTGCATTTTAAATGGCATAGTTAATGAAGAGGTTTATGTTTTTCAACCAACCAGTTTTATACATGAAAAATTTCCTAATCATGATGTCAAACTTAATAAAGTATTATATGGGTTGAGACAAGCTCATAGAGCTGGTATGATCGACTCAACACATTTCTTTTGGATTTAGGTTTTAAAATGGTTGAAGTTGATTCAACTCTTTTCATTAAAGATTATGAAAATGACATCATCCTTATTCAAGTTTATGTAGACGATATTATCAGTGGTTCTACTAACTTTGACCTTTGCCAAGAACTTTTTAAATCTATGAAGGAAGAATTTGAGATAAGCCACATGAGTGAGCTCAACTACTTTCTAGGTCTTCAAATTCGGCAAATGAAGGATGTTGATTTTCATACACCAAACCAAATACACCGGGGAGCTTATCAAGCGATTCGGGATGGAATCGTCTTCACGCAAAAGTACTCCCATGAGTACAACTACCCATCTACACAAGGATGAAAACTGGAAAGATGTAGACATTCGTCTATATCGATGTATGATCGGTAGCTTACTTTATTTAACTGCTAGTAGGCCCGATATCATGTTTTCAGTATGTCTTTGTACTAGCTATTAAACTAGAACTAAGGAATCACACTTGATTGCGGTTAAACGAATTTTTCGTTACATCATTCAAACACTAGATTATGAGTTAATTTACCCTAAATCTAGCACATATGAGCTAGTCTCACATAGTGATGCTGATTTTACTGGATGCAAATCCGATAGGAAAAGTACTAGTGGCACTTGCCATTTTCTAGTAAATTCCATTGACTCTTGGTTTTCCAAGAAGCAAAACTCTGTATCATTGTCCACGACTTAAGCGGAATATATTGTCGTGGGTCTTGCATGTGGGGGTGGCAAAATGAGCTCGACCCGACCCGACCCGACCCGAACCCGGCATTCGTAACCGGGTATGGGTAGGGGCCAATCCGGGTCAAGTAGGAAACAGGTTGACCCGACCCGACCTGGAGTATGGGTTCGGCATGTCAACCCGGATGACCCGAATTCGACCCGGTTTACTTTCTCTATATAATTTATATAATAACTTCAATACATAGTTACAATGAGAGTTATGCTTATACGATTTGAATTGTTGTCCTCTTCTTTAAGAGGTCTTGGATTCAGTTCCCTTTACATACAACTTTTTTGTTAATTTTATTACTTTCATTAATAAAATGGTAACATTAATAATACTTCCTTACTGTCATCAGTGTAGTTTAAGCGACGAGCTACTGGAAATTATGCAACACTTAATAAATTGTCAGTGCCTCTTAATAAATAGCTAGATATCGAAAAAGGAGCAGTAGTGTATAAGTCAAATCTTAACCTGACGAGTTAACACGAACCCAAGCCGAAAATTTTCCGGGTCACCCGAACCCGAACTGGATTCAGGTTAGGGTTTACCCCTATCCGGGTCGGGTTAAATCTGACCCGACCTGAACTGAACCCACCCAAAATATTTGCCACCCCTACTTGCATGTGCACAAGTCCTTTGGATGAGACACACTCTCAAAGACTATGGTGTCAATTATGATACTTGCCCTATCATGGTTGATAACCAAAGTGCAATATGTCTTTTCAAAAATCCGATACATCACTCCTGTACCAAACACATAGATGTGAGACACCATTTCATTAATGATCATGTCGCTAAGAAGGACATCATTTTAGAGTCCATTGAAACCCAAAAACAAATCACTGACATCTTCAATAAAACTCTAAAAGAAGACCCTTTTGTGATGTTGCGTGGAGAATTAGGGATTATGGGTGAATCTGAGATATAAGAGTTCATTTTTATATATCATATCATGTTTTGAACTCATATGATCATTTACATCGCTCATGTTGAATATGTCATATTTTCACATTTGTTTTCAATGAGATTTATTGGAAATTTTTGATGATTTGATGATTATAATAATAGGCTTGATATGTGTATTAGTCTATATGCTCTGATGGTATTTTTATGTTATTGGAGTGATTAAAGTACATGTATAAGGGTGAGAAGTCTAAAATCCTTGATTCTAACTCAATTCTGGATTTTATAACCAGGACAGTCGACTGACATTTCTTTTACAGTCAACTACCCAATCTCCAGTGTTTAGCCTTCATAACTCTTATCCATGACAGATGACTAATGGTCATTTTACAGGCGACTGGTCATACGATAGGTGACTGTATTTTGTTCATCAGGCGCCTGCCAAATTGTCACCAATTTTCCTAAGAGATGGCTCAAAATTTCTTCAAATTTTTACTGTATAGTCGGCAGCTGTAAGACATTTTACAGGCACCTGTCCTAATCCAGGTGAATGTATTTTCTTCTACATGTGCTTGTCATCTTTGTGAGTCATTTTTTATTAAAGCTTGACAGGCGACTGTACGATGCATTAGTCGCATGTCTACCGTGTTTGGTGGTTCCTAGCTCATGATCTGAGTCGTTATTTTTGATCCAATGGCCTAGATCACTCCATCTTCTCCTTTTAACCGTCGATTGGGTATTTTTATCTCTCTTGCGATTCAAACTGAGCCCAACTTCTCTCCTTCTTTCCAATCGATTGCTCCTCCTTTCTCCGATCGATCAGCCTCCATCCGGGCTTCCTCCTTACAGTCGATCACTCATTTCCATGCTCCTCCTTGCATCAGCCTCTATCGTCCTTGCAATCTTTGGTATAATTCTCTCTCTGTGTTTCATTTTGATCGTGCCCAAGAATTTTCTTTTCAGTCGATTTCTTATAATGGCCCCCAAGACCTCTTCCTCTAAGGGCAAGTCCTTTATGCTTCCCAAGGAACCTAGGGTTAAGGTTCCTAAGCCTCCTCCTACACTAGGCCGAAAGAAACCTCGAACCCAAATTTGCTACTCCATCTTCTAAGCTTTTGCAGTATGCTAAATCTGAGTATGCCCTGTCTTCATCTAGTGAGGAGATTCCCCTCAAACATAGGCGCAAATAAGCACCTTAGACTTTAGCCCCTAAGTTTGACCTCCACTCCCCATGAGGGCAAACCCCATGTTGAGCCTCATGCTTCTGAGCCTGCTAACCCCAAAACTGAACCTTAAGGCCAAAATCCTCCTGAATATTTACAGCCCTCTGCTCCTGCTTCTTATATCCACATGTGTCGTGAAGACACATATTTGGGGAAAAATAATCCCATGTTCAATGTCAAGCTCCTTAAGGAGCGATTTATCTCATACCCTCCTTTCACATCTGAGAATCTATACCAGCTTTTGACGACGACCAAATTGGTCGATCTCTTCTGGTATTCTCATGATGATTTTCCTTGTCCGTACCCCATGGTCTTGAAGATATTTTATGCAAACCGCATTCGTAGTGAATACTCCAAGTCAGGGATTTTGGACACTGTTGTTCAGGGGACCCCAATTAAGCTTGACCCCAAGCTTTAAGGGACTATTCTTAGGATTTCCTCCACCGAATCCTTACATGCTGACATTTCCATCTCTTCTGTTATTGATCTTGATTAGGTCGTCCTTTCATACATGTTCCGTGAGATTCCCTGTATCCTCACCTCTGGTGTAAGATCCTCCATGTTCACTCCTAGAGGTTGGGCTGTCCACTGTGTGGTCAAGCCCAAAATCCTGCCTAAGTACGGATCTCTGACTAGCCATCCCATGAGATAATCAAATGCATGTATGCAATATTCTCAAGGATGGAGGTGAACTGGGCAGGGTCATACTTTCCAGGATGGACCATATCGAGATCACCTCCTCCTCTTCCTATATTCCTTATGGATGTATCATCACTCATGTCTTTTGCCACTTTGGCATTGATCTGAATGCTTATGAGTGTGTCCCTCTTGGCCCTCTACTTGATTCTTCGGCAAAGTCGAAGTCCTCTTTGTCTCTGTAGATGGAAGCCAAGAAGAGACATTCTTCTTCTGGACCATTGTTATCATCTGCTCCTCCTGGTGATTTGTCGATCCCCTCATCATAATCTGCACCTCTTCTGATCCCCTTCTTGTCGAGTTTGATAAGAAGGTAGCTGTTTTATTCGAGCTCTTCCATGTATCCTTTCAGCGCCATGGGATTCCCATCCCTACATCCCTCCAGGCATACCTCCAGCCTGTTGCTACTGCTTCAGGTGATGCTCAGGCCCCTCCTACAGATGTCACCCAGCCTCCTCCTCTTATCGTCTCTTTGTTTCCAGAGACATTTGATGCTGGTGCTGCTGACCCAGCCTCTCAGGCTCCTCAGGATGACTTTGCTGCTACTTCTTTCGTGACTTCATCAGATCTGGAGACCCATGTCTTTCAGGTTGAAATGAGAGCTCCTGAGGACACCAACGTCGTTCGGCTGGACTGATGCTTCTTGACGACTGCTCACCCTAAAACGTAGATTTTTTTTCTTAGGGTTGAGAGTCTCTGTCTGAAGTATTGATGTGTGATGGATATATAGTGTATTTTATAGATGTTTTGTCTATTAGTGTTTGTGCTTGTGGCACACTAGATGGTTGTATATGTTGGTCATATACTTTTATATACAAAGAGTTGGTTATCTTTTTGTAAACTCCATGTATCTTTGGAATATATTTATATGATGATCTGTTTGACTCATTGTACTCTTATGTGAATGTTGTGCAATTTTTTCTCTTCTTGTGCTCTTAATTATATTAATTGAATGTTGAGATGCATTGTATAATTCATGTTTCTATTGGACTTCCATTCCTTTAGTCAACTAAATTCTTCTACTTTTGATGAGTTTTGATACGTATTTGTGTGATACACCTTCGTGCTTTCTCGATTTTCATTTGGTATCACATTAAATACATATCTTTTTCTTTATGCTCTCGTGATTGTTCTTTAGTTGAGTTAGCACTATTGTTGTTGTTTCTCTACTCCCACCTTTTTGGATAATGCCATAGGGGAGAGAAATAAACAAATCATAATTATGTGCTAATCAGAAGCTAAACTTGAATCTAAGATTGAAGTTGCCTTAGATTCAGGAGGAGTAAGATATAATGAATTTGGATTCAAAAATCCTAAATTCCAATGCTCCAATTCATTTCATTCATATATATCACACTATTGCTTTAATTTAATCATTAGATTGTCTAACTTGGTTGACATATATGTAAGGAAAGTAAGTATTCTTAAGCACAATTATTTATCTTTTTGTTTATGTTGTTTGTCATCACCAGAAAGGGGAGAATGTTGAGTATTGGACTTCTCCCTATGTGGTTTTAATGATGAGCGAGTATAAATACTTGTGACTAATCCCCTCCATGCAGTTAATCCATTGCCTAAGCTTATCATGACGATCAAATAGCAATGGATGACCATGAAGATCAATCAGAGCTCAAAGTTGATGATTAGGTGATTAATATTGAAAAATGAAGCTTCAAAGACTTCAAGAAGACTTCAAGAGCATTCAAGAGAAAGAAGAGAAGCTAAATCATATGTAATCTTTTTATTCTCTTTTCTTTCTCATTAGAATGTAGCTTTGAAATAGTTTACTATTGGAGCTCACACACTTCCTTATTTCTAGCCTAGGATTTCATTAGATTACATTTCCTAGGGCTCTATCTTTGATTTCCCTTTAATATGCATTTTGGACTTTCAACATGCGACTGATAAACATTATACAAGTGCATGTCTCTATACAGGTGCCTGAGAATTGTTCTTCAATCGTCAGTTATGCACACTCTGTTTGACTTGATTTTTGGGCTTTCAGTTCTTTACTTTAATCAGGCGACTATTGTACAAAGTACATGCGTATATCCAGTTACAGGCACCAGTGACTTGTTAGTCAGTAGTCTGTCTATCTTGCCTAAACTTCTTAAGTTTTGTCAACTTTCGCACTAGCCCTTGCAGGCGATGTAAGAAGGATTTACATATGCCTACCCATAGAACAGCCGCTGATCACGCCCAGATGTACTGCAAAAACAATGTAGTTTTACCACAAGCCCACAGTTAAGTGGTGAGCGGGTATCGAATCATGTGGAGGAACTGTTGGTATTATATTTTTTTACATAGCGGAGATGGAATAATGAGTTGGGAATGTTTGGCGTCACAAGCGTATAAAATATCGCTTGTAAATTCAGTTAATAAAAGTGCCTAGGGCTAGGAAATCTCCACTATAGATCTCAAGCATCAATATGAAATTATATTCTTCCATATCACTACTCTTGGTTTAGGGTGAAATTGTCGTAACTATGTTGTGAAACAACGCATGCTCTCGCGCTACGCAAGTTTATATTATTCTAAACTAAAGCCTCGCTCTTGCGCAAGCCTAGTTCAAACCACTAGCATTAAGATCGACAATATAATTCAACTTCAACTCATGTTCGCTCTCGCGCAACGTGAGTTCGAATCTAGATCATGATGGTTCATGTTCGTTTTACCGTCGTACAAACGACTATAATTATAGAATTATAATAAAGATGCTGGCTTTGGTTGCTCTCATGCACAAAATCTAGGGAATCTCCATTATAAATCTAAATCAAATATCTTAGGCTTCCTATAAATCAAGATCCTCTCTCGAGGTCTCAAGATCCAATATCGGTCGAGTGGTCGGATCCCTCGGTCGAGTGGGCTTCTCACTCAGTCGAGTGAGCTTCTCACTCAGTTGAGTGAGCTTCTCACTCGGTCGAGTGGGGTCTCCTGCAGAGTCCTCCAAAAACAGTAACATGCCAGTTATTTTTCGTCTCTCAACTTGGCCGGGTGGACTTCTCACTAGGTCGAGTGGAAATTCCACTTGGCCGAGTATATTATTGCGCTTCTTTGACTAGATTGGAGCTGTATCAACCTCACTCGGTCGAGTGTGACGTGTCACTCGGTCGAGTAGGCTGATATTTCATCGTTTTCTCATTCTTCTCGCTTCTCTCCTCTTTCTTTCGTCTTCCTTCGGCTTATTCTCATCTTCAAGCACTGTGAGCTCTTCGATATCGTTGTCATCGATACTCCGACACGTGCGTATGTGCTCATAGCTCTAAATTGATCCCGATTGCTCCATATTTCCTGAAAATCCAACGAAATATAGAAATAGTGAAATTAATCGTGAAATCGTCGTTTAAGCATTAAATTCGTGATATGAGTAACTGTTATGGCAAGGAAAATTGCAGAAATAAAGTGTAAAATATGAGCATATGACTTGCATTTATATTTTATATATTCATGCACATCTTCTCCGTCGTTTTCCGTCGCTTTTAGTTATTTCATATCCGTTTCTTTGTGTTTTTAGTTTATTTTTACTTTCGTTGAGTTTATGTGCATTTACAGGAAATTGCTAGAGTATGGGACATATAAGGCCAACATCATGAGTCCCCAGAGCAACAAAAAGTGTTGCACGAGATCCCAAGAGTCATTTGTTAAAGATGACTATGTATCAGCCCTCACCTGATCGGGTGAAACAACCACCCGATCGGGGTCATGCAGTCTATGTTAGTGCTGAAGAAGAGACAGTACCACCCGTTCAGTTCAGTGATCGGGTGGATGTATGACAGAGTGCAGTTTTGAAGCCCAAAGCTCACCCGGTCGGTTGACTTGTCAACCGATCGGGCCATGTATTGTGACCCGATCGGGTCGGCACTTTCACCCGATCAGGTCAGCTGCTGCTGCTTCCCAAACTCAAGAAATCCAAGACTCACCCGATCGGTTCAGTGATTGGGTTAGATTTATCAGAGCTGAAGACATATTTTTCCGTCGTTTCACCCGAACGGATGAAGACTCACCCGATCGGGTGACTGTCTGTTTTTGTCTTTTTGTGGGAATATTCCCTGGCATCTTGCCCACTTGTATAAATAGTGCTAGCTTTTCCCAAAAAATGCAGTCCCTACTTTTTAAGCTATTTTTAGGGATTTTTCAGCTACTTCAATTAAATACTTAGTGTAAGTTCTTTGATCGTTTTCATATTTTGTTATTGTGTTTATGCTTCTATTTGCTACGGTGAATAATTGCTTGATTTCAATTCTTATGGCTATATCTTCTATTATTGCATTTGCTACCATGTTTAGTGAGTAGTTCTTCAATCTAGGATATTGGTGGAAGCCCCTTCATGGGTTCTTCCTAGAACGGCCATAGGTATAGGGATCCGATTGGATATAGGGATTTTGATGGTTACGCGGGGGCGTTTCATTGTCATCGGCGGGAAAATGATCGCCTTTGACCGTTGGGCCAAGAGGAAATAAAACGGGAGTTTGATTCTCTAGCCATAGCTCACCCCCTAGCGTTGACATTGATTCCTTGCACGTGGGAACAACTTGGAAGAGATGTTGGGATCGATCGTTGTGATCTTAGTGCTCCTGGAGTCGGATGGTGTTGGACATGGAAATGCCCACCGCCCGAAGTCGGGTAGACCTAGCGTACCATACTGGGCATCGACCAAAATATCGGGCCCATGGGACGCTAGGTACCACTTTTAGACGCAATGTCTCACCTCCAAGCCCTAGCGTTCAGTCATATTCCTATTCTTCGGCCATAATAGTGAGAATCCATGATTAAGGTAGAAGCCAAAGTCCTAGATTACCTTTTTACCTTTTACCTCTGTTCAAATAGTTTACAATCGTGACAACCAATCAAGAATAGGCTTGCTTATCCACCGGGTGATCCAGTTCCTGAATGTTTGCAAGTACAACACACACCTCCCTGTGATCGATCCCAAGTCACACTTCGACACTGTGCGCTTGCGGTTTATAAATTCTAATTCTAGTATCCTCTTCCCGGTTTGCGTGTCAAACGGGTGGCCGGTCAAGCTTTATAGCGCCGTTGCCGGGGAGGCAACGTGCTTGATACACTTAGGACCTTGTTATCCTTGAGACTAGCTCACATCCTCACGTAGTGATCATTTTCACAATCTACATTTTTATTTTTATTTGTTTTTATTTCATTTCATACCATACGTGCTTCACAGTATATCTTAATTTTACATGCACATGAACTCAAGGAGTCTCGACGATTTAGTTCATTTGGATCTTGAGATCAACGCTACCGTGAGGCATTTGAACAGAGAAAGAAGAAGAAGAGAAGAATTTGCCGCCATGGCAGCAACCGTCACTCCTCCAAAGTCTTTGCTCGAATATTTGATGCTGTCTATTGGGTCTACATCCAGCATTCAACCTCCAGCTATTACAACCGGAAACTTTTAGTTGAAGCCATCACATGTGGCTTGGATCCAACAAGACCAATTTTCTGGAGCTTCCATGGAGAATCACATCGAGCACTTAGACTCTTTCTTGGAGAAATGTGAGACATTTAAGGTCAATGGCGTATGAACCGAGGCTATTCAGTTAAGGTTATTCTCGTTCTCTCTACGGGATAAAGCGAAGCAATGGCTTAGGGGCAAGGACCCCAACACATTCACTACTTGGGAGCAGCTTTCGAACACATTCTTGAACAAGTTATTTCCTCCGGGGAAGACGATGAAGCTGAGGAGTGATATCTCCTCTTTCTCCTAAGCTAGCCATGAGTCGCTACATGAAGCGTGGGTAAGGTACAAAGAAATGCATAGGAAGTGTCCTTACCATGAGCTCCTCCATTGGCAGATCATCAACCTATTCTATAATGGACTGAGGGACAATTTGAAGTCCTCTATGGATGCCACAGCGGGTGGATCTTTCATGTCGAGAAACGAAGTGTATGCCGGAACTATCCTGGAGAACATGGCATCTAACAACAAGATGTGGAGTAGTGAGCGTGCGATGCCAAAAGCCGGTGGCATGCATCAGATTAAGGAAGTGGACAAGCTATCAAGCAAATTCGATTTGCTTTCCACTCAAATTTCAGCGTTTATGGTTGGAGCCGGTGCCTCTAGCCCACAGCAAGTAGCGGCCGTGGAAACTGAAGTGATTGGAGACTTCAGTGTTGGAGAGATTTCTGCACCCGTGGATCAAGCAAGTGCATTATTCTATAATCCTATGGGAAATGTGCCTTATCCGCCAAGAAGAAGTTCTAACGATATTCTCCCAACAATCGGAATCATCCGAATTTTAGCTACAAGGCACCCTACCCACAATTTCAGCAACCTCCTCTGCATCAACAAATGTATCAACAACTTCCTCCTCAACAACAACAACCAGCATGGGATGCCGTGAAAGATAAGGAAGCGCCCATTGTCACTGTGCAATCGAAGATGGAGATGAACGACATCGGAACTTCAACATCATGTCCCATGACTTCGGAGAAAGATTAAGAGAAAAGGAAGAAGAATGAAGGTGAAGACTTGAGAGTTTTCAAGACTTCGGTCCCATTTCCACAAAGGCTCGCCAAGGCCAAGATCGACGAAAAATATGGCAGGTTTTTTGAAATGCTGAAAGATCTAAGTCTTTAGATCCCATTCCTTGAAGTAATTGAAACTATACATTCGTACGCAAAATTTCTCAAAGATCTAGTGACAAAGGAAACAAGGAAATAAAAGGTGGTTCTTACGGCAGAGTGTAGCGCCTTGATTCAACAAGCCGAACCGCCAAAGCTTAAGGACCCGGGAAGTTTTTCGATTCCATGCTCTATAGGGGCAAGTGTGAGTCTGATGCACCTTTCACTCTACAGAAGAATCAACATGGGAGAACTGGAACCTATTGGGATGACTTTGCAGCTAGAGGATCGGTCCGTCAAATATCCGTGGGAGTCGTCGACGACATACCAGTTAAAGTCCGCGACGTATGTGTGCCGGTGCATTTTGTAGTGATGGATATGCCCGAGGATAATCACACTCTGATTATTCTCGAAAGACCTTTTATGGCGACCGACGGTGTGCTTAGCTACGTGAAGAAGGAAAAGTTGTCTTTGAACATCGATGATCAAACGGTGGAATTCGTCTTAGCGGTATCCATGAAGCAACCACCCGAGGAATATAATTGCAATCTTCTGGAGATTGAAGAAGAGAAAGTCTATGAATCTGGAGCATTGGAAATTCTTTCTAGGGACCCTCTTGAAGACTTGGATAGTGTAGAGGAGCACTCTAGGCTAGACAAAGAGGAAATTTCTGAGCCAAAATGTGTCTCCCAGTCAACTCCCCTGGATTTGAAAAGAATTCTCAGATGAAGAGCAAGTGCAAGAAGCCTTTGGTGCTCACCACCGACAAAGTGCGAATCTTGAAGAGAGTGGCGTGTGTCATCAATATTAAAGAGAAGCCCCCAGATATTACCAATGGGGGAGTGATTGAGACCGTCCACTTATCGCTACTGTCAACAACCGGAACCTTTGTCCCAACTGCTGAGAGGATGCCAAACGTCGAGCGTCACCCATTCAAACCACCTTGAACATCGTATCGGAAGTCGAGTGAATGACTATAAAGAAGAGCGAAGCCATGGGAGGCAATCCATGTCCTAAACTTCTACTGGCTTTTAATAAGATCAGTCTATAAAATTTAGTGTATATATGCTGCTGTGGGGATCATTTGTTGGGAAACTTAGAGAATTTGAATTTTTTTGTGCAGGAATTGCCTCCCTGATCGGGTCATACACCACCCGATCGGGTGAATTGTTTCAGTATGTGGCCATACTTCAGTCGAAGAACCAACCAAACGAGTGATACAGTCGGCCATCGGGTGACTGATCAGATGAATTAAAACAGAGACTTCAGAATTTTTTCAGAGAGTGGTCAGCCGATCGGGTGAGTTCTCACCCGATCAGGTGACCTGTAGTTGCTAATCCAAGATAATTTTTGAAAATTGATCCAACCAATCGAGTGGATTTCCACCCGATCGGGTCACCAAATACCCTATATAACCCCACCCCCCACCCGACTGTCATTTCACCCGACTTCAAAACTTATTTCCACCTTATCGTTTGGATTTCTTTCCACACGATCTTCTCAATCTCTCCTTACTATTACTAATCATCCTCCTCCACTTCCTCCACTAATTCCCTACCATCAAAGCCCCTCCATTAAGCCCATTCAAGATGCAAATCCCATCAAACCCTAGCCCTAACCAACTTTCCTCAAATTTTCAAAAACTTTATTTTCTTCGGATTGGTGTGCGGCGGCTCTCCGGATCACTTCCTCGTACATTGTGGGAGATTTTGGAGCTAGGAGCCGCATCGATTGCTGGGTAAACTCGTTTCGTATCTTTGTTATTATATTGCCCAGAAATTTCATTTTCTCGCTTTGTCATTTGTTGTGTGCACTCATCTATCATCTTGCATATCATGTCCGATCTCCACAATATCATTGCTAAGGTCAAAGATAAGGGAAAGCGACCTATGGTGGATGAGGAGTCGTCTCACAAGAGACAGCGATCCACACGTCCTACACGTGGACACGTTACTCAAACACCGCCTACCCAACCACCACCCTCACCTATCGTATCAGCAAGAGACCCACTACTTGGACCACAGGGTATTCGCTATTTGAGCCAAGTCCACACAGATTTTTTCTCTCGCCTCGACCAACGTCCTCCCCTCACTACCAAGTTCGCGCACAACCAAACCTTATTCGATCTCGGAGTTTTCTCCGAAGTCGAATCCTTGTTCGCGAACTTGGGATGGCTTAGCTTCCTCCACAGCCATGCTCATTCCTACCCCATGCTCACACTAGAATTCCTTTCTACAATCAAAATCGATCGGGGGTCGAACATCGTTTTTTGCCTTCGAAACCGAAATTTCCATGCTCATTTGACCACTATCAATGATATCTTCGGGTTCCCTTATCTAGAAGGCAGCTCCCTTACTAATGAATTTCATGCCGACTTTGACATCGACTTCTTTTGGAAATGTCTCACCTTATACAATTAATATCCTACGGCCAGGGCCAAGTCCTCTTCGATTATTCACCCAGTCTTCCGCCTCGACCATCGCATTATTTCAGCACTTTCTTTCCACGGGATGAGTCTGGCACCGTGACCATCCCGGATCTTTTCATTTTATGGGTGATGAATTTTCCCTTTATTCCCGGTGTTGACGGGATTTCTTTTGAGGCACCGCATGTTCGCATCAATGCTGCCTCGTGGCTAATTCAAAAACTCGTTGACATTAGCCACACGAATAAGGGCAAATATTACTGCGGTGGCCTCATCACAGTCATTGCCCAACATCCACCTTTCAACATCGAGATCCCACCCGATTTGGTCTGTGCCACAAGATCTACCCATATTAACATTGATGTCCTGAAGTAAGCTCACATGATCAAGCCGCTCGATCGCGACCTATTTGCTTTTCACTATGGCCATCCCCCCGTACCTTATATCATTCTACCTAACCTTGATCGCGTCACTATTGAGCTTTACGAATGGGGTATGAGAAGAAAGTGGCGAAATTAGGTTGGGTGCTTCAGCCGAGTCGAGTGACTCGGCCGAGTGGTTCGAGTCACTCGGTCGAGTGGCAAGTTCCACTCGGTCGAGTGGAAAATAGAAACAGAGTGTGGATTTTCGAAAATTCTACTACAGTCTCCTACTCGATCGAGTATAAATAGTCACTCGGTCGAGTGAACTAATCTACTCATCCGAGTAAACAGGCCTCACAGAGCATTATTTAGAGCTATTTGACCTAGAATTCACTCGACCGAGTGACAAAGTCACTCGGCCGAGTGACTTATAACTTTCAGAGAGGGGGTTTGAGGCTTTCATGTACAGTATCCCACTCGGTCGAGTGAGATCTTCACACGGCCGAGTGAGAATATCACTCGACCGAGTGGGCTGCTCTTTTCAGCTCCAAACTCACTGTTTTTCTCCAGTTTCTGATTCTTCCTCTCCTGTCAAATTCTTCATTCCTAGAGCTGCTCTCCATCGCTATGGCTACCCTTAATTGAATTGTTTCCTTATATCTTCTGCCTGTAATGAAAAACTTTGTTCGTTGTCAGATTTTTATTAAACTCATGACCCTCTAAACTTTTAAAGATTTAAAACGAAAATAAAAACTAAAATTCAACTAAAAGAACTAAGGTAGAACGTCGGGTTGCCTCTCGACATGCGCTCGTTTAAGGTCTTGAGCTCGACCCCTAAAGATTTCTTCGTTTAGTGCGTGATGTTCGGTGCATATGAGATGCGCATGTCAAACTTCTCGGGGAGGCCGTGAGGATTCAGGTATTACTCTTGTTCTTCTTTGGCCTCCTTTGAATGCACCACCTCTCTAATATTGGTGGGGGATGACTCCCCAAGCTTGTGTTCTTGGCTTCCTTTGGCTTTCCCGGTGGTGAAGATGTGCTCGTCGGTGGTGCTTTCTTTCTTTGCTTCATCGTAGAGAGCTTGTAGAGCTCACTAATCCTTATGACATCAGCATCGTTATCATCTTCCTCAGTGAGAGGATCTGGTGTATCTCTAATTGGAGCGCTGTTTTCAGAAATTGGCACTCCATCAAGACTATCAGCGTGCAAAGCTCCAATGGAATATGGCATGGCTTCATCAATGACCTCGTCAAGGAGGTCCGTACAGTCGCCTTCCTCCAGTGAGGATCTATTATTCATGGCTCATGGGAGGTGGAACTAGACTTCAATATTACCAACGTTGGGTGACAATGTTCTCTCCCTAACGTCAACAATAACTCCAGCTATAGCTAAGAAGGGGCGCCTAAGTATAAGAGATGTATCACCCTCTTCTTTCACGTCCATGATGACAAAGTCACATGGTATGTATAGTCCTCCTGGTATTTGCAATGGCACGTTCTCGGTGATCTCCACCGGCCTAGTAATCTGCCCATCGGTGAGTTGAATCTTCATATACGTGGCCTTGAGGTCGGTCCCTGTATTGATCTTCTTGAACATGGTAAGAGGCATGAGGCTCACGCTCGCACCCAAATCTTCCAAAGCTTTTTGTAGCGGGACTCCACCAATAGTGCATGGAATCCTAAAACTTCCAGGATCATTTAGCTTCTTCGGCAATTTCTCTTCATTAATGAACCAAGTACCTTGTTCGACGAGCATGATTTTCTCCGTTCTTTTTCTTCTCGTGATCAAATCTTTGAGAAACTTCACATATATTAGGTTTTCAATAATTGCATCGAGGAACGGGATGTTCAAGCTAATATCTCTCAAGTACTCCAGAAATTTGGCGAATTTCTTCTCCAATTTAGCCTGTGCCAACTGTTGAGGAAATGGTATCGGTGGCATATATGTTCGCTCCTTCTGAAGCTCATCAATTTCAAATTTTTCTTCATTGTTTGTAGTCGCTATGGGCTCCTTTTCTTTATTACTTCCCTCTTTCTCAACCAGGGCTTCATCCCATGAGCTTCTAGTTTGGACCATGACAGGAGTGGTGTCCTTCCCACCTCTTGTATTAACCGCCACCACTGCATTGACGTGGCCAGTGTTGCTCCTAGGATTTGCCTCCGGTTGAGCCGACAATTGATGTTGAACCTTATTAAGCAAGCTAATCTGTTCTTCCAATTGCACCACGATTGTGTTGAGACTATCTTGGCCTGCCGTCAATTTGGCATTGATCTTCTTTTGCTCGACCATAAATTCTTCAACTCTAGTCTCATGCTCTGACCTCTGTGGTACCGGCGGTGGATTTTGAAACCTCCATCTTTGATTGAATCCGGGTGGTCTATAAGGGCCCGGTTGTTGCCTCGGCTAGAACTGTTGTTGTTGCGATGGACTTTGTTTGTATGGTTGTTGTTGAGGTGGCAGTCGGTCTTGTTGTTGTCATGGTGGTGGTTGTTGAGGAGGGGTTAAGGCTCCACTGTTATTAGCATATGAAAAACTGGGGTGACTCTTCCAAGCCGGATTCACCCAAGATCCATTATTAGCTCCACCTTGAACATACTGAACTTACTCCATAGCTTCCTCACTAGCCTTGCCACTTACATACATAACTTGGCCTTGCCAATCATTTGATGTAGATGTGTCAGGTGCAACTTGAAGCTTGCATATCTTCTTCTCAAGTCTCTCTACCACTCTAGATAAAGAGTCAAACTTCGATGTTAACTCCGACACTGCCTGTGCTTCGTAGATGCTTACCAGCTTCACAGATGTTGATGTTTGGCCCATCTCATCAGCCTACTGCTGATTGTTAGAGGCCATCTACTCTAATAGAGTCATAGCATCCTCTGGCGTCTTTGACAATATAGCTCCATTGGCGGTGGTGTCGATGATCATTCTTGTATCTGCCCTCAATCCATTGTAAAAACAATGCACGAGCTCTAAATCATCGATGCTATGGTGGGGGAATTGGTGTTGTAAATCTTTGAAGCGCTCCCACGCCTCATATAATGATTCTTGGGGCCCTTGCTTAAAAGACATCAAGGAATTTCTTATCTTTACTGTCTTCGACGGCGGATAGAACTTGTTGATGAATGCACTTGCCAGCTCGTCCCAAGTAGTGAAGGTGCCATATGCTTGTGTCCTCAATAAATATTGAGCTTTATCTCATAGAGTGAAGGGGAAAATGCGCAGACTGATGGCGTCCTCCGGTACATTGGGGATATGAAAAAGTGGCACACTTCGGCAGGAACATCTGGAGATGGTAATGTGTATTTTCATGCGCATTCACATGGAAGGGGTCTTTTTGCATCAGAACAACAAGCCCCGTTTTCAGCTCGAAATTCTTATTTGGCAGTAAATCCGACATGAGTATGCAAGATGTAGTAGCCGAGTTATTTGGAGTAAGCCTATCCCGGATGGAAATATACCAAACGGGCCTTTGGTGAACATTCTTCTCTGCCATTTGATCTTCCTCTAGAATTTGTCTCTTTTCTGCTCTTAATCTCCTTACCATGCGCTCGATCTCGGAATCAAATAATATATCCTCATCGGTCGCCCTCGATCACGTGTACATGCATAGAAAAAGAGATTACTGTTAGTACAATAGAGGAATAAAAAAATAAAATAAATAAAATGAAAAAGAAGGAGCTAAGTAAAGATGTAGAAAACCGAAGCCTCTCCGACAATGGCGCAAAAAACTTAGTTGCCCCGAAATACATTTCCAAAAACAATGTAGTTTTACTGCAAGCGCACGGTTTAGTGGTAAGCGGGTATCGATCATGGGGAGGAACTAATAACTGTAATCTATATGATTTCCTAAGCTATTGGTGGAAAATTAGCTTTGAAAGAGTTGATGTCACAATCGTTCAAATACCGATGTAAATTCAATACATAAAGATGCCTAGGGCTTGGGAATCCCCATTATAGATCTCAAGTAATCAATGCAAATTATGAATCTCAATATTACTAGACTTGGGTTTAAGGTGAATTTGTCATAACTAAATAGAGAACCAACACATGTTCTACCGCTACGCAAGCCTATAGCAATCTAGACTAGAGCTTCGCTCTCGTGCAAGCCTAGTTCAAAATACTAGCATTAAGATCGACAATTATATCCAACCCCAACTCAAGCTCGCTCTCACGCAACTCAAGTTCGGATCTAGATCATGATAGTTTATATTCATTTCACCGTCGTGTAAACAAATATAAGTGTAGAAATATAATAAAGATGCTAACTTTGGTCGCTCTCGTGCACCAAATCTAGTGAATGTTGATTATAGATCTAAATCGAATATCTAAGGCTTCCCATATATCACGATCCTCTCTCGAGCTCTCAAGATCCAATGGAAATCCCATCTGTAGTAATCCAATCATAATCTAACCTTTAGCAATTCTAGCAACATTGAAATTCAACAAATATCACAAATCTTACTTTAGATCCATATGGTTCATCCCTTTGCCCTAGAGCAAAGGAATTACTCACAAATAACCTTGAAAATCGCAAGAGAAATAAGATTGACAAGAGAATTCATTGCAAAACTCAGATCTAAGAAGAGATATATCATAAAAATATAAAATTGCAAGAGTTTAGAGATACCAATGTAGATTACAAGCTTCAACAATTAAATCACGATCCAAATCTTCAATCTCTCGTCAAAAGAAATCGCCAAACTAATTAAAACTAAGAAAATAAAAGTATGGAGTCTCTCCTTGGGCTGGAGATAAATCTGGGTATTTATATATGCCCAAAATAACCAAAAAATCCTTACAATTTTGCCCTCAGACTGCCGTAAACCCTAGTTTTCAAGACTGGGTCAGCGGCGCTACTCGGCCTGGTGAACTTCTCACTCGGTCGAGTGAGGAATCCGCTACGGAATTGGAAAATCAGCGTTCTGAGCTCCTCAGACCACTCGGTCGAGTAGTCTTCTCACTTGGTCGATTGGAATTTCTACTCGGTCAAGTGGAGCCTTCTGCATATCCTCCAAAAAAACAGAGAAGTGTCGAAGATTTCCTTCACAAAATTTTGCGACCCTCGGTCGAGTGGAATTCTCACTCAGTCGAGTGGAAATTCCCACTCAGCCGAGTATATTTCAACCAGTCTTTAGGCTTAAATCGTCATATCAGCTTCACTCGATCGAGTGAGCTGCTTCACTCGGCAGAGTAGCCTGTTTCAGCACTCTTTTCTTCTTTCCCTCGCTACCTCGTCGATTCCTTCGACTTTCATCTTCTTCTACTCATCCTCCAGCGCCATTATCTCACCGATATCATCGTAGGTGATGCTCCGGTACACGTGTAATTGCTTTTGGCTCCAAATTGCTCACGATTGCTCCATATCTCCTGAAATCAGACGAAACAGAGAAATAGTAAAAAGTATCGCGAAGTCGTCGTATAATCGTGAAAATTGCGATATGAGCAGTCGAAATGTCATACAAAATTGCAGAAATAAAGTGTAAAATATGAGCCTATCAGGAGACAAGTGATGGCGAGAGTAAATTCAATGAGCCTGAACCATGTCTTCCTTCAGCTTCATCTCCCCCACCTGAGGAGTACGAGTATATTGGATGGACTACTATAGGTTCTCAATGTTATAAAGAGGAAGATATGTGCAAGGGAGAGAGCTTACAGACTACGATGGAGCCCAAGCCATATCTACCCGTAGATTCATTTCAGCAGCCGATACTTTTTCCACCTCAGGATGTGCACCTGACGTCCCCAAGATTTGAGCATACAAGTGCAATAGGATCGGGGATACCAGATTTAAATATTTATACCACAAGTGCACGATGTTGTAGTGTGGCTTGGGGGTCGAACTCAGGGAGACATGTGTTGTGCTTGCTGTCAGAAAGGAACAGGTTCACCCAATGGGTGAGCTAGCCCGAACGATCGGTAGGTTGTCACAGAATATGAATACGAAGGATAAACGATATAAAAGGAAACCAAGGACTTCGGTTTCCACCCTATCATGTGCTCTCACTATTACGACCGACGAATAGGAACACGATTGGATTAAGGGTTTAGTGGTGAGACGTTGTCTCTAAGAGTGATACATAGCATCCCATGGGCCCGATATTCCGGTCGGTGCCCAGAATGATACGCTAGGTCAACCCGAGTTCGGTCAGTGGGCATTCCCATGTCCATTAACATCGACCGACTTCGAAAGCACTAAGCTCGCAATGACTACTCCCAACATCTTATCCTGTCGTTCCCACGCGCTAGGATTCAATGTCTACGCTAGGGGCGTGAGCTGTGGATAGGGAGTCAACCGCCAAGTTTATTCCCCCTTGGCCCGATGGTCAGAGGCAGTCTTTCTCCCGCCAAAGACAATGAAAAACCCTGCGTAACTATCTAAATTCCTAAACCCTATCGAAATCCTAGTCATATGGTCGTTCTAGGGAGAACCCATGAAGGGGTTTCCACCAAAATCCCAGATGTGGGAACTACTTACAATTCATAGCAAAAACACAATCTAAACAATATTCAACGGTAGAAATCATGATCGGGCAATAGAAAACTATTGATAGCAATGATATTAATACTATATTAAAGTTTCAAAATGATCGGAACACTTACAAGATTCAATAAAATTCCAGCTGTCACAACCCAAGAAAAAGACAGAAAAAATAACAACGTCCGTTTCTAAAAACCCTAAGTCAACTATATATAAAAAACGAGGTCACCCGATCGGTTGAAGCATCAATCGATCAGGTGAGCTGCTAGTCGTCTAGGCCATCGGGCTTCAGAAGCTTCAACCGGGCGCTGACGCAAGCGGGTGGCGTGACCGGTTCATGAATTGGGGAGATGCGGCTACAGATGAACCGATCAGGTGATATGCCACCTGATCGGTTAGAATTAAGCCCAAAAAAAAGAACTATGTCGATCTCACCCGATCACTGAACCGATCGGGTGAGCTGCTCTTCACTTCAGCTCCTGTCCAGGTCGGATACGCGTGCATCAACCGATCGGGTGGCTATGTCCACCCGATCGGTTGAGGGCTGAAACTTGGTTTTCTTCGACGTTTGGTTCTCTAGATCATGCGTGACTCCTCCCGTTGCTCTGGGGACTCATGATATCTTCTTTATACGTCCCCAATGCTGGCAATCTCCTTCATTTACACAAAAATACAAAGAAGTGAAAGAAAACTAAAAATCACAATAGAAAGGGTACGAAACGACGAAAAACAACGGAAAATCACAAAGAAGAAGTGCGTGAATATATAAAATATAAACACACGTCAAAATCCCCCAACCCTTCCTCGTCCTCGAGGAAGACGAGTGAGAGTAGGACCTCGGAGGGGAAAAATAGAGAGAGATAGAAAGAGAAAAAAAAATCCTAGATCGGCCATCAGAGCCAACAAAATCAAACACGCCACACGAGGCAAGCTTGCGACAAAACACAACACTAAACCAAGGAATATGAGTCCAAACAAGTGTCATGGGTCCACGCGGTGAAGCGCGAGTGAGTGTGGTCGTGTACTAGCAGACGGTGTCACTGTCTACATTGTTTAGTTAAGCTCCATATACACATACCTAAGGAATGACCTAAATATCGATTTGATTCGAAATAGCGGTGAAATATAGCTCAAGCATGCATGAGAAAAGTATAAGAATTGAAGCGTATCATGTATCGGGGACTCCACAGCTAAGGACTAGAAAATCACCACATTATCGCCTAGATAATCGCTAGAAAGTCCCTATGCCAAGTGTGTTCGAAAACGATGGAGATTGAGAAGGTGTGGAGTAGAACACTCGGTGTAAACTCTCGCCTTTCCTTTATTCTCGGTAGATAGGAAAAATATTCACACGGGAATTTTTCTTTGGGTTTTGGGTATTTGTATTTTTGTTTGGATTTTTGGCTATACATATTTTTTTCTTTCTTGTCTCTTATCTTTACCTTTTTTGGGTTTTTCTTTTCTCTCTTTTTTTTTGGATTTTTGGATTTTGGGATATATACATGTGTACTCTCCCAAGTGGGAAAACGGTACACGATGAGGGCATTTGCACCAAGTAAAACAAAAAATAAATCGGATTCTAAACACTTGGGCAAAGGAGATTTTTCTCGCTAATCAGAGTATAGGATAAATGGGTTATCCTAGTCCTATTTGTGGAATCCCGACGCATGCGAATTGAAGTATACGATATATATGTATTCATGCATATAGAAGCAGACAGTAGAAGCAAATACCGCATATTCAAATCGAAGCATGATAATCTAGGAGTCATCATAGGACATTTATATAGATCAAAATCACAAAGTAGAAGCACACCACTAGCTAGTCACGACAAATAACTCACACAAAAGCAAAGTGAACCCACGAAGCATGAAATGCAATAGGACTCGGCCTCCTAGGGTTAGTGAAAGTGATTATCGAAGCCATGCTAAGTGTGTGTAGTTTTGAGGCAATTCATCATTTGGGGTCATCTCTAGGAGATGGAGAATAAAAGGAAAGAAAGTAAAAAGAAAAACACGATGAAAACGACTAAAAAACGAAGAAAAAGACACAACTCACGCACAAAGTGCGACTCCCCCAAGATTAAACTTGCATTGCTCTCAATGCAATAATAGTAAGTGCGGGAGGGCAAAGAAAATGGGGGGAAGTACGCACCGACTCAAAAATAATGAAAAACATGGAAAACACACCAACAAAATAGAAAAATAAAAAGATGGAAAAAAGAAACACACAAAACAAAAGATAGAAAAGCACATTCAAACGACATATATAAATAGGCACACCATCACTATATCAAACGATAAAACACACAAAACTCGATTTCCCCCAAGCTGAACATGACAATGCTAGCAATATGATATGATCACGGTGATGCAGAAATATGCTAGGGGAAGATTGGAAAAGAAAAAGAAAGAAGTCAAAATGCAGGAGAGGAACTGTCCTCCTCCTCCAAGGCAAAAGATGGAGGGGTGTGGGTGGGAGAAGTGACAGGTGTTCGGAGAAGTGGAGAGAGGGGTGGAGGAGGTGGATGGATGGGTGAGGTGGTGATGTGAACAATGGGTGGAGTGGTGGCGATGATGGTGAGTGGGAGAGAGACGATGGCCAATGAAGTAGGTGAGGGAAGTGATCTCGAGTGCATCGGCAATTTCTTGCGGCGGGTGTATGCTGTGATGGAAGTGGATGGTGGGAGTGCAGGGTCGATGAAAGTGGTCGTGGGAGGATCAGAAAGAGTGTGTGGAGACGTAGAAACAGGAATGGAAACAGTGGTGGCGGGAGGTGATGATCGTTGAGGAGGTGAAGGAGGAGGTGAAGGGGGAGGAGTGGGTGGAGGCAGACCGTGGATGTGAGTAAGAATGCGTAGAATGGTGGACACGTTCCTCTCGAGTGCGAGGGAACGTGGGTGCGAAAATATAGAAGAGGATGGGTCCGAGGAGGTAGAGGTGGATGCGCCAGTGCACAGGGAAGCTAACTCAGTCTCTAGAGCAAGACGTGTGGAGGTGGCTCGAAGAAAAGCAGAAGTAGTGGCCAGACGGACAGTGGAAGTTATGCCGGCGGTAGTGGTCGTGCCGGTACCTGAGGCGAGGCCTAAGAGGGCCGAAGTCAGAGCCTCAGAAGAAATAGGGACAGAATCTGGGGTGGCACCACTGGGTCCAGCCCCAGGGTCTCCTCTAGACGCAGGGATGTCCTGCACGCCTAAGTGGGTGGCAGGGGACGGTGGTCCTGGTGCGTCTAAGAAAGGGAACTGAAGATGTAACACCCCCTAGAAACTCTGGGTCAGGAGGGAACGTCCAATCTGTCACAAGAACGATAGACATACGACAAGGGTTAGCCAGAATGGTGTAAGGAGCAGGGTGGTGACCGTAGTAGAAGGTAAAACGACCACCGCCACGAGGCTTGATCATATAAGTGTGCCACAGGACATCAAGATTTAGACATGTAGATCCTGTGGCATGTGGAAAATCTCGTGGGATAACGATACTAAATGGGAGATGTGAAGCAATGATGGTAATGAGGCCCTCGCAACAATACTGGCCCTTGCCAGTGCGGCTAATATCAAGTAATTTGTGAATAAGCCAAGCGCCAGCATTAATAGGTTTGAGAGGGGCCTCAAAAGCAATCCCATCAGCACCGCAAATAAAATCGAAAGTCATAGCCCACAGGATAAAAAGGTCAGGGATAGTCATGGTAGCTAACTCATCACTGGGAAAGAAAGTGCTAGATAAGATGCGGTGGGGTAGACGAAATATTGGGTGGAAGATCAAGGAGGCCTTGGCCTTGCCTCGAGGATATTGGTCGTGGAGGGTGAGGCGATCCCAAAATATATCGACATCGAAGTCGCGATGATATTCATAGGGACGGATGCAGTCGCCGCCTAGAATGGGGAAACCAAAAATGAGATTGATTTCGTTCAGGTGTGTGCGGATGTTTCGGTTTCGGACGCGGAAATCAACAATGGATTCCGCCTCACATTTGAGGGAAGATAGGATTTCTAGCGTGAGGGCAGGGTAAGATTGGGCATGGGAGTTTAAGAAAGGTACCCATCCTAGGTTAGCGAATAGAGTCTCGACCTTGGAGAAAACTCCGAGATCGATCAGAGTTTGGGCAAGTGAAAACTTAGTGGATAGGTGTGACCGTTCGTTGAGTCTATTATAAAAATCTTTATGATCACGACTCAGGAAACAGTATCCACGCGGTCCCATCAGTGGGTCCTCGGGAGGGATAATTGGTTGGGGAGGGGGTTGGGTAGGTGGAGGTGGAGGTGCACGTGCATGTGGACGTGTAGATTTATGTCTCTTGCGAGACGGCTCCTCTTCCCTCATAATTCCCTTACCCTTGTCCTTTTCCTTAGCCATGAGTGTGTGGGTGTGATGAAAATGCAAGATGATATAGATGCACACGATCAAGTGAAAAATTGAGCTAAATGCAAATAATTGGGTAAAGTAAAAAATTTAAGCTTAAGAACGAGTTTACCCAATATCGAAGTGATTCTTTGCTTGCAAAGGCACCCACACAGTGCAATGTAAAGATCCGTGAAGCCGCAGCACTTCAATCCAACAAACAGTGATTTTTTCGAAATGGGTGGTTAGGGCTAGGGTTTTGTGCGAAATTTGGGGATTAATGTGATGGATGGAAGGGGGTTGATGGGAGAGAAAGATGTAGGAAGTGGTAGGAGTGAGATTTAGAGTGGTGCAGGTGAGAGAGATGGCCAGTTGAGGGAGTGGGGAGATGAAACGACTGGGGAGAGAGGAAATCGGGTGAGAAAGTGAATCGGTTCAGTCGGGGGGGGGGGTATTTATAGGGTTTTAGGCGAACCGATCGGGTGAGATCTCACCCGATCGGTTGAGGCGATTTTCGAAATTGATCGTTGGAAGGCAGCTACAGGCGAATCGATCGGGTGAGTTTTCACCCGATCGGTTGGCCGCTTCATAATTTTCCCGAGACCACTGTCGATTTCACCTGGACGGCGACACAATCACAGCTTCAGCGAACCAATCGGTTGATTTAATCCCGAAATTTCCTGAAAGCACTGAAGATCTCACACAATCTGCCACCCGGTCAGCCATTTTAAAAACATAAAATTCATCTAAGTTCTTCCGACAAAAACCACCGTTGCTGAATTTATTCATCAAAAAATAAGAAAAAATTATCCTAAACATAACGACGAAGGTTTAGAACATGGGTTGCCTCCCATGAAGCGCTGTTGTTTAACGTCGTTTGCTCGACGCCCGGTATGTGCGGGTCCCGATGATTGGCATCCCATCAGCTCTTGGAGCAGCGGTCCTCGTCAGTGGTAGGGGTTGCAGGTAGACGCTCTCCACCATCCTCCTGCTGGTGGTATCCGGGGGCTTCTCCCTCACGTTGGTGTCTACCGCCATTCTTCGAAGTATACTGACTTCCTCAGCAGTGAGCCCCTTAGGCTCTTTTCCCTTTCTCCTCGTCGGAGCAACCTTCTTGAAACCGGGAGGAGTCGTTTGTGAGATACACACTCCTCCAGCTACGCCTTCTTATTTCACCCCAATTTGCCCCTCAAGGCTCCCAAACTATCAGGGGGGTTCCTCGAGAGGATCTCCCAAGCTCCAGCTTCTACTACACTTTCCTCTTCAGCTTCCAGCACATTGCAACTTTGCTCCTCAGACGAATGCTTCATAGATAGTCCCAAATCAAATTCGACCTTCTGGTCACCCGCATTTAGGGATATCTTCCCTTCCTTCACATCAATAAGCACGCCAACTGTCGCCATGAAGGGCCTCCCGAGGATGATCGGGGTGTGATTGTCTTCCGGCATGTCCATCACAAGAAAATCTACGGGCACATGTATGCCTCTGACGTTTACTGGTAGGTCGTCCACAATCCCCACCAGATACTTGACTGATCTGTCTGCAAGTTGAAGCGTCATACCGGTGGGTTCAAGGTCCCCCATTCTGATCCTCTTGAATAAATATAGAGGCATCAGACTAACGCTCGTGCCCAAATCAACGAGCGCCCGATTGATCTTCAACTCTCCAATCGAACATGGGATAGAGAAGCTCCCTGTGTCCTTGAATTTTGGCGGGCTCGCTCGCTGAATCAGAGCACTGCACTCTGATGTAAGGGCAACTTTTTCTTTTCTTGACCCTCTCATCACCAAGTCTTTCAAGAATTTTGCATAGGATGGGATAGTCTTTATAGCCTCGAGGAAGGGGATCTGCATGCTCAAGTCTTTGACCATATCAAGGAACTTTCCATATTTCTCATCAATCTTCGCCTTGGCAAGTCGTTGGGGAAACGGCACAATGGGCTTGAAGACTCTTAAGTTTCCCTCTTTGTTCTTCTTCTTCTCTTCCTCAGAGACTCCCTCCGGAGTTATGGTCTTTGATGACGAAGCTCCATCGTCATTTGCTTTTGCATTTGGTTGCCCATTGACCAATGGAGCTTTGGGCTCTTTGGTGGCCTCCCTATTAGGAATTTGTGTGTCGCTTCTCAAGACGATAGCAGACACATTCGCATGATCATGCGTTAGCGCCAATGTTTGATTCGCCCCCTGGGATTGACCTCCGGCTGACCCGAAAATTGGCTTTGCGCCCTCTGTAGATTTGCCACTTGCATCCCTAGCTGGGTCACTTGCTCGGTCAAGGTCTTCTGGCCCATCTGCAGCTGCAAATTAATCTTCTCCTGGTTTGTGATATATTGGGTCAAGAGGCTCTCGACCGGGGAGATTACTTGCTGTTGGCCATATGGCTGCTGCTCTGAGGGGGCTGCTGGTCCCTGGGGGGATACTGCTGGTACATTTGTTGGGGCTGTTGTTGTTGCTGGTACTGCTACTGCGGCTGCCGAGGTGCCTGATACAACTGTTGCTGTGGTTGTTGGGGCTGCTGATATGGTTCTCTATAGCTCAGGTTGGGGTGGTTTCGGTTATTGGGAGAATAATCCAGATTTGAGCTAGTCATTGGTGGATAGGGCGTGTTACCCGTCGGGTTGTACAAAAGTGCGCTAGCTTGATCCACCGATGGTGAGATATCACCACCATCAAAGTCTCCTAGGACTTCTGCTTCCACCACTGCTACTTGTTGGGTGTTGGCTAGGGGTGGCAATTCGGGCCGGCCCTGTCTTATCGGGCCGTGCCGGCCCGGCCCGGATTTCTTAAAGGACCGGACCGGCCCGGCCCGATAAGACTTCGGGCCATTCCGAGGCGGCCCGGGCACGGTCCGATAAAAATTCGGGCCGTCCGACCCGGTCCAATAGGGTTGAAAGAGTTATATTATCATACATTATTTTATCATTATTTTGACACGATGAGTAGACCTGACCGCGGTTCGGTTCGAACCGTGGAACCGAACCGGAACCGAACCGATTTGGAACCGAACCGAACCGGAACCGGCCGACCGGTTCCAAGAACCGGAACCGGAACCGGACCAAGCCGGTTCGGTTCCGGTTTGCCCTTTTGTGGAACCGAACCGGAACCGGCGGTTCCGGTTCCCCGGTTCCCCGGTTCGGTTCCCCGGTTCCGGAACCCGGGAACCGAATCGGAACCGATTCGGTTTTGGCCAATTGGCTCACATTCTCAATTTTCTCATAAAGTTTTCTCACATTCCCCGGTTTGGTTTATCACATCCTCAATTTTCTCATATGTAACTTGTATTAAGTTGATTAGTGACAAGATATATTTCTTTTTTAAATTATATCCTTTAAATTTTGTTTACTTTTCTTATATTTTTTACCACAACCGAACCGGAACCGACCCCAAACCGGAACCGAACCGGAACCGGAACCGAAACGAAACCGGAACCGAAACCGGAACCGGAACCGGTCGGGAACCGGAACCGTAACCGAACCGCTTCTAAAGCGGTTCGGTTCCGGTTCCGGGTTTTGTCGGAACCGGAACCGGCGGTTCGGAACCGGAACCGAACCGGAACCGAACCGCGGTCGGGTCTAGATGAGATGAAGGAAGGGAAGAGCTTTGACCTTAAAAAGCCTAGACAATAACAACTTGACTCAAATGGAACAAAAAATGAGAAGCTTTCTACACAATAACACTTACACAAATCAAACACACAACAACAAAATCTAACCTTTATGCATCCAGCTCACTAAAACCAACACAAAATACTAAAATCAAGGCACAAGATCTCACCTTGAAGGCTTCCCATGTTCCCAATCTCGGCAGGAATGCTCCCAGAGAGGTTGGTGACATTAAGATACAAATCAATCAACTTGGTCAAGTTCGCAACCTCTTCAAGAAGGAGAGATTCCTTATTTCGTGATAAAAGAGGATCTGAATCAACAAGAATCTCCCCTACATTTCCTGCTCAATTACAGACCAGTGTTTGTTTCGATTCACTCTTGTTTGCAACGACATTAAATAAGGCAGACTCATCTTAATCAACCTTTTAAAAATAGCAATAATAATGGGGAAGCTAAGGTTAAGTGGGCGGTCAGTCAAATTTATTATTGAAGTGGGTGTGGAATCTGGATTGTGCATGTGCGCCATGTGGTCAAAGACTCAAACAGTTACAGAAACTACCAAGACTCAAACTCTTAAAGTGCTTTTGTTTCGGGCCGGGCCGCCCAATGGGCTGAATAACTCGGCCCGGGTCCGGCCCGAAAATGAACCGGGCCGGGCCGGCCCGGCCCGATAAGCATTTCGGGCCAAAATTGTCGGCCCAGGCACGGTCTTATCGGGCCGGGCCCGTGCCGGGCTATCGGGCTGGGCTGAAAATTGCCACCCCTAGTGTTGGCACCACCAGCTCCTACCATAACTGCCAAGATCTGAGTCGATAACAAATCGAATTTGCTAGATAATTTGTCGACCTCTTCGACTATGTGCATTCCACCAGATCTGGGCGTGTCACGCTCATCACACCACCTCTCATTATTTGATGCCATGTTTTCCAGAATGTTGCCGACATCTTCCTCATTTCTCGACATAAAGGACCCCCCCAGCCGCGGCATCCATCGAAGATTTCAGGTCATCCCTCAATCCATTGTAGAACAGATTTATGATCTGCAACTTGGAAAGCTCATGGTGAGGGCATCTCTGCTGCATCTCGTTATACCTCATCCAAGCTTCGTGCAGGGATTTGTGGCTGGCTTGGTAGAAGGAGGAGATCTCGCTCCTCAGCTTCATCGTCTTCCCCGGGGGAAAGAACTTGTTCAAGAAGGCATTGGATAGCTTCTACCAAGTCAGGAAGGTATTGGGGTCCTTTTCCCTAAGCCATTGCTTGGCTTTGTCTCGCAGATAGAAGGGGAACAACTTGAGCCGAATGGCTTCAGTCGTGACACCGTTGTTCCTGAAGGTGTCACACTTCTCAAGGAAGGAGTCCAGATGCTCAATTGGGCTCTCCATGGGTGCCCCTAAAAATTGATCCTGTTCGATCCACGTCACTAGTGATGGCTTCAGCTCAAACTCTCGGCCGTAATAGCCGGAGGTTGGATGCTAGATGTGGACCCGATGGATGGCATCGAGTACTCCAGCAGGGACTTCTGGGGAGGAGTATTCTCTCATATGGGTTCAGCTTCTTCCCTTCTTCTTCTTTCTGCGTTCAGACGCCTCACAGTGGCGTTAATCTCTGGGTCAAGAGGAATCAAGTTATCAAGACTCCTTGTATTCTGACGCATGAATAATCAACAAAAACCCATGAAGCAAGTATGGTATAGAAACAGATAAAAACATAAAATAAAGAATAGAAAATAAAAAATGAAAAAGTAGAATGCGAAAATTATCGCGAGGTGAGGATGTGAACTAGACTCTAGGGTTCACAGGTGTCACGACCCGCTTCCCTAAAATGGAGGCGAGACGTGAAAAGGTCCGCACGAGAGTGGAGCTGTGAAGCCCCAAACCCGATAAGCATCAATAAAACATAAGCAGGTCCCTGTAACCACAACGGAACAACAATAATAACACAAGGAGAGACTGAAATAAAATCTCACATCTCATAAATTGTCCAACATGAAAATAAGTCCAACATCCAGAAAAGCCACCAGGCTAAAAGAAAGAGTCTAAAGGCCCAGAACAAGGCCAACAAAAGCAACGACATAACAAAGTATAGGTGCTACGCACCGATAACAAAACAACTGTCTAAACAAAAGTAAAACACAACGAAGACACTAGGACTGGTCCCCAGTGTCCACGTACTCCCCGTCAAACACAAGCTCGGCGTCAGCAAACACCTCGTTCTCAACAAGGTACTCAGGCTCAGGATCTAACATGTGTCACCCAAAAGAGTAAAGGGCACATGTCAGCAAGTCTAAAAGACCTGGGCAAGGAAACTGAAAGTAAGGCAACTAGCAACCTAGAAGTTATAGTATGCATGACATGGCAGTTATAACTTGAGTGCACAATCAAGACATGGCAAGACAATTTGTACAAGAGAACAATCATCGGGACAAGACAAGAGTAGCCAAGCTACTATCAATCTCAATCAATTCACTATTCACGTTGTTTGTAGATGTTTACGCCTTACAGCTGAATGGTTTCACATTCGCTGATTGGCCGCTTAACAACTACCCCAAAACCCAGAGTTTACCCCTTACCACTGCAGTTGCTGATCGGGCAGACTCCCAGTTGATTGGCCGCTTAACTCTTACCCCCAATACCCACACGTAATGGAGCCAGGGTCCCCGAACATGAGCTCAGCAAGTGAGCCAGGGTTGCCCCGCACATGAGCTCGCATTCTTAAACATTTGGCTTAGGGGTGCACCTAGCCGGAAACAAGCAATTCGGGCATTGGCTATCAACCAACACATGGCCCGCTTCTGGAACACGAGCCAGGAACACAAGCATTTGTAGCGAAGCTACGCAATCACAGCAACACTTAAAGAATGCAATGACATGACAATTAATTCACGTACCGTTAATGGAAAGTAAACATGACATGGTAATTGTGCAACATGATATATGTCGGAACTAGCTTCGTTGTCAAGCTAGTTCCCCAATTTGCGCCTAGGCGAGTATCATTTCGTCGCCTAGCCTCTTTTACGCCTACAACAAGCAAATGGCCTAAAACATGGCCTAAACCCTAAGTGGCAAGTTTCACTTGCCTAGCACCGGGGATGACGATCACGAAGGTTCGTCTCGCGGATGCTAATCTACGGGGAAATCGCTGTTATGGGGAAACAATCATCAAACAACATGAAATTTTATTAGGGTTTCATAAAAATACCAATAGGTTATAAAAACACCAAGAGATCGATTTCTTACCGAGAGGAGGCGGAAGAAACACTCTGGAGAACCCTAGGATCAGATCTGGAAAAGATTGGAGAAGTTTGGAGAACTAGGGTTTTTGGTGGAAATTGGGGATTTGATGGAGATTTGGGGAAGATGAGAGGTAGATAGAGTGAATGGATGGTTTGGATGATGGATTTAGGGCTTGGAATGAAGGAATAGGGCTTGGAGGAAGATGGGGGCTCAATGGGGGAGATTTTAGGGTTTAGGGTCGAGTGGAGGAAGATGAAATCGTTTGGGATGGGTTTAAATAGGATGAGCTGGCGGCTGCCCAGAAATTAGGGTTTCAACACAGGTTAGTCGGTCAAAGAGCAACCACTGACCGACTAGTTTGGCAACTAGTCGGTCGGTCGACCAACGCAGACCGACTAAGTGCAAACAGTAACTTCTGAACGAAAATAGGATTTTAGAATTAGTCGGTCCATGAACAATTACTGACCGACTAGTTTAGCATCTAGTCGGTCGATGAACGTTCTTAGACCGACTAAGAGTGAACAGTATTGATACTAAAATTTAGATGATGAGTTAGTCTGTTAAAGAAGCATTGCCGACCGACTAGTTTGCAACCTAGTCGGTCAACCAACGTTCTTAGACCGACTAACGATAAACAGTAACTCCTGAGAAATTTAGAAAGCCAACTAGTCGGTCCAAGAAGGATTGTCGACCGACTGGATCGTCATCTAGTCGGTCGGTGCCCCTTCTTATACCGGCTAATGAGCACAAAAGTTCCGATACGGAGCGCGGGGCCCCGGGATCGATTCCTAAGACTCCTAGGCTTGATCTAATAGTAAGATACGACCGTTATGAAGTCCGTCGCGAATGACATACTTCGAAATCGACAATCCTAAGGAAGAAACGAGAAAATACGACGAATCGATCGAAAATGAAAGCTACGGAGACGAAAACCACACATGAGGAGAAAATCCACCAAAACATATATTATATTATAATAAATCCAAATACATGAAAAGCAGTCGTTACAACAGGGTCCCAAAAGAAAACAAACACGTTGCCTCCCCGACAACGGCGTCATAAAGCTTGACGTCCCCTAGATTTGAGCATACAAGTGTAATAGGATCGGGGATACCAGATTTAAATATTTATACTGCAAGCGCACAGTGTTGTAGTGTGGCTTGGGGGTCAAACTCAGGGAGGCGTATGTTGTGCTTGCTGTCAGAAAGGAACCGGTTCACCCAATGGGTGAGCTAGCCCGAACGATCGGTAGGTTGTCACAGAATATGAATACGAAGGATAAACGATATAAAAGGAAACATAGGACTTCGATTTCCACCATATCATGTGCTCTCACTATTACGAACGACGGATAGGAACACGATTGGATTTAGGGTTTAGTGGGGAAACGTTACCTCTAAGAGTGATACCTAGCATCCCATGGGCCCGATATTCCGGTCGGTGCCAAGGATGATACGCTAGGTCTACCTGAGTTCGGTCGGTGGGCATTCCCATGTCCATTAACACTGACCGACTCCGGGAGCACTAAGCTCGCAACGATTACTCCCAACATCTCATCCTACCGTTCCCACGCGCTAGGATTCAATGTCTATGCTAGGGGCGTGAGCTGTGGCTAAGGAGTCAACTCCCAAGTTTATTCCCCCTTGACCCGACGGTCAGAGGTGGTCTTTCTCCCACCAAAGACAATGAAACACCCAGCGTAACCATCTAAATTCCTAAACCCTATCGAAATCCTAGTCATATGGTCGTTCTAGGGAGAACCCACGAAGGGGTTTCCACCAAAATCCCAGATTTGGGAACTACTCACAATTCATAACAAAAACACAATCTAAACAATATTCAACGATAGAAATCATGATCAGGCAATAGAAAACAATTGATAGAAATGATATTAATACAATATTAAAGTTTCAAAATGATCGGAACACTTACAAGATTCAATAAAATTCCAGCCGTCACAACCCAAGAAAAAGACAAAAAATAACAACGTCCGTTTCTTAAAACCCTAGGTCAACTATATATAAAAAACGAGGTCACCCGATCGGTTGAAGCATCAACCAATCGAGTGAGCTGCTAGTCGTCTAGGCCATCAGGCTTCAGAAGCTTCAACCGGGTGCTGAGGCGAGCGGGTGGCGTGACCGGTTCGAGAATTGGGGAGATGCTGCTACAGATGAATCGATCGGGTGATATGTCACCCGATCGGTTGGAATTAAGCCCAAAAAGACAGAGAGCTCTATCGATCTCACCCGATCACTGAACCGATCGGGTGATCTGCTCTTCACTTCAGCTCCTGTCCGGGTCGGATACGCGTGCATCAACCGGTCGGGTGGCTATGTCCACCCGATCGGTTGAGGGCTGAAACTTGGTTTTCTTCGAGTTTGGCCCTCTAGATCATACGTGACTCCTCTTGTTGCTTCAGGGACTCATGATATCTTCTTTATACGTCCCCAACGCTGGCAATCTCCTGCATTTACACAAAAACACAAAGAAGTGAAAGAAAACTAAAAATCACAAGAGAAAGGGTACGGAACAACGGAAAACAACGGAAAATCACAAAGAAGACGTGCGTGAATATATAAAATATAAACACACGTCAGCACAAGACTATCATCCATGAAGATCTTCAGGACGAACAACATAGCTCCGAGAGGCCTGCAAAACTAATGATTTCTGATGAAGAGGGTGGAGCGAGCGAAGGTGACCACGAGATGACATACACTGAGCCTGACGTCTTGCCCTCCAGATCCATTTTTGCAGCCACTTCCACCTCCTTCTGAGGCAAAGCATCAAATCAAGTATAGCGATCCTTTTCAGGGAAGTTCCCATGAATCCATACACGCTAATTCTGAATCTCAATTTTTTTTCGAAATATTTTAGATTTAGATGGTCGTCGACTAGCTTTAAACTCTTGTATCGTTTATGATGACCCATGATGGCAAGATTTTATGGATAATCAAGTTTCCCCTTTTTATTTGACAAAACGTATCTCATGGAGGAAAAACATACACACACGGAGGAGATATACTGGTTTGTGTCGATGCTTGGCCATAAGGATGCGAGTGGAGGAAGAAAACACGCCGAAGAGCGCAAGGAGCAAATAGAATAAATTCCTCCACCATTAAAGATTCTTGATCCTCCATTTGATCACGGTGTGTTCGTTCCATTAGCGTAGATTTTGTTAATGCTTTCTAGGACATTTGCATCTGAATAAACTTGTATCCTTTTCGACATTGAGGACAATGTCCATCTTTAGTTGGGGGAGTATGCAATCTTATGAATTTTTTGTTTTTTTAATAAAAATGAGAGAAAAGAATCTATCACTAATCTTCATCATTTAAAAATCCTTCACATATCACGTTAATGGTTTATTAAGCATTGATCGAATTCTTGAAATTCTTTAGGGCTTGAATTAATTATTTTCCTTCATGGAATTAATCATGAATATACCGTTTATGAAATCTTTTTTCGTATTTAAAATCCTTACACGATTATTTCACCTTCGAAAGGTGGTCGTTTCCTATCGTTTCGTACTCTTTATAAATTGAAATGCATGGTTTTACAGGTCAGGTGTCCCATGGATACGATACCTGGACTCACCAGAATTATTACTTGTTCGATCTCCTACACTTGGGAGTAGCGATCACGTCTTTTGAGACAAGTTACCAGGCCGAGGCCCCGACCGCTAGCACTCGAATCCGATCGTGCAAAGTCTACATCAAGCCATTTGTCTAGGCTGAGGCCCCGACCTCTAGAACTCGACCCTAGTCATGTCATGTACAAATCAAACCCTTGGTTCAGGCCAAGGCCCTAACCTCTGGCAATTGACCATGCACAGTCATGCTACATCCAAACTACGCCCCTAGTCCAGGCCAAGGCCCTGACCTCTGGCATTTGATCTCGCATAGTCATGTGACATTCAAACTAAACCACCGATCCAAGCTAAGGCCCTGACCTCTGGCATTCAACTTACACATTCATATGACATCCAAACAAAGCCCTCAATCTAGGCCGAGGTACTGACCTCTGGCATTCGACCTCGCACGGTCATGCCACGTCCAAAATCAAGCACTCAATCCAGGCCAAATACCAGACCATTGGCACTCAACCCTTCTTATGCCATATCCAAACTAAGCACTCGGTCCAGGTCAAGGCCACAACCTCTTGCATTTGACCTCACATAGTCATGCTATGTCCAAATCAAGTCATCGGTCCAAGCTGAGACCCTGACCTCTGGTACTCGACCTAGGCCATGATACATCCAAACTAAGCCATCAGACTAGACCTAGGCTTTCACCCGATCGGTTCATCTGTAGCTGAAGAAGAAGAGCTGAAGACACGGACGTCGAACCGATCGATTCACCCGACTGCTCCAAGATCCAACCGGTCACTCAAGAACTCACCCGACCGGTTCATGTGATCGGGTGAAAGCTCGCCATTTTCTGTTATTAATTTGTAACGGATCAACCGATCGGTTGACTTGTCAACCGATCGATTGATACAAAGGTCTATAAATAGAACCCCTAGGGTTCCAGAAACGAGAGCTGTTATTTTTTCTACTGTTTTATTTCCTCGTGACGGCTGTAATTGTTACTCTTTTGTAAGTTTTCGGATCTTTATAAAATTTTAGTATTGTCTTTATTACTCTATTACTTCCGCATTGCAATTGTCCGATTATGATTCCAACTGTTAAATTTCATTTAGATCGCTTTTTCATGAATTTTTGTGAGTAGTTTCCAAATCTGGGATTTTAGTGGAAACCCCTTCGGGGGCTCTTCCCGATGCGTCCATAGGGTTAGGAAATCGATAGGGAGTAGGAATCTAACGGTTACGCGGGGTGTTTCATTGTCATCGGCGGAAAAAAGACCGCCTTTGACCGTTGGGCCAAGGGGGAATAAACTTGGCGGTTGACTCCCTATCCATAGCTCACACCCTTAGCGTAGACGCCGAATCCTAGCACGCGGGAGCGGCAGGATGAGACGTTGGGAGATATCGTTGCGGGCTTAGTGCTCCCGGGATCGATCAGTGTTAATGGACACGGGAGTGCCCACTGATCGAATCCGGAAAGTCCGGTGTATCATCCTGGGCACCGACCGGAATATCGGGCCCATGGGACGCCGTTACCAGTTTCAGAGGCAACGTCTCACCATTAGACACTAATCCCGATCGCTATCCATACCCGTAGGCCGTATCGGCGAGAGTCTCTCGTCGGGTTGGAAACCAAAGTCCCGGGTTTTCTTTCTTGTTGTTCATACCCTTTTATTTCCTTTCGTGACAACCATTCACCGATTCGGGCTAGCTCGCCCCTCGGGGTGATTTAGGTCCTACCTGACCCAAGCACAACCTCGCCTCCCTGAGTTCGATATTCCCGCACCCGACACTAACCGTGAAACTTGCGGTAAACGACACCGCGCCGCCGCAACTCAAGCGGGGCGCCGGTCAAGTTTATGGCGCCGTTGCCGGGGAGGCAACGTGCTTGTTATTTTAGGATCTCTTGAACCCTCGTGTCTAGCTCACATCCCTGCCTCGCGATAATTTTCGCACTCTCTACACTTTTAGATTTCACTTGGATATACTGTGGATAGTAATTGTATAGAGCTAATTGACTGGATCGCCGTGCTTCCATCGTAACTTGCGGTTCCCGTTTATGAAACCTGTGCTTTTGACGTGTTTGCCACTTGTGCAGTTCTCTCTCTCTCCTTTCGTATAAGATCCCGGCCCCACGGCAAAGATGTTGCATGCAGTTTCAGGAGACATCTGGGATCACTCTCACCATATCCGCTGTTTGGCGCAGAGCTTAGCGGAATCACTGAATACTTCGAATATACTATCCCTCCTGTCTACCGCCGTGGAAGGCCAGAGGTATCGAGATGCGCAGGAGCACTTTGCCATGGCAACTCCCTTTCCCCACGGAGAAGTGGCGTATATCGACAACCATGGTCTCGAATGTAGTGAAGAAGAGTTAACCGCAGAGTTGTGTCAGGAGAGCCACCCGACCGGGTTTGTAGGCTACGCTGAATAGGAATCAATCTATCCCTTGCAGACTTCTATTGAGCGTCCCCGGTCTTTGGACAATGGAGAAGATGGAAACGGTTGTGGAGAATCATCGATGACTGAAACCTGTTTTCACCTACAAGCCTTCTTCCCGGATAATTATGATGAGCTCGGAAGAGACCCGGTGCATCCCTCGATCGTTCCCACTATACCCTGTGAAATTTCGCCGTGCGGAGCCACGACCGAGGGTGAGATTCCGGATGCTGGCTTCCGTGATATCCACGAAGAACTCCTTTCCCTTGAGGATGCTCAGCTTGAAAAGTATGCGTCAGGGCCCCAAGAAGTTGAGATGAAAGAATTACCGCCGGGGCTTAAATATGAATATTTGGGAGCAGGCTCGACCCTTCCGGTTATAGTCAACTCTTCACTACCCGAAGACCAACTGACCAAACTTCTTGGAGTTCTAAAAAGGTTTAAGGGAGTTTTCGGATATGCAATTGAGGATTTAAAAGGGGTTACCTTAGGCCTCTGCTCACACAGAATTCTGCTTGAAGATGAGCAAGCCTCCTCGATTGAGCCACATCGGAGGTTAAATCCCATAATGATGGAAGTTGTGAAGAAAGAGATTGTTAGGCTTTTACATGCCGGTATTATATACCCTATCTCTGATAGTCGCTGGGTTAGCCCGGTGCACGTTGTACCCAAGAAAGGAGGGATGACGGTGGTTCGCAATGAAAAGAATGAGCTTGTACCAACGAGGACCGTCACGGGGTACATGATGTGCATTGACTATAGAAAGCTGAACAAGGCTACAAGGAAGGATCATTACCCCCTCCCCTTTATTGACCAGATGCTCGAGAGGCTGGCGAAGCATAATTATTTCTGTTTCATGGACGGGTATTCAGGATTTCTCCAAATCCCTATTCATAACGATGACCAGGAGAAGACGACTTTCACTTGCCCGTTCGGGACGTATGCCTATAGAAGAATGCCGTTCGGACTTTGTAACACCCCTGCTACATTCCAAAGACTCATGTCCGCTATCTTCTCCGACTACTCCCAAGACATCATGGAGGTTTTCATGGACGAATTCTCAGTCTACGGAACTAAATTTGACTCGTGCCTCAGTAATCTCACTAAGGTCCTGGAGAGATGTCAGGAAAAGGGACTAGTCCTAAACTGGGAGAAGTGTCACTTCATGGTCCAAGAGGGAGTTGTGCTGGGACACATCATCTCTTCGAGGGGAATCGAGGTTGATAAGGCTAAAGTTGAAGTGATTAAAAAGCTTCCACCACCGCACAATCTTCGAGGAGTCTGTGGTTTCTTAGGACACGCGGGATTTTATCGCCGCTTCATAAAAGACTTCTCGAAGATTTCCAGGCCTCTGACCCAGCTCCTCGTGAAGGACGCACCTTTCGTCTTCAGCGAGGAGTGTATGGAGGCCTTCCGCACTTTGAAGCAAGCATTGATTTCCGCACCCATAATACAGCCACCAAACTGGAAACTCCCCTTTGAGCTGATGTGTGACGCTAGTGATTATGCGGTTGGTGCCGTCCTAGGGCAGAGGAAAGATAAAAATCTTCATGTCATATATTATACAAGCAAAACCCTTGATGCCGCCCAAAGAAATTATACTACCACGGAAAAGGAATTGCTCGCGGTGATCTACGCCATGGATAAGTTCCGACAATATCTCGTTGGCGCCAAGGTGATCATACACACGGATCACGCGGCTCTTAAATACCTATTGAACAAGAAAGAAGCCAAGCCACAACTTATTAGATGGATTCTCCTCCTCCAGGAGTTTGACCTGGAAATCAGAGACAAGAAGGGGGCGGAGAATGTTGTTGCCTATCACATGTCCAGGATGCCCACTCTCGATTTAAATGCTACACCGATCAATGATTCACTACCTGACGAGCATCTCTTCTCTGTCTCTTCCTCCTGGACCCCCTGGTACACCGACATCGCAAATTATCTAGCTTGTGCCATCGTTCCCCACAATGTGAGCTTTCAGCAGAAGAAGAAATTTTTCCATGAGGTCCGCAAATTCTATTGGGATGACCCCCACCTATACAAAACCTGCAATGATGGGGTGATACGAAGATGCATCCCTGAAACTGAGGCGACTTCTATCATTTCCCACTGCCACGGGCAGCAATGTGGAGGACACGCGAGCACCTACAAGACCACCGCAAAAATTCTCCAAAGCGGATTTTACTGGCCTACACTCTTCAAGGACACACATGTTTATGTCTAAGCCTGCGATAGATGCCAAAGAGCTGGGAATATCTCCAAAAGAAATGAGATGCCTCAACACTACATCATGGAGATAGAAATCTTCGATGTATGGGGAGTGGACTTCATGGGACCGTTCCCTTCTTCCTCGGGGAACCAGTATATCTTTGTGGCCGTAGACTACGTGTCGAAATGGGTTGAAGCGGTGGCCAGTCCAACCAATGACTCCAGAGTGGTGGCCAAGTTCTTTAAAAGCAACATCTTCCCGCGGTTCGGTGTGCCACGTGTCCTGATCAGTGACGGAGGGAGCCACTTTATAGAGAAGAAATTTGAGGCCCTCTTAAAAAAATACGGGGTACAACACCGGGTGGGGCGTGCCTACCACCCGCAGACCAGCGGTCAGGCAGAAGTCTCTAACCGGGAGATTAAAAGCATACTAGAAAAGACGGTGGCCAATTCCAGGAATGACTGGTCATCAAAGCTCCCTGACGCGCTTTGGGCTTACAGGACGGCATTTAAAACTCCTATCGGCACAACTCCCTACCGGCTCGTCTATGGGAAAGCTTGCCATCTCCCTGTGGAATTGGAACATAAGGCATACTGGGCAGTTAAGAATCTGAACTTCGACACCAAGAAGGTAGGAGTGCACCGGCAGCTACAACTCAACGAACTCGACGAAATCCGGCTCAATGCCTATGAGAACGCCAAGATCTACAAGGAGAAGCTGAAGCGGTGGCACGATAAGTGAATCTTAAAGAGGGAATTCAAAGAAGGGGACTTAGTTCTCCTGTTCAACTCACGGCTGAAGCTCTTTCCTGGGAAACTCAAGTCAAGATGGTCGGGACCGTTCCGCGTCACCAAGGTTTTCCCGCATGGGGCTATCGAGATAATGGGAAGGGATGAGCCGTTTAAAGTAAACATGCAGCGTCTGAAACACTATGCAGTTAGAGAAACAGAATTCTCTTCGGTCGGATCCCCCACGAGCGAAAACTCTTCCTCTAACCCTCCGGATCCTAATTTACCACCGCTGCGGGCGTCGAGTCAACGACGTTAAACAAGTGCGCTTCATGGGAGGCAACCCATGTTCTAAGCTTATGCTTCGTTTTGTAGTATTTTTTCCACTTAATTTTTCTCTATTTTTATAAATAAATCCAGCCGAATCAACTTCTATGAAGGAACTCAGGCATTTCTTGGGTTTTGCAGAAAAACAAGGCCTCAACCGATTGGGTGGGTTCCCACACGATCGGTTGGGATGTGTCAGATACAAACCAAGAACTGTCCCTGAATGAACCGATCGGTTGAAAAATGAGGAGACCGGGTGACAGATCGGGTGACCTGGGGAGAACTCTCGGGAAATTTTTGGGGAATACCACCCGATCGGTTGAGTTCGAGCGCGATCGGTTGAAGCAACCGGGTGAGCAGCCCTCAATTCTCGGGAAAAACTTTGTAAGCGGCCAACCGATCGGTTGACATTTCAACCGACCGGTTCGCCTGTAGCTGTTGACCGACTAGAACTTTCGAAATTTGGCTACCCGATCGGGTGGGTTCCCACCCAATCGGTTCACTTTCGCCCCTATAAATAACCTTGACACACGGCGACCGCCACCCGACCTCAGAAAATCCCCTTCACGCGATTTCACACCCTCCAGCTGTAGAATCGACTTCATCGACCCTACATACTGTCCCGAAACCCTCATCCCCACTCGCTCCCATACTTCTCCGCCTCCGCCACCTCGCCATCGTCGACATTCCATCATCAAAACCCCCAAACCCTAACCCTAGCCCCAAAATTTTCAAAATTCTGTTCTTGTCGGATCAGCGAGCGGCGGCTTCCCGGATTGTTTCCTCCTACTACGCGAGACCCCCGGGCGCTTGATCTTGCTACATCGGTGGGTAACATTCTTCCACTCTGCACATCTTCAACTTTATCTGTAATATCCTAAATTGGTGTGGTATCTGCTTCACTTGCCCTATATTCATCTTAAGTCCGCCACCCACATAGCCGCCATGTCTAAGAAAGGGAAAGAGATTGCATCATCTTCGCACCGTGATCCGCTCCACGGCCCCTTTCCCCCTCTTTCCTTGGCATAAACCCTTCTACGGATGAGCAGTCTGACCATTTGCGAGCACTGCTTCATCGTCTGATGAGACCTACACTCTTCGTCGATCGCCCCACACTCGAAGCTCTAGGGCTTTCGAACGGCGTCGCCAGAATTTTCAACTGTATCGGGTGCCATACCCTCTCTCACATCCATGCTCACACACACAGAAATCTCACGCTTGAATTCCTCAATTCCCTCGAGTTGTTTGATGGAGGTTTCTCCTTCCGCGCTTTCAATTGTGACTTTTCTCTGGGTTTCATCGAGCTGAACAATATCCTTAATCTCCGTCACCCCGATCTTAATACGGAACATTCCACCCACGATCGAACTGACATCTACTCTCAATTTCGGGCTGATGGTGTTTGGCAACGATTTACCCGGTACACCACCTTTCCACCCGAGGCTCCTGCCTCCTACATTATTCACCCGTGTTACCGCCTCGCCCATTGCATCCTCACCAACACTGTTTTCGCCCGCGTGGATGTGTCCACTGTATCTAGGGCTGAGCTCTTCTTTCTCTATGCCATGTCCGATGACAGGATCCTTGGGCACGTTCTATGCCCATAAACGCCGCTCATTGGATCATCCACGAAATTTTCACTGTTAGCCGCGCCACTTCTGGTTCCATCTGTTGTGGTGGGATGATCACTCTTATTGTCAGCTGTGTTCTGAGGGTACCTCCCGACCTCCCTATTTTGCCTGGACGTAGCCGTATTGATCGCGATTACTTGATCGACATCAATATGCTCACTCCCTTCGGTGAAGACCGTGCTGTCTACCTCTACAGCCCCGCCTGCGAACCTTTCACGATCCTGCCACCTTTGGCCCCTTTGCGGGTACCCTATACCCCGTCTCGCCTTCCTTGGGAGTTTTACCCCGATCCTTGGTATTCTCCATTAGTGCATCTACCACCCTTGAATCCTCCCGATTGGCACCCAACTGTCGGCCCACCTGGTACGATCTTCTTCCACCACAGCCCACCGGTGCACATCGATCCTCCCGAGCTCCAGCCTGTCGCCCCTCCTTCACCCATAGGCACACCCTCCTCTTCCTCTGAGGATTCTTTCATTCACTATTCCCCTCCCTCCTCCCCCTCCCCCTACCATTCCAGTACCAGCGAATCCGATTGACCACCCCTTGCATATCTCTACATTTCATCGATCACATCATTTCGCTAGCACTTTCTGGTCTAGCTTGGGGGACGTCTATTTTGGTGTGCTGTCGTGTTTTGTTTATTTTCCTCATTTTTGTGTGTGTGCTTCTTTTTCATTTTTTGAGTGTCGTGCTTGTGTTTTTATTTTTATTTTTATTTTGTTTGATTTTGATTCTGATCTTTCTTTCTTTTTCAGTTTCATCTATGAGTTTTCCGGGTTTTCATTTCTTTTTGTGTCAGTGCGTATTCCCCCCCATTTTCATTGCCCTCCCGTACTCACTCATATTGCATTGAGGGCAATGCAAACTTCAGCTTGGGGGAGTCGCACTGTGTGCGTCGTTTGAGTCCTTCTTTTTCGTTTATTTGAGTCGTTTTTCTCCGTGTTTTTCTTTTTTTTCTTTTCTTCTTTTTTAGCTCTTTCTCCTAGTGATGAATCCTATGATGAATCGCCACAAAGTCACACACACCTAGCATTGCATCGATAATCACACTCACTAACCCTAGGATTTCGAATCCTCTTGCATTTCACGCATCGTGGGTCCACTTAGCTTTTTGTGAGTCGTGTGTCGTGACTAGCATTTGGTGTGCTTTTGCTTTGTGATTTTACTTTATATACCTGTCCAAGAATGACCCCTAGATTATCATGCTCTGATTTGAATATGCGGGATTTGTTTCCACTTTATGCATGCTATATTTTTATCGTATACTTCAATTCGCATGCGTCGGGATTCCATAACTAAGGATTAGGATAACCCATTTAGCCTATGCTCTATTTAGCGAGAATAGTTTCCTTTGCCCGAGTGTTAAGATTTCGACTTCTTTTTTGTTTTCCTTGGTGCAAATCCCCTCGTCGTGTACCGTTCTCCCACTTGGGAGAGTACACATGTGTATAGCCAAAAACCCAAAAATCCAAAAAAAAGGAGAAAAGAAATGGAAAACCCAAAAAGAAAAGAAAAGAAAAATTGTGTATAGCCCAAAATCAAAAAAAAATACAAATGCCCAAAACCCAAAAAAATTTCCGTGTGAATATTTTTTCCTACTTGCCAAGAATAAAGGGAAGGCGAGAATTTGCACCAAGTGTTCTTCTCCACATCATCTTAACCCCCGTCGTTATCGAAAACACTTGGCTTAGGAACTTTTTAGCTAGTATCTAAGCTATAGTGGCGTGATTTCCTTAGCCCTAGTTGTGGAGTCCCCGATGCATGATACGCTTCTATTCTCACTCTTCTCATGCATGCTTGAACTTATATTCGCCGCTTAATTCAATTCGTATCGATATTTTGGGTCATCTCTTGGATTTGTGTATATCGAGCCTCATAGCACATCGTAGAAAGCATCACCATTTGCTAGCACACGACCACGCTCACTCGCGCTTCACCGCGTGGACCCACGACACTTATTTGGACTCGCTTTCCTAGGTTTAGTGGTGTGATTTGGCGTTTGCTTGCTTGGTGTGTCGTTTTTGATTTTGGTGGCTCTGATGGACGATCTAGGGTTTATAGTTTTCTTTTTCTTTCTTCCTCTCTATTTTTCCCTTCCGAGCTCCTACTCTCACTCGTCTTCCTCGAGGACGAGGAAGAGTTCAGCTTGGGGGATTTTGACGTGCGTTTATATTTCATATATTCACGCACGTTGTCTTTTGTGTTTCTCCGTGTTTTTCCGCCGTCTCTTATTCGTTTTCGTGTATTTTCCCGTTTTCTTTCACTTTTCATTGTTTATCCATGATTGCAGGGGATTGACCACGTAGGGGACGTTTAACGATGATATCCCAAGTCCCCGGAGCAACGTGAGAAGTCACACGTGATACAGGGGTCAAACGTCGAAGAATTCATCTTTCAGCCCCTCACCCGGTCGGTTGGTCATCTCCAAACGATCGGGTGATGCACGCGTGCACCACCCGGTCTCTGTCGCAGCTCACAAAGAAGTCACCCGACCGGTTCGCAGATCGGTTCAGCGGGGGTTGTTCTCTGTTTTCTCGAAGCAAAACGCCAACCGATCGGGTGACTCTCACCCGATCGGTTCATCTGTAGCTGAAGAAGAAGAGCTGAAGACACGGACGTCGAACCGATCGATTCACCCGACTGCTCCAAGATCCAACCGGTCACTCAAGAACTCACCTGACCGGTTCATATGATCGGGTGAAAGCTCGCCGTTTTCTGTTATTAATTTGTAACGGATCAACCGATCGGTTGACTTGTCAACCGATCGGTTGATACAAAGGTCTATAAATAGAACCCCTAGGGTTCCAGAAACGAGAGCTGTTATTTTTTCTACTGTTTTATTTCCTCGTGACGGCTGTAATTGTTACTCTTTTGTAAGTTTTCAGATCTTTCTAAAATTTTAGTATTGTCTTTATTACTCTATTACTTCCGCATTGCAATTTTCCGATTATGATTCCAACGGTTAAATTTCATTTAGATCGCTTTTTCAAGAATTTTTGTGAGTAGTTCCCAAATCTGGGATTTTGGTGGAAACCCCTTCGGGGGCTCTTCCCGATGCATCCATAGGGTTAGGAAATCGATAGGGAGTAGGAATCTAACGGTTACGCGGGGTGTTTCATTGTCATCGGCGGGAAAAAGACCGCCTTTGACCGTTGGGCCAAGGGGGAATAAACTTGGCGGTTGACTCCCTATCCATAGCTCACACCCTTAGCGTAGACGCCGAATCCTAGCACGCGGGAGTGACAGGATGAGACGTTGGGAGATATCGTTGCGGGCTTAGTGCTCCCGGGATCGATCAGTGTTAATGGACACGGGAGTGCCCACTGATCGAATCCGGAAAGTCCGGTGTATCATCCTGGGCACCGACCGGAATATCGGGCCCATGGGACGCCGGTACCACTTTCAGAGGCAACGTCTCACCATTAGACCCTAATCCCGATCGCTATCCATACCCGTAGGCCGTATCGGCGAGAGTCTCTCGTCGGGTTGGAAACCAAAGTCCCGGGTTTTCTTTCTTGTTGTTCATACCCTTTTATTTCCTTTCGTGACAACCATTCACCGATTCGGGCTAGCTCGCCCCTCGGGGTGATTTAGGTCCTACCTGACCCAAGCACAACCTCGCCTCCCTGAGTTCGATATTCCCGCACCCTACACTAACTGTGAAACTTGTGGTAAACGACACCGCGCCGCCGCAACTCAAGCGGGGCGCCGGTCATTCATTCATCATTGCAAAATTAAAAAAATGTTGTCTTATGGCATACAAGTTCGGAACGAAAAAGTAAAAACTAATTCACACAGTCGGCCATGTGCCAGGCTCGCCCTCGTCCTCAGCTACCTAATGTTCTAGTTTTAATGACCATAAGCACATGTGTAGTTGCAGTACTTACGGGTCGATCCACAGAGAGGCAGACTTTTTATTACTGATTTATTTCCAATTTTTATTTAGCCAAAACTAGAACAAAACGCTGGAAAAAGTTTTGAGAAGAAGTCCACAAAAGAATAACTCAAAATCCTATTTATACTAACCCAAAACAAACCCAAAACCCAAAAAATAAACCCAAAGTCAACACTCAAACCCATCAGAAATTTGAGTCCGACAATGTCGTGTAGGGTTTCACACGACCGTGTAACTAGAGAGCTCTAAAGCTACTTCTGTCCCCTTTTTGGCATTGCTCCGACACGGTCGTGTGAGACATGTACACGACCGTGTCAATTGATGTGTCCATCTTTTCTATAAATTTATCGCATCATTTCACTCCATTTCAGTCTTTCAAAACTTATTTTTAATCGCTCTATCAATTGTTTATCATATTATATTACTTTCGGAGCTTTTATTCCATTTTCAGGAGTTTCGAGGTGATCGGAGCAAAATGGAGCTATGGACACATCTGAGGTCACCGGAGCATCAATGGCATGGTATGCTTGGTGCTTGACAAGGCGGAGAATAGGATTTGAGGAGAAAAAGAGGAAGGAAGAAGAAGAGAGCCAAGAGAATGAAGCTTCCCCACATCAATTCAGCATTTCCAGAGTACTCGATCGAGTGGCTTATCGCACTCGGTCCGAATAGGTTTGGCCAAAGGCAATGGAATTTAAGGCACATCAGTAAAAGAACGAAAAGGTACTCGGTCGATTCGTACGGCTCACTCGGTCAAGTAGTTAAGGCAGAAAGGGACGGAGCTTCAACCTTAGTCGTTAATCTAGCACTGAAGGTCACTCAACCGAAACTTTGCTACTCGACTGAGTAAATATTTTGACAGAACGACATTTTCTAGCATTTCTCGAGCTCCTGAAATCGACCGAGCAGATTCGTCCACTCGACCGAGTGACTAGGTGACTCGGCGAGTCAAAATTTCGGTAGAACGATGTTTTGAAGCCAAATTCGACCGTCTGAGCTCGACTGAGTGGCATTGCCATTCAGTTCGAGCGACCACTTTTCCAGCTGACGAGTAAAACATCGAGCAAAGGGCTAAGGCACTTCGAAACCCGACTCGGACATAGTGGCATCATCACTCGGTCGAGTCGGGCAGCCCGCAGACGTTGGGATTGGTTCGACTTGTGGGCTTTATTTGTTTTATTAGCTTCCAAACCCACATTATAGTGCCCTGTGAAGCTACTGCACATGTACTAGAGGGGGGTGAATAGTACTTTAAAATAATCAAGAGCGTTATTCCTAATTATTGTGCAAACACACAAACAACGATGCAGAATAGACTACAAACAATAAGAATAGACAAACGCAAACAAAGCATGTAACGGGTTCGGATCCACCCAAGTCTCCCCGACTTGTTCCCGGTGATCCTACGTCCCAACCACCCGGATCCCCTCCGGATACTTGAGTTAGAAACCACTAACCCAAGATTTTGTACTATGAAATTCTTATGAAAAACCTTCACAAGACCAAATCATACACAATATAAATGTGACTCCCACAACCCAGGATCACACACTTCTCTCACAACCTAGAGAACAATTCAAATATCAAATGCGATGAAATAATGAAACACTTACCACAAAATCCTATGCCTTGAGTATACTTACCAAATTAGGGCAAAAAGGGATTTTGAGGAATAAGATGTCACCAAACCCTAGCTCCAAGAAGTTGACCAGCAATGGAAGCCTAGGGTGGAGTTGGTGACCTTGGATCAAGCTCTTAGCTTGAGAGGCTCACAATAGAGAGAATCTCTCTTGAGGATTTAGGGCTCAAGAAGTGAGGGAGAGATTCTTAGTGAGAAGAGAGAGCTTGGAAATAGCTTGAGAAAACTCCTCTCTTAGGTCTGAAATAACTTTTATAATGGACCTCTAATCTTGCCTCAAACGAATCAAGTTTGTATTTATAGAGGCAAGAAAAATCGTGCTCAAAAGATTCCCAACGGTCATATTTCTGAAGCAGTTAGTCGGTCAAAGAAGGGTCACTGACCGACTAGTTTCTCAACTAGTCGGTCTGTAATACAACATGAACCGACTAACAGCTGAACAGCCAAAAGATGAAGGTCAAGGAATATAGAACTAGTCGGTCTAAGAAGACTTGCCAACCGACTAGTTTCACAACTAGTCGGTTGGTGAGTGTTCTTTGACCGACTAACAGCTGAAATAGAATAGGCTGAATTCAAATACAGTTAGTCGGTTTAAGAACAAGTTTCAACCGACTAGTTTCATAACTAGTCGGTCGGTCGTTGTTCTTTGACCGACTAACTGTAAACAGTAGCTCAGGCTGAAATGAGGCAATGATAACTAGTCGGTCTGATAAGGATTCTAAACCGACTAGATCGTCATCTAGTCGGTCGGTGAACCTTTTTTGACCGACTAATTGATCAACAGTGTCTGGGCTGAAATGAGCAAGGACATCTAGTCGGTTCACGAAGAGTTGCCGACCGACTAGATCGTCATCTAGTCGGTTGGTACTTGTACGTGAACCAACTAAGATGCACTATAAGACGAGGGAAGAAGCGATAAGCTTTGGAAAAGTTTCTAATGGCTTATATGATAATCCTAGCTCTAAGATATGAGCGAAATGAAGATAATAATGTAAGTCCTACTCAAGGCTTAACATTCTATTCTATGAAGCTAGAAGACAAAAGATAAAACTTGACGAACTGTCTTCAAAGCTTCAATCTTCACTCTTGACTTCAATAATGGTCCTTGAGCTTCAACGAAGCTTCAGGCACACGATCACGTGTATTGAGAAGTCTTGAGACGTCGCTTTTGATGTATGTATTCTTTTGGCGACGATCTCCATAACTGACGTACGTTTATATTTCATATATTTGCGCGCGTTTTCTTCCGTGTTTCTCCGTATTTTCCGCCGTCTTTTATTTGTTTTCTTGTATTTTCTTGTTTTCTTTCACTTTTCCGTGTTTTTGGTATTTTGCAGGAATTTCTAGCATTTTGGACATAAAAACGATGATATCACAAGTCCCCGGTGCAACGGAAGGAGTCACGCGTGACCCAGGGGGTCAAACGACGATGATTGCATCATTCAGCCCCTCACCCAATCGGTTGAACAAAGTCAACCGATCGGGTGTTGCACGTGTGCACCACCCGGTCTCAGCTAGAGCTCAAGCGGATGTCACCCGACCGGTTCTCAGGCCGGTTCATTGCGACCGTTTCTCTGTCTTTTCGAGCCAAATGCCAACTGATCGGGTGACTCTCACCCGATCGGTTCATCTGTAGCTGATTCTGAGGAGCCAAGACACGGGCATCCAACCGACCTCTTCACCCGTTGGCGCCATGATCCAACTGGTCACCCCAAGAACTCAACCGACCGGTTCATCTGACCGGGTGAAGCTCCGCCGTTTTCTGTTTATTATTTGTAACAGATCACCCGATCGGTTGACTTGTCAACCGATCGGATGGCGTTTTTCCGGTGGTTTTGGACCCGATCCGTTAGGGCTCGGAATGGGGGCTATAAATACCCAATGCTGGCCGACTTTTAGGGCATCTTCTTCTTGTTCTTCTTCAGTTTTTCTAGGGCTTTTTGCCCCTTTCTCTTGTGAGTTTAGATTAGGTTAGATTAGGTTTTCTCTTGTAATAAGTCTTGTATTGGATTGGAGGTTCAAAATCAAGATAAGTATTTCTTTCTCTTGTTCTCCATTTTTTTGTGTTGTATTTCTTTTGCTTCATGATGAATGTTTGTATGTCTTTTGTGTTGTTTGTTTATATGTCTTTCATCATGGAGTAGTATTGATGAACCCTAATACGGGTTAGGGTAGGATTGATGCTTGGTTGTTTCATTTGACTTGGTTGCATGGCATGTGTTCGATGAAATGCGTCAATGGGGATTTCTAGTAATCTGGGTCCAATTCGTATGGCAACACACTAGATGTGTTGGGGATTGGGGTCCGGTGCTTGTCCAGTCTAAATCCGCTTCGATGTATTGCTAGAAATCACATTTGACCTATTTGGCCATTAGGGTTACGCGGGGGTGTTTCATTGTCATTGGAAGAAGAAAGACCGCCTCTGACCGTCGGGCCAAGGGGGAATAAACTTGGCAGTTGACTCCCTAGCCACAGCTCACGCCCCTTGTGTAGACATCGAGTCCTAGAGCGCGGGAGCGGCTTGGACGAAGTGTTGGGAGTTATCATTGTGGCCTTAATGCTCCCGGTTGCGGAAGGTGTTAATGGACATGGGAATGCCCACCGTCCGGAACCGGGTAGGCCTAGCGTGTTTGGCACCGACCGGAATATCGGGCCATGGACGCTAGGTACCACCTTTTGGGGCAATGTCTCACCCTGGGTCAAGTCAAATGCCAAGTGTCATGAGTGCTCTAGCCCGTGTTGGCGGGGATTCATTTCGTGTCCTTTTCATTTCTTTCCCTTATTCCTACACTTCCACCCACATTATCTGCGTAGCTAGCACGCGACCTAGGCGAGGCTAGTAGCCATTCAAGCCATCCACCTCCCTGAGTTTGATAAACCCGCACCCTACACTAACCGTGCACTTGCGGTAAAACGACACCGCGCCCATACCGTAAACGGGGCGTCGGTCAAGTTTTTGGCGCCGTTGCCAGGGAGGCGTTCGGTTTGATATTAGCTTAGCTTGGGTTCGTTAGACTACGCATAAAAACAAAAAAAATTTCTTTTTCTTTTTTTTAAAAAAATATTCAATAACCAAGAAATTTTTCCCCCACCATTATATTATCTTTTTGTTATTCTCTTGTACTATTGACGCTCCTCTCTAGTTTTCGTATTTTTGTTGTCCAGGTATCTTTGGTGTAACCATGTGGAGATCAAATTTCGATGCTCAGATGGGAGGATACGATCCATATTCAGTTGTGGTTTGTGAGACTTGTGGAATGGTGGGGCACATGTATTATGATTGCCCATTTACGCTTGAGAGCCTCCCCCCACTCCAAGGCCAAACATTTTCCCACAACCTTAGCCCAAACACCTCCCATCCATTTCCTCAACCTTATACCCCTCTACAAACACAAGAAGAATCAAGCCTCGTGTCTCTCCTTGAAAGTGCCATGTTTAACCAAGGCCAAATATTACAAAACTTAATGGTACCAATCATCGGGCCTACACCGAGGAGAGGGGATGAAGGAGAGGATATACCCACTTCCATGGTTGAGACCACCATGCCATCGGCCACCATAGACACATCTCAAGCTGATACCCCATTTTTCCATCACTACCACTTGGATGACGAAGCATTTTTTGATGATGATAGTGAGGATGGGGAGATTTATCTAGGATCTGTGGGAGAGATTTCTTGTCTTGATTTGGATACCCCACATGAGTCCTATAAGAGCACTGAGGAGTTTACAGAGATTATGCATACCGGTACGGAGGATGTGCGTGAGGACGAGGACACCATGACCACATACGAGGGGTCCGCTCTACATCCACCTCCATAGACATCTTTGTCTCATCTTCTTCCTTGGTCTGTGGTCAACCACGAGGATGTCATTCAGGACATCGGGAAGATGGTGGAGTATGAGCATATCATCGAGGAGGACGTGCATGATTGCTTGGATACGATCGTCCACTTCATGGAGCCCGAGCCACATCTACCTCTACCATCACGCTCCACTTCTTCTGCGGCTGAGCATCTACTTGAGCATATTGCCCCTATTCAGGGAGATTTTCATACTCACTCTCACTCCACATTTAAGTCTCGATTTTCACGTCCTATTCCTTTAGACTTATATATTTTTGACACACCATATCTCTCGCAGGACACATGATCGACTTCCCTTGAGGTATGCTGCGGTGTGTCACCACCTGGAGAGCAACTTCATATGGAGAGCGGGGATTTGATCGTCGCTAGCACAGAGGATATCATACCATTTTCAGGGAGTGTTCGCCACATTTCATATATTTTACCATCATTTGTCGGCGACTATCTCTGGGATACATTTATTTTGGGAAATAATTTCTTGCCATGGACTAATGCACCTCGTCCTTTGCAGGTCACAGGTGGACACCTACGAGGGATGCTTGGAGGTGCATTGCTTGGGTCCATTGGCACACGTGGCACATCGCTTATAGCGGAGCCACAGAAGGAGCAGTTAGAGCAGCTACCTGCCCTATTTCAGATCTTGGATGCGCCTATGCTCAGGTGTATCCTAATCCAGTAGTGTAAAAATTTACCGCTTTCTAGTTTAGATTTGAATAATCTCGTCTCCTCTCATTAGCGAGGGGAGCGTATCTAGGATTTGCTTTTGCATCTTAATAACCCTTCATGTCGTGCCCTTCTATCATTTCACCCACATCCTCTTCCGAGGAGAACGAGCAGACAGTCTCTCCTGCATTCTGATTTCTTTCTTTTCTGATTTTCCCCTAGCATATCTCTACATCCCCATTGGTCGTATCATTTTGCTAGCATTGTCATGTTCAGCTTGGGGGAAATCGACTTTTGTGTGCATGTTTTCGTGTGTTTGTGTCTTTGAGTCCTTCATTGCGTTTTATATCTTTTATTTTGTATGTTTCTTTCTCTTTATTTTCCAGTTTCGTTCGTGTGTTTTTCGTGTTTTTCATTTTTTGTGTCCGTGCACCCCCCCCCCCCCATTTTCATTGCCCTCCCGTATTTACTACTATTGCATTGAGGACAATGCAAGTTTCAGCTTGGGGGAGTCACACTTCGTGCGTCATTTGTCTCTTTTTCTTCGTTATTTGAGTCGTTTTTCTCCGTGTTTTTCTTTTTTTCTTTTTCTTTTCTTCTTTTTATCTCTTTCTCATAGAGATGAACCCTATGATGAATTGCCACGAAAATCACACGCGCACCTTGCACAGCTTCGATAATCACATTCACTAACCCTAGGATATCGAGTCCTCTTGCATTTCATGCATCGCGGGTCCACTTAGCTTTTTGTGAGTCATGCGTCGTGCCTAGCTGTTTGTTGTGCTTCTACCTTGTGATTATGTTTTATATACCTATCATTGGTTGACCCCTAGATTATCATGATTTGATTTGAATATGCGGTATTTGCTTCTACTATCTGCTTCTATATGCATGCTATATTTATATCGTATATTTCAATTCGCATGTGTCAGGATTCCACAAATAAGGACTAGGATAACCCATTTAGCCTATGCTCTGATTAGCGAGAAATATCTCCTTTGTCCAAGTGTTTAGAATCTGATTTCATTTTTTAGTTTACTTGGTGCAAATCCCTCGTTGTGTACCGTTCTCCTACTTGGGAGAGTACACATGTAAATATCCCAATTCCCAAAAATCCAAAAAAGGAGAAAAGAAAAGAAAAACCCAAAAAGGTGAGAAAAGAAAAGAAAAGAAAAAAAAATACAAATACCCAAAACCCAAAAAAATCAGTGTGAATATTTTCCTACTTGCCGTGAATAAGGGGAAGGCGAGAATTTGCACCGAGTGTTCTACTCCACATCTTCTCAACCTCCATCGTTTTCGAAAACACTTGGCATAGGGACCTTCTAGCGATTACCTAGGCTATAGTGTGGTGATTTCCTAGTCCCTAGCTGTGGAGTCCCCGATGCATGATACGCTTCTATTCTTATACTCTTCTCATGCATGCTTGAGCTAATATTCACCGCAATTTCAAATTGAATCAATATTTGGGTCTTTCTTTGGGTATGTGTATATGGAGCTTTATTGCACAATGTAGATAGTGATACCGTTTGCTAGCACACGACCACGCTCACTCGCGCTTCACCGCGTGGGCCCACGGCACTTGTTTAGACTCACATTCCTTGGTTTAGTGTTGTGTTTTTTCGTATGCTTGCTTCGTGTGGCGTGTTTGATTTTGTTGGCCCTTATGGGCGATCTAGGATATAGAGTTCTCTTTTTCTCTCCTTCTCTCTATTTTCTCCCTCCGAGCTCCTACTCTCACTCGTCTTCCTCGAGGAAGAGGAAGAGTTCAGCTAGGGGGATTTTGACGTGCTTTTATATTTCATATATTTGCGCGCGTTTTCTTCCGTGTTTCTCCGTATTTTCCGCCGTCTTTTATTTGTTTTCTTGTATTTTCTTGTTTTCTTTCACTTTTTTGTGTTTTTGGTATTTTGCAGGAATTTCTAGCATTTTGGACATAAAAACAACGATATCACAAGTCCCCGGCGCAACGGGAGGAGTCACGCGTGACCCAGGGGGTCAAACGACGATGATTGCATCATTCAGCCCCTCACCCGATCGGTTGAACAAAGTCAACCGATCGGGTGATGCACGCGTGCACCACCCAGTCTCAGCTAGAGCTCAAGCGGAAGTCACCCGACCGGTTCTCAGGCCGGTTCATTGCGGCCGTTTCTCTGTCTTTTCGAGCCAAATGCCAACCGATCGGGTGACTCTCACCCGATCGGTTCATCTGTAGCTGATTCTGAGGAGCCAAGACACGGGCATCCAACCGACCTCTTCACCCGATGGCGCCATGATCCAACCGGTCACCCCAAGAACTCAACCGACCGGTTCATCTGACTGGGTGAAGCTCCGTCGTTTTCTGTTTACTATTTGTAACAGATCACCCGACCGGTTGACTTGTCAACCGATCGGGTGGCGTTTTTCCTGTGGTTTTGGACCCGATCCGTTAGGGCTCGGAATGGGGGCTATAAATACCCAATGCTGGCCGACTTTTAGGGCATCTTCTTCTTGTTCTTCTTCAGTTTTTCTAGGGCTTTTTGCCCCTTTCTCTTGTGAGTTTAGATTAGGTTAGATTAGGTTTTCTCTTGTAATAAGTCTTGTATTGGATTGGAGGTTCAAAATCAAGATAAGTATTTCTTTCTCTTGTTCTCCATTTTTTTGTGTTGTATTTCTTTTGCTTCATGATGAATGTTTGTATGTCTTTTGTGTTGTTTGTTTATATGTCATTCATCATGGAGTAGTATTGATGAACCCTAATACGGGTTAGGGTAGGATTGATGCTTGGTTGTTTCATTTGACTTGGTTGCATGGCATGTGTTCGATGAAATGCGTCAATGGGGATTTCTAGCAATCTGGGTCCAATTCGTATGGAAACACACTAGATGTATTGGGGATTGGGGTCCGGTGATTGTCCAGTCTAGATCCGCTTCGATGTATTGCTAGAAATCACATTTGACCTATTTGGCCATTAGGGTTATGCGGGGGTGTTTCATTGTCATTGGCGGGAGAAAGACCGCCTCTAACCATCGGGCCAAGGGGGAATAAACTTGGCGGTTGACTCCCTAGCCACAGCTCACGCCCCTTGTGTAGACATCGAGTCCTAGCACGCGGGAGCGGCTTGGACGAAGTGTTGGGAGTTATCATTGTGGCCTTAATGCTCCCGGTTGCGGAAGGTGTTAATGGACATGGGAATGCCCACCGTCTGGAACCCGGTAGGCCTAGCGTGCTTGGCACCGACCGGAATATCGGGCCATGGATGCTAGGTACCACCTCTTGGGGCAATGTCTCACCCTGGGTCAAGTCAAATGCCAAGTGTCATGAGTGCTCTAGCCCGTGTTGGCGGGGATTCATTTCGTGTCTTTTTCATTTCTTTCCCTTATTCCTACACTTCCACCCACATTATCTGCGTAGCTAGCACACGACCTAGGCGAGGCTAGTAGCCATTCAAGCCATCCACTTCCCTGAGTTCGATAAACCCGCACCCTACACTAACCGTGCACTTGCGGTAAAAAGACACCGCGCCCATACCGTAAACGGGGCGCCGGTCAATAACTGTGCTCACAAACAGTTAGTTCACAATATTTATGATTGCTCATCATCCGAAACCAAATCCGGGAAATCAATACTCAACATTTTCCCCCTTTTTGGTGATGACAAACCCACATAAATAATAATCAATAATAATGATTCAATTGAAATTTACTTACTCCCCCTGCATTGAGGACACGTTAGCCTCGTATTAAATATTAATCATACGCATCAAGCAGATGAGGAAGATATGAAATATGAACCAATTATTGACATATAGGATCTAAATCCATTTTTATATCTTCACTCCCCCTGAATCTAATATATAAAATTAGATTCATGGTAAATTGCTTTGAATTATTAATTAGCACATCGTCATTATTAATTCTCTCCCCCTTTGGCATAAGCAAAAAGAGCGGGAGGAGATCAACGACAAATACAATGGCTAAAAATAAAAGCTCCTCCCGCTCAAATGGCACCAAAGTAAAATACCGAAGAAACTCAAAGCGTGCCAACGTGACCATAGTCGAAAATCGAAAAACGAAATCATCAAACCATATGCGAAAATCGAAAAACAAAATCATCAAAACTCAAATCAATTTCACTTATTGAGTTATGGAACATACTCTCCAATATCAACATTCTTAGTTAAATAGAGTGCATGGAAAACAATTCTATGTTTCCATAGAAAGAATTCTATTTAACCAAAATAATCGTCGAGCGACGAAATCAATATCAGAGACATAAATCCAATGAGAATACCAAATGTAGCGAATTGATACCAAAAGTAATATGCAAAAGTGTTATGCCAAAAAATAGATAGAACATAAAAAAACTATGGCATACACATTTCTAGCATACTAATTGAAACAAAATGATACCAATGTAAATAATCTATTGTAATTGTATGCAATCAACACATATGGATACCAAATGTATATCAAATGTAAGAATATACTTACAACATTAGGCTCCCCCTACTTTGGTGCATCACTTAAGCACCATCAACTCCATTTGAATGAAAAATCCTTTGCAAAACAATGAGTTGGTAGGGTTGGTATCCCATGGTGGATTGAACCTAGAAGACACAATTCTTGGTATCCAAAAACCGTTTTGGATCCTATGGGTTAGGCAACAATTTTAACCAACTAAATTCAAATTAACGTAACCCATAGCCCAACTAAATTCAAGTTCAATATGAATTTATGTTTCAAACAAACATGCACATCCAAGACCAATATGCAAATAAAAATAAACCAATTCTTACCACAATTGCTTTGGTACCCATAAAATGAAATTAAACTTATGGTACCAAGCAATGAAGGGTCAAAGGAAACTAACCCTTCGGAAACCAAGTCCACGAGGACCGTGATTTCCCAACATAATCATCATTTAAAATAATATGATTAATATACGATTGCACATACATATCCTTAACATTCATGCTTATGTTCTTCGGACCCCAAATAGTGTATGTCTTGGGAGTCCTAATCCTATTGGGAGCATGCATACGTTGTTGATTTTTATGTGATGCATGTCGTGGATAAGCATATGATGCATGATGAAATGGTGCATGATGATAATTGTTCATATGAGAATGTGGATGAAAAAATGCATGTGGTAGAACACGTGCATGACTGTGTCTCACATGGTGTGCACGTGCTCGTGGATGCGGAGCATAGAAATCATCATACGTGCGAACATGTGGGGTAGGATGTGTGTTCCTACGTGGCATGGTATACATGAAAGCATGACCCTTCTTTGGAGGTCCACCCAAAGTGGGTTTCTTTCCAAATGGGGGTGTGTACCTAGCGGAAGCACCATTGGTAGATGAACTACCCATGAAGTGTTTACTCCCACTAGTATAAGCTTCGGAAGATGGCCTAACAAAGGTCGTGGCCGATTTGGATGAGTCTCCCATCTTACACCCCAAGCCAATGTGGTGATTGGCTGAAAGTAAGTCATTTAGGATATTATCCAAATGGCCCTTGCCTTTATTGAATTCATGAATTCGGCCTAATGTGCACTCATACTTCTCGGTGAGAGAATGCATCGAAGCATCCAAGGTGGACACTTGCGATGTGAGTGCACAAACACGTGACTTGAGATTCTTATTCTCAATACTCAAAGTTGAGTTTTGAGATGTCAAATCCGCTATCACATGTTCATCCGAATCCTCGATATGAACATGATCAAGTTGAGACTTGAGATTACAATCTCATTTCTCAACCCTTCAACAACGGTGTCGTTGTTGATGATGATAGGCTTAGGCGAGGTTTGAAGACTAGTTAGCTCATTTTTAGTCTTAATAAATCTATTAGCTAATTTAGAAAACTTACACCAAAGTTGTTCGTTAGCTAATCTAAGTTCATCCATAGTTACCTCTTCGCCTTCATCCTCGCTTTCATCCTCGCTTCCGTCTTCGCTTTCATCGGAAGAGGTCTCTTGATCACGTTCCTCTTTTCCCATGAAGCACATGTGTGCTTTCTCCACTTTTTTATCGTCCGACTCTCCACTTGAGGAGTCCTCGTCGGAGTCGGTGAATGTGCCGACAAGTCCTTTCTTGTGCTTTCTCGACTTGTCGTACTTGGATGCCTTCCACTTCTCCTTGTGTTTGTTGAGAGGACAATCCGGCTTGATGTGTCTTGGCTTGTTGCATTTATAACACACGGGAGTAGAAGCATTAGTCGAATTAACTTTAGATTTATTTCAAAAGTTACCTTTTCGGAAGAATCGGTCGAACTTCTTTGCTATCTCGGCCAAAGCTTCTATGTCCAACTCGTCTTCCGACTCTTCATCATCGGTAGATGGAGCGGCTGATCACTCCGTATTTATACCCTTTTTTCTGCATGATTGCATGCCATTTAGATCGCTCAAATCGTGTTTTTCACGTTTATTCGACAATATTGCGATGCTTTTCACGATTTGTTGTTTTTGTAGTATTTCAGGAGATTTGGAGCGATTTGGAGTGATTCTGATATGCACCCACTCCGGAGTGTCACCGACGACTCTCTTGAGGGGTATTCTGCGATTGGAGAGGAGTGGAAGAAGAAAGAACGTCGTAGGAGCGACGAGGAGGCAAAAATACGAATAATGGGCATTTTTAGCATGCCACTCGGCCGAGTGAAGGAGTCACTCGGCCAAGCATAGACAGCCCGCTCGGCCGGCCAGAACGGGCACGCAAGAGAGCTAATATCAGCATGCACTCGACCGAGCATCGCCAGACCACTCGGCCGAGCACCGAGCCACCCCTCGCCCGAGTGGAGCCAAGACGACGGCAACCAAAAACGTCCAACTCTCTGGAATCCGTCAGTCAGCCCCAAAGACCGACTCGGCCGACTGACGAACGACCGTCCGCCCGAGTGAAGAACGCCCATCGGTCGAGTGAAGAAAAGTCACTCGGCCGAGCGACTCCCGAGGAGACGACCCCCAAGACCCCCAACTCTCTGGAATCTGTCAGGGTCTAACACTCGACCGAGTGACATTTGTCACTCGGCCGAGTGAGCCGCGCTGCCTGTAGCGTAAACTACGATTTTGAGGCTGCGCAGGGGCACTTTAGTCAGGATTTTTTGGGCGATTTTGGGGGGGTATTTAACACCAGTTTTTAACCTAGTTTAGAGAGCTTTTTCAAAACTTTTTGCAGCCTTTTTAGATTAACTTTTTAGGAATTAGATTTAGCTTTTAGGGAGGAGAGAAAAGTGATATTTTGTTGGATGCTATCTTGTTCTTCATTGGTTTGTCTCTCTCTCTCTCTCAAAACCCCCATTTTTATTGATTTATTGAATATAGCTATGAATTACATTCATTTTACTTGTGAATTTCTATTGGATTTGATTATGAATTGTGAGTAGTTTCATCGTCTTAGGGCGTAGGGATGAAACATACGAGCCCAATTTCTAATTTGTGATGAATTGGTGAAGTAATTGCTAAGATTGATTAGGGTTAGTTTGGGATTGCTATAATACGAATAGCTAGGGATTCATACCGATTGGGATTTGCAAGATATTGGATCCCAACTCGAAAGGAATCCCTAGAAATTCGAATTGGGTTGCAATTGAATTTCTCCGGAATCGGTTTGCAAGAGATTGGACCGAAATTAGGGTTTTCGATTGTAATTCTATACCAGTACCCGTTTGCAAGAGATTGGGCAGGAAGGAACTATCCCAATCCTTGGTCGTAGCTCGAGTTTGCACGAGAGTGGGCTCGAGATACGATTGAACGATGATGTTGTTCTTCACGCTAGTTTGCCTAGGTTAGGGTTTGCAAGAGATTGGACCCTATCCTAGGTTTGCTATAGACCGGCAATAGCGTGAGAGCGTGAGCTTGGTTCTACATTTAGTTGCAACTAGTTCACCCGAATTTCAAGTCTAGCAATTGTGAAACCTAAGAATCAAAATGATGAGATGCGGCAAGTAGCGGGGAGTCCCTATCCCTAGGCGTCTTTATTAATTTGTTATTTCTTTTATACAATTGAGCGACTGTGACCGCATATTTGCGAACATTTCTCGACTATTCTAATAGCCAGGTGATTGAAGAAGACACTGTTATTAGGCCTCCCTGTGTTCGATACCCGCTCGCCGCTACACCGTGCGCTTGCAGTAAGACTACAGTGTCGCCGCTCCGGGACGTGTATCCGGGGCACGATCAAGTTTTGGGCACCGTTGCCGGGGAGGCAATAGTGTTTGATTCTACCTACCTAGCTATTTTTCTTTTTTGTTCTATTATTTCTATTTTGCCCTTCCGTTGTGCTAACTATTTCTTTGAAACTCTGTTTTCCCTTGCATGTACACGAGATCCTCGGCGAACCCCGAAGAAATACTATACAATCTGGAGATCGAGCGTACATTGAGGAGGATCCGAGTGGAGAGGAGACCCGTTGCGGAAGGAAATCTTATGACCCATCCTAAGACACCTGAAGAATTAGCAGAGCGAATGGCGAGGATCACTTCCATAAGAGATAGGGTTTGGCCTAAAACTTCTTCCACGACCTCGTCCATAGCCATGCCGGAGTTGGCAGCCGACAAAAATTTTGAGTTGAAGACCGGATTGGTGGTTCTTAAGCAACAAGATCCTTTTCATGGGAACTCCCATGAAAACCCTCATTACCACATCCAGCTCTTCCTATCAAAGTGTGCCACCTTCTAAATGTCTGGCATCTCTGTGGATGCTATCAGACTGCGCCTCTTCCCTTTCACACTCAAGGAAAAGGCATTATATTGGTTGAGGACACAAGCTGAAGGAATCTTCACCACTTGGGATGAATTGGCGAGTGCCTTCGTCGACAAATTTTACCCGCCCTCCAAGACGGTGATGATAAGAAGTGCTCTCATGTCCTTCAAACAAGGACCTCAAGAGACTCTCTATGAAGCATGGGAGCGCTTCAAGGACTTGCAACATCAATGCCCCCATCATAGCATTGAGGACTGGGAGCTCGTCCATAGTTTCTACAATGGACTCCAACCGGGCACAAAACAAATTATTGATGCCACCGCCAATGGAGCCATTTTGTCAAAGACTCCCGATGAAGCTACGGCCTTGCTTGAGGAGATGGCCTCGAACAACCAACAGTGGGGCGACGAGCGAGGACACTCTTCGTCCTCCTTGAAGCCGTCTTGCATTTATGAGGCCAAGGCCGTCGCGGAGCTAGCCAACAAATTTGATTCTCTCCACAAGGTGGTGGAGAGATTGGAGAAATTCATTACGGAGCCTCAAGGAGCCCCCTCTACATCCACGCCGACAAATCATATGAGCGATTGGCAAGACCAATCCCAAGCCGTGTATGTAAGAGGAGAGCAATGAGAAGGAGCTTTGGAGCAAATTAAATATGTTGCGGGGAATTCCGGATATTGGGCCAACCCGGCCACTAGAAACCATCCGGGTTTCTCATATGCCAATAATGATGGTGCATTGAACCCCCCGCCTCAACAACCTCCTCAAGCTCGGGCTCCACCACCACAAGCCAATTATCAACCAAGGGGGCCACCTCAACAAAACTTCCCACAAAGGCAACAAGTGGGACCTTATAGGCCACCTGGGTATAATCAAGGGTGGATAAATCCCAACCCTACACAAGCTCAACAACGCTCAGATTTTGAAGCGAAGGTGGATGAGTTTATGGCGGAACAAAGAAAGATCAACGCCACTTTGAAGGCGGGACAAGATTCTCTCGCCACCGTCGTCGCTCAAATTGGGGAGCAACTTGCTTTTCTCAATAGAAACAACCAACAATTGCCGGCTCAACCTGAGCCGAATCCACGGGGCAACACCGGCCATATCAATACGGTCGTTGCGGTTACTACAAGAGGAGGGAAGGACACCACTCCCCCCATGACCCAAATCAAGGAACCCGTGGTGGAGAATCTACAAGAGAGCGAGCCGACAATTGAAGTTGAAAAAGAGAAGGAGCCGCAAGGGGAAGTGAAGTCTAGAGAGGAAGAGCTTATTGATGAGCGCCGATTTATGCCACCGGTGCCCTTCCCTCAACGGCTAGCTACAGCCAAGATGGAGAAACGACTAGCCATGTTTCTCGAGTATTTGAGAGGTGTGAGCCTCAATATCCCCTTCCTCGACGCTATAGTGGAAATCCCATCTTATGCCAAGTTCTTAAAGGACTTGATTACGGGAAGGAAGAGGAAGGAGAAGATCATGCTCGCGGAGGAAGGGACTTGGTTCACAAAGAGGGAAAAGGAGCCCGCCAAATTTAAAGATCCAGTGAGTTTCCGGATTCCTTGCACTCTAGGCGGCGTCCCCTTACAAAAAGCATTGGTAGATTTGGGGGCTAGTGTTAGCCTCATGCCTCTCTCCATGTTTCGGAAGTTGAATACCGGCACGGATTTAAAGCCTACCGACATGCGGATTCAACTAGCGGACGGGCGGATTACAAGGCCGGTTGGGATCGCAGAGGACATCCCACTCCAAGTTCCGGGGGAGAATATGTTTGCCATGCGATTTCGTGATAATGGACATCAAGGAGGAGGGCGATACATCGCTCATACTTGGACGCCCATTTCTCGCCACCGCCGGTGTCATCGTCGATGTGCAGGAGGGGACTCTTACCTTGAACGTCGGCAACATCGAAGTGGAGCTCCATATACGGAAGGCAATGAAGCACATGCCGTATCATGAGGAGCAAGATTACATGGACCTCCTTGATGAGGTCATTGAAGAGGCGATCCCACACTCCATCAGCGCACCCCACGAAGATATCTTCGAAGAAGGCCTAGACTTGGCCGAGGAAGAGAAGATGGAGCACTCCCCCGATATCTCAATGGTGATTGATGATGGCGACGCTGATGTCACAAGAATACGGGAGCTCTGTAATCTCTCGAAGTTGAGGACTCCGAAGAAAGCTCCACCGATATGACAATCGGTGTCACCGACAAAGTCGAAGACCAGAACAAGCTCTAGCTTAGGGGAGCCACCCCCCAACATTGACCATGACGAAGGGTCGCTGAGCAAGACCACACACCATCATGATCCAAATCCGAGCGGTCTTCCCGGCAAATTCGACGGGTGCATCTCATACGCACCCAACATCCCGCGCTAAATTGAAAATTTAAAGGGGTCGAGCTCAAGACCTTAAACGAGCGCTTGTCGGGAGGCAACCCGACAGTTATCGCATTATTTCTATTTTAGTTTTAATTTTTTGTTTTAGACTTTATTAGTGTTTTTGAGTCGTTTGCCCGAAAAATTGTGACAACGGGTCCTATTTTCTTTGACAGGAGGAGGAGGAAAGGATACCTTTCATATGGAGGATGACCGAGGCGAAGAAGAACGCTCCATGAATGCGCTCGAGGCTTAGGAGGAGGAAGAAACCACCCGGAGGAAGAAAAACAGAGAGTAGAGCCAAAACGGAGCCCCAAAGCAGGAAACAGAGCCTCACTCGACCGAGTACCATAGTCACTCGGCCGAGCAAAGAAAGCCGTCCGCCTGAGTGGCGCACCAACGAGTGAAGTCTGATGTACCCAACTCTCTGTATTTTTTGTGATTTCAGTATAAACTGCCACTCGGTCGAGTATATTTCTTCACTCGGCCGAGTGAAACTGATACCCTCCTAGGGCAAAAATTACCGAGTAGCTTGTGCCACTCGGCCAAATGGACTTTATCCACTCGGCCGAGGGTGGCAAAGCCACTCGGCCGAGTCGTAAGTGGCGAGGAGTTTTTAAAATCATTTTTTTTGTTACGTCACTTGGCCGAGTTGCAGAGTCACTCGGCCGAGTCGTAACTACTCCTATATAAGGGACTGCGGGTCGGCGCGATTTTCGAAACGCCCAAAATCACTTTTCTCGCACGAGCCCGCGCCCCTTCAGCTTCCCTCGCTCGTGATGCTACCCCCCTCGCCCAATTCAAGCCGCCGTCGGCCCCGCTCGCCGTGCCACCGCCAGCGCCCGCTCCGGCGACCACCCCCCGCCGCCGGCGACCTTCCTCGTCGTCGGCCAAGCTCCGGTAACCCCTATTTCGCATAAAATCCTCCCCATTTTTGACGATCCGAGTACCCATTGAGCCCCTAACTCAAATCGATTTCTTTATTTATCTGTTATACCCCATCTCCCCCATGTATTTCGAATTTTATACGCTGATATCATTGTTTCATGCGCAGGCTATCTTGGGGGAGCAGAGGGGAGCTCTCGGACGTGCTATTGGCTTCGTGGAGGCGGCGTTTTCGCACCTACCCGCTGTTTTAATCTTCCGGCGTGTTCAGGTACCTACGTTCCATCTTTTCAGCACGCCGTATTTTATATTAGTTGGGTGAGCATTCAGGGAACACATGCCGCCCTGTACACGTCCACGCACTCGGGGAGCTTCCACCAAGCGGAAGCGGACGGATGAGCCTGGCCCCTCCCCCGCTAGGGAGGACTCCCCTCCACCTTTACCACCTCACCCCACTTAGCCATTACCAGCCGACCCCATCCACCCACAGCCACTTCCAGCCGATCTCGTTCATGCACAGCCACCATCGGCTCCCGTTGTTGGGCCGCTGGGGATTACATTCAGAGACGACGCACAGCGCGTCCGATTTGAGCGTATCGCCCAGCGCCCGATAGTACCCTCCAGGTTCACCCATTTAGCTGACCTAGATCTCCTGGGGGTACTTGAGGGGATGCTCACGTTGTACGACAACATGGGTTGGCGAGATTTTCTGTCTGTGTCGGCGGACACCTACGTCCGTCCGACACTCGAGGTACTTAGCTCGATCGCCCGGACCGATGAGGGATGCTCCTTTAGACTCATGGATCGAGAGTGTCGAATCACTCTCGATATGCTTAGGGCATTCTTTCAGTGGCCCGCAGTCCCCGCACTCGACCGAGCCTACGCCCCCACACACATCCCTCCCCCATCTTTCGATTCACACGCCTTTTGGGCCAGGATCACGGGTTTACCACAGGCCTTCGACCCTAGTAGGGCCAAGGCCTCGGCGATAGTCCACCCCTGCCTCTGCTTAGCCCAGCGCCTTATGGCGACCACCTTTCTAGCGAGGTACGAGCCTGGGACGATGTCGACACCTGAGCTCTATATGCTCTACACGATGACTCGCCCCAGAGTTCTGGATAGGGATGGTGTTACGATGGTCCCCGCCGTTAAGATTGATGTCGCTAGCTGGTTTCTGGACCGCATCATCGTATCGGTGGGTGCTCCCTCCCTGATATGTTGCGGCGGCCTGATAACCCTGCTAGCCCTGATGACCGACGAGGACCTTCCGGCCGACCTGCGTCGATATTCGGGCCCCACTTCACTTTCGATAGACGTCATGGCCCGGATGAAGATGCTTCGTCCCCACGGCCAGCGGCACTGGGTGTGGTTGCACGGTCCCTTCGGTGCTGACTACATGATCCTCCCGAGCCCCGCTCGGACACACATAGGACCAGCACACGAGGACTGGCTTTCGACGATGGATCTCATGATCCACGTTGCCTACGTGCTTGAGGCCGAGGAGGCTGAGCAGGCACCCCCTGCACCTGTAGACCTGGTGATCCCTCAGCCTGAGCCTGCACTTTCTGCCGCTCCCGACACCTCTGTCCACACTTCTGCCGGTGTCAGGAGTACACTTGCTGAGCCGTCCTCTACGCCCACCACGTATACCACCACCCCCACCACTGATGTGCCCCTGTCGGTTGAGCCACTCACCTCTCTGCTACCTGAGCGTCCACCCACCATACTTGAGAGTGGCGAGTCTTCCTTTGCTTCCGTCGTCGAGACCCTATCCACTTTGATCTCCGCTGGGGTTTCGCCTTTTGTTCCCCACACTTCCTCCCCAGCGGTCGACCCTTCTGTCTCCACCGTAGCTGTCCTATCTGAGAGTGTCGTGACGTCTGTTCCCACATCTGTGTCACTGACCTCTCTTGTCGCCTCGTCACCGATTTTGTCTTCCACTTCCACTGCTGCTGCTTCCACCTCACACCAGCCTACGTCTCAGCCTCGCACTGAGGCTGGGCATCCACTAGTGAGTACAGCCCCCTTTCCACCCATGCATGTTGTCCCGATCACCTACACTGCCCGTATCAGACAGCCCCGACCTGCTCAGCCTAGACCTGTCCGTCCCTCTGCTCCACCACCCCCTGACGCCTTAGTTCAGAGTGTTCGTGCTCTTGAGGGGGTGATGAGTGGACTCAGGGGAGATTTTAGGGCTATGTCTTCCACAGTCACCACAATGCAACACCGCCTCGAGCTACTTCCCGGCATTCACTTTTGCCTGACCCAGCTTCTCGAGCGACCGCCATGACCACCACCCACCCAGTAGACTGTTCCACGCCCACCGCCCCCACCACCACCCACCCAGCAGACTGTTACCCAGCCACCACCTCCTCCACCACCACCACCGCCTCAGGACAGAGATGGCACAACACCACCAGCTTAGGCACACCCTTGATGCCATTGATATTTTTTGCCGTCATGCTGCCCATTCTCTACTTGGTCCTAATGATTTTTTGCCCACCCCTCCTCCCATCACTATTTTTGTCCACATTTTGATCATATCATTCTATATCCTTTTTCGGGAGTGAGGGAGAGTATTTTTGGTGACACACATATCTGCATCACTCTTATCCTTGCATGCATCACATCCGCATCATATTTTTCATTTTGTTATTTTTATTTCTTTTTATCATGCATGCATCACCAACCCCCCACCCATTACCCGTCTCTCGGTGTTCCATACTTCGCAGATTGAGGACACTGTGCACTTTAGCTTGGGGGAGTGAGTTCTCACGCTTTTTGCTTTTATCACCTTTTATTTTTAGTTTTTTCGCGTTTTTCCGCTTTTACACCCATTTTGCATCACTTTTTCATTTTTTTACCATACATCACATTTTTCTTATTTTCTTTATGTGCTGCTTTGTAAATAGTTTTTATTTTCTTTTGTCTTTATTTCTTTCATCTCCTGCTAGAGATGACTTTTCTGTGATGATGACGTGGTGTTAGCTTTTCTCTATATGCATGCTATATTTGTCGTGTCATAGCTTTTTATTTCTGATATCATATGATATGTTCTACTTTGCATTTAGAAATAGTAACCCACCCTCTTTTGCTGTATGAAAATAGATGAAATTCTATTATTAGCTGATGTCTGATGATTCATATGTATCCTATCGTAGAAAACACACCAAGATTCACGCATTGATGCTTATATCTGGAGTACTGCTTTCTTTTCTCATATCACTTCTTATTGCATGATTTGTACGCTTCACTTCAGGTTGATTGAATGTCTGCTAGTGATCACTCCGTATTTTACACCTTTTTCCCGCATGTTTGCATGCCATTTAGGTCGCTCAAATCATGTTTTTCACGGTTTATCGACAATATTGCGATACTTTTCACGATTTGTTGTTTTTGTCGTAGTTCAGGAGATTTGGAGCGATTTGGAGTGATTCCGAGATACACCCACTCCGGAGTGTCACCAAAGACTTCCCTGAGGGGTATTTTGAGATTGGAGAGGAGCGGAAGAAGAAAGAACGTCGTAGGAGCGACGAGGAGGCAAAAACACTCAAAATGGGCATTTTCAGTGTCTCACTCGGCCGAGGGAAGGAGTCACTCGGGTGACCAGCGAGACCCCGCTCAGCCGGCCAGATCGGACACGCTCCAAGTGTGCACTCGGCCGAGCATCAGAAGCCGCCTCGGCCGAGTGACATATCCTGTCTGCCCGAGTGGCACTCAGACGACGGCCATCAAAAACTCCCAAGTTACTGTTTTTTGTCAGTCTGAGATCAGAAGCCCCGCTCGGCTGAGTGGTAATTGCCGACCGCCCGAGTGAAGATAGCCCATCGGCCGAGTGACGACAACTCACTCGGCCGAGTGACGCCCAAAGTGACGACCCCCAAGGCCCCAGACTTACTGGAATCCGTCAGGGTTTTTCACTCGGCCAAGCGACATTTGTCACTCGGCCGAGTGAGCAGCGCTGCTCGTAGCGGAAATCAGGATTTTGCAGCTACGCAGGAGCAGTTTGGTCACGAATTTTTGGGTAGTTTTGGGGGGTATTTAACCCCAGATTCTAACCTAGTTTAGAGAGCTTTTCTATTGTTTTTGGCAGCCTTTTTAGATTAGACTTTTTAGACTTTATTTCTTGTGTTTGGAGAGGAGAGAAAAGTGTTATTTTGTTGGATTCTTGGAAAGCTACATTGGTTTGTCTCCCTCTCTTTTAAAATACCTATTTTTATTGCTATTTTGAATATTGCCATGAATTCTATTGCTATTTCAATTGATTGTTCTTCCATTTGCGATATGATTTGTGAGTAGTCTTAACATCTTAGGGCGTGGGGATGAACCCTACGAGCCCAATTTCCGATTTGTGATGATTTGGTAGAACTATTGCTAGAATTGATTAGGGTTAGTTTGGGATCGATATAATACGGATAGCTAGGTGTTCATATCGATTGGGATTTGCAAGAGATTGGATCCCAATTCGATAGGAAACCCTAGAAATCCGAATTGGGTTGAACTTGAGTTTCCGAAGTATCGGTTTGCAAGAGATTGGACCGATACTAGGATTCTCTATTGCAATTCTATACCGATACCCGTTTTCAAGAGATTGGACGGGTAGGAACTATCCCAACATAGGTCGTAGCCTGAGTTTGCACGAGAGTGGGCTCGGGATGTGATTGAAAGATGACGTTGATCCTAATGCTAGCTTGCCTAGGCTAGGGTTTGCAAGAGATTGGGCCCGAGCCTAGGTTTGCTATAGACCGTCAACAGCACGAGAGCGTGAGCTAGGTTTTACATTCAGTTGCAACAAGTTCATCCGACATTCTACCCTAGCAATTATGAAACCGATGAATCACAATGACGAGATACGGTGAGTAGCGGGGATTCCCTATTCCCTAGGTGTCTTTATTTGATTTTATATCTCTTTACATTATTTGACGATCGTGACAACATCGCCGAAAGGCAATTTCCTACTTTTCTATCCCTATAGCCAGGTTGTTCGGAGAAGGCACTGTCATACGTCCTCACTGTGTTCGATACCCGCTTGTCGCTACATCGTGCGCTTGTAGTAAAACTACATGGTCGCTCTTTTGGGTGTACGCCCGGGCGCGATCAAGTTTTTGGCACCGTTGCCGGGGAGGCGATTGTGTTTGATCCTACCACCCTAGCTATTTCTTTCTTTTTGTTTTATTTCTTTATTTTTTTATCTAACCCTTCCATTGTGCTAATCACCTCTTTGAAACTTTGTTTTCCTGTGCATGTACACAAGATCCACAGCGGACCCCGTAGATATATTGTTTGATCCTGAGATCGAGCGTTCATTGCGGAGAATCAGAGCGGAGAGGAGACAATATCCGGAAGGGAGGTTTATGACCAACCCGGAAACTGCAGAACAATTGGCGGCAAGAATGGGGAGGATCATTTCCATTCGCGATAGGCTCCGGCCTAAGACCTCTTCTACGACCTCGTCCATAGCAAGGACGGAGTTGGCGGCCGACAAGAATTTTGAGCTGAAGACTGGACTTGTGGTTTTGATGCAGCAGGATCCATTTCATGGGAACGCACATGAAAATCCTCACTACCACATCCAGCTATTTCTGTCGAAGTGCGCCACCTTCCAGATGCCGGGCGTGGATAAAGATCTTTATTGGTTGAGGACGCAAGCTGAAGGAGTCTTTACCACATGGGATGAGTTGGCGAGCGCGTTTATCGACAAGTTCTATCCGCCCTCCAAGACGGTAAAGATTAGGAGTGCTCTCATGTCCTTCAAGCAAGGACCTCAAGAGACACTCTACGAGGCATGGGAGCGCTTCAAAGACCTGCAACATCAGTGCCCCCACCGTAGCATTGAAGATTGGGAGCTAGTCCATAGCTTCTACAATGGTCTCCAACCGGAGACCAAGCAGATTATTGATGCCGCGGCAAATGGGGCCATCTTATCGAAGACTCCCGACGAAGCTACGGCCTTAATTGAGGAGATGGCCTCGAACAATCAACAATGGGGTGACGAGCGAGGACACTCTTCGTCCTCCTTGAAGCCATCTAGCATCTATGAGGCCAAGTCCGTGGCGGAGCTAACCAACAAGTTCGATTCTCTCCACAAGGTGGTGGAGAGACTGGAGAAATATATTACGGAGCCCCAAGGAGCCCCTTCCACATCCACACCAACGAATCAAATGTGTGATTGGCAAGACCAATCCCAAGCTAAGTATTTGGGAGGAGAACAAGGAGAGGGATCTTTGGAGCAAGTTCAATACGTCGCGGGGAACCAAGGATATTGGGCCAATCCGGCCACTAGAAACCATCCCGATTTCTCCTATGCCAACAATGATGGAGCATTGAACCCTCCGCAACAACTACCTCATCAAGCTCGACCACAACAACAATAACAACAACATTATCCACCGAGGGGGCCTCCACAACAAAATTTCCCACCAAAGCAACAAGTGGGACCCTATAGGCCGCCCGGATACATTCAAGGGTGGAGAAATCCAAACCCTCCACAAGCTCAATAACGTTCCGATTTCGAAGCTAGAGTGGAGGAGTTTATGGCCGAGTAGAAGAAGACTAATGATTCCTTGAAGGCGAGCCAAGATTCCCTTGCAACCGTTGTAGGCCAAATCTCGGAGCAACTTGCGTTGCTCAATCGAAATAGTCAACAGTTGCCGGCTCAACCCGAGCAAAATCCACGGGGCACCACCGGACATATCAACGTCGTGGTTGCAGTTACTACAAGAGGCGGGAAGGATACCACCCCCGTCATGATCCCAACCAAGGAGCCCGTGGTGGAGAGAGTAGAGCCAAGTGAGCCGATGATTGAAGTTGAGAGGGAGAAAGAGCCGCAAGGGGAAGAAAAGTCCAGAGCGGAGCAACTGATTGAAGAGAAATGTTTTATGCCGCCGATCCCATTCCCTCAGAGGCTTGCTAGAGCAAAGATGGAGAAACGGCTAGACAAGTTTCTCGAATATTTGAGAGGGGTAAGCCTCAATATTCCTTTCCTCGATGCTATCGTGGAGATCCCGACATATGCCAAGTTCTTAAAGGATTTGATAACGGGAAGAAAGAGGAAGGAGAAAATAATGCTAGCTGAGTAGGGGACTTGGTTCACCAAGAGAGAGAAGGAGCCCGCTAAATTCAAAGACCCATGGAGTTTCCGAATTCCTTGCACCTTAGGCGGCGTCCCTCTACAAAAGGCGTTAGTGGACTTAGGGGCTAGTGTTAGCCTCATGCCTCTCTCTATGTTCCGAAGACTAAACACCGGCACAGAATTGAAGCCTACCGACATGCGGATACAACTAGCAGATGGTCGGATCACAAGGCCAGTAGGGATCGCAGAGGATATCCCGTTACAAGTCCCGGGGGGCATATGTTTGCCATGCGACTTCGTGATCATGGATGTCAAGGAGGAGGGAGATACGTCGCTAATACTTGGACGCCCGTTCCTCGCTACCGCCGGTGTCATTATCGACGTACGTGAAGGGACTCTAACATTGAACGTCGGCAACATCGAGGTGGAGCTTCATATACCCAAGGCAATGAAACACATGCCTTATCATGAGGAGCTGGACTATATGGATCTCCTTGACGAGGTCATCGAGGAGGCGATCCCCCATTCCCTCGGCGCACTATTCGAGGATGATTTTGAGGAAGGGCCGGACTTGGGCCAAGAAGAAAAGATGAATGACTCCCCCGACCCCTCCGTAGAAATTGATGAAGGTGACGCTGATGTCGCAAGAATTCGAGAGCTCTGCAAGCTCTCAAAGATGAGGACTCTGATGAACGCTCCGCCGATACGGAAATCGGTGTCACCGGTGAAGCCGAGGCCCGGAGCAAGCACTAGCTTGGGGGAGTCCCCCCCCCCAACACTACCCGAGACAAAGGAGCACTGAGGAAGAACACGCCGCCGCAACATCCAAATCCCAGCGTTCTTCCAAATAAATTCGACGGGTGCATCTCATATGCACCCAATATCCCGCATTAAATTGAAAATCAAAGGGGGTCGAGCTCAAGACCTTAAACGAGCGCTTGTCGGGAGGCAACCTGACGGTTATCGCTTTATTTTTACTTTGCTCTTTATTTTTGTTTTAGAAATTATTAGTGTTTTGAGTCTTTTGCCTGAAAATTTCGTGATAACGGGTCCTATTTTTCTCTGACAGGAGAGGAGAAAGGGATATCTATCATTAGGAGGATGAACAAGGCGACGAGGAGCGCTCCAGGAATGCGCTCGATGCTTAGGAGAAGGATGAAATCGACTGGAGGAAGAAAAACAGAGATTAGAGTCCAAACGGAGCCAAACAGCAGAAAACAGGATTCACTCGGCCGAGTGCACTAGCCACTCGGCCGAGCACATAAGTTCGTCCGCCCGAGCGGCACACGAATGAGGGAAGTCTGCTGTACCCAACTCTCTGTTTCTTTTCCTGATTTCAGTATAATTGCCACTCGGCCGAGTATATATCTTCACTCGGCCAAGTGAAACCGATACGCTCCTAGGGCGAGAACTACCGAGTAGCTTGTGCCACTCGGCCGAATGGACTTTTTCCACTCGACCGAGGGTGGTAAAGCCACTCGGCCGAGTCGTAAGCTGGGAGGAATTTTCAAAAATATTTCCGTTACGATCACTCGGCCGAGTGACACTTTCACTCGGCCGAGTCGTAACTTTTCCTTTATAAGAGCCGTGGGCTTGGCGCGGAATTCGAACCGTCACTTTTTCGTTTCCACGCCCGAGCCCGCGCCCGATCAGCCCCCAACACCCGCTGCGACTCGCTGCCACTCGCCCGACCACACTCGCCGCCGCTGCGCTCGGCCGACCACCGCCGGCCGACGCCGCCGCCGCACCGCCCGAGTCGCCGGCGACTCCCTCGCCGCCGGCCGAGCTCAGGTATACCCAATTTTGCCCATTTTCTCCTTTTTCTTGTATTTTTTGACGATCCATGTGCAAATCGAACCCCTACACCAAATTAACTTCAAAATCTATCTATTATACCCCTAACCCCCCGTAGATTTTGAATATTACTCGCTGATATTTTCGTTTGATGTGCAGGCTATATTGGGGAGCTTAGGGGAGCCTAGGGGAGCTTCCAGGGAGCATTTTTGGCTTCGTGGAGGCAGCGTCTTCGCACGCATCCACTATCTTGCTCTCACGGCGTGTTCTGGTATATTCGCTCCACTCATTTTCGCACGCCGTATTTATTTCGCTTTTGGTGAGCACCCGGGGCCCACATGCCGCCCCGGACATGACCACGCACAAGGAGAGCTTCCGCCAAGCGGAAGCGACCGGATGAGGCCGACCCCTCCCACGAGATGGAGCACTCTCCTCCGCCTACAGCACCTCACCCCGCACAGCCACAGCCTGCAGACCCCGTTCACCCCGCACAGCCATAGCCTGCAGTTCCCGTTCACCCCGCACAGCTACTCCCTGCCGACCCACTACCACCACCGGCTCCACTTTTCGGGCCGCTGGGAATTACGTTTCGAGACGACGCACACCGCGTCGTTTTCGAGCGCATTTCCCAGCGCTCGATTGTACCCTCCAGGTTCGCACACCTTGCAGACCTAGGACGCCTGGGGGTACTTGAGGGGATGCTCACGTTGTATGACAACGTGGGTTGGCGAGATTTTTTCCAAGTGTCGGCGGACACCTTCGTCCGTCCGACACTTGAGGTGCTGAGTTCTATAGCCCGCACCGACGAGGGATGCTCGTTTAGGTTTATGGAACGAGAGTGCCAGGTCACTCTCGGCATGATGAGAGCATTCTTTTCATGGCCCGATATCCCCGGGGCTGACCGTGGTTACGCCCCCACTCACATTCCCCCACCTTCCTTCGATTCCCACACTTTCTGGGCCCGGATCACGGGTTCACCAGCTGTCTTTGACCCTAGTAGGGCCAAGGCCTCAGCCATCGTCCACACCTGCCTCCGCATAGCTCAGCGCCTTAAGGCGACTACCTTTTGGCGAGGTATGAGCCTGGGATGATGTCCATGCCGGATCTTTATATGTTCTATGCGATAACGCACCCCAGAGTTCTAGCTAGGGGGAGTGACGAGTTGGTCCCCGCCGTCGTGATTGATATTGCGAGCTGGTTTTTGGATCGTATCATCGTATCGGTGGGCGCTCGCTCACCGATATGTTGCGGCGGTCTGATCACCCTGCTCGCCCTGATGACCGGCGAGGACCTTCCAGCTGACCTGCGACGAGCCCCGGGCCCCACTTCACTATCGATAGACGTCATGGCCCGGATGAAGATGCTTCGTCTGCACAGCCAGCAGCACTGGGTTTGGTTGCACGGTCTGTACGGTGCTGACTACATGATCCTTCCGAGCCCAGCTCGGACACAGATAGCACCAGCTCAGGTGGACTGGCTTCCGGTGATGGATCTCCTGATCCCCGCCACCTATGTGCTTGAGGCCGAGGAGGCTGAGCAGGCTGAGCAGGCCCACGCTGCACACGCTGCACCCGTTGACCCCGTGGCCCCTCAGCCTGTGCCTGATATTTCTGCTGCTCCCGACACCACTGTCCACACTTCTGACGGTGTCGGGAGTACACCTGCTGAGACCACCTCCACTACCACCACTCCCACCACAGCTGGCCCTCTGTCCGTTGAGCCCCTTTGCTCTGCACTACCCGAGCGCCCACCTACTTTTGTTGAGAGCGGAGAGCCTTCTTTCGCTGCGGTCGTGGAGACCTTGGCCAGTATGATCTCCGCTAGGATTTCTCCTTTTGGACCCCACACTACCTCCCCAGTGGTTGTCACTTCTGTCTCCACCATAGATGTACTTTCTGAGAGTGTCGTGACGTCTGTTCCCACGTCTGTGTCACCGACCTCTCTTGCCGCCTCGTCGCCACTTTTATACTCCACTTCCGCTGCTGTTGTTTCCACCTCACACCAGCCTGCGCCCCAGCCTCGCACTGAGGCTGGGCCCCCACTTGTGAGCACATCACCCTTCCTCTACATGCCTGCTGAGCCCATCCACTACACCACCCGAGTCCGCCAGCCCCGTCCTGCACAGCACAGACACGTGCGTCCCTCTGCACCACCTCCCCCCGACACTGTACTTCAGAGCATTCATGCTCTTGAGGGGGTGGTGAGTGCCCTCAGAGGTGACCTCAGGACCATGTCCGCCACTGTCACCGCTATGGCCAGCCGCTTCGACCTACTTCCGGGCATTCACTATTGACTCACTCAGATTCTCGAGCGGCTTCCTCGCAGACCGACCGTCCCCACACCCACCCAGCAGGTACCCACACCCACTCCCACACCCACCCAGCCTGCTCATACGCCCACACCCACTCCCACACCCACGCAGCCTGCTCCTACACCCACACCCACACCCACCCAGCAGACTGTTCCCCAGCCACCACCACCACCTCCTCCTCCTCCGCCTCAGGACGGAGACGGCGCCGCACCACCCTCTTAGGCACCCTTGATGCCATTGATCTCTTTTTTGTCGACATGCTGCCCGTCTCTGCTTAGTCCTGATGATTTTTGTCGCCCCCTCCCCTCACTGTTTTTGGGTCCACTTTTTGATCATATCTTTCTATATCATTTTTGGGAGAGAGGGAGAGATTTTTGGTATGACACTCTTATATCTGCTTCACTCCTATATCTGCATGCATCATGTCCGCATCATATTTTCATTTCGTTATTTTTATTTTCTTTTTCCTCATGCTTGCATCCTCACCTTCCCCTCACATTACACGTCTCTCGGTATGCCACACTTCGAACATTGAGGACACTGTGCACTTTAGCTTGGGGGAGTGAGTTCTCACACTTTTCGATTTACCACCTTTATTTTTTAGTTTTTTCACGCCATTTTCCGCATTTGCACTCACTTTCATCGCTTTTTCTTTGTTTACCATGCATCACATTTTTCTTATTTTCTTCGTGTGCCGCATTGTAAATAGTTTTATTTTTCCCTCTTTATCGTTATTTCTTTCATCTCATGCTAGAGATGACTTTTCTGTGATGATGATGACGTGGAGTTAGCTTTCTCTCTATGCATGCTTTATTTGTCATGTCTTAGCTTTTATTTCCGATATCATATGCTATGATTTGCCTTGCATTCGGAGATAGTAACCCACACTTTTTCCGTATGAAAATGGATGAAATTCTATTATTAGCTGAGTCTGAATATTCATATGTATGCTATCGTAGAAAACACACCAAGATTCACGCATTGGATGCTTATTGATCACTCCTTATTTTACACCTTTTTTCCGCATGTTTGCATGCCATTTGGATCGCCCAAATCATGTTTTTCACGATATATCGACGATATTGCGATGCTTTTCACGATTTGTTGTTTTGTCGCATTTCAGGTGATTTGGCGCGATTAGGAGTGATCTCAAGATGCGCTTACTCTAGACGGTCACCAACGACCTCCCCGAGGGGTATTTTGCTGTTGGAGAGGAGCGGAAGAAGAATGGACGTCGCAGGAGCGACGAGGAGGCCAAAACAAGCAGATTGGGCATTCTTTGTGTCCCACTCGGCCGAGTGGAGGAGCCACTCGGCCGACCAGCGAGACACTGCTCGGCCGACCAGTTCAGACATGAGTTACCTGTGCACTCGGCCGAGCACAGAAGACCCACTCGGCCGAGTGACGATACCACGTCCGCCCGAGTGGCGCCCAGACGAAGCCCTTCCAAAACATCGAAGTTTCTGTTTTTCGGCTGCCTGAACTTCAGAATACCCACTCGGCCGAGTGGAGAATCCCGTCCGCCCGAGTGCAGTGAAGTCATCGGCCGAGTGACGACAACTCACTCGGCCGAGCCGCCTCCGAACTGAAGACCCCTGAAAGCCCCGACTTTCTGGAAAATTGCAGGGTTTTCACTCGGCCGAGCGACTTTTGTCACTCGACCGAGTGCGATGCGCTGCATGTAGCGAAAACTGCGGAAAACAGGCTGTGCAGGGGTATTTTGGTCACGATTTTTGGACGATTTTTGGGGCTATTTAAGCCCTGTTTTTACCCTAGTTTTAGGAGCCATCTCTTGGATTTTTTGCAGCTTTTTCGATTACTTTTTAGCTTTATTATTGTGATTGGAGAAGAGGAAAAACTTGAATTTTGGTTGGATTAAATTGAAGAACTCCATTGGTTTGCATCTCTCTTCCCTAAAAATTCTATTTTTATTGTTTATATCATTGTTGTGATGAATTCTATTGCTTATTTCATCGATTATTTTTGTGCTATTGCTATGATTTGTGAGTAGTCTCCACGTCTTGGGGCGTGGGGATGAACCCTACAAGCCCTATTTCTTATTTGTGATGAATTGGTAGAAATTGAGCTAGAATTGCTATTAGGGATTAGATTGGGATCGATTTACTACGGATAGCTAGGAATTCATATCAATTGGGATTTGCAAGAGATTGGATCCCAATTTGATAGGAAGCCCTAGAAATCCGAATTGGGTTGGAGTCGGATTTTCGAAGTATCGGTTTGCAAGAGATTGGACCGATACTAGGATTCCCGATTGCAATTCCATGCCAATACCCGTTTGCAAGAGATTGGACGGGTAGGAACTATCCTAATTTAGATTGTGGACCGAGTTTGCAAGAGATTGGGCTCGGTGCGCAATTGGACGATGATGTTGATCCTAATGCTAGCTTCCCTAGGCTAGGGTTTGCAAGAGATTGGACCCAAACCTAGGATAGCTATAGACCGGCAACAGCGCGAGAGCGTGAGCTTGGTTCTACATTCAGTTGCAACTAGTTCATCCGAATTCTCATTCTAGCAATTTTGATACCGACGAACCACATTTATGAAATACGGTGAGTAGCGGGAATTCCCCATTCCCTAGACATTCTTTATTTGATTTGATATTTCGCACATTTGTCTGACGATTGTGACAGGATCGCCCAAGGCAATTTTCTCTGTTCTCAAATAGCCAGGTTGATTCGGAGCAAGCACAGTCATTCGTCCTCCCTGTGTTCGATACCCGCTTGCTGCTACACCGTGCACTTGCGGTAAAACTACAACCGTTCTTTGGGTGTATATCCGGAGCGACCAAGTTTTTGGCGCCGTTGCCGGGGAGGCGATTACGTTTGATTCTTTCTCACCCTAGCTATTCTTTTTCTTTTTATTTTTTTTATTACCATTATCATTATTTTTATTTCTTATTTTTTACCTAACCCTTCCACGATGCTAACCATTTCTTTGAAACTCTGTTTCCCCTGTGCATGTACACGAGATCTACGGCGGACCCTGAAGCTTTATTATTTGATCCCGAGATCGAACGTACCGCGCGGAGACTTAGAGCGTAAAGAAGACAAGATCCGGAAGGGAGGAAAATGACCAACCCGGAAACTCCTGAAGAATTGGCGGCAAGGATGGCGAGGATAATTTCTATTCGCGATAGGCTTCGGCCTAAGACCTCTTCTACTACCTCGTCCATTGCCGTGCCACAGTTGGCGGCTGACAAGAACTTCGAGCTAAAGACTGGATTGGTGGTTTTGATGCAACAAGACCCATTTCATGGGAACGCCCATGAGAACCCCCACTACCACATCCAATTATTCTTGTCAAAGTGCGCCACATTCCAGATGCCGGGGGTCTCCATCGATGCTATCAGACTGCGTCTCTTCCCCTTCACGCTTAAGGACAAGGCACTCTATTGGTTGAGGGCGCAGGCTGACGGAATCATCACCACTTGGGACGAGTTGGCGAGTGCATTTATTGACAAATTCTATCCGCCATCCAAGACGGTGAAGATCCGGAGCGCTCTCATGTCCTTCAAGCAAGGACCACAGGAGACGCTCTATGAAGCATGGGAGCGTTTTAAGGATTTGCAGCATCAATGCCCGCACCACAGTATAGAAGATTGGGAGCTAGTTCATAGCTTCTACAACGGTCTCCAACCGGGGACCAAACAAATTATTGATGCCGCGGCGAATGGTGCAATCTTGTCAAAAACTCCAGAAGAAGCTACGGCCCTAATTGAGGAGATGGCCTCAAATAACCAACAATGGGGCGACGAGCGAGGACACTCCACGTCCTCCTTAAAGCCAACTAGCATCTACGAGGCGAAGGCCGTAGCGGAGCTCACGAGCAAATTTGATTCTCTCCACAAGGTGGTGGAGAGATTGGAGAAGTTCATCACGGAGCCCCAGGGAAGCCCTTCCACCTCCGCTCCAACCAACCAAATGTGTGATTGGCAAGACCAATCACAAGCCATGTACTCGGGAGGAGAGCAAGGAGAAGGATCCTTGGAGCAAGTACAATATGTTGCGGGGAACCAAGGGTATTGGTCCAATCCGGCCGCAAGAAATCATCCGGGATTCTCCTACGCCAACAATGAAGGAGCTTTGAACCCGCCTCAACCACTACCTCAACAAGCTCGACCACCACCACCCCAACAACAAAACTATCCACCGAGGGGGCCTACTCAACAAAACTTTCAACCGAAGCAACAAGTTCCACCTTATAGGCCGCCCGGTTACAACCAAGGGTGGAGGAATCAAAATCAAAACCCTCCGCAAGCTCCACAACGGTCCGATTTCGAAACTAGAGTGGAGGCGTTCATGGTCGAGCAAAATAAGGTGAATGCTACTTTGAAGGCGGGGCAAGACTCTCTTAATACCGTAGTGGCTCAAATATCGGAGCAATTAGCGTTGCTCAATCGGAACACTCAACGATTGCCGGCGCAACCGGAGCAAAACCCACGGGGCAACACCGGCCACATCAACGCCGTAGTTGCCGTTACTACTAAAGGCGGGAAGGACACCACCCCGCTATGATTCCTACCGAGGAGGCCGTGGAGGAAAGCTTAGAGCCGATTGAGCCGATAGTTGAAGTTGAAAAGGAGAAGGAGCCACAAGACAAGGAGAAATCTAGGGCGGAGCAATTAATTGAGGAAAGGCGCTTCATGCCACTGGTCCCATTCCCCCAAAGGCTCGCTAGAGCGAAAATGGAGAAAAGGCTAGCGAAATTTCTCGAGTACCTAAGAGGAGTTAGCCTTAACATCCCCTTCCTTGACGCCATTGTCGAGATCCCCACGTATGCTAAATTTTTGAAGGACTTGATTTCGGGGAGGAAAAGGAAGGAGAAGATCATGCTAGCCGAGGAGGGCTCTTGGTTCACCAAGAGAGAGAAGGAACCGGCAAAATTCAAAGATCCGGGGAGTTTTCGGATTCCTTGCACCTTGGGCGGCGTTCCTCTTCAAAAGGCGTTGGTAGATCTTGGGGCTAGTGTGAGCCTCATGCCCCTCTCCATGTTCTTAAAGCTAAACACCGGGACAAAGTTGAAACCCACCGACATGCGCATTCAATTAGCCGATGGACGGATAACAAGGCCGGTGGGGATCGCCGAAGACATACCGCTTCAAGTCCCGGGTGGAATATGCTTGCCATGTGACTTTGTGATCATGGACGTTAAGGAGGAGGGAGACACCTCATTGATACTCGGACGCCCGTTCCTCGCCACCGCCGGAGTCATCGTCGACGTGCGCGAATGTACCTTAACCTTAAACGTCAGAAACATCGAGGTGGAGCTCCACATTCCTAAGGCTATGAAGCATATGCCTTATCACGAGGAACTTGACTACATGGACCTCCTTGATGAGGTGATAGAGGAGGTGATTCCCCACTCAATTGGCGCTCTTTTTGATGAAGAATTTGAAGAAGGCCCGGATTTAGGCCATGAAGAGAATAAAGATGATTCCCCCGACTTCTCCGCTGAAGTAGATGAAGGCGACGCTGATGTCGCAAGGATTCGAGAGCTCTGCAAGCTCTCGAAACTAAAGTCTCCAAAGAAAGCTCCGCCGGCACGGAAATCGGCACCACCTGCAAAGCCGTTGACCGGAGAAAATGCTAGCTTGGGGGAGCCTCCCCCCAACACTATTCGAGATAGGAGACCACCGAGGGAGAACGCGCCGCCGCCACATCCAAATCCAAGCGCGCTCCCCGAAAAGTTTGATGGGTGCATCTCATATGCGCCAAACATCCCGCATTGACTGAAAATTATAGGGGGTCGAGCTCACGACCTTAAACGAGCGCTTGTCGGGAGGCAACCCGACGGTTTTTGCTTTATTTTTACTTTTTCCTTTATTTTCTTTTTAGAAATTTTTGGTGTTTTGAGTCGTTCGCCCAAAAATTTTGTGATAACGGGTCCTATTTTTCTTGACAGGAGAGGAGATAGGTAGATCCTTCTTGAGGAGGATGAACGAGTCGACGAGGAGCGCCCCAAGAAGGCGCTCGACGCTTAGGAGGAAGATGAAATCGATTGGAGGAAGAAAGACGGAGTTTAGAGCCAAAACGAAGACAAACAGCAGAACACAAGGCTCACTCGGCCGAGTATACTAGTCACTCGGCCGAGTACACAAGTTCGTCCGGCCGAGCCACTCACGAACGAGGGAAGTCTGCTGCACCCAACTCTCTGTTTATTTTCTTGATTTCGATATAACTGCTACTCGGCCGAGTATATATGTTCACTCGGCCGAGTGAAACGGATACCCTCCTAGGGCGAGTCATGCCGAGTAGCTTGAGTCACTCGGCCGAATGGACTTACTCCACTCGGCCAAGGCTGGCAAAGCCACTCGGCCGAAGCGATAGCGGGGAGGAAATTTTCATTGGCCTCGCTCGGCCGAGTGACTACGTCACTCGGCCGAGTCGTAACTTTTTTATATATATGGGGCGAGGGGGCACAGTTTTCGAAATCGCAAAACCCCAAACCACCCGCGCCCCTTCAGCTTCCCTCGCCCGATCGCTTCGCCCGACCCCTCGCTCGCCCGACCAACGCCGCCCCACCGCCGCCCGGCCTGCCCCCGCCGGCCGAGCACCACTGACGCCTCGCCCGAGTCGCCGCCGGCGGCCGACCGTCCGATCACCTCCGGTACCCCTGTTTTCGCCGTTTTCTCCTTTTTTCGTGTATTTCTTGAGGATCCATGTGCTAAACGCCCCCCTAACCCAAATCAATTTCTATATCTATCCATTATACCCCTATTGCTCCATACATTTTGACTATTACTCGCTGATATCGCTTTTTCATGCGCAGGTTGCTTTTTGGAGCTTAGGGGAGCTCAGGGGAGCTTCTACGGGCTGTTTTGGACTTCGTGGAGGCGCGGACTTCGCACGCTTCCACTGCTTAGCACTCGCGGCGTGTTCGGGTATACTCTTTCCATTATTTTCGCACACGCCACACTTTTCACGTTTTTCGGCGCGCACTCGGGGCCGATATGCCGCCCCAGACACGGCCGCGGTCGAAGAGAGCTTCCGCCAAGCGGAAGCGGTCGGATGATGCCGGCCCCTCCCACGAGTTGGAGGACTCTCCTCCACCGTCCCCCACACACCCCGCACACCCAGCACAGCCTGCAGGCCCCGCACACCCCGCACAGCCTGCAGTGCACCCTCAGCCCGTACAGCCTCTCCCCGCCGACCCACAGCCACCACCACCGGCTCCACTGGTCGGGCCGCTCGGGATTACGTTCCGAGACGACGCACACCGTGCCGTCTTCGAGCGTATCTCCCAGCGCTCGATCGTACCCTCTAGGTTTGCACACCTCGCTGACCTAGGACGCCTGGGGGTACTAGAGGGGATGCTCACGTTGTACGACAACGTGGGCTAGCGAGATTTTCTGCAGGTGTCGGCGGATACTTTTACCCGCCCGACACTTGAGGTTTTGAGTTCGATCGCCCGGACCGATGAGGGATGCTCATTCCGGTTCATGGATCGAGAGTGCCAGGTCACTCTCAATATGATGAGAGCATTCTTCTCGTGGCCCGCAGTCCCCGGAGCCGATCGCGGTTACGGTCCTACCCATATCCCCCCACCTTCCTTCGACGCAGGTGCCTTCTGGGCCCGGATTACAGGCCACCACGCCGCCTTTGACCCTAGTAGGGCCAAGGCCTCGGCCATTGTCCACCCCTGCCTACGCATTGCCCAGCGCCTCATGGCGACCACCTTTTTGGCCAGGTATGAGCCGGGCACGATGTCTACGCCAGAGCTCTACATGCTCTATGCGATGACACGTCCCAGAGCTCTATCTAGGGATGGACACGAGCTTGTCCCCGCCGTCGTGATCGACATTGCGGCTTGGTTTTTAGACCACATCATTGTATCGGTGGGCGCTCGCTCACCGATCTGCTGCGGTGGTCTGATCACCCTGCTTACCATGACGACCGGCGAGGACCTACCTGACGACTTACGACGCGTCCCGGGCCCCACTTCTCTGTCGATAGACGTTATGGCCCGGATGAAGATGCTTCATCCGCATGGTGAGCGTCACTAGGTCTGGTTGCATGGCCCTTTCGGTGCCGACTACATGATTCTCCCGAGCCCTGCTCGGACCCAGATTGCACCAGCCCACGTCGACTGGCTCCCGGCGATGGATGTTCTCATCCCCGCCGCCTACGTGCTCGAGGCCGAGGAGGCCGAGCAGGCCCACGCTGCCCACGCTGCCCAGGCTGCCCCCGCAGACCCTGCTGCACACCCTGCCGAGCCTACCGCCGACCCTGTTGACCCAGTGGCCCCTCAGCCCATACCAGATGTTTCCGCTGCTCCTGACACCGCTGTCGGTGCCGAGAGTACTTTTGCTGAGCCCACTTCCACCACTGTCACCACCTCCGAGGCTATCCCCACCACTCCCACTGCCACCTCTGGCCCTCTGTCCGTGGAGCCTCTTTGCTCCGCACTCCCCGAGCGCCCGCCGACCTTTGTCGAGAGTGGAGAGCCCTCGTTTGCCGTGGTCGTGGAGACCATGGCCAGCATGATCTCCGCTGGGGTTGCGCCTTTTGGTCCACACAGTTCCGCCCCAGTGGTAGTTACCTCTGTCTCCACCACCGCTGTATTTTCCGAGAGTGTCGTGGCGTTTGTCCACACTTCTGTGCCACTGACCTCTCTGGCCGCCTCGTTGCCACCTTTGCACACTTCTTTCACTGCCGCTGCCTCCACTTCTCACCGCCCGCCCCGGCCTCACACTGAGGCCAGGCCCACATTTGCAGGCGCAGCACCTTTTGTTCCCTTCCCTGCTGAGCCCGTTACATACTCCACTTGCGTACGACAGCCTCGCCCTGCACAGCCTAGACCGGTGCGACCCTCTGCACCACCCCCGCCCGACACTGTACTGCAGAGCATACGTGCTCTTGAGTTGGCGGTGAGTGGTCTTAGAGGTGACCTTCGGACCCTGTCCTCCACCGTCTCTGCGATGGCTGGACGCTTCGAGCTGATCCCCCAGATCCACTACTGCCTTACACAGGTCTTGGAGCGCCTCCCACGTGTACCCCCACCCACCCAGCAGGTTCCCACACACACTTCCACACACACTAGACCTGCTTCCACTTCCACGCCCACCCCAGCTCAGCAGCCTACACCACCACCACCTCCGCCTCAGGACGGAGACGGCGCAGCACCACCTTCTTAGGCACCCTTGATGCCTTGATCCATTCCTGCCGTTGTGCTGCCCGTTTCTGCTGGGTCCTGTTGCACTTTTTGTCCACCCCCCCTCCCCTCACTTATTTTGGTATTCTCTTTTTGATCATATCTTTTTATATCTATTTTGGGAGAGAGGGAGAGTTTTTGGTGACACTTATATCTATGTATCGCTCCTATCTGTGCATGCATCATGTCCGCATCATATTTTCATTTCTTTATTTTACCTTTTTTCTTTTCATTCTTCCATGCATGCATCCTCCCTTGCCCCTCCCATCGCTTGTCTCTCGGTGTGCCACACTTTGCACATTGAGGACACTGTGCCATTTAGCTTAGGGGAGTGAGTTCTCACGTTCTTTTTCGATTTGCCACCCTTATTTTTATTTTTTCCGCTTTTGCACTTATTTTTCATCATTTTTCTTTTATTTTGCCATTCATCACGTTTTTCTTATTTTCCTGTGTGCCGCACTGCATAGTTTCTATTTTCCCTTTATCTTTATTTCTTTTTCATCTCATGCTAGAGATGACTTTTCTGTGATGATGATGACGTTGGATTTAGCTTATTCTATATGCATGCTATATTTGCCATGTCTTAGGTTTTATTTCAGATATCAGATGCTATGACTTGCTTTGCATTTAGAATAGTAACCCACACCTTTTTCCGTATGAAAATGGATGAAATTTTGTTATTAGCTAAGTCTGAATATTCATATGTATGCCATCACAGAAAACACACCAAGATTCACGCATTGAGTGCTTATATCTGGAGTACTGACTTTCTTTTCCTATATCACTTCTATATGCATGAATTGTACACTTCACTTCAGGATGATTGAATGATGTTAGCTATGATAAATCTGGATTAGTTAGCTTTTTTGTGATCGAAACTGAGTAGATTAGATTACCCTGCTGAAGTTGTCGTGCATGTCTTATAGAGTGAACCGAGAGTTACATTTATTTCTTTCTCCACAAATCTTGAACATCATTTCTCTACTTTTGAAATCATTGGTGAATCTCCCCTTAGTGATTCTATTTTATGGCATTTCCCCCGCTACTAATTCCTAGCTCCAAATCTCTTATTCTAAAAAAAAGAGAGAAAAAAAACATTCTTGTACATCATTATCTCTCTCTGAGTTGGGATCGTTGTGTATATATTGCTTATTGCAAAAAGAAAAAAAAACAAACAAACAAACAAAAGAGGAAAAAATCCTCAATAAAAGATCCCATCTCACCTTCTTTCTTTCTTCTTTCTTTTCGTGGCTTTCGGAGCTATATGTATAAAAAATGGGGATGTAAATATTTTTTATGCCACCACGCTTATAGATAAGCTTGGGGGAGGGGATCCATTGATGTGTGAGAGAGTGACTACTTGACATCGCACGACAACCTAGGCTAAGTAATATTCTATACTCGGTGAGATTATTTTTAGTTTTACGAAATCCAGAAATCTAAGCCTAGCGTCCATTTCATGAAATCCATACTTTTCTATTCTCCCTACTCTATAGTGTGATACTCTTATACTCCGGATAGAAAGCGTTCAATTGAAAAGTGTGTGATCTGTGATTTTTATACCGCTTTAAATGATTCAGACGACGTTAATTTTAAAATTATTCCGTTTTTCATGATTATATCGCTTTTCGTGGGTTTTCTATCTCTATTTGGATTATTATACCATGATATCAAAATAAAATCCTTTGACATGAGTTTTTCATTCGGTGCATGCTATAAGAGTAAGTGAAACCCACGTCCTGAGAAAATGATCTAGCATCCTACCTCTTCGCTTCTTTCTTTCTTCTTTATTTTCATTTCGTTTTCATTCTTCTTCGTTTTTCTTTTTTCATTTTTTTCGCCGTTTTCGTTTTCCGAATCCACCGGGTTCGCCTTTTACTTATCTTCCTCGAGGACGAGTAAGAGGCAAGCTTGGGGGATTTTGATCACTCCTTATTTTACACCTTTTTTCCGCATGTTTGCATGCCATTTGGATCGCCCAAATCATGTTTTTCACGATATATCGACGATATTTCGATGCTTTTCACGATTTGTTGTTTTTGTCGCATTTCAGGTGATTTGGCGCGATTAGGAGTGATCTCGAGATGCGCTTACTCTAGACGGTCACCAACGACCTCCCCGAGGGGTATTTTGCTGTTGGAGAGGAGCGGAAGAAGAATGGACGTCGCAGGAGCGACGAGGAGGCCAAAACAAGCAGATTGGGCATTCTTTGTGTCCCACTCGGCCGAGTGGAGGAGCCACTCGGCCGAGTGGAGGAGCCACTCGGCCGACCAGCGAGACACTGCTCAGCCGACCAGTTCAGACACGAGTTACCTGTGCACTCGGCCGAGCACAGAAGACCCACTCGGCCGAGTGACGATACCACGTCCGCCCGAGTGGCGCCCAGACGAAGCCCTTCCAAAACATCGAAGTTTCTGTTTTTCGGCTGCCTGAACTTCAGAAGACCCACTCGGCCGAGTGGAGAATCCCGTCCGCCCGAGTGCAGTGAAGTCATCGGCCGAGTGACGACAACTCACTCGGCCGAGCCGCCTCCGAACTGAAGACCCCTGAAAGCCCCGACTTTCTGGAAAATTGCAGGGTTTTCACTCGACCGAGCGACTTTTGTCACTCGGCCGAGTGCGATGCGCTGCCTGTAGCGAAAACTATGGAAAACAGGCTGTGCATTGGTATTTTGGTCACGATTTTTGGACGATTTTTGGGGCTATTTAAGCCCTGTTTTTACCCTAGTTTTAGGAGCCATCTCTTGGATTTTTTGCAGCTTTTTCGATTACTTTTTAGCTTTATTATTGTGATTGGAGAAGAGGAAAAACTTGGATTTTGGTTGGATTAAATTGAAGAACTCCATTGGTTTGCATCTCTCTTCCCTAAAAATTCTATTTTTATTGTTTATATCATTGTTGTGATGAATTCTATTGCTTATTTCATCGATTATTTTTGTGCTATTGCTATGATTTGTGAGTAGTCTCCACGTCTTGGGGCGTGGGGATGAACCCTACAAGCCCTATTTCTTATTTGTGATGAATTGGTAGAAATTGAGCTAGAATTGCTATTAGGGATTAGATTGGGATCGATTTACTACGGATAGCTAGGAATTCATATCAATTGGGATTTGCAAGAGATTGGATCCCAATTTGATAGGAAGCCCTAGAAATCCGAATTGGGTTGGAGTCGGATTTTCGAAGTATCGGTTTGCAAGAGATTGGACCGATACTAGGATTCCCGATTGCAATTCCATGCCAATACCCGTTTGCAAGAGATTGGACGGGTAGGAACTATCCTAATTTAGATTGTGGACCGAGTTTGCAAGAGATTGGGCTCGGTGCGCAATTGGACGATGATGTTGATCCTAATGCTAGCTTCCCTAGGCTAGGGTTTGCAAGAGATTGGACCCAAACCTAGGATAGCTATAGACCGGCAACAGCGCGAGAGCGTGAGCTTGGTTCTACATTCAGTTGCAACTAGTTCATCCGAATTCTCATTCTAGCAATTTTGATACCGACGAACCACATTTATGAAATACGGTGAGTAGCGGGAATTCCCCATTCCCTAGACGTTCTTTATTTGATTTGATATTTCGCACATTTGTCTGACGATTGTGACAGGATCGCCCAAGGCAATTTTCTCTGTTCTCAAATAGCCAGGTTGATTCGGAGCAAGCACAGTCATTCGTCCTCCCTGTGTTCGATACCCGCTTGCTGCTACACCGTGCACTTGCGGTAAAACTACAACCGTTCTTTGGGTGTATATCCGGAGCGATCACTTATATCTGGAGTACCGTTTTCTTTTCTTATATCACTTCTATTTGCATGACTTGTACACTTCACTTCAGGATGATTGAATGATGTTAGCTATGATGAATCTGGATTAGTTAGCTTTTTTGTGATCGAAACCGAGTAGATTAGATTACCCTGCTGAAGTTGTCGTGCACGTCTTATAGAGTGAACTGAGAGACATATTTATTTCTTTCTCCACATATCTTGAACATTAATTCTCTATTTTAAAATCATTGGTGAATCTCCCCTTAGCAATTCTAATATTTGGCATTTCCCCCGTTATTAAATTCCTAGCTCCAAATTTCCCAAAACCCAAAAGAAAAAGAAAAATTCTTGTACACCCTTCTCTCTCTTTTGATTTGGGATCATTTGTGTATATATGCTATTGAAAAAAAAAGAGAAAAGAAAGAAAAGAAAAGAAAAAGATTTGAGAAAAAGAAAAGAAAAGAGAAAAGAATCTCAATAAACGATCCCATCTCATATACTCTCTCTTTCTTCCCTCTTTTCGTTTTTATTTTTATTTTCTTTTGCATTTGGAGCTTCAAAAGAAATGGGGAATGTAAATATTGTTTTTTATATGCCACCACGCTTATAGATAAGCTTGGGGGAGAGAATCCAATGATGTGTGAGAGAGTGACTACCTGACGGTGCATGACAACCTAGGCTAAGTAATATTCTATACTCGGTGAGATTGTTTTAGCTTCACGAAATCCAGAAATCTACGCCTAGCACTCATTTCATGAAATCCACGCTTTTCTATTCTTTCTATTCTATTGCGTGATATTCTTATACTCCTCATAGAAAGCATTCAATTGAAAAGTGTGTGATCTGCGATATTGTATACCGCTTTAAATGATTCAGACGATGCTAATCTTAGAATTATTCCGTTCTTCATGCTATATCAATATTCTTGGTTTTTCAATTTCTATTTGCACCAATATACTATGATATCGAAATAAAAGTCTTTGACATGTGTTTTACATTCGGTGCATGCTATATGCGTAAGCAAAACCCACGTCCTGAGAAAAATGATCTAGCAGCTTCCCTCTTCGCTTTCTTCTTTCTTCTTCGTTTTTCGTTTTCCGTTTTTCCATCGTTTTCATTTTCTAAATTCACCGGGTTCGCCTTTTACTTATCTTCCTCGAGGACGAGTAAGAGGTAAGCTTGTGGGATTTTGATCACTCCGTATTTTACACCTTTTTTCCCGCATGTTTGCATGCCATTTAGATCGCTCAAATCATGTTTTTCACGGTTTATCGACAATATTGCGATACTTTTCACGATTTGTTGTTTTTGTCGTATTTCAGGAGATTTGGAGCGATTTGGAGTGATTCCGAGATACACCCACTCCGGAGTGTCACCAAAGACTTCCCTGAGGGGTATTTTGAGATTGGAGAGGAGCGGAAGAAGAAAGAACATCGTAGGAGCGACGAGGAGGCAAAAACACTCAGAATGGGCATTTTCAGTGTCTCACTCGGCCGAGTGAAGGAGTCACTCGGCCGACCAGCGAGACCCCGCTCGGCCGGCCAGCTCGGACACGCTCCAAGTGTGCACTCGGCCGAGCATCAGAAGCCGCCTCGGCCGAGTGACATATCCTGTCCGCCCGAGTGGCACTCAGACGACAGCCATCAAAAACTCCCAAGTTACTTTTTTTTGTCAGTCTGAGATCAGAAGCCCCGCTCGGCCGAGTGGCAATTGCCGACCGCCCGAGTGAAGATAGCCCATCGGTCGAGTGACGACAACTCACTCGGCCGAGTGACGCCCAAAGTGACGACCCCCAAGGCCCCAGACTTACTGGAATCCGTCAGGGTTTTTAACTCGGCCGAGCGACATTTGTCACTCGACCGAGTGAGCAGCGCTGACTGTAGCGGAAATCACGATTTTGGAGCTACGCAGGGGCAGTTTGGTCACAAATTTTTGGGCAGTTTTGGGGGGTATTTAACCCCAGATTATAACCTAGTTTAGAGAGATTTTCTATTGTTTTTGGCAGCCTTTTTAGATTAGACTTTTTAGACTTTATTTCTTGTGATTGGAGAGGAGAGAAAAGTGTTATTTTATTGGATTCTTGGAAAGCTACATTGGTTTGTCTCCCTCTCTATTAAAAATCCTATTTTTATTGCTATTTTGAATATTGCCATGAATTCTATTGCTATTTCAATTGATTGTTCTTCCATTTGCGATATGATTTGTGAGTAGTCTTAACGTCTTATGGCGTGGGGATGAACCCTACGAGCCCAATTTCCGATTTGTGATGATTTGGTAGAACTATTGCTAGAATTGATTAGGGTTAGTTTGGGATCGATATAATACGGATAGCTAGGTGTTCATATCGATTGGGATTTGCAAGAGATTGGATCCCAATTCGATAGGAAACCCTAGAAATCCGAATTGGGTTGAAATTGAGTTTCCGAAGTATCGGTTTGCAAGAGATTGGACCGATACTAGGATTCTCGGTTGCAATTCTATACCGATACCCGTTTGCAAGAGATTGGACGGGTAGGAACTATCCCAACCTAGGTCGTAGCCCGAGTTTGCACGAGAGTGGGCTCGGGATGCGATTGAACGATGACGTTGATCCTAATGCTAGCTTGCCTAGGCTAGGGTTTGCAAGAGATTGGGTCCGAGCCTAGGTTTGCTATAGACCGGTAACAGCGAGAGAGCGTGAGCTAGGTTTTACATTCAGTTGCAACTAGTTCATCCGACATTCTACCCTAGCAATTATGAAACCGATGAATCACAATGACGAGATACGGTGAGTAGCGGGGATTCCCTATTCCCTAGGCGTCTTTATTTGATTTTATATCTCTTTACATTATTTGACGATCTTGACAACATCACCGAAAGGCAATTTCCTACTTTTCTGTCCCTATAGCCAGGTTGTTCGGAGAAGGCACTGTCATACGTCCTCCCTATGTTCGATACCCACTCGCCGCTACATCGTGCGCTTGCGGTAAAACTACACGGTCGCTCTTTTGGGTGTACGCCCGGGCGCGATCAGCTAGCATTGATAAATCTGGATTAGTTTACTTTCTGAGATCAAACTGAGCAGATTAGATTACCCTGCTGAAGTTGTCATGCACGTCCTATAGAGTGAACTGAGAGATACATTTATTTCTTTCTCCACATATCTTGAACGTAATTTCTCTATTTTAAATTCATTGGTGAATCTCCCCTTAGCGACTCTATTATCGGCATTCCCCCGTTATTATATCACATGCTCCAAATTCCCCAAAACCCAAAGAAAAAAATACTTGTATATCCTTCTCTTTGATTTGGGATCATTTGTGTAAACATTCAATAAAAAAAGAGAAAAAAGAAAAAGAAAAAGAAAAAGATTTGAGAATAAGAAAAGAAAAGAGAAAAGAAGTTCGAAAACGATCCCATGTCTTATCATTTCTCTCTTTCTTCCTTCTTTTGCTTCTATTTTTTGTTTGCTTTGATTTTTGGAGCTTCATAATAAACGGGGATGTAAATATTGTTTTGTGTATGCCACCACGCTTATAGATAAGCTTTGGGGAGAGAATCCAATGATGTGTGAGAGAGTGACTACCTGACGGTGTATGATAACCTAGGCTAAGTAATATTTTATACTCGGTGAGATTGCTAAAGTTTCACGAAATCCAGAAATCTACGCTTAGCATTCATTTCATGAAAACCACATTTTTTCTCTTCTTACTACTCTATCGTGTGACATCTCTTATACTCCTTATAGAAAGCATTCAATTGAAAAGTGTGTGATCTACGATATTGTATACCGCTTTAGATGCTTCAGACGATGTTAATCTTAGAATTATTCCATTTTTCATGCTATATTGATATTCTTGGGTTTTCTATTTCAAATGCACCATTATACTATGATATCAAAATAAAAGTCTTTGACATGTGTTTTATATTCGATGCATGCTATATGAGTAAGCAAAACCTACGTCCTGAGAAAAATGATCTAGCGACTTCCCTCTTCGTTTTCTACTTTGTTTTTCATTTTTTCGTTTTCCATTTCTCCATCGTTTTTATTTTATCTTTATCCACCGAGTTCGCTTTTTACTCGTCTTTATCGAGGACGAGTAAGAGGTAAGCTTGGGGGATTTTGATCACTCTGTATTCTATACTCTTTTTTCTGCTTGATTGCATGCCATTTAGATCGCTCAAATCGTGTTTTTCACGTTTATTCGACAATATTGCGATGCTTTTGATGATTTGTTGTTTTTGTCATATTTCAGGAGATTTGGAGCGATTTGGAGTGATTCTGAGATGCACCCACTCCGGAGTGTCACCGACGACTCTCTTGAGGGGTATTCTGCGATTGGAGAGGAGTGGAAGAAGAAAGAACGTCGTAGGAGCGATGAGGAGGCAAAAATACGAAGAATGGGCATTTTCAGCATGCCACTCGACTGAGTGAAGGAGTCACTCGGCCGAGCATAGACAGCCCGCTCGACCGGCCAGAACGGGCATGCAAGAGAGCTAATATCAGCGTGCACTCGGCCGAGCATCGCCAGACCACTCGGCCGAGCACCGAGCCACCCCTCGCCCAAGTGGAGCCAAGACGATGGCAACCAAAAATGTCCAACTCTCTGGAATCCGTCAGTCAGCCCCAAAGACCGACTCGGCTGAGTGACGAACGATCGTCCGCCCGAGTGAAGAACGCCCATCGGCCAAGTGAAGAAAAGTCACTCGGCCGAGTGACTCCCGGGGAGACGACCCCCAAGACCCCCAACTCTCTGGAATCTGTCAGGGTCTATCACTCAGCCGAGTGACAAATGTCACTCGGCCGAGTGAGCCGCGCTTCCTGTAGCGTAAACTACGATTTTGAGGCTGCGCAGGGGCATTTTCGTCAGGATTCTTTGGGCGATTTTGGGGGGTATTTAACCCCAGTTTTTAACCTAGTTTAGAGAGCTTTTTCAAAACTTTTTGCGGCCTTTTTAGATTAACTTTTTAGGAATTAGATTTAGCTTTTAGGGAGGAGAGAAAAGTAATATTTTGTTGGATGCTATCTTGTTCTTCATTGGTTTGTCTCTCTCTCTCTCTCTCTCTCTCATAAAACCCCCATTTTTATTGATTTATTGAATATAGCTATGAATTCCATTCATTTTACTTGTGAATTTCTATTGGATTTGATTATGAATTGTGAGTAGTTTCATCGTCTTAGGGCGTCGGGATGAACCCTACGAGCCCAATTTCTAATTTGTGATGAATTGGTGAAATAATTGCTAGGATTGATTAGGGTTAGTTTGGGATTGCTATAATACGAATAGCTAGGGATTCATACCGATTGGGATTTGCAAGAGATTGGATCCCAACTCGAAAGGAATCCCTAGAAATTCGAATTGGGTTGCAATTGAATTTCTCCGGAATCGGTTTGCAAGAGATTGGACCGAAACTAGGGTTTTCGATTGTAATTCTATACCAATACCCGTTTGCAAGAGATTGGGCGGGTAGGAACTATCCCAATCCTTGGTCGTAGCTCGAGTTTGCACGAGAGTGGGCTCGAGATACGATTAAACGATGATGTTGTTCTTCACGCTAGTTTGCCTAGGTTAGGGTTTGCAAGAGATTGGACCCTACCCTAGGTTTGCTATAGACCAGCAATAGCACGAGAGCGTGAGCTTGGTTCTACATTTAATTGCAACTAGTTCACCCGAATTTCAGGTCTAGCAATTGTGAAACCTACGAATCAAAATTATGAGATGCGGCAAGTAGCGGGGAGTCCCTATCCCTAGGCGTCTTTATTAATTTGTTATTTCTTTTATACAATTGAACGACTGTGACCGCATATTTGCGAACATTTCTCGACTATTCTTATAGCCAGGTGATTGAAGAAGACACTGTTATTAGGCCTCCCTGTGTTCAATACCTGCTCGCCGCTACACCGTGCGCTTGCGGTAAGACTACAGTGTCGCCGCTTCGGGACGTGTATCCGGGGCGTGATCAGCGGCCTTGTATGCAATCGCCTTTTTCTTTGGCTCGTCTTGCTTTAAGTACGCCTTCATCTTCTCCTTCATCTTAATCTTACTTTCCTTGCATACCTCGTAAGATAACAAGGTACCCATTAGTTGTACAACAGTGTACTTACTCATATCGTTACCTTCCTCGATGGCGAAGGTACGCTTTTCCCAACAAGAAGGAAGTCCGTCAATAATCTTCGCGACTTTCTCCTTTTGGGTGTAGATCTTCCCAAGAGCTTCCAATTCATTGGATATGTCCACGAAGCGAGCATAGTAGTCCTTCATAGTTTCACCCTGTTCCATGTGAAACAACTCAAATTCTTTGTTAGCGACAACGAGTTTAGAATCTTTTACCGTACTCGTTCCTTCATGCAAGATGAGAAGTTGGTTCCATACTTGATATGCACTCTTACATGGGCATATCTTGTTGAAGTCTTCGGGCTCCAACGCACATTGCAAGGCATTCATTGCCTTGGCATTATTTACCTCCGCGGCGACCTCCGCGGTAGTCCACTTCGCGAAATCTTCTTCGGCAGGCTCGACATACTCCGTCATCGTGGCTCTCCAAAGTGAAGCGCTCCGGAGGAAGGTTTCCATCCGGTATTTCCAGTACCCATAGTTGGTACCGTTGAAGTGAGGAGGCCTAACTGAGGATTGTCCTTCCATAACTGATGAAGATCCTTGACGATCTTTGAAGATGTTGTAGTCGTTGTTTGTCATAGCTTTGAACTCTGGCTCTGATACCAATTGTAGTGCCATGTGAAGCTACTACACATGTACTGGAGGGGGGTGAATAGTACTTTAAAATAATCAAGAGAGTTATTCCTAATTATTGTGCAAACACACAAACAACAATGCGGAATAGACTACAAACAAAAAGAATAGACAAACGCAAACAAAGCATGTAACGGGTTCGGATCCACCCAAGTCTCCCCGACTTGTTCCTGGTGATCCTACGTCCCAACCACCCGGATCCCCTCCGGATACTTGAGTTAGAAACCACTAACCCAAGATTTTGCACTATGAAATTCTTGTGAAAAGCCTTCACAAGACCAAATCATACACAATATAAATGTGACTCCCACAACCCGGGATCACACACTTCTCTCACAACCGAGAGAATAATTCAAATATCAAATGCGATGAAATAATGAAACACTTACCATAAAATCATATGCCTTGAGTATACTTACCAAATTAGGGCAAAGAGGGATTTTGAGGAAGAAGATGTCACCAAACCCTAGCTCCAAGAAGTTGACCAGCAATGGAAACCTAGGGTGGAGTTGGTGACCTTGGATCAAGCTATTAGCTTGAGAGGCTCACAATAGAGAGAATCTCTCTTGAGGATTTAGGGCTCAAGAAGTGAGGGAGAGATTCTTAGTAAGAAGAGAGAGCTTGGAAATAGCTTGAGAAAACTCCTCTCTTAGGTCTGAAATAACTTTTATAATGGACCTCTAACCTTGCCTCAAACGAATCAAGTTTGTATTTATAGAGTCAAGAAAAATCGTGCTCAAAAGATTCCCAACGGTTATATTTCTGAAGCAGTTAATCGGTCAAAGAAGGATCACTGACCGACTAGTTTCTCAACTAGTCGGTCGGTAATACAATATGAACCGACTAACAGCTGAACAGCCAAAAGATGAAGTTCAGGGAATATAAAACTAGTCGGTCTAAGAAGACTTGCCAACCGACTAGTTTCACAACTAGTCGGTCGGTGAGTGTTATTTGACTGACTAACAACTGAAATTGAGTAGGCTGAATTCAAATACAGCTAGTTGGTTTAAGAACAAGTTTCAACCAACTAGTTTCAAAACTAGTCGGTCGGTCGTTGTTCTTTGACCAACTAACTGTAAACAGTAGCTCAGGCTGAAATGAGGCAATGATAACTAGTCGGTCTGAGAAGGATTCCTAACCGACTAGATCGTCATCTAGTCGGTCGGTGAACCTTCTTTGACCGACTAATTGATCAACAGTTCCTGGGCTGAAATGAGCAAGGACATTTAGTCGGTTCACGAAGAGTTGCCGACCGACTAGATCGTCATCTAGTCGGTTGGTACTTCTACGTGAACCAACTAAGATGCACTAGAAGCCGAGGGAAGAAGCGATAAGCTTCGAGAAAGTTTCTAATGGCTTCTATGATAATCCTAGCTCTAAGATATGAGCGAAATAAAGATAATAATGTAAGTCCTACTCAAGGCTTAACATTCTATTTTATGAAGCTAGAAGACAAAAGATATAACATGACGAACCATCTTCAAAGCTTCAATCTTCACTCTTGACTTCAATAATGGCCCTTGAGCTTCAACGAAGCTTCTGGCACACGATCACGTGTATTGAGAAGTCCTGAGACGTCGCTTTTGATGTACGTATTCTTTTGGCGACAATCTCCATAACTGCGCTCACAAACAGTTAGTTCACAATATTTATGTTTGCTCATCATCCAAAACCAAATCCGGGGAATCAATACTCAACACACATGTATATAAGGATTATTACTTTCCCAGGTTAAAGAGGGGAGTTTGAATTTAATTTTAGTTTCTTAGCCGCCGTTCTATTTTCTTAAGCAAAGTTTGGATTTTGAAGAAGTCTATTGTGTGTAAACTTGTTGGAATTCTTAATTTTCTCGATAGATCTCTGGTTCTATTTGGTTTGGTACTATTTTTGTCCACATCTCTATTGTTCGGATCCCAATTATTGTTATGATGTTTATTTCTATTATCTTCATCGTTTTATTGTGTATACCTTGAATTGTGAGTAGGTCCATCTAGGGCTAATGGATGAACCGTAGGATTTTAGGGTTTAGATGTTAACATTATGTTTTTAGGTTAATTTGGTGATTAGCGATGTTATGTGGTTGATCTAACCAAGTTTATCGTATTCTCATCTAGGGTTTGTGATCTACGATAGTAAAACTTGCCATAGATATTATCATATAGGCTTGAATAGGGTCATTAGTTGATTCACTTATGGTTTGTGAACCACGATAGTGGTACGCACTCTGCGGGTCTCCAACGATGCCCTATATCAATAATTGATGATCTACGATAGTAGCATCAATAAGATCCATCATATCACAGATCGAAACTCTAGTCCACGCTAGTTACATGATTGGAGATTGAGAATCAATTGTCGATCGTAATGCTCGTGTCGCATGTGAGGCCATCCATGATGGTGGGGCTAAGCACGGGATACGTTAGATGAGTAGTTCAACGATAGTTGGCTATGATTCCGCATTCAAGACACAAAAATCTCTCCCTATGAAACCAATCTAACCTAAGAATTATAACCTAGCATCGACATCCAACGATCATTGTGGTGACTCTTGGCGTCCTAGTTTCCACTCTATTGTTAATAATTATGAGGGATTCCTGTGACAAAACTCTTGGATACACCCACAACTGACACTGTCACACAACTCTGAACTAAAAACCCAAGACCTATACCAATCGCCTCCCTGTGGAAAGACAACCTTTCTATATTACAAAGCGATCGACACTGTGCACTTGTGGACTCGAACAAGCTTTTGGCACCATTCCCGAGGAGGTAATGGTTTACTTGGGGTTGGTTTTTAGTTGGAGACTTGTTAGTTTTCCCAACCACCTCTCACCACCCCGTACTTTTAATTTTTTTGCTACTGATATCTTCTTTGAGTTTCTTGATTGTGCAAGAACACTCGTCTTGGACGATCCAACGATTTATAATTTGACCATAAGATTGAAAGAACAACAATGAAACTTAGACCTTAACAGAGGCAGAAACTTATGAAGGATCAAATGGAAGTTCAACCTCTTCCTCATCCTCCACGTCAGAGCAATATTGAGGATTATATGAAGCCCAACCTTTCTAATGTATCCTCTTTCTTGAGACCGCAGGTGGCGACGAGGAATTTTTTGTTAAATACGAGCTTGATATAATTGATGCAGCAGGATGCCTTCTATGAACATCCTCATGAGAATCCTAATCACCACATTGATCTATTCTTGGCAAAGTGTGATACCTTTCAGGTCAACAATGTGAGTGAAGATGCCATCAAACTTTGACTGTTTCCATTCACTCTTCGGGACAAGGCGGCATAATTGTTGAGGGCACATCCTACGAATACATTCAAAACTTGGGAGCAGCTAGCTGAAGCCTTCGTCAATAAATACTATCCACCATCCAAAACAGTGAGGCTTCGGAGTGCTATCACATCTTTCAAGAAACTCACATAGGAATCTCTATATGAAGCATGGGAGCGCTTTAAGGACTTGCAACACCAATGCCCGCATCACGGAGTCAATGATTGGGACCTCATCCAAAGCTTCTACAATGGTTTGAAGTCCAACACCCAGATGATCATTGACGCCTCCGCTAATGGAGCACTCTTGGCGAAGCTTCCGGAGGAGGCCACATCGCTATTAGAACAAAAGGCCTCCAACAATCAACAATGGAGCGATGATCGGTCAACATCATCTAGGAGTGCCAGTGGGAGTCATTCTGAGCTGAAGCACGCTACAAATTTTGACGGGCAACTTGATTATCTCTCAAAGAAAGTAGCTCGGATTGAACAGAAGTTGAGTGTGTTGCCTTCACCTTCCAAGGCCCCAGTTTGTGCTACATGGGAAGATTAAGCCGAACAAGAGCACATTCCAATCGAAGGTTCTTTTGATGGAATGGATGTGCCAGTAGAGCAAATTGGCTATATTTCAGATGATAAGAGTAATCCAAGGCCACAGTGGACTAATCCAGCTTAGATGACACATCCAGGATTTTCATACGGCAACCCCAATGGAGCCATGAAATCACCCACACAGCCAAGGCCATAACAACCTCTACCTCAACCGCAAGCACCTCCTTAGTAGTAGAAGCACCAAGGATTTAGGCCAGCTAGGCCTTATAGACCGTGGGGATACAACAATCATCAACCTTATCAACAATCGTTCCAACAACAATATCAACAACCGGTGGCACCCAAATCAAGCGTAGAAGGGGCATTGGAAGCTTTTATCAATGCCCAAGCTAAGCAAAATGCAGAGTTGGTGGCTAGTCAGAAGCAGCTTAATATCACCGTATGCCAATTGATGGCCTAACTAAACCAACTTACTAAGGCTCAAGGAAAACTTCCGGCTCAATCTGAGCCTAATCTAAGTGGGCACGTCAATGCTGTAGTGGCGGTGACAACAATGGGAGGAAGAACCGCCGAAGCAGTTATGGTATCGGCTCCAAAGCTAGTGGATCCACAACCCTCGAGAATAATTGATGAAGAGAGTTCCATAGCTCCGGAGCCAGTTATTCTGGTGGATGAAGATAAGGACATTTAGGAGCCATCTAGCTATGTAGAGGAGGCATCACCCATTCCTTTGGCCACTCATATAGCTATGGTCCCAGCTGACACTCCACCTTCATTGGAGAAATTGATTCTGACATCCAAGCCAAGGGACAAGGAGAAAGACAAGGAAAGTCGTCCTCCAGCTCCATACCCTCAGACTTTAGCCATGGCAAGGCTCGAGAAGTAATACACCAAATTTATAGAGCTTCTAAATGGTGTTCACTTTAACATCTCTTTCATAGATGCTTTGACAAAGATCCCGACTTATGTAAAATTCTTGAAGGATTTGATAGTGGGAAGAAGAAAACCGGAATCCGTCATATTAGCATATGATTGCACGTCGATACTCAAGAACAAAATGCCCAAGAAGCTTCCTGATCCTGGCAGTTGCACGGTGCCGTGCTCCATTGGAAGCATCCTTATTAAGAGAGCGTTGATAGATTTGGGAGTGAGCATTAGCCTAATGTCATTCTCCATATTCAAAAGGCTAAACATTAGGATGGAGTTGGAGCCCATAGCAATGAGTATTCAGTTAGCGAATCAATCCGTTACCTATCCGGTGGGCATTGCTCGAGACATCATTTTACAAGTACCGGGAGGAACAAGCGTGCATGTGGACTTCATGATAATGGATATGTCTGACGAGGGGAGCTCTCAACTGATTCTAGGACGTCCCTTCATGACTACGGCCGGAGTCCTTATAGATATCCGACAAGGGACACTTTCAATGAATGTTGGGAATATCGAAATAGAGTTCCACTTGCAAAAGCCGATGAAGTAGCACTTTCCCAACGAAGACGCAAGTTTTTTGGAGCTCGTAAAAGAGGAAGTTGCTAGGGCCTTCACCATTTAGGAGGTCTTGAAGGACCCCATGAGGCCACCTACTTAAAGTTGTTGGATGAAAACCCACTTGATGCACCATATCCTCGACAATATCTGGAAGCTGAAAATGATGACGACCCCAAGGCAGTCAAGAACCATGATCACATTAACAAGGCATCTTTGGAGTGCCAATCAAGGACGAACAAGATTGATGAGACCGCTGAAGGTCCACCGGATACGTTAGACAAACTATCATCTCATGGCCTTATTGGAAAACATGATGAGGACATCTCCTTTGTGCCAAACATTTTGAAGCGATATTGACGATCGAAAGGGGTCGAGCTTACGAATTTAAACAAGCGCTTATCGGGAGGCAACATGAGATTTTTCCTTTTAATTTTCATTTCGTTCTTTTCTTTTCTCTCATTTTTATTCAAAACTTAATAAAAACCACTTTATAATGTGATTAAAAATCTCAAAATTTAAAAATATAAAAATTTCTGATGCTAAAATTCTTATGCAGGTAATCAATGAAGGGAGCATGCAAAACGATAAAGGAACGATCGAGAAATCAATAGGAAGGAAGGATAGTGATTATCCCATGTTGTAGTGGAAAAAATAAGCTACTCGACTGAATTATGAATGAATTTTTCAAAAAATCACGAGTCATTATCAAAATTTTACACATGAATTATTTAAAATTAGCAAATTATTCATCATTCGTGAATTTTTCTCGAATTTTTCAAAATAGTATGAGAATAATTTGGCATTTTTTGGAAATCATGAATAGGTAATATATTTTTATTCATGAACTTGTTCGAAAAATCGGCAAAAAACTAGTGAATTTTCGAAAAATTCATGGAATTTTCGCGTTTTGCTTGAAAAATTCGCGCATTATACACGATTTTTTCTAAAAGCTTGCAAATTATTTCCAATGTTTTCATATAATTTGAAAATTATTTAGGTACTATTTAATATAAAATTATTTATGAATCATGATATTTGTATGCTTTGGGAATTACTCGTTACAATTTATAAATTATTTGCTAGCTTTCTGAATTATTCAGAACAACTAACAAAATTTTAATTTATTATGAGACTAAAGTACCTCTTAAATTTTTAAGCAACTTATTCATAAAGTTAGCAAATACACCTTTTAAATTATTTAGCAAAAGCACCTCTTAATTTTTTTCATTTTGAATTAATAACATAATGGAAGAAATTTCCTTATTTTCCTTTCAACTTTCTTCAAAATTTTCGTTCGTAACCAAACATGAGAAAGCATCTTATTTGATTTTCTTTTTCTTTTTCTTTCTTTTTCTTTTTCATTTTACTTTTCTTTCATATATTTTCTCTCAATCCAAACACACCCTTAGAGTATTTCATAATCTTACTCTTAATTAGTACTTGCAATAAATTTCTTTTGATGATCTCTATAATGCAAATGCATGAAGTCTATTGAAACTGAATGTGTAGAGTAGTATGCAGTATGCTTTCATTGGATACACACCAAGCTTCAACATCACTAGCATAACTGAAGCCATGCAACTATATCTTATTCAAATTCTTGTTACATGCTTGTTTGAAAAACATTACTGGTTGACCACACTGCTTGTTGATAGGATTAGGAATACACATACCTATAAATGAGTTTAGTTTATGTATTATCCTTCTAAACCATTTGTGCACACTTTTGAGTAAACCGAGTGTTATATCAATTCCTTCTCCACATATACCTTATAGTTTTTACATGTCACTTGATTTACCTACCCAAACTACTTTTATCACATCCATTCCCAAAATTCCCTACAAATAAAAAGTTTGCTCGAAAAAGATCAAAAAAGTCAAGAATGAGCCAATGAGACAAAAAGGAGCCAAAAATCAAAGGTACCAGTCCTATTGCTCCTACAAAAAGCCAAAAAGAAACAAAGTTTCAAAATTCAAAGAAAAACTCAAATTTCATCGCTTGGAGCCAATACATAATCTTTTAGGAAAAAAAAAATTCAAATTCCCAAATTCCAAATCAAATCCTCATTTCCTTGGAAGTGATACAGCAATTCAAGCTTGGGGGGAAAATCTTTTGACCAAATGAGTGAGCGTGACATTAGAGTGGATTTGTGCACAAATGGAAAAGTTCGATAATCCTGAAACTTAACGAAACAATTGAGTTACATGGATTTCCTATGATTTGACATGAGTATGTGTATGTCTCGATTTTTATTCTATTCTATATTGCATGCCTGGTATGAAATTTCTATTCTTCAATTATAGATTTTGATTGAAAAGTATGTCGCCAATGTTACGTATACTCGATGCAATGAAACAAATGAAGTAAATAAAGGTGAAGTGTATGAACCATAGAGAGACACCTTTTATTCAATATTGAACTCTTAAAGTACTTCATTTATTTAAGATATGAAATCGAAAGGTAGCGAGTGAGTTATTTTCAGAATTGCTGTGATATGCACTGAAAACCCTGAGATCTGAGAGAATAATCTAGCAACCCTCTCTTCTTTGCATTTCTTTTCATTTTATTATTTTTATTTCCCGATGAACTTCAAATTCGTCTTCCTCGAGTATGAGTAAGAGGTAAGACTGGGGGATTTTGATGTGTCCATAATTTCTATAGATTTATCGCATCATTTCACACCATTTTAGTCGCTCGAACCTCATTTTTTATTGCTCTATCGATCGTTTATCGTATTATATTACTTTTGAAGCTTTCGTTCCATTTTCAGGAGTTTCGAGGATATTTGGAGCAAAATGAGGCTAAGGACACATTTGAGGTTACCGGAGCATCAATGGCATGGCATGCTAGGTGCTTGACGAGGTGGAGAAGAGGATTTGAGGAGAAGAAGAGGAAGGGAGAAGAAGAGAGCCAAGAGAATGAAGCTTCCCCACATCAATCTAGCATTTCTAGAGGACTCGACCTAGTAGCTTATCACACTCGGTCCAAGTCGGTTTGGCCAAAGGAAAGGGACTTCAAGGCTCAGCATCTGAAGAACGAAAAGGTACACGAACCGAGTCCGTACGGCTCACTCGATTGAATAGGTAAGGCAGAAAGGGAAAGAGCCATGCGACTCGGTCAAATAGGTAAGGCAGAAATGGAAGGAGCTTCAACCTTAGCCATGCATCAAGCTTTGAAGGTCATTGTACCGAGTAGCTTTGCTACTCGGCCGAGTAGAGATTTCGACAGGACGACATTTTCTATTGTTTCTCAACCTCCTGAACTCGACCGTGCAGATTCTCCGCTCGACCCAGTACTAGGTGACTCAATGAGTCAAAATTTTGGCAGAATGATGATTTGAAGCCAAATTCAACCTTTTAGGCTTGACCGAGTGGCATTACCACTTGGTCCGAGCAACCACTTTTCTAACCGACGAGCAAGACATCGAGCAAAGGGCTAAGCCACTTCGAAACCCGACTCGGACCGAGTGGCATCGCGACTCGGTCGAGTTGGGCGGCCCACAGACGCTGGGATTGGTTCGACTTGTGTGCTTTATTTCTTTTATTGGTTTACAAACCCACGTGTATATAAGGATTATTACTTTCCTAGGTTAGAGAGGGGAGTTTGAGTTTAATTTTAGTTTCTTAGCCGCCGTTCTATTTTCTTAAGAAAATTTTAGATTTTGGAGAAGATTATTGCGTTGAAACTTGTCGGAGTTATTAATTTTCTCTACAGATCTCTGGTTCTCTTTGGTTTGGTACTATTTTCGTCTCCATCTCTATTCTGTTGATGCCAATTATTGCTACGATGTTTATTTCTATTATCCTCATCTATTTTATTGTTTCTACTATGAATTGTGAGTAGTTCCATCTAGGGCTAATTGATGAACCCGAGGATTTTAGGGTTTAGATGTTAAAGCTATGATTTTTTAGGTTAATTTGGTGATTATGAATGTTATGTGGTTGATCTAACCAAGTTTATAGTGTTCTCATCTAGGATTTGTGATCCACGATAGTGGAACTTGCCCTAGATATTATCTTATAGGCTTGATTAGGGTCATCACTGAATTCAGTTAGGGTTCTTGATCCATGATAGTGGCATGTACTCTACGGGTATCCACTGATGCACTATAATACTAATTGATGATCTACGATAGTAGCATCAATAAGAGTCATCATATCACAGATCGAAACTCTAATTCACGATAGTGACATGAGTAGAGATTGAGAATCAATTGTCGATCGTAATGCTCGTGTCACGTGTGAGGCCATACACGATGGTAGGGTTAATCATGTGATACGTTAGATGAGTAGTTCAACGATAGTTGGCTATGATTCCATGTTCAAGACACGACAATCTTGCCATATGAAACTAATCCATCCTAAGAATTACAACCTAGCATCGATATCCAACGATCCTAGTGGTGACTCCTGTGGCCCTAATTTCCATTCTATTCCAAGTAATTGTGAGGGATTTCCGTGACAAAACTCTTGGATACACCCACAACAGACAGAGTCACTCGAATCTGAACTAAAAACCCAAGACCTCTACCAATCGCCTTCTATGTGGATTGACAACCTTTCTATATTACAAAGCCATCAACACTGTGCACTTGCATACTCGAACATCAATCTCCTTAAACTCTTCATAAAATTCGGCTCAGACGGTCGTGTGAGTCGTCGTGTGTGGTCTTCTGACGTATCATCTCACACTGTCGTATATGACATGGCACACAACCATGTAGCTCTTCAATTTTAGCATCATACATGGGCTTCAAGGAACACTTCATGTATATAGTGCACACGACCGTGTGCAGCTGCATCTCTTCTTCACTCCTTTTGAAGAATTTCAATCCTTCGCTCCTTCGATCTCTTTCCAAGCCTTCATCCTCGCTCTTGAGTCCCAAAACTCCACGTTTTCACCTGAAATTCACCAAGAAACTCATGAGTAAAAAGAAACTACAAAGTGGAAGAAACGATATGGAATACATGATTATGAGGAGTGAATGCATGAATAAACTATATGAAAAATATATAAAATAAACACATATCATTGTTCTAACATCAGAAGCCTTGGCTGAGGTCTCAACATCAGCAGTTGGAGCGGCGTCCTCCTCCTCCTTTACAAAGAAGAGAAGATCAATGTTTGTAATATCATGTTTCCATATGTACATGTATTATATTAAGTATTTTTTGGCCGTATTTAATACATGTATATTTTTCTGGTATTTTGGAGATTTTTCCCAAATTTTCTAAAATTATAATAAAATTAAAATCTATTTTTAAATGTTTTAAATTATTATTAGTCGCATAATGAGATGATATTTAAATGGATACATGGTATATGGTATGGCTACTAGTATTACTAACGGTATTTACCTTTTTCCAAAATTAGTAAAATCCTAATTTTTATAGCATGCCACCTACCCACCTAATGTGTCATCTTATTCACCAATATTTATTCTAAGCTTGCCACCTAGCATACCACTTGTTCGATCTGAAGGAGGAGAGCGGGAGCTCGGGCGACGACGGGGGCCGATGCCCCCTCCGACCCCTCTCTCTCCCTATTTAGGGCATGTTACGTCGTTCGATATGGAGAGAGAAAGGGGCACGGTCATTACCTCTGCTCGATGGGGATGACAGCGTTGGACTCAGCGACAGTCGGTCTCAGATCGTCGAAGTCAGAGTCGTTCGATTTAGGGTCTCTCTCTCTCTCTCTCTCTCTCTCTCTCTCTCTCTCTCTCTCTCTCTCTCTCTCTCTCTCTTGTGACGGCGAAGCAGCAGGATATGGGAGGCTCACGCATGCTCCCCTAAATTTAGGTTTATTTTTTTCATGGCTACAAACTATCAACCACGGACAAATCTGTGGCCAATATTAACTATTGGCCACGGAATTCTTCCTGGCTGAAGATTTAAGGCGATAACTTTAATGCCACGGGTAAATCTGTGGCCAATACTTATTATTGACCACGGAATACTCTGTGGATGAATCTTTCCTGCCACTATTTTATTTTTACAAATGTTTAGTGTCTATAACTTTACAGCCACGAAAAAATCCGTGGCCGTGTCCATGTTAGATAATCCATTGGCCATGTTTTTATTCAACCACGGAAACTTGGCCACAAACAAATCTGTAACCGGCGGTCCACTATCAGCCACAGATGTGTCTATTACCAAAGATCTGTGACTGAATAGCCTTTTTCTACAAGTGGAACCTTCTGAAGTGGCGTAACCGTCCCTTGACCTTATAAATTGGGTGGAAACCCCCTATATTAGGTATGCTCAATTCTCCTAACTCAACCCCTAGAATACTCCACATCTCTCAAACCCTAGTGGTGTTACCTTAACTGACGATCCCTCCTTCCTCTTCTTGATACTAACTTAAGCATCAGAGGCAAATTGGAGGGCCACCACCACTCTGAATCAGTGACACATCTTTTATCTATTTCAGGCGGTGATGAATGATCTTTTCTCTCATTTCGGTGAAACCATCATGTTCAGGCTCCTCTGTTGCGAGAATACTCGTCTATATGGCTTGACTGGGACCCAACGAGATTCTATGCATCAATAATGTTGGAACCATCCGGTTTTTAAGATCGTTGTGTTTTTTGTTTTCATAAAAACCAAACACTTTAGATTATAGGTTTAGTTAAGCATGATACGAGTTGAAGTCTGGTCCGGTTTTACAGGTGGACAGAAAAAGACTATTGCAATATGCAAGTATGTAAAGCATGTTTATTTCTTGCCTTGCATTTAATAACCAAGTCCACTAACAAGATAAGCATAATTACATAGAAAGTATGATTGAATTTCAAACGACAACGATAGAATCTCAAGCAACATCTACTTTAGATGGGAGATGGCGAGGGGAGTGTATATAGATGCATGGATGTAGAATTTTTTAAAATTTTCATACGGTTAATTGCATAACAATACCCTCACGTTTGTGCCATTATTAAGTAAATACTTGAGGTTCATTTTGTGACAAATTGAACCCCTGTGGCAGATTATAGGCTGACGGTGTTAAATTGGACCGTTTTGCCCTCCTCCCATCTCTCCTCTCTCTCTCTACATATTCTCTCTCTATCTCTCTCTATTGATTCTCTCTCCTCTCCTCTCTCTCTCTACAGAGACTTTTTCTCTCTCTAACGGTTCTCTCTCTCGAAACGATTCTCTCTCTCTCTCTCTCTCTCTCTCTCTCTCTCTCTCTCTCTCTCTGGTGGGATGGTGCAAGGGGTGGGTGAGTGGGTTTGTGTGTGTGGGGTGTGTGTGCGTGCGTGGGGTGAGTGGGTTGTGTCTGTGGGGTGTGTGTCCATTGAAGGGCGGGGAGGTGTGTGCATTGGGGGTGGGTGTGGGTGGGTGTGGGTGGTGTGTGGGTGGGTGGGTTGTGTGTGTGCGCACGCGTGCGCATGGAGCGTGTGTGTGCGTGGGGGGGTGTGTGTATGTGCATGGTGTGTGTGTGTGCGCACATCGATGTGTGAGTGCGTGCATTGGTGGGTGGGTGTGGGCATGGTGTGTGGGTGTGGGTGCATGGGGGTTGGGGGTTGTGTGCATGGAGTGGGTGGGTGGGTGGGTGTGCATTTGTATGTGTATGCATGGGGGTGGGTGCTTGCATTGGTGTGTATATGTGTGTGTGCATTGGTAAGTGGGTGGGTGTGTGCATTGGGGTGGGTGTGTGCATGAGTGGAGTGGGTCATACGCACACGCACATGCACACCCACACACGCACACGCACACACACCCCCCAATGCACACACACCTATCCCAATCACACACCGATGCGCACACCCATGCACATACCCATGCACACACCCTAACCCTAACACACTCACCCCACGCATACGCGCACATACACCCATGCAAGGACCCACACCCCATGCACATACACACCCACCAATGCACACACACCCACACCCCCCATATGCACACAACCCACCCCACCCATGCACACCCCCCATGCAAGCACCCACACCCCACGTGTGCCTGCGCGCGTGTGCGCACACACACATGCAACCACACACACACACACACACACACACACACACACACATGCAAGCACCCACCCACTATGCATTCACCGATCGACCCATGCACACACCCACCCCATGCACACAACCCACCCCACCCATGCACACACCCACCCCATGCACACACACGCCCACCCACCCACACCACATGCACCCCCCATGCATACACACCCATGCACCCACCCACCCCAATGCGCATACACACCCCGCGCACACACTCACTCACTCCAAGCACACACACGCACGCGCGCATGCACACACACCCCATGCTTGCACGCACACACCCACCCACCCATGCACCCACCCACACCATGCACACACACCCCCGAGAGAGAGAGAGAGAGAGAGAGAGAGAGAGTCGGTAAAGAGAGAGAGAATCGGTAGAGAGAAGATGTGTAGAGAGAGAGAGAGAGATGGCTGGAATGAGGGGAGGGGTATTCCATCCAAATTTATTGTTTTTTGGACAAAAAATTGAAAAATGTATCAAATTGAAACCGGAGCCAAACATTTGGGTATTAAAATTGATCAAAGTGAACATCTGGGTATTTACTTAAAAATGGCTCAAATGTGAGGATATTTTTTAGCAATTTACCCTTTTTCTTATTTCGTAAATAAATCTTAGATATATATGATGCACCTCTCACTAAATTCTTAGTATGTGTTCAAGTATGCGCTATAAAGAATCAATAAATTAATATATACATATAAATATTGATAACATTTCAAGAATACATGAGTTCTGGCGATATCAGATCCCCATGTTCTCCCCTCTAGCCACTGGCAGGGTATCCTGCCGTCGGGTAGTCTGTTACCCGCTCTCTAGTTCAAATCGCCAGATTGACTTCATCTGCTCATATTGCCTAGATCTTCATTTCCTTTTGTCGTCCTCTCCGGGCCAGATCGACTGGTTGACTTCTTCTGTTTAGATTGCCCAGGAAATCGCCTGATTCCTTACGTTCTGTCTGTTTAGGTCCAGGCAATCGCCTTATTCGTCCATCAGATCGCCATGTTCTCGACTTCATCCATTCAGATCCAGGCCAGCACCCTGTTAATGCTACGTTGCACCTGATCAGTAACAATAACTGGCAGGCGACAGATCCAAAAAAGAAGAGGCAGATCCAGCTGTTATCACCCAGGGGAAGAAGCTTTCCAAATTACTGTTGGGCCCGGGATCTAGGGTTTCATCAATTATGGGGAAATCTAATCCAAAGTGTATCAACTCCTCCAATCCCTATCTTGATTGCACTGAGTACTGCTACAAATATATTAACCCTCGTGCTCATGGGGTTTCTTTTCAAGCATCTACGGTGACTCTTCCTTCAGATCATGTTGCGCTTAAGGCTAGAATGACTTTAACATATACCCATGTCACCAAAAAAAATCCATTAACATCGTTGATGACTTCCCTCCGTTGATCTTGATTCGCACCCTAATCACATGTCCTTATTACTGTACCGCCTCCTACTGTTCCTTTGTCATCAGTAGTCCATGTGGTAGAGAAGGGCTGCAGAACTATTTAGAAGCATCGCCATCCTCGTGATGATCTACATCATAATCGTGATAACCATTCTTCAACATCACATCATGTTGATCGTCACTCTAAAGATGTTGTTTCTACACCCAATGACCATGTCATGGATCATGCTACTGTTCGTAATGATAATGCCCCTCGGACCCATTTTTTGCGAGTTGTGAAATCGGGGAAAGACATCTGGAGCTCTCTTTCTCGGTGGGACATCCGATTGAGGACACTAGTAAGTGTTCATATTTGCTCCACAACAACGATTGGACGGTATATCAGTAGCTTGGATACCTAAGGAGGCTGTTGTTGTTAATGTTGCTAAATGGGATAAGGCTCTAGTTGGATATGTTGTGGGCGATAAGCCATTCTGTGCTATCTTCGTGCCTATGTTCAACTACTATGGCAGCCTAATGGTAATCTCCAAATCCACTCTCGGGAAAATGGATTTTTCTTTTTTTTGCATTTGAATTAGAAGAAGATTGCAGTTGAGGGAAAGCACATGGTTGTTTGATAATCGGGTTATTGTTTTACGGTATTGGACACCTAATCTTACCATGGACATGGATTTGTTGTCTTCCATCCCAGTTTGGGTGTGTTTTATTGAATATCATTAGAATTCTGGTCGACAGATTGTATTAACATGATCGTTAGTCTTGTTGGCAAGCCCCTGTATTTGGATAAAGCGATAGATTTTTCTATGCTAAGTGCTTTGTTGAGATTGATGCTAGTACGGTGTTACCTTCTAACCTTGAAGTTATGGTTGAGGACAGTGGGACCTCCACCATTCATGTCGAGTATGAGAATCTTCCTCCATGTTGCTCTACCTATAAGAGCTTTGGCCACTCAAATACGCAGTGTCTGTTCATGAAGGTATGGGTTCTCAATCAAACTCCTTCATCCAAGCCTGAGCTAGTGCATTTAGCTCTAGAACATGCAATCTGTGAGGAGGCCCCTGCTTCGGCCATTATTTTGGATAAGGATTCCCATTATATGGATAGAGGCCTCAATGATTCTATTAATGATCTGAACACTCCTTTGAATGATGGTGTTGATAATGGTGGTACCTCTTAGAATGTTGACATTGATGAACCCCAGGCCCGATTCCACTGCAAAGCAAGTCAAGCAGCCGCTTTAGGCCTTGAATTTTTGAAGGCCACATAATTTCTTCTCTTCTCTTTGAGCCCAACAGTAGCCCGAAGCCCGCCACAAACGCATGAGGCCTACGAAGTTCAAAAAAAATCATAGCTCTCTTCTACTCGGTGCCGCTCAGTCACTCGAATTTACTCGCCATTCTCTGACTCTGAGTCTCTCCCAACCTCTCTGGATCTCTCTTCCTCCTTATATCCCTTCCATCCGTTCTCTTAATCACTCACAGTCATTGATCTGTGTCACACCGTCGACGTCGATCGTCGATCATCCAATCCGAACCATTCGATCCGAACCCGGTGGCGGTGATCCAACAATTCCGACCAATGGGCCAGCCGCCAGGGCCACAGCTCCGCCTTCGTGGCTTCGTCAGATGGTTTCCAACTCCCAAGTCCCACCCGTGTTCGCATACTGCCGTGCGTGATCGTCGGTCATCCTTGAGGTAATTTAGGTTTGTTTTTTTCTTTTAATTAAATTGTTATTGATTGTTTTCTGATTTAAATTGTGTTGTAATTGGTGTTATTTGTTAATTGTTGAGATGGGTTTGATTGTGATCAATAGATTGATTGTTAATTAAATCAGTGAGGTTTTGTTTTTTAGTTTAATGATGCAGGAGGTTTTGTTAACTGCGGTCTGCATAATATTATCATTGCTTTCTTTTAATTCATTTTTACATGTGGTAATCATTTTAATTAATAATCCTTGTGGATATAAGTCTAGCTTTACTTGATGAGTACATCAGATTCAGACTTGGCAAATGTAATTGACTAGCGACATTTGTTGTCATGTTCTTACTTTTAATTTTAATTGTTTGTTCCAATATCCATGATGCAGGGTCCTGTTGAGGGATGTGTACCTTCAGTTCATTTGTATTAGATGCACATGGATTATAATATTAAATAGAAAATAATATATACATATATATTAAAATGTTTACAATATGTTTTATAAAGGCATAGAAATGAAGAGGATTTTTCCACGAAAGTCGGGGAGAAAACTGCGGGGAGAAAACTGCGGGGAGAAAACCGCACTCAAATCGGAGCTCAATAGGAGCTAAATAGCTCCAGAAAAGTGACAAATGGTCAGAACTGGGTTTTTGCCCAGTTTTGGCCCATGCAGCCCAGCTGAGTTGGGCTAGCACATCCCATGCAGGCTGGGCTAGCCTACCCAGCCTTGGGCAGGCGGGTCAAACCCACCCGCTTGGGCGGGCTCGAGTCAGACTCGAGCCCGCCCGGCTGCTAGGGCGGACTCGAGTCTCACTCGAGCCCGCCCACCACTGGGGCGGGATTGTGCTCGAGCATGCCCGCCCAAGTAGTTGGGTCAGTCCCGCCTGTGCAGGCGGGCTCACCCAACAGGTTGGGCACACCCAACAGGCATGCCCAACTGTCCCGTGTGCCCCAGATGTTGGTCCCACGTCTAGGGTTTTTTTTTTCTGAAATCCAACGGCTGCTGCTATTTTCAGAGTTTTGTGACTTTTGCTAAACTTTGTGACACTGTTTGAGGTGTCAAACGAAGTTGGAATTGAAACACGTTTGTTTCTATGTGATCGTCGTTCAGTGTTCTTCGATTTGATAGGTTGTATCACTTGCGAAGCTCAATGGTGAGGAAGAAAAAATTCGCTAAAGATTGTCTTTAGGAAAGGCAAACTTTAGTTGATTTTTTCCACTCCATATCTTTAGTCCCACATCGGATATACAGAAAGGGGAGGGGTCAGTCGCCTATATAAATAGGGGCCAACCCTCCTCCTTGAAAATTGAAACAAGTGTCCAAATCTGAGAAGCTTCAAAAGTTTGGAGTACGCTCGGATTAAGACTTAAATTAATTATTCCCTCTCTCCCTAAATTCTTCCTTGCTCCTGATCGGGTTTAGCAAAGCTACAGAGGAGCTCGGATCGGATCCGAAGTCTTGACAGATGATCCACTCAAGGTGAAATCTTCTTCGGTGCGTGGTTGGCTCGGTGACAAGGGTGTTGCTCGCCTCGGGACGCGGTGCGGTTCGAAAAGTGATTCGGCTCGGGACGAGGTGCAGCTCGGGATGCGGTTCGGCTTGGGAGAAGCGACTGGGTCCAAAGAAATGTTGCTGAAAACGACGCTTCGTATTCTTCGAAAACAAATTTAAAGGTATGTAGTTTAAATATTCTTCCATTTATAATTGCAAATGGGTTGATAGATCGATCCTTAGGGGTTGGTCAGACCCAACTCCAGGATAGTAGAGATTCTAGATAAGGTTGTTCTCTTTAGGGATGTTCTTAATTTTAAGATGTTTTTCCACTTCTTGTTTGATTTCTTTGTTCGACCGACTTGGGCCTGACGTCGATTTTATGGCCCGAAGGACCCAGAAAACCCATCAATTGTATCGGAGCTAGGTTTACAATGATCTATATTTTTGCAATTATAAAGTGCATAGGAAGCAGAATGTTTCTCCATTCAGATGGATGATTAATTAAACTATTAAATTGTCGTTTTCCTATGCAATGTTACTATTTTCAAAAATTGTTTTTGAAAATTAGATTTTAATTATTATATGATGATAATTGATTTTATGTAACTTAAACTTATGAGATAAAATTTTAAGTTGCATGTTTAGCAAAAAAAATTTATGAGATAATTTTGTTTGCTATGTTGCCATGCTTAAATGTTTAGATGATAAATTTTAATGGTTATATAATGCTTCTTGTTAATTATGTGATAATACAAGAATACCCATTAGGTTAGCCATTAAAAGATTTCAGAAATTATGAGATAATTTTGAAGGCTATGCTATGATTTAAACTTGTTTAAATGCCTAGTACATGATTAGGATAGCACCCTAAAATTCATTCCTTACAGTTGTTGAGGATATTAATAAAAGTTATTAACCAATCCTAATAACTTTGAATTTTAGGATTCAACTATTTGATAGGATTAACTAGTTTAAAGGAAGTCATATCTAGTCGATGGCACACATATGAATAATAAGTTTCCTTCAGTAGACCATGATCCGGTCTTGTGTTTTTTGATTAATGTTGTGGATCACCAGAACTTGACTGGGGATAATGATCCTGGCCTAGCCAAATCCCTGGCCATGTTCCGCTGGACCGCAAGGATGCCAATTTTGATTACATGACACCGTCCATTACATCTAGTCAATTACGTTAAAAATCTTCTTCAAGGTTAGCCGTAGCCTGCCTTGATTTTGGATTTTGCAAACCAGGGATTCATTTTATTTGTTTAGTCAACTCAAGCTGTAACATGGGCCAGCTTTTGGGAACCAATTCCATTGAACATGAGATGTAGTTCGACTTAACCCAAACCATCGCATTGTGAACATAGCCGAGTGCTTGTGTAAGTTAGGATTGGACAAGAAAGCAAGGGTCTGAGTAGACTAGTCGTTATGATTTGTTGAACCAACTCAAGGTCATAAGTGACTAGGAGTAAAAACCAATAAGGGAATCACATACGATGTGATTAATGAAGAGTCGTCTACCGATTGTAGAGTTAAGCAACTTGTTGAGCCAACTCAAGGTGGTGAGACACAGGGTGGTCGTGTCCCTTTCCCACTAAATATAATTATTCGTTCATCTATATGGCTTAAGATGATCGCTAAAATAGCAGGAGGCTATAGTTGAATAAAATCCATTTTAACTAATAATTAAAAATCATTGAACATATGCTAAACTATGGAAGTTCTATGTTATACCTGATGGAATCCAAGTCATAATATCCTAAAGATATATATTAACTGGTCAAGATGATTGTTTAAGAAATATAAACTCAAAATCAAGTTTGATAGTCTAAACCCGGTTCTCACTGATCTTAAACTGTCCTTCCTAGCACAAGCTTACGGATAATGATTTTCTTGAGCTCTGTGTCCAACAAAATAAAAGTACGCTACCTGTCACTCGCCTCTATGAGGGGCGGCTTGAACATACTAATGTTCAAAGCAAGTTTCTTCATACAATTTGTTGAGTCAACTCAAGGTTGTATGAAAAACGGTTTCGATCCGCAAGATTCGAAACTTCGATCAAATTGTTTGACTCAAATATGAGTGCATGAGCGGTGCAAGACCATATATCCAAATCAGATCTTGAGTCAAGCAACTTGTTAAGTCAACTCAAGGTTGTGAAGCTCAAGTGTTTGGATACGTGAGGTGCTTACACAACTAATAATTTTTATTAGGAAAGTATTGTCTAAATATGATTTAGAACGTAGAAGGCACTGAGGAAAGTCAGTTGAGAAAGAAAGTTTTTAACTATGATAAGAAAAAGGAAAAAGAAAGAGGAACTGAAAATGTGACATATTTGATGTCACGGTTTCAGGATAATCATTATACAAAAGGAATAAGTTCTCTACGTGTTGGAAAAGGAGCAATTGTTGTTTCTTGGACCATAGAGGACGTCTAACACATTTTGGCGAATGTCTTCACCTTGTTTCTGAAACAATGTTTTGTATGAGTAATTTGTCTAACAATAAAGTATTAATACACGAATATGCAAGTTATAGAAACTTTATCTATGGTAAAATAGACTAGTCTGTATCGATGAGAACAGACTTGACAAGTCACATAAAGAGAGTTTTGATCTCTCGTATTATGAGTCGAAAGACACTTGTAAGTCTTGTCTCAAAGGTATGATGGCCAAACACCTTCTGTAAGACAGTGGAAGAATGAGTTGAGAATTCATGGTCTCATACAAACAGATGTATTCAGACCAAAGTCTAAATTAGCCTAGATATGTTATACGTATTTTATTACGACACTTGTTCTTGATGAAACACAAGTCTGGTAAAATAGAGTACATTGTAACAGAAGTATTTGAACTACTTTGATCAGATCGAAGAGTCGAATACTTAGCCATATAATTCTTGCGTAATTAAAAGAAAATGTGATTTTCTCTTAGGTCAAGTCTCTTAACACATCGGTGTATTGGAGAGCATGAATCGTATTTTATTAGACATGTTGCAATGCATGGCAAGTGACTCTGAGTTACACTCCTCTTGCTGGGTTACGTGCCAAATAGTAATGCCTAAGTTCTTGTTATGTTTCTGTGAGGACCTTATCAATATGATATTCCTTAAAATTAATCGTCAAGAAGTCGCAGGATTACTCGACCCTCGTGAGATGATAAGTCGAGTAATACATCATAATTGTTGATGGCCTAGACGACTTCCAACATGCCATTGGAGTAGTGACTCTTAAGAAGTGGCTTGATGCAATCCGAAAAAGGTCCTTGCACGTAAACAAGGTATAGACTTTGGTTGACGTATCCAAGGAAAGTGTTTCCTTTGGTTGCTAGTGAATATTCGAGACAGAAGATTAGTGCAGATGTAAAGAGTGAAGTACAGGTTATACTGGTTGAGAATAGGTATCATTCGAACTCCTATAAATGGATTGTGATGAAATTTTCTCGCCAAAAGCTATGTACAAATTTATTCGGATTAGAATATATGAAAATGCTCATGATGACCATGAAAACTGGAGCATTCATGTATAATCTATTTATAAATATGATTTAGAAGAACAAACTTATACGAATCATCAGAGAGTTTTCAAGGTCAGTGGCAGCGAATTAAAAGCATGTGAGGCATGAAGGAGCCGGAACATATATTTTGACAAAATGGTCTAAGAGTTTGACACTTTATCCGAAATTATTATGAACCGTGCAGTTGATCAGTAACTATGTAGGATTATTCTCGTAAGGTACGATGAGCTGGATGAGATCCGCAAATTAAATATTATGGATTCCAAGAGACCAAGGAAATTATTTGGATGAGATTCAAATGTGTGGTCTAATATGAACATAGAAACTCCTTAAGTCTATAACTAAAGACTGTTTAGCAAATTCACTTACGAAGACTCTATCACAAAAGGTCTAGAGAGACTTATATGTAAATGCGGTATGAGATACCGGGATAAATGGGACTGAGTGCAAGTGAAAGATGTTGGCAGACGGGTTATCTCTGTGTAAGTGTACAAACGTCTTATTCAAAATTACAGTAAGTTGCAAGGTAAGTATTATCTAAGTTAATCATAATGTAGTCGATATTAGAACTTAGGTAAAGTCCTAAGACTTAATGCGAGGTTAAACAAGTATCGAAATGAGGATCTCGATCATGGAGAATTGGTTGACCGTTAGTAGCATAAGTCTGAAATCTTTTGTGGTCATAGATGTTTCGAGAAAAGGATATCGAAACATCGGATAGACCATTGTGTCTTTGTCTTCACCAGGCAGTGGTGAAGATGAGCTTATGGTCGTTTGACTTGGCAAAGTCGGAGACGAGACACATATGCTCATTGGAGAATGAGTTTATTGAACGACCCAATGAGAATTATCACATGGTTAACATAACTAATTTGTCAGTGATAACTATCTGTGATGATAGGCAAGTTGGTCCTTAGACTTGAGGTCATTGTACGAACCTGCACGTAAACGGTGTCACTTAGATTTCTGACCTAGGTTCGATGCAAGGCATGTCGAAAGATCTATGGTTGGGTGACACTTGAAGCTTGCGAGAAGAGTAATGACCTAGAGAGAATTCGTATCTCCCATTATAGGGAGTTAGTGTCGCATGTGTTGGTTCGCCTTTAGTAAAAAACTTTAGCCAAAGTATGTTGGAAGAAGTCCAACATTATTTGACTAAGGTCCGATGTAGACTAACGGGCTTCGAGCTATTGGGGTTGACATTTTGACCGTACCCTAGGCTTGAATAGACGACATAGTTTTGACGAAGAGACTAAAACTGCGGTATTCATCATGGACACAGTAAGAGTGATCCCGACAATACTCATGTCAATGAGTTAACCATATAATTATGATACCGAAACAGGAACGACACCTGCTGCTCGTGGTCACTGCCGTCTGGGGTTTCGAGTCCCACCTGTAATAGGGTCAGGCTGTAGGGTCTCACACAGAGTGAGACCTTCATTAAGTATTAGGTAGAATTAATGGAAATAATATCTATGATGTTTGGGAATTAATTAAGTTGCAAAGAGTTTACAATATAAGTCTAAAACATTAAAGTTGTGGGTTTAATACATTTGATGCAAGAGATATAAAACTGTAAAGAGGTTGTAGATAGCAGCTGTATTCAGGATAAATGATCCTGAGTGCAAGTGGGAGATGTTGAGGGATGTGTGCCCTCAGTTCATTTGTATTTTATGCAAATGGATTTTAATAATAAATGGAAAATAAAATATATATATTGTAAAATATTTACAAATATATTTTATAAAGGCATAGAAACGAGAAGGATTTTTCTACGAAAGTCTGGGAGAAAACCCCGCTCAAATCAGAGCTCAATAGAAGCTAAAAAGCTCCAGAAAAGGGACAAATGGCCAGAACTGGGTTTTGCCCAGTTCTGGCCCACGCAGACTAGCTGGGCTAGGCTAGCTCATCCAGCCTTGGGCGGGCGGGTCAAACCCGCCCGTAGGGCGGGCTCAAATCAGACTCGAGCCAACCCGACTGTTGGGGCGGGCTCGAGTCTAACTCGAGCCCGCCCGCCCAAACAGACGAGTCAAACCCGCCCGTGCGAGCGGGCTCACCTAGCAGGCGGGGCTCACCCAACAGGCGCACCCAGCTGTCTCATGGGCCCCAGTTGTGGGGCCCAAATCTAGGGTTTTATTTTTTTGAAATCCAATGGCGGCTACAATTTTCAGAGTTTTGTGACTTTTTGCTAAACTTTGTGACGCTTTTTGAGGGGGCAAACGAAGTCAGAATTGAGCCACATTTGTTTCTATGCGATCACTGTTCAGTGCTCTTCGATTTGATAGGTTGTATCACTTGCAAAGCTCAACTGGGAGGGATGAAAAATTCGCTAAAGATTGCCTTTGTGAAAAACAAACTTTAGTTGATTTTTTCCCCTCCATATTTTTAGTCCCTCATTGGATATGCAGAAAGGGGAGGGGTAAGCCGCCTATATAAATAGGGGCCAACTCTCATCCTTGAAAATTGAACCAAGTCTCCAAATCCGAGAAGCTCCCAAAAGTTTGGAACACTCTCAGATTAAGACTTAAATTTATTATTCACTCTCTCACTAAATTCTTTCTTGCTCCTGATCGGGCTTTAGCAAAGTTATGAAGGAACTCGGATCAGATCCGAAGTCATGACGGAGGATCCACCCAAGATGAAATCTTCTTCGGTGCGTGTTTGGCTCGGCGACAAGGGTATTGCTCGCCTCGGGACGTGGTGCAGTTCGAGAAGCAGCTCGGCTCGGGACGAGATGCGGCTCGGGATGCAATTCGACTTGGGAGAAACGGCGCGGGTCTAAAGAAATGTTACTGAAAATGACGCTTCGTATTCTGCAGAAACGAAGTGAATGGTATGTAGTTTAAATATTCATGTGTTTATAATTGCAAATAGGCTAATAGATTTATCCTTAGGGGTTGGTCGGACCCAACCCCAGGATAGTAGAGATTCTGGCTAGGGTTGTTCTCTTTAGGGCTGTTCTTAAAATAGTTTTAAGATGTTTTTTCGCTGCTTGTTTGATTTCTTTGTCTGATCGACTTGGGCAGGATGTCGATTTTATAGCCCTAAGGACCCAGAAAACCCATCAGGTCCAACATTCTGTAGCAAATTGCTTGTTGATATGTGCAACTATGGAATCATTGTCACATTGGGGGCACGACAACATGTCAACAACACATGATAAATGAACTATCAAATCTGTGTGAATGTGTTGGTGTTGTCTTGTTAGCCTTACTCAATTGTATAGTTTGTATTATGACACATTTAACAATGATTCCTTGCAACAGCGAGATGGAGGGGCATGCCCTTTGCATTTTGCAATTTCAATTAGTTGTTACTTGGTGGTATCCACATCAAGCAATTTGCACCTAAACGAATATGTTATTCACCGCTCTTTGACGTATATTGCTGAACATAACGGGGAAGAAATTTGATGTCCGTCCATCTTGTTTAAGTATTTGGTTTAGTTATGTCCAACAACACTCTTGAGTTTGTAAGTAGTGGAGATTACCTTACTGATTAATAGAGTGACAAATGATCCTTTTCTCTAGCTATTTCATTATTATTATTATGACTAAATTGAGTGGTCTTTGACTTGGTGATTAATTTTGTTTAGTGTTTATCAAATGAGTCACAAACATTTATATATTTTGTGTTTGCAGTTTAATAAATACATTGATCAGATCAGCTAGAAAAAGCGAAGATTGATTCAGACCAGTGACCTCATTTTCATATCTCAAGTCGTATCTTTCTAGACTAAAGGTTTTAAATATTGATCTTTGGGCACCATCTATTATTTTATTATCTATATATTCTATTGTGTATTGTTAACCAATGCCAGTTAGAAAATTTGCAGGTGGATATGAAAAGCTAAAGGAAAAAAAGAGTTGAACAATTTCTTCAAACTCAAAAAATACCTCTAGATAAATTTATTTTTAACAAGAAAAATGAGACATCTTCAAGAGTAGAAATAACAATATATGAAGAATAAGTAGACATTGTAGAAGATAATGTGGGTGAAGATGACCATATAACAACAATGAAAAATACTCCAACATTTAAGGAGGAAAACAAAGAGAACCCAAAAGATGTGATAAATTTTATAAATGATGAAGATATTTATGACCCTGGAAATTGGAAAAATATTGACGTGAAGTTTAGAGATATATTGAGAGAAATAGATCTTATTCGAGAGTGCAATTTAAATTTTCCAGTTGATGTGCTTAACAGACACTTCTCTACCTCTTATTATACTAGGAAAAGAGCAAATGGAGAATCATATGATAGAAAATGGCTTGTATACTCTAAAATAAATGATATAGTATATTGTTTTTTTGCAAGTTGTTTAGTTCAAAAATTTGTACTAGCCAACTTGTGAATGAAGGAACAAATGATTAGAGAAACCTTAGTACTGCTAAGCTCAAAACTCATGAAACAAGCCACGAACATATAATTAACATGAGTAAATGGGTTGATATAGAGAATAGATTTAAGAAGAATGCAACAATTGACAAATGCATTCAAGAGAATATCAACAAAGAAACTGAGCTTGTGAAATAATTGATAGTGAGGATTATTTCTGTAGTTAAACATCTTGCGAAATGTAATCTTGCATTTCGTGGGACGAAGGAGAGGATCTATGAACCTAATAATGGGAACTTTTTGAGCATAATTGAGATGATTGCAGAATTTGATCATGTTATGCAAGAACAAGTTAGACGAATACAACAAGGTGAGGTTCATAATCATTATTTGAGTCATGTCATACAAAATGAATTGATACAATTGTTAGCTTCTGAAGTTAAACAAGTAATAATCAAAAAATTGAAACAATCAAGATATTTTGCTGTCATACTTGATTGTACTCCTGATGCAAGCCATCAAGAACAAATGACTCTTATCATAAAATGTGTGAATACTTCAGTAAGTCCAATCAAAATCGAGGAGTACTTTTTAGAATTTTTGAAAGTAGATGATACATCTGGAAAAGGACTTTTTGATGTATTTGTTGGTGCTTTAGAAAGGCATACTCTTGATGTAAATGACAAAAGAGGTCAAGGCTATGACAATGGATCTAAATGAAAGGAAAACACCAAGGCGTGCAAAAGAGGCTTTTAGATATAAATCCTAGAGCATTTTATACACCATATGGTTGTCATAATCTTAATCTTGTGCTATGTGACATGGCTAATTCATGTGCTATAGCTTTATCTTTTTTTGGTGTGGTGCAACGTCTATATTGTCTGTTTTCTTATTCTACAAAAATGTGGAAGGTCTTGCAAGACCATGTGCCTAAGTTTACTGTTAAACAACTATCAAATACTCGTTGGAAAAGTCGAATTGAAAGTGTAAAGGCCATAAAATTCCAAACTCCGAACATAAGGGATGCGCTTCTTGAATTAGCAAATGTTAGTAATGATGCTAAAACAAAAAGCGAAGCAATCTCTTTAGTCAATTATGAGATAAAAGACTTTGAATTTATTTTTTCCATGAATATTTGGTATTGTTACGAGGTGGAACTCGCGTACAATGAATTTGTATATTGGAGAACCAAGGGCACGGTGGTTATATGGAGAAGAGGGTTTAGGTAGGCTGTTTTACAAGTGATTAGTGGGGTGAAGAAGTTGGACTTGTCGCCGGTGGTGATCACTGGGTCGAATCTCACCGGATGCGGCAGAGGAAGATTGAATGGCAGGAGGCCGAGGTTGACGTTGGCCAAGGGGCGAGCTTTCCTGCAGCACGAACAACTCGTCAGAAGGGTGGGGTTGGGGTTCAACCCTTAGCCCCTCCGATGCCTAAGTCAGTAATAGGACTTAAAACGGGGGCTAGCATTACGGTCGGACTAACGGTGTGTCGACCGCGCGTGGCGAGCTATAAGTGGGAGAACAAAGATATGGACGACCTTTGTTCTCGTGTGTGAATGATAGATTGAGAGAGAATTTTCCAACCCCCCTCCCCGTAGGAGGAGAGGGGGTATTTATACCTGACGGGAGATGACTTGGCGGGGCTGATCTGGCAGGCTGGCTGGACGTGCTGAGTTGGCTCGGTTGTCAGCGGAAGCTTCGGACAAGGACGTCGGGAATAGGAGTGCCTGACCTGCTTTTGTCAGGCGGCGTAGCGGCCTGGGGGTGCTTTTGTCGGGACGTCAGGGCCGAAAGCATTAACTGTCAGTCGGCTCAACCGCCAGGGGGTGCTTTGTCAGACGGTCGGGTGACGTATGTGTCAGTTGTGTCCTTATCCTAGGTTGTTTATCGTTGGCGATGAACTAAAGGTCGGGCTGTATTTCCCTAGGCGCCGCGGTTCATGGGAATCAGACGGGTCATCCGGATCGGGGGTTGTCCGCCCCCCCCCCCCCCCCCCCCCCCCCCCCCGCTCGGTCACGGGCTATGGTTCGCTAGCACGGAAGGATACGCCCGTGCCTATGTCGACAGGCCCATCGGCGCTATCCAGGCGTCCCCCAAGCGCGCTACCCCCGGTGGGTCGAGCAGCTGTGGTTGTACGCCTCGGCCGGGCGGGGAGGGGTACCGCGAGGTGCGCCCGTTTCCATACAGCTCCAGATTTCCGGGGTGGCGGCCCTTTCGTGAAGTGGAGAGTTTATGGGGCACGTTGGCGGATTCGGGTGGGGGTCGGACTCCTACGATCTTTAGGTCGTAACAATTACCCCCGGCCTTTGAGTCTGAGGCGGTAGCCCGGCTCGGCTCGGAGGGCGTACCACCTTTGATATCAAGGACCATCAGTACGGGCCTTGGCCCCCACCCAGTAGTGGCGGCGGCAGCTTCGGAACTCCCGCCTTAGCGGTTATTATTACGATTTGAAAGGGGGTAGAGGAAAACGAAGCGCCTCTGCGATTGGGTTTGCGACGCGTGGATGAAGTGACCCTCATGCCAGTCGAGGCGTCGAGGTCATCTCGATGGGCACCGCGTGGCGAAAGTTCGACGGCCGAGATGGCCCGAGGGCCCACTTTACAGCTAAAAGGGTCTGTGAGGCGGTCGGCGGGTGTTCTCATCTCTCCCCGATTCTTCTCCGGTGTTCGATACTTTTACTTGTCGCTTGCCGGCTAGTTTGCTACTTCTGCCGCCGGTCATCTTCTTCCGAACGCCTTCCGGATTTGAGGGATCAACAGGTAATAACAGTTAATTTCCTTCCTTTCCGACCGATGGCTTCTCGTTTCGAGGTTGGAGGAGGTAGCCGAGTGGGGGAGGAGGAGTCGGTGGGCGAGGGGGCGTCGCGGCCGGGGGTGCGACGGCCCAGGGAGAGAGGGTCATGGCGATCCGTTGTCCCGAGAGCCATTGAATCCCTCCGATGTAGGTTGGATAGGATCAACATCAGGGAGATTCGCGTGCGGTTCATGCGACAACCCTATGAGGTTCGGGTTCCCGGGTCAGAGGAAGCGGTGTGTTCACCCGAAGATAATGAGGTCGGGGTCTATGTTCGGTCATTCGAGTTGGGGCTCCGCTTTCCGATCCATCCGTATTTGTTTCATTTGTTGAATTTCCTGGAGCTGCCGATATTTGCCCTAGCGCCCCGTTCTTGGGGCTTGTTGGTGGGGTTTGTCGTCTTGTGCCTTGCTTGCTCCTTGAGTCCCTCCTTGGCGCTGTTCCAGTATTTCTTCGTGGTTCGGAAGAAGGGGATGTATCATTGTGTTTGCGCTAGGAGGGGGCGAGGACTTATCCTCGGGGTGCCCGACGACGTCGGCGACTGGATGAGGGAGTATGTCTTCGTGACGGTGCCAAGCGACGTGGCGCTGATGTCGAATTGGGGGGCGCGGAATCCCTTAGTAAATAAGAGGGTGGAGCTGACTAGGGAGGATATTACCAAAGCTCAGATTTTGATGGAACTGCCCGAGGCGTGCCGTCAGTTGGCGAGTCTGACGCTGAGCAGTCGGCTCGCCCAGGACTTTTGGACCCTAGGTATCTTTGATGTTTTGTAAACTCTGGGCTAGGCTTGTCCTGATTGTCTCTCTATCCCTTTTGTAGGCAGAGACGCGATGAGGGAGCCGGAGGAGGTGTCAGGTTCGGCCGGAGCCCCGATCTCGGAGGACACTGATCCCCGCGGGAAAGGCAAGGGGGTGGCGTGCGAGGCAGGTTCCAAGGAACGTGGAGGCGGGGCTCCCCGTGGGGAGAGGGCGCATCCGGGACGGAGGGCAGTCGGGCAAGGTATCTCCACCGGTGGGCCCGACGAAGATCATCATGAGGACGTGCCCGTGCAGGGGGCCAGACCCTCCATTCCTCCGAGGGTATCAGAGGTGGTCGCGCCTCGCCGAGCGCCTGTGGTTCAAAAGTGGCCATACTGGATCCCTCCATGGGAAATGGGGGGGTCGTCGAGTCCAGCTTGTGAGGGCGCCATTATTCGTTTTAAGAGGACCCGAGAAGAGGTCGAGGCGTATCCAGATGACCGTCTCCATAAGTTTCCTTTTCGAGTTAGCTGCGACGAGTCGGTATTCGAGGATGCAGGAGTGGCGGCGCGCCTCGCCGAGTATTGCGTGTTACCGCGCGATTGTGAGTCTTTGACTCGTGTGGGGGCGGAACGGTTGTGTGGCTCGGCTATATGGCACGTCGTGCAGGTAAGCCGGTTTTCATTCCTCGCCCGCAGGCTTTATTTGTTCGTGTCTCGCTGATTCGAGGTTTATGTAGATGGTCGCGAACATGTTGGCCCTGCAGGGCCGTACCCCTGCGGCCGTCACCAGTGCGTCTCTGGATGTATCGAAGGCGAACCTTGGCAAGGTCAAGGCGAAGCTGAGGGACACGGAGGCGGAGCTGGAAAGGGTTAGGAAGGCCTATGGGGTGGAGAAGGGGTGGGCAGCGTATTTCGATTCGTCCAAAGCGATGGTCGAGAAGCAGCTCCAAGAAGTAACGCGAGAGAGGGATGACATCCGGTCGAAGCATACCTCGGAAGTTGTTAGCAAGGAAGCGGTGATCGGGGTACAGAGGCGGCAAATAGAGGACCTAAAGGACGCCCTTGAGACCGAGAAAAGGGAGAAGGGTCTAGCGATGCGGTGGTTGGAGGAAAAACGGGACGCTGAAGGCAAACTGATCGAAGCCGCTATCCGCCGCTATCATGACGAGCATGTTGTGCCGATGCTGCAAGAAGCTAAGGATGCGGCGATTCGGCAAGTGGCAAGGGATGTGAGGGATCGGTTGGCTGAGAGGTGGCGCTGCTAAAAAGGTGGGTTTGGGGAGGTCCGTACCTTCTTGTGAGAGGGTTATAAACAATGCGTTGTTGTAGTGTGTGGAAAGTTCAATGTATGGTTTAGCTATTTGGGCAAGTACATTGTGATTGTCTTGTGCCGGACTGTATTCTCACTTGATTTGTTCGTAGAACGTCAGCTTTGTGAGGGACGTAACTGCCCCCAACTTCGCTCTGTCGAGGTCTTCGGGAGAGGGGAGTTGAGATAAGTCGCGTTTACCGGCGGTTTACTCGGAAGCCCAGCACGAGTCCCGGCGGATCAGTGGCAGGGCGAGGTTGCTTGGTCCGTACGAATGTTTGCCAAGCGTTGGAACCGAGATCCCAATTAGTTGGGCTGCGGATTCCTGTTCTGGCCGCCCCGATGGAGGTCGGACCCTTCATTGGTACGAGTGAAGCTTTCTTGTTTTGGCCGCCCTGACGGAGGTCGGACTCAAACTTGGAACGAGCGTTGTCTTCTTGTTATGGCCGCCCTGACGGAGGTCAGACTCAGCCTCGGGACACGCGGCGCATAGAGTAATTTCGAATGGGGGTAATCATTTCGTCGGGATTTGGGCGGGAATTGTTGGCGGTCGCATGACTAGACGTCATCCTGGCGATTCGACGGTGGGCGGGAACCGAAGCGACCCGACCACTGCAGTGTTGACGCGTGGCGGAATTGACGGTTTTGATAGTACGCGAAGCGTCAGAACACGTTGGTCGGTGCTGGATAGGGCCCGGATTGGTGACGCGTGTCTTGAGGTCGACGGTCATGATGCTTTGTGCAGTCGCGTAAAAGAGAACTCATGGAGGGGAGCGAAGAAAAGCTGATTGTTGGGCGAAGATTTTTGGCAAGAAGCTAGAGCTCGTAGGAGATTTCATTATCCTAGCCAGAGTCGTCCTCGTGGAAGCGGTCGACGAAGTAGCGCAGGCGCCCGAGTCATCGGCACCCATTAGGTAAGAGGCCCGTTTTGTAGATGTCTTCCTCGATGTCTCTGTTTCGTGGTCAGGGGTCGAGGGTAGTTGGGGAAGGGAGCTACGCCGCGGAGACAGGAGAGGTGCCTCTCGAGATTGCGAGCGTGAAGTCGGTGCTGAAGAAATCCATTGAGGAGATCTTCAAGATGTATGTCAGGCCACCGTACTCGGTTCGTGAACCGGAGCCGTAAGAGAGGGTGTGTTTTGCGGGCGACCGGGAAGTGGGAGTATATGTCTCTTCGTTTGAGCAAGGGTTGCGCTTCCCCCCCATCCGTTCTTGCTGGAAGTGTTGAACTTCCTGGAGCTGCCCTTGTACCGCCTGATGCCCAATGCCATCAGTGCCGTTGTGGGGTTCCTAGTGCTGTGCGTGAGCAACCAGGTTCGCCCATCCTTGTCCTTATTTCGCCACTTCTTCTCGGTGAAGAGGTTGGGGTCATGCTACTATCTCTCCGTGAAGAAGAAGCATCCGCTCATTAGGGGGTTGACCGGGAAAATTAAGTTGTGGCGCCAGCAGTATGTGTTTATGGAAGTGTCGGAGGATGTGCTGATAAGGTCTGATTGGGCAGAACTGAATCCCGAGGTGAAGGAGGGGGTGGAATTGGGGGATGAGGAGAAAATGGTGGCCCAGATTTTGATGGCCATACCAGTGGAGGGCCGAGATTATCGGATGCTCGCTCGGGCTGAGATGATAGAGGCGTACATCTGGCCCGAAGGTACAAAAGATTTTGGTATTCGTGCATCTGATGTGCTTACGCTGAACTTTCTCTCTTTGGCAGGTTGCACCATGAGTCTGTCCCTCGAGGAAATGATGCGGCGAGCCTCGGAGCAGGCGGGGCGAGCGTCGACGAGAGTTGGCCCCAAGAGGTCGCGAGCGGAAGGAGGGGTGGGGAGCTCGACTGGAGTGCCAGCGTCCACGAAGAGGAGGAAGAGGCCGACGAGGTCGTCCGAGCCGGATGCGCCGGGGTGGGGGGAAACCGGTCAGCAGGACGGTGGAACCGGGGAGGGGATAGCGAATCCCGTCATCGACCTGGAGGGCGGGGACGAAGGGTCGACAGGGGGAGGGGTGGAAGTGCCCCGAACGAGGCCGTCTAGCCCCCTGGCACCCGCAGGAGGGGAGGGGGCGGCTGCTAGCGGTCAGCAGGGGAGGGCCGAAACGTCGGGTGGCCCGACCGGGTCCGCCGGATGGGACCCTTGGCCCTATGGTTGTCCCATGTTCGGTCTCGAGAGGGCCGCCGATCCCCGCTGTGAGGCCTCATTGGTTAAGTTCAAGGCAAAGAGGGCCGATGTCGAGGGTTATTCCGACGAGGCGCTTCATCGGGCGCCGTACAAAGTAGCGAGTGATGAATCCGTGTTTGAGGACGGAGGCGTGGCGGCGAGGCTGGCGGAGAACATTTTCATGCCCCGCGATAGGGTAGCGCTGGAAGCGGTGGAGCCCGAGGGTCTGTGTGGGACCGCGGTGATGCACGGCGTCCAGGTAGGTTTTGTGAGACGGTTGATGTTTTTCAGCGGGTTTTATTGAACACCTTAAATGGGTTCACTTTTCTGCGTTTCTTTATTCAGATCGTCAACTTGATGCTTGGGATGATGAGGCACGTGCCAGCCATACATAAGGCCGAGGGTGCCTTGGCTAGAGTGGTGGCCGAGCTCACCGCCTTTCGCAAGAGCGCTGGCGAGGATCTGGCGAAGGAGAGGGAGAGGGGCGGCCAATATGAGGCGGAGGTAGAGCGCCTGAAGGCGGTCGTGTTCGATCATGAGCGGCGGGCAGCCGAGGCTAGAGAGAGAGCGAAGGAGCTGGAGGAGGCCCTTAGGAGGGAGGAAGCTCGTGTGGAGGATCTAGCGGGCGTGCCAAGGCCGCCGAGGAGGAGTTGGTTCGTAGGGTCGAGGAATTTTGGACATATCAGGAGAAGACCGTCATTCCCGCCCTTGCAGATTCGATGTCCCAGGGCATGGAGAAAGGCCTCGCGGAGGGATGGGAATCCTGCTTGGCTCGGATGAAGGAGAAGGTGGTGGGCATGTTCCCGCCGGTTGAGCTCGACCTTGACGGGCTCGCTGCTTGCAGCGACGAGGAGGGGGATGGAGACGGAGGGGCGGGCGACGACCCAGAGACCGGCGGGGCGGTGGGAGATTCCCCTGAGGGGGAGGGTGTCGTGACAGGCGGAAGCGCCAAGTAGTTTTGTATAGGCGTTCTTCTTCTTTATCTATTTTTTTAAACGAAAGAAAGTGAAGTTAGGTGGCATTGATACCCACATTTTTCTGGGATCTTCTACCTGGGTGTGTGCAGAAATTCCCTTTTAGAGTTGCGCCTTGGTGCGGGTGCCTCTACCCCGGCATTGGGGGAGTTGTGTTAACTCCCTTTATTTCGTGAAGCGCGCCCGAGAAAATTTACAGCGGGTTAGCCTCCCTTTTCGGGGGTTGCTCCCGTGCCTAGGTGCGCCCGAGCTATAACTTGTGGTCAACCGGGAGTAGTCTTTTCATCAGCTATTATTAATAGTTTACTAAAACAGGATCGGCCCGTAGGCGTAACGTTGAATCGCTCTAGGTAGGTTGATGTTCTCATCGTATTTGGTTCGCCTCTCTCTGGCGTCGCGCCCCTGAAATGGGGTGTGGAGTTGACTCAGAGGGTTCCTACTCTGGGTAGGGTTGGATGGTCGCGTCGAAGCCGGGCGGTGGCTTTGGCCCTCGTTCCCAGAATTGGGGGGAGAGGGAGTCCTTGGTGGTTGCTCTATCCCGCGGAGCCTTGTTGCTCCCATCGACTGGAGTCTCCATGTGATAGGCGCGAGGGGACGTGGTCCGCAGCCAGTCTGTGCATCTTCCTGGCGTATGCGGTCCAGGGGGAGTCGATGAGTGGAAGGAGGGGCGCTACCGGTGTAAGCGGAGTAGCCTGTTGGAGTGCGCCGGCGCTCGGGGGCAAGTCCCTTTCGGTTGGGGCGACTCTGGCGGCTGCCAGGGTGTCCGAGGGGTGATTTGGCAGGTCTGTCCCATCCATCAGGTTGTCTGCCAGCCGTGCCTTCGTCCGTGGGGCGTCCGTGGAGAGGCATGGTATGCCATCGGAGCACCGGTTCCCGTGCCTTAAGTTGTCTAGAGGAAAGAGGGGAGCAGCAGGCCGGGCGACCGTCGTGTAAGAGGAATATCCTGTTGGGGGATCGCTTACTTGGGCAGTCGGCGATACTCGTATTTTCCGCGTATTTTAGGGGGAGAGAGTGGCGAAAGTACCAGTCTTTCTTCATATTCTCTCTCTCTCCCCCCTCTCGGTCGAAGAAGCTGAGGGGGGGATTTATAATGGTGTATTTTTGCCTCCTCCATTTCCTCATCATGGAGAGCTGGGGCCATCTTGGAATTTCGTTCTTTGGGGAGCGTTGCCGATGGGTGACGTCTGATGTGACTCCTCAGCCCCCGTTTTTTGGTGGGCATGCCGTTTGTCAGTGGCGCTCGTCCCGAGTGTCCTTTTGGGTTGGACAAGTCATTTCGGGTGTCGGCTTTATAGGGGTCAGGCGTTACTCCTCAGGGATGGCTCCGCGTTGGGGTTGCCTTGATTTGCGGACCCTGATTCGTTTCCCGAGGTTTGAGGAGAGGGGTCGCAGGCCCTTATGGGAGAGGGTGGGTATTGGGCCATCGCCTACCCCGCACATGATGCTCTGGTTTGGGTGGCCAAGCCCCGTGAGCTTGCCCCGGAGGTCTTCTTTGGGGGGGAGCGAGTACGCAGCTCGGCCCGTGCCCCTCTCCGGTTTGGGTGGCGAGGATTGGTCATGCCCCGGAGTCTTTGAGAGGGCGGGTATTGGGCCGTCACCTCCCCGCAGCCTCTATAGTCGGACGGGTATTGGGCCGTCGCCTACACCGCATATGGCGCTCCGGTTTGGGTGGCCAAGCTCCGTGCGCTTGCCCCGGAGGTCTTCTTTGGGGGGGAGCGAGTATGCAGCTCGGCCCGTGCCCCTCTCCGGTTTGGGTGGCGAGGATTGGTCCTGCCCCGGAGTCTTTGAGAGGGCGGGTATTGGGCCGTCGCCTCCCCGCAGCCTCTATAGTCGGACGGGTATTGGGCCGTCGCCTACCCCGCATATGTCGCTCCGGTTTGGGTGGCCAAGCTCCGTGAGCTTGCCCCAGATGTCTTCTTTGGGGGGGAGCGAGTACGCAGCTCGGCCCGTGCCCCTCTCCGGTTTGGGTGGCAAGGATTGGTCCTGCCCCAGAGTCTTTGAGAGGGCGGATAATGGGCCGTCGCCTCCCCGCAGCCTCTATAGTCGGACGGGTATTGGGCCGTCACCTACCCCGCATATGGTGCTCCGGTTTGGGTGGCCAAGCTCCGTGAGCTTGCCCCGGAGGTCTTCTTTGGGGGGGAGCGAGTAAGCAGCTCGGCCCGTGCCCCTCTCCGGTTTGGGTGGCGAGGATTGGTCCTGCCCCGGAGTCTTTGAGAGGGCGGGTATTGGGCCGTCGCCTCCCCGCAGCCTCTATAGTCGGACGGGTATTGGGCCGTCACCTACCCAGCATATGGCTCTCCGGTTTGGGTGGCCAAGCTCCGTGAGCTTGCACCGGATGTCTTCTTTGGGGGGGAGCGATTAAGCAGCTCGGCCCGTGCCCCTCTCTGGTTTGGGTGGCAAGGATTGGTCCTGCCCCGGAATCTTTGAGAGGGCGGGTATTGGGCCGTCGCCTCCCCGCAGCCTCTATAGTCAGACGGGTATTGGGCCGTCACCTACCCAGCATATGGCTCTCCGGTTTGGGTGGCCAAGCTCCGTGAGCTTGCACCGGATGTCTTCTTTGGGGGGAGCGATTAAGCAGCTCGGCCCGTGCCCCTCTCTGGTTTGGGTGGCAAGGATTGGTCCTGCCCCGGAATCTTTGAGAGGGCGGGTATTGGGCCGTCGCCTCCCCGCAGCCTCTATAGTCGGACGGGTATTGGGCCGTCGCCTACCCCGCATATGGCGCTCCGGTTTGGGTGGCCAAGCTCTGTGAGCTTGCCCCGGAGGTCTTCTTTGGGGGAGGAGCGAGTACGCAGCTCGGCCTGTGCCCCTCTCCGGTTTGGGTGGCGAGGATTGGTCCTGCCCCGGAGTCTTTGAGAGGGCGGGTATTGGGCCGTCGCCTCCTCGCAGCCTCTATAGTCGGACGGGTATTGGGCTGTCGCCTACCCCGCATATGGCACTCCGGTTTGGGTGGCCAAGCTCCGTGCGCTTGCCCCGGAGGTCTTCTTTGGGGGGAGCGAGTACGCAGCTCGGTCTGTGCCCCTCTCCGGTTTGGGTGGCGAGGATTGGTCTTGCCCCGGAGTCTTTGAGAGGGCGGGTATTGGGCCATCGCCTCCCCGTAGCCTCTATAGTCGGACGGGTATTGGGCCATCGCCTACCCCGCATATGGCGCTCCGGTTTGGGTGGCGAAGCTCCGTGAGCTTGCCCCGGAGGTCTTCTTTGGGGGGGAGCGAGTACGCAGCTCGGCCCGTGCCCCTCTTCGGTTTAGGTGGCGAGGATTGGTCCTGCCCCGGAGTCTTTGAGAGGGCGGGTATTGGGCCGTCGCCTCCCCGCAGCCTCTATAGTCGGACAGGTATTGGGCCGTCGCCTACCCCGCATATGGCGCTCCGGTTTGGGTGGCCAAGCTCCGTGCGCTTGCCCCGGAGGTCTTCTTTGGGGGGAGCGAGTACGCAGCTCGGCCCGTGCCCCTCTCCGGTTTGGGTGGCGAGGATTGGTCCTGCCCCGGAGTCTTTGAGAGGGCGGGTATTGGGTCGTCGCCTCCCCGTAGCCTCTATAGTCGGAAGGGTATTGGGCTGTCGCCTACCCCGCATATGGCGCTCCGGTTTGGGTGGCCAAGCTCCGTGAGCTTGCCCCGGAGGTCTTCTTTGGGGGGAGCGAGTACGCAGCTCGGCCCATGCCCCTCTCCGGTTTGGGTGGCGAGGATTGGTCCTGCCCCGGAGTCTTTGAGAGTTTTGAACTGAAATTTTCATGCAGAAGAGGCGAAATTCGAAGATACAAAAAGGGACAAGATATTTCATTCATGACTTACAGTTTCCGGCTATACCACAACTGGCGTTCCACGTCCTTTAGAGTGATTAGCCCGTCCTTCTCAGGGGGGGCTTGGGGGGCGCGGTCGGTCCTGTTCCTCTTCGCGGTGGCATCGGCTGGAGCTAACTCTGGATGGTAGGGGTCATACCTCCTCCCGGGTGAGTCGATCTTCAGGTTCATCTCTGGTCCCTTGTGCTTGGTCGACCCCACGTAGCAGCTTCTAGACAGCTTCTGGCTTCCCCGTACGATCCCTACCCCTCGGGGGGTTTGGAACTTGACCATCTGGTGGAGAAGGCTGGGGAGCGCTCCGATGGCCGCCATGTAAGGTCGTCCTATGATCCCGTTGTACGCCGACGTAATGTCGACCACAACGAACAGTGTCATTCGAGTGACGACCTGTGGCTCTTCTCCAAGGGTTATCGATAAGGTGATCATTCCCACGATGGGGGTCGAGTGACCGGTGAAGCCGACGAGGGGTCCGGTACAGGGTCTCAGGTACGTCGGCCTTAACCCCATATTTTCGATTGTGGATATGAACAAGATGTCGCAGGATCTCCCTGTGTCGATCAGGAGGCAGCTGACGATGGTTGTCCCAATCTGGGCCTCGATGACGATGGCGTCGTCATGGGGCTGCTCGACCCCCTCCAGATCCTCGTCGCTGAAAGTAATGGGAGGGTTGGCCATCCTTCTCCCTCTCGGATCCCCTCCAAAACCCGCCGTCATCACTTGTCTCGCATACGCCTTTTTGCTTGACGACGATGCACCTCCGGAAGATGGCCCGCCGCATATCGTGTTTATGCGCATGACGGGTTTCGGGGGGTGAAGCTCTTCCCGCTCGCCGTTTGCAGGAGGGTCTGCCCTCCGTGCCCTTCGGTGGTTCCCCTCCTCTCGGTCCGGTCTCCGGCCTCCGACGAAGCCCCCCTGGTGGCCCGCCTGGATCAGCCGCTCGATTTCCCTTTTGAGGGTGAAGCAGTCGTCGGTGTCGTGGCCATGGTCCCGATGGTATCGGCAGTATTTTTTGAAATCTCTCCGGGCTGGATCCGACTTCATTTCTCGGGGCGGCTCCGGCAGCAGTCCGGCTCTTATAGCCGCGGCCATCACCTCGATCAGGGGAGCATTGAGTTGCGTGTAATGCGCCCGCAGGGGGCCTTCTTGTCTCGGGACGACTCGAGGGAGCCCTTGTGTCGGAGCAAACTCGCGCGCCGGGCCGGGGCGATCTTGTGGGCGAGGCCCGGGCGGTTCCCGCCTTGGTCAGGCCAGCTGGTCGTGACATCGGTGCCCCTCTTCTTGCCTCGGCCGAGGGTGTGACCGGGGTTCGCCTTGGGATGGTTTCACCGGGGGGGAATAAGGCCTTTGCGCCGAGAGTCTCTTCGGCCAACGCGTGCCTCTCCGCCATAGCAACCAACACCTCATAGTCGGTCGTCGGATCCCGGAGTAGGGATTTGTGGAGGCTCTGAGTCCGCAACCCCGTTTTGAAGGCCAGCATAATCACCTCATCACCGCATGTCACCACCGCCCGTCTCTCCTCCTGAAAGCGGCGGAGGTATCTGCCCGTTGTCTCTCCCTCCCCTTGGACTATCGTGCTGAGATAGTCTAAGGGCTTCTTTTTCATCCGCCCGGCCCGGAACTCTTGGCAGAACTTGTGGGACAGCTCACCAAAGCTCCCAACAGATCTCGCGGGCAAGCCAAAGTACCAGTCCAACGCGGTGTCCCTCAGGCTTTGGGAGAAATGTCGGTATATGAACGCCTCATCCACATCATGTGCCTCCATCACCCCCCGGTATTGTTGCACGTGTGTGAGGGGGTCGCCTCTCCCATTGTACGTGGCCAAGTGAGGGGGTTTGAACCTTATGGGCCTTGGGGCGGACGTGATCCACCGTGCAAGCGGCGTGGCCTCCTCCGGATAGGTAGGGCGATCGGGCGCATCCCCTTTCCGCCACTCGGGGGTCTGGCTTCGGTCGCGCCTCGGCCGCCGACGGTCCTCTGTCCCCGGGGAGTAGCCCGACAGTCATCTGGCGGGGATCCTTCCTTGGGTCGAGGATTCGACGGGTTGCGGGCTACGGTTCTCCCAGTGCCAGCGCCTCCCGGCCAGCTCCCCTCGGGCCTCCATCTGTTCTTGATTCTCCCGAAGAAGCCTTTCGCGCTCGGCGGTGAGGAAGCGTAGTTGTCGACAAACGGCTTCCTCGTGCAGGAAATCGGAGGGGTGGTGTAGGCGATGCGGGCTGCCTCCTCCCGGTGGGGACCTGGTCAGCAACGGGTCCCGCCCGTCCCCGAGCCGCCGACCCATCACCGTTACATCCAGGACTTCTCGGTTGCTCCTGTTCTCCCTCCTCAGCCTCTCGCGCTCCACGATGATGAGGCGGTGTTGGCGGCGAGCGACCTCTTCGTCCTGGTAGGCCCTTTGGGCGGTCTCGGCCGCTTCGTCCAAACGCCTTTGCGTGGCGGTCGCCTCCCCCAGGCGCCTCCACCGCCGCGCAACTTCCATCTCCTCTTCCATGAGCCTCTGCTGGGCTGCAATCTCCTCGGCGAGCCCCTTGTTCTCCCCCTCCTCCTCGAACTGAGGGTGGAGATTACGCCTCACGTTCTGGGGCTCCGAGGGGCCGGGCTGAGGCTCCGTTCCCGCCGCCGGATTGCCTCCCCTGGCCTGAGTAACAGCCTCGAAGCTCTTCAGGACGGCGTGGGCCGAAGTATGTTCAGTTTCGGTGCACATCCCCAGAAGGGGGTCGGGCGCCGGGGTGATTAGCAGAGAGAGCGGTTCCTGACCCACGGGATCTTTGCCGTGGTCAGGGTTCTGATAGATCAGCATGGAGTCTAACATGGGTATGACCCTTCGTTCCCACAGACAGCGCCAATTGTTACGAGGTGGAACTCGCGTACAATGAATTTGTATATTGGAGAAACAAGGGCACGATGGTTATATGGAGAAGAGGGTTTAGGTAGGCTGTTTTACAAGTGATTAGTGGGGTGAAGAAGTTGGACTTGTCGCCGGTGGTGATCACGGGGTCGAATCTCACCGGATGTGGCAGAGGAAGGTTGAATGGCAGGAGGCCGAGGTTGACGTTGGCCAAGGGGCGAGCTTTCCTACAGCACGAACAACTCGTCAGAAGGGCGGGGTTGGGGTTCAACCCTTAGCCCCTCCGATGCCTAAGTCAGTAATAGGACTTAAAACGGGGGCTAGACACGCCGGTCGGACTAACGGTGTGTCGACCGCGCGTGGCGAGCTATAAGTGGGAGAACAAAGATATGGACGACCTTTGTTCTCGTGTGTGAATGATAGATTGAGAGAGAATTTTCCAACCCCCCTCCCCATAGGAGGAGAGGGGGTATTTATACCTGACGGGAGATGACTTGGCGGGGCTGATCTGGCAGGCTGACAGGACGTGCTGAGTTGGCTCGGTTGTCAGCGGAAGCTTCGGACAAGGACGTCGGGAACAGGAGTGCCTGACCTGCTTTTGTCAGGCGGCGTAGCGGCCTGGGGGTGCTTTTGTCGGGACGTCAGGGCCGAAAGCATTAACTGTCAGTCGGCTCAACCGCCAGGGGGTGCTTTGTCAAACGGTCGGGTGACGTATGTGTCAGTCGTGTTGTAACGACTGCTTTTCATGTATCTGGATTTATTATAATATAATATATGTTTTGGTGGATTTTCTCTTCATGTGTGGTTTTCGTCTCCGTAGCTTTCATTTTCGATCGATTCGTCGTATTTTCTCGTTTCTTCCTTAGGATTGTCGATTTCGAAGTATGTCATTCGTGACGGACTTCATAACGGTTGTATCTTACTATTAGATCAAGCCTAGAAGTCTTTGGAATCGATCCCGGGGCCCCGTGCTCCGTATCGGAACTTTTTGTGCTCATTAGCCGGTATAAGAAGGGGCACCGACCAACTAGATGACGATCCAGTCGGTCGACAATCCTTCTTGGACCGACTAGTTGGCTTTCTAAATTTCTCAGGAGTTACTGTTTATCGTTAGTCGGTCTAAGAACGTTGGTTGACCGACTAGGTTGCAAACTAGTCGGTCAGCAATGCTTCTTTAACCGACTAACTCATCATCTAAATTTTAGTATCAGTACTGTTCATTCTTAGTCAGTCTAAGTTCATCTTTCGACCGACTAGTTGTTAAACTAGTCGGTTAAGTCTTGTACTCAGACCGACTAATTCTTGGTTCTATTGTACAGTCGAGTTACTGTTTACTCTTAGTCGGTCTAAGAACGTTCATCGACCGACTAGATGTAAAACTAGTCGGTCAGTATTTGTTCATGGACCGACTAAATCTAAATCCTATATTCATTCAGAAGTTACTGTTTACACTTAGTCGGTCTGCGTTGGGCGACCGACCGACTAGTTGCCAAACTAGTCGGTCAGTGGTTGCTCTTTGACCGACTAACCTGTGTTAAAACCCTAATTTCTGGGCAGCCGCCAGCCCATCCTATTTAAACCCAACCCAAACGTTTTCTTCTTCCTCAACACGACCCAAAACCCTAAAATCATCACCTTTGAGCCCCCATCTTCCTCCAAGCTTCATTCCTTCATTCCAAGCCCTAAATCCATCAGCCAAACCATCCATCCACTCTTCCCACCTCTCATCTTCCCCAAATCTCCACCAAATCCATCAAAATCCCCAATCCCCAAAAACCCTAGTTCTCCAAACTTCTCCAATCTTTTCCAGATCTGATCCTAGGGTTCTCCGGAGTGTTTCTTCCGCTTCCTCTCGGTAAGAAATCGATTCCTCTATGTTTTCATAGCCTATTGGTATTTTTATGAAACCCTAATAAAATTTCATGTTGTTTGATGATTGTTCCCCCATAACAGCGATTCCCCGTAGATTGGCATCCGTGTGACGAAGTGGTCGTCATCCCCGGTGCTAGGCAAGTGAAACTTGCCACTTAGGGTTTAGGCCATGTTTTAGGCCATTTGCTTGTTGTAGGCGTAAAAGAGGCTAGGCGAAGAAATGATACTCGCCTAGGCGCAAATTGGGGAACTAGCTTAACAACGAAGCTAGTTCCGACATATAGCATGTTGCACAATTACCATGTCATGTTTACTTTCCATTAACGGTACGCGAATTAATTGTCATGTCATTGCATTCTTTAAGTGTTTCTGTGATTGCGTAGCTTCGCTACAATGCTTGTGTTCCTGGCTCGTGTTCCAGAAGCGGGCCATGTGTTGGTTGATAGCCAATGCCCGAATTGCTTGTTTCCGGCTAGGTGCACCCCTATGCCAAATGTTTAAGAATGCGAGCTCATGTGCGGGGCAACCCCAGGCTCACTAGCTGAGCTCATGTGCGGGGACCCTGGCTCCATTACGTGTGGGTATTGGGGGTAAGAGTTAAGCGACCAATCAACTGGGAGTCTGCCCGATCAGCAACTGCAGTGGTAAGGTGTAAATTCTGGGTTTTGGGGTAGTTGTTAAGCGGCCAATCAGCGAATGTGAAACCATTCAGCTGTAAGGCGTAAACATCTACAAACAACGTGAATAGTGAATTGATTGAGATTGATAGTAGCGTGGCTACCCTTGTCTTGTCCCGTTGATTTCTCTCTTGTACAAATTGTCTTGCCATGTCTTGATTGTGCACTCATGTTATAACTGCCATGTCATGCATACTATAACTGCTAGGTTGCTAGTTGCCTTACTTTCAGTTTCCTTGCCCAAGTCTTTTAGACTTGCTGACATGTGCCCCTTTACTCTTTTGGGTGACACATGTTAGATCCTGAGCCTGAGTACCTTGTTGAGGACGAGGTGTTTGCTGACGCCGAGCCCGAGCTTGTGCTAGACGGGGAGTACGTGGACACTGGGGACCAGTCCTAGTGTCTTCGTTGTGTTTTACTTTTGTTTAGACAGTCGTTTTGTTATCAGTGCGTAGCACCTATACTTTGTTGTGTCGTTGCTTTTGTTGGCCTTGTTCTGGGCCCTTAGACTCTTTCTTTTAGCCTGGTGGCTTTTCTGGATGTTGAACTTATTTTCATGTTGGACAATATTTGAGATGTGAGATTTTATTTCAGTCTCTCCTTGTATTATTATTGTTGTTCCGTTGTGGTTACAGGGACCTGCTTATGTTTTATTTACGCTTATCGGGTTTGGGGCTTCACAGCTCCACTCTCGTGCGGACCTTTTCACGTCTCACCTCCATTTTAGGGAAGCGGGTCGTGACAGGTTTTAGTGGTGGCCCATGCAGGTCCTTCTGTAACTTCGATTTTTGGAATGACGATAATAATCTTAGAATGTCCAATAAATTAAGTTCGATGTCCGAGTCGCAAGCTATGAGTCTAATCCGATTCGTTCTCTGTGTCATTAGATGGCAGGAAGGCGTTTCACCCGTGGTGGGGGCAGTGGTGCGCTCCCTCATGATGAGGAGCCTGAGCGGGAACCCACCAGCGGTGAGATGATGCAGATGATGCTCCAGATGATGCAAGTGCAGCAGGGCGTGCTTCTGCAAGTCCAGAATGCTCCACTTGCTCGAGCTGCACGGGCTCTTTCGGATGCCCCTCGCTCTGAGCCAGGAGTGAAGCAATTTCGGGAGCTGGGTCCCGCATATTTTGATGGTTCTGAGGGTCCTCTGGCTGCCGATGAGTGGATTCGAAACATCGAGGACAATCTGAAGATGGCCAAGATCACCCCTGTTGGATGGGTTGATTTGGCGAAGAGGCAACTCAAGGATAATGCTCGGAATTGGTGGGATGCGGAAGAGAAGATGTTGGTGGAGCCGATAGCTTGGGCTACCTTCAAGGCCAGATTTGAGGGTGAGTTCTTTCCGAAAGCTGCCAGGGAAGAGATGCTGCAGCGTTTTATCGATTTGAAGCAAGGGAGCTCGTCGGTGGACATGTATCACCAAGAGTTCATGAGGCTGAGTCGGTTTGCACCAAAGATGGTGCAGGACGCTGAGGAGAGAGCTCAGAGGTTCCTGCAGGGGCTTGCTTCGGAGCTCCAGGGTTTTGTGACCTCTTCTGACCGGGAGTCCTATCAGAAGGTTCTAGTAGCAGCCAAGAGGCAGGAGCTACTCGTGAACCAGAGGAGGGGGTCTGTTGTTGGTGCTGGGAAGAGGCCTGTGGAACAGGCGAGAGCTGTGGTTAGACCTGGATTCAGGCCTAATCAGTCTGCTCAGTTTAAGAGGCCAGGAGGGCCTATTCTGAATTTTTTCCATTTCTGCGGCAAGCCTGGCCATATGAAGGATCAGTGTCGGAAGTTTTTGGGCCAGTTTCTGGTTTGTGGTGATGCTTCCCATGTCGCGAAGGATTGTCGGCATGCGAATCAGCTGCAGAGGGCACCTGTTGCAGCACAGCCGTTGCAGCAGCGAGCGTCTGTTCCTGCTGGACGTGGAGCAACTCTTGTTCCGTAGAGGCAGGCTTTTCAGCAGGCTGTCCCGCCGAGGAGGCATGCTTTTCTGATGACCGCTGCGGAGAGCGAGGCTGTGGATGAGGTTATCGCAGGTAATCCTCACTCTAGCTGTTACTTTCCTAGCTGGTTTGATTGTTAGATTGTGTTGTTTGCTTGAACATGGTTGTTTGCTAGACTAGGGTTTGATTGTTAATTGCTCGTTAGGTGTGGTTTTGGTGTGCACATTTCCTGCACGAGTCCTCTTTGACTCTGGTGCATCGATGTGCATTATTTCTCGGAGCTTCGTGGAGAGGCATTCCTTGTCGACGTCCCCTCTTTCCAAGAGTTGGAACATCGTTACGGGGAATGGCGTGGTCTCGGTGCATCGTGGTTGCAATTCTTGCTCGTTTGTGGTCTGTGGACATGAGCTTTTCGATGATTTCATTGTCCACGACATCATCAACTATGATGCAGTTCTTGGGATGGATTGGCTTGCGAGCTTCTATGCTACGATCGACTGTCGGAGGAAGAAGGTGGTGTTCGAGATTCCCGGACATCCAGTGTTTGAGTTCAGTCGCGGTAGCAGTTCGCTTGGTCCTGTCAGATTTCGGGCCAGGCCGGTGGAGGCTGTGGCTATGCAGATGGAGTTGGAGTGGCCAGCTGTGGTGTGAGATTTTGGCGACGTCTTCCCCGAGGAGATGTCTGGTTTGCCGCCTGATCGAGCTTTGGAATTTTCTATCGATCTTATTCCAGGTGCGCAGCCGATTTCGAAGGCGCCGTATCGTATGGCACCTGCTGAATTGGAAGAGTTGCGGAAGCAGTTGGATGAGCTTTTGCAGAAGGCTTATATTAATCCTAGCGTGTCTCCGTGGGGAGCACCGGTGTTGCTGGTTAAGAAGAAGGATGGTTCGCGTCGCATGTGCGTGGACTATCGGGAGTTGAATGCGGTGACCATTAAGAATAAATACCTGTTGCCTCGCATCGATGATATTTTTGATCAGCTTGGAGGTTCGAGGGTGTTTTCTAAATTGGATTTGAGGAGTGGTTACCATCAGTTGAAAGTGAAGAAGGATGATGTTCCGAAGACAGCGTTCAGGACGAAGTATGGACACTATGAGTTCGTGGTTATGCCTTTCGGCGTAACTAACGCGTCCGCAGTTTTCATGAATCTGATGAATCTGATTTTCTACGAATTTTTGGATAAGTTCGTCGTTATCTTTATTGACGACATTCTGATCTATTCGAAGTCGGAGGAAGAGCATGCCTCGCACTTAAGGACGGTGTTGGAGATCTTGAGGAAGCATCGTTTGTATGCTAAGTTTTCGAAGTGCGAGTTCTGGCTGGATAGAGTTGCTTTTCTTGGGCATGTGGTGACTGGAGATGGTATTTCAGTGGATCCCGAGAAGATTCGGGCCATCAGGGGGTGGCCTGTTCCGTCGTCCGCGTCTGAGATTCGGAGTTTCCTTGGACTTGCTGGTTATTATCGGCGATTCATTAAGGACTTTTCTCGTATTGCTGAGCCGATGACCAGGTTGACGCGGAAGGATGTTGCTTTTGTTTGGTCGAGTGATTGTGAGAGTGCTTTTGGTATTCTGAAGGAGAGGTTGACGACTGCCCCTATTCTTGTTGTGCCTGATCGCAGCGGTGGATTTGAGATCTTTTGCGATGCTTCCGGTAAGGGTCTCGGTTGTGTGTTGCATCAGCTTGGGCATGTTGTGGCGTATGCGTCTCGTCAGCTTAAGGTTCATGAGAAGAATTACCCGACGCATGATTTGGAGTTGGTTGCCGTTGTGTTTGCTCTTAAAATTTGGAGGCACTTCTTGCTGAGTGAGAAAGTGAAGATTTTCACTGATCACAAAAGCTTGAAGTATATTTTCACTCAGAAGGAGCTCAACATGCGACAGCGTCGATGGTTGGAGCTTATGGCGGATTATGAGATTGATTTGCAGTTTCACCCTGGCAAGGTGAATGTGGTTCCAGATGCTTTGAGTAGGCTTCCAGCAGTGATGATTTTGACCTCGCAGTGGAGATTGCAACAGGATTTTTGCGAGTCTGGTGTGGAGGTTGTTCTTCCTGGGAAGGATTCATCGTTGATGTACATGCAGGTACAGTCGACGATCGTGGATCAGATTAAGGCTGGCCAGGCTGAGGATCCGAAGCTGGTGAAGATTCGGGAGCAGGTGGAAGCCGGTCTGCGGACTGACTTTTTGATTCATGAGGATGGCTCGCTGAGGTTCGGAGCCAGGTTGTGTGTGCCAGCTGGGGATATTAGAAAGGAGTTGATGGTGGAGGCACACAGTTCGCCGTATTCTGTGCATCCTGGTGGCACCAAGATGTACCAGGATCTTCGTCTGAATTATTGGTGGCATGGTATGAAGAGGAGCGTGGCTCGGAGTGTGGCCAAGTGCTTGGTTTGCCAGCAAGTGAAGGCGGAGCATCAGCGTACGGCCGGGTTGCTACAACCACTTCCGATTCCAGAGTGGAAATGGCAACACATCACTATGGATTTCGCGACTGGACTACCTCGGAGTCCGAAGCAGAATGACGCGATTTGGGTGATCGTAGATCGATTGACCAAATCTGCGCACTTTATTCCGTTCCGAGTGGGACAGTCCACTGAGGCGCTAGCAAGGAGATATATGGAGGTAAAATTCTTTTACTCTCCGTTTTTATTTCCTTTTCCTAGTTTGGATAGTGATGTAACGTGAATCGTGCAGGAGGTTGTGCGACTTCATGGAGTCCCCGTGAGTATCGTGTCTGACAGAGACACGAGGTTCACATCTCAGTTCTGGCAGAGTTTGCAGAAGAGCTTAGGTATGCGTCTGAGTTTCAGCACGGCGTACCATCCGCAGACGGATGGCCAGTCCGAGAGGACGATTCAGATTTTGGAAGACATGCTGAGGGCGTGCATGTTGGATTTCAAGGGTTCGTGGGAGGACCATCTGCATTTGGTGGAGTTCTCTTACAACAACAGCTTCCAGGCGAGTATTGGCATGGCGCCATTCGCCGCTCTTTATGGGAGGAAATGTCGATCGCCATTGAGTTGGGATGACGTTGGTGATTGGGAGAGGTTGAGGATTGCTCAGGACCGTTTTAAGCATTGGGCGGATGCTAAACGTCGTCCTTTGGAGTTTCAGCCAGGCGACCATGTGTTCTTGAAGATTTCCCCGAATCGTGGTGTGATTCGTTTCGGGAAGCGTGGGAAGTTGAGCCCGCGATACATTGGACCGTTTGACATTTTGGAGAGGGTTGGCGAGGTAGCTTACCGCTTGGCCTTGCCGCCATCTTTGGAAGGAGTTCACAATGTTTTCCATGTGTCGCAGCTTCGTCGATACATTAGCGATCCGTCTAATGAGGTGGATTTTTCGGAGATTACCGTTCGCCCCGATATGACGTATGACCAGCATCCAGTGCAGATTCTGGACAGGCGTCAGAAATCGCTTCGGAACAAGATTGTCAATCTTGTGAGGGTGATGTGGCGTCACGGCTCACCTGGAGAGTCTACTTGAGAGAATGAGGATGAGATGCGAGAGCGTTTCCCACTTTTGTTTCCGGACTTGTGAGTATTCGGAAATTCCGAGGACGGAATTTTTCTTAAGTTGGGGAGGATGTAACGACTGCTTTTCATGTATCTGGATTTATTATAATATAATATATGTTTTGGTGGATTTTATCTTCATGTGTGGTTTTCGTCTCCGTAGCTTTCATTTTCGATCGATTCGTCGTATTTTCTCGTTTCTTCCTTAGGATTGTCGATTTCGAAGTATGTCATTCGTGACGGACTTCACAACGGTCGTATCTTACTATTAGATCAAGCCTATAAGTCTTAGGAATCGATCCCGGGGCCCCGCGCTCCGTATCGGAACTTTTTGTGCTCATTAGCCGGTATAAGAAGGGGCACCGACCGACTCGATGACGATCCAGTCGGTCGGCAATCCTTCTTGGACCGACTAGTTGGCTTTCTAAATTTCTCAGGAGTTACTGTTTATCGTTAGTCGGTCTAAGAACGTTGGTTGAACGACTAGGTTGCAAACTAGTCGGTCAGCAATGCTTCTTTAACCGACTAACTCATCATCTAAATTTTAGTATCAGTACTGTTCATTCTTAGTCGGTCTAAGTTCATCTTTCGACCGACTAGTTGTTAAACTAGTCGGTTAAGTCTTGTACTCAGACCGACTAATTCTTGGTTCTATTGTACAGTCGAGTTACTGTTTACTCTTAGTCGGTCTAAGAACGTTCATCGACCGACTAGATGTAAAACTAGTCGGTCCGTATTTGTTCATGGACTGACTAAATCTAAATCCTATTTTCGTTCAGAAGTTACTGTTTACACTTAGTCGGTCTGCGTTGGGCGACCGACCGACTAGTTGCCAAACTAGTCGGTCAGTGGTTGCTCTTTGACCGACTAACCTGTGTTAAAACCCTAATTTCTGGGCAGCCGCCAGCCCATCCTATTTAAACCCAACCCAAACGTTTTCTTCTTCCTCAACACGACCCAAAACCCTAAAATCTTCACCTTTGAGCCCTCATCTTCCTCCAAGCTTCATTCCTTCATTTCAAGCCCTAAATCCATCATCCAAACCATCCATCCACTCTTCCCACCTCTCATCTTCCCCAAATCTCCACCAAATCCATCAAAATCCCCAATCCCCAAAAACCCTAGTTCTCCAAACTTCTCCAATCTTTTCCAGATCTGATCCTAGGGTTCTCCGGAGTGTTTCTTCCCCTTCCTCTCGGTAAGAAATTGATTCCTCTATGTTTTCATATCCTATTGGTATTTTTATGAAACCCTAATAAAATTTCATGTTGTTTGATGATTGTTCCCCCATAACAGCGAGTCCCCGTAGATTGGCATCCGTGTGACGAAGTGGTCGTCATCCCCGGTGCTAGGCAAGTGAAACTTGCCACTTAGGGTTTAGGCCATGTTTTAGGCCATTTGCTTGTTGTAGGCGTAAAAAAGGCTAGGCGAAGAAATGATACTCGCCTAGGCGCAAATTGGGGAACTAGCTTGACAACGAAGCTAGTTCCGACATATAGCATGTTGCACAATTACCATGTCATGTTTACTTTCCATTACCGGTACGCGAATTAATTGTCATGTCATTGCATTCTTTAAGTGTTTCTGTGATTACGTAGCTTCGCTACAATGCTTGTGTTCCTGGCTCGTGTTCCAGAAGCGGGCCATGTGTTGGTTGATAGCCAATGCCCGAATTGCTTGTTTCCGGCTAGGTGCACCCCTATGCCAAATGTTTAAGAATGCGAGCTCATGTGCGGGGCAACCCCAGGCTCACTAGCTGAGCTCATGTGCGGGGACCCTGGCTCCATTACGTGTGGGTATTGGGGGTAAGAGTTAAGCGACCAATCAACTGGGAGTCTGCCCGATCAGCAACTGCAGTGGTAAGGTGTAAATTCTGGGTTTTGGGGTAGTTGTTAAGCGGCCAATCAGCGAATGTGAAACCATTCAGCTGTAAGGCGTAAACATCTACAAACAACGTGAATAGTGAATTGATTGAGATTGATAGTAGCGTGGCTACCCTTGTCTTGTCCCGTTGATTTCTCTCTTGTACAAATTGTCTTGCCATGTCTTGATTGTGCACTCATGTTATAACTGCCATGTCATGCATACTATAACTGCTAGGTTGCTAGTTGCCTTACTTTCAATTTCCTTGCCCAAGTCTTTTAGACTTGCTGACATGTGCCCCTTTACTCTTTTGGGTGACACATGTTAGATCCTGAGCCTGAGTACCTTGTTGAGGACGAGGTGTTTGCTGACGCCGAGCCCGAGCTTGTGCTAGACGGGGAGTACGTGGACACTGGGGACCAGTCCTAGTGTCTTCGTTGTGTTTTACTTTTGTTTAGACAGTCGTTTTGTTATCAGTGCGTAGCACCTATACTTTGTTGTGTCGTTGCTTTTGTTGGCCTTGTTCTGGGCCCTTAGACTCTTTCTTTTAGCCTGGTGGCTTTTCTGGATGTTGAACTTATTTTCATGTTGGACAATATTTGAGATGTGAGATTTTATTTCAGTCTCTCCTTGTATTATTATTGTTGTTCCGTTGTGGTTACAGGGACCTGCTTATGTTTTATTTACGCTTATCGGGTTTGGGGCTTCACAGCTCCACTCTCGTGCGGACCTTTTCACGTCTTGCCTCCATTTTAGGGAAGCGGGTCGTGACACGTGTCCTTATCCTAGGTTGTTTGTCGTTGGCGACGAACTAAAGCTCGGGCTGTATTTTCCTAGGCGCCGCGGTTCATGGGAATCAGACGGGTCATCCGGATCGGGGGTTGTCCAGCCCGGCCGCGCCTACCCGCTCGGTCACGGGCTATGGTTCGCTGGCACTGAAGGATACGCCCGTGCCTATGTCGACAGGCCCAGCGGCGCTATCCAGGCGTCCCTCACGATCGTGGGTCGAGCAGCTGCGGTTGTACGCCTCGGCCGGGCGGGGAGGGGTACCGCGAGGTGCGCCCGTTTCCATACAGCTCCGGATTTCCGGGGTGGCGGCCCTTTCGTGAAGTGGAGAGTTTATGGGGCACGTTGGCGGATTCGGGTGGGGGTCGGACTCCTACGATCTTTAGGTCGTAACAGGTATGATATATTGTTTTCAGTGAATGTTGTGAGTAAAAAGTTACAATCTAAAGATATGCATCGTGACATTGCTATTTATCATTTAAAAGGCCTTATTTCTTACTTTGAAAAATATAGGGAGAATGGGTTTGAGTCTGCCATGAATGATACAAAAGAAATTGCAAATGAATTAGATGTTGAACCTAAGTTCCGTGAGAAACGTGTGATTCATAGAAAGAAAAGATTTGATGAGAATAATGATGATGAGGTTAGACTTTCAATTGAAGAATCTTTACGAATTGAGTTTTTCCTACATGTAGTTGATCAAGTTATTGCTTCAATTAAAACAAGGTTTGTACAATTTGTAGAGAATGAAAATATATTTGGATTTTTATTTGATTTAGAAAAATATTCAAATGAAAGTACTTTGAAGAGCCGTTGCATAGATCTTGAAATTTTTTTGAAAGCCGGCGAACATTCTGATATTGATGGGTGTGATCTTTTTTAGAGTTAAGAGTCCTAAAAGAAGTATTACATGCATAAAATAATACTCCAATTTTGATTTTAGATTATGTTAATAGGACAGATTCTTTTCCTAATACAAGCATTGCATATAGGATATTGTTGACCGTTCCATTAACATTTGCTTCGGCTGAAAGAAGTTTTTCCAAGTTGAAAATACTAAAAACATATTTAAGACAACCATTACTCAATATAGGTTAAATGGGCTGAGTATTCTTTCTATTGAGAGATATATATATATATATATATATATATATATATATGCTTGAAAGTCTTAAATATAAACCTTTGATTAAAAAAACTTTGCTTCTCAAAAAGCTAGAAAAATGTTCAAATAACCTGATATTTGTTTACTTTAATTTAAAGATCGTAACATGCTTGGTTTGGGAGGGGCTCCTAAAAATTTTTCTTTAACACTTAGGCCTCATGTTTTGTTTCGCTTTAGGCATCCTTTATGCTTGAACCGGCCCTGATGAACCCAGCAATGAAGTGAATGTAGAGGAAAATGAAGAATTTGAGAACGAGTGGCCGGTGGATGAGGAACCAACTACAAATAATGCAGAATGGTTAGAGGGGATCTTGCGCTTAACCCCGCTTAAGAAGGCGAATGCCGTACTTCGTAGGAGGAGTTCAAGAACAAAGCATCCTAAAAAGAAATTTGGATGAAAACAGGTCATGGTTTTGTTGTTTATTGGTTTTGTTGTTTATTGGTTTTGTATTGAGACCTTAGTGTCATTCTAGTTTACTTAAATAGACGAAAATCCTACTTCTAGTCCTTTATTGTAATTGCTTAAATTATATGAATATAATTTATAACTTTCCAAAAAAAAAGTGTGAATAAATTAGAGAATATCAAGAAGATAAGAGAGACAACTCTCGCTATCCCCTTGTTAGATATGACAAGCACATGCCATGAGACACGGTTCATGATCTCTCTATACTCAAAAAGCACGATGCCATCTTTCTGTGAGCCGACAGAAGCATTAAGACATCCATCGCCAGGCACAAATTCAAAAGAGAGAGATGATCTGTAAAGCTAAAAGGTACGAACGACTAGCTGTTAGAATCATAAGCCCATTTAATTGGGCGACACAAGGTTCAGGATAAGATCACCAACTTGTCTTTTACGCGTGCAATGCACAACTTTCAAAATTCTACGCACTGTTCTCTTTACGGCCGGCCCCGTGATTGAAATTTGAGTTAGTATTCAACAATCAAATGGGAAGAACGAGTGGCTTCCCTGATCCCGCGTGTTTATGATTAGAAACGAAGTTCCTTTCTCCCACGAAAGTTAGTTTCGGATGGACATTTTTACTTGGATGCATGCATTCAAACATGCATAATTGGAGTTCAATCATGGTACGTACCGTTGAAATAATTTTGACATGACAACAGTGGGCCTGGGCGGTGAAGCAAGAAGAGTTCATGATTCTCACAGGGGGAAAGGAGAGAGAAACTTACCACCCTTTGCGTTTTGTTTGAATTTCAATTAAAACCCTTCCTGTTAGAAGAGCATTGGAGAAAATCAACCCTGGCAAATAGCCATGGTACTATATTTATAAAGATCTCATGTTGAGTTGGGAGTCCAATGGTCTCCCCACTAAGTTAGTGTGGAGTAATGGAGAGTGATGAGGGAAGGGAGGCCCCCTCAACTCACAACACTCCCCCTCATCTCTCCATTACCTTAGGTTAAGCATATGAATACTTCAGGATTCAATATGCTAATAGGGTGGATACTTCTGGATCCAGAGCCGATGTGGTTGCCTCGTTAAAACCTTAGCTGTGGAAAACCCAGTGGGAAAAATCAGCAGCTCAAGGGAAAAGAGTACAACTATCGAGGGACTCCCCCTGATCTGTACAAGCTTCAGCCTTGCAGATCTCCTATGTATCTATACAATCATCTCCTATTCGTCTATACATCCATCATGTTCTGAAAGAAAATACCATTATCACTCATCTATACAAGTTTCACTCATCTAGCGGCTATTGGAAGGCAGAGTCGCTCTGGAGTCCAATGCTCTTCGAAGTTGGTAGACGACTCCACTAAAGTATTCTTTGAATCGGTCTTCTGTGTGCCTGCAAGGTACTGCTGGACCTGGCTGAGCGTTTAAAATACTTGCTTCTTGGATGATGAGCTTCTCAGAAGATGTAGACATTGGAGGATGATGTGTAGATATTTGGGAGGTGGACGGCCTTTTGTGTTTTAGTCATCGTGATGATATTTAAACCTGCATATGCGATATATATTCCATGACCCTTGGAAGTTGCGCAGAAGCAGCTTATCCTTGGTCTAGTGGTGCTCTCCAGGACAACACTATATCTGGTTAACAACTTTGCTACAGGCGTTCTATCAAAGACACGTGCAGTTGGCCAGATAAAGAAGTGTAACAAGTACACTAGAGCTAGGCTCTTCAGGAGAGCTAGGCTCTTTGGGACCTAGGATGTCCTCCCCCTCTTCCAGTTACTGGAAGGTGTCATAAATAAGCATCCATTTTTAATAGGATGCAAGTGGACATCATTCTTCATAAACTCCAGGTGTATGAAGGATATTAAAGGGTTCCACCACTAAGGTGTTAAATATATAAGCCGAGATAATACCTTGTTATACATAGGTTTTTCATTTCCAAGGTATGCTTAAAGTTATCTGATGTCTAAATGGTCTCTGCAGGAGATCCTATCAGCTTTAAGTCGACCACATATACGGGGAATATCACAAATTCTGTCAACGATCTTTCGAAAAAGATACCCAGGCAGAATATTGCTTAAGATCAACTAATGATCTTTGTAGCCTTTATGGAGAAGACGTTTTTACGTCTCTCTTTCATCTCTGGAGGGTAGAGTATACCCTTCTAGAAGTTTTATATAGATCTCTATATCTATATTGACGTATATGTATGCAGTCACAACGTCCATGAGCTGCATGTATTGGTTTTTTCAGAGAAGTGTAGGCGTAGTAGGAAAATGATCACATTTCCTTCATTTCAATGTCTTTATGAAATCCGAATTATATTCCACAGGTTTTTACACATTCAGGTGTATGGACTACTGGTCCAAAGACTTTGCTTTTCAAGAGTGAGTCCAGCTCTACTCTTATTGCCTTGTCCCACTTTGGCCATTCTATGCGTTTACGCTATAGAAAAGTGAGTAGACGTCATCGTCGTATTCAGCGACGTGAATGGCAATAGCGAAAGCAAAACCGTCGTCAACGACTGTGCTGTATCTGTCCAGTACCTCTCCAGTACGTACGTAATATAATGATGTTTCTCCTGTTGTTTCCTCTGCAGGGGAAATTAGGAGGGGAGAGGTTGCTGGTCTGAGCTCAGCATCCTGTGGTTGGATCATTTTTATATATCCAGGAATCTTCCTATTATGAGGAAATTTTTATTTTGAACCTGGCCGGCGTCCTCTTTTCAAATGAGGTACAGCCAATTCTGCTGCCGGTGGATTGCATCCATCTTTGGGAATGTCAATCCTAGCTGGCGTGTTGGCAGCAGGGACGTGTGAATGAACAATCTTCTGGTTGTCCGCAATTTTATCCGTCAATTGATGTACTTTAGTCTGAATGTGAAGGATCTTCTGGATCTCAACGTCACACAGAAAAAGTATGCAGATCATAACGAGATGAGTACTTTTGTGTCCCATGATATGGTCTCAGAAGCTTCAGGCTTCTTTAGACTGTGTGCCTATTTCAATGAGATTTTGCTCATCAAATTCACATTTATCAAGACTTGGTGTTAAACCACAAGCAAGCAGCATCAGCAATAAGATATGGCAACAAGCGGGCCGTATCGTGATAAGCGATGCGGAATGCAGTGTGATGGTCCCAAAACATCAACAGGCAACTGCGATTTTATAATGGACGTGAAATCCATTGGAGTCTCTTTACCAGAGACTCATGAGTTTGAACATGCTGCATGATGTTCTATTTTAATGCCAGTTGCTTGGCAGAAGTCTTGAATGATATGTGTAGTAAATTCACCCACATTATAAGCTTTTGAGAAAGCTAGGTTGCCAGTGAATATAAAGGCACACATAAGACCATCTAGTCGATGCATATATCGGTACAGTAATGAAGTACCGATAATAGGCCATTTGCGGGGTGAATAGGCCCGCAAAAGGTCACCATGTACTCTCTCAATGAAGCCAGGAGACTCTAAACCCACTTTCAGGAGGGAAGGTCTCTCTACTAGTTTTCCCTTATGACAAAGGGGGTCAAGGAAACTCAACCTTTTGAAGAATCTTCAGGTTCTCCAATGGATTCATTTGATGATGCGTCCATCATCGCTGATCCAGGATGACCAAGTCCATTTTACCAGAGTTAAAAATTATGGCAAAGAAAGGCACTTCTGGTGCTCAGTCTAGTTGGCTTTTTATAGGATGAATATCTGTAATTATAGGGGCCCGACAGGGGTCCAATGAAATCGTAAGTAGATGGTCTTCTGGCCATTCTTTTGACGAGTTACATAGTGATATTCTATATATATTATCCACAATTTTCAAGTTATTTTCGTAAAAAGAAATATCCTTGAAAATTGGAGATTTCCTATATGTTTAAGAGGAGAATTTGCATCTTATAGTCTCGTTGTATGTGGGAGCAATATCAATGCTACACCAGTGCAACGAGGCACTGTCCACAATATTCCATACTTCATCTATAAGTAAAACTAAATTTTATTTAAGTCAATGAAAAAGACATTCAAAATAAAAGTTCGTACTTAAGCAAATTAAAGATGAAGCAACATTGAATTTTAAATGCATAGATAAAAGATGAAGCTTAATCGAGCAGGTTGTCGTTCTCGAAGTCTTTTGCAGTGAACATCATTGGTGGCTGAACAGCCGTCAAGTTTGTTTCAGGTAGAGACTTCTGGCTCGCCTGATATAGTTTCTGGAGGTGGCGAGGAGTGCGGCAGATTCTGGACCAATGGCCAGTCATGTCGTATCTATGGCATTTATCCTCCCAGTTCTTCTTAGGAAGTGACACTTGGTCAGTGTTCTTTTGCTTCCATGTGAAGTTACTCTTTCCTGTATTGTTGTTGTTGGACGGGGGTGCTACTCCTCTCCATTCTTCATCACAGTTTTTCCTTTGTTATTATTAGCATTCTTCTTGTTTTTCCACTTCTGGGGAGAAACGTGGTGGGCTTCAGGGATAGGTGCAGTGCCAGGTGGACGTAAATTATAAGTGGCTAGCAGTAAATCTCGATTCTGCTCTGCCCTAAGTAGGCATGATATCAGATCAGAGAATTTTGTGAAGTTGCGTTCACGATACTACTGCATGAGGATTGCATCTTTCTCGTGAAACGAGGTAAATGTCTTTTCCAACATGCGTTGTTCTGTCACTTCTTCACCGCACAACTTCAGGCGTGAGGTGATATTATGAAGTGCAGAGTAGTACTCAGCGACGGACTTATAGTCCTGAAGTCTGAGGTTTTCCCACTCATAACTGGCACGTGGTAATATTACATCGATTTGATGTTTATAACGTGCCTCCAGCGCTTGCCACAACTCTAACGGGTCTTCCACCGTTAAGTATTCGGCCTTTAAGGTCCGATCTATGTGTCTCCTGAAATAGATAATGGCTTTCGCCTTATCTATGTCGGAGACAACGGTTGGAGAACTGCTAGATGGTTGTGCCTCTTCAGGGGCACTGCTAGCAGGTCTCTCGGTCACTGCGGGGACCAGAATAGAGTGGAGAAGTGCCATCGAACGCAAGTGGAACTTCAGGTCTACTCGCTAGCTGAGATAGTTCTTTCCCGATGCATCAAGAATTTCGAAATCGACACTTGCCAATTTTGCCATTTTAATCTATGCAATTTAAATAAGCATGTATTAATAATTAAACACCATGCTAATAAGAAATAAATAAGAAAAAATGCGGGGATCAGCCAGATACCCAAAATTTAAATTGTCCAAAGTCCATATTACAGTCCATAAAGAATAAAAAAGAAAAATACAATTTGGAAACCCTATTTGGGTCCCAGCTATATGCAATCTCCTCCATCTTCATAGGTAGTAACACCGGTCTTTGGCATTTATCCATAAAATTCCTCACTACAAATTTCTCTCAGAAAAGAAAAAGAAATTACAAAGAGAATGAATAATAATAAAAAGGGTATCTAAAAATTGGCCGATACCTAAAAACGCATTTTGACTTATTTAAACATCCACGCAGTTATACATGCAACATGCAAATAATAGCACATTATCACAGACATTACAAAAATCATCAAGACTAAATATTGGATAAAACAATATTATTTAAGTTAAAAATGATTAATTGGACCACGGGGAAACGTCATTCATCTTTAGGTTAGTTAACCAAAGACAGAGCGATCTCAGGATCCGTTCAACCAATTTAACTTAAATAAATGTTTTATCCAATGCTTAAGAGATTTAATAACTGAAAAGTAGCAGATAAAATAACATAATCCGCAATTCTAGTGGGTTAGAGGCAGGCAGCAGGCCCGATAGCAAAAATAATAATCATATTAATTGGCAATTTGATTAATTGGGCTTCTGGCCCAAATAAGCAAACAAAATAAATTATTTATGCTGATTTGGGCTGCAGGCCCATAAGCAAAATAAAACTTATTGTTATAGTTAAGTTATTAACTGGGCTTCTGGCCCAATAAATAGCCAAATTAAATTAGTATTAAGATTTGGGCTGGAGGCCCATGGGCTCTAATATTTAAAATTTTAATTTAACATAAGCCCTAAATAACAGATTTTAGGGTATTAGTTAAAGAATGTGAAAAGCCCCCAAAAATGATGAAATATAAAACAATTTCATCATATCTCCTTCACTATTTTGCCGACAAAGACATTATTTAGTCTCAACTCCAATCTGTCGCTCCCATACAGAAAAACACAGGAGTACCACCCGTAACGGGGGGAAAATCACCGGTGCGTTCTACTGGATGACCCCCCTTCCCAAAGTGCCTCCGAGGAGGGAAGCGCATCAGGTACTTTAATTTGCGTGAACACAATTATATAAGTTGTCGCTTCAGGCGCTTCAGGTAAATGAACACAATTTTCAGGCGCTTCCTACAGGGACCGGGCGCTTTAGGCGCTTACATGCGCAAGGAGGCAGGCCGGACAGCAAATTTGAGAGTTTTAAAGCTGATGCAGGCTACATCGACAGGGGGGTTAACCTTCTATATCTCTGGTCCTATATAATTTTGGACTTATATACGATCCACAGTGATTAGATGTAAGTTCACAGTGTATAATTATTATAATTATTATAATAAATGAACACAATTACAAAAGGCTAACCTGTCCACATTGCAAAATGCATCAACATGGAGTTTTATAGAGAATTTTTATAATATGTACTTCATGACCTATAGTGGGCTAGTGTACGGGTTGCATCACATTCTCTTCACTATTCCAGCAAAATTGGACAGCAAGCAAATGAATATCATTTTATAGTGGGATTAGAAAATTTAATTTCTGGTCCATATTTTATATCTACGGGATTGGAAAATTTACCTCTAGATCAAAGATCTAGGGAAGATCGTTAAAATTAAGATCCGTGGATAGTGCCGCTCCCGATACGCTCCAAAGAGAAATCCATGCAAAACGTCACCGCAACTATAGATTCCTTCGCGCGTAGGGGTACAATTTTTGAGGGAGACGGGATGAAAAGCTCAAAGAAATTAGAGCAAACGTGCTGATAACGTGTTAGAAGAGCATTGGAGAAAATCAACCCTGGCAAATAGCCATGGTACTATATTTATAAAGATCTCATGTTGAGTTGGGAGTCCAAGGGTCTCCCCACTAAGTTAGTGGGGAGTAATGGAGAGTGATGAGGGGAGGGAGGCCAAAGGCCTCCCTCAACTCACAACACTTCCCACTTTTTCCCTTGCTTTTCCCTGCAATTAACGGGAGCTGCCATGCGCACATGCCTAGTTGCTGTACACACACAACCACCTTACACACCCCTCCCCAAAAAAAGACAGTTAAAATTTTGTTTTTTTACTTCACACACAACCACATAACCTTACATTACCCCTTCGTCCTACTCCCATCAATACCCCGCCACTGCTGCTGGCTACCACTGATCCCCGCCGCCACACCCGCGACTAGCCCTGCCCCCACGCACCGATTATCCATCCCTCTCTCATCCTCGAAGAGCCCTCCCTGACGAGCCCTCCCAGTCTCGTCATCCTCCCTTTTCCTCCTCCTTCATGTTGTGCACCGACGACACACAGTACAGATACACAGGATCGTGATGACCGAGAACAATGACAAATAACCAAACAAACGAGAAGCGCTAAGAAAAATAACAACTCTAGGCCGTCGGCTGGTCAAGGGAACACCAATGAGCTTTATTACAAAAGGAAAGAACAAATACAAATCATTTGTCTTCACAACCGAAGAAGAATCACACAATGATCTCTCCAAAAGCTCTCTACAAGCTCTCTCAAAGTTGGCTCTCACAAATGGCGGCTCAAGAATTCTCCAATGTGTTCCACACGGAACCCTCCTCTAAAACTACATATATATACCCATATGGTACAATAGGTACCATCATTGAGGAGGAGACCCCAAAAGATATGAATCCCGACTTTAACGGAATTCCTATCACATCACAACTCTACTCATTTAATGCGCCGAACCCTAGTAGGCATGCACTGCACCCTACTGGCCTTCGTCACATCCGAGTGGACCCCGCTCTGCATGACCGAGCTTCCTCCTAAAGACCGAGTGATCCGCAGTGCTAACCCAAGCTATTTGATTCACTGAGTAGGTCGAACCGTAAAGCTGTCGATCTATCTGAGCTGCTGACCCTTACGACTGAGAGTCCCATATGCTGCTGAAGTCCTGTAGTTTGGCATTCGTCTTATCTGACTTGTACTAAGTCAGATGGGTCCATCCAAGCACAGACGAGCTATCTCGACATAAAATAGCTCTGCTGAATAACCAATGACTCATCAGCACTGAAATCGAGCTAACTACCACAAATCTCCACCTTGGCAAGATTTAGGCCTCTGTCACATGAACGACTGTCCACTCATCACCGTGGTCAAGCATCATCTGGTGTACCATTTTGCTCAGAAGAGCACAATGCTCCTCCGGGCTACAATTGGCTCCACCGAGCCCAATGCCCCCTCTTGGGCCGACACTAGCATCATCTCGAACCACATTGAATAAGTCCCGGCAGTGCCTGAACTTGACCCCCGATACAAACTTCGACAGCATGTCCGTAAGTTTGTCCTCTGTTCCGATCTTCAACAAGTTGATATTGTCTTCTTCTTCTCCCATATAGTTACGGACAAAGTGGAATCTCACATCGATATGCTTGGTGCGAGCATGGAATACCTGATTCTTAGCCAAGTGCACTACACTCTGACTTTCACAATGGACGTCATACTTCTTTTGGTAGACTCCCAGAACATCCCTCAAGCCCATCAGCAATATCGCCTCCTTCACCACTTCAGTCAATGCCATATACTCTACCTCCATAGTAGACAGGGCTACCTAGAATGAAAGATACTTTGCCAACAAACAGGAGCGCATGACAGGATGAAGACGTAGACTGTCATCAATCGTCTCATAACCAAGTCACCTGCATAGTCAAAATCGACATAGCCAATAGTGTGCGGACCATAAACACTTCGACTATATGTTAATCCGACATTAACTTTGCCATTGATGTACCTCAGTATCTATTGCACTACTCACTAATGCTCATTTACTGGATTGTGCATGTACCTACTCATCATGTTGACTACATACGATAGGTCGGGCCTAGTACAAATCATAGCGTACATCAAGGCCCCTACAACATTGGCATACGGTACGCTCTCCATGAGCCTTTTCTCTTCTTCGTTCTTCGGACAATGCTTGGCACAGAGTTTGAAGTAAAATGCAAGCGAAGTAGCTTCAGACTAGTTCTTCTCATAGCCAAATCTATGTATAACAGACTTCTGTGAAAGATGAACATTACCTCCACTTCGATCTCTTGCAATCTACAACCCAAGAATCCTCCGTGCTTCGCCTAGGTTCTTCATCTTCAACTCACAGCTGAGCTGAGGCTTCAATCTCCGAATCTCATCCTTATTCGATGAAGCAATGAGCATATCATCGACATAAAGAAAGATATAGATGAACGACCCATCATCGAATTTCTGATAGAACATGCAATGATTATAAGGGTTGCGAACATACCCTTGATCATTCATCATAAAACGTTCGAAATGCTTATATGATTGTCTTGGCGATTGCATCAGCCAGTAGAGTGACTTCTTCAGCCTACATGCAAGACGATCATCGCTCCTATAGCCATCGGGCTAAGCCATAAAGATGTCTTACTTGAGCTCTCCATGCAAGAACAACGTCTTGACATCTAGTTGCACCAGTTCAAGGTCGAATTGAGCAACTAATGCAAACATGATCAGAATCAAGAAATGATTCGCCATTGGAGAGAAGACCACATTGTAATCAACGCCTTCTCTATGTGTGAAACCATTCACTACGAGGTGAGCTTCGTAGCAAACATCTCATGCTTCGGCTAGATCCTTCTTAGTACATACCCACTTACACCGAATTGCCTTCTTGTCCTTTGGAAGCTCAACGAGATCACACATCTCATTCTTCCTCAGTGATTCCATCTCCTTGTCTATCGCCTTCCTCCACCACTCCGGGTCTTCGATTGCTCCACCTCTACGAAAGAAGTGGTAATGTCTATACATACAGCGGGAAAGGTGAACGAGATGATCTTCGTATACTGTGTAGGTTTTCGTATCTTATGCTTTGGTCTCGATGTTGCTATGGAATCCTTCGGTTGAGTCATCTGCGGAGCTGAGCTAACTCCACCATCTTTGCTTGAACCACCAACTTCACCAACACCTATCTGGAGTACAACTTTTGCAACATCTGGTGTGGGTCAGTCTGAGTCAGTGACCGACCGATCTGGAACCTCAGACATGTTGTCGTGGACCTGCTTCGTTGTGTCTGTTTGGTCTCCACCTTTGGTTCATGCTCCTTCAGTAATGCCGACTCATCAAATGTTACATCTCTGCTCACGGTGACTTTCTTCTGTGTCGGACACCAGAGTCGATATCCCTTGACACCATTGCTAAATCCCAAGAAGATGGCTTTCTTGGGCTCAAGTATCGAGTTTGTCTTCCTTCATGACATAGTAGCTTGGACAACCCCAAACTCGTAGTGATCCATAGTCGAAAATTGGCTTTCGCAACCAGATCTCCAATGGATGTAGTCCTCCCAATGCAGCAGACGTAGCCAATTGACCAAGTAGGTCATGCACACTAGGGCCTCTTCCCAATGTCGGCTGTTAACAATATGCATCGAACTTTCTACTACAAAGTCTGATTCATCCTCGCAGCTACACCATTCTGATGCATCATACCACTAACGATGAATTGCCTCTGAATCCCTTCCGATCTGCAAAACGTTTTGAAGAGATCTGACCTATACTCACCAAAGTTATCACTTCGGATACGCATGGCTTTTCAACCTGTCTAAGTCTCAGCCATCTTCTTCCACTCAATGAATGTGCTAAGAACTTGATCTTCTGACTTCAGCAGAAACACCCACACCACACATTAGAAGTCGCCGTACGACAACAGTAGTGTTTCCCTCACAATGAGGTCGACCTACCCGGCACACATACTTCGATATGTGCATAGTCAAGCATTCCCTTTGTACTATAGATGACCTTCCAAATAAAGCAAGTTTCTGTTTTTCGAATACATAGTGCTCGCAAGAACTCTATCTTCCGGGTCTTGACACCCTTCGGACGTTTTTCAATGATCAGCTTCTGTAAAGCTTTCTCACCCATATGCCTGAGACGCACATGCCATAACAAGTCGTCTCAATCGGCCTCACGAGTCAGAGCTGTTGCACCATCTACAACTGAACCATCTAAGTAATAAATGTTGCCTCATCGCTTCCCCTTCATCGATCATCGCTCCCCGAGTCACCCTCAGAGCTTCATTCTCCATCGTCACTCGACAGACCTTGACTTCTGAAGGGTTTTCTAGGACCCTTAGGTCACAAAAACTCTATTACCGTCCTAAGTCGGATGGAACATAGACATAAAAAATTACAACGGAAGAATAAACAATTTAATCTAATTAACATGCAGTTAAACAATTTAACTTAGCCTTAAGGTACAAGACCCTTAGCCAAGATCTATGCCGACTCGGGATGGATCTGACCATCTTAAGAAGGGTCTAACCTACTGTGATTAAATTCAACTAATGCTTAAAACACATAACCAGAATCTCAACCCTGGGGCAGGCGAGATGTTCTGCACCGACTTTCGAGCCGCTCCCCATCCCACGCCGAGCCGCTCCTTGAACCGCTCCTCGACCGCTCTGCATCCCGAGGTGAGCAATCCTCGTTTCGCCGAGCCAACCACGCGTGGAAGAAAGTTTCACGCGAGTGAAAGCCTTCGCCAAGACTTCAGATCCGAATCCAAACTCCTTCGTGGCTTTGCTAGAGCCCTCAGGAGTAAGACAGAAATATAGGGATATAGAGAATATTAATTTAAGCGTAGATCCGAGCATGCTCCAACATTTATGAGAGCCGCTCAGATCTAGAGCTTGGGACGAGTTTTGAGGAAGGGGGAGGCCCCTATTTATATAGACTGTGGACTCTCCACTTTTTCGCAAAACCGATGTGGGACTACTAAATCAGAGTTATAAAATCAAGTTAGTTTGCCTTTCACAAAGTGTAAACTTTCGTGTATTTTAACTCACTCACCATTTGAACTTCATGTTTATACATCCTATCAATACGAAGGGCGTTCAACGGTGAACGCATAGGAAAAAACCGTTCGTCAATCCGAGTCCGTTTAACCCTCCAATTGATCATCCAAAGTCCATTCCAAACCCACAAAACCACAAACAGCCAACTGCCAAAATCCCACGCTGCCCTAGGTAGTGCGTGGGCCCCCTTGCTCCAGGCACATGCAGCGCATGCGCCTTGAGGCACGTGCGCTGCACATGCCTCAGCGCGCGCTTGCCTGGCACCTAAAATGGGCGCCAGCTTAATGGCGCCAATCAAGGGGCGCCAGGTGGCGCCCCTGGGCCTTTTGGGCGGCTATCTTTAGGCGCCCAAATGTTGGGCGCCTGATTTTTGACCGGCCATTTGGTACGGTCAAAACATGCGACTGTTTTTTTTGTGTTTGTTTCTCAAACAACAAAAACAAAAAGTCTTGGGCCTAGTTTTTGGGCTTCTATTTAAACGCCTTTAAATAGACTTATTGAGCTCGTTTGAACTCCGTTTCTGACGCGGTTTGATCCTGGGTTTAGACCGGGACATTCATGTCTTACCCGTGAGCTTTTTCTTGCGTTTATATCATTAAATATTGTCGTAAACTATTTACGACACATTTAATCTGGTTTGCATGAAATGCAAATTAGTCCCTATCGTAGCTTAAATTGTCCTTTGCATTAAAATGCAATTTTATCTTCCTTTGCATCAAATGCAAATTATTCTCCCTAACTAATTTCTACCTATTTACTAGACGAAGGTTGCACTCTGTGTGAGACCCTACAGCCTGACCCTTACAACAGGTTGGGCTCGAAACCCTATACGACAGTGACCACGAGCAGTGGTTGCCGTCCCTACTTTAGGAATCATCATTATGTGGTTGACTCATCGACATGAGTATTGTCGGGACCACCCTGACTGTTTCCGTGATGAATTCTACAGTTTTAGTCTCTTCGTCTAAACTATGTCGTGTAGATCAAGTCTAGGGTACGGTCAAACTGGCAACCCCAATAACTTGATTCCGGGTAGTTTCTATCGATATTTAGTCAACTAATGTTGGACTTCTTCCAACATACTCTGCGTAAAGATTTTACTAAAGACCGAACTAACGCTACGACACTAACTCCCATTGACCAGAAGAGACGAATCCTCTCTTGGACATTACTCTCCTCGTACGCTTCAAGTGACACCCAATCAAAGACCTTTCGACAGGCCTAGCCTCGAAGCTAGGTCAGTGATCTAAGTGACACTGTTCACGCACAGGTTCGTAAATTGACCTCAAGTCAAAAGACCAACTTGCCTATCATCACTTAGAGTTGTCATTGACAGATTGGTTAATATAACCATATGATAACTCTTGTGGATCGTTCAGTGAACTCATTCTCTAATGAGAACCTGTGTCTCGTCTTCGACTTCACCAAGTCGAACGATTATGCGATCATCGCTACCGCTAAACGGTGAAGACTTAAGACACAATGGTCTATCCGATGTTTCGATATCCTTGTCTCGAAACATCTACGACCACGAACCATTTTAGACTTATACTACAGACGGTCAAACATTTCTCCATGATCGAGATACTCATATCGAAACATGTTTGACCTTGCATAAAGTCTCAGGACTTTACCTAAGTTAATATCTAATGTTTACTACATTATAACTTAGATAAATTACAGCTTACTGTTATTTTGAACAAGATGTTTTGCTATTCACAGAGATAAATAGCCTCGAGGGCATCATTCCTCTACATCTCCCACTTGCACTCAGGCCCATTTATCTCGGTATCTTATACTGTTTTTACACATAAGTTTTTCCGACTTCATGTGGTTGAGCCTATGTGAGTGGATCTGCTAAACCGTCTACTCTATAGACTTAAGGGGTTTCTATGTTCATGTTGGACCAACCATTTGAATCTTACTCAAATAATTCACTTGGTCTTTTGAAATCCATAATTGGATCTTATCATGTTCATCGTACCTTACGATAATCATTTAAATATGTTATTGGTCATTTCAAATGGCTCATATCTATTTTTGATAAAGTATCGAACTCTTTGATTCCTTTGTCAAAATATATGTTCTATCCATTTGATACCTCGCACGTAATTTATACGGTCCCACTGACCTTGAAAACTTTCTGGCTAATTCATATAAGTTGGTTCCTCTAAATCATATTTAGAAAAAGGAACCTATAAGTGAATGCTCCAATTTTCATGGTCAACATGAGCGTTTACATCGAGTTTGGTCCGAGTAGATCTGTACACATCTGCTGGTGAAACCGGTTTTATCATAATCCGTTTTATAGGAATTAAGATGAAAAACCGTTCTCGACCAACATGATTGTACTTCACTAAGATCTTTATGCACCAATCTTTTGACTTAAAGATTTACTTGCAGAAAATGAGGAAACATTTTCCTTGTGCACGTAAACTAAATTCCAAAATTTATTTACGCACATGGACCTATTCTGATTGCATCAAGTTATAAATCGGAGTTACGATCCAAATTTTATCCTAGAAGTTGACTAAGTCATCATCAATTATGATGTCTAACTCGACTCTTCGTCTTTCGAGATTCGAGTAATTATACAACTTCATAATGATTGATTTAGTGAATATCTTGCTGATAATGTCCTCATAGAACATTATCAAAACCTAGGCATTACTATCTGGGACTCAACCCAGAGGGAGGACTTAACTCAGAGTCACTTGCAATGGATCACACCAAGTCTAACTAAGTGTGATTCATACCTTTTAACACACCGATGTGTTAACAGACTTGACCTGAGAGAAAATCACATTTTCTTTTAATTACGCAAGATTTTATGTCGCTAAGTATTTTACCATTCGATCTAATCGAATCAGTTTAAATACTTTCGTCATTTCGATCTTTATTTTATCAGACTTGTGTTTCATCAAGAACAAGTGTCTTAATAAAATATAAGAATAACTTATTTTGGTTACTCTAGACTCGGGTACATCAGTATGTACGAGACTGAGTTCGACAACTCATTATCCCACTGTCTTACAGATAGGTTTCGGCCATTATATCTAAGAGGATAAGATTCACAAGTGTCTGTAGACTTCATAATACGAGAGGTCAGATTCCTCTTTATGTGACTTGTGAAGCTTAGTCTCTCGATACGGCGTAGTCTATTTTGCCATATAAGTTTGCTACTTTCTTGTGTATTTATATATTAACATTTAATATATATATTATCGCTATACATATTACTCATTGTTTCAGAAGCAATGTCACGACATTCGTCAAAATGTGTTAACTTTTTGTATAACAATAATTATGAACTCGTGACATCAAAATATGTCACATTTTCATTTCTTCCTTCTTATGCCTTTACTAATGATAAATTAAACAATTTAACTCGATTGACTTTCCGGAGTGCCTTCTTCCCTTTTCTAAATCACATTTAGGTATTAAATAACCCAACATAAATAAATAGCTATGCAAGCATCTTATGTATCCAAACACCTGAGAGTTGCAATTTTGAGTGTAGCTCAAGAAGTTGCTTGCCTTAAGATCTGGTTGGGATACATAGTCTTGCACCGCTCATGCACTGGTATTCGACTCAAACGGATTGATCGAATTCTCGAACTTTGCGGATCAAAATTGTTTATCCATACAACCTTGAGTGTAGCTCGACAAGTTGTAGGGAGAAACATACTTCGAATATCCTATATGTTCAAGCTGCCCTATATAGAGGCGAGTGACATGTAGCGTGAATTTGTAAGTTGGACCCAGAACTTAATGAAATCATATTTCTTAATTCTATTCTTTAGAAGGTCATTTTTAATGTCAACGAGAATATAGTTTAATTTTATCAATTAGAATTTAACTTGATATTCAATTAATCAACCTAATTGACCGGTTAACTTATTCCATTAAAATATTATATATTGATTCCTTCAGTAAATATAGTATTGCCCTAGTTCAGCATATGTTCAATATTAAATATAGGTAGTAGGGCTTTTATCTATCTATATCCTCCCACTATTTTTATGATCATCTTTAAGCCTTAACAATGAACGATTTAATCTAATTAAATTAATGGGTAAGAGATCCAATCACCCTGCGCCGTAACAACCTTGAGTGTAGTTCAACAAGTTGCTTGACTCTGTAATCGAAAGATGACTCTTCATCGATCATATCAGATATGACCCTCTTATCGTTTTTACCCCTAGCCATTTGTGATCATGGGTGTGCTCATCCAAATCATAATGTCTAGTCTAGTCGGACCCTTATTTTCGTGTCTAGCCTGACTTGCCCCGGAGCTCGGTGTATTCACGACACGTCGGTTTGGGTCAGGGCTTAGACTACACATAGCCACACTACATCATTGACTAATCTTACGCCGGCGCTCGGTGTATTCACGACACGACGGTTTGGGTTAAGTCAAGATTTCATCTTATGTATTTAAGGAGTTGGTTTCTACAAGGCTGCCATGTTACAGCTTGAGTGTAGCTCAACAACTATAACACCGGTCCTATAGTTTCCATCCCCTAAAAAACGAAGGGCTGCGGCTAATCTTGAAGAAGATTATTAACGTATTTGACTTAGATATAGTCCAGGGTGTCATATAATCATTATTCGCGTCATTGCGGTCCAGCGGAATACAGCCAGGGAATTGACTAAGTCAGGATCACTATCCCTTAGAGGGTGATCCAGCAAAATTAGCCAAGCACATTGACTGGATCATGGTCCATTGAATGAAGCTTGTCATTTTTATATTTGTGCCATAGACTAAAAGGCTTTTATTAACAACTAATTAATCCTATCAACTAGTTGAATCCTTAAATACAAAATTTTAGGATTTGGTTAATAACTTTTATTAAATCCTTATAAACTATAAGGTTCACGTGCTACCCTATTCAATATTAGGATCTTAATAAATTTATTAACATCGCTAAAATCGAAGTTCTTTAATGAGAATTAATTTCATAACAATTAGACTTAAAAATTCATTAAAGGGACTACCCTAATCAGAAATTAGGTCTTGAAGTGCTGTTAATGTTTTATTAAAACATAGCATGTCATTAGAATTTATCTCATAAATTTTAACGTGTTCTTTAATGACTAACCTAAGAGTGCCTCGTCTCAAATGATGTGAGAACTACTCCCAAGCGCAGGAGATCGTGCAAGTAATATCCTGGTGAGTCCAGGTATCGAATCCACGGGACAGCTGACCTGCAAAACTACGAACGTCAATCTGTAAAGAGTAATAATACGATGAGAACCAACCACCTATCAAACACAAAGATATATGATCAAGAGTTTCCAATAGCAAAAGAAAATCTTACGATATTTACGGTGACTTCGGAAGGGATACAAGTATGGGGAGTATGTGTTGGGTTTGATTTCGTTAGGGTGTGTGCAACCAATGATTATCAACACCTTTTCTATAACTCAACGTTTCGTCCGGTCAGGGCACGAGAACGTCGGAAAGTATGCCGTTCAAGTATATAAAAGCGTGCCAAAGAATTAACCACGTGCAAATAGGGCGAAAAGATATAGAAATCAATGAATACGACACCCTAACTACGTCAACACCAACACATATGAAGTGGATGTGCTACGGTAGTGAGTTTTTTAGGAGTTAATAATCACTGAAATATCATGTCTTTCATATAACTCAACGCTTCACCCGGTCAAGGCGTGAAGGTGTCGGAAGATGAATCGATACAAACTAGTCAAAATACCCGTATACGTATCACTAGCAACATTGATTTCATTAAACGATAAACGCAACAATAAGTTCAGATTAGTGAACATGAGTTGGCTAGCCTTGTCAGGGCCTAGCCATATGGGATGTAAACAATATCGACAATAAGCAAATACCCAACAAATACGTTGTAGAAATCAACATAACTAGCAATTTTGACATGATAATAGGGCTAAAGACATGAGATTTAGCGAATAAATACTCCTAACTACATCACAACCATAGCACAAGGAGATTAGCCACGCATGGTGTAAAGAAAATCAGATTTCATAGCCAAATACATCGTTTTAATAGCCAAAATACAATGAAATACACCAAATACGGGGTATAAGTTCAAGAATTTATCACCAAATCTCCACTTTAGAACCCAAAACTCCCTGGAAAGTAGAAGAATAGCCTCTGGGATTTTTCAGAATTTTCCCCTGGAGAAATACGCACAGTAGCCGCTCCAAAAGTCCCAAAATACGCCAGAATATGCCCCAAAACCCTAGAATACGCTTAAATAATAAGCATTGCGGGTTTGGGGCGTTTAACGGGTTCAAACCCGTACCCATTTGCCTTAAAACCAAACCCAATAACCGCTCTACATCGTGGCCGTTGATTTCATGCGGGATCGGCTCACGGAGCGCCACGTGTGCGTCAATAACGCCCGCATCCGCTCGTTCGAATCCGAACTCAATTCGGAGTTTCTTCGTCTTCAATCCGGAGCGTTGAATCACCATCGGACGGCCATGAAGCGGCCACGTCGCCCAGAGGATTTCGCTTCCCATTTCAAAACGCGGGGCGTCGTGGGTCCGTTGGATCTTCGATCAACGCTCGATAACGAGCCACGTCACCCGTGTTTTCCCAACGCTATTGGCCGTTCGATGGAATCGTGCGGTTTTGCGATGGCGCCACGTGGCCACGTTGGTGCGCTCCGCTGCGTGCGATGGAGCGAAAAAGTCCGCCGTTCGATCTCGTTTGGACGGCGGATATTAGGCCGCGTCGCTGCTTCGCTGAGGCACGTTGGATTGAGCGGGAAACGTTGGATTGACGCCGCGTGTCCGCCAATAATTGTACGGCGACCGTATTTTCGTATTTTGGTGCGTATTTCTCCTTTTAAATAGTATTCTGCATTTAAAAATACATAGTAATTAGCACAGATCTCAGAAAAATACAAATAAATAGTCGTTGGAATTGTGAGATCGAGACCAAGCCATGAAAAATATAAAAAGTGCAGAAATACTCAGTAAATTACTGTTTTGTGCTCAAATAAGGTGTTTTCTCTAATAACTGATGATGTACAAAATACGAATGTATTAGAGAACAATTAAGCATCATATGGACACAAAATAGGACTAATTAGGGGGTTAAATACGCAATATTCACTCCGAATCACACCCCCCAACTAGCGTTTTGCTAGTCCCTAGCAAAAAGAGCGATGAATACGGATGATTGATAAAATAATAAATTCTATCAATTGCTTATGGCATGGTTCAATAATACGCTTTCCAACATGATTTATACCATCAATATACATAATCCATGCACAAGATCAATCACATGAAATTTTCTCTCATTTAATTTGAATAAAGAACATGCAAGCACCGTTTTGCGCTAGCGAAAGTATAACACGTCGTTATGTACTTGCGATCTTGTTTCCAGGGAATTGGCATCTCAAAAAGATCGTTCAAATCATGGGTATTGTAGTTGCTCAGTGTATTCATCATTTCTTTTTCCCTTTTTTGTTCCGCGTAATGCGCATCAAGCAACATTTGTGGCAAAATGTATAACTTGGATCGCTCCATCAAATGAGTGAGTTTCCGGTCAATGGCTCCCAAATCAGACGATCATAGGGCATTAGGCCAAGAAGGACCCCTCGGACTGTACTACTCGAGCCAACCAAGTTATTTATTTATTGGCACACTTATTCAATTCATTCATTTTTCATAGCCAAGCTTTTTTTTCGTAAGCAACTCAACACCCATAAATAGAACATAAACATCAATAACAAAGGCCAAGTTTCCTCTTCAACTTGATGATTTTTTAATAAAACGTGTATACTTAAGCTGTTTCATCACATTAGCATGCATGAAATAAATTCAAACTATTTCGAGATATTAATCATGGCAATTGAAATTTTTCAGGAATAGCATATTAACGGTATTTCCATGATGAAAAAAAAAATTTAATTCAAGCCATAAGCAATTTTTAGAACTCAATTAACACCTAATCACTCGCATTTGAGGTATACGAAGGAGTTTAAAATGGTGAGATTGGTGGTTCATTCTTTCCTTATGCCATGCTTTTGAAAAAAAATCCTAAGGTCTCATACACACCCCCCAACTAAAGATGGACATTGTCCTCAATGTCGAAAGGGGGTACGAGTTTATTCAAGCAAGCATCCTAGAAAGCATATAAAAATCTACACTACTGGAAAGAACACACCGTGATCAAATAGCGGATCCCGAATCTTTGATGGTGGAGGAAGTTGTTCAATTTGTTCCTTGCGCTCCTCGGCGAGTATACTTCCTCCAAAGGCTAAATTGGACTCCAGCAACGTAACTCCCAGCATCTCTATAATTTGGTTACATGTTATTTTAAAATTTTTTGCCATAAACACATTCCAAATATAGTCATCAAAATGGGTGAAGTAAAATAGAGCATGGTGATGACAACTCCATGAAAAATGTGCACTACGCTCGGTATGATGCTCAGTCAATGTGGAGAGGGGTAAATGATTTTGGGGGAAAACGGGGGAAGGGAATGATTCGGGCTCCATGGCGATATTCTTTAAACCAATGTCCTTAGTCGTCTCCTCCTCATGTTCATCCAAAATTGCTTGTTCGTCCTCTCTTTTGCACACACTTCCTACCATGTCAATGCTTTCATTCGTGACTTCATCGTGACATGGCGCGCTCGATATACGTGCAATAGAAGATGAAATCAAATTAGATTTTGGAAATTGAATTTCAAACGAATTATTTTCTTTTACGCAAGTGGAAATCAGCTTAAGGTTTTCAATAGATTGCTGAATCTGCCGACTCCGAGCGAGGAATTTCTCTTGGAATTGGTGGGACGTGGCCTCCTGTGTCTGAATATGCAGTGGAACTTCCTCTTTCAAGTGTTGCAAAGTTACGTCTACGCTGTGCTCCTTTGGATCAAGGCTTGAAGGCTCCGTTGAAGCGCACTCTGAAGTCTCTTGCATGATTTCTTCGTTCTCTTGCAAAGACTCCATATAATTCCACGCCTCTGTCGGCGTCATGACTCCCAAGAATTCCTGCAGCTGTGGTCGTAGTCCACCTAGGAAGGACTCCATAAGTTCTTTCTTCGTAAACCCATGCTGCGGAGAGCTCGATATTATGTCTGTGAATCTCCTCCAGGCCTGAAAGAAAGTTTCACAATCATTCTGATTAAAACCAACGATCTTGAGCTTCTCCATCCTATGTTTGTGTGTCTTATAATATTCTGCATCATACAAATTGTTCGTGCAATAGAATTTCATGTATTCCATATACTCCATTTTTAAAAAGAAAACAAAAAAATAAAACAAAAAATCTTAGACTATAAGATGGAAGGATCTCACCGAATGTTCCTCCAAACGAACTGAAATCGTAGATTGCAAGTACTGTTATCCCCGGTAACGGCGCCAAAAACTTTCCTCGTCTCAAATGATGTGAGAACTACTCCCAAGCGCAGCAGATCGTGCAAGTAATATCCTGGTGAGTCCAGGTATCGAATCCATGGGACAATTGACCTGCAAAACTACGAACGTCAATCTGTAAAGAGTAATAATACGATGATAACCAACCACCAATAAAACACAAAGATATAGGATCAAGAGTTTCCAATAGCAAAAGAAAATCTTACGATATTTACGGTGACTTCGGAAGGGATACAAGTATGGGGAGTATGTGTTGGGTTTGATTTCGTTAGGGTGTGTGCAACCAATGATTATCAACACCTTTTCTATAACTCAACGTTTCGTCCGGTCAGGGCACGAGAATGTCGGAAAGTATGGCGTTCAAGTATATAAAAGCGTGCCAAAGAATTAATCACGTGCAAATAGGGCGAAAAGATATAGAAATCAATGAATACGACACCCTAACTACGTCAACACCAACACATATGAAGTGGATGTGCTACGGTAGTGAGTTCATTAGGAGTTAATAATCACTGAAATATCATGTCTTTCATATAACTCAACGCTTCACCCGGTCAAGGCGTGAAGGCGTCGGATGATGAATCGATACAAACTAGTCAAAATACCCGTATACGTATCACTAGCAACATTGATTTCATTAAACGATAAACGCAACAATAAGTTCAGATTAGTGAACATGAGTTGGCTAGCCTTGTCAGGGCCTAGCCACATGGGATGTAAACAATATCGACAATAAGCAAATACCCAACAAATACGTTGTAGAAATCAACATAACTAGCAATTTTGACATGATAATAGGGCTAAAGACATGAGATTTAGCGAATAAATACTCCTAACTACATCACAACCATAGCACAAGGAGATTAGCCACGCATGGTGTAAAGAAAATCAGATTTCATAGCCAAATACATCGTTTTAATAGCCAAAATACAATGAAATACACCAAATACGGGGTATAAGTTCAAGAATTTATCACCAAATCTCCACTTTAGAACCCAAAACTCCCTAGAAAGTAGAAGAATAGCCTCTGGGATTTTTCAGAATTTTCCCCTGGAGAAATACGCACAGTAGCCGCTCCAAAAGTCCCAAAATACGCCAGAATACGCCCCAAAACCCTAGAATACGCTTAAATAATAAGCATTGCGGGTTTGGGGCGTTTAACCGGTTCAAACCCGTCCCCATTTGCCTTAAAACCAAACCCAATAACCGCTCTACATCGTGGATGTTGATTTCATGCGGGATCGGCTCACGGATCGCCACGTGTGCGTCAATAACCGTGCGCCCACATCCGCTCGTTCGAATCCGAACTCAATTTGGAGTTTCTTCGTCTTCAATCCGGAGCGTTGAATCACCATCGGACGGCCATGAAGCGGCCACGTCACCCAGAGGATTTCGCTTCTCATTTCAAAACGCGGGGCGCCGTGTGTCCGTTGGATCTTCGATCAACACTCGATAACGAGCCACGTCACCCGCGTTTTCCCAACGCTGATGGCCGTTCGATGGAATCATGCGGTTTTGCGATGGCGCCACGTGGCCATGTTGGTGCGCTCCGCTGCGTGCGATGGAGCAAAAAAGTCCGACGTTCGATCTCGTTTGGACGGCGGATATTAGGCCGCGTCGCTGCTTCGGTGAGGCGCGTTGGATTGAGCGGAAAACGTTGGATTGACGCCGCGTGTCCGCCAATAATCGTGCGGCGACCGTATTTTCGTATTTTGGTGCGTATTTCTCCTTTTAAATAGTACTCTGCATTCAAAAATACATAGTAATTAGCACAGATCTCAGAAAAATATAAATAAACAGTCGTTGGAATCGTGAGATCGAGACCAAGCCATGAAAAATATAAAAAGTGCAGAAATACTCAGTAAATTGCTGTTTTGTGCTCAAATAAGGTGTTTTCTCTAATAACTGATGATGTACAAAATATGAATGTATTAGAGAACAATTAAGCATCATATGGACACAAAATAGGACTAATTAGGGGGTTAAATACGCAATATTCACTCCGAATCAAAGAGGTTGATTTGTGTTATCAAATAAGGGACAAGATGCATAGCCATTAACATAAAGTTACACAAATTTTATCGCATAAAATAAAGTGTACAACTATTTAACAATTAAATAGACTAATGTTTATCAAATAAACAAGTTTAGCATGCATAGTTAAATTTAAAATTGTGATTTTTAAAACATTTTATTTTATCTCATAAAATTAATAAATTGTTTTAAAAGATCACCAAATTTGCATGCTACTAAAACTATTTATCGCATAAAAATTTTAAACTTTTAAAATCAGCTTTAAAAGTATCACATAAATTTAAAACATCATATTAAAAATTTTCATGCTTAAAAATTTATCATATAAAATTTTTAAACATCTAAAATTATTATAAATTTATCACATAAATTTAATGAAACATTTTCAAAAGGGCTTCTAAATCATTTTAAAAAATTGGGCTTCTAAATCATTTTAAAAAATTATCTCAACTTTAAAACATTTTATCGGGCATCTAAAAATATTTTAAAATTATCTAATAACTTTAAAACATTTTAAAAGTATTTTAAAAAGCATTTCAATGTTTAATAAAATCGCAGTGCTAGATCGTTACGCAAACCTAGGCTTTGATACCACTGAAGGGTATCACTCTGATATCATTGCGACGCTGTTAAGGCCCATCATCCATGGCACCCTAGATACATCACAAGATATCTCAGAGCTTGTTTTACGACATGCCTCTCAACAACGCCCAACCTATCAAAGATCTCTATCTTATCAGGACTTGGTACAATAAGAGCGATTACTTCGGGTCAGCTCATAACCCGAGAACCCGTACTCAAGCTCAACAAGCTCTGATACCACTGAAGGGTTTTCTAGGACCCTTAGGGCACAAAAACTCTATTACAGTCCTAAGTCGGACGGAACATAGACAAAAAAATTTCTGCAGAAGAATAAACAAGTTAATCTAATTAACATGCAGTTAAACAATTTAACTTAGCCCTAAGGTACAAGACCCTTAGCCAAGATCTATGCCGACTCGGGATGGATCTGACCATCCCAAGAAGGATCTAACCTACTGCGATTAAATTAAACTAATGATTAAAACACATACCCAGAATCTCAACCCTGGGGCAGGCGAGATGTTCCGCACCGTCTTCCGAGCTGCTCCCCATCCCACACCGAGCCGTTCCTCGAACCGCTCCTCAAACCGCTCCGCATCCCGAGGCGAGCAATCCTCGTGTCATTGAGGCAACCACGCGCAGAAGCAAGTTTCACGTGAGTGAAAGCCTTCGCCACGATTTCGGATCCGAATCCGAACTCCTTCGTGGCTTTGCTAGAGCCCTCAGGAGTAAGGCCGAAATATAGGAAGATAGAGAATATTAATTTAAGCCTAGATCCAAGCGTGCTCCAACATTTACGAGAGCCGCTCAGATCTAGAGCTTGGTATGGGTTTTGAGGAAGGGGGGAGGTGTCACGACCCGCTTCCCTAAAATGGATGCGAGTACGTGAAAAGGCCCGCACGAGAGTGGAGCTGTGAAGCCCCAACCCCGATAAGCGTCCACCGATACATAAACAGGTCCCTGTAACCACAACAGAATAGCAATAATAACACAAGGAGAGACTGAAATAAAATTCACATCTCACAAATATTGTCCAACATCACAAATAAGTTCAACATCCAAAAAAGCCACGAGGCTAAAAGAAAAGAGTCCAAGGCCCAGAACAAGGCCAACAAAAGCAACGACAACAACAAAGTATAGGTGCTACGCACCGATAACAAAACAACTGTCTAATAAAAGTAAAACACAACGAAGACACTAGGACTGGTCCCTAGTGTCCACGTACTCCCCGTCAAACACAAGCTCGGGCTCGGCGTCAGCAAACACCTCGTCCTCAGCGAGGTACTCGGGCTCAGGATCTAACATGTGTCACCCAAAAGAGTAAAGGGGCACATGTCAGCAAGTCTAAAAAGACTTGGGCAAGGAAACTGAAAGTGAGGCATCTAGCAACCTAGCAGTTTAGTATGCATGACATGGCAGTTATAACATGAGTACACAATTAAAAACATGGCAAGACAATTTGTACAAGAGAACAATCATCGGGACAAGACAAGAGTAGCCAAGCTACTATCAATTCAATCAATTTACATTTTTGTAGGTGTTTACGCCATTCGCTGAATGGCATAGCATTTCAGACCGATCGGCACTAAACACTACCCAATATTCACACGATATGGAGCCTGGGGTCCCTGTACATTGAGCTCATCTAGTGAGCCTAGGGTTGCCCCGCCATTGAGCTCGCATTCTTAGTTCACAATTCAATGTATCGAGCGTTGGGGTTAGCAACTCATTATGCTCGCTTCTGGTCACGAGCCAGGAACACTAGTATGGCGTAGGGAACACCTAGCCGGAACACGCAATTCGGGCATTGGCTATCAACCAACACATGGCCCGCTTCTGGAACACGAGCCAGGAACACAACATTGTAGCGAAGCTACGCAATCACAGCAATATCTAAAGAATGCGAGGTCATGACATTTTATTTGCGTACCGTTAATTAAATTAAACGTGACAGGCGAAATGCAATGACATGACATATTCGCGTACCGTTAATTGAAAGTAAACATGACATGGTAATTGTGCAACATGCTAAAAGTCGGAATTAGCTTCGTTGTCAAGCTAATTCCCCAATTTGCGCCTAGGCGAGTATCATTTCGTCGCCTAGCCTCTTTTACGCCTACAACATGCAAATGGCCTAAAACATGGCCTAAACCCTAAGTGGCAAGTTTCACTTGCCTAGCACCGGGGATCGACGATCACTTCGTCACTCGGATGCTATCTACGAGGAAATCGCTGTTTTGGGGGAACAATCAACAAATACATGAAATAAATTAGGGTTTTCATAAAATTATAAATAAGCTATGAAAACAACGGTAGATCGATTTCTTACCGAGAGAAGACGGAAGGAACACTCCGGGGAACCCTAGGATCAAATCTGGAAGAGATTGGAGAAGTTTGGGGAAACTAGGGTTTTGGGGGATTTGGGGATTTGATGGATTTCGGTGAGATTTTGGGGAAGATGAGAGGTAGATGGGGTAGATGGATGGTTTGGATGATGGTTTTAGGGCTTGGAATGAAGCAATGGAGCTTGGAGGAAGGTGGGGGATCAATGGGGGCGATTTTAGGGTTTAGGGTCGAGTTGGAGGGGAAGAAAACGTTTGGGTTGGGTATTTATAGGCTAAGCTGGCGGCTAGGGCAAAACTAGGGTTTACCGCACTAGTTAGTCGGTCAAAGAACAACCACTGACCGACTAGTTTGACAACTAGTCGGTCGGTCGACCAACGCAGACCGACTAAGTGTAAACAGTAGCTACAGGTGAAATTAGGATTCTATAGTTAGTCGGTCCATGAACAAATACTGACCGACTAGTTTGGCATCTAGTCGGTCGATGAACGTTCTTAGACCGACTAAGAGTAAACAGTAACTGATACAAAAATAACATGATGAGTTAGTCGGTTCAAGAAGCATTGCTGACCGACTAGTTTGCAACCTAGTCGGTCAACCAACGTTCTTAGACCGACTAACGATAAACAGTAACTCCTGAGAAATTTAGAAAGCTAACTAGTCGGTCCAAGAAGGATTTCCGACCGACTGGATCGTCATCTAGTCGGCCGGTGGCCCTTCTTACACCGGCTAATGAGCACAGAAAAGTACCGATACGGAGCGCGGGGCCCCGGAATCGATTCCTAAGACTCCTAGGCTTGATCTAATAGTTAGATACGACCGTTATGAAGTCCGTCACGAGCGACACACTTCGAAATCGACAATCCTAAGGAAGAAGCGAGAAAATACGACGAATCGATCGAAAATGAAATCTACGGAGACGAAAACCACACAAGAGGAGAAAATCCACCAAAACATATATTATATTATATTATAATCAGATACAAGAAAATCAGTCGTTACATCCTCCCCAACTTAAGAAAAATTCCGTCCTCGGAATTTCCAAAAACTCACGAGTCCGGAAACAAAAGTGGGAAACGCTCTCGCATCTCATCCTCATTCTCCCAAGTAGACTCTCCAGGTGAACCGTGTCGCCACATCACCCTCACAAGATTGACAATCTTGTTCCGAAGCGATTTCTGACGCCTGTCCAGAATCTGCACTGGATGCTGGTCATACGTCATATCGGGGCGAACGGTAATCTCCGAAAAATCCACCGCATGAGACGGATCGCTAATGTATCGACGAAGCTGCGACACATGGAAAACATTGTGAACTCCTTCCAAAGATGGCGGCAAGGCCAAGCGATAAGCTACCTCGCCAACCCTCTCCAAAACGTCAAACGGTCCAATGTATCGCGGGCTCAACTTTCCACGCTTCCCAAAACGAATCACACCACGATTCGGGGAAATCTTCAAGAACACATGGTCGCCCGGCTGAAACTCCAAAGGACGACGTTTAGCATCCGCCCAATGCTTAAAACGGTCCTGAGCAATCCTCAACCTCTCCCGAATATTCCTGACGATATCCACGGCCTCCACGATCATCTCAGGTCCCAACAACTCCCGATCACCAACGTCATCCCAACTCAGTGGCGATCGACATTTCTTCCCATAAAGAGCGGCGAAAGGCGCCATGCCAATACTCGCCTGGAAGCTGTTGTTGTAGGAAAACTCCACCAAATGTAGATGGTCCTCCCACGAACCCTTGAAATCCAACATGCACGCCCTCAGCATGTCTTCCAAAATCTGAATCGTCCTCTCGGACTGGCCATCCGTCTGCGGATGGTACGCCGTGCTGAAACTCAGACGCGTACCCAAGCTCTTCTGCAAACTCTGCCAGAACTGAGATGTGAACCTCGTGTCTCTGTCAGACACGATACTCACGGGGACTCCATGAAGTCGCACAACCTCCTCCATATATCTCCTCGCTAGCGCCTCAGTGGACTGTCCCACTCGGAATGGAATAAAGTGCGCGGATTTGGTCAATCGATCTACGATCACCCAAATCGCGTCATTCTGCTTCGGACTCCGAGGTAGTCCAGTCACGAAATCCATAGTGATGTGTTGCCACTTCCACTCTGGAATCGGAAGCGGTTGTAGCAACCCGGCCGAACGCTGATGCTCCGCCTTCACTTGCTGGCAAACCAAGCACTTGGCTACACTCCGAGCCACGCTCCTCTTCATACCATGCCACCAATAAATCAGACGAAGATCCTGATACATCTTGGTGCCACCAGGATGCACAGAATACGGCGAGCTGTGTGCCTCCACCATCAGCTCCTCTCTGATATCCCCAGCAGGCACACACAACCTGGCTCCAAACCTCAGCGAGCCATCCTCATGAATCAAAAAGTCAGTCCGCAGACCGGCTTCCACCATCTCCCGAATCCTCACCAGCTTCGGATCCTCAGCCTGGCCAGCCTTAATCCGATCCACGATCGTCGACTGTACCTGCATGTACATCAACGAAGAAGCCTCCCCAGGAAGAACAATTTCCACTCCAGACTCGCAAAAATCCTGCTGCAATCTCCACTGCGAGGTCAAAATCATCACCGCTGGCAGCCTACTCAAAGCATCTGGAACCACATTCACCTTGCCAGGGTGATACTGCAAATCAATATCATAATCCGCCATAAGCTCCAACCATCGACGCTGTCGCATGTTGAGCTCCTTCTGAGTGAAAATATACTTCAAGCTTTTGTGATCGGTGAAAATCTTCACTTTCTCACTCAGCAAGAAGTGCCTCCAAATCTTAAGAGCAAACACAACGGCAGCCAACTCCAAATCATGCGTCGGATAATTCTTCTCATGAACCTTAAGCTGACAAGACGCATACGCCACAACGTGTCTGTGCTGATGCAGCACGCAACCGAGACCCTTGCCAGAAGCATCGCAAAAGATCTCAAATCCACCGCTGCGATCAGGCACAACAAGAATAGGGGCACTCGTCAACCTCTCCTTCAGAACACCAAAAGCACCCTCACAATCACCCGACCAATCATAAGCAACATCCTTCCGCGTCAACCTGGTCATCGGCTCAGCAATACGAGAAAAGTCCTTGATGAATCGTCGATAATAACCAGCAAGTCCAAGAAAACTCCGAATCTCAGACGCAGACGACGGAACAGGCCACTCCCTGATGGCCCGAATCTTCTCGGGATCCACTGAAATACCATCTCCAGTCACCACGTGCCCGAGAAAAGCAACTCGATCCAGCCAAAACTCGCACTTCGAAAAATTAGCATACAACCGATGCTTCCTCAAAATCTCCAACACCGTCCTTAAGTGCGAGGCATGCTCTTTCTCCGACTTCGAATAGATCAGAATGTCGTCAATAAAGATAACGACAAACTTATCCAAAAAGTCGTAGAAAATCAGATTCATCAGATTCATGAAAACTGCGGGCGCGTTAGTTACGCCGAAAGGCATAACCACAAACTCATAGTGTCCATACTTCGTCCTGAACGCTGTCTTCGGAACATCTCCCTTCTTCACCTTCAACTGATGGTAACCACTCCTCAAATCCAATTTAGAAAACACCCTCGAACCTCCAAGCTGATCAAAAATATCATCAATGCGAGGCAACTGGTATTTATTCTTAATGGTCACCGCATTCAATTCCCGATAGTCCACGCACATGCGACGCGAACCATCCTTCTTCTTAACCAACAACACCGGTGCTCCCCACGGAGACACGCTAGGATTAATATAACCCTTCTGCAAAAGCTCATCCAACTGCTTCCGCAACTCTTCCAACTCTGCAGGTGCCATACGATACGGCGCCTTTGAAATCGGCTGTGCACCTGGAACAAGATCGATAGAAAATTCCAGAGCTCGATCAGGCGGCAACCCAGACATCTCCTCGGGAAAGACGTCGCCAAAATCTCGCACCACAGCTGGCCACTCCAACTCCATCTGCATAGCCACAGCCTCCACCGGCCTGGCCCGAAATCTGACAGGACCAAGCGAACTGCTACCACGACTGAACTCAAATACTGGATGTCTGGGAATCTCGAACACCACCTTCTTCCTCCTGCAGTCAATCGTAGCATAGAAGCTCGCAAGCCAATCCATCCCAAAAACTGCATCATAGTTGATGATGTCGTGGACAATGAAATCAGCAAAAAGCTCATGTCCACAGACCACCAACGAGCAAGAATTGCAACCACGATGCACCGAGACCACACCATTCCCTGTAATGATATTCCATCTCTTGGGGAGAGGGGACGTCGACAAGGAATGCCTCTCCACGAAGCTCCGAGAAATAATGCACATCGATGCACCAGAGTCAAAGAGGACTCGTGCAGGAAATGTGCAAACCAAAATCACACCTAATCAAGCAATTAACAATCAAACCCTAGTCTAGCAAACAACCATGTTCAAGCAAACAACACAATCTAACAATCAAAACCAGCTGGGAAAGTAACAGCTAGATTGAGGATTACCTGCGATAACCTCATCCACAGCCGCACTCTCCGCAGCGGTCATCAGAAAAGCCTGCCTCCTCGGCGGAACAGCCTGTCGAAAAGCCTGCCTCTGCGGAACAAGAGCTGCTCCACGACCAGCAGGAACAGGCGCTCGCTGCTGCAATGGCTGAGCTGCAACAGGAGCCCTCCGCAGCGGATCCGCATGACGACAATCCTTCGCGACATGAGAAGCATCACCGTAAATCAAACACTGGCCCAGAAACTTCCGACACTGATCCTTGACGTGACCAGGCCTGTCGCAGAAATGGCAGATCTTCGAAATAGACCCTCCTGGCCTCTTAAACTGAGCGGACTGATTAGGCCTGAATCCAGGTCTAACCACAGCTCGTGCCTGCTCCACAGGCCTCTTCCCAGCACCAACAACCGATCCCTTCCTCTGGTTCACGAGCAGCTCCTGCCTCTTAGCTGCTACCAGAACCTTCTGATAAGATTCCCGATCAGAGGAGGTCACAAAACTCTGGAGCTCCGAAGCGAGCCCCTGCAGAAACCTCTGTGCTCTCTCCTCAGCGTCCTGCATCATCTTCGGCGCAAACCGACTAAGCCTCATGAACTCTTGGTGATACATGTCCACCGACGAGTTCCCTTGCTTCAAATCGATAAAACGCTGCAGCATCTCCTCCTTGGCAGCCTTCGGAAAGAACTCACCCTCAAATCTGGCTTTGAAGGTAGCCCAAGCTATCGGCTCCACCAATAACTTCTCTTCAGCATCCCACCAATTCCTGGCGTTATCCTTGAGCTGCCTCTTCGCCAAATCAACCCATCCAGCCGGGGTGATCTTGGCCATCTTCAGATTGTCCTCGACGTTCCGAATCCACTCATCGGCCGCCAGAGGACCCTCAGAACCATCGAAATATGCGGGACCCAGCTCCCGAAATTGCTTCGCTCCTGGCTCAGAGCGAGGAACATCCGGAAGAGCCCGGGCAGCTCGAGCAGGTGGAGCATTCTGGACTTGCAAAAGCACACCCTGCTGCACTTGCATCATCTGGATCATCATCCGCATCATCTCACCGCTGGTGGGTTCCCGCTCAGGCTCCTCATCATGAGGGAGCGCACCACTGCCCCCACCACGGGTGAAACACCTTCCTGCCATCTAGTGACACGGAAAACAAATCAGATTAGACTCATAGCTTATGACATCGGACGTCGAACTTAGTTTATTGGACATTCAAATATTATTATTGCTATTCCAAAAATCACAGTTACAGAAGGAGACCTGCATGGGCCACCACTAAAACCTGTCACGACCCGCTTCCCTAAAATGGATGCGAGTACGTGAAAAGGCCCGCACGAGAGTGGAGCTGTGAAGCCCCAAACCCGATAAGCGTCCACCGATACATAAACAGGTCTCTGTAACCACAAGAGAATAGCAATAATAACACAAGGAGAGACTGAAATAAAATTCACATCTCACAAATATTGTCCAACATCACAAATAAGTTCAACATCCAGAAAAGTCACCAGGCTAAAAGAAAAGAGTCCAAGGCCCAGAACAAGGCCAACAAAAGCAACGACAACAACAAAGTATAGGTGCTACGCACCGATAACAAAACAACTGTCTAATAAAAGTAAAACACAACGAAGACACTAGGACTGGTCCCCAGTGTCCACGTACTCCCCGTCAAACACAAGCTCGGGCTCGGCGTCAGCAAACACCTCGTCCTCAGCGAGGTACTCGGGCTCAGGATCTAACATGTGTCACCCAAAAGAGTAAAGGGGCACATGTCAGCAAGTCTAAAAAGACTTGGGCAAGGAAACTGAAAGTGAGGCATCTAGCAACCTAGCAGTTTAGTATGCATGACATGGCAGTTATAACATGAGTACACAATTAAAAACATGGCAAGACAATTTGTACAAGAGAACAATCATCGGGACAAGACAAGAGTAGCCAAGCTACTATCAATTCAATCAATTTACATTTTTGTAGGTGTTTACACCATTCGCTGAATGGCATAGCATTTCAGACCGATCGGCACTAAACACTACCCAATATTCACACGATATGGAGCCTGGGGTCCCTGCACATTGAGCTCATCTAGTGAGCCTAGGGTTGCCCCGCCATTGAGCTCGCATTCTTAGTTCACAATTCAATGTATCGAGCGTTGGGGTTAGCAACTCATTATGCTCGCTTCTGGTCACGAGCCAGGAACACTAGTATGGCGTAGGGAACACCTAGCCGGAACACGCAATTCGGGCATTGGCTATCAACCAACACATGGCCCGCTTCTGGAACACGAGCCAGGAACACAACATTGTAGCGAAGCTACGCAATCACAGCAATATCTAAAGAATGCGAGGTCATGACATTTTATTTGCGTACCGTTAATTAAATTAAACGTGACAGGCGAAATGCAATGACATGACATATTCGCGTACCGTTAATTGAAAGTAAACATGACATGGTAATTGTGCAACATGCTAAAAGTCGGAATTAGCTTTGTTGTCAAGCTAATTCCCCAATTTGCGCCTAGGCGAGTATCATTTCGTCGCCTAGCCTCTTTTACGCCTACAACATGCAAATGGCCTAAAACATGGCCTAAACCCTAAGTGGCAAGTTTCACTTGCCTAGCACCGGGGATCGACGATCACTTCGTCACTCGGATGCTATCTACGAGGAAATCGCTGTTTTGGGGGAACAATCAACAAATACATGAAATAAATTAGGGTTTTCATAAAATTATAAATAAGCTATGAAAACAACGGTAGATCGATTTCTTACCGAGAGAAGACGGAAGGAACACTCCGGGGAACCCTAGGATCAAATCTGGAAGAGATTGGAGAAGTTTGGGGAAACTAGGGTTTTGGGGGATTTGATGGATTTCGGTGAGATTTTGGGGAAGATGAGAGGTAGATGGGGTAGATGGATGGTTTGGATGATGGATTTAGGGCTTGGAATGAAGCAATGGAGCTTGGAGGAAGGTGGGGGATCAATGGGGGCGATTTTAGGGTTTAGGGTCGAGTTGGAGGGGAAGAAAACGTTTGGGTTGGGTATTTATAGGCTAAGCTGGCGGCTAGGGCAAAACTAGGGTTTACCGCACTAGTTAGTCGGTTAAAGAACAACCACTGACCGACTAGTTTGACAACTAGTCGGTCGGTCGACCAACGCAGACCGACTAAGTGTAAACAGTAGCTACAGGTGAAATTAGGATTCTATAGTTAGTCGGTCCATGAACAAATACTGACCGACTAGTTTGGCATCTAGTCGGTCGATGAACGTTCTTAGACCGACTAAGAGTAAACAGTAACTGATACAAAAATAACATGATGAGTTAGTCGGTTCAAGAAGCATTGCTGACCGACTAGTTTGCAACCTAGTCGGTCAACCAACGTTCTTAGACCGACTAACGATAAACAGTAACTCCTGAGAAATTTAGAAAGCTAACTAGTCGGTCCAAGAAGCATTTCCGACCGATTGGATCGTCATCTAGTCGGCCGGTGGCCCTTCTTACACCGGCTAATGAGCACAGAAAAGTACCGATACGGAGCGCGGGGCCCCGGAATCGATTCCTAAGACTCCTAGGCTTGATCTAATAGTTAGATACGACCGTTATGAAGTCCGTCACGAGCGACACACTTCGAAATCGACAATCCTAAGGAAGAAGCGAGAAAATACGACGAATCGATCGAAAATGAAATCTACGGAGACGAAAACCACACAAGAGGAGAAAATCCACCAAAACATATATTATATTATATTATAATCAGATACAAGAAAATCAGTCGTTACAGGAGGCCCCTATTTATATATGCGGCGGACTCTCCCCTTTTCTGCACAACCGATGTGGGACTATTAAATTAAAGTTAATTAAATCAAGTTAGTTTGCCTTTCACAAAGTGCAAATTTCGTGAATTTTAACTCACTCACCATTGAACGTCATGATTGATACATCCTCTCAATACGAAGGGCGTTCAACGGTGAACACAAAGGAAAAAACCGTTCGTCAATCCGAGTCTGTTTGACCCTCCAATTGATCATCCAAAGTCCAGTCCAAACCCACAAAACCACAAACAGCCAGCGGCCAAAATCCCACGCTGCCCTAGGCAGTGCGTGGGCCCCACTTGCACCAGGCGCATGCAGTGCATACGCCTCGAGGCACATGCGCTGCACGCGCCTCAGCGCGTGCTTGCCTGGCGCCCAAAATGGGTGCCAGCTTATTGGCGCCAATCACGGGGCGCCAGGTGGCACCCCTGGGCCTTTTGGTCGGCTCTCTTCTGGCACCCAAATGTTGGGCGCCTGATTTTTGGCCGGCCATTTGGTCCGGTCAAAACATGCACAGTTTTTTTTGTGTTTGTTACTCAAACAACAAAAACAAAAATTCTTGGGCCTGGTTTTTGGGCTTCTATTTAAACGCCTTTAAATAGACTGATTGAGCTCGTTTGAACTCCGTTTCTGACGCGGTTTGAACCTGGGTTTAGACCGGGACATTCCTGTCTTACCCGTAAGCTTTTCCTTCCTTTTTATAATTAAATATTGTCGTAAACTATTTACGACAGATTTAATCCAGTTTGCATCAAATGCAATTAGTCCATATCTTAGCTTAAATTGTCATTTGCATCAAAATGCAAGTTTCTCTTCCTTTGCATCAAATGCAAATTATTCTCCCTAACTAATTTCTACCTATTACTAGACGAAGGTCACACTCTGTGTGAGACCCTACAGCCTGACCCTTACAACAGGTTGGGCTCGAAGCCCTATACGGCAGTGACCACGAGCAGTGGTTGCTGTCCCTGCTTCAGGAATCATCATTATGTGGTTGACTCATCGACATGAGTATTGTCGGGAACATCCCGACAGTTTCCATGATGAATTCTGCAGTTTTAGTCTCTTCGTCTAAACTACCCGGAGTCAAGTTATTGGTGTTGACAATTTGACCGTATCGATCTTTAGTCAACTAATGTTGGACTTCTTCCAACATACTCTGCTCACAGATTTTACTAAAGACCGAACTAACTCTACAACACTAACTTCCATTGACCGGGAGAGACGAATCCTCTCTTGGTCATTACTCTCCTCGTACGCTTCAAGTGACACCCAATCAAAGACCTTTCGATATGCCTAGCCTTGAAGCTAGGTCAGTGATCTAAGTGACACTGTTCACGCATAGGTTCGTAAATTGACCTTAAGTCAAAAGACCAACTTGCCTATCATCACTTAGAGTTATCATTGACAGATTGGTCAATATAACCATATGATAACTCTTGTAGGTCGTTCAGTGAACTCATTCTTTAATGAGAACCTGTGTCTCGTCTTTGACTTCGCCAAGTCGAATAATCATGAGATCATCGCCACCACTAAACGATGAAGACTTAAGACACAATGGTCTATCCGTTGTTTCGATATCCTTGTTTCAAAACATCTACGACCATGAACCATTTTAGACTAATGCTCAGACGGTCAAACATTTCTCCATGATCGAGATACTCATCTCGATACATGTTTGATCTTGCATAAAGTCTCAAGACTTTACCTAAGCTAATATCTAATGTTTACTACATTATAACTTAGATAAATTATTACCAAACAGCTTACTGTTATTTTGAACAAGATGTTTTGCTATTCACAGAGATAAATAGCCTCAAGGGCATCATTCCTCTGCATCTTCATATGAACCAAGCGATATGATATTATGCTTTAGGTCGGGAATGAAGCGTACCGCATCGATGTCTTGTGTAACACCGTCACTCATCCTCAACTGCACTGTCCCGATGCCTACAATGATGCAAGTCCAGTCATCGCCCAGCAAGACAATACTCTTACCCCCTTCATGGAAGGTTGTAAATTACTCTCGATGTGATGTCATATGGAACGAGCACTTAAAATCGAGCACCCAACCATCTGATGGCATGCCCTCCGAAGCATCGACCACAACCCCTTCTTCGAACTCAATGCCAATCACAACATTTTTTGTTGCATCGTGCTTCTTTTTCACCTTTGGGCTATCTCTGACCCAATGTCCTCTTTCTCTGTAGAAAGCACATTGGGTATTTGCTCAGTCCTTTGCGGAGGGCATCTGCTATTGTCACTGGACTTGGGTTTGAAATACCACTTCCTCGCTCCACCCTTTTCTCCACTACGACCTCTTACGACTGTAACAACGTCGCTGGCTCGGATTTTGTTGTCCACATCATTCTTAATGTACTTGTTGATCGTCAGAGCATTGGACACCTCTTCAAATGTGATCGTTTCCTTACCATAAGTAAGAACCAACACCAAGTACTCATATTTAAGAGGTAGAGAGTTGAGGAGAATCATAACCTTTTCTTCATTTTTGACCTTAACGGTGACATTCCTCAGGTCGGTAAGAAGCTTGTTGTAGTAGTCGATGTGTTCATCCATATATACCGCTAGGGTACAATAGGTGCCATCATTGAGGAGGAGTCCCCAAAAGATAAGAATTTGGACCTAACGAAATTCATATCACATCACAACTCCAGGAATTTAATGCATTGAACCCTAGTAGGTGTGCGTTGCACCCTCCTGGCCTCCGTCACATCTGAGTAGGCCATGCTCTAGACGACTGAGCTTCCTCCTGAAGACCGAGCGATTCGTATTGCTGACCCAAGCTGTTCGACCAACTCGGTAGGTCGAATCGCAGAGCTGTCGATCCATCTGAGCCACCGACCCTTACGACCGAGAGTCCCATATGATGCTGAAGTCCCATAGCTCAGTATTCGATCTATCTGACTTGTGCAGAGTCAGATGGGTCGCATCCAAGCACAGAGAGTTATCTCGGCAAAAGATAGCTCGACCGAATAACCTATGACTCAACAGCACTGAAATCGAGCCAACTTCTACACTCCCCTCTATTTCTTCCTCCATCCATCCCGTCTATCACCTCCTCTGCCACCACATCCTCCTCCTCATCCTGTAGCGCATTGGCAACAGTGGCGGCAAATGAGAAGAAGAAAGGAGGAAGAACAAGTGGGGAGTAAAAAGAGGGGATAGAGAGGGTAATGGATGATGAATGAATGGCTCAGAGCCGTGCATGGGCAGGGGTGCGGTGATGGGCTACAAGAACATAGTGGTGATGATATGATTGGGAGAAAGAGATGGGAGGAGGAAGAGAGGTGGATGGTAAAACAGGAAATATTATGAATGGTAAACTTGAAATAAAGGTTGTGTACTCAGTAATTGGGTTTGTATTCATAGCAACTCCCAAATCAACGTGTTAATTTCTCATCCTTCTGGCACATGGATTTTCTTCGTGCAAAATATGATATATCAATGTATTGTTATTTTGGCCCTATCCTTTTCTTTTTATTTCTTTGTTCAAAAAAAGATTTTATGTGACAGCAACGTTAAATGCTAACAAGGCTCATATCAAAGGAGGTGCTTAATAACCAGTTTCATTATCATCCTTCTTTAAGAATTGATCATTTTTCATGTGTAAATTTTTAGGCCAAAATTTATTAAAAATTATGTTTTATATCTCATTTAATGGAAATCAGGGTATGTCAAATGCCTTTTACTTAATCAAAATGAGAGTATGCTAATTATTGCCTAATCTTTTAAGGGTAAATTGTGAGATAAAGAGGAAAAAATTTCTTTTATCAACAAACTCTCTACCTCCACGTAACTTGAAAATTACAAGGGACAATAGTAAAATTGGATGAGAATACTACATGCTTTTTTCTATATGATGAGGCACAAGAATATTTAAAAAATTCATGGTAAAAGACATTAGCAAGAAAGATGTGTAACTTTGATTGAGTGTGTGACATACAATGTCATACAAGGAAACTTATTAATCTATAGATGATTTAAAAATTTACGTATGACAGACTTGTGTCATCCTTTCTTCGTATCTATCCTTGGTAGTGTTGCAAAATTGAATAATGTGATTGCAAAGAATAAGGACCCACTACGGTAGACTGATGGCATATTCTATCAGCTTAGAGGACCTAGAATTTTTTTCTAAGATTAACTTGTAGAGTGAAAACCATCAGGTGAAGGTGAAGAAGGAAGACATTACCAAGACTGCATTCCGGATGAAGTATGACCACTACGAGTTTCTAGTGATGCCTTTTGGAGTGACTAATAACCCGTCAACGTTGATGAAGCTCATAAACCAAACGTTTTATGAGTTCTTAGACAAGTTCATGGTTACCTTCATAGGTAATATTTTGGTGTACTCCAAGATTAAGGAGAGCATAAGGAGCATCTTTGGGTACCCCTGGAGACTTTGCATCGGCATTAGTTTTTCGAAAAGTATAGCACGTATGAATTCTAGTTACATCACGTGGCATTCCTCGGACATATTTTGACTAGTGAGGTATTTCAGTGGATCCACAGAAGGTTACAACGGTGAGAAATTGTATGTTTCGAAGACGATGACGAAGATCAAGAGTTTTCTGGGACTTACAGGTTATTACCATCGATTCATTCGAGACTTCTAGAATATCAATGAGCCTATGATGTGACTATGCGATAACGAGTTGCCTTCGTGTTGTCGGATGCTTATGAGAATGCTTTAAGGGAATTGAAGGCTCGATTGATTGATGCTTTAGTATTGATGATTTTAGAAATATCAAGAGGCTTTGAAGTATTATATGATGCTTTGGGAAAGGGTATTTGATGTGTCCTTCATCTGCATTATCGTGTTATTGCATATGCTTCGAGCCAGTTGAGGGTACATGAGAAGAATTATCCTACCCATGACTTGGAGTTGGCAAATGGGGTTTTTTTTTTAAGATTTGGAGGCACTATCTAATGGGTGAACATGTGCAGATGTATACTAACCATAAGAGCTTAACGTATATTTTCTCCAAGGAGTTCTACTTGAGGCAGGGGAGGTGGTTGGAACTTATAGGAGACTAGTATGCGGACTTATAGTACCACCCATGAAAGGTGAATTAGGTCAAGATGCTTTGAGTATTGATGTGTCCATATTTTATATCTTTTTATAACATCATTCCATTGCATTTCATATCATATTCGCATCCAAATCCCATATTTTCCTGCAATACTGCAATTCTAATGCCATATTCGAGTTTCGTCGAGTTTTGTGGATTTTCAGGGATTTTAGAGCGATTCGGGACCCATTTTGGATATGGACACATCCGGCATGCCTCTGAGCCCGTTAGCGAAGCTCTACAAGAGTTCGCTGAGTTTTGGAATCCTACGAGAGGAGTAGAGGAGATTTCGAAGAGTGGAAGAGAAGCGGGCAAGAAGCTGCTGAAATCTTCCCAGGTGACTCGACCAAGCAGAGCAGCTGCTCGGTCGAGCTGATGCACGAAGAAGAATGAAAGCTGATATGCACGCTGCTCAACCGAGCAGTATGGTGACTCGGTCGAGTAGCTCCCATTTCCAAAGCTCAATCAGCATCCTACTCGAGCCGAGTAGGGCTCATGGCCACCGAGTCAGTTGGCTGCTCGACCGAGCACGGCTGACTCGTGCCGAGCAGACCGAGTGATATTTTTTGAAGAGGCCCGACTCACTGACATACTCGACCGAGCAAGCCCGACCGAGCAAGCCCCTGATCGACCGAGTCACTGACTCGGTCGACGACAATGAGGGCCATTTTTGAAAATTTTTCGTGGCCGTCTGATGCGCGCAGTGGAGTGAAGTGCGGATCTGAGGATTGCGAGAAGGGGAATTTCTTTTGTAACTTTTTGAAGCCCGTTTAGGGAGAGAGGAGATTAGAAACAATTTTTGTAAGATCTAAACATAATTTCTAGAGGATTATTGAATTCTTTTTGGAAGATATATTGTTCTTGCGTTCTGAAATTTTCGGGATTCCTTCGAATTATTATTTGCTACTTTTCTTCTTCGTCTTCGGTGTGTAAGTTATTCGATTATCAATAGATTCATTTTCCATAATGTTTTTCTCGATAAAAATCGTTTTTTACTCGTCAAAATCACTATGTGTGAGTAGTCACCTCTAGGGTTGAGGGGTTTGCCCTATGATTTTAGAACGGTGATGTAGATCTGGATCTCTAGGTTGAATTGAAAATAAAGGGGAGTATTTTGGTCGATCCTTCCGAATCCCTAGGTTAACTCGTATTGAGATCATGCCCACGGTCTGTGGAATTGATGAGCTTAAGGAGTATCCTTGGGATTTGAATAGCGAAATCGGTGGATCCAACCAAGGCTCGTGATCATGCCCGGCTCATGCCTTGAGGGGATCTACCGACGAACTATATCGCTACATTGACGGCTACCGCCAATGCGTCAATGAGAGCCACCGAAATACCTTGAAATTCTAACCCATGAGTATGAATTGAGAGACTCATCCCCTAAACCTAATGCAACGTAAGGATTCTATTCCAACATCGATCTCCGACGGTCTTAGCGGTGATCCCAAAAACCGTAGTTTTATTTATTAACAAGCCAACAACAACATCACAACCAAACTTCCAAACCGACAGCTATCTCACTTCGAGATATAAAAATAATCTGAAACCTCAAATACACTGTCACCGTCCATGTGGGATGCGACATCTTTTATACTACAATTTGACATCGTCCGCTTGTGGATAGAGCCCGAAATTGACCCCTAAGAGCCTTACCATGCCTATCGACCGTGACACCACCGAGTGGAATTTAGGTGTATGTTCCAGGTGCGTCACGTTTTTGGCGCCGTTGCCGGGGATGGCTATAGTGTTTCTCAGTTTATTTTTTTGAAGAGTTTGCTAGAAAATCTCACCATTCATTGTCTTTCCACCCTTTTCATTCTTTTAATTATTACCTTGCTACTAATGGTATTTTTCTGAGCTGTTTTGGTGCATGAACACTCGCTTTGGGGTATTTAATCAAGAATTATTATTCGACCCTAAGATCGAGAAAGCGGCAAGGGCTCTGAGGGCGCCAAATAGAAATCAATCTCTCTCTGGTCAGATGGCAGACAATACCACTGCCCCACCTTGCACCGGGTCCATCCGGGACCACTGAAGCCTACCTTTGGAAATAATTCTTCCATCCTGAGACCGCAACTGGCGGCAGCTAGCTTCGAGTTGAAGACGGGGCTTATAAATCTATTGCAACCATGTCCCTACCCGAGCTTACCCATCTTCTGTGTATGACCCGACCGATGCGCTTTCACCCTGACGGCTTCCATTGCCCCTTCGTACTTTCTGATGCAGCCCACTGGCTATATCATCGCCTTATATAGACCGCCCACACACACTACTCCACCGATATCTTCTGCGGCAGATTTTTCACCATTTTTGCCTGTATGCTTGGTATTGATCTTTTCGATGATCTGGTGACCCCTCCTGGCCCCACACGCTTGACTCTAGGTGTGCTTGGGCACATGCATATCGTTAGGCCTTATGGAGCCTGTCACTGGACCTACCTTGTTGGCACCCAACACACGCCCCACTTCGTCCTTCCTACCCCTCACCTCACTACCAAAGCACCTGTCTAGCAGAGTTGGATGATTGATAGGGTTGACCCACTTCCAACTCTCCACGTACTCGAGCCACCGGGAGCTCCCATCAAGGCAACCACTGATGACCGGGTGCCCCGCTCTTCCGAGTACAAGGAGCATGACCTTGCAGCCATTGTGACTGCCCTTCCAGGCTCCAGCACTGCCTGGGCACCCACAGACCCCAGTATGCACTTCTTCTTCCACCTCTGTCTCTATCGCCTCCACCACCGGTAAGACCTCAGGGACTGTCACCACTATCTGCCCCGAGGCCCATACCACTATCTCAACTGTACCTGTGCCCGAGGGCACTGATATTTTGTCTGCTCAAGAGCCTACTGCTCTGGACTTCCTTGAGCACAATCCAGCCACCACCCTTCCACCTCTTAGGGATCTTATAGCCTCACTACCCATCTCATTAGGGTCCCCCATTCCACTCGCTGGCACCACTTCGTCACCAGCAACAGCTATCCTTACCGAGAGCGTCTCAACTTCTGTCCACACTTCTGTGTCGATGACTGCTCTTCCTCTGGCCACTTCCACTACTGAGATCCCATCGATTTTGCCCTCTCTGACCTTCTAGACCAGGCACCGTGGATTATCTCCATGGGGCTGCTTTACGAGAGTGGTGTCTCACGGTTCTCGTCATCCTCTCGACTCTCAAACTACTGACGCTCGTCTGACGGCATTGGATGACTCGACTTCTCGCCTTCGATGGGATTTCGATGCCTTCGTCTGCTCGACAGCCACACATCATGTGAGAGTCGAGGCAGACCTAGCCTCAATCATTGACCTGCTTTGGACTTGTGGCCCACCTCCTGTGATCCTAGCTCATGCCCCTCCACCCAAGCTAGCTCCTGTGACGACCATTGCACCACTCAGTGCCCCCACATTCTCAGGCATCTGCAAGGCCTACCTCTTCCACACTTGAGTCGGTCACCACTGTCCACTCCACTATTGCTATTGTACTATTTTCAACTATGCATGTCACCACCACTTCTGATCTCCCTTCCGACCCACCTGTCGAGCCACAGCCACCCTCCACACTTTCTGGTCCACAACAGAGGGACTCATCACCACATCCAGAGGGTTGTGCCTCTGCTTGATGCTGTCCCTACTCACTTTTTTTGCCTCTCTCACATTATATTATGCACATCTGTCTTTTTGGGGCCCTGGTCTTACATAGCTTGGGGGAAGACCCACCATGCATCATTTCATGCATATGCATCATATTTTTATCAATGCATCATATCACGTTTTATTTCTTTTGCATTTTTTTATTTTCTATCCCCTCACCTGCCCACCCTTTCTAGCATCTTCTCCCGCATACTAGCGTTTTCTGAGCAGTGAGGACACTACTGGGTTTAACTTGGGGGATGAGCTCTATCGCTTTAATTTTATTTTAATTTTATATTTTTCTTCATTTTTCAGCTTTTTAGTTTAATTTTCCACCCATTTTCCACCTTTTTATATTTTTTCTCATTCAGCATCACGTTTTTCATTTTTTGCCATGCATGCATGTTCTTTCTCATTCTTTTGTTTTCTCCACCTTTTTTCCTTTTTGCTAAGGTTGTTCTGCATGATGATACTTCTTGTTGCCCTCCGAAGCTTCTCACGGTGCTTATTATTCTCACGGTGCTTATTATTTGATTACATGCTATTTTGGGTAGTTACAGTTTTACTTTCTATATGTGTGCATATTCTTTTGCTGATCTATCTAAATTAATGCCGGTTATGAATTGAAAACAAATGCATGAAATAGTATGTAGTATGTGCTTTGTTGGGCAATGCACCTAGGTTCACGCATCATGAGAACACTTGGAGCATCTGCTTGCTATCTCATTCACTTCTGTTTGCATGCTTGATGTTATTGTGCTTATTACTACATGCTTTTCAGTATTCATCTAGATGAATGAAAATATCCATGCTAGTTTTGAGTTTAAATAGAGTATTATCTTATTGAATCGTTGTGCACCTCTGATGAGTGAACCGAGTGATTCATTATTTTTCCTTCTCCACATATCTTTATGATTCTCTACATATCAGTTGGTTTCACCCTCACAGCTACCCTTACTGCATCCTACTTCCCAAAAATTCCAAAAGAAATAAAGATAGCTTCTAAATAAGGTGAAATGAAAAAAAAGAAATAGGAAAAAAGAAAAAAAGAAAAGAAAAAGAAAGAAAAGAAAGAAAATTGTTTTATATTCCTTTATTAGAAGCTATCACAAATACTTGGGAACATACCAAAACTTTAATATCCTATTTCTAGATGCGACGCCTCGAGCTAAGCTTGGAGGGGGGGGGAACCAATTGATCATATTAGTGAGTATAACATCAGAGTGGAGACGGTGCACAATAGGGAGATTAGATAATGCTTGAACTTTACAAAATATTTTAGTTTTTTTGGTGATTTTTCATGATTCGAAATGAATATTTGAATAGCATGATTCATGTCCACTCTTTATTGCATGCTGGTGTAATTTCTATATGCTCCGCTTGTATCTATTGATTGAAAAGTGCATTGCTAACTCTTTTTATACTAGACTCTATAGATTGCATGAGATTGATATGAGTTGATGGTATTATTTTAGAAGATCCCTATTTTTTCTTTATTGCATGCTAGCCATATGATTAGTAAAACATGAAAATACCATTAGCATGTATTTTTACCATTCGAAGCATAGTGTTATACTGTTGATGATCGAGATCTGATTGAACAATCTTAGCACCCTCCATCCATCTCCATGCTCTTTTATTTTTATTTTCTTTTGTTTATCGCCCGACATACCTAGTATTCATCTTCCTCGAGGACGAGTAAGAGGTAAGCATGGGGGATTTTGATTTGTCCATATTTTATATCTTTTCATAGCATCATTCCATTGCATTTCATATCATATTCGCATCAAAATACCATATTTTCCTACGATAATTCTAACGCCATATTCGATTTTCGTAGAGTTTTGTGAATTTTCAGGGATTTTGGAGCGATTCGGGACCCATTTTGGATATGGACACATCCGGCATGCCTCTGAGCCCGTTGGCGAAGCTCTACAGGAGTTCACCGAGTTTTGAAAGCATACGTGAGGAGTAGAGGAGATTTCCAGGAGTGGAAGAGAAGCATGCAAGAAGCTGTAGAAATCTTCCCAAGTGACTCGACCGAGCGGAGCAGCTGCTCGATCAAGCTGATGCACGAAGAAGAATGAAAGCTGATACGCACACTGCTCGAACGAGCAGTATGGTGACTCAGTCGAGCCGCTCCCATTTCCGAAGCTTAATCAACATCCTACTCGAGCCAAGCAGGGCTCATGACCACCGAGTTAGTTGGCTGCTCGACCGAGCACGGCTGACTCGGGCCGAGCAGACAGACTGATATTTTTTGAAGAGGCCCGACTCACTGACGAACTTGATCGAGCAGGTGGGTTACTCGACCGAGCAGCCCGACCGAGCAAGCCCCTGCTCGACCGAGTCACTGACTCGGTCGGCGACAATGAGGGCCATTTTTGGAAATTTCTCGTGGCCGTCTGATGCGCGCAATGGAGTAAAGTTCGGATCTAAGGATTGCGAGAAGGTGACTTTCTTTTGTAACTTTTTAAAGCTCGTTTAGGGGGAGAGGAGATTAGAAACAATTTTTGTAAGATCTAAACTTAATTTCTAGAGGATTATTGAATTCTTTTTGGAAGATCTATTGTTCTTGTGTTCTGGAATTTTCGGGATTTCTTCGGATTATTATCTTCTACTGTTCTTCTTCGTCTTCGGTGCGTAAGTTATTCGATTCTCAATAGATTCAGTTGCCATAATGTTTTTCTCGATAAAAATCATATTTTTACTCGTCAAAATCACTATGTGTGAGTAGTCTCCTCTAGGCTTGACAGGTTAGCCCTACGATTTTAGGAGGGAGATGTAGATCTGGATCTCTAGGTTGAATTGGGAATAAAGGGGAGTATTTCGGTCGATCCTTCCGAATCCCTAGGATAACTCGTACTGAGATCATGCCCACGGTCTATAGAATTGATGAGCTTAAGGAGTATCCTTGGGATTTAAATAGGAAAATCGGTGGATCCAACCAAGGCTCGTGACCATGCCCAGCTCATACCTTGAGGGGATCCACCGACGAACTATATCGCTACATTGACAGCTACCGCCATTGCATCAATGAGAGCCACCAAAATACCTTGAAATTCTAACCCACGAGAGTGGTATGAATTGAGAGACTCGTCTCCTAAACCTAATGCAACGTAAGGATCCTATTCCAACATCGATCTCCGATAGTCTTAGCGGTGATGCCTAAAACCCTAGTTTCTTTTATTATCAAGCCAACAACAACATCCCAACCAAACTTTCCAAACCGACAGCTATCTCACTTCGAGATATAAAAATAATCTGAGACCTCAAATTCACTGTCACCGTCCCTGTTGGATCCGACATCTTTTATACTATAATTTGACACCTTTCGCTTGTGGATAGAGCCCGGAATGGACACCTAAGAGCCTTACCACGCCTAGCGACCGTGACACCGCTAGGTGGAATTTAGGTGTAGGTTCCGGGTGCGTCAAATATGCTAACAGCAACGATGAACTTGATGACGTAGTAGAGGCTTCAACAGGAACTTCGTGAGATTGAGATTGAGGTTGTTATACCTTGGATCATATCATCCTTAATGAACATACATATCCAATCTACTCTCATTGATCATATCAAGGCAGCTCAATCAGATAATGCCAAATTACAAAAGATCAAGGAGTCTGTAGAGGCATGTCTTCGGATAGATTTTCCCATTCATCGGGATGGGTCGTTAAGGTTTGGCAATAGGGTTTGTGTGCCACCTGGCAAGATCAAGGAGGAATTGTTGAAGGAAGTTCATAGCACTCCTTATTCTTTATATCCTGGAGGTACGAAGATATATAAGGATTAGAATATCTAGTGACATGGCATAAAGTGAAGTTTCACTCAGAGTGTGGCTAATTGCTTGATGTGCTAGCAGGTGAAGCGGCACCATCAAATTACAAGCTTACTATAACCATTGCCGATTTTGAAGTGAAAGTGGCAACACATTACCCTATATTTTGTGACTAGTTTTCCGTGGAGTTCAAAATAGAATGATGCTATTTGGGTGATCATTGAAAACCTTTTGCATGGTACCGTCTACTACAGTCTTGGCGAGGAAATAAATTGAGGTAATAGATCTATTTTACTTTAGCCTTTTGTAAATTTTTATTAATGTGTAATAATGTGAGTTTACTTGTGTAGGCTATCGTGAGGTTGCATAGAGTGCCAGTGTGAATAGTCCCCCTTTTTGTCGAGCCCAAGGCTGGGCAATGCCCAGCCCCCCCTTTTAAGCTTTTTTTTTGTTTTGGGTGTTTCTTCAGCCCAACTAGGCTTGGACCAAAACACAGAAATTAGTCTAGGACATTCCCAGACCTGTAATTGAGCTTGTTTCATGCCTTTATTATAAAATATATTCGTAAACATTTTACAATATATTTTATTCATTTTACGTCATATGCAATAATCCCACATCATTATTCTAAAGCTTATATCGCAAATTATTTACGACTTAATAAATTCCCATAATCGTATGTATTATCTCCCTTAAAACTTCATATTATTTAACGAAGTTCCCACTCTGTGTGAGACCGTACAGTCTAACCATACTACAGGTGGGGCTCGAAAACCCAGACGACAGTGACCACGAGCAACAGGTGTCACCAGTTTCGGTATCTTCATTATGTGGTTAACTCATTGACATGAGTATTGTCAGGACCACCCTGACTGTGTTCGTGATGAATGCCGAAATTTTTGTCCATTCATCATAACTATGTCTCTTAGCCAAGCCTATGGAATGGTCAACTGTCAACCCTAATAGCTTGAAGCTGATTAATTTCCATCAGACTTTAGTCCAATAATGTTGGACTTCTTTCAGCATGCTCTGGCCAGAGTTTTTACTAAATACTGAACTAACACATGCGACACTATCTCCCTATAAAGGAGAGAGACAAATTCTTTCTTGGTCATTACTCTCCTTGCACGCTTCAAGTGTCACTCAACCAAAGACCTTTCAACAGACCTTGCCTCGAAGTTAGGTCAGAGATCTAAGTGGCACCGTTTATGTACAGGTTCGTACAATGACCTCAAGTCTAAGGATCAACTTGCAATCATCACTGAGATTTATCATTGACAGAGTAGTTAATGTTAACCTTATGATAACTCTCCTTGGGTCGTTTGGTGAACTCATTCTCTAATAAGAACATGTGTCTCGTCTCTGACTTCACCAAGTCGAATGACCATAAGATCATTATCATCTCTCCATGGTGAAGACAAAGACACATTTGTCTATCCGATGTGTCGATATCCTTTTCTCGAAACATCTACGACCACGATTTTAGACTTATGGTGCAAACGGTTAAACAATTCTCCATAATCGAAATCCACATCTCGATACTAGTTTGACCTCGGATTATGTCTTAGGGCTTTACCTAAGTTCTAATGGAGACTACATTATTATTTACTAAGGTAAATTCTTACCAAATGGCTTACTGTTATTTTGAACAAGATGTTTGTACTTATACATAGAGATAAATTGCCTCGAGGGCATACACATCTTCCAATATCTCCCACATCTCCCAATATCTCCCACTTGCACTCAGGCCCATTTATTCCTATATCTCATACCGCATTTACACATAAGTCTCTACAGACTTCATGTGGTACAACATTTGCGAGTGAATCTGCTAAACCGTCTTCAGTATAGACTTTAAAATATATGTTCCTGCTAGATCACGCATTTGAATCTTATCCAAATTGTTTCATTGGTCTCTTGGAATCTGTAACTTCAGTCTTTCCTGGATCTTATCCAGCTTATCGTCCTCACTTGAGGCTAACTCAAAATCCTTTATGTACCTTACAAGAATGATCCAAAATAGTCGCTGATCATCTGCACAATTCATAATCGTTTCTGACAAAGTGTAAAACTATTTGATTACTTTCTTAAAACATATATTTCGGCTCCTTGATGTCTCATATGCCTTCGCTCCCACTGAACTTGAAACTATCTGGCTAATTCATGTAAATACGTTCTCCTAAATCACATTTAGAAAATAGACTTTACATGCACGTTCCAGATGTCTTAGTGATCATGAGTAACGACAGTGAGTCTGATCCGATAGATCTGTACACGGCCGTTAGTGAGAAAGATACATAACAATCCATTTATATGAGTGCTGATGATAATCTTTCTCAACTAGCATAACATGTACTTCTCTATTTTCTGTCTGCACTAATCTTATGTCTTGAAGATTCATTTGCAGCCAATGGGAACACTTCCCTTGGGCACATCTTCTAATTTTCATACCTTATTTAAGTGTAAGGACCTTTTTTCGGATTGCATCAAGCCATTTCTCAGAGTCCCTACTCTGAATGGCATCCTGGAAATTTACTAGGCCATCATCTGTTATGATGTTTTATTCGACTCCTTTGTCTCACGAGGCTCAAGTAATCCTCTGACTTCCTAACGATTGATTTGATGAATATCTTATTTACTGGTTCTGACAGATGTGTCTTCCAGTTATTCTAGATAAAACCACTTGACTTACATAGGAAAAACCACACACATGGGCTGGGTTTCTCACTGTTCCATATCATAAATGGAGTTAATGGCGTGGCCCTTTTCAGGACCTTATCAAGAACCTAGGCATTATTATCTGAGGCTTAACCCAGAAGGAGGATTGTAACTCAGAGTCACTTACCATGTATCACACCATGTCTAACAGAGTGCGATTCATGCTCTCCAACATATCATTGTGTTAAATGACTTGACCTGAGAGAAAATCTCATTTTCTTTTTAACTATGCAAGAATTACATAGCTAAGTATTCGCCTCTTCGATCTGATTGAAGTAGTTCATAATCTGTCATTATGTTCTCTATTCTATCAGTCTTATGTTTTATCAAGAACACGTGTTATAATAAAATAAGAATACCATGTCTTGGCTAATTTAGACTTGGGCCAGGATGCATCCGTATGTACGAGACCACGTGTTCTCTAACTCATTCTCCCACTATTTTATAGAAGGAGTTTTGGCCATCATACCTTTGAGACAAGACTCACAAGTGTTTTTCGACTCTTAATACGAGAGGTCAAGAGACCCTTCTTTATGTGATTTGTCAAGTCTGTACTCTTCGGTATGGCTTAGTCTATATTGCCATAGATAAATTTTCTGTAACTTATGCATTCATGTATTGACACCTAATACAATATCGTTATACAAAATACTCACACCGAAACATTGCTTCAGAAGCAAAGTGACGATATTTGCCAAAATGTGTTAGACATCCTTTATGGTCCAAGAAACAACACTTGCTCCTTTTCCAACACGTAGGACACTCTTTTATGTTGTATGACGAATATACGGAAACTGAGGCATCAAATATGTCACATTTTCAGTTCCTCCAACTTGTCTTTTCTCATGATAGACAAAATAGTTTTTCTCATCAACCGACTTTTCTTAATGCCTTCTCCTTTTTAAATCATATTTAGTCAATACATGTTCCAATACAAATATTAGCTGTGCAAGTATTTCATGCATCCAAACACTTGAGCTTTCCAACCTTGAGTTGACTCAACAATTTACTTGACTTAAGATCTGATTTAGATACATGATCTTGCACCGCTCATGCACTCATCTTCGAGCCAAACGGTTTGCACGAAGTTTCAAATCTAGCAGATTGAAACTGTTTTCCATACAACCTTGAGTTGACTCAACAAGTTGTACAGAGAAACATGATTGGAACATCAGTATGTTCAAGCTGCGCCTCATTGAGGCGAGTGACAAGTAACATGCTTTTATTGTGCTGGACCCGGGCTCAAGGAATTCATTGTCCTTAAGCATGTGCTAAGAATGACACTTTAAGGTCAGTGATAACCTAGTTTAGACTATCAAATTGGATTTTGAGTTGATATTCCTTAACCAATCATTTTGACTAGTTTACTTATTTTTAAGGATATTATGACTTGGATTTCATCCTATAAACATAGAACTATCCTAGTTTAGCATATGTTCAAAATTTTAAATACAATTAGATTATTTTTTATACAACTATATTCGCCCAGTATTTTATCGATCATCATAAGCCATTTAGATGAACGAATAATGATATTTAGTGTGATAGGACCCGACCACCTTGAGTTTCACAACCTTGAGTTGGCTCAACAAGTTGCTTGACTCTACAATTGGTAGATGACTCTTCATCAATCACATCGAATGTTATTCCCTTATCAGTTTTTACCCCTAGTCACTTATGACCTTGAGTTTGCTCAACAAATCATAAAGACTAGTCTAGTCAGACCCTTACTTTCTTGTCCAGTCATAACTTACACCGGCATGCGGTTATGTTCACGACGCGACTGTTATGGTTAAGTTGAACTACATTATATGTTGAATGGAATTGGTTCCCAAAATATACCCATGTTATAGCTTGAGTTGACTTAACAACTATAACAAGAATCCATGGTTCCCAAATTCCAAAAGCAAGGAGGGCTACATCTAATCTTGAAGAATATTTTTACTGTATTTAACTAGATATAATCGATGGTGTCACATAATAATAATTTGCATCCTTGTGGTCCAGCAGAACATAGCCAGGGGGTCTGGCTAGACCAGGATCACTATCCCCAGTCAAGCTGATGTGATCCACAATACTAGTTTCAAACTTTATAGACACCGGTTCAAGATCATTTAAGAGTGCTAATTATTTAAATGTGTAGCGTCGATTTAATATGCCTTCATTAAACTAGTTAATCCTATCAACTAGTTGAATCCTAAAATTCAAAACTATTAGGAATGGTTAATAACTTTATCAAAGTCCTTATCAACTATAAGAAATTTTTAGGATGCTATCCTAATCATGTATTAGGTATTTAAATATTCAAGTTGCAACAAATTAAATCATAACTCTTTCAGAATTATTATTACAACAAATAAGTTACATAATAATAGTTATTTGAGAGGGCTACCCTAATCAAGTATTAGGAATTTAATGGTTGCAATAATTTTAAAACATAGCACATTCATCTAAAAATTATCTCATAAGTTTTTAAAAATTTTTTAATGGCTAACCTAACTGTTTTTCTCGTTTATCACATAATAAGTAAGAAATGAAAATACCATTAAAAATCAACTAAAAATTTTATCTCATAAAATTTTAGCATGATAACATGCAAATTGAAATTATCTTATAAAGTTTACGTTACAACAAAAATTTTAATAATCATCACATAATTATTAAAATCCAAATAATCAAATTATTTACATGTTTCATAAACATCAAAATTTCATAAAAGAAATTTTTTAAACATTTAGTGTAAAAAATCCATCTCAAGGAGAACATGCATGTACTTTTACCGAAAATTAAAGATCAAGGCAGACTGGCTCTGATACTACTGAAGGGTTTTCAACGATCCTAAGGGCTCTAAAACGACGTCTGGCCTAATTTGGGTGGACGACAAAAGTAAATAAAAGCAGTGCAAAACAACTTAAAACAATTTTAAGTTAAGCCCTAAGTAAATCAAACCATATTAAGAATCTCTACTATCCCGAGGTGGGTCTGACCAAACTCTAAAGATAGATCTATAAAATTAACTGCAATTTAAAATGCATGAATATTAAACTACTAATCTTTGCCTCGCACGTTAGCAAGGCACAGAATCCCACGAACCAATGCCCCTGCATTGGGGTTAAGCAGCTTCTACCGAACCGAACCGCGTCCCGAGGCGAGCAATCCCATTGTTGTCGAGCCAACCACGTGCTCCAGAAAGTTTCACCTTGAGTGGATCCTCCATTAAGACGTCGGATCAGATCCGAACTCCTTTGTAGCTTTTCTAGAGCTCGAGCATGAGCAAGGAAGAAGAGTGAGAAAGGTGAATTAATTATCTTCGCCTTTTCGATCTAGGTTTACCCTTAACTTTTAGGGCTCCCTCAATGCAAGGCTTGATGCAAGTTTCAATTAGAGGAGCTAGCCCATATTTATATAAAGAGCTGACCTCTCTTACTCTTAAAATAACTGATGTGGAACTAAACAATTAGAGGAAAAAATCAATTTCAAGTTTGTCCTCTATGAAGGCCAAACTTTGACGAATTTTTACTCCCTCACCGTTGAACTCCAGAAATGATATCATATATCAAATCGAATAAAATTGAGCAGTGAACGCATATGAACAAACGGTGCTCAATTTTGAGGTCGTTTGACCTCTCAAACATCGCCTCAAAGTTTTCAAAAAACACACTCTTATTGAAAAAATACAGCCGCCAAAAAGGGCTTTCTCAAACCCTACGTGAGCGCAACCCATAGGGCCCACCTCTGGTGCAGGCACACCACGTGGGTGCGCCTGCTGGCATACGGGGCCGGGTCAAGCGCCTGCTTGATGCAGACACCCGACCTGCTGGCCCGGGCCAGTGGCCTTGTTGCATGGGCATTTGCCCAGCGGTAACCGGGCACAAGCCCATCGAACGCTGGGCTTTTCACCCAGCACAGGGCTGGGAAATGCCGAGCCCCCAATTTTAAGCTGTTTTTTGTTTTTGGTGTTTCTTCAGCCTAACTGGGCTTGGACCAAAACATAAAAATTAGTCTAGGACATTCCTAGACTTCTAATTAAGCTTGTTTCATGCCTTTATTATAAAATATATTCGTAAACGTTTTATGATATATTTTATTCCTTTTGCATCATATACAATAATCCCACATCATTATTCTCAAGATTATATCGCAAACTATTTGCGACTTAATAAATTCATATGCATCATATGTATTATCTCCCTTAAGACTTATTATTATTTGACGAAGTTCCCCCGAGTGAGACCCTACAGACTGACTCTACGACATGTGGGGCTCGAAACCCCAAACAGCAGTGAACACAAGCAGTATGTGACGTCTATGTTTCAGTATCATCATTATGTGGTTAACTTATTGACATGCGTATTTTTGGGTGACGTGCGTTTATATTTTATATATTCACGCACGTCTTCTTCGTGATTTTCCGCCATTTTCCGTTGTTTCATACCGTTCTTTTGTGTTTTTTGTATCTTTTTAGTTTCCCCATGTTTTTATGTAAATGCAGGAGATTTCCAGCGTTGGGAAAATACAAAGAAGATATCATGTGCCCCTGAAGCAACGTGAGGAGTCACACGCGATCCAGAGGGCCAAATGTCGAAGATACCCATATTTCAGCCCCAAACCGATCGGTTGCACAAAGCCAACCGATCGGTTGGTTCACGCGTATCCGACCCGGACAAGAGCTGAAGAAGAGAGCAGCTTACTCGATCGGTTCGCTGAACGGGTGAGATCGACAGAGCTCTCTGTCTTTTTGGGCTTAATTCCAACCGATCGGTTGAAAACTCAAACGACCGGTTCATCTGAAGCTGAAATTTCCAAATGACGACCCGGTGACGCCAACCGCTCAGACCAAGAGACCGGTTGAAGCTTCTGAAGCCGATAGAGAAAATGACAAGCAGCTCACCCGATCGGTTGATGCTTCAACCGATCAGGTGGTCGCGATCTATATATATAGTTGACCAAGGTTTTCTGAAACGAGATCCCCTTTTGTATTTACTGTTTTTGGGACTTGTGACGGTTGGAATTTTCTTCTGCTTTGTAAGTGTTCAGATTACTTTGAAACTTTAATATTGACTTAATACAATTGCTAGCAACTGATTTCTATTGCTTGATCATGATTCCTACCATTGAATTTCGTTTAGATTGTGTTTTTGCTATGAATTGTGAGTAGTTTCCAAATCTGGGATTTTAGTGAAAACCCCTTCGTGGGTTCTCCCTAGAACGACCATAGGACTAGGATTACGATAGGGTTTAGGAATTTAGATGGTTACGCGGGGTGTTTCATTGTCATTTGTGGGAGAAAGACCGCCTCTGACCATCGGGCCAAGGGGGAATAAACTTGGCGGTTAACTCCCTAGCCACAGCTCACGCCCCTAGCGTAGACATTGAATCCTAGCGCGTGGGAACGACAGGATGAGATGTTGGGAGTAATCGATGCGAGCTTAGTGCTCTCGAAGTCGGTCTGTGTTAATGGACATGGGAATGCCCATCGACCGAACCCGAGTAGTCCTAGTGTATCATCTTGGGCATCGACGGAAATATCGGGCCCATGCGACGCTAGGTATCACTCTTAGAGGCAATGTCTCACCACTAAACCCTAAATCCAATCATGTTTCTATCCGTCGGTCGTAATCATGAGAGCAAATGATAGGGTGGAAACCGAAGTCCTAAACCTTTTATATCGTTTATCCTTCGTATTCATATTCTGTGACAACCTACCGATCGTTCGGGCTAGCTCACCCATTAAGTGAACCGGTTCCTTTCTGACTGCAAGCAAAACACACGCCTTTCTGAGTTCGACCCCCAAGCCACACTACAACACCGTACGCTTGCGGTATAAATATTTAAATCTGGTATCCCCGATCCTATTGCACTTGTATGCTCAAATCTAGGGGACGTCAAGCTTTATGGTGCCGTTGCTGGGGAGGCAACATTTTTGTTTTCTTTTAGGACCCTATGAACCCTAGAGTCTAGTTCACCTCCTTACCTCGTGATAATTTTTGCATTGTACATTTTCATTTCTTATTTATTCTTTATTTTCTGTTTTTATCTGTTTCTATACCATACTTGCTTCACGGGTGTGTGTTGATTTTTCATATGCAGTAATACAAGGAGTCTTGACGACTTGATTCCTCTTGACCCAGAGATTAACACCACCGTGAGGCGTCTGAATGTAGAAAGGAGAAGAAGGGATGAAGCTAAAACCATAGGAGAAAATACTCCTCCCCAAAAGTCCCTGCTTGAATACTCGATGCCATCTATCGGGTCCACGTCTAGCATCCAACCTCCGCCCATCACGGCAAGAAGTTTCGAGCTGAAGCTGTCAATAGTGACTTGGATCCAACATGATCAGTTTTCAGGGACACCCATGGAAAGCCCAATTGAGCATCTGGACTCCATCTTTGAGAAGTGTGACACCTTCAGGATCAACAGTGTCATGGCTGAAGCCATTCGGCTCAAGTTGTTCCCCTTCTCTCTGCGAGACAAAGCCAAGCAATGGCTAAGGGGAAAGGACCACAATACCTTCACGACTTGGGAGAAGCTATCCAACACCTTCTTGAACAAGTTCTTTCCCCTGGGAAAGACGATGAAGTTGAGGAGCGAGATCTCCTCCTTCTCCCAAGCCAGCCACGAATCCTTGCACGAAGCTTGGATGAGGTACAAAGAGATGCAGCAGAGATGCCCTCACCATGAGCTTCCCAAGTGGCAGATCATAAATCTTTTCTATAATGGGTTGAGTGATGACCTGAAATCTTCGATGGATGCCGCGGCTGGGGGTCCTTTATGTCGAGAAATGAGGAAGATGCCTGCAACATTCTGGAAAACATGGAATCAAATAATGAGAGGTAGTGCGATGAACGTGCCACGCCCAGATCTGGTGGAATGCACAGAGTCGAAGAGGTCGACAAATTATCTAGCAAATTCGATTTGCTATCGACTCAGATCTCTACACTTATGGTAGGAGCTGGAGGTGCCAACACCCAACAAGTAGCAGCTGTGGAAGCAGAAGTCCTAGGAGACTTCGATGGTGGTGATATCTCACCACCGGTGGATCAAGCTAGCACACTTTTCTACAACCCGACGGGCAACATGTCCTATCCACCAAGGACTAGCTCAAATCCGGCTTATTCTCCTAATAACCGGAACCACCCAAATCTGAGCTACAGGGCGTCGTATCAACAGCCCCAACAACCGCAACAACAACTGTATCAGCCACCTCAACAGCAGCATCAGTAGTACCAGCAACAACAGCAGCCCCAACAAACGTACCAACAGTATCCCCCTAGAGATCAGCAGCCCCTGCCACAGCAGCAGCCATATGGCCAACAGTGGGTATTCTCTCCGGTCGAGAGTCTCTTTACCCAATACATTACAAACCAGGAAACGATTAACTAGCGGCTAGAGATGGGAAAGAAGGCCCATACCGACAAAGTAACCCAGCTGGGGTTGCAGGTGGCGAACCTTCAGAGGGCGCATAGCACATTGCTGGGTCAGCCGGAAGTAAATCCTAGGGGGCCGAATCAAACGTTGGCCTTAACGCATGATCATGCCAACGTATCTGCTATAGTATTGAGAAGCGAGACTAAGATCCCAACTAGGGATCCCGCCAAGGTACCCGAAGCTCCATTGGTCGATGGGCGACCAAACGCAAAAGCAAATGACGATGGAGCTTCGTCATCAAAGACCACGACTCCGGAGGGAGTCTCTGAGGAAGAAAAGAAGAAGGACGAAGAGGGGAACTTGAGAGTCTTTAAGCCCGTTTTGCCTTTTTCCCAATGACTTGCCAAGGCAAAGATTGATGAGAAATATGTCAAGTTCTTTGATATGGTCAAAGACTTAAGCTTGCCGATCCCCTTCCTTGAGGCCATATAGACTATCCCCTCATATGCGAAATTCCTGAAGGACTTGGTGACGAGAGGTTCCAGAAAAGAAAAAGTCATCCTCACTGCGGAGTGCAGCGCTCTGATTCAACGAGCGAATCCGCCCAAGCTCAAGGACCCAGGAAGATTCTCTATCGCATGCACGATAGGAGAAGTGAAGATAAATAGGGCGCTTGTCGATTTGGTTGCGAGAGTAAGTCTGATGCCTCTATGTTTATTCAAGAGGATCAGAATGGGGAACCTTGAACCCACCGGTATGACGCTACAACTTGCAGACAGAGCAGTCAAGTATCCGGTGGGGATTGTGGATGACCTGCCAGTAAACGTCAGAGGCGTGCATGTGCCTGTAGATTTTATTGTGATGGACATGCCAGAAGACAATCATACCCCCATCATCCTTGCGAGGCCTTTCATGGTGACCGCTGGCATGTTAATTGATGTGAAGAAAGGGAAGCTGTCCCTAAATGTGGGCAACCAGAAGGTCAAATTTGATTTGGGACTATCTATGAAGCATCCGTCTGAGGAGCAAAGTTGCAATATGCTGGAAGCTGAAGAGGAAAGCGTAGTAGAAGCTGGAGCTTGGGAGATCCTCTCGAGGAAACCCCCTGATAGCTTGGGGACCCTGGAGGAACATGCTGGCTTAGAAGAAGAAGTTACCGGAGAAGTGTTTTCCTCCGTGACGACCCCTCCCGGATTCCAGAAGGCTTCTCCGATGAGGATAAAAGGAAAAGAGCCCATGGGGCTCACTGCTGAGGAAGTCCGGATCCTAAGAAAAGTGGTGGTCGATGCCAATGTGAGGGAGAAACCCCCAGACACCACCAGCGGGAGGATCATCGAGAGAGTCTACTTATCACCACTGTCAACGCCAGGTGCCACCGCTCCAGAATCTGATGGGATGCCAAACATTGGGCATCACCTGCGTCAACCCCCCCTGAAGATCATATATCGGGAGTCGAGCTAACGACTTTAAACAACAGCGCTTCATGGGAGGCAACCCATGTTCTAAACCTTCGTCGTTATTTTTAGGATTAGTTTTCTTATTTTTGGCGAATAAATACTTCAATGGGGATTACCGTCGGGGGACTTATATGAATTTTCTTGATTATGCAGGGAATCACCCCCCAACCGATCGGTTGATGCATCAACCGATCGGGTGGGCCGTATCAGAAGATGGCATATATTAGTTCATCGGCGAACCGCTCGGGTGGAACAAGCTGAGACCGGGTAGAAGATCGTGTGAGAACAGTAGAGCTCTTGGGAAATTTGGGGATTAAATCAACCGATCGGTTGAGCTGAAGCCGTGGTCGTGTCGCTGTCCAGGTGAAGTTGACAGTGCTCTCGGGAAAATTGTGAAGCGACCAACCGATCGGTTGAAAACTCAACCGATTGGTTCACCTGTAACTGCCTTCCAACGAAATTTTTCGAAAACTAACCCAACCTATCAGGTGAGATCTCACCCGATCGGTTTGCCTAAACCCTATAAATACCCCCGACTCAACCGACTTCATTTCTTCACCTGAACTGCTTAGACCTTCCCGTTGTTTTGTATTCTTTCTCTCCCAAACAGCCTTCCTTCCCCCCGCATGATCTCCACTCCCTCTAAAATGATCTCCCCACTTCCTCCATCTCTCTCTCCATTAATCCCACTCGCATCCACTCTCATTCAACCCTAATTTCACCCTAACCCTAGTCCTATTCCCCCATTTCGAAAAAGCTCCACTTTTGTTGGATCGACATGCCGCGGCTTCACAACCCGTTCAATTGCGCTACGTGGGGTGTTTTGCGAGCAAAGAATCACTTCGCTACTGGGTAAATTCGTTCCTGAGCTCTATTTTTTTATATTGCCATAGTAATATTGTAACGACCAGTTTTTACGATACGTGTTATCCGTATTCTTCCATGTGTTTATCCCTTCGTATCCGTAGTTGAGACGTATCAGACCCCGTACCCATACCAACCTCTAGCCCTTTTACGTATTAACTATTAATATCATTAACTTTGACATTGTTTTTTTATTACTAGCTTTTATTATTATTAGTATTTTCAAAACTTCTATGAAATATCCTTTTCTACTAATTATTATTTTTTTAAATTCAAACTTTTTAAAAATAAAATTCAAATGTTTTGAAATAGTTTCTTAATAAAACATATTTAAACCCATTTAAAACAAATTGATTAGCCATTATCTCCCTTGAATTAAACCTATTATATCACAAATGCATTCCGATTTACTTCCTAAATAAACCCTCACGTTTTAAATCCTATTGTGGCCAGACCAAGACACACGCACACAATAATCACGCGCACACACTTGGTTTCAACCACAACTTATATTATTTTAAACCTAAGACTAATAGTATATAACCCTAGGCCCCTAAATTCTCCACATGCTGCCATTCATGACCCCACACACACCAAAAAAAACGTATACAAAATTAAACCTAGGGAAGCTATGAAACCTACCCACGTGCTGGCCTCCACCACCCTATTTCTATTAAACCCAAGAGCATCTACAGAAGCCTATAACCCTATATCCATTTATTTAAACCCTAAAGAACCCTAGCTATTGTATCATGAAACCAAGTGCAATTTGAACCCAATATTAAAAACAAGTGCAATATTGACCCCAATACCAACTCACGTGCTGTGCTTCACTACCCTACATCATTCCTCATGGCATCCTACCCTTATAAATTTTAATAAACCCTAAAAAATACCGGCCCCCCTACTCTCTTATATTTAGAAAATAAAAACCTAGGGCTATCTTCCTACACAGCCGCCCCTACTCTGTCCCTCTCTTCTCCACGCTAGGGCCTCATCAACGCAGCCGCCCGACTTCCTCCTCTCCGAGCACCATACTCACCTGCCCAGCAACCCAACGCCGAGCTCCGAAAACCCGCCGCAACCACAGCGCCACCCCCCACGGCATCTCCATCCCTTCCGCCATAGCCCAAACAACTCGCCGGAGCTCCTCCCTCTTGCCAGCGACACACGCGACCTACGCCTAGGCCGCTGCACTCTCCGGCCTCCCACCTCCACGCTCACGGCAACAACCCCGTCGAGATCCTTCTCAACGCGGCCTCCTCTCCATGCCTCCGCCCAGATCCGGAGCCCCCTCGTGCCGCATCAGCTTGATCCGTGACCCCATCACCGCCTGAACCACCAGTGCCTCGCCAACCTCCGTGTGCCGTCAGCTTCCTCCTCACGGCCCCTTCGTCACCAACACCGATTGCTCTCGACACCCAGGCCGCCGACACCACGGCCGCGGCTGTCCCCCGTCGTCGCTCCCCTGGGTCACTGTACATCGCGTCGATGATGCTACAGCGAGAGGCTAGCAAGTCGTTGATGCCCTCAGTCGCTGCAAGACTCGTCAACACCCAGACAGCAGCCCCACCTGTGCCGTTGCCGACGACGCGCCGCCCGCTGCCCTTACTGAGTTCGTTCCCTACTAGGGAGGTAGGTTGTTTTACCCTATGCAAATTGTTAATCATGTTAGTAATTAAAATGAGAGCATGTTTTGTAGCCTTCGGTATTGAGGGAACCATACCCTATATGGGATCAACAGTGCCATGTTAGTATATAGGCCAGTGTAAGAGTAATAAACAGAGGTATATAAATAACAACATGAGTTGAACTTAGGTCAAAAGATAAAGCCATCACATACTACCCTAGTAGTCTGTAGCTTCGTGGAAACCATAGCTTAGTACCTTAAACAGTAGTAAGCTGTGCAACTTTTGTAACTTAATAATAATGTTATAAAACATATAACCCCTGTTACAAATGTTATCATGGCATTAATATTCTGGGACCTTACAGAATGCAATGCTTCTCATATGTTAGTGGTATCATTACTAGCAGTAAACTCCATATATGAACATTATCTTGGTTGTAAGGTCTGAGGATTCCTTGCATGTGATCACTTTGTTAGGGTTGATACTTTATAAGTCGGCTGTGACCCACACCGTAACTTAGAAGACCTAACAAAAACGGACCGATTAGACGTCGTAGGAACTTTTGTAACGTTGTTGTGATCTAAAACAGCTATTTCTGATTATATGTTTTATCAAACCAGCGAACCGTCATCACCGTAGCGTAGTGGCCGTTGAGACGTTTCCGACGACACCAAGAACGCCAAAAACAGGCAAGTATATAATTTGTTATGATTTTTAGAAGTTTCGGCACGTTTACGCCGCCTTCATGTTTTGCTGTGTAACTCAAAAAGTAGACGTGAAAATGACGTGCAAAACTGACACCATAATGACTAGGACGAAAATTGGGACCCAACGGTATATCATATGATATATCCCCAATTTAAACAACTAGAGAAAGAAATTGTTTCTGTAGCCAGTTGAACAAAAAGGACAAATTCGTCATTATTTGAAATTACGGAAACGGTCGTTCGACTCGCTTCCGCTTTACATAACTGTCACCATAAAAAACTTCAGTATTAATAACAGTAAATTTCAGTGAGTCCTGACATGATTAACAATATGGACATCGTGAGATCGTGCGCCTCGAAGGCGGTATCGTAATATCGTGATGTCGTGTGAGTCGACTAGGCCGGCTCGTGTTCCGGCAAAACTTTTGGGTGGGGTTAGGGTTGAGCGGCCACTGGGCGTATGAAAGGTACTCTCCTCAAGAACACCACCCGACGCGGTGGGTTAGTGTCAATCACGGTAAGCCCCCGTGAGAGGAACGACATTCTCATCAAGACCTAAAGGCGAGAACCCTAGATTAGATGTGAATTCTTAACATGGTCATTGTAACGCTAACTTAGTCATCGTGAATATTGAAATGCTAACAAATCCAGAGAATCTAACTTTAAACTTGCCATCGACTAGAACTGCATGCTAGGATTGTTTCTTTCTGCTCTATAATTGTTAAATGTTAATTGCTGCAGTCGTTTCTTTTGAATTTAATGATGCTTCTAAATTTCATATACTTGTTATATACTTCGCCTTGGGATGCTAACTCTTTCTTGCCGACCCCTAGCTGACATACATTCATGTTTGTGGATGTATGTCAGGTTTAGAGCTTGAGTACCACCTGACTTGGAGAGCCAGAGTTGTCGAAGACGTCGAGACGTTTTCTGCAGAAGACTAGAGTCTCTTTTCCGACATTGCTTTGAGTTTTAGTTTAGTTCCTTGTAGTAGGATTAGTGTTTGGTTGTAGTTTCCTTTGGCCATGCTGAGGCCCTGTTGTTTAATTTTCTGTACGAACAATTCTGAAAGTGCCCATTTAATTTAATGAAATGTTTTCTGGTTGTTCTGATACGCAAATGCAAGGACCCTTTTCTATGTTTTTATCACAGCCGCTTATTGAACTCGGGCTTCACCGCTCCAGTTCAAGCGGACCGCGTAACGCCCTTGCTTCCGGTGTCTTTTGGGAAGCGGGGCGTTACAGTTTTTAGTTGTGGCCCATGCAGGTCTTGCAACTGCCAAGTTTAGAACAATTAGAACACTTTTCATTAGCCAAAATATCCAGAATAGTTCGTACGTGAAATTATTCGAATATCTTGTCTCAGCACGATAGGAAACCGACACCAGGATGATAGGAATAGATAGACGCTTGTGCTCGTTAGTTAGACACCCGTGCCATGACTTGGTATTATCATCTTAGGAGTCAACCTGTTGATTGATCATCCAGCTCTAACCTTATTAAACTTTCGAGTTTCTTAAATCATTTGCTTAGGTTTATCGAATCTAGGGCCCAACCGGACGTAGCGATCGTCGCCGTGCAAGTCAAGCCTGAGACGTCTGCAATGAGTAGATTTCGAAGCGTGGAATATTCCAGACCTATAGATAAGATCTTGACCTCGACCCTTAACGAACCCTCACATCGGCTTCCCTAACACAGTCTAGTTCTTTGACGAACCTTAGTGCTAAACCTTAGTCGACCCAATGATTATTTCCCCCTGATTTTATTATTTTATAATCATTACACTTCCATGTTAATGATCGTAGAAATCCGCCGTAGCGTATTCACAGAGTTACTTCTTAGTCGTCCTTACGCTTCAATCGTCGAACTTGATTCTTGTCCTCGATTCACATAAACACTTCATATCCGCCATTTTTTTAACCTTGAACCCCTCCTTCTAAAAAGATATTTTTGATATTTCATTTATTGAATTCTTCGCTAAGTTTAAAATTCTTTCGAAAAAACTTTTACTAGATTCTCTACCCTTCAATTGACTTGAACCCAATCTTGATATGAAACTTTTCTGACGCGATTTTTAATTACTATCTTATAACGATTTCCTGACATTCATCTCTCGCACTTCTCTTTCGCATACCCTCGTGTAGCCACTCTATTTTTCTCATGTAAAGAACTTCCTTTTAAACTTTATTTCTATTTTTGCTAGTTCAAAATATCATCTTCATTTCTTGCTAACATATTTTCAACACAGTCACTCCTATATACTTTTAAAATGCTTTCATAAGTTTAATAGAACTTCAAAATCATGTGTGTCAGTTTTATAATCATTGTCTTCATATATTTTAAGAAAAGAATTTTTTTTACAAAACTATTTCCATTTACAAAACAATCATTACAACACAATGTCCATATTACTCTTCACCTGTCACTTGACTGATCATATTTTACATTTTAACTTCTACCGTATACTCGCTACTTTACGTATGTTATAATGATACTATTATTGTTGCACATATCCTTTCCTTCTTAATTATTTAATTGTCCATGAATATCTTATGTCATCAACCAACTAACCTCTAATCCATGCCACATTCGAAACCTTCCATCACAACAGTAATGCATTGCATCATCCAACTCTGAATCCTTCACCTTTGCTTAGTTGTCACATTAGTGCTTATCTTTGCTTATGTCAGCTTTAGTTAAGTATAGCGGGACCATTAGCTTGATTGTGGTGTTGTGGTGCATGTATATAGATAGTGAGTGTGAACCCGTGTGTGAGAATCCCTATATATCACCCATGTATAAGTGTGCTTACCCTTGGTATATTATTATGGCGTGCTTATCTATTGTGTTGTATGTGCATGTACGGTAAGTGCGATATATATGTATATAGTCGAGTGTAGTAGTGTTAGTATGAATATGTAAGTAAAATGTACGTATGTATTTGTATTTGAAAGTGTGTGATGTATGCGTATGTATATGTATGTGGATGTATATTGTTTCATTAAAATGTATGTATGACTGGGATAGAATGACCTTAGTGTCTAAGTCCGTTCAACCCTATGTCGGCCTATATAAGTAGGTCTGAGGACGAAGTTGATCCTAAGGTGGGTAGATTACGATGACCCTAGTACTATGAGTAAGGCGTGTATAAATTTGTATTGGGTATAAGGTATTACATGCATGTATATATGTGTAGTGTTATATATTATAATGTGTATATAGTAGTATGCTGTATGTAAAAGTGATTGTACAATTGAAGTGTTAATTGACTAAGAATGATTGTATTTCTTATTAGTGGTATGTTTATGTGACATGTAGTATTATATCATTAAAGATTGTGAGTGTATGAGATATATGGTAATATATTGTGTATTAATAATGATGTGAGTGTGCAAGGTGTTGGCACACGTACAGCTAGAAAATTGATGTGGTGGTGTAGTAAAGTGTTACTATTCACCCGAGTATAATTTTGGTTGGATTGTATTTGTAGGATGATATTATATTAAACGTGTTATGTAACTAGTAATGTATGTATGTGTGTTGCTACTGCTATTAGCATAGACATTGATTGGTATTATCAGTAGCAATGCTTTGGGTGTGGATATCGGTATTAGAAATACTATTTGGATATGGCAGGCTGGTTGTTATGGTGTATGCGTTAGAAAGGAGATGTGAGCGTTGTCCTTTCGTTTTCTCGGTACCTTAGCCGATGAGATTCCGAGGACGGAATCATTTTAAGGTGGGTAGGATGTAACGACCAGTTTTTATGATACGTGTTATCCGTATTCTTCCATGTGTTTATCCCTTCGTATCCGTAGTTGAGACGTATCAGACCCCGTACCCATACCAGCCTCTAGCCCTTTTACGTATTAACTATTAATATCATTAACTTTGACATTATTTTTTTATTACTAGCTTTTATTATTATTAGTATTTTCGAAACTTCTATGAAATATCCTTTTCTACTAATTATTATTATTTTTAAATTAAAACTTTTTAAAAAGAAAATTCAAATGTTTTGAAATAGTTTCTTAATAAAACATATTTAAACCCATTTAAAACAAATTGATTAGCCATTATCTCCCTTGAATTAAACCTATTAAATTACAAATTCATTCTGATTTACTTCCTAAATAAACCCTCACGTTTTAAATCCTATTGTGGCCAGACCAAGACACACGCACACAATAATCACGCGCACACACTCGGTTTCAACCACAACTTATATTATTTTAAACCTAAGACTAATAGTATATAACCCTAGGCCCCTAAATTCTCCACATGCTGCCATTCATGACCCCACACACACCAAAAAAAACGTATACAAAATTAAACCTAGGGAAGCTATGAAACCTACCCACGTGCTGGCCTCCACCACCCTATTTCTATTAAACCCAAGAGCATCTACAGCAGCCTATAACCCTATATCCATTTATTTAAACCCTAAAGAACCCTAGCTATTGTATCATGAAACCAAGTGCAATTTGAACCCAATATTAAAAACAAGTGCAATATTGACCACAATACCAACTCACGTGCTGTGCTTCACTACCCTACATCATTCCTCATGGCAGCCTACCCTTATAAATTTTAATAAACCCTAAAAAATACCGGCCCCCCTACTCTCTTATATTTAGAAAATAAAAACCTAGGGCTATCTTCCTACACAGCCGCCCCTACTCTGTCCATCTCTTCTCCACGCTAGGGCCTCATCAACGCAGCCGCCCGACTTCCTCCTCTCCGAGCGCCATACTCACCTGCCCAGCAACCCAACGCCGAGCTCCGAAAACCCACCGCAACCACAGCGCCACCCCCCACGGCATCTCCATCCCTTCCGCCATAGCCCAAACAACTCACCGGAGCTCCTCCCTCACGCCAGTGACACACACGACCCACGCCTAGGCCGCTGCACTCTCCGGCCTCCCACCTCCACGCTCACGGCAACAACCCCGTCGAGATCCTTCTCCACGCGACCTCCTCTCCATGCCTCCGCCCAGATCCGGAGCCCCCTCGTGCCGCATCAGCTTGATCCGTGACCCCATCACCGCCTGAACCACCAGTGCCTCGCCAACCTCCGTGTGCTGTCAGCTTCCTCCCCACGGCCCCTTTGTCACCAACACCAGTTGCTCTCGACGCCCAGGCCGCCGACACCACGGCCGCGAATGTCCCCCTTCGTCGCTCCCCTGGGTCACCATACATCGAGTCGACGATGCTACAGCGAGAGGCTAGCAAGTCGTTGATGCCCTCAGTCGCTGCAAGAATCGTCAACACCCAGACAGCAGCCCCACCTGTGCCGTTGCCGACGACGCGCCGCCCGCTGCCCTTACTGAGTTCGTTCCCTACTAGGGAGGTAGGTTGTTTTACCCTATGCAAATTGTTAATCATGTTAGTAATTAAAATGAGAGCATGTTTTGTAGCCTTGGGTATTGAGGGAACCATACCCTATATGGGATCAACGGTGCCATGTTAGTATATAGGCCAGTGTAAGAGTAATAAACAGAGGTATATAAATAACAACATGAGTTGAACTTAGGTCAAAAGATAAAGCCATCACATACTACCCTAGTAGTCTGTAGCTTCGTGGAAACCATAGCTTAGTACCTTAAACAGTAGTAAGCTGTGCAACTTTTGTAACTTAATAATAATGTTATAAAACATATAGCCCCTGTTACAAATGTTATCATGGCATTAATATTCTGGGACCTTACAGAATGCAATGCTTCTCATATGTTAGTGGTATCATTACTAGCAGTAAACTCCATATATGAACATTATCTTGGTTGTAAGGTCTGAGGATTCATTGCATGTGATCACTTTGTTAGGGTTGATACTTTATAAGTCGGCTTTGACCCACACCGTAACTTAGAAGACCTAACAAAAACGGACCGATTAGACGTCGTAGGAACTTTTGTAATGTTGTTGTGATCTAAAACAGCTATTTCTGATTATATGTTTTATCAAACTAGCGAACCGTCATCACCGTAGCGTAGTGGCCGTTGAGACGTTTCCGACGACACCAAGAACGCCAAAAACACTCAAGTATATAATTTGTTATGATTTTTAGAAGTTTCGGCACGTTTACGCCGCCTTCATGTTTTGCTGTGTAACTCAAAAAGTAGACGTGAAAATGACGTGCAAAAATGACACCATAATGACTAGGACGAAAATTGGGACCCAACGGTATATCATACGATATATCCCCAATTTAAACAACTAGAGAAAGAAATTGTTTCTGTAGCCAGTTGAACAAAAAGGACAAAATCGTTATTATTTGAAATTACGGAAACGATCGTTCGACTCGCTTTCCTTTTGCAGAACTGTCACCATAAAAAACTTCAGTATTAATAACAGTAAATTTCAGTGAGTCCTGACATGATTAACAATATGGACATCGTGAGATCGTGCGCCTCGAAGGCGGTATCGTAATATCGTGATGTCGTGTGAGTCGACTAGGCCGGCTCGTGTTCCGGCAAAACTTTTGGGTGGGGTTAGGGTTGAGCGGCCACTGGGCGTATGAAAGGTACTCTCCTCAAGAACACCACCCGACGCGGTGGGTTAGTGTCAATCACGGTAAGCCCCCGTGAGAGGAACGACCTTCTCATCAAGACCTAAAGGCGAGAACCCTAGATTAGATGTGAATTCTTAACATGGTCATTGTAACGCTAACTTAGTCACCGTGAATATTGAAATGCTAACAAATCCAGAGAATCTAACTTTAAACTTGCCATCGACTAGAACTGCATGCTAGGATTGTTTCTTTCTGCTCTATAATTGTTAAATGTTAATTGCTGCAGTCGTTTCTTTTGAATTTAATGATGCTTCTAAATTTCATATACTTGTTATATACTTCGCCTTGGGATGCTAACTCTTTCTTGCCGACCCCTAGCTGACATACATTCATGTTTGTGGATGTATGTCAGGTTTAGAGCTTGAGTACCACCTGACTTGGAGAGCCAGAGTTGTCGAAGACGTCGAGACGTTTTCTGCAGAAGACTAGAGTCTCTTTTCCGACATTGCTTTGAGTTTTAGTTTAGTTCCTTGTAGTAGGATTAGTGTTTGGTTGTAGTTTCCTTTGGCCATGCTGAGGCCCTGTTGTTTTATTTTCTGTACGAACAATTCTGAAAGTGCACATTTAATTTAATGAAATGTTTTCTGGTTGTTCTGATACGCAAATGCAAGTACCCTTTTCTGTGTTTTTATCACAAACGCTTATTGAACTCGGGATTCACCGCTCCAGTTCAAGCGGACCGCGTAACGCCCTTGCTTCCGGTGTCTTTTGGGAAGCGGGGCGTTACAAATATATATTTGCTCTACCATCTTTTGGTCGCATGCATCCATATAGACTTGCATTCACTTGCATCACCACACACTATCATGGCCAAGGACAAAGATAAGGGTAGCTATCATGCATGGGGAGAAGCCGTCTTGCAAGAGACAAAAGTCCACATGTCCACCTAGTTCGCGTGCTCCTCCTACCCCGCCTACACAACCCCCTTACCGTTTCTTGAGTCGTGGCCATAAAGATTTTTATAATAGACTCAACGAACGGTCACACCTATCCACTAAGTTTGCACATGACCAAACTCTGATCGATCTCGGAGTTTTCTCCGAGGTCGAGACCCTATTCGCTAACCTAGGATGTGTACCTTTCTTAAACTCTCATGCCCAATCTTACCCCGCCCTCACACTAGAATTCCTATCTTCCCTCAAATGTGAGGCGGGGTCCATTGTCGATTTCCGCGTCCGAAACCAAACATCTGCACACACCTGAACACAATCAATCTCATTTTCAGTTTTCCCATTCTTGGCGATGAAGCCATCCGTCCCTATGAGTATCATTGCGACTTCGATGTCGATATATTTTGGGGTCGCCTCACCATCCACAACCGATATCCTCGAGGCAAGGCCAAGGCCTCCATGATCATCCACCCAGTATTTCGTCTAGCCCACCGCATCTTATCTAGCACCATCTTTCCCAAGGATGAGTCATGTACCGTGACTATCCCTGACCTTTTTATCCTATGGGCTATAATTTTCGATTTTATTTGCGGTGCTGACGGGATTGCTTTTGAGGCCCCTCTCATATCTATTAACGCTGGCACTTGGCTTATTCACAAATTACTTGCGATTAGCCACGCTGGCAAGGGCAAGTATTTTTGCAGGGGCCTCATTACCATCATTGCTTCACATACCTAGTACAGTATCGTTATCCCCCGAGATTTGCCACATGCCGCAGGATCTACACGTCTAGATATTGATGTCCTGCTGCACACTCATATGATCAAGCCTCGTGGCGACGGTCGGTTTACCTTCTACTACGATCACCCCCTGGTCCTTACGCCATTCTACCCAACCCTGGTCGTATGCCTATCATTCTTATGGCAGATTGGACGTTCCCCCTTGACCCCGAGTTTCTAGGGGGTTACATCTTCAGTTCCCTATCCCAGACGCACCACGACCACCATCCCCTGCCGCCCACTTAGGCATGTAGGACATCCATGCGTCTAGAGGAGACCCCGGGGCTGGACCTAGTGGTGCCACCCCGGCTTCTGTCACTATCACTTCTGAGGCACTCACTTTGACCCACTTAGGCCTCGCCTCCGATGCCGACACGACCACTGCCGTCGGCATCACTTCCACTGTCCGTCTGGCCACTACTTCTTCCGTTTGTCGAGCCACCTCCGCTCGTCTCATTCTAGAGACTGAGTTAGCTTCTCTGCGTGCTAGCACATCCACCTCTACCTCCTCGTACCCATCCTCTTCTATCTTTTCACACCCACGTTTTCTCGAACTCGAGAGGAACGTGTCCACCATTCTATGCATTCTTACTCACATCCACGGTCCACCTCCACCCACTCCTCTCCCTTCACCTACTCCATCACCTCCTCGACGATCATCTCATCCCGCCACAATCGCTTCCATTCCTGCAACTACATCCCCCCACACTACTGTCGACCCCACAGATCCACCACCCTCCACTTCCATCACCGCATACACTCACCGCAAGAGATTACCGGTGCGCTCGAGATCAGTTCCCTCACCATCCTCTTCTATTGCCGTGTCTCACCCATCTTCCACTGCATTGGCCACCATATCTCTCCCACTTGCCATCATCACATCCACTCCACCCATCGTTCACACCTCCTCCGTACCCACCCATCCACCACCTCGACCCCTTTCCCCACTTCTCTGCACACCCATCAGCCCCCCACCCCTCCATCTTCTACCGAGGAGGACGAGGACAGTTCCTCTCCTGTATTTTGATTTCTTTCTTTCTCTTTTCCGATCTTCCCCCTAGCATATTTCTGCATCACCATGATCATATCATATTGCTAGCATTGCCATGTTCAGCTTGGGGGAAATTGATTTTCATGTGTGTTGTCGTGTGAGGTCTTTGTGGTGTGTCTGTTTATATGTGTTCTAATTTGTGTGTTTCTTTTTCTTTATTTTTCATTTTCTTTGTGTGTTTTCCATGTTTTTCTTTATTTTTGATTCGGTGCGTACCCCCCATTATCATTGCCCTCCCATATTCACTATTATTGCATTGAGTGCAATGCAAGTTTCAGCTTGTGGGAGTCACACTTTGTGCATCAGTTATGTCTTTTTCTTCGTTTTTGAGTCGTTTTCATCGTGTTTTTCTTTTTCTTTCATTCTTTTTATCCCCCCTCTCCTAGAGATGACCCCATATGATGAATTGCCTCAAAACCACACACACACCTAGCACGGCTACGATTATCACTTTCACTAACCCTAGGAAGCCGAGTCATATTGCATTTCATGCATCGTGGGTTCACTTTGCTTTTGTGTGAGTCGTGTGTCGTGACTAGCTAGTTGGTGTGCTTCTACTTTGTGATGTTGATTTATATGCATGTCCTGGGATGACCCTTAGATTATCATGCTTCGATTTGAATATATGGTATTTGCTTCTACTATCTGCTTCTATATGCATGAATACATATATATCGTATACTTCAATTCACATGTGTTGGGATTCCACAAATAGGACGAGGATAACTCATTTAGCCTATGCTCTGATTTGCGAGAAATATGTCCTTTGCCCAAGTGCTTAGATTCCGATTTATTTTTTATTTTTACTTGGTGCAAATCCCCTCGTCGTGTACCGTTCTCCCACTTGGGAGAGTACACATGTATATATCCCAAAATCTAAAAATCCAAAAAAGAGAGAGAAAAGAAATAACCAAAAAAGGAAAAGAAAAGAGAAAAGAGAGAAAAAAATATGTATAGCCAAAAATCCAAAAAACGACAATACCCAAAACCCAAAAAAAAATTCACGTGTTAATATTTTTCCTATCTACCAAGAATAAAGGGAAGGCGAGAGTTTGCACCGAGTGTTCTACTCCACACCTTCTCAATCTCCATCGTTTTCGAACACACTTGGCATAGGGACTTTCTAACGATTATCTAGGCAATAGTGTGGTCATTTCATAGTCCCTAGCTGTGGAGTCCATGATACATGATACGCTTCAATTCTCATACTTTTCTCATGCATGCTTGAGCTATATTTAACCGGTATTTGGACTTGAATCGATACTTGGGTCATTCCTGGGGTGTGTGTATATGGAACTTTATTGCACAATGTAGATAGTAACACCGTTTGCTAGCACACGACCACACTCACTCGTGCTTCACCGCGTAGGCCCACGACACTTGTTTGGACTCTTATTCCCTGGTTTAGCGTTGTGTTTTTGTCGTATACTTGCTTAGCATGGTGTATTTGATTTTGTTGGCTCTGACGGGCGATTTAGGAATTTGTTTTCTTTTTCTATTTCTCTCTCTCTATTTTTCCCTCCGAGCTCCTACTCTCACTCGTCTTCCTCGAGGACGAGGAAGGGTTCAGCTTGGGGGATTTTTAATTTTATATATTCATGCATGTCTTCTTCATGATTTTCCGCCGTTTTCCGTTGTTTCATACCCGTTCTTTTGTGTTTTTTTGAATCTTTTCAATTTCTCCGTGTTTTTGTGTAAATGCAGGAGATTTCCAGCATTGGGGACATACAAAGAAGATATCATGAGTCCCCGGAGCAACGGTAGGAGTCACACGCGATCCAGAGGGCCAGACATCGAAGATACCAATATTTTAGCCCCCAACCGATCGGTTGCACAAAGCCAACCGATCGGTTGGTGCACGCGTATCCGACCCGAACAGGAGCTGAAGAGGAGAGCAGCTCACCCGATCGGTTCGCTGATCGGGTGAGATTGACAGAGCTCTCTGTATTTTTGGGCTTAATTCCAACCGATCGGTTGAAAACTCAACCGACCGGTTCATCTGAAGCTGAAATTCCCAAATGATGACCCGATGACGCCAACCGCTCGGACCAAGAGACCGGTTGAAGCTTCTATAGCCGATAGCGAAAACGACAAGCAGCTCACCCGATCGGTTGATGCTTCAACCGATTGGGTGGCCGTGATCTCTATATATAGTTGACCTAGGTTTTCTAAAACAGGATCCCCCTTTTGTATATACTATTTTTGGGACTTGTGACAGCTGGAATTTCTTCTGTTTTGTAAGTGTTTCGCTTACTTTGAAACTTTAATATTGTCTTAATACAATTGCTAGCAACTGTTTTCTATTGCCTGATCATGATTCCTACCGTTGAATTTCGTTTAGATTGTGTTTTTGCTATGAATTGTGAGTAGTTCCCAAATCTGGGATTTTGGTGGAAACCCCTTCATGGGTTCTCCCTAGATCGACCATATGACTAGGATTACGATATGGTTTAGGAATTTAGAAGGTTGCACAGGGTGTTTCATTGTCATTGGCAGGAGAAAGACTGCCTCTGACCGTCGGGCCAAGGGAGAATAAACTTGGCGGTTGACTCCCTAGCCACAGCTCACGCCCTAGCGTAGACATTGAATCCTAGCACGTGGGAACGGCAGGATGCGATGTTGGGAGTAATCGTTGCAAGCCTAGTGCTCCTGGAGTCGGTCGGTGTTAATGGACATGGGAATGCCCATCGACCGAACTCGGGTAGTCCTATCGTATCATCCTGGGCATCGACCGGAATATCGGGCCCATGGGATGCTAGGTATCACTCTTAGAGGCAACATCTCACCACTAAACCCTAAATCCAATCGTGTTCCTATCCGTCGGTCGTAATAGTGAGAGCACATAATAGGGTGGAAACCGAAGTCCTAGGTTTCCTTTTTATATTGTTTATCCTTCGTATTCATATTCTGTGATAACCTACCGATCGTTCAGGCTAGCTCACCCATTGGGTGAACTGGTTCCTTTCTGACAGCAAGCACAACACACGCCTCCCTGAGTTCGACCCCCAAGCCACACTACAACACCGTGCGCTTGCGGTATAAATATTTAAATCTAGTATCCCCGATCCTATTGCACTTGTATGCTCAAATCTAGGGGACATCATTGGGTCCATCCTGACTGTGTCCCTGATGAATGTCGTAGTTTTAGTCTCTTCGTCATAACTATGTCACTTAGCCAAGACTAGTGAGGGTCAACTGTAAAACCCAATAGCTTGAACTTGATTAGTTTTATTCAGTCATTAGTCCAATAATATTGGACTTCTTTTAACATACTCTGGCCAGAGTTTTTACTAAATACTGAACTAACACATGCGGCACAAACTCCCAGTAAACAGGAGAGACGAATTCTTTCTTGATCATTGTTCTCCTCGCATGCTCCAAGTGTCACCCAATCAATGACCTTTCAATAGGTATTGCCTCGAAACTAGATCAGAGATCTAAGTGACATTGTTTACGTACAGGTTCGTACAATGACATCAAGTCTAAGGATCAACTTACCTATCATTACTAAGATTTATATTTGACAGATTAGTTAATGTTAATCATATGATAACTGTCTTTGGTTCGTTCAGTGAAATCATTCTTTAATGAGCATTGTCTCGTCACCGACTTCACCAAGTCAAACGACCATGAGATCATCGTCACCATTCCATGGTGAAGACAAAGACACAATGGTCTATCTGATGTGTCTTTATCAAAACATCAACGACCACAAACAATTTAAGACTTATGATGCAAACGGTTAAGCAATTCTTCATGATCAAGATCTTCATCTCGATACTTGTTTGACCTCGCATTAAGTCTCAGGACTTTACCAAAGTTCTAAAGAAGACTACATTATTATTTACTTAGATAAATTCTAATCAAACAGCTTACTGTTATTTTAAACAAGATTTTTGTGTTGGATCTGGATCTAAGCCTAGTGGGGGTAAATAGGTAAATAAAAATTCTCATGCAACCCATGAGAAATCACATGCATTTATAATCACATGCAAGGTAAATAATAATCAAACACAGATGCACATCAGATTTACCTTGTTTCGATCGTCACCACGACCTACGTCTAGCCCCCAAAACAGATACTAGATTAATAATGTTACAGGTACAACCTTAATAGCTAGAGAACCAACGTCTCTACACTTAACAGGCTCTCAGTACCCCACTCATCGTGTTCAACAAAATTAATCCTAGTATAAGCTTTCTATTGGCTAGTCCCAACTAGCCAAGTCCCTCTTGTCTAGCACCCACTAGAAAAGACCCCAAAACATGTATCAATGGTAAAGTTTTCCCTACATAGATCTATACAACTACACAAATATAATAATAAAAAGTTTAGAGAATCTCAGTTTGTGTAGCGGCAGTCGTCTCTGTCAATCAGCTCAGGTCAGATCGTATCTGACAGGATGTAGTCGCCAACGTCACGTCCTCATCTGAAACTTGTGTCCTTGATGAAGCATCCCCATCAAGAAGTTGTGGCCTTGTGGCTCTCCCCTAAATGTAGCTTGAACAATGAATGGATGGCTTCCCTTTTGTGGTTGTGCAAGGTATGGATGCCTTCCCTTTGAAGAGTTGTGTAATGAAGTAGATGAGAGACCCTTGATGAAACTTGCGGCCTAGAAGCTTGGTTTGGAGAAGTATGTTGCGGCAATGTGGATCTTGAAGGAGCTTACACAAGGAGAGGGAGGAGATGAAGCTCTTGGCAATGGCCTTTGGCAATGGGAGAGGATGATGTAGTTTGGCCTTGGTTTATTCTACATGCGCAATGTATAGGGGGGCTCTTGGAGTTATGATTTCGACAAGGAGATGGAGCTATGGCAAGTATAGTTCGGCCATAGAGAGGTTGAAATGGAGATAGGAGCTTTGGACTTGGGGATTGCTTAGAGAGTTTGTAAGGGTGATATGCTATGTTGCGCAAAAAGGATCCTTCCTTGCAAAGTTACGGCCAAGGTCTTTTCTCAAGGGTTTTGGCCAAAATTCTTTGGTTACCTCTCTCTCAAAATCTCTCTATTTGAGTATGGGTTTATAAAGGAGAGGATAGGATATGATAGAATCAATTAGAATCCCATAATAGATAGAGATTGGAAGGAATCCTAACTTGATTAGGATTTGAATGAATCTCTTTAGATATGGAGTTTGAATATGGATGGCTATGGAATTGAATTTGATTTGCTATATGATTTGAATTGGATCTCATTTAGTCACATTTGATTTGCATGAGATTCTCCATATCTCTCCATCTTTGACCAAGTCTCCAATTTGCATGGCATTAGGATTTGAATGTTGCACCAATTGATTTGAATCAATTCAAATATGGATTTGAATTTATTTCTTCCTTATCTTCCCATCTTTGACTTAGCCCAATATTTGTTATCACATTCTCCATCTTTGACTTAGTCCACTTGGCTAATGCATGGCACATTCTCCATCAATTTTACTTAGTTTCCTTTTGCGGTTTTGCGAGAGTAACATTCCTGAAAACACTTACAACACACATTAAATCGTTCACATATGTTTGTTATCATCAAACACGAAGTCATAGATCGTTGTATACAAATTCACATTATATCCTACAATCTCCCCCTTTTGATGATAACAACCTAATATAAGATTTGAGTAATACTGATTCATATAATATCATTGTGACATGTGTGTGTGAAGTGTGAAGATGGAGGATATATGCAATATTCAACAAGTATGGCAATGATGTGCAAGCATACAAGCATGCAACAATGATGTTTCAAGCATTCAAACATGTATGCATGCTACCCCTTTATTCATGCTCACCCTTGAATAAATATTCACATATTCATTGAGCACACTCATTATTCATTAATGCTCCCCCCTTAAACCAATATTCATATATGCAACATATAAGAATTAATGCATGGACAAATCTTCTCAATATTTTCTTCCTCATTTGTTATCATCAAAAGTGTATATATTGTTGAGTATTGGTGTTTCATACCAATCTTATTTTGATGATGATCACAACATTATGTTGTTGCTAATGACTCTCTTGTTTTAGTCTCATAGTTTCATTTCAAGAATATCTTTCTTGGAGACTAAACACTTGGTGCAAGGATGGACATCAAGTGGAGAAGGGCCAAAGCTTGGACTCAAGGGGTGCCAAAGCTTTGAGATGATGGAAAGAATCAAGGCATCTAGATTGAAGACATAGACTCTAAGGAAAGCAATGTAATCCATGTAATATTTCTTTATTGCTTTCTCTCTCATTTGAGTCAGGTTAAAGTAATGCCTTGATAGATGGTCTACTCATTCATGCATATGCATTTAGCCATCTTAGTGAGCCTTAGGATTATCATAGAATTCAACCTAATAGGTTCATCTTGACCAAAGACTCATTTCTATTGAATCTTGATAGATGGTCTCTGGCTTTCCATCAGTCGCCTGCTGAAGGATTTACAGTTGACTGGGTGATTTCCAGTCGACTGTCGATCCTTCTACAGTCAACTGATATGCACTGCTCAAGTCAACATTTCTATTGAATCTACTTGAGCTTTATGCAATAGTCAACTGATGCTCAGTTTACAGTCGCCTGTGGATTGGTCAACAGTCGTCTGAGTAATGTAAGTGCATATACTGTTTCTCTCAGTTTTTCTCCATCTCCTGCAGCAGTTGTGTCACGACCCGCTTCCCTAAAATGGAGGCGAGACGTGAAAAGGTCCGCACGAGAGTGGAGCTGTGAAGCCCCAAACCCGATAAGCGTCAATAAAACATAAGCAGGTCCCTGTAACCACAACGGAACAACAATAATAACACAAGGAGAGACTGAAATAAAATCTGACATCTCATAAATTGTCCAACATGAAAATAAGTCCAACATCCAGAAAAGCCACCAGGCTAAAAGAAAGAGTCTAAAGGCCCAGAACAAGGCCAACAAAAGCAACGACATAACAAAGTATAGGTGCTACGCACCGATAACAAACCAACTGTCTAAACAAAAGTAAAACACAACGAAGACACTAGGACTGGTCCCCAGTGTCCACGTACTCCCCATCAAACACAAGCTCGGGCTCGGCGTCAGTAAACACCTCGTCCTCAACAAGGTACTCAGGCTCAGGATCTAACATGTGTCACCCAAAAGAGTAAAGGGGCACATGTCAGCAAGTCTAAGAGACTTGGGCAAGGAAACTGAAAGTAAGGCAACTAGCAACCTAGCAGTTTTAGTATGCATGACATGGCAGTTATAACATGAGTGCACAATTAAGACATGGCAAGACAATTTGTACAAGAGAACAATTATCGGGACAAGACAAGAGTAGCCAAGCTACTAACAATCTCAATCAATTCACTATTCACGTTTCACGTTGTTTTGTAGATGTTTACGCCCTTCAGCTGAATGGTACAACATTCACACCGATCGGCACTAAACACTACCCCACCCCAGAGTTTACGCCTTATAACTGCAGTTGCTGATCGGGCAGACTCCCAGTTGAATGGCCGCTTAACCCTTACCCCATCCCACACGTAAACAAGCCAGGGTCACTGCACATGAGCCCAGCAAGTGAGCCAGGGTTGCCCCGCACGGGAGCTTGTTTCTTAGTTCACACTTCAATATCGACCGTTGGGGTTAGCAACTCATTATGCTCGCTTCTGGTCACGAGCCAGGAAACACAAGTATTGTAGCGATGCTACGCAATCACGGGGCCACTTGAAGAATGCAATGACATGACAATTAATTCGCGTACAGTTAATGGAAAGTAAACATGACATGGTAATTATGCAACATGATATATGTCGGAACTAGCTTCGTTGTCAAGCTAGTTCCCCAATTTGCGTCTAGGCGAGTATCATTTCGTCTCCTAGCCTCTTTTACGCCTACAACAAGCAAAATGGCCTAAAACATGGCCCAAACCCTAAGTGGCAAGTTTCACTTGCCTAGCACCGGGGACGACTGTCACGAAGGTTTGTCTCGCGGATGCTAATCTACGGGGGAAATCGCTGTTTTGGGGAAACAATCATCAAACAACATGAAATTTCATTAGGGTTTCATAAAAATACAAATAGGTTATGAAAACATCGAGAGATCGATTTCTTACCGAAAGGAAGCGGAAGAAACACTCCGGAGAACCCTAGGACCAGATCTGGAAACGAATGGAGAAGTTTGGAGAATTAGGGTTTTGGGGGGATTTTGGGGATTTGATGGAGATTTGGGGAAAATGAGAGGTAGAAAGAGTTGATGGAGGGTTTAGATGATGGATTTAGGGCTTGGAATGAAGGAATAAGGGTTGGAGGAAGATGGGGGCTCAATGGGGGAGGATTTAGGGTTTTAGGTCGAGTGGAGGAAGAAGAAAATGTTTGGGAGGGGTTTAAATAGGATGGGCTGGCGGCTGCCCAAAAATTAGGGTTTTAACACAGATTAGTCGGTCAAAGAGCAACCACTGAACGACTAGTTTGGCAACTAGTCGGTCGGTCGACCAACGCAGACCGACTAAGTGTAAACAGTAACTTCTGAACTAAAATAGGATTTAGAATTAGTCGGTCGAAGAACAAATACTGACCGACTAGTTTAACATCTAGTCGGTCGACAAACATTCTTAGACCGACTAAGAGTGAACAATATTGATACTAAAAATTAGATGATGAGTTAGTCGGTTAAAGAAGCATTGTTGACCGACTAGTTTGCAACCTAGTCGGTCAACCAACGTTCTTAGACCGACTAACGATAAACAGTAACTCCTGAATAATTTAGAAAGCCAACTAGTCGGTCCAAGAAGGATTGCCGACCGACTGGATCGTCATCTAGTCGGTCGGTGCCCCTTCTCATACCGGCTAACGTGCACCAAAAGTTCCGATACGGAGCGCGGAGCTCCGGGATCGATTCCTAAGACTCCTAGGCTTGATCTAATAGTAAGATACGACCGTTATGAAGTCCGTCACGAATGACATACTTCGAAATCGACGATCCTAAGGAAGAAACGAGAAAATACGACGAATCGATCGAAAATGAAAGCCACGGAGACGAAAACCACACATGAGGAGAAAATCCACCAAAACATATATTATATTATAATAAATCCAGATATATTATATTATAATAAATCCAAAATGTCAAATGGTCCAATGTATCGCGGGCTCAACTTCCCTCGCTTCCCAAAACGAATCACACCGCGATTCGGGGAAATCTTCAAGAACACATGGTCGCCAGGCTGAAACTCCAAAGGACGACGTTTAGCATCCGCCCAATGCTTAAAACGGTCCTGAGCAATTCTCATCCTCTCCAGAATATTCCTGACAATATCCACGGCCTCCACGATCATCTCAGGTCCCAACAACTCCCGATCACCAACGTCATCCCAACTCAATGGCGATCGACATTTCCTCCCATAAAGAGCGGCGAAAGGCGCCATGCCAATACTCGCCTGGAAGCTGTTGTTGTAAGAGAACTCCACCAAATGCAGATGGTCCTCCCACGAACCCTTGAAATCCAACATGCACGCCCTCAGCATGTTTTCCAAAATCTGAATCGTCCTCTCAGACTGGCCATCCGTCTGCGGATGGTACGCCGTGCTGAAACTCAGACGCGTACCCAAACTCTTCTGCAAACTCTGCCAGAACTGAGATGTGAACCTCGTGTCTCTGTCCGACACGATACTCACGGGGACTCCATGAAGTCGCACGACCTCCTGCATGATTCACGTTACATCACCATCCAAACTAGGAAAAGGAAATAGAACGGAGAGTAAAAGAATTTACCTCCATATATCTCCTCGCTAGCGCCTCAGTGGACTGTCCCACTCGGAACGGAATAAAGTGCGCAGATTTGGTCAATCGATCTACGATCACCCAAATCGCGTCATTCTGCTTCGGACTCCGAGGTAGTCCAGTCACGAAATCCATAGTGATGTGTTGCCATTTCCACTCCGGAATCGGAAGCGGTTGTAACAACCCGGCCGTACGCTGATGCTCCGCCTTCACTTGCTGGCAAACCAAGCACTTGGCTACACTCCGAGCCACACTCTTCTTCATACCATGCCACCAATAATTCAGACGAATATCCTGGTACATCTTGGTGCCACCAGGATGCACAGAATACGGCGAACTGTGTGCCTCCACCATCAGCCCCTCTCTAATATCCCCCGCGGGCACACACAACCTGGCTCGAAACCTCAGTGAGCCATCCTCATGAATCAAAAAGTCAGTCCGCAGACCGGCTTCCACCTGCTCCCGAATCTTCACCAGCTTCAGATCCTCAGCCTGGCCAGCCTTAATCCGATCCACGATCATCGACTGTACCTGCATGTACATCAACGACGAAGCCTCCCCAGGAAGAACAATCTCCACGCCAAACTCGCAAAAAACCTGCTGCAATCTCCACTGCGTGGTAAAAATCATCACCGCTGGAAGCCTACTCAAAGCATCTGGAACCACATTCACCTTGCCAGGATGAAACAGCAAACCAATCTCATAATCTGCCATAAGCTCCAACCATCGACGTTGTCGCATGTTGAGCTCCTTCTGAGTAAAAATATACTTCAAGCTTTTGTGATCGGTGAAAATCTTCACTTTCTCACTCAGCAGGAAGTGCCTCCAAATCTTAAGAGCAAACACAACGGCAGCCAACTCCAAATCATGCGTCGGGTAATTCTTCTCATGAACCTTAAGCTGACGAGACGCATACGCCACAACATGTCCGTGCTGATGCAACACACAACCGAGACCCTTGCCAGAAGCATCGCAAAAGATCTCAAATCCACCGATGCGATCAGGCACAACAAGAATAGGGGCCGTCGTCAACCTCTCCTTCAGAACGCCAAAAGCACTCTCACAATCACCCGACCAAACAAAAGCAACATCCTTCCGCGTCAACCTGGTCATCGGCTCAGCAATACGGGAAAAGTCCTTAATGAAACGCTGATAGTAACCAGCAAGTCCAAGGAAACTCCAAATCTCGGACGCAGACGACGGAACAGGCAACTCTCTGATGGCCCTAATCTTCTCGGGATCCACTGAAATGCCATCTCCAGTCACCACATGCCCGAGAAAAGCAACTCTATCCAGCCAAAACTCGCACTTCGAAAACTTAGCATACAAACGATGCTTCCTCAAAATCTCCAACACCGTCCTTAAGTGCGAGGCATGCTCTTCCTCCGACTTCGAATAGATCAGAATGTCGTCAATGAAGATAACGACAAACTTATCTAAAAAGTCGTAGAGAATCAGGTTCATCAGATTCATGAAAACTGTGTGCGCGTTAGTTACACCGAAAGGCATAACCACGAACTCATAGTGTCCATACTTCGTCCTGAACGCTGTCTTCGGAACATCATCCTTCTTCACCTTCAACTGATGGTAACCACTCCTCAAATCCAATTTAGAAAACACCCTCGAACCTCCAAGCTGATCAAAAATATCATCGATGCGAGGCAACGGGTATTTATTCTTAATGGTCACCGCATTCAACTCCCGATAGTCCACGCACAAGCGACGCGAACCATCCTTCTTCTTCACCAGCAACACCGGTGCTCCCCACGGAGACACACTAGGATTAATATAACCCTTCAGCAAAAGCTCATCCAGCTGCTTCCGCAACTCTTCCAACTCAGCGGGTGCCATACGATACGGCGCCTTCGAAATCGGCTGCGCACCTGGAACAAGATCGATAGAAAATTCTAGAGCTCGATCAGGTGGCAAACCAGACATCTCCTCGGGGAAGACGTCGCCAAAATCTCGCACCACAGCTGGCCACTCCAACTCCATCTGCATAGCCACAACCTCCACCGGCCTGGCCCGAAATCTGACAGGACCAAGTGAACTGCTACCACGACTGAACTCAAATACTGGATGTCCGGGAATCTCGAACACCACCTTCTTCCTTCGACAGTCGATCGTATCATAGAAGCTCGCAAGCCAGTCCATCCCAAGAACCGCATCATAGTTGATGATGTCGTGGACAATGAAATCAGCGAAAAGCTCATGTCCACAGACCACCAACGAGCAAGAATTGCAACCACGATGCACTGAGACCACGCCATTCCCTGTAACGATATTCCAACTCTTGGGAAGAGGGGACGTCGACAAGGAATGCCTCTCCACGAAGCTCCGAGAAATAATACACATCGATGCACCAGAGTCAAAGAGGACTCGTGCAGGAAATGTGCAAACCAAAACCACACCTAACAATCAATTAACAATCAAACCCTAGTCTAGCAAACAACCATGTTCAAGCAAACAACACAATCTAACAATCAAAACCAGCTAGGAAAGTAACAGCTAGATTGAGGATTACCTGCGATAACCTCATCCACAGCCTCGCTCTCCACAGCGGTCATCAGAAAAGCCTGCCTCCTCGGCGGAACAGCCTGTTGATAAGCCTGCCTCTGCGGAACAAGAGCTGCTCCACGACCAGCAGGAACAGACGCTCACTGCTACAACAGCTGTGCTGCAACAGGTGCCCTCCGCAGCGGACCCGCATGCCGAAAATCCCTCGCGACATGGGAAGCATCACCACAAACCAAACACTGGCCCAAAAACTTCCGACACTGATCCTTGATGTGGCCAGGCTTGCCGCAGAAATGGCAAGTCTTCAGAATAGGCCCTCCTGGCCTCTTAAACTGAGCTGGCTGATTAGGCTTGAATCCAGGTCTAACCACAGCTCTCGCCTGTTCCACAGGCCTCTTCCCAGCACCAACAATAGACCCCCTCCTCTGGTTCACGAGCAGCTCCTGCCTCTTGGCTGCTACTAGAACCTTCTGATATGACTCCCGGTCAGAAGAGGTCACAAAACTCTGGAGCTCCGAAGCAAGTCCCTGCAGGAACCTCTGAGCTCTCTTCTCAGCGTCCTGCACCATCTTCGGTGCGAACCGACTCAGCCTCATGAACTCTTGGTGATATAGGTCCACCGACGAGCTCCCTTGCTTCAAATCGATAAAACGCTGTAGCATCTCCTCCCTGGCAGCTTTCGGGAAGAACTCACCCTCAAATCTGGCCTTGAAGGTAGCCCAAGCTATCGGCTCCACCAACATCTTCTCTTCTGCATCCCACCAATTCCGAGCATTATCCTTGAGTTGCCTCTTCGCCAAATCAACCCATCCAGCCGGGGTGATCTTGGCCATCTTCAGATTGTCCTCGATGTTCCGAATCCACTCATCGGCAGCCAGAGGACCCTCAGACCCATCAAAATATGCGGGACCCAGCTCCTGAAATTGCTTCGCTCCTGGCTCTGAGCGAGGGGCATCCGGAAGAGCCCAGGTAGCTCAAGCAAGTGGAGCATTCTGGACTTGCAGGAGCACGCCCTGCTGCACTTGCATCATCTGCAGCATCATCCGCATCATCTCACCGTTGGTGGGTTCCCGCTCAGGCTCCTCATCATGAGGGAGCGCACCACTAACCCCACCACGGGTGAATCGTCTTCCTGCCATCTAGTGACACAGAGAACGAATCAGATTAGACTCATAGCTTATGACATCGGACGTCGAACTCAGTTTGTTGGACATTCTAATATTATTATCGCTATTCCGATAATCGCAGTTACAGAAGGACCTGTATGGGCCACCAACAAAACCTGTCACGACCCGCTTCCCTAAAATGGAGGCGAGACGTGAAAAGGTCCGCACGAGAGTGGAGCTGTGAAGCCCCAAACCCGATAAGCGTCAATAAAACATAAGCAGGTCCCTGTAACCACAACGGAACAACAATAATAACACAAGGAGAGACTGAAATAAAATCTGAAATCTCATAAATTGTCCAACATGAAAATAAGTCCAACATCCAGAAAAGCCACTAGGCTAAAAGAAAGAGTCTAAAGGCCCAGAACAAGGCCAACAAAAGCAACGACATAACAAAGTATAGGTGCTACGCACCGATAACAAAACAGCTGTCTAAACAAAAGTAAAACACAACGAAGACACTAGGACTGGTCCCCAGTGTCCACGTACTCCCCGTCAAACACAAGCTCGGGCTCGGCATCAGCAAACACCTCGTCCTCAACAAGGTACTCAGGCTCAGGATCTAACATGTGTCACCCAAAAGAGTAAAGGGGCACATGTCAGCAAGTCTAAGAGACTTGGGCAAGGAAACTGAAAGTAAGGCAACTAGCAACCTAGCAGTTTTAGTATGCATGACATGGCAGTTATAACATGAGTGCACAATTAAGACATGGCAAGACAATTTGTACAAGAGAACAATTATCGGGACAAGACAAGAGTAGCCAAGCTACTAACAATATCAATCAATTCATTATTCACGTTTCACGTTGTTTTGTAGAAGTTTACGCCCTTCAGCTGAATGGTACAACATTCACACTGATCAGCACTAAACACTACCCCACCCCAGAGTTTACGCCTTACAACTGCAGTTGCTGATCGGGCAGACTCCCAGTTGAATGGCCGCTTAACCCTTACCCCATCCCACACGTAAACAAGCCAGAGTCCCTGCACATGAGCCCAGCAAGTGAGCCAGGGTTGCCCCGCACGGGAGCTTGTTTCTTAGTTCACAATTCAATATCGAGCGTTAGGGTTAGCAACTCATTATGCTCGCTTCTGGTCACGAGCCAGGAAACACAAGTATTGTAGCGATGCAACGCAATCACGGGGCCACTTGAACAATGCAATGACATGACAATTAATTCGCGTACCGTTAGTGGAAAGTAAACATGACATGGTAATTATGCAACATGATATATGTCGGAACTAGCTTCGTTGTCAAGCTAGTTCCCCAATTTGCGCCTAGGCGAGTATCATTTCGTCGCCTAGCCTCTTTTACGCCTACAACAAGCAAAATGGCCTAAAACATGGCCCAAACCCCAAGTGGCAAGTTTCACTTGCCTAGCACCGGGGACGACGGTCACGAAGGTTCGTCTCGCGGATGCTAATCTACGGGGGAAATCGCTGTTTTGGGGAAACAATCATCAAACAACATGAAATTTCATTAGGGTTTCATAAAAATACAAATAGGTTATGAAAACATCGAGAGATCGATTTCTTACCGAGAGGAAGCGGAAGAAACACTCCGGAGAACCCTAGGACCAGATCTGGAAACGAATGAAGAAGTTTGGAGAATTAGGGTTTTGGGGGGATTTTGGGGATTTGATGGAGATTTGTGGAAAATGAGAGGTAGAAAGAGTTGATGGAGGGTTTAGATGATGGATTTAGGGCTTGGAATGAAGGAATAAGGGTTGGAGGAATATGGGGGCTCAATGGGGGAGGATTTAGGGTTTTAGGTCGAGTGGAGGAAGAAGAAAACGTTTGGGAGGGGTTTAAATAGTATGGGCTGGCGGCTGCCCAGAAATTAGGGTTTTAACACAGATTAGTCGGTCAAAGAGCAACCACTGACCGACTAGTTTGGCAACTAGTCGGTCGGTCGACCAACGCAGACCGACTAAGTGTAAACAGTAACTTCTGAACGAAAATAGGATTTAGAATTAGTCGGTCGAAGAACAAATACTGACCGACTAGTTTAACATCTAGTCGGTCGACGAACGTTCTTAGACCGACTAAGAGTGAACAGTATTGATACTAAAAATTAGATGATGAGTTAGTCGGTTAAAGAAGCATTGCTGACAGACTAGTTTGCAACCTAGTCGGTCAACCAACGTTCTTAGACCGACTAACGATAAACAGTAACTCCTGAATAATTTAGAAAGCCAACTAGTCGGTCCAAGAAGGATTGCCGACCGACTGGATCATCATCTAGTCGGTCGGTGCCCCTTCTTATACCGGCTAACGTGCACCAAAAGTTCCGATACGAAGCACGGAGCTCCGGGATCGATTCCTAAGACTCCTAGGCTTGATCTAATAGTAAGATACGACCGTTATAAAGTCTGTCACGAATGACATACTTTGAAATCGATGATCCTAAGGAAGAAACGAGAAAATACGACGAATCGATCGAAAATGAAAGCCACGGAGACGAAAACCACACATGAGGAGAAAATCCACCAAAACATATATTATATTATAATAAATCCAGATACATGAAAAGCAGTCGTTACAAGTTGACTGATGAAGGTTTTACAGTCGCCTAACTATTTTACAGTCGACTATATTATTGACATCAATCCCCCGTAAGTTTATCTGGAGAAAGAGTGCAGCTCTCTGTTTTATTCCATCTAATGCAGCAGTCGCCTGTTGAAGGTTTTACAGGCGCCTGTCCTGTTTACAGTCGACTGTATCGACTTCATCAGTCGACTGTCCTAGCTCAAATTATAGCCGTTGGATATTTTCTAGCCATTGAATAGTCGACTGTCTTTTGTTCTTCAGTCGACTGTCTGTGTCGTTTTCGTCCTGTTTCTAGCCGTTGCAGTCTTGTGCTTTTGGCTGTTGTCTTGGGTTTTGAGGGTTGATATAGGGTTCCTATATATATGGGTGTGCTGATTTCATGAGAACTTCTTGATGCTGTTGAAAATCATAATAGATCAATAAGCCACTCTCAAACTCTCTCATTTCCCTCTTTGAGCTCTCATTCTTCTTCATGCATTGAAGTCCAGCTCAAGGGAAATCATCCAAGTGCTTTCAACCCAATCTCAACACTTGCATCCTCTTCCATGCCTTGCATTCATCTATGAGTAAGCATCTCAAGGTATATGTAAGAGTATTTATTTTACTTGGTTATTCTTGTAGCACTAATTCTCTTTGTGGGAATTTGTCTTTCTATATTTGTGGGAGTTTATCTCTTTGTGGGATTAGGATATTCTCTTTGTGTGAATAACTCTCTTAGTGGGAGTAACTCTCTTAGTGGGAGTTTGGTGTCCTTGTGTAGGGCTAACCCTAATAATCTAAGTGGGAGTTAGTAATTATCTAGGTGGGAGTTTGACCCTTGTGGAGGGTTGGTTGTGTCCTTGTTATGGCAAAATCCTCTGGTGAGGTATCTCTTTGTGGGATTTGTATTCACTTCTCTTTGTGGAAATATAGTGAATATTGGTGTGGCTGGACGTACCCAAGTTTTGGGGGACCAGGGTAAAATCTTGTGTTTGCATTTGGATTGATTGTGTCAATTATTTCCTCTAGCATTTATTATTCCGTATTTGCAAGTTTAATTTTAATTGGACAATTTTATTGCCATTACACTATTCATCCCCCTCTAGTTTGTTGTTGTTAGTATTGCAAGGGTAAGGCGATCCTTACAATTGGTATCAGAGTGAGTTTATAACACACGGCAACGATGACATTCAACGCTTCATCCACATCTCATGAAGAAGGTCTGTCTACCGATCGACACCCGCTCTTCAACGGAACCAACTATCCTAGTTGGAAGATCATGATGATGATCTACATGAAGGGTCAAGACCTTTGGGACATCACGGAGTTGCCATTTGAGGAGCCTACTTCACCCGCGGCTTCTAGAACTAAGGCGGAGAAGGACTCGATCAGAGTCAATGCAAGGGCTATGTATTCATTCCATTGCACCCTCACTCCAAACGAGTTCAATCGTATCTCCATGTGCAAATCGGCCAACGGCATTTGGCATACAATGGAGATTTCTTATGAAGTGTTACTTCAACATAAGGAAGAGGGTCAACCAACAGAGTCCGAGAAGAAAAAGGGGGTTGCACAACATGTCGAGAAGGAGTCATTCAAGTGGAGAAAGAACTTTCAATGGGAAGCTCCGAGTGAAGAAGAAGAAGAAGAAGATGTTAGTGACAATGACTACATCGAGCTTGCCAAGAAATTCAAGAATTTCAAGGCATTCCTCAAGGACAAGCAAGGTAAATTTTCGTCAAAGTTTGCCTCCCAGTCTAACAATTCTTTTTGTTTCAACTGTGGAGGAAAAGGTCATCTTGCTACTGGATGTTCTTCCAAACCCACCAAATATGCCTATAAGGGGAAAGGGAAGAAGTATTGGAAAGTCAAGTTCAAGTTCAAGAACCAAAAGAAGGGACTTATCGGTACTTTTTATGATTCCGATGTGGACACATCAAGTGATGAAGAAGAGGATGACAAGGAGCACGATCACAGGTGTTTCACAGCTTTTGATGATTCTTCATCAATCTCCTCTAGCTCAAGCGATGAAGAGATAGAGGTGTGGCTCAACCCCAAAGAAGAAATTTGCTTTATGGCTAATGGGGAAGTGTCTTCGTCAAACTCAAGCGAGGAGGAAAGTGATGAGGAAGTCAAGGAGGAAAGCGATGAGGAAGTTAAGGAGGAAAATCTATCCTACGAGGAGCTCGAATACTGCTTAAATGTCGCCTATAACTTGGCAAGTAAGTGCATAAACTCATATCGTAAATTGAAAGAAAATCTTAAGAATACTATGAGTAGGGTGCATTCTTTAGAATCTACTAGTGTAAATAATCATGATGTTGTGCATGTTTGTGACACTAGTGAGAGAGACACACTTCTCTCTCAAGTTAAGGAATTGAGCTTGACTAATGATAATATTGTTGCTCAAAACCTTAGTTTAGAAACTTGCATTCAACACTTACGTTGAAATGTGAAGAGGAATCCCGTAAGCTCAAAAGCTTTGTGTATTCTAGGGATTCACTCCACGATTTGCTTGAAAAACATCTGACAAATCATAGAGTGGGTTTGGGGTATATTCAAAATGTGGTACCCAAACACACCTCTAATTCCTCTTTCGGTGCAAATACAAGAAATATTGCTAAAGCACCTAAAAATAATCACCATGCTTTCTTGTACAACAATAACACCAACAAGAAGCATGTAGATCACAAGGTGATGAGGAAGAATGAAGACTCTTCATTTTTTGATAAGAAGCAAAATCCTCATTCTTTGCATGCCAAGAAATTAGTTTCTACACCTAAGCATGCCACATCCATCCCTCTTGCAAAGGCAAAACCCTTGCCTAGGAAATCCTTGAGTTTATGGATTCCCACTAAGGTTAGTGTGCAAGAGAGGGATAGTTACATCAACTCTCTAGTTAGGGATGTGATCACCTCATGTGATTACATTAGGAAATCAAACTCCTCTTGGGTTTGGTTTCCTAATGTTTAGGTTCCTCACACATATGCATGTTGCATGGGTTTGTGTGTGTTTCATGATTTCGAAAATGCTTTCAAACTTATTTTTTTTTTCATGAAAATGGGACCTTGGGGAAGACATTGCATACATGCATTTGTTGATCCATATGTATGTCAATGGGGGAGTTATAATATAGAATATGTTTAAAATGTCTTTAAAACATATTTTAACTCTTATTTTGGGGTTTTTGATAAAGATCATTATTTACTATTGGTTACTATGGTCTTAATCTTAACCCATTGAAATTGCAAACATGTTTCATGTCATATTTCTTTTTGGCAATATCATTGTGTATCATTGAAGCTTGATTTTTTCATATCTATTGCTTTGATACACTTTAGGCCCATGGCTCCAATATTTATATATCAATTGGTAAAGGGGATTATTTTCCAAGATTCTTTGTCTACAATTGGTATTACCTCAATTGTTAGAGATTGTTTATCTTCTACTTTACAATTGGTATTAGATCCTAGAAGTCAATATTTGACCATTTCTATGATCTCGGGGGAGCATGGGATAGTGATTGATACTGACTAAATTTTTCAATTTGGTATCATACATCTCCTTATATCTTGCATATTGTCACATCTTGGTTAAGATGACAAAGGGGGATATTTTTGATGTCCACCTTTCTGACGATGTTAAGGGGGAGAGATATATGCATTAAGTAAATGTAACTCTTGTATTTCATACATATGCATTTGGGGAGAGATATATCTATGGGGAGAGATATATGGGATTGCATAAACCATTCATGTTTGCATGATATTGTCTATTGCAATTGGTTTATATAATCCATGCATATTATATGTCACCATGACTTTATTTGGTATAATGAGTTTTTACTATTGTGTATCTCATTGTAAAATTGGTGCATATAAGTAGGGGGAGCTCATTAGCATTGTGCTTTATTTCTGTGTTTTACATAATGTGTGTCATCATCAAAATGGGGAGATTGTTGAGTATTGGTGTTTCATACCATTCTTATTTTGATGATGATCGCAACATTATGTTATTGCTAATGACTCTCTTGTTTTGTTTGTTATCTTTGTATTAGAGTCATGCTAAGACCAAATAACATTATGTTTGTATTAGAGTAATTTGAAAAAATTAGAAGTGATTTCTTTACTATTGGTCTTTCGATTGTAAAAATTAGAAGTGATCATGGAGGAGAATTTGAAAATGCAATCTTTGAAAATTTTTGTTTAGAAAAAGGAATTCTGCATGAATTTTCTTCTCCTAGAATAAAATGGAGTAGTTGAAAGAAAGAATAGGACTTTAAAAGAAATGGCTAGAAGTATGCTGAATGAGTATGAATTGCCTATGTCTTTTTGGGCCGATAACAAACATAACAAGAAGTATCCAAATAACTAATACAAACATAATGTTAAAATAAATATTAGGAGGTTTTCCATGCCTAAGTTCATTAGTAGTTTTCTTTACTATTGGTCTTAGCATGACTCTAATACAAACATAATGTTAAAAGAAATTACTGCTTGTTATGTTTGTATTAGAGTCATGCTAAGAACAATAGTAAAGAAAACTACTTATGAACTTAGGCATGGAAAAACTCCTAATATTTCATATTTTAGAGTATTTGGATGCAGATGTTTCATATTAAATACTGGAGATCAACTTGGTACATTTGAATCCAAATCAGATGAAGGAGTGCTTATAGGATATTCGTCAAGGAGCAAAGCTTACATGATTTATAATAAACGCACTTTGACTATTGTTGAGTCAATTAATGTTAAATTTGATGTAACTGAGAATAATTCTTTGAATTGCAAGAAAACTGAACGTGATGAAATTACAGAGAATGATAGCGGTTAAAGGGACATTGTTGAACCAAGTCAAGCACAAGAACCTGCTGAAAAAGAAAAGAACCAAGAGGAAGAACCACTGAACAGAGGAGTGCTAAGATACAATCCAAACCATCCACCAGAACTGATCATTGGAGCACCCACGGCATGTCTACGAACTCGTTCTTCTTTTAGTAATCTTTGTGCTTTATGCATTCATGGGGATTTTATATCCGAAATTGAGCCAAAGACTATTGAATCTACTTTGATTGAGGAAAGTTGGGTAATGGCTATGCATGATGAATTGAATGAATTTGATACAAATAATGTTTGGAATTTAGTGCCACGACCTATAGATTATCCTGTTGTAGGTACCAAATGGATATATAAAAACAATCTTGATGAATCTGGAAGAATAATAAGGAATAAGGCAAGATTGGTTGCTAAAGATTATAATCAAATTGAAGGCATAGATGTTGATGAAACTTTTGCATTAGTTGCTAGATTGGAAGCTATAAGAATTTTATTAGCCTTTACAAGTTATAAGAAACTCAAGCTTAAACAGATGGATGTTAAAAGTGCATTCTTGAATGGGTACCTGAAAGAAGATGTGTTTGTTGAACAACCCCTAGTTTTGAAAGTTATGATTTTCCCCATCATGTTTTCAAACTTGAAAAAGCGGTATATGGTCTTAAGCAAGCTCCTAGAGCTTGGTATGATCATCTTAGTGCTTATCTTTTGGAAAATGATTTTAAAAAGGGTAGCGCAGACAACACACTTTTTATTTTGCATGATCATAATCAGTTTATCATCGTACAAATATATGTTGATGATATTATTTATGTTGCTACTGATGATCTTTTATGTCAAAAGTTTGAGAAGGTCATGCAGGATCAATTTGAGATTAGCCTTGTTGGAGAACTGAAGTACTTTTTGGGATTCCAAGTCAAGCAAACTGAAGAAGGCATCTTCCTATCGCAAACCAAGTACATCAGAGAACTATTGAAAGAGTTTGGGATGGAGAAGGCGAAAGGAATTGAAACTCCCATGAGTCCCACGACGAAGCTGGAAAAAGATGAAAAAGGAATCGACATAGATCAAAAGATTTATCGAGGTATGATTGGCTCTCTCCTTTATTTAATAGCGTCTAGGCCCGATATAATGTTTGCTGTTTGTTTGTGTTCACGTTTTCAAGCTTGTCTAAAAGAGTCACACATAATTGCCATAAAAAGGATCTTTAGGTATTTCATTCACACACCTTCTTTAGGGCTTCGGTATCCTTCATGTGGTTTATTTGATTTAATTGGATTTGCTGACGCTGATTATGCTGGTAGTATGATTGATAGAAAGAGCACTAGTGGAACATGTTTTATGCTATGACATTCATTAGTTTCTTGGTCTAGTCGTAAACAGAACAGGTTGTGTTATCCACTACTGAAGCTGAGTATATTGCCCTTGGCAGTTGTTGTGACCATGTACTTTGGATGATGCAAACCTTGTCTGACGACGGTTTGGTTCTTAGAAAAGTTCCACTAAGATGTGATAGTAAGAGTGCTATAGATCTTTCTAACAATCCAGTTCATCACTCTCGAACAAAACACATAGACGTAAGACATCATTTCCTTAGGGATCATTTGGCAAAAGAGGATGTATCCATTGAATATATTTCTACTGATTCTCAGTTGGCAGATATTTTTACAAAACCTTTGCCAGAAGCTCGCTTTTGTCGTCTACGTCTAGAACTGGGCATTATTGATCATATTTAGAGTGAAATAATTTTTTGGTGTGTTTTTATTTTTTGGTGTGCTTTTATTTTTTGTGTGTGGTGTGCTATATAAACAAATAAAATAAAAAATTTAAAAAGAAAAATATATATAAGAAGGGGGAGATATAATGTCTATCTCCTCATTTTGCACTTTTCATCAGAATCGTCTTTGATGAAAATCATATGTCTTATGGATTTTAGATATTATATTCTTAACAATGCTTGCATTCAAAGACTTCATGCTTAATTGGGTCATATTCATTAATGCGTAACTAATGGTTTTCATCTTCAAATCACACTTACACATATCAAAATGTTTTTGATATGGCTTTGTAATCTTGAATAAGAAAAGTGGTTGTTGGTGGAATAAATTATGTTCAACTAATGGGATATGATGTTTCAAGGCATGGATAAAAAGAAAAGCTCACATCAAAGTATATATACGTCTATAAAAAGAATAACAAAGACAAGTTTCTTAAAAATTATATATACACAAAGCTTCTTATGAAAAATGTATACGATCCATGTCCTTGATACTACTCTCGGACATCCAACTTATGCTATAAACGACAATTTCTTAGCGTTGGTGTTAAGTCCGTCAAGCACTGCCATTCCACATTTAAAAATCCTTATAAATCATGTTTGGAATTGGTACCTTGAACTCATATTACATAAGACCGGGAAACTCAATCTTTGAAGTACATATATTTAGTTTAAAAGTTGGATATGACAGCTGTATTCCTAACTACATCTCTATATGTACTAACTTTTGATCATCGCACTTAAGACCGAAGGTGAATTATGCTAGTTATAAATTAGTGCATATTGCTTAATTGTTCGTGGTGGTCATCAATGTATTGTTTTTTGTTCTGCTTTATAATGTTTACTTTTCCATTAGCCATATGCTATTTACTCTCTTATGTGCTTTTGATGAAAACAAAGGGGGGAGAGTGTATTAAGATTGGGAATGGGAACATGGACATGATAGGGGGAGCATGACAAGTTTTTTTTAACCTTAAAACTGTTTGGGAATATCAGAGATATGGGGATCATGAAAATAATTCCAAATAATTCTGAAAAATAATTCCAAATAATTCCAAACTGTTTTTTAAACTTAAAATTGTTTGGAAATTCTTGAGTTTTGGCCTCCAAATAATTCCATAAAATTCTGAAAAAATTCTCAAAAATCCCAGAGCCCCATATTTACATGGTAGAATTGTTTCACCTCATTTCACCACTTGTAGAAAAATTTTCTTCTTTAGGGGGAGCATGACAAGTTTTTTTAAACTTAAACCTGTTTGGGAGTATCAGAGATAAGGGGAGCATGAGAATAATTCCAAACATCATGTGAATTTATTCAGGATTTATGGAAATTATTTGAAGCCAAAATACGGAAGAATACGAAGAAAACGAGAGTATACAAAGAAGGAATTTTTTCTACAAGTGGTGAAATGAGGTGAAACAATTCTACCATGTAAATATGGGTCTCTGGGATTTTTGAGAATTTTTTCAGAATTTTACGGAATTATTTGGAGGCCAAATACTCAAGAATACAGAGAAAATACTCAGAAAAATACACATACTGTACTGTTTCGCATGCGGCGCCGTATCCGAGCCGAGTCGCAGCCGATGTGTACAAATCGTGACCGTTGGATCATCATCCAATGGCCTCCAGTGCTGCCGACTCGAAGTCAAACATTGCAGGCGGCTCCTCGTTGGCGGGCGCAGACGAGCGGCGACGTGGCCAAATCTCAGCCGTCCATCCTCGATCGAACGATGCCGACAGACCATTTTTTTGCGGGTTATGGATTGAACGCTGTTTGACCCGCTAAGCCGACACGTGCAGTTCCCTTCGCACAGTGCAAACTCGCAAACTCTTAACCCTATATATACCCATGTATACCTCTTCACTAAATTATCCATAAGTTGAGTTCTAGAGATCGAAATTGAGAGCCGTTTACGGCGTTGGGTTCGTATCAACGAGCACTATATCATGAGCCAAATAAAAAGCCTTCCCTAACAGAAATTTTCAGATCCATCTTCACGTCAACCGAGGAGTCTGTACGACTATCGGTGAAGGGACAGAGCTATCTTTTAGCACAGAGGTCCAAACGAAGATTCGTCAGAAGCGTTGCGGAGCTCTTTCAGTGCTGATCTACGGGGCAGAGCCAAAATCCACAAATGATCTTTCTAAACTCTTACTCCTTATTTATATTGTGTGATTTACGGTATTGTTGATCGGTTTGTAATGTAATTCTATTTACTCTGAGTTTGTTGGAGTCTTAACTGGTGAAGGGCAGGTTAGAAATGGAAGTACTGCTAGTGTTGTAGTATTTGAGCTTTGGTGAGCTAGGGTATAGGCTTGAGAATCAGTGTCGGTGCACTGAGTTCGTGTGTCTGTACTATTGGATACTATAAATCTAGTGGATACTTTGAAGGCTGGATGTAGGTCTTGGAGGGACCGAACCAGGATAAATGATGTGTGTACTTTGTGATTACGTCTGCTGTTTATTTTCTACACATTTATCTACCTGAAGTTTTTTAAGTTTTATCTAGACTAAATTTTATCAAGCGATAATTGGTCATTGGCCTATTTACCCACCTCTAGGCTTATTTTAGATCCTACAGTGTTCTTGCCAAGGATTGTATCCATTTTTCATACTGAGCTATTTTCATTCTTTTTCAATTTTTGTCATATTCAATTCTTTTGTCTCAATTTTTATCCATGGCAAGACACGTCATATCCCTTAGATTTTCAGTTATTTTCATCATACCTTCACTTTCCAATATTTCATAAACGCCAAATGTACTACAATATTTAATATTCGTGGAAGTGAAAGTGTAGGTGAAAAAATCAAATTATTCTAATCATTGAACATGTCATAGCTCTTTAGAAAATCAAACATGCACATGTAGCCATAATTATAATACATCAATTTCTATATGTATACGATTATCATTCATTAATATCACTTGAATGATACAAAGGAAACGATATACATTAAGCACATTTTTTCGTTTTTTCGTTTTTTTATTTTTTTTTCTTTTATAATGAACTAAACAAGCTAGAAAACACACAAACTAGCATACAAAATAAAAGTAAGTCAAGCACACAAAACAAAAAATAATGCTATGAAGGTATGCATTAAGTGCAAAGTAGAAAAATATACCTTCGCGTCGTTATTTTGCTAAGGAACTAAATAATGAAGCATATAATCCATAGTTCATCGCCAAATCTTCATCTTACCTACACGGTACATGATATGCGTGACCTTGGAATCCAACAAGGTCCACTCATGTTAGTCGTCAAAGATTTAGGAACACATATTTGCTTGAATTTCATATTCGTGTTCCTAAACTTACAATAATATGATCGATGACCAACACTAGAATAGGTAAAGCACTTTGCATACATATTTGTGACTTTCAATGGCTCATTGTGAATTTTCTAATAAATAGGCTTTTTAGCATGTTTCATATCATAACCAAGACCACTTCTATTATTATCATAAAGTTGATTTTCTAGAATAGCATCCAACGATTGTTTTCCCATAGAAAATTTCTTTAATGACAATTCTAGACTAGTTATTTTGAATTTCAATAAAGCATTCTCATTCACAATCAATGTGCATTTATTTATAAAGGCCTTCTTATTGTCCTCTTCAGTAATTATTTCTCTTTTAAGTTCATTATTTAGCATGCAAATCTTTTCATTAATCAATTCAATTTCAGCTTCTAGCTTACTCATATTTTTCTTGTATATGCTAATATTATTCAACAAAGTAGGACAAGAAAGGCATTCAGATTTTTCATGCAACCTAGAATTGTCTTTTTCTAACAAAGCAATGGTAGAATCACATGCAACAATTTTTCCCTTTAGTTCCTTAATTTCTAATGACATGTTGTAAGTGTCTTGTTACCTTTCATCGTTGGAATTTCTATAATATTCTAATGTGGATTCTATCTCTATAATTTCACCTTGCATGGCTTTACAAATAATTAGAAGTTCAGCTTTACTACCAGATTTTACCTCATCATCTTTTGCTATCAAGCAGAGAGAAGAGTGGGCTTCATACTCCTCATTCTGATCTTCGTTATCCATGTACCACGTTCGCACCACAGCTTTTTCTTTCTTCTTCGCAACAGTAGCTATTTCTTGTGGGTAATCCCTCATAAGGTGTCCATGCTTTTTACGTTTAAAACATTTAACATTATTAATAGCAGTCTGTTCAGATGAATTTCTAGAAGGATTATATTGGTTAGAACGAATAAACCATTGTTGCATGTCAGCTCTTTCTTAAGTAGTCTTGATGTATCTTCTGAAGCCTCTGACCATAATGCTATCTCCTCCTCCTCCTCATCACCTTCGCCAGCTTGAAGAGCTAGTGGTTTTGGAGCTTTTTACTTAGCCTCTTATTTCTCTTTAGCCTCTATATTTTGCAGCTCAAGCTCGTAGGACATTGAGTTGCCTATCAAGTCCTCAACTCTCTTATACGATAGATCTTTCACTTCTTGTATGGCAGTGACCTTAGGCCTGAACGAGCTTGGCAACGCCCTTAAGATTTTCCTTAGCTGCTCAAGGCTAGAGTATGGCTTACCAAGGGAGCTAGACTTGTAAATGATGTCCGTGAACCTCGCAATCATCTCTGATATAGATTCTGATGGAAGCATGCAGAAGCTCTCGTACTCTGTGCTCAGCAAGGTAAGTCTAGACTCCTTTACCAGTGATGTTCCCTCATGATTCACCTCCAGTATATGCCATATTTCCTATGCAGTTTGATAATGTGAGATACGATTAAATTCAGATTTATAAGGAGAGAATATAATCGTATTCATAGCTTTACCATTTAAAGAATATAATCTCCAATCAGCCTCATTCCATTTATCTTCAGGTTTAAGCATTTCAATATTTTCAACTTCAATAACATGTGCCTTATAAACTTTTTCAACTATATGCCAAACTTTATAATCAACAGATATTAAGTAGATTCTCATCCTAGATTTCCAATAAGCATAATCTACTCCATTAAATTTAGGGGGTCGTGATATGGACTGACCTTCAGCAAAAGCACAATCAATAGAGTTATTCATGGTCAATCTAGCCTAGATCCTCTAACCTGCTCTGATACCACATGCTGGATCTGGATCTAAGCCTAGAGCGGGGTGAATAGGCTAATAAAAATTCTCATGTAAGCCACGAGAAACCACACGCAGTTATAATCACATGTGTAGTGACCCTGTGCTATGAGGAATAAACACTAAAGGGGGGTGAATAGTGTTTTATAGAATTATAAGGAATTTATGCCAAATAAAACCCTACTTAACCAACAAATGTGGAATATAAGAAATGAGCAACAACACAAGCAATAATGCAAAGCTAACAAGCAATCTACCCCGGTTCGGTGCCACCCAAGTCTCCTCGACTTGTTACCGGTGCCCTAATCCAGCAACACCCGGATCACCTCCGGATACTTTAGCAAATCGCTAGAGATTTCCTTTAGCACACTTGTGGAAAACCTCCAACAAGTGCAATCGACCTACAATCGATGTCCGTGTATCCCACAACCCGGGAAAACGCAAAACCTTAGTCCCACAACTTGGGACTAAGCACACTCTCATAAACCGAGAGTAAAACGAAATCTTGACTCCCACAACTTGGGATCAAGCCAATCCTCTCACCACCGTGAGTATACATCAATTAAGAAGTACAAAGAATGAAATATAAAACTTCTTACCACAAAATCCTATGCCTTGAGAAATACTTACCAATTTAGGGCAATAATGGATTTTGAGGAAGATGAGATCACCAAACCCTAGCTCCACCAAGATGAGCAGCAATAGATGGCTAGGGAGGAGTTGGTGACTTGGATTCAAGCTCTTAGCATGAGAAGCTCACAAGGAATGAGAATCTCTCTTGAGGAATTGGGCTCAAAGAGTAAGGGAGAGATTCTTGTGAGATGAGAGAGCTTGGAATACGAGTTGAATGGCTCTCTTCAAAGATGTGAAAATGTCTCTAATTTCAGCCTTTGATCCCTGGTTTGAAGCACTCAAACTTATATAGGGAAGAGAGAAAACGGTCACAAAAATCGTGGCATTAAATGCCCCAATGGCTCTATTCTGAAGCTGCTTAATCGGTCTAAGAAGGATCATCAACCGACTAGATTGACAACTAGTCGGTCAGTGAACCTTCTTGGACCGACTAGATAGTTGTCAGAGAAGATGGTGAAATCATGGGTAAGCACTAGTCGATCAAAGAAGGATCATCAACCGACTAGATTGACAACTAGTCGGTCAGTGAACCTTCTTGGACTGACTAGATTGACTTTTAATGCATTAACCATCCTTCTTGAACCAATTAACTGGTCAACAATACAAAGGTCGAATTTCACACGGAAAACTAGTCGGTCTGAGAAGAGACACCAACCGACTAGATCGTTATTTAGTCAGTCGGTGAACCTTCTTAGACCGACTAATTGGTCAACAAATGTCTTGAATTGATTAGGATAACTAGTCGGTCTGAGAAGGATTTCCAACCGACTAAATCGTCATCTAGTCGGTCGGTGAACCTTCTTGGACAGACTAATTGACCAATAGTGAATGGGCTGAATTTAACTAGGATGTCTAGTCGGTTCAAGAAGGATTTCCAACCGATTAGAGCGTCATCTAGTCGGTTGGTTCTTCTACTTGAACCAACTAAGATGCATACGAAGCCGAGAAATGAAGCGATAAGCTACGGGAAAGTTTCTAATGGCTTCTAAGGAAATCCTAGAGATAAGATATGAAAGTTATGAAGATTTCTAGGCAAGTACTACTCAAGGATTAACATTCTACTAAACCGAAGCTAGAAGACATAAAAGTAAACACGACAAACCGTCTTCAAAGCTTCAACATGGAGAATCCGAATCCCTTGACTTCATGAATTCTCCTTGAGCTTCAACGAAGCTCCAGGCACAACGATCACGCGTTCTGAGGAAGTGTTGGGACGTCGCTTGAGATGAACAAATTACTTTGGCGACGATCTCCATAATTCTTCATATACTTGAGTCTTTTAGTTGAATGACTTGAATATCTTCAACGTCATAGTCTTCGAAGCTTTTGACTCATCCATTCCTTTCTTCTCTTTGGATTGAATCTCTATTCATTTATTGATGCCATTGGCTTGAGGTTTGAGGTAGCCTTTGAGTTCTTCAAGCCAATGCTGCACCTTTGTTGATCTACCAAGTTCTCCACTTGAATCAACACATGTAGTCACTTTTGATCTTCTTGAATCTAATTGGTGACTTTTCAACTAACTGCAAACACAAGAGTTATTCACAAGGATTTGTGTTTGATCATCATCAAAATCAAGGTGAAGAATCCAATACTCAACATTCTCCCCCTTTTTAATGATGACAAACCAAAAATAAACAAAACAAATAATTGTGCATTTAATATACTTACTCCCCCTGCAATGATGCCAATCAAGTTAATATCAATAATCAATTGCATCATTCAACAGTTAATAGTGTGTGTATCACATGAGGTTGTGTATATATCACATGAATGACCAGCAATAATATGCGTACACAATACAAATCATATAGGTGATACACATCATAAAATTGAGCATGATTACCAATATATATATAATGCAATCAATATAAACCAAGGTAATCACCCATGCTCCTCCTGAATCATATACATGAACGATCATACATAAAGTCTATATGATTCAAGGTAATGTTTAACACTCAACATTTAATAAGCACATCCTTTGTTTATTTCTCTCCCCCTTTGTCATAAACAAAAAGACATGGGAAACATATAGAAACAACAAATGCAACAATAGAGTGGAAAACATAAAGCATATGTTAGAAAAGTGATATCAATAGTAGAGATGGGGGTATATCTAATGTAGAGATATCAATTGTAAAGTTCTCTAATGTAAATTTACCAATTGTAGAGATATCAACATAAAGATATCAAATGAAGAGCACATATCCAACAACAACTCAACCACCCTCAATTATCACAAGAAGATAAGCAATAAGCATACGTGATAAAAGATTACAATAGATACTAATTGTAAGGAGTAGTGTGAGCAGTGTTAGAAGAGTGACAATAGCATGAATCATGACATCACTTGTGAAGGAATAACAAGTGATCAAATAGTGTCAAGTACACAAACAAACTCAATTATCATAAAATTTATAACATTAAGCATAATGTGATAGACTGTCCTTGAGCAATGAGCATGTCATATTATATGTACATGATTAGATACATAATGGTGGAATCAAAAATCATCACAATGACATAGATCAACAATTTTAGCAAATTGAGTGCATGGAAAACAATTCTATGTTTTCATACAAACAAAGCTATCAAATCAATATAATCGTCGAGCGACGAAGTAAATATTAGATACCAATTGTGGAAATATCATTTATAAACCGAGATCTAAGTCAAACATAAAAAAATGCAATGATAAGCATGGAATTCCAAACATGAGGTTCTAACTGTAGTCATACCAAATCATCTCCAAAAGTATCTCCAGCCAAACTCCACAAAGCAACTCCAAAAGTAAGCATACCAAATATAAGTGAAGTGTGCGATGTGAGGTGACAAGGTGATACAATGAAAATGAATATAAAATATCTATATCACACAAAAGTGTTATACCAAAATAGAGATAGAAACATCATAAAGCGTATGGCATACAGAATTCTAGTACACTAGGATACTAATTGAAACAATGTTCAAAAGAACCATAGTACTAGCATGCATTCCAGAATAAATACTCACAAAATGAGTCAAAGATAAGCATAGAATGCCATGAGCATAAGGAAGATAAGCACTATATCATACGCTCAAAACTAGCATCAAGCAAGATCATGTAAAGATGATATCCAATATCAATGGTCTAACAATTGTAAATATGATACCAAATGTAGATATGGTATGTAGAGATGATACCAAATGTAGTTTAACAAAGTATGCCAAGCAGGAAAATAGTGTCAAGATCATGACATCACTTGAGAAGAAAACCAAGTGAACAAATAGAGACAAGATTTCATCCTAGCTCAATTATCACAAAGGATTCAACATGAGGCATAATGTGACAAAATATCTTTTAAGCAAAGGCATGAAGATAGTCTACGATCAAAGTCACAAGGTAGGATATAAACGAATAAAGTTTATCATGAACATTGCATGCATGCATACCAATTGTGCGAATAGAATAAAAACTTGAGTAAGCACAATATAATCGGAGGTAGCATCAAAGAAGTCATAGTGCATCAAGATATATTCATGGAAGAATATCTATGACAGAATTTACATATCATCAAACACAATATAAAGCTTATGTGATCGTGTAAAGCACAAGTTATCTCTAACATCTCATAAAAATAGCATAAAATATGAGCATGAGATGAGAGATGACATAGTGAGAAATACAGCTTGAAGATCACTAACTAATATGAATGAATGTTATGTCACTTGCGAAAATATCCTACATGAAAGATTTAGCTATAGGCATGAAAGATCTCTTGAATAAAATTATAGCTAAACATCAGTCATGAAGTAATTAAAAAAGACAAGTAACATACATTGATCACCGCAAAGCATATCAATACATCTCATAAAGATAATCATACAAACCATAAGAAAAGTATGCGATGTGTGGTGATACAATGAACAAATACACTTAAAGATCCTAAATCATTAATCTTATACATGACATGAATTATGTATAACATGATGAAGTATAGCATGCCAGTAAGAAATGAATCTTAAATGAAGGAATTGAAAAAATTTCAATGAAGATTAAGATCAATATACTTAATACAGTCTAATAAACAAGCAATCATGTCATACACATCAGTTATCATATCCAGAACATAAACCAATCTTCACACAGAAGCATGCATGTGAGGAATGCGATGTGTGATGACAACGTGTTCTAAAGATATGAACATCAATAAACAACTAACCAAATCATTATATGAATGTTATAGCTACCATGATACATGAGCCGTAATAAGACATACATGACATACATGAACATGGCAGTCACATAAACAAACAATCTTCATGAGGGTGTAACAAGAATGAGCTAATGAAGAAGTATGCTATATTACACAAATTCAATATATTAAAATACCAATTGTAAATATGGTAGTCAAAACCAATATATTAAAATACCAATTGTGCAAAACACATACTTACAACAATTTAGCTTTCCCTATATGTGTGCATCTCCAATGCACCATCCTTTCCTTTGAATTGATCCATCATTTGTAAATCAAGGAGTATGTAGAGTAGGGATCTTGCACAACAATCTGACAATACAACAATTGGTGGTATCCAAAAACTTTTTGGATCCAATAGGTTAAGGAACAAAATCAAGTAGTCCAATAACCAAACATTTACCAATTGTAAATAACACTCATCAATAGAAATGCATGACATGTATTAATAGGAGTTATTATAATCACGAAAATCATACATATAATGAATTAACAATTCTCAATCATTAGAAATTAGAAACACCTAGACTAATAATTCCTATGCATATGATTTAGTCAAGCAACATCATTATGAATACACATATCTAATACAATAGTGTGTGCTAGAAAGATTCCTCGTTCAATATGCATATGTGTACAAAATAAACATTCACGACACAACACATATTGAAGGAAGGCATGAAAAGTAATACCACAAAGAGTGTGCATGAAAAGCATAAAGTATTAATTTTCAAAAACCAAATTTCTCTTTCATTTAGCATATCAACAAGATAGAAAATCACCAAGGGTTAGAGAAATCAACTAATCTATATGCACAACATAATATGAGAGAAATGTAATGGAATATAATGATGTTGGGGGTAGTGGACGAACTCAACTAATCTGATACCAAATGTAATGTCCTGATAGCAATCAAACATGTCATACTCCCTCAAAATCATACAAAATAAGCAAACTTGGGAGTAGAGGACGAACTCACATATAAATATGGGTACAAAAAGTAATCATACAAGCATGGTACCCAAGCAATGAAACACAATATGAGTCACATGAGAATATGTCATTCCTAATATACGATTCTATATGTGTGTTCATACCATGCCTAGAAACAATCTTATGAATCCAAAAGATAGTGATTTGGGATTCTTAAGAAGAGGTTGTGTAGTGGCATGAGTATGAAGTTGGGATGCACGCTTGTGAAGTGGAACATATATATAAGCGTGTCCCGTGTGTGAAACATGCAAATGTGCATTAGTTCTAACATGAAAATTTTTAAGCCACATGTTATAAATAATCCTCGAATAAACATATGAGTAAGGATTATGAATACACAATGCACATCAGTCAAGAATTTGACACACATGAAATACATAGATATGAGTGACATACAAGACATATAAAATGCAAACATAGGATATGCATGAGATAGTCTCAAATAGAGAATGACATCTACATGCATCCAATACACATGGATAACAAATGTAAGAATATACTTACATCATTAAGCTCCCCCTACTTTGGTGCATCACTTAAGCACCAACAACTCCATTTGAATGAAAATCATTGCAAATCAAGGAGTTGGTAGGGTTGGTATCCCAATGTGGATTGAACCTAGAAAACATAATTTTGGTATCCAAAAACCTTTTTGGATCCTATGGGTTAGTCAACAAGTTTAACAAACTAAATTCAAATTAATATAACCCATATCTTAGTGTAATCATACACAATATTAATGAAACATGTAATCATGTTACAGGATAAATATTTAACCAAATACATGCATATACCAATTATACCAAAAATAAGTGTATATATATATTATAATCCAAACGCATGACATGTATCACATGCAACAAGACATGAATATGAGCCAACGCATGTGTTGCAAGAAGAAATATTAAATATTCTAAATATGAAAATCATAAACACAATGATTTACAAATAATCATGCAATGGAAATTAAATTCAATATGAATTTACGTTTCTAATCACACATGAGCATGTAAGGCCAAAATGCAAACAAAAGAATAAATCAATTCTTAACATAAATGCTTTGGTACCCATAAAATGAATATAAACTTATGGTACCAAGCAATGAAGGGTCAACGAAAACTAACCCTTCGGAAACCAAGTCCAAGAGAACCGTGATTTCCCAACATAATCATCATTCATAATAATATCATTAATATAAGATTGCACATACATATCCTTAGCATGAATGCTAGTGTTCTTAGGACCCCAAATAGTGTAAGATTTAGGTATCCTCTTCCTAGTGGTTGCATGCACAAAAGGTTGATTTCTACGTGGTGCATGTGGCCTAGGAATATGAGATCTAGCAAGAGCATGAGGAACATTGTATTTTGCTAAAGCATGATGATGAACATATGATCCATGGTGTGGTGTTGCATACATAAGTGGATGAATATGAGGTGTGTATGCATGAGGATGATCATGAGAATAAGCATGCATATGTGGATGTGATGTGTGATCATAAGCATGTGAAGGTGCATGAGCATGAGTACGTGCATGAGAGTGTCTCAAATGAGTGTTTGCACGTGCTCGTGGGTGTGGAACATAAAAACCATCATTCGTGTGAACATGTGAAGTAGGAGGTGTGTTCCTACATGGCATAGTATTGGTGTACATGAATGCATGACCCTTCTTTGGAGGTCCACCCAAAGTGGGTTTCTTTCCAAAGGAGGGTGGAATAGGAGTGGTGGTTTCCTTAGTAGTAGAACTACACAAGTTGTTATAGACACCACTCGTGGATGCACCGGAGGATGGCCTCACTAAATCTATAGTTGCTTCACTATAGGAGGTGCGTGCATTCAAGATGGATGCATGTGTGGGGAGCTCGTGCACTTGGGATTTGAGATTCTCATTCTCAATGCCCAAACAAGTGTTTTGAGATTGAAGATTTTCAATCTCAAGATCGTTACTATGCACAATAGAAACACGATCAAGTTGAGATTTGAGGTACTCCACCTCATTTCTCAACATGCCATTTTGAGTAAGCAAACTTGCTTTCTCAATAGCGAGTGTCTCAACAATGGTGTCATTGTTAGAGGTGATACATGAAGATGTGTTAGAGGGACTAGCAATTTTATTCTTAGCATCACAATATTTATGCATAAGCTTTTGATATTTATCAAATAATTGCTTAAGATCAATTTTAAGATCATCTGTTGTTACCTCTTCATCGTCGCTATCACTTTCACTTGAATCACTTGATTCGTCACTAGAGTCATCCTCTCGTGCCATCAAACCCATGAATGAATCCCTTTCATCATTGGAGGAAGAACACTCCGAGGTGGACTCTTCTTGCTCCGCTAGCATGTGCCATATTTGATATGCAGTAGTTGCCTTGGACACACGCATAAGAATGTTATGAGATAAATACTCAAGCAAGATATCCATTACCTCTTGATGTTTCTTCACCAATTCTTTTTGCTTATTTGTCCATTCATGTTCGGAAGTGGTAGGTGCACGAAGGGGCTTTTCCACAAGCTTCCAATAATCCTCATCGATGGATTGAATATAGGCCTTCATCTTCACACACCAACTTTGATAGTTGGGTCCAATGAGATATGGTGGAATAAGACTTCGTGTGATGTTGTTGGTGGTTGCCATAGCTATAACCTCGCTCTGATACCAATTGTAGTGACCCTGTGCTATTAGGAATAAACACTAAAGGGGGGGGTGAATAGTGTTTTATAGAATTATAAGGAATTTACGCCAAATAAAACCCTACTTAACCAACAAATACAGAATATAAGAAATGAGCAACAACACAAGCACTAATGCAAAGCTAACAAGCAATCTACCCTGGTTCGGTGCCACCCAAGTCTCCCCGACTTGTTACCGGTGCCCTAATCCAGCAACACCCGGATCACCTCTGGATACTCTAGCAAACAACTAGAGATTTCCTTTAGCTCACTTGTGGAAAACCTCCAACAAGTGCAATCGACCTACAATCGATGTCAGTGTATCCCACAACCCGGGAACATGCAAAACCTTAGTCCCACAACTTAGGACTAAGCACACTCTCACAAACCGAGAGTAAAATGAAATCTTGACTCCCACAACTTGGGATCAAGCCAATCCTCTCACCTTCGTGAGAATACAACAATTAAGAAGTATAAAGAATGAAATATAAAACTTCTTACCACAAAATCCTATGCCTTGAGAAATACTTACCAATTTAGGGCAATAATGGATTTTGAGGAAGATGAGATCACCAAACCCTAGCTCCACCAAGATGAGCAGCAATAGATGGCTAGGGAGGAGTTGGTGACTTGGATTCAAGCTCTTAGATGAGAAGCTCACAAGGAATGAGAATCTCTCTTGAGGAATTGGGCTCAAAGAGTAAGGGAGAGATTCTTGTGAGATGAGAGAGCTTGGAATAGGAGTTGAAATGGCTCTCTTCAAAGATGTGAAAATGTCTCTAATTTCAGCCTTTGATCCCTGGTTTGAAGCACTCAAACTTATATAGGGAAGAGAGAAAACAGTCACAAAAATCGAGGCATTAAATGCCCCAACGGCTCTATTCTAAAGCTGCTTAATCGGTCTAAGAAGGATCATCAACCGACTAGATTGACAACTAGTCGATCAGTGAACCTTCTTGGACCGACTAGATGGTTGACAGAGAAGATGGTGAAATCATGGGTAAGCACTAGTCGGTCTAAGAAGGATCATCAACCGACTAGATTGAATTTTAATGCATTAACCATCCTTCTTGAACCAACTAACTGGTCAACAGTACAAAAGTCGAATTTCACACGGAAAACTAGTCGGTCTGAGAAGAGACACCAACCGACTAGATCGTCATTTAGTCGGTCAGTGAACCTTCTTGGACCGACTAATTAGTCAACAAATGGTCTTGAATTGATTAGGATAACTAGTCGGTTTGAGAAGCATTTCCAACCGACTAAATCGTCATCTAAGCAATCGGTGAACCTTCTTGGACAGACTAATTGACCAACAGTGAATGGGCTGAATTTAACTAGGATGTCTAGTCGGTTCAAGAAGGATTTCCAATCGATTAGAGCGTCATCTAGTCGGTTGGTTCTTCTACTTGAACCAACTAAGATGCATACGAAGCCGAGAAATGAAGTGATAAGCTACATGAAAGTTTCTAATGGCTTCTAAGGCAATCCTAGATATAAGATATGAAAGTTATGAAGATTTCTAGGCAAGTACTACTCAAGGCTTAACATTCTACTAAACCGAAGCTAGAAGACAAAAAAGTAAACACGACAAACCGTCTTCAAAGCTTCAACATGGAGAATCCGAATCCCTTGACTTCATGAATTCTCCTTCAGCTTCAACGAAGCTCCAGGCACAACGATCACGCGTTCTGAGGAAGTGTTGGGACGTCGCTTGAGATGAACAAATTACTTTGGCGACGATCTCCATAATTCTTCATGAACTTGAGTCTTTTGGTTGAATGACTTGAATATCTTCAACGTCATAGTCTTCGAAGCTTTTAACTCATCCATTCCTTTCTTCTCTTTGGATTGAATCTCCATTCATTTGTTGATGTCATTGGCTTGAGGTTTGAGGTAGCCTTTGAGTTCTTCAAGCCAATGCTTCACCTTTGTTGATCTACCAAGTTCTCCACTTGAATCAACACATGTAGTCACTTTTGATCTTCTTGAATCTAATTGGTGACTTTTCAGCTAACTGCAAACACAAGAGTTAGTCACAAGGATTTGTGTTTGATCATCATCAAAATCAAGGTGGAGAGTCCAATACTCAACAACATGCAGGGTTAATAATAATCAAACACAGCTGCACAACAGATTTACCCTGGTTCGGTCGTCACCATGACCTACATCTAGCCCCCAAAGCAGATACTAGATTAATAATGTAACAGGTACAACCTTAATAGCTAGAGAACCAACTTCTCTACACTCAAAAGGCTCTCATTACACCACTCCCCGTGATCAACAAAGTTAATCCTAGTATAAGCTTTCTATTGGCTAGTCCCAACTAGCCAAGTCCCTCTTGTCTAGCACCCACTAGAAAAGACCACAAAACATGTATCAATTGGAAAGTTTTTCCTGTAGATATCTATACTACTACACAAATATAATAATAAAGAGTTTAAAGAATCTTAGTTTATGTAGAGGCAGTCGTCTCTGTCAATCAGCTCAGGTCAGATCGTATCTGACAGGATGTAGTCGCCAACGTCATGTCCTCGTCTGAAACTTGTAGCCTTGATGAATTATCCCACACAAGAAGTTGTGGCCTTATGCTCTCCCCTTGATGTAGCTTGCACAATGAATGGATGGCTTCCCTTTTGTGGTTGCACAAGGTATGGATGCCTTCCCTTTGAAGAGTTATGCAATGAAGTAGATGGGAGACCCTTGATGAAACTTGTGGCCTAGAAGATTGGTTTGGAGAAGTATGTTGCAGCAACGTGGATCTTGAAGTAGCTTGCGCAAGGAGAGGGGGAGATGGAGCTCTTGGCAATGGCCTTTGGCAATGGGAGAGGAGGATGAAGTTTGGCATTGGTTTATACTACTTGTGCAATGTGTAGGGGGCTCTTGGAGCTATGATTTTGGCAAGGAGATGGAGCTATGGAAAGTATAGTTCGGGCCATGGAGAGGTTGCAATGGAGATAAGAGCTTTGCACTTGGAGATTGCTTGAAGAGTTTGCAAGGGTGATATGCTATGTTGTGCAATAAGGATTCTTCCTTGCAAATTAGTGACCAAGGGATTTTCTCTCAGGTTTTGGCCGAAATTATTTGGTTGCCTCTCTATTAATATCTCTCTCTTTGAGTATGGGTTTATATAGGAGGGGCTGTGATATGATAGAATCAATTAGAATCCCATAATAGATGGAGATTGGAAGGAATCCTAATTTGATTAGGATTTGAATGAATCTCTTTGGATATGGAGTTTGAATATGGATGACTATGGAATTGAATTTAAGTAGCTATAGGATTTGAATTGGATCTCATTTAATCACCTTTGATTTGCATGAGATTCTCTATATCTCACCATCTTTGACCAAGTCTCCAATTTGCATGGCATTAGGATTTTAATATTGCACCAATTGATTTGAATCAATTCAAATATGGATTTGAATTGATTTCTTCATATCTTCACTTCTTTGACTTAGTCCAATATTTGTTGCCATATTCGCCATCTTTGACTAGTCCACTTGGCTAATTCATGGCACATTCTCCATCACTTTTACTTAGTTTCCCTTTGCGTATTTACGAGAGTGCCATTCCTGAAAACACGTAGCACACACATTAAATCGTTCACACACGTTTGTTATCATCAAACAAGAAGTCATAGATCGTTTTATCTAACTACACGTTGTATCCAACAGTTTGTACTTATACATAGAGATAAATTTCCTCGAGGAATACACATCTCCCAATAGATGAACACATTACCTTCTTTGCAGCAACATTAGGATCGAGAGGATGAATTACAATTCTTTCTGGATCGAATTTGGAACCATGTAGGGAAACCAATTACTTGTTCACAACCACGATTACCCTCTAGCTTCTTCTTCGTTTTGTTAGGAGAGATGAACGTGAAAAAGACATCGGTTTCCCATGATGAATACGATCTGTAATTATATGACTATTGAGAAAAAAGTTTATTTACTATATAATCTTTAATGTTTTAAAATCAATGTCTCTTCCAACAGTAGGATAGTTAGGATTACAAATTTTTATTAGTAACCCTTAACTTCTCTTAATTTTCCTTATCCACAAAGCTTAATTCAAATTACAAATAATCCCATCAATCCTATAATATTTACATTTTAACCCCGAGGTAAAAACCCATCATGTTTTTACCCAATTCCATCACACATTACTTGGTTAGCATTGCTTGGTGTTTTTCTTTGTTTTGTGTGTTCATTGTTAATTTTTGTTTTCCATTTTTATCAAATGTTGTCCATATCCCTAACTGATGGAATACTTAAACCTTTTAGCATTCTAATTTTTTTAGGAAGGTAATAATTATGCTTCATTAACTCAAAAATGAAATACAGAATACACTTCCGAAGAAATATAGTGTTCTAGACTATTTTTGGATAGAGAAGAGTGAGGACACCATCACGTCATCTCCAAAAAACCAATCATAGACTAAAACAGATATGGACTCTTAAAACAAGATAAAATCACTATACAAATTAGAACCAATATACTAAAACAATGCGATAATTCTAACTCTTTTTCTTCCATCTGATAGAAACACTCAGCATACGAACCCATACACCAAACAAGGATAGACATATTAATGTTGTTGGATACCCCTCACCCATCGCAAACTCCTCCAAGGGCGAGACATTGGAGAAGCTCTCTTCGTAAAAGTACATTGGTTGGATTTGGCACTTGCGGTTTTCTTATTTAGAATGTTAGTGAGCATCACCTGCCATTTCACGGTGTCTTTAGCAATAGGATCTGGGGGTGCCAATATCAATGGTGGTAGGGGAAAATGAACATAATCATTCTGTATACTAGGTGGAGTAGAGGTAGATGACCTATTATGAAACACTGATGCATCAAAAGTACTTACAAATCTATCCCGAGTATATGTCTCCATCGGGGGAGAGTTAGAAATTTCAGGGTCAATAGTGGGTACTTCCACAGTTACAGAGTCATCAGAAATGTTACAAGCAGCATGCTTGATAATATGAGGAGAGATGCTTTCTTTAGACGTAACACTATCTTGGACACAATTATTAACATTACTTGTCACTGTTGGAGATTCCTTTGCAAGGGTACAAGTATTACCTTGAAGCGGGTATGCTAAAGCCAGCTCATTTAATATAGGAAAAATTTGTTTGGCCTTCCACATAAGAACTGAAGGATAATAAGCATCCATATGTCCAAAACAGCTGCACCAAAAACATCTTGGAGGAATCCATTCATATTTCACTGGCAGTTCCATTCATTGGTCACCTTCAATTTCCAAGCATAATTTTTGAGGTAATAAATGAGCAGCCATTATTTCAGTAAAACATCTTGCATAGGCCAATCGCTCACACATCGTTGTCGCTCGATCCATATCCAATCAAGATTGCCGCTTTACTAATGATTCCTTTGGACCAAAGCTTTGGGTGTAGATCAGAAAATGAACACCAACATGGACTAATGCAAGTAGATCATGTCCCAAACCAATATCCGCAATCCATCTTTGTAGAACGATAAAACGGCAATCGAATAACCAAGGGCCATCAAGTAGGATTCTAGTACAATTATCAGTGAGGGATAACTTAAAGAAAAAGAAACCATTTTATTTAGAAAAACTTCAAAACACCCAATAGGCTTTCATAACTAACAGACACATGCTTTAAGATGATAAAAGAAAGGCATGTTCCCCAACACTTTCACTAAAGTGTTGTCCCATTGTTCAAAATTAGCATTGATTTCCTCCTTTTTGATATGGGCATACATGTGCCCTTCAAAGTCTTTCTTGGGCTCAATATATTCTAGCCTACAATAACACACCAATTTTTGCCCAATGAACAAATATATTTCCATCTTTTGGGACCAACCCCCACATCAAATTTTGGTGTGAGAGGAACATGTCGATTTTGATTTGGAAAAACTTGGAAGCTTATTGTTTCATGCAGTAATAGATTTTGACACACCATAGCTTCCATGAATACCCTTGTCAATACTATTCGCTTGGCCTCGAGCATTAGGATTTCGATCTTTCTGTTGTCTTACAACTGTCCATCCAGTCTCCATATTTTCATCTTCCTCAACGAAAATCTTCCTCGTAGAATTCATGTTTGTCGAAACTTCAGTGCCAAAGAGTCCCTCTGTTTTAGCATGCACATACACATCTATTTCGGCACATCGTTGACTACCAACTCCTACCTTAGACATCCATGCATCATGGCCGCAACCAGAAGTCTGAGCCAGCCCCAATAAGATCCCCTGATGAGTGGCCGCCGTTCACATGAACACCGACATACATAGAGCCCAAGCAAGGAGCGCCACCAGCCCGAACTTCTTCCCGGCCAGCCCTGCCACTGGATCACCCACTCTACCAGTATCACCGAAAATCCCTTGCTCAAGCCCAGCTCTGTCCCTTACCTCGTGACCCACCACCTCCAAATCCGTGCGAGTATCCTTTGTTGGCAGATTGCCGTAGAGGGCACCTCGACAACCATATTTCCACACCGATCGACCTGATAGCCAGGTCACCCCTACGACCACTAGTAAATGAGTAGCTGTGATGACGACCAGTCATGGCTTCTGGATCGCAATCCACAATCCACAGATCTCTGCTCATGATATCCATTCGAATCCCACCATCTGAGTTCCACTGAGCACAACCATCCATCGTCTTACCTAAGTGTTGATGGGAAAATACATCGAACAATAGATTTGTATTAATGAGATCAAGGTTACAATGATCTTGGGTGATGACGATGACTGAAGGAAGTTTTATGAAGCTTTCTCCTTCGTTGTGATGATGATGATCCGAGCTTTAGATGCGCTGCCCGAGATATCTCCTGGATGATGAGCTTTGATCTGAGCTATATAGTCCGAATCGAGCTTTCCTCGATCTGATGATGAGTTCGCCGGTGATTTGGATGACAGGGATGAAGGTAAGCCGAGCTTGAGCTGAGTCCACATATCCCCGTCCAAGTTATCCTTTGAGGGCGGTGACATATTTGCTTGTCTGCAGCATGAACCGCTCGTCATGGGGTCAGGCTTGGGTCCGACCCGTACCCCCTCCTATGGTTAAATTAGCCTCTGGGACCAAAATAATATTTAGCATAATAAAGTATTGGGTATTTTGAATTATGCCTTTCTCTCTTTGAGAGTGTCTCCTTTTATAGGATTTGAAGGATTATAGAATGATTGATGATGTCTCTTCGTCTTCTAAATAATTGGCCATTATGTAGAATACCAATGGTTTGGTCATTGATGTAGAATGCTAAGAGTTGGTTGGATGAATAAAGATGACATTTAACATGGACATTCAAGAGTTTCATTGAATGTTGTAAATTCATCATGGAAGAATGCCAATAGTTTACGTCAAATAATATGAATTTATACACGTAACAATTGCCCCCATCTCTCGAGCATAACAATGTATTTTTGAGGTCGGGTGATGTGAATAAAATGTCCCAGTCAGATAAGTAGATCGGCTCATGAGAGATAACTGGATCACATAAGCGAACAATGAGAGTTAATACTCAAGTAGCTAGATAAGTCGATCACTTATTTAAATAATAGGTCTTTTAGGAGTGAATGCTCATTTAGATACTTCGACCATTTGAGAATCATTGCCAATAGGTTGGTCATTTGAGAGCCTTAACTCAAGTAGATACATCGGCTATTAAGAGAGATTACTCATGTAGAAATGTTGGACTGTGAGAGAGTTTCCTGCTAGATCGGCTAGCAAGGACTCAGAAAATCATCTTCGTCGTTAAGCTTCCTCGGCCCACGAGAGCTTAAACTCCCAACCGTATAACCAAGGAGCTTGCAAAGTTTGCCCTGTTTGTGTAGTAAGATTGGCCCATAAGAGCTTAAAATCAAAGATCGTATAGCCGATCTATCCACAAGGACTCAGAAAATCTTCTTCGACGTTAAGCTTCATCGGCACGTGAGAGCTTAAACTCCCAATCATATAATCGAGGAGCTCGCAAAGGTTTCCCCGTTCATGTAGCAAAATCGGCCTGCAAGAGCTTAAACTCCCAATTGTATAGCTGATCTACCCGCAAGGACTCAGAAAATCATCTTCGGCGTTAAGCTTCCTCGGCTCGCATGAGCTTAAACTCCCGATCGTATAACCGAGGTGCTCACGAAGGTTGCCACCGTTCGTGCAGTAAGATCGGCCCACAAGAGCTTAAACTCCAGATCATATATATGATCTTTCCCTAAGGACTCCGAAAATCATCTTCGGCGTTAAGCTTCCATGGCCCACGAGAGGTTAAACTCCCGATCGTATAACCGAGGATCTCGCGAAGGTTGCCCCTGTTCGTGTTGCAAGATTGGCCTGTAAGTGTTTAAACTCCCAATCGTATAGTCGATCTACCTACAAGGACTCAGAAAATCATCTTCGACATTAAGCTTCCTTGGCCCACAGGAGCTTAAACTCCCGATCATATAACCGAGGAGCTCGCGAAGTTTTCCCATGTTTGTGTAGCAAGATCGGCCCATAATAGCTTAAACTCCAGATCGTATAGCCGATCTGCCTGTAAGGACTCAGAAAATGATCTTCGGCATTAAGCTTCCTCGGCCCACGAGAGCTTAAACTCCCGATCGTATTGTTGGATATAACGTGTTGTTGGATACAACGATCAGTCACTTCGTGTTTAATGATAACAAACATGTGTGAACGATTAAATGTGTGTGCTAAGTGTTTTTAGGAATGGCAAGCTTGCAAATACGCAAAGATGGACTAAGTCAAAGTGATGGAGAATTTGCTATTTATTAGCAAAGTGGACTTCGTCAAAGATAGAGATAATGGCTACAAATATTGGACTACGTCAAAGATGGGAAGATAAGGAGAGAATCAATTCAAATCTATATTTGAATTGATTCAAATCAATTGGTGCATGAATCAAATCCTAAAGCCATACAAATTGAAGACTTGGTCAAAGATGGAGAGATATGGAGAATCTTATGTAAATCAATTGTAATTAAATGAGATCTAATTCTAATCCTATAGCCATTCAAATTCAAATCCTATAGCCATCCAAATTCAAATTCAATATCCATGGTAATTCATTCAAATCCTATTCAAGTTAGGATTCCTTCAAATCTCCATCAATTATGGGATTCTATTTGAGTCTAATTGATCCCATCCTCTCCCATATTAACCCATATTCAAATAGAGATATTTTGGGGGAGAGAGAAACCAAGAGAAAACTTGCGGCCATAACAACTAAAGGGGAGCAATACAATTCGGCCAAAAGCTTCAATCCCAAAAATGACCTATAGCCGAAATCATCCAAGGCCAAAAAGCTCCATTGCCTATCGTCATCTCCTTGCCACAAAGCCAAAGCAGCAATGCTTATCTCATAGTCACAACCAAGGCCAACGATTCTATCTTCATGCTACATCTTCAACATCCATAAGGCCAAAGATTCTATCTTCAAGCTTCATCTTAAACATCCATACTTCTATAAGAGCAAGCCTTCATTGCCTCCTCCTCCTTACGCAAGTTGCTAGAGAACTCCATTGCCTCCTCCTCCTTGCACAAGTTGCTAGAGAACTCCATTGCCTCCTCCTCCTTGCACAAGTTGCTAGAGAACTCCATTGCCATATTACATCTCCTTGACATGACAAAGCTCCAAGCATCCATTGTCCATCTTCCTAGCCGCAACCAAGCAAGCCCTAGCAATCTACTTCTAGCAGCAAGCAAGCCAATTCTAACACCTATCATCTTCTTGACATCTTGCCAAAGCTCCCTAGCCAAGCAACATCTCTTTAAGGAGTCACCAAGGCCGCAAGTTATCATCCAAGGGTTCCTCATCACATTGCCAACAAGGAGCAACCCACGAACTGCCCACGCACTGCAACTTGCAGCCCACGCACTGCTGTTGTTCATCCACGCACTGCTGCTACTGACCCACGCACTGCTGCTGCCGACCCACGCACTGCTGCACCACCAAGCCAATGGGAGTGCCAAGGCCGCAACATCCAAGGAGAGGGGCTAAAGTCGAAACTTGAGTTACTCCAGAGTTCAAGACGACTACATCATCGTCAGATTTGATCTGACCTGAGCTGATTGACAGAGACGACTACATGAACTGGGCTCTTTTGAAATATTTACTCTTTGTATTCATGTAGTAGTGTAGTGATCTCTGTAGAGAAAAATTCACCATCTTTGTGATATTTTGGGGTCTTGTCTAGTTGGGGCTAGGCAAGAGTGTCTTAACGAGTTGGGGCTCGTCAAGAGAGATCATTTACTAGGTTGCTAGTGTTGAGCACTTTGGGGAGTGCGTATGAACTAGGTAATAGTTGAGTCGGGGCTCTAGCTCATTGTAGTTGTACCTGGTAACATATTAATCTAGTATTTGCTTTCAGAACTGGACGTAGGTCGTTGGGGCGACCGAACCAGGGTAAATCTACTGTGCATTCTGCGATTGCTTATTATTTACTTTGCATCTATTATAACTGCCTGTGATTGTTCATGGGTTGCACGAATATTTTTATTAGCCTATTCACCCCCCTCTAGGCTTCGTATAGCCGATCTGCCCGCAAGGACTCAGAAAATCATCTTTGGCGTTAAGCTTCCTCGGTCCACGAGAGCTTAAACTCTCGATCATATAACCAAGGAGCTCGCAAAGGTTGCCCCTGTTCCTGTAGCAAGATCGGAACGCAAGTGCTTAAACTCCCAATTGTATAGCCGATCTGCATGCAAGGACTCAGAAAATCATTTACTGCGTTAAGATTCCTCGGCCCACAAGAGCTCAAACTCCCGATCGTATAACCGAGAAGCTCGCGAAGGTTTCCTCCGTTCATGTTGCAAGGTCGGCCCACAATAGCTTAAACTCTAGATCGTATAGCTGACTGCCCGCAAGGACTCAGAAAATGATCTTCAGCGTTGAGCTTCCTCGGCCCATGAGAGCTTAAACTCCCGATCGTATAACCGAGGAGCTCGCAAAGGTTGCACCGTTCATGTAGCAAGATCGACCCGCAAGTGCTTAAACTCCCGATCAAATAGCTGATCTTCCAGTAAGGACTCAGAAAATCATCTTCGGCATTAAGCTTCCTCAGCCTGCGAGAGCTTAAACTCCCGATCGTATAACCGAGGAGCTCTCTAAAGTTACCCCCGTTCGTATAGCAAGATTGGCCCGCAAGAGCTTAACTCCTGATAGTATAGCCGAACTGCCTGTAAGGACACTGAAAATCATATTTGGCATTAAGCTTCCTTGGCCAGCGAGAGCGTAGACTCCCGATCTTATAACCGATCTGCCCGCAAGGACTCAGAAAATCATCTTTGGCGTTAATATTCCTTAGCTTGCGAGAGCTTAAACTCCAGATCGTATAATCAAATGGCTTCCTATGCATCCTGACTTGTGAGCCTACACACTTTATTAAAGTGGAAATTATGTCCGATCAAATGCCCTTTTAAGGTGCATTTGTCGAAGGTGAGTCAACTCATCGAGCATTCGTTAGTTCAACAAAACTCAAAGTGAACTGAAGAATCGGTTTTGCTTTGCGTTACCCATAGTATTTCTTCCAAGCAATTTGGGTGAGATCCAAGCTCGGCAAGGTTCGATCTTTGTCAGAACCTCAATATCGGATGGGGGTAATTCATTCAAAGGCCCTCAAGCTCGGACCAGAGAGATCGATGTCGTGTGACTGATTGGCGACACACCGAACTAGTATGAATCGATGGAGGAAGTGATTAGGGATGACCCTGTCTGCAACCAGCACATGTTGAAGGTGACTGGGCATGTAGAATTGCCCATGTCGAGCCATGCCTTAAGGCAGGCTGTTGGTGACGTCGGAGGAGCTCAGAACTCGGACGATAGATCGGTAGTATGACCCATTGGATCTGATCAACTGGTTGCCCTCTCCCTAGCATCTTGGCATGCCGCCCTTTCTCCCAAGTAGGTCCAACTGATTTCTTTGTAGTAAGAATTTCTATTGAAGCTTGGTTCGATAGTGGTCGGTCGTTCCCCCAAATATCACTCACCTCTGAGCGTTGGTTCACCCAAGAGGAGCAGAGGCTCGGGTCGATGCTTCATAGAAGTTGGCGAGCTTGGGTCGGAGCTATATGGAAGTCGACAAGCTTGGGTCGGAGCTCCGTGGAGGTCGACGATGACTTTGAAAAGGAACCTCGCAAACTTGAGGACGATCCTGAGGAGGGTAGATGCTATAGTAGACTATCTAGATATCGATTTTTTTCGGTCTCAGGCCTGTCTTTGTGAACAAGCAGTCGACGGCTGAGGAGACGACAAGCACTGCTTCGCCTCAGGTCCACTTCGTGGATGGCCAGGGGAAGATTGGCAATCTGGCTCGGATCGAAGCTTTTAAGGAAGCAGCTTTGAAACTCGGAATGACCAATCTCATGTTCGACTAACTTCGGCACATCGATGGTTATGTTCGATTCCTAGTTAAAGTCACAAAATACATAAAGTTAAGAGCATATGTGATTGAGCTTGGTCACATTCGGATAAAAGATTCAATCTTGGCAACTTGGTTGAGCAGCGATGTGATCTGAGCATGGAAGAGGACTTCTTCAACAAGACGTCGAAACTCAGTCGGGTGCCCCAGTGACTAAGTGTTGGAAATATAAAGTTTTCTTCCCAAAAATTTTTTGTTGATACAATATTTTTGAATATATATGTGTACACTAACTCCTTGGATGCAGATTATCAAACTCAACTTCTTCATGTATGACAATCGTCAAAGTTGCTTTGCAAGAAACATCATCAAAATGCAAGACGAATCTCAAGCGATAAATTCTAATATCTTGAGAAAGATGATGTAATTTTTCTTTTTATTCTTGCATAACTTTAGATTGTTAAAGCATTGGTAATACTATATCTTAGTTCTTTAGGACTCAGCCTCAAAATCCAAACTTCAGAAAATTAGCCACACTTTCCCCTAGTCGACAAATACAGTTTTTCTTATTTTATTAAGAGAAACAAAATAATTTTTGATCAAAATATATTCTCCATTCATAAGGATCGATTTCTGAAAATTTCTCAAATTTTTGTTCCTAGTCGACTAACAGATTTTCCTAGTCTACGAGACAGTTTTTCAAATAGTTATAACAGCAGTTATTTTAACTGTTTTATATTAATTAATTTTTAATTAATTAATGGAAGTTATAAATTCCCATAAACGGATAGATTTGGACAATTTCTAGCCGTTTATAGCAGTTTCTAGCCATTTATTAACCATCTCCTGTCAAAGGACACTTCAACAGTCATTTTCTGACATGGCAGCTTTATTAGTCGACTAATACTTTTGCCTAGTCGACAAATTTTTGGAAACACGGCTCAGAATTTTTTGAAAATTTAGGCAGGTGTCCAATGTTAGTAAACTAACTTTTTGGGCTATAAATAGACCTCTATACCCTTGCCTAAAATTCACGAAAATTCACTCACTCTCTCTTTTCTTAAGTTTTCTTTCTCTCTCTAGAAAGTGTATGATTTTCAGATTTCCATAGGGGAACCTCTGCAGAAATTCTGCCGCTTTAAGAAGTCCAATTTCCAAGAATGTTCTACCACAATTTGTAATGCCCTACGAAGCTACTGCACAAGTACTAGAGGGGCGTGAATAGTACTTTAAAATAATTAAGAAGATAATTCCTAATTATCTTGCAAACTCAACCAACAATGCGGAAATGTAAATATTGACAACAAAGAAATGCAATCGCAAACAAACGAATTAATGTGTTCGGAACCACCCAAGTCTCCCCGACTTGTTCCCAGTGATCCTACGTCCCAACCACCCGAATCCCCTCCGGATACTTGAGTTAGAAACTTCTAACTCAAATTTGCACTATAAAATACTTGTAGAAAACCTCTACAAGATCAAATCATACACAAATGAAATTGTGACTCCCACAACCCGGGATCACAAACAAACTCTCACAACCGAGAGTAAAACACTTGTAATATCAAAGTAAATGAAATACGAAATGCTTACCACAAAAACCTATGCCTTGAGTAAAACTTACGATTTAGGGCAAAAGGATTTTGGGGAAGATGAAGGCACCAAACCCTAGCTCCAAGATGTAGATCAGCAATGAAAGCCTAGGAGGATGTTGGTGACCTTGGATCAAGCTCTTGGCTTGGATGGCTCACAATCAATGAATCTCTCTTTTGAAATAAGAGTGAGGGAGAGATTCAAGTGAGAAATGAAAGAGCTTTGAATGAGGATTAAATGCTTCTCTTTGATCTCTAAACTTCAATAAATATCAACCTTGAATGCTATGAAAGCAGCACTCCAAGTATATATATGATAGAGGAAAGAGAAAGCAAAATTCGTGGCATTTAATGCTCCAACGGCTCTATTCTGAAGCAGACTAGTCGGTCAAAGAAGGATCACTGACCGACTAGTTCATCAACTAGTCGGTCGGTGATTCAACATGAACCGACTAACTGAAGAACAGCCATAAAGTGAAGTTCAGAAGATAGAGACCTAGTCGGTCCAAGAAGACTTGCCAACTGACTAGTTTCACAACTAGTCGGTCGGTAAATGTTCTTTGACCGACTAAGAGTCAAAATAGTATTGGCTGAAATCAAGTTGAACTAGTCGGTCTGAGAACAAATTCCAACCGACTAGTTTCTCAACTAGTCGGTCGACAATCGTTCTTAGACCGTCTAATGATAAACAGTAGCTCAGGCTGAAAAACTGAACACAGAACTAGTCGGTCTAAGAAGGATTCCTAACCGACTAGTTTCACAACTAGTCGGTCGGTGAACCTTCTTGGACCGACTAACTGTAAACAGTGAATGAGCTGAAATTAGTCAAGGCATTCTAGTCGGTTCAAGAAGCATTGCCGACCAACTAGATTGCCATCTAGTCGGTTGGTTCTTCTTCTTGAACCAACTAACATGCACAAAAAGCCGTGAAATGAACCGCGAGGCTTCGGAAAAGTTTGTATGGGCTTTTAATAAGATCCTAGCTCTAAGATATGATCATTATGAAGATTAAAACGTAAGACCTACTCAAGGCTTAACATTCTACGAAACGAAGCTAGAAGACTATAAATAAAACATGACGAACCGTCTTCAATCGCTTCGATTCGAATCTCTTGACTTCAATAATGGTCCTTGAGCTTCAACGAAGCTTCAAGCATACGATCACGCGCTTTGAGAAGTCTCGAGACATCGCTTTTGATGTTCATAGAAGTTTGGCGACGATCTCCATAACTGCGCTCACAAAGAGTTAGTTCACGATATTTATGTTTGTTCATCATCAAAACCAAATCCGGGGAATCAATACTCAACATTCTCCCTCTTTTTGGTGATGACAAACCAACATAAATAATAATAAAAAATAATGATTCAAATGAAATTTACTTACTCCCCCTGCATTGATGACACGTTAATTCCAAAATAAATATTAATCATAAGCATCAAGCAGACGAGTAAAGTATTAAATGTGAATCAATTATTGAAATATCGAATTTGAAATCCATTTTTATATCTTAACTCCCCCTGAATCTAACATATCAATTAGATTCACGGTAAATTGCTTTGAATTATCATGTAGCACATCATCATTATTAATTCTCTCCCCCTTTGGCATTAGTAAAAAGTGTGGGAGGAGATCAACGACAACAACAATGGCTAAAATATAAAAGCACGGGAGTCGTAGAATACGACCACGGTCCAAATGACACCAAAGTAAATCAAAGTGTGCCAACAAGACCATAGTTGAAAATCGAAAATGAAATCATCAAAACTCAAATTAATTTCACGAATTGAGTTATGGACTATACTCTCCAATATCAACATTCTTGATGAATTTAGTGCATGGAAAACAATTCTATGTTTTCATAGAATTAATTTCTATTAAATCAAATGTAATCGTCGAGCGATGAAGTCAACATCAGAGACAAAAAAATATAATGTGCACAAAAGAAGTAAATGGCCACACGATGTGTGTGTGTATATATATATATAAAGACATGGATACATTAAAAGTATACATCTGCCAACAATAACACAAACGATCCTCAGATCGGGGCACATCATACAACATATATCACAACAGATATCGAAGTATCTCAAAACATACATCAAAATGATCATACATCAGAAGTGTAGCATCAAAACACCAAAAATACATCAAAAATCCAGAACCACCCAAACTATCCTATCCCACACTCTCACTACAAGATATATCATCCAAAGTGCATAGGGAGAGTCCTCCAAGCAAGCTCAGGAGGCAGAGGCAGGGTCAGCAGCAGCAGCAGGCTCTGCAGGAGGAGTGGTGGTCACTGGGTCAGCAGGAGTGTCCACAGACGGGAGAGTCACTACGGGAGTGGCCTCGGGAGCACCAGACGAAGTATCCACCGAAGGTATGGTGGCAGTAGGTGTGCTCTCGGGGGGCACCAGCAGACGTAGTAGCAGCAGTAGACGTACTCTCTGGGGCACGAGCAGCAGATCCAACGAGCTCCTGGAGCTCATCCTCATCCATCTCTTCCTCGTCTGACACAGACGGAGGAATCTCAATACCAAGGTGAGAACAAATGCGAGCGAGCATCGCCTTAGAACAAGCACAACGAGACTCAACACGTCTCAGAGAGACGGAAAACTCAGCAAGAGTAGGAGCAGGAGGTGGAGGAGCAGCAGAAGCAGAAGCTGAAGGAGTCGTCCTCTGAACATGACGAAGCGCCACAAGAGACTTCTTGACGACCGTCGCATTCAGAGGGGGACCAAGAGGACGCTCATCATAGGGAGGGAGAGGGACATCGAAACGCCGAAACACGAGAGTCAATAGGCATGGATATGGAATGTGGGCTGACTTGGTGGACTTTTGAATACATTCGAAGGAGTCCATCTTATCAAGAATAATCTGTGCCCAATTGATCTCGCTCCCCATGAAAAGAGCGTAAATGAGTTTGAGGAATGGCTGGGAGGGTAAGCTAGATGAGCCATACTTTGGAAGGAGGCACGACTTCAAGATAAGATTTAGAACCCAGGCATTCGGCTTAAAAGACTTGGATGGGACGCCAATCATGGCGGGAGGGATGACATGGAAAATCTCAGAGAGCATGGCCTGGTCAAGATCAAAAATGTCATCGACAGAGATATCGACAGGGAGGAGGCCAGAAGAGGAGACACCTATCAAATCCCCTAAGATTTCTGTCGTGAGGACGATCAGTGTCCCCAAGACAGTCGTCTCAATGGAATGGGTCTCGTCATACTAACCGTGAACACGATTCGCGTAGAAAATCTTGACTAGACGTGGGTACATGTGTGGATTCGCCTTAGGGTCATGGCGAAGATAATCGAGAAGACCGCTGTAAGATAGAAGATCGCCTAGGTGAGGGAAATCAGAGAACTGAACGAAGTGCTCCAACAACAGAGGACAGTGCTCAATACAGTTGTAAGCCACGAGACACATAGGGTCATCGCGACACAATGATATATCTACACCGCCTACTGGCATGTGAGCCTTCCCCTTAGGCTAACGAGTGCTAGATCGAGGTGGAGGAGTAGGATCCCTAGCGGTATGCTCGGTCTCCGAAATATATTCAGTGTCGAAATCATCGGGAGGAGAGGGAGCACTGAAAGAAGCTGGAGACACGGTCTGCTTCCTAGGCTTGGGCTGAGATCTAGGCTTGGCGGTCGCCGTCCTCTTCTTCTTAAGAGGAGGCAAAGAAGACGATGGATGGGTCATTTTGGAACGGCGTTTGGGTGGAGTTCGTTTGGGTTGAGGGGGGTCTGAAGGAGGCGACACTACAGTCATAGGCGACGGACTCGAGGGTCGGATGGGTATACGCGTCTTCGCCATAATCGAGATGAGACAACGTTCAGACGAACGAGAAATCGAAATCTAAACCCTAGAACAAACCCTAGGCCGAACTGAAATTGAAAGAACCTAACCCTAGAAGCTGAAATCAAACCCTAAAGTAGATAGGAGAGTGAGAGCTTTATCCTAGGAGGAAGATGGAGGGAGATCGACGGAGGAGATGGCCGGAAAAATCGATCGGACGGCGGAGGAGAGTGAGGAGTCGACGGGGGTTTTTGGCTGAGGAAAGTTTCGCACCGACTAGAAAGATAACTAGTCAGTGCGAAGAGGTTTAAAATCGATTGGAATACGAAAAGACACATCAGTCCCTGAGCAGTTAGTCGGTCACAGTTCAAGCGCTGACCGACTAGATGACCATCTAGTCGGTCGGCCAATGAGCTTGAACCGACTAAGTGCAAACAGTAACTGAAGCCAAATTCACGGCATGAGTTAGTCGGTCTGCGTTCATTCACTGACCGACTAGAACACAATCTAGTCGGTCGGCCAATGAACTTGGACCGACTAAGAGAGTCCAAAAATTAGAAATTAGAAATTTTGAGTTCTCTCCTAATCGCACTTGGACGATACATCAAAATACTCTCACACCTCATTATACCACCCCATTAAACATCGAAAATCTTAAATTTGACGTTCATGAATAAATCGAGCATAAATTCCGAAAATTCAACCAAAAATCCAAAAAACAAATCTCAACTAATCTGGCATGAGCATATATAAACGAAATTTAATAGCAGGCAAGATTATTGAACAAAATATGAATCCTAAATCTCGGATTCACCCATAATCCCCAATTCTCGACGCAACCGCACAAAGGAGTCTTCCTTGAGTGGTTTTATGAAAATATCGGTGATTTGCTTCTGGGTTTCAACGTACACTAATATGATGTCCTTTTTAGCAACATGATCATCTAAGAAATGGTGACGGACATCTATGTGTTTAGAACGGGAATGTTGTACCGGATTCTTAGAGAGACAAATTGCACTTTGGTTGTCCACCATGATAGGGCAAGTATCACAGTTTATACCAAAGTCTTTAAGAGTGTGTCTCATCCAAAGAACCTGAGCACACGCGGCACCGGCGGCAATATATTCCGCCTCGGTGGTTGAAAGCGATACGGAATTCTGCTTCTTGGAAAACCAAGAGACAAGAGAATTTCCTATAAAATGGCAAGTGCCACTAGTACTTTTCCTGTCGGATTTGTATCCTGTATAATCTGCATCACTATATGAGATTAACTCATATGTGCTAGACTTTGGATAAAGTAATCCAAAGTCGAGTGTGTAACTTAAATAACGGAAAATACGGTTTACCGCTACTAAGTGAGATTCCTTAGGTTGAGACTGATAACGAGCACATACACATACGAAAAACATAATATCAGGCCTACTAGCGATAATATATAATAAGCTACCTATCATACCTCGATATAGACGAATGTCTACATCTTTACCGCCCGTATCTTTATCAAGATGTGTAGTCATGCTCATTGGAGTTTCTTGCCTGAGGCATTCTCCATTCCAAATCGCTTTAGCAACTCCACTGTGTACTTGGTTTGGTGGATGAAGATTGCATCGTTCATTTGGCGAATTTGGAGACCTAAGTAATATTTGAGCTCACCCATGTGGCTCATCTCAAATTGATCCTTCATAACATTAGAAAACTCTTCGCAAAGAGTGAAGTTAGTAGCACCGAAAATGATATCATCAACATAAATTTGAACTAAAATAATATCATTATTCGAATACTTAACAAATAATGTAGAATCAACTTCTCCCATTTTAAAACCCAAATCCAAAAGAAAGTTCTTTAGGCGGTCATACCAAGCTCGAGGAGCTTGTCTCAAACCGTAAAGTGCTTTCTTAAGTTTGAAAACGTGATTTGAAAATTTTTCATTTATAAAACCCGGAGGTTGAGAAACATAAACTTCCTCAACAACATCTCCATTTAAAAACACACTTTTTACATCCATTTGAAAGTTTTTAAATATTTATGGCATGTAAAAGATAACAATAATCTAATAGATTCTAATCTAGCTACCGGAGCAAAGGATTCTTCGAAATCGATACCTTCCTCTTGCCGGTAGCCTTGAGCTACTAACCGAGCTTTGTTCCGGACGGTGATTTGGTTCTCGTCGGTCTTGTTCTTGAAAATCCACTTCGTTCCTATAACGGTGTGGTTCTTTGAAGGCAATGGAACAAGCTCCCAAACCTCATTCCTCTCGAATTGAATGAGTTCCTCCTCCATGGCTAAGATCCAAGCACTATCTTAGCATGCTTCGTTAATATTCTTTGGCTCAATCGAGGAGGCAAAGGCACAATGAGCGAAGTAGTTGACTTGAGATCTCGTCTTGACACTATCAAGGATGTTGCCAATGACTTGCTCATGGGGATGGTCACGAACGGTATGAAACCGTTTGGGAATTCCCTGATCACTAGGAACATTCTCAAAATATTCATTAGTAGGGTTAGTATCAATAGAATCAATAGAATTAGAATTACCAATTGAATCACATAAGACATCCATGGAGTCATCATCATTAGTAATTCTAGTAGGGACAAAACCTTCATTAAATGAAACATGAAGTGATTCCTCGATCGTTGAGGTTCGTTTTTTGTATATCCGGTAGACTTTGCTATGTGAGGAATATCCAACAAATATCACCTCATCGGATCTTGGATCGAATTTGTCCAAACTACCATACGTTTTAATAAAACATTTTGCACCGAAAACTCGAAAATGTTTAACTTGAGGCAATCTACCAAACAACAATTCATAACAAGTTTGTTTGGTGTCTGGCCTCAAAAGTATCCTATTAAACACATAGCAAGCGGTATGTACCGCTTCCGTCCAAAATTGATGGCCAAGTTTGTTATCATCAAGCATAGTGCAAGCACATTCCACTAGTGTCCTATTCTTCCTCTCAACTACACCATTTTGAGGGGGTGCTCGAGGGAAAGAAAAGGTGTGAGTAATACCAACTTCATCACAAAAATTTGAGAAAGACTCATTCTCAAATTCCCCTCCATGATCACTACGAATAGTGACAATGGTGGTTCCAATGAGAATTTGTACTTTCTTAACAAATATTGTGAAGTTTTTAAAAGCATCATTTTTATTACTTAAGGAAAATACCCAAGTAAATCTAGAAAATTCATCAACGATGACAAGTCCATATCGTGCATTTCCTAATGAAGCAACTCTAGTTGGCCCAAAAAGATCTAGATGTAAAAGCTCTAGAGGCCTCTTAGATGAAATTCTTTTCTTAGGTTTAAAAGACGATTTAGGAAGCTTGCCTCGTTGACACGAGTCACAAAAGCTTTTCTTTTGAAAGACAGGCTTAGGAAAGCCTCTAATAGAATTTAACTTGGAAAGCTTAAAAAGTGTTCCAAAGTTCACATGACCAAAACGTCGATGCCATAAGTGTTGTTCACTCGTGTTGGCAATGAGACATTGTTCATGTAATTTTGGGAGATCTAGGATATATATATCCTTATGGCGTGTGCCGGAAAATAATAAATCATTATTATCTTTTCTTAAAATATGGCACATTCCTTTTGCAAAGCTAACTTTGTAACATTTGTCACAAAGTTGGCTTATTGAAATAAGATTGTGGTTTCATCCTTTAACAAGGTAAACATCACTTATTAGTGGTTTAGAAGGATTACCTACTTTACCAATACCTATGATGGTTCCGCTCTCGTTGCCTCCAAAGACTACCTGGTTCCCATTTGCAATGGACACCACTCCGGAGAGCAATTGAGCATCACCCGTCATGTGTTTTGAACACCCGCTATCGAGTATCCAATTATTCTTGGAGCTAAATTTGGATTTGTTGCTCCGTTTCTTTTTCTTGAGTATCTAAAGATAAACATATCATTCCATGGTACCCAAGGTCATTGGGTCCTAAAAGATTAGACCTTTGGAAGCCAAGTCCAATTGGACTTATACTTCCCCACATAATCATCATTATGCACTACATTCATGAAATAAGAATTCATGTAAACTTGTTTTTCTTGCATATTTGTGTCCTTCGGGCTCCAAATAGTGAAGATTGTGGGAGCCCTATTCCTATTGGGAGCATGCATGCGTTGTTGATTTCTACGTGATGTATGTCAGGGATAGGCAAATGGCACATGATGAAATGGTGCATGATGATAATTGTTCATATGATGATGTGGGTGAACATATGCATGTGGAGGAACACGTGCGTGAGGGTGTCTCACTTGGTGTGCACGTGCCCGTGGATGTGGTGCATAAAAATCACCATATGTGTGAACATGTGGAGTAGGATGTGTGTTCCTACGTGGCATGGTATTGGTGTACATATAAGCATGACCCTTCTTTGGAAGTCCACCCAAAGTGGGTATCTTTCCAAACGAGGGTGGGTACGAAGTGGAAGCACCATTGGTAGATGAACTACCAATAGAGTGTTTGCTCCCACTCGTTAAGGCATCGAAAGTTGGCCTAACAAAAGTAGTAGACGATTTGGATGAATTTCCCATCTTATACCCCAAGCCAATGTGGTGATTGACCGGAAGTAAGTTATTTAGGATTTTATCCAAATGATCCTTAACCTTATTGAATTTATTATTTCGGCCTAATGTGCACTCATATTTCTCGGTGAGAGAATGCATAGAAGCATCCAAAGTGGACACTTGCGATGTGAGCACATAAACACGAGATTTGAGATTCTTATTCTCAATACTTAAAGTCGAGTTTTGAGAAGTCAAATCTGCTATCTTGTGTTCCTCCGAATCCTCAATATGAACATGCTCAAGATGAGATTTGAGATTTACAATCTCATTTCTCAAGTCTTCAACAACGGTGTCGTTGTTAATGACGATAGGCTTAGGTGAGGTTTGGACACTAACTAACTCATCTTTGGTCTTAGTATATCTATTTACTAATTTAGAATATTTAGACCAAATTTGCTCGTTAGCTAATCTAAGGTCATCCATGGTTACCTCATCGCATTCATCCTCGCTATCATCGGAGGAAGATCCTTGATCATGCTCCTCTCTAGCCATGAAGCACATGTGTGCTTGCTCCACTTGCTCATCGTCCGACTCTCCACTTAAGGAGTCATCCTCGGAGTCGGTGAAAGTGCCGACAAGCCACTTCTTGTACCCTTTCTTGTACTTCTTTGACTTGTCGAACTGTGGCGCCTTCCACTTCTCCTTTTGCTTGTTTTGAGGACAATCTGCTTTCATGTGTCATGGCTTGTTGCATTTAAAGCACAAAGGAGTGGAGGCGTTAGAAGAACTAAACTTTGATTTGTTCTTGAAATTACCTTTCCGGAAGAACCGGTTGAACTTCTTTGTCATGATGGCAATGGATTCCAAGTCCAATTCTTCTTCCGATTCTTCATCATCGGTAGATGTAGATGTGGATGGAGCGGCCTTGAACGCAATCGCCTTTTTCTTTGGCTCGTCTTGCTTCAAGTAGGACTTCATTTTGTCCTGCAACTTTAGCTTACTATCCTTGCGTACCTCATAAGACATTAAGGTACCCATTAGTTGAATGACGGTATACTTACTCATATCATTACCTTCCTCGATGGCGAAGGTACATTTTTCCCAACAAGAAGGAAGTCCATCAATGATCTTTGAGACTTTCTCCTTTTGGGTGTAGGTTTTACCAGGAGCCTCCAACTCGTTGGTGATGTCGACGAAGCGAGCATAATACTCCTTCATCTTCTCACCCTGTTGCATATGAAATAATTCGAAATCTTTATTTACAACAACGAGTTTGGCGTCTCTTACCCTACTCGTTCCTTCATGCAAGATGAGAAGGGAGTTCCAGATTTGATATGCACTCTTACATGTGCATATCTTATTGAAGTCCTCGGGCTCCAAAGCGCATTACAAGGCATTCATTGCCTTGGCATTGCTTACCTCCGCGACGACCTCCACGGGAGTCCACTTCGTGAAATCTTCTTCTTCGGGCTCGACGTACTCCGTCAACGTGGCTCTCCATAGTGAAGCACTCTGGAGGAAAGTTTCCATCCGGCATTTCCAGTACCCGTAATTGGTACCGTTGAAGAAAGGATGCCTATTCGAGGAGTGTCCTTCCATCACCGAAGAATCTCCTTCACGGTTCCTGAAGGTGCTGTAGTCTAAAGGTGGACGAACGTTCTTATTGTCGTTGGAAGACATAGCTAGGTACTTGGCTCTGATACCAAATGTAATGCCCTACGAAGCTACTGCACAAGTACTAGAGGGGGGGTGAATAGTACTTTAAAATAATTAAGAAAATAATTCCTAATTATCTTGCAAACTCAACCAACAATGCGGAAATGTAAATATTGACAACAAAGAAATGCAATCGCAAACAAACGAATTAACGGGTTCGGATCCACCCAAGTCTCCCCGACTTGTTCCCGGTGATCCTACGTCCCAACCACCCGGATTCCCTCCGGATACTTGAGTTAGAAACTTCTAACTCAAATTTGCACTATGAAATACTTGTAGAAAACCTCTACAAGATCAAATCATACACAAATGAAATTGTGACTCCCATAACCCGAGATCACAAACAAACTCTCACAACCGAGAGTAAAACACTTGTAATATCAAAGTAAATGAAATACGAAATGCTTACCACAAAGACCTATGCCTTGAGTAAAATTTACGATTTAGGGCAAAGAGGATTTTGGGGAAGATGAAGGCACCAAACCCTAGCTCCAAGATGTAGATCAGAAATGGAAGCCTAGGAGGATGTTGGTGACCTTGGATCAAGCTCTTGGCTTGGAAGGCTCACAATTAAGGAATCTCTCTTTTCAAATAAGAGTGAGGGAGAGATTCAAGTGAGAAATGAAAGAGCTTTGAATGAGGATTAAATGCTTCTCTTTGATCTCTAAACTTCAATAAATATCAGCCTTGAATGCTATGAAAGCAGCACTCCAAGTATATATAGGATAGAGGAAAGAGAGTGCAAATTTCGTGGCATTTAATGCTCCAACGGCTCTATTCTGAATCAGACTAGTCGGTCAAAGAAGGATCATTGACCGACTAGTTCATCAACTAGCCGGTCGGCAATTCAACATGAACCGACTAACTGAAGAATAGCCATAAAGTGAAGTTCAGAAGATAGAGAACTAGTCGGTCCAAGAAGACTTGCTAACCGACTAGTTTCACAACTAGTCGGTCGGTGAATGTTCTTTGACCGACTAAGAGTCAAAATAGTATAGGCTGAAATCAAGTTGAACTAGTCGGTCTGAGAACAAATTCCAACCGACAAGTTTCTCAACTAGTCGGTCGACAATCGTTCTTAGACCGACTAATGATAAACAGTAGCTCAGGCTGAAAAACTGAACACAGAACTAGTCGGTCTAAGAAGGATTTCTAACCGACTAGTTTCACAACTAGTCGTTCGGTGAACCTTCTTGGACCGACTAACTGTAAACAGTGAATGAGCTGAAATTAGTCAAGGCATTCTAGTCGGTTCAAGAAGCATTGCGACCGGCTAGATTGCCATCTAGTCGGTTGGTTCTTCTTCTTGAACCAACTAACATGCACAAAAAGCCGTGAAATGAAGCGCGAGGCTTCGGGAAAGTTTGTATGGGCTTTTAATAAGATCCTAGCTCTAAGATATGATTGTTATGAAGATTAAAACGTAAGACCTACTCAAGGCTTAACATTCTACGAAACGAAGCTAGAAGACTATAAATAAAACATGACGAACCGTCTTCAATCGCTTCGATTCGAATCTATTGACTTCAATAATAGTCCTTGAGCTTCAACGAAGCTTCAAGCATACGATCACAAGCTTTGAGAAGTCTCGAGACGTCGCTTTTGATGTTCATAGAAGTTTGGCGACGATCTCCATAACTGCGCTCACAGAGAGTTAGTTCATGATATTTATGTTTGTTCGTCATCAAAACCAAATTCAGGGAATCAATACTCAACACAATTCATATCTTGAACCTTGGAGATTCCATCGCCAACCTTGCGCTATAATTCCGATATTATTAAGGCTATATGTGATATTGTTTCATGCTCTTTCTTTACTTTATTTTGGTGAATCTCTTGTTGAAGAGATTGTACAAATTTGCAACACGGGGAGTGTTGGCATCTTTGTATTTTCATTACTTGCACGGAGCAAGTGTTTTAGTGGATTGAAATCTCTACGGGGTAGATGACTGGACGTAGGATCACAAGGATCTGAACCATGATAAATATATGTGTTTGCGTTTGGAATATTCTGAATTGTGTTCATTTATTTCCGCATTCATATTGCAATTTTTTATTAACTTTTAATTTTGCAATATCATCGTGATTTACACTATTCACCCCTAATGTATTAGGTGTGACAGGCGATCCAACATTTGGTATCAAAGCTTCATGGTTAAGATGGCCTACACCTATCCAATGAACAATTCAACGTCTTCATCACAATTTCCAGAAGGGCACTCTACTACAAGGCCTCCACTATTCAATGGTTCCAACTACTCCTCTTGGAAGACAAGGATGACGATCTATCTACAAAGCATTGACTACGAACTTTGGAACATGTTGGAAACTCAATACAAGAAGCCTACAACTACATATGCCCAATGGACCGCTATTGACAAATCTGCTATAACCCACAACTCTAAAGCAATGAATGCACTATTCTATGCCATGAACAAGAATGAATTCGATCGTGTCTCCCAGGCAAAATCAGCATATGACATCTGGCATACACTCCAGGTAACACGTGAAGGAACTAATAAAGTTAAGGAAACTAAAATCTTTGTTCTTGTTCATAGGTTTGAGTTATTTAGAATGAAGGAGAATAAACTAATTGGATAAATGATCACTCGGTTCTTCGTGCTTTAACATCAGAATGGGAGAAGAAGACTACAACTATAGAAGAAAAGACATTCAACAACTTCAGAGAGGATAAGAAGGTTGAAAAGAAAAAGAAGGCACTAGTAGTAACATGGGACTCTTCATCTTCAGATGATAAAGAAGAAATCAACAACCAATCTAATGAAGAGAATGCCCATATGTGTTTTATGGCACAAAGTGATAATGAGGTAACTAGTTTAGATAATGAAGAACTACTTAATGCTTTAAATGAATTATATACGAGATTCATGAAATTGAATTCTCAACATAAGGCATTAGTTCTTTCTCATCAAGAACTAACCTCTTCTTCTTCATTAGATAGTCTAAAAATTGAGAAGGAAACATTATCTTCTCAAAATGATAAACTACTTCATGAAAATGAGATTCTCACATCTGAGAATCATAATATGGTTTCACGCATTTCCATTTTAGATAAAGATATCTCTTCTCTAAAGATGAAATATGATGATATGTCTTCTAACATTAGTAAGTTTAATAAAGGAAAGAATAATCTTGATGATTTACTTATAATACAACATCCTGGTAATCGTAGACAAGGTTTGGGGTATAAGAATACTCCAAAATCCAATATTCTTGGTAATGTGATTTTAGAAAAAGTATGTATTTATTAATGCTAAGAAAATTGATTCTCCTAATAATATGAAAAAGGATAATATTCACATTTCAAAGAAGACTAATTTTCTTAAATTTTCTAAGAAAAAAATTTTGCATAATATTTGGGTTCTTAAAGACATTTGTTTATATGACAAGGACATATATGTTTATAACTTTATGTAAAATGTTATTCTTTCTCCAAATTATTTAAAGAAATCAAATTCCACTTGTGTTTGGTTTCTAAGTACTAATCCTAAAGACCCATATAAAAAGGGTACTGATATTTATTATTTATCTCTCAGGTACCCATAAAAGAAAGATAGATTCTACTTTATTTACGAAACATATAGATTCTGATGTTATCATTATATAGATATTATGTTTTCTGTTTGTATATGTGCTAGATATCAGTCTGATCCTAAGTTATCACATTTGACTGCTGTCAAAAGGATAATTAGGTATATGAAACATACATCTGATTTTGGTTTATATTAACCAAAACCAAATTCATTTGATTTAGTTTCATTTAGTGATGTAGATTTTGATGGTTGCAAATCTGATTGTAAAAGTACACGTGGAACTTGTCATTTATTAGGTTATGCATTAGTATCATGGTTTAGTATGAAACAAAATTCTGTTTCTTTATCTACTACTGAAGCGAAATATATTGCTGCTGGTTTAGCATGTACACATGTTTTATGGATGAAACAAACGATACTAGATTATGGCATTAAGTGTAACACATGTCCAATCATGTATGATAACACTAGTGCTATAAATTTATCTAAAAATTCGGTACATCATGCTTGTACTAAGCACATAGATATACATCACCATTTCTTGGATGATCATATCCAAAAAGGTGATATTATTCTTTAGTATATAGATACTAAGAATCAAATTGCCGATATACTGACTAAGCCTCTTAAAGAATAGACTTTTTTACAACTTAGAAGAGAACTTGGTATAGTTAGTGAATCAGAATTTTAACTATAGATTATAGTTACCTATTATGTTATTATCAGTATAGATTTTTTCTGGAATTTTCAGAAATATTTTATATTTTTTTAGTCGACTAGCAAATAGTTCTGGTCGACTAGGCCAGTAGATATTATTATATCTCAGTTATATATAAATACTAGTCATAACCCGTGCCCGCGGGCACGGTACATTTAAGATTTTCCCCCGCGAAATCTTTATTTATCAAAAAATTATTTCCACAGTCAAAATTGCGCGGAACAACAAATTACCGTAAAAATCGGCGTGGAACAACAAATTCGGCGCGTGCGCATTCGACACGAAACAACAAATTAGTGTTAAAAAATTGGCACGGAGCAACAAATTAGCGTTAAAAATGTCACGGGCGCCTTCGGCGCGCATGTTTTCCCCATGAGTCGAAGAGACGGTGTGCCACGCGTTGAGGGAGATATCATTCGATCTGCAACAGCATTCGATCTGCATCATTAAGTGTAATTTTATATTTTTTCCCATAAACTTTCATTCGCGTGCACTCTGCTATTCCCAAGAAACTTTCATTCCCCATAAAGTTTCATTTTCCCAGAAATGTTCATTCCCCATAAAGTTTCATTCCCCCAGAAACTTTCATTCCCCCAAAAGTTTCATTTCCCATAAACTTTCATTTCCCTAGAAATGTTTTTCACTTCAAAACGTTTCACAAAATCTCATCTCAACCATTCATTCCTCAAGATTAAATCCAAGCCGTCTTTCTATCAACCTGTTTGTCCTAGTCATCTTGTCCTAGTCAGCCCTATAATTCAAAAAACACTGTCAAATGTATAATAGATAGTATATAACCCGTGCCCGCGGGCACGATTCATTTAAGATTTTATCCCGCAAAATATGTGATCCCCAAAAAATTATTTACGCATCCAAAATTTAAAAGAACAACAAATTAGCGTAAAAATATTTAGGGACGCAGGAGCATTCAACATAGAACAACAAATTCTGCACGAATGCCTTCGACGCGGAACAACAAATTAGCGTAAAAAATTTAGCGGGTGCATTCGGCGTGGGCGCCAATTTAGAGGGTGCCTTCAACGTGGATTAACAAATTAGCATAAAAAAATTTAGCGCGGTCGCCTTCGGGTGTGAAGTTGGATTTGTTATTGGGTGTTGTTTGAGCTTGGGGTGTGCTCTTTGGATTTGTTTTTGGGTGTTATTTGATCGGAGTGTGTATTTGTCAGGATTTTTTGGTGACTTTTGGGTCATCGGGGTGAGGTGGTTGTCATGTGTGACTATGTGGCATACTCTTTTGTATAATAGATATGTGTTGTCAATATGGATGAGCTACATACTCTTTTGGTTACAACAGGATGAGATACTCTTTTGATTTAGGAGAATCAGAATCACCTTAATTTTCAGCCAGATGTTGTGGCAGTTGTGGCTGCTAAAATTAAACGGCTAGTGGTAGGCCTTGACATTTGGGGGAAGCAATTATCTGGTCATGTCGTTCAAAGGAAACAATTAATGAGACACACCACATTTCCTGAGTATTCTCCTTGTTAAACACATGAAATATCATAAATATAAATGCAAGTTCTTTTTGCAACTCCCAATAATTTCTTGAAAATTTGCTGAATATATAATTTGCACGTGGACATTGTCTCATTATTATCTTTGTTACACACATGAAATATCATCAATATAAAAATCAATTTCTTTTTGTTACACAACATTACTGAACAATTTGCATATGTAATACAAATCAATACAACTGGGGCATAACATTATTCAAGGCTTGCTCGGCAACCAACTTGTATATTCTCTCTGATGGATGGATGGCATCAACAAATACGAAGGCTGACAAATTTTTACAGAACAGAGTGAGCTTGTTACACAACGGTCCCATTTCGATGAGCCCCGTACTGCAACATCCTCTGGTTGTCTCCACAAAGCCTGCACTAATCATTTTAAAGAATTAGCTAAATATCCTGAATATTTTTAAAATATGAGTTCAACTGATATGGTGCACCCAGAATGCATATCAACTTGTATTAACACCCAGAACAACACAAATTGGACTCATTTCCATACCAACACAAATTGCATATTGTATCAAAATGAATTTACACCTAGAACAACACAAATTTAACTCATTTAAACAGTGAATTTCACAAAATGGCATTCAAAAGATTTCATAGAGGCAGAGTCAACACAAATTGGAATTTAATACAAATAGAAATGTGCCAGCATCAAAAGTTTGATATGGCTCATATGTTAAAATGCACATCAACTAAATCAAATGAAATGCATATCAACTAAGTGTTTGAAATTTGAACTCATTTGAACACATTGCCAATGAATTTGTTCTTGATATCAATTGATATGCATTTGTTCTAGAGATCTGAATTTGAACACATTGAAATACAGACATTGCACTTTGAGGGTGACATGTCTAAAACCAAAATCACTTCATCAACAACAACGAACAAAACCCCCCCACATTCCAAAATCCCAACTTTCTCCACATTCCCCCCTCAAACGCTGAAATAATTAAAAAGGGCACTTCTCCTTCACTCCCAAATCAAAGCCAGCTTCCACAATGATTCCTTAGCACACAGCCAAAACAAAAACACACCAAAATGCCAGCCTTAAGATCCCCAACAAATTCAGAAACCTACCAACCACTCCCAAAACAAAAATAAGAAACATATACGTACAGTCTACATGTATGGAATATGGTTGCAAGCTGAAATCATAGTGTAACCTATGCATCCAATGGCATGCCATGAAACTACCCGGCACCCTCTTATGGTGTCCAGTTATAAACCAAACATGGCAAGAAAAGTATTGACACACCATTGGCTTCAATTGAGAAAGCTTCATGCTTGCCAAATAAAACTTTACAACAGATGAAACTTTACAGCAAATTCTATATGAAACTTTATAACAGATGCAAGGGCTATATTTTACAGCAAATTCTATATGAAACTTTTGAAATCTTTTTACAGCAAATCTTATTACAACAGATTTAAGATTTGCCAAATCTTTTTACAGCAAATTCTATATGAAACTTTACAACAGATGCAAGGGCTAACCGATCCCCAAGCATGCGGGAAGCCTTCATATATTTTGAGATGATAGTTGCCCTGTAGTCACAAAGTGATGAGCTATTGCAAATTCCAGATTTATATAAAAAATAACAACTAAAAAAGAAAGAAAATGAGGTTGTAAGAAGAAACATGATGACCAACTTTAGCATTCCACATGCGGTGCGGTGCCTCTAAATGCAATAAATCCTGAGTTCAAAGGTTGATCTTTATTGTTTCGGAAAGTGAGCAAAGTAGAATTGGGGATACTTTTGAAATATATGCTCAAGATCACGTACCACACATCAGAATCAGTAAAAATATTATGATTAAAAGACTTCAGCTTCTGAAACTGATCAAGTCTTGTTTGCAAAAATGCTTGCAGGCATAAGAATACGATCATAAGATTGAAACATGCATGTATGCATACAATAGCATTGAAACTGGTAGAATGTTAGCCTGTAAAAGCAGTTAAAGCAGAAAAAGTGGAACTGTCCAGTACCATTCCATTGCATCAAGAATAAGCTGTATACATTAACATTGAAAGTGAAGAGATCCTGTAGAGATAAAATGCAAAGCATACAGTAGTAAACATCAACACAATTTTCTCAGTATGTCAGCAGTTTGACACAGGGAAATCAAAGGGAATAAGAAGCTGAAAGGAATGGGCATATCAAATGATCAAAAATGCATATGACAAAATTAAAAATGATCAAAAATGCTTATGGCAGAATGATCATAATCCAAGCTCATATGCATATGACAAATTTAAAAATTAAATTAAAAGTAATCACTTCATGTATTATAAGAGATTCTTCATGTATTATTCGTTGGGTTCGTTTTTGGGTATTGTTGTCATCAGCAAAAAATGTCCAGATTGCAAAATTGCTCCAAATTAATTCAAAAAAATGGCCAGATTCTCCAGGATCTCCACCTTAGCATCGTGTTCCAAGAATAAGCCGTCGATATTAACATCAAGAATCAATAACAGCTTGAGGTTGGAGGCGTGCGAAGAGATTGAAGATTGGTATCGTGTTTCTTTCTGTCCTATAAATTTGTTAACGATCATTATAAATTTTATTAATTAGATCAAGCCATGTAAATTTTATTAAGGAATAATTGAAGACTGTTATTGACGTTTGGATAATTTCTTAATGTAGTCATATGCTCTTCTTGTTGGACAATCAGAGGTATTATCATGTAGTAACTCTACAACTTTATGTGTAACTGTATGTAGTTCCACATCATGATCATTCACATGGCTTGATCTCCTATGGATTTCAAGTCAGTTTTCTTGATATAACTCCATATATTTTTTTGTATGTTGCAACCAAACATCATTGTTGCTGGAGACTAATTTCATGGCTTTAACATAGAGACTGTAATGATGATTTGGTTGAAGAAAATTTTTTCACTTATGGAACTGTTGTAAACTCACGTGGAAGATTATAAAATTTAAAACAACTGAACTGAACCAATCAAATAGAATTACATATCAAAATAAAATATTCTAATATTCAAATAGAACTGAACCAATCAAAATAGAAATTTACACAAACAAATAAATAAATGAATTGCAGATCAAAATGAATTGCAAAGTGGATTGCAAAAAATAGAAGCTAATGACGATTTTTTTTCAAAAAATGGGTCAAAATGAATTGCAGATTTGTGTATCCTTTTTAAAGTTTGTGTTGAATTGCAAATGAATTGCAGATTAAGCTGGCTGAGAAAAAGAAGGAGAGAACAAAGATCAAATGAAATCAATAAAGATCCAAGAATAAAGATCAAATAGCAGATCGAGAAGATGGGGTTACCTGCATCAGATCTCAGACCAAATCAAGAAGAGGTTGATTCGTCCTCGAACATGAGGCGCGTCTGGAGGCATCCATGTTGGGGACCATGGTTTCTTCTCCTTGAGTAGAAAGTGTTGAAATAGCAAACACCACATGCTTGAAGGATACTTCTATCTTTTAATACATTCTTAAGCAAATAACTACAGCATAACTGCAGGAAGGATCAAGACATCACATTTTTACAAACAATTTACCATGCTTTTAATTGCATCATGTTCGCTGGAAAGGCCTCGTAGGAACCAAACAACACTCCTGAGATCAGTAGCATCAAGTTTAAAATCCAACAAATTGAAAATAAGGCTCTCGTTACTGCTGGAACCTACAAACACCTCATATGAGTATGTTAAAAAATATTAATTAGTCTATAGAGAAGCGATTTTATCCTGATAACAATCAGAACAAAAAGCACAGACATTACACACCCAATGATCAGGGACTCGTCGAATGTTGCTTACATCCTGAAAACCAACGATTAAAAAATTTAGTTATAATATCATTGATTTCACGGCCGAATCAATTAGCTATTGCACTGCCTAACAATAATCAAAAATATTATCTCCTCATAAAGAGATAGCAATAACTACATTAGTTCAAGTATTATAAAGCCAACCAAGACCTCATAAAGAGAAGTAAAAAGTCCATGGCTCTACACACCTTGTATAGGACATCTTTATATACAGAAAGTACATCATCCGCGTTCTTATGCTGAGTCTGCAAAAACTTGGTAGTAATCAATTCAATAACAAAGCTGCATTATATCAATAAATTAATTTCACAACATACATCTATTGGCCAATAATATCAAATGGAAGTCTCTATGAATACGTATATGAATGTGTAAATAGAATTACCTTCTATTCAGTAGCGTCAAAGCGCTGGGTCAGCCTCGCAGCGATTTGATCCAGAGGTGATGCACATCAGCTCAATCTGAGGGTCGCTGAAGACCATCTCGTCAATTTATCTTAATTCAAGCATGGAAATGTAAAGCAATATTCTTCAACCTGCACCCATAATTTCTACCAACCAGCAGAGCTAAAAAGTAAACTCATATACAAATCAGACAAATATAAATGAATAGCAATATAGAAGTCTTAAAGAAAACAGAGAACTGGTGTCTATAAATTCTTGCATCAATATATATATATATATAGTCATAACCCGTGCCCTAAGGGCACGGTTCAGTTAAGATATTTCATCTTGGAAATTCTCATTTTAAACGAACAATAATTAAAGAATAATAATTATTATTTAGTTCAACAAAAGTTTAAGTTCCATCCAATATTACCTCCCCAACCCCATTTTATAAAAAACTTAGTTCTGCATGTGTTTCAGCCCCGTGGTACAATATGAAAATAACAGGCTCATAGAACAAATCAAACGTTGGATCATCACTCGTAAGATAAGAAACCATGTAGCACATTTGATATATATCAAGGGCTTTTGCATTGATAGACACCATACAATGAGATATTTCATTCAGAAACTAATAGTTTTGTTCACGGTGAAAGGAAGAAGGTGAATTAAACAGGTATGATCCTACTATGACTGATTTCTTAGGCAATTTACATTTGTAAAAACCATGTCTGGCTTGGTTTGATAAAACGATGCGACTGCACAAACGATGTCTGTTTTTGTTCGCTTTACGGGCACTTCACACGGGCTTCAGCATATTCTTTGGCATTGGAAGCTTACATCCTAGAATACCCTCTGTAGTCTTCGTACTGCTCTATGAACTCGTCATTAAACTTCTTCAAGCTTGCCATGATATCAGGCATGTCTTCCTCGATCTACCGGCAAGATGGTTGTTCTTAAATGGAAGAACCTGTTGGAAGGAAATATTCTGTCAAGTCAGCATTGCAAATTTTGTCTATAATGATTTGAAATTAAAATGATGCAAAAAGATTTGGGGTTCAAACGGATTGGACACAGATATCATATGGGCATAATCGTATACACAATCGTTTTTTCAAAGCGGATAAGGATATTTAAGTCTAATTATATCAGTAGAATATGGATTCAGATTTGTATATAAATCAGACATAAGCATACATACTAAAAATCCTGATAGAACGATTAAGTTGTACCCTTAATGTTAGCATTTTTATATGTAAAATGTCCAAAGCAAGATACAGCACAATGCAATACTTAATATGCTTGACATATATGCATTAAGCCATATAAATAAGAATAGTCTACTAACACATCAAATGAAATGTAAAACATGTGGCTCTATTTGCACCTAAAAATTGAATGTAATTCGATATTACAAATATATTAACTTTCCCCTTATCCTATCTTTCTATGTTCCTTCCTGTTGTATAAGAGCTCTGAAAGTGGTTCACCTAAATTACATGACCAGAAAGTAGGTTTTCAAATATATGAACTGTATGGCAGAGGCCTTTGTGACTCTATTCTCAATAATTGCATGGGTAAGGATTGTAGCATAAATTTAGAGGGTTGATAGTTGTCTCATAAAACTAAATTGAATGTTGTATTATGGGCAATATTGGTTACACCAAGGGCACGGATCATTTAAATATCACCCCATAAAAATATTTAGACACCCTAATTTTAAGCAAACAGAAATAATTAAAGCGCAATAATTATTATGACCCCCTCAAAATTTTAGTTCACCAAATTTTAGGTCCCCACCAGAGAATTTAGTTCCGACATTGTTTATTTAATTCTAAATAAAAATGTTAGCCCACGCCAAAATTTTTTGTCCCCCCCAATATTTAGTTCGATTCAAATTCACACACCAAAAGCTACTAAAAAACTTGAAAAAAAAATTATAATTTGTTTGCCACATTCATAGTGTTGACCACTTTTTGATTAAATGCTAGATTTCTAAAAGGATCAGAAGGCTAAGCAATTGAGGAAAGCTTGATGTCATAATTCAATCTATGGACGTCGATTCATAGTTCTCAAACAAATCGAAACTCAAACAGATCGAAACTCCCCAAAACCCAACATGCCCACTAACCTCATGATAAGCTATATTTTTGACAGATATAAAGCAACCAAAAAGAGAGATGGACCATCTCTAGCTGACATTAGAATGGACATCTAAACTTAATTTTCAATTAGTAAATACACTGGAACACGCATGTTAACTATAACTAAAATCAATGTCTCTACATCATTCCAAACCAAAGTAACATATCAGAGTTCTTTTATCACCAGACAACTCATCTTTAATGCAAACATCCCTCGTCTCATAAGGAAATCAAATTTGTACACTTAGAATTTTGTAGTATTGTTGACAAATATATGAACAATCTTAAAGAAAGAAAGACATGTGGTCTCCACCATTATCAAGCATTAACAAACACTACTACCAACAGTACCCAGCCAAAAACAGGACATTCATCTAAGCCTTAAACCTTACCAAAAATATTCATGAACACAATAGAAAAGAAAAAACATTTACATTGCTATAAAAGTATCAACCAGCACTATTGTACCCAAAAAGAGAAAAAAAAGAAGACATCGGTCGCGCCCAAAAAAATTTATCGGATATCTTATAGCAAATTTGTATAAATACAATTGAAGTAAAAGAAAAAAAACTAAGCTACATGCTGATCAATGTATGAAATAAAGACAGTCCTTCTAATCACATCCATTTTCTACGCCAAACTCATCCTGTTGTTTATCCTTCTCTTCCCTTGATTAAACCGGCTCTTCTTCTGCCAAAACAATAAATCAAACAATCAACTAAAAATTGCACAAAAATGCACAAACCATATTGCATCAACTTAAACAAAAGCATCAACTTAATCAACAGATTAAATATCCAATTAATAAACACACAAACTATATTGCAACCACATCACCACTTGGAATAATCATACTAATGGATGTTATTTCACAAATTCCATAAAATCTCATAAACACAAAAAAAAATCCATCAGCAGAAGCATATTATATGGGGTCTTATTTAAAAAGCATAGTAAAATCGAAAGTGATATGACAAATATCAATCCCTCATTAGTATAATAGATAACTCACACCATAATCACAACTTCAGAATTTTGGTTCAATATAATCACTACTTCCATAAATTTCCGGTATTATTTAACAAAGCACCATTGCAAGTGATATCCCAATTTACATGCATGTTCGCAATATTTTGGATCTTGTTCGATTGTACTCGTACAACATCATTGGCTCAAATATGCATGAACATCATTAGCTTCGAGACTTAGCGTAATATGATATCTTTGTTATATCTAATTGCTCAATGACACAGTTATTTTCTTCTTGTAGAACGCTTCAGGTAAACAGGTTATTAAACAGAACCACAAAAGGTTAGTTACTTCTGAATGTGAATATAGCCACTTTAACTTCTGTCAATAATTTACCCACACATAAGATCCAACTGAATTTTAGTATGAATTCCCTACAACAGGAATTAAAACCAAAGAAAATTATCAAATAGAAAGGATCTTTTTCATGTAAATGATTAGATGATCTTTTTCATCTAAATGTATATATGGTTATTGCCATCTTGTTTCTACAATTAACCTGGATTTCTCCAATTCTTTCTATTGTGTTTTTCACTCTTTCAAATTAATAAGTTGCACTGTCAGAAATTTCTCCGATGGGGCCACATGTACCAGGTTAAAATCACTGGTTACAGATCCCAATTCAATGGATATAGAAGGAGAGACTAAGCATGAGGTGCAAGATTCCTACATTAGAGCAGGTCCAGCGTAGACTGGTTGTATAGACAGTTTAGTTGTGTAGGTCATGGGTATAGGATAATTGTATTGTTGTCCATATGTCATCTTTTAGTAAAATAATGAACTGTTATACTTAGTATGAGAATTGTCTTTTACAATAACACATGGCAATGTTGGTTCCTTCCATTAAGTCGTCATATTCCCCACTACATGGTTATATCAAAAAATTTGTGACAAAATCTTCCAACTTGTGGGATATCATTAAGACTCTGAGTTAATTGTCATAATAAATTATAAGAAATAGTTGCAAATGGATAGGTTGTATTTAAGTCCAGAATAGAATGAATCGAATTGTTTTTAATCATTTTACCTTTTCCTGGCACAATGTATCAAAGATTTTCTAGCCCAACGTTGGGATCGGCAACTAATACTACATATAGACTCCCAATCATCCACCATGCAAGAATAATTCACACAAAAAAGTTTCAAATTTTGTGTGAGTGTGTAGTGGCGAGGAATTAGGGCAATAAAAACTCACCGGCCTTGTGCCAAATTCCTGAAGCCTTAACGTGTAGGCGTTCTTGATATATCATTAAACAATTCTTAAGAAATCATATATTTATCGAATCTAAAAAGGAAATGGAATCAAGTGAAACAAAGCAGAAAACTTGTAGAAATTGATCTTGGGGATCTCATAGGATACATCCCTCCAGTGGCTCATCGCCAACTTGTAGAAATTTTACCATTTGTTCAGCAAATGCAAGAAAGAAATCGTGACTCTTCAGACAATCATAGCTCGGATCCTGGCATGGCAAACTGTGAAGAAAAGGCATCAACACAGCTTCATATCCAGTGATATCCCTCTTGTTTAGAATGGCTTTAAGGAATTCCCTTTGAAGGGCAATTGCAAAATGTGCAGCTCTCAGAAGAAATTCACTAATTGCCTCAAAATCTCCTAGGCAACCTCTTGCTGGCATGGCAGGGGTACCTAAAGGTATATACAAACAGAAGTGGTTACAATAAGAAGCACTAAACACATCATCAATTTGAAATCAGGAACTTTTATATGGCTTCAAGCAACTTGCATGTAGAAACAGATGGATGTTTAACTTAGCACATTTTTAAGTTATACATATGTGTGGTGCATTTGAGCTTCTCAAGCCATGCAAGAATCAAAAAGGTTTCATCACAATGATGATGATATCTGGTTAAGATTATGTCAAAAATCTCAAAGAAAAATTTGGAGACACCAAACCATTTGATCGTAAAAATTTATATCCAAAAGCTTTAGGACTAATACATATAGGCTTTTTAAAATGTGCTCCTAATTGCATAGCAGAGTATACGCAGTGCAACATGTGATGCATTGTGAGAGTAAATACCAGCCAAAATTCAATGTTTGAAACTTACCGAGTAATTACATAAACTAAAGAGCAAGAATCCTCTTCAATGGACCCGCTAATGCCAGTCTGCAATTTATATTTTCCATCTTAAATATCAGAAACAATATCAGAAACTGATAGAATCCAGTGGAGTACAAAAACCATGTGTCCACATCGGTCCGAGTATTGATTCTGCTTCAGATCTCCTCCCAATTTTCCGAAATGCCTTGAACAAAATCACAAAAGTCTTCTTTGCATGGTTAAACTTAAAGGCCTCCATCTCCTCAAGAACTGCATCCATCTCAAAGTGGTTGCTTGCACATTAGTCTGAAAGTGGGCATTGAATTTGTATATTATAATACAGACTATTATAATACAGAATGATAATACAGAAATTTCTCAAAGTGGTTGCCTGTTCAGAATGATAATACAGACTTTCTCAAAGTGGGCATTGAATTTGTATTACATGATAATCAAAAGTGGTTATCAGAAATGTTTAGCATTCCCTCAATTTCATCAATCACATATATCAAGTATCTCTAAAAAGATTAAATTTGAAGCAAAATCACAAATAAATAAGTTGATTGTGTGATGATTTTTTTGAGATGAGAAATCACAAATAAACTCTTACCAAAGGCAAAGGTGGATCTTTTAGGGACAAAGGAAAGCCAAGTGTGAACCCACAATGTGGAGATTAACATGTTTCCTAAAAAGCCAATCTGACCTCGGTTACACGGGTTGTTCTCAAAATTCTCCCAAGGATCTAGGGCTTCATAAAATTCACAGAATAATCAGAATGTGTTTCTTTGTTATTAAAAAATAAAAATTATTTGCATTAATAAGAGGAGACCACAAGTGTGAATGATGGAATTTGGGAGCTTTTGAAGAGTCGAAATTCACAGACTATTACCAACGGCCAACGGCCAACGGCCAAGAGATCATAAAACCCCTAATTTGACATACACAGTTCATAAAACCCCTAATTTCTCAAATTTGACATACACAGTTCATAAAACCCCTAAAATAACATCAAAGTACCAGGTGAAATCGCCAACGGCCAAGAGATCGAGAACTCACCGGCCATATGAGATCAGTGTACTTGTTCTTCGCCTTCAGGTGGTCATGTAGCTTCGGATTTGTGCAGGAATCATCTCGTATGGCCACTACACCCTAACCCCACCATCCAAGGCCACTACACCCTAACCCCACCATCAAATTGAGAAGAAAACCTGTAGGTGAAGACCAAGCGGTATGAAGAACGGTGATCTTGATGAACTCACCGTGGATCTCGAGCACGTAACCGGGGAGGTTTTTTTAGGGGAGGGCAGAAGAGAGGGGGGGAGAGACGGAAGGTTCAAGTTTTTCATTTCCCCCAAAATTTTTTCATTTCCCCCAAAAGGCTTTCATTGAACCGTGGATCTAAGGCCACTGTTCAAAATTCAATGCTTTCATTTTCCCCCCAAAAGGCTTCCCCAAGATTCAAGTTTTTCATTTCCCCCCATTTAATTTAATTTCCCCCCAAAAAATTTGTTTCAAACTTAAAATTTCAAATCCAATTTCTCTTATCTTATCCAATTTCTCTTATCTTATCCAATTTCTCTTAATAACATCCCTCATTTATACTCAATTTCTCAACTCTTATCCAAAAACTCTTATCCAATAACCCATGATAACATCCCTGTTTTATAATATATATATATATATATATATATATATATATATATATATATTATATAAAAGAGGGATGCTATCAAGAGAAATTGGATAAGAGAATTTGGACAAGAGAAATTGGATATCTATCTATTATATAAAAGAGGGATGTTATCAAGAGAAATTGGATAAGATAATTTAGACAAGAGAAATTGGATAAGAGAATTTGGACAAGAGAAATTGGATAAGAGAATTTGGACAAGAGAAATTGGATATCTATTATATTATATAAAAGAGGGATGTTATCAAGAGAATTGGATAAGAGAATTTGGACACCCAAGTCCACTTATTTATGTGCTTGCCCTCATTTGGGCTTTGGAGTTTTGGGCTATGGGGTTTTGGGCTTCTAGTTTTGTTTTTGGATCTTTTTACCCTCCGACGCTACCGATACACACACCCACACTTCTCTCTCCTTTTGCTTTTGTGTGTGCACTACATCGTTTTCGTACGGGGTTTTTTTCGCGCCGTGCACTTCGTGCACGAGTTATTTCTAGTTTATTCTATAAAGTAGAGATGTTATCAATTTGGACAAGAGAAATTGGACAATAGAAATTGGATAAGAGAATTTGGACAAGAGTATATACATACATATATATACATACATACATACATATACATACATACATATATGAGAAACATACCAATAATGGGCTCTGAATCATCACTTTTTAATTACGAGAGCGACTGAGTGTCTAGCGGCGGCTAGCCCTAGGAGAGATTTCGTCTACGCCGGCAACCGGCCGGCCTCCGGCAGGCCGCGTCCGGCTCGCGTGTGTCGCGGCGTTCTTCGCTCTCAGGTCCGGCCTCCTTCGCTCTCAACCTCTCAGATCCGGCCTCCTCCCGCCTTCTCCGCTCAGATCTAGCCTCCTCAGATCCGGCCTCCGGCTACTCAGGCGGCGCCAGCCTCCGGCGGCTCCGGTGCGATCGTGGATCCGCTCCCGAGTGTGAAAGCTGGATCTGTCTGGGTCGACTGGGGGATCCAGATCAACGGCAAGGACCTTTTAGCATGGCGGCATAATTGCAGTGACTGAGGGACGGGATCGTGCAATTTTTAGATCTCGTTCCAGATCAGAACTGCTCAGATCGCCCACATATCATGGGCAGCAGATCCAATCCTGCTTGTATCAATGCCAGAAATCCTTATCATCAATGTTCTTCATTCTGTCTTCAAAGGATGTCTACGTCTGCTGTAGCAAAGTCAACACCCAATTACACTGAAGAATTTCCACCACTACAACAGAATTCTAATAACATTCGTAAGGAAAAAGCTGCTGGCCAACCTTCTGCTCCTTTGAGAGTGGCAAAGACTGGTCGAGAAGCCTGGAGTTCACGTTTTCCTGTAGGGCGCGCTGTTGAAGAGATTAGCAAATGCTCCTTCTATCCTCCTCGGGAGGTTTCCTCGGGCAAGAATGTCCCTTGGATTTCGCAGGAAGTAATATCTACGAACGTTGCAAAATGGGGACGAACGCTAGCTGGTTATGTTGTGGGTGACAAACCTTTTTATCCCACCTTCGTGCATGTGTCCATCGTTTGTGGCGACCAAAGGGTACTTTACAGGTCCATTCTAGAGAAAATGGCTTTTTCTTCTTCGTGTTTGAGCTGGAGGAAGATTGTAGCAGGGTACTCCAAGGGGGGCATTGGATGTTTGATAAGAGGGTAATAGTGCTGCGACGATGGACTCCAGATCTCACAATGGACAGAGATCTTCTGTCATCAATTCCAGTATGGGTAAGATTTCCTGACTTGCCTCTGAAATTTTGGTCTACTGAGTGCATCAATTTAATTGCTAGCTCTATAGGGAAGCCCTTATTCCTTGATAAGGCTACTGCTTTAGGAGAAAGGTACTCTTATGCAAGATGCTTTGTTGAAATTGATGCGAAGACCAAATTGCAAAAAACAATAGAGATTGCTGTTGAGGATGAGGAGAATGTGGTCATTAGAGTGGAATATGAAAACTTACCTCCAAGCTGTCCAACGTGTGAGTGCTTTGGGCATTCAACCTCCCAATGTCCGTTTAAGAAGGTTTGGGTGGAGAAAGGTAAGGCTCCTATGTCTGTGGCTGGAAGTGTGTTGATTAATGAAGGGAATGATACGAGTAGAGGTTTTTCATCTACTATAAATCCTGGAGGTCCTTCTAATGGAAATGTAGAGGTTATTAATGGTGATGCAGTGGATGTACATGTGTTTCCAAATTATTCGGAAGCTGGGGGCCCTTTTGGTAATGACCGTGTTGACGACCCTGACAATGTTGGAGATGAAAATGCTGATGAGGATGAATATGAGGAAGAATGGGAGGAAGAATTTGATGGAGATGCTACAATGATAAACCAAGACTGGGAGGAGGAAATGCGCCGCTTAGCTCCAAAATTAAAGACACTCAAAAAGACTTATTTGGACCCACTTCGACGGAAAAGCTCAAGGTAAACTCGGAATCCTAAATATCGCTAGGATTCCTTGCATTATCAGAGTTGAAGGTTTATGTATGGCTTTGTTTCTCTTGCGTGTTATGTTTGGTTCTATTTTGTAGACCAATATTGTTATTTGTTGAGTTATATGAATAAAGTTGCTTACCCTTCAAAAAAACATACATACATATACATTCATCTATTCTATAAAATAGGGATGGTATGAAGAGAAATTGGATAAGAGAAATTGGACAAAAGAATTTGGATAAGAGAATTTGGACAAGAGTATGCATACATACATACATACACACACACACACACATATATATATATATTTGAAGGATAAGTTAGAGTCTATATTAAAAATGTACACAACAATACACAGTAATAGTCCGTAGGGTACCAGGCTCAATAGAGAGAGAGGAGCGGACACAAGCATCGTCACTCCCTATTATCAGCCAGTTCCTATTTACTGACCACTCCAAAAGTTCAAATCGAAAAGTACAGCAATTCAAAAAACCAAGCTCGTCCATAGCTACAGACGGTTCAAAACTCAGGGGGCCTCAAGTCCTGTTAGCCAAGAAGGGGTGATGCCTCAGTCTGTTAATAAATGTCCAGAGTTCCCCTAGATAACAAATGATGCAGCCGCCTGCATTTCTCATCCAGTGTCCAGTATTCCCCAGTTGTCAAGTATATCAGATGCTTCGGATCTGGCCTCAGAGGTATCGTGATTTCGCAGCACCACCCTAACATCGGCCTCGATTTCTTCAAATAGAATGGTTTTAGGTCGGCTTGTTGTATCAAATACTCGCATGTTACTTTCCCTCCACATGTGCCATACAATTGCTGAAAAAACTGTATCGGCAAGTTGACACAATGGTCCCTTGCTCCTGAAAGTGGTTGCAATGTAATTCCATATATCCCCCAGAGTATGTTCCTGAAGGCCAGAAGAGCCCAGTTTGATCAAAGCACGCTTGATGATGTATGTAGAATATTGGCAACTGAAAAAGATGAGTTTTATGCTCTCCAGACTACCATCATCACAAAGACTACATTCAGTGGTCGTATGTAAACCCCACTTAGCTAGCCTATTACGCGTCAGGAGTTTGCCTTTGAATGCTCGAAGGAGAGTCAGAGACATCTTAGGGATGCAGTTACTAAACCAAGCTAGCTTATAGAAAGGGAATGGTGCGACTTTGCTACAAACGTTGTCCCAAGCCTCTTTGAACTTGAATTCCAAACTAGGTGTCCATTGCCAGAAATCAGATCCAGCCACCAATTTGATATGCTGAAGGATAGGTAAGATGTTATGTATATTCTATAAAATAGGGATGTTATCAAGAGAAATTGGATAAGAGAAATTGGATAATAGAAATTGGATAAGAGGGGTTAGACAAGAGTATATATCTATATTATAAAACAGGGATGTTATCATGGGTTTTTGGATAAGAGTTTTTGATAAGAGAAATTGGATAAGGGTTTGAATTGTATTTGGGGGTATATAAATGAGTGATGTTATCATGAGTTTTTGGATAAGAGATATTGGATAAGAGATATTGGATAAGAGAGTGATGATTAGGATAAGATATTATGTATTTGAAATTTGAAATTGGGATGGTTTTGAATTTGAAATTGGGGGGAAGTTTGTATTTTAGGGTGAAATTGGTGGGGGGAAATGAAAATTTGGGGAAATGAAAATTGGGATGGTCTTCCTCTCCCGTTCTCTTTCTTCCTCTCCCCAACGCCATCTTTCTCCCTTACCCTAACCCCCTCACTCTTCCCTACGATGCGCCCTCCCCCTCCCCCTCGCCCCTGCACAACCCATCAGCCTGCATCAGAGCCGGGCACGATCTGACATACGGCCACCCTCAGAGCCGCTGCCACCCTCAAGCACGATCACGACCTGACCTACGGTCCTGTCGCCGGTGAACCCCCATCACCGCTGAGGAGTGTGGTGCCATCAAAGCCGTGCTGGAGCCCATTTCCTTCTTCATCTAAAAAGAAACCACCTCCTTCATCAACAGGCAAGAGGTACGGCAAGGTGGGGTTGATGTCGCTCAAGGTGGGGTTTTGCTTCATCAACTGATTTTGACGCTGTTTGCAGTCTCCAGAAGGAGTTGATGTCGCTCAAGGTGGGGTTTTGCTTCATGATATTGTTTAATTTTGGAATCTGAACTGATTGTGGACCTTGATTCATTAGTGATGATTTTGATCTTTGAAAGAGGGCATGCTTCTTCGTTAGTTTTGGGTAGGGTACTTTTGTTGGTATCAACTGCAAAGCTTCACTGTGCCTTGCTAACAATGTTTCTTCGTTAGTTTTGATGATCTTGGTCCTATTATGTTGGATTTATTTCTTCATATTTTTGTCAAATATATGGTTCTTTTGTTTCAATTCCTGAACAGTGTTGCTCAATGGGTTTGGTTGATCATTGAAATTGGTCTTATGTAATTGCTAAGCCGTTTTCAAGCTATTGATGATATGTAAATTGTTTGTTCCGCAGTATCCCTAATTCATACAAACCGAGATATAATGTTTATGTCAATGGAGGACAAGATAATAAGCAATCTATAATGTTTATGTCAAGCATGATATTTTAAAATCCACATATTGATTAAGAAGCAAGGTCATACAATCTTACGAAGAGTTATCTATAGGTTATTGGGAGAAAGCATTCGTGCAAAAAATCCACAGGACCCCCAATGAAGATGATTATAGCACAGGAGATGTCCCGAGAACCACATTCTAAGCAGAAGCCATCCAATGTTGTTGCTAAGTTGATGGGGCTTGACATGTTGCCAACGCAGTAATAGGCTCCAACTGCAAGGAGTTCACAAGATAGTTATTTGCACAAGTCTCCATCTGGAGAATTTCAGAATTATTAGCAACATGTGAAGCTCGATTGATTTGGATTATTCCTACTGATTGGTGATTTTTGAAAGAGGGCATGCTTCTTTGATTCAGTGATTAAGAATGCAAGTTTAAAGATGTGTGATTTGTCTATGGTTATGGAGATTTGATTTTTTGACTGTTTGTTAAAAGTTGTGTGATTTCAATGATCAGGTGCATGTGTATATAGCAGCGATATCTCCTAGAACATGAGAGGAAGCCGCGGTTCAGTTTGGTTGATTTTAGGGATATAGATCTTTTAAGATTTGTTGCTCGGTTAAACTAATAGCTGGTATATATATTTAAATTATAGGGAACACAAGAAGTAGTTTCAAGGGTTTTGTTGAAGAGTTCAAAGCAGCTGTTAGCTCAACAAAGAAAGCATTTTCCCAGTGGAAGAACACTCCAGTCACCTCTCGGCAACAAATCATGTTCAAGATCGAAGAGCTCATTGGAAGAGATATGGTATTCTTTATTTTTTTTGTCAAAAACTATGTATAGAATCTTTAGTACATATGTTATCAATTAGTAGTAGCATTTATGTATTTATGTTTATGAAGGATGGAAATATATATTCTGTTTATGAGGGAAACAAACTGAAGCCGGAGTGTTGGATCTGCCATTAAAGAAAAGGTTCTTTCCTTTCTTTTTTCATCTTTGATTTTCTTTTTCAAGAACTAATCTTGACATGGAATTACTTCATTTTTTTCGTATTCTCATTTTGCAGAAAATTGGTTCCCAATTTGGCGGTTTTGTTTTCATCATCTGCGAATTGGGATATCAAATTCTTATTGTGAACCAGGTTTGATGAAAACAATTTGGATGGAAATAATACCTGTTATGTGAATTCCAGGTATTATTCTTCGATTGTTCATATCTGTCAATATTAAAAAGATGATATCATTTTTATCTTCAGGTATTATTTTCCTCATCTGTTTTTGTGATCACAATAACCACGTATAACAATTTAGTTATCATCACAATACTCGCATCATCATCTGTTTCAGTTCAAAAAGACCATGGATAACAATTTGGATCATCAGATATTGTTTTCATCATCTGCTATGTGAATTTTTATTGTGATATGAAATTTGATAATTTTTAAGCTGTCCTTTTTATGTATGTTTATCAGGTGTTTGATGTAATGTATCAGAGAACAAACACTTCATGTATTTAAATAACAAATCAATGTTTAAAATCAGAATTCTATATTTAAAAAGGTTGGCCTCTTTAATGGATTTTTAAGAACCATGTACAAGTTAAGATAGTATCTTATAGATTTGTAACGAAAAAAACGTGGTAGTGCTGAAAGTAAGAGAATGTGGAGCAGATTCAGATGTTTTGGATTTTTCGTTACACACTTGCTAATGATGACATTGATCAGCAATAGTTAACTGGGGTCTAGGAGTACTTTTTCTGTCTTCAGACTCCAACTAAAGATTGGAAGTTTAGGAAACATAGAGTTGCTTTCAAGGTGTTTGAGAATTATTCAGCATTGGCACGGTGCATCATTAATAGCTGTCTTGGTGTTTTTCATTGCAGGATATTGGGAGTTTTCATTTTGAATGGAGTTGTCTTTTTGAACCTTTCACATACACAAGAGCGTACAATTGCTTTCTTAAGATTCTGCTTGCCGCACCTGATGGTGATGGATTGACAGATTGGGTAGGCTGGGTAAAGTCGCACTTTCGAACTCTTCTTCTCAAGGTGAGATGTTATTTTATTTTCACTGTTTACTAAAAAAGAACCATATTTGATCCCAAAGACCATGGATAACAAAGACCATGGATAACATAGCACTCTTATTAGAAGGAATCATTTCCAAAAAAACTGTTATGAAGAACAAATCAGTTCCAAAAAAACCTGAGATAGCTAATTTATTTGTTTGAATCAACAACCTTGCAAGAACTGAGGGTAATTTATTTGTTTTTGCAAGGTTGACATAATAAATAAATTGCAAGGTTGACATAGCTAACAACCTTGCAAAAACCTAACATAGCTAACAACCTTGCTAAAACAATTAAATTATGGGACTATTTGAATCAGGTTTTTGCAAAATAAAAAAATCAGGTTGATTCAAGGGTTTTGTAATGTTTTTTTAATGCTTGACATAAGAAAAAAATCAGCTAAGTTAAAAAACCTTGCAAAAACCTTGACATAAAATAAGTAACCTAGACATGTTGATTCAAATTATTGGAACAAATAAAAAAACCTTGCAAAATAAAAAAATTGTAAGGGTTTTGAAGAACAAATCAGTTCATGAAGTGTTATTATTTGTTTTGCAAGGTTTTGCAAGGTTGAATTTATGCTGTCAAAAATTAGCTATGCAAGGTTTTTTTATTTTGCAAGTTTTTATTATGTCAAAAACCTTGCAAAATCAGCTATGTTATTTAATATCAGTTCCAAAAAAACTATTATGAAGAACAAATCAGTTCCAAAAAACTGATATGAAGTGATTCTGTGTTTGACTGTAGTTTATTTGGAACTGATATGAAGTGATTCTGTGTGAAGTGATTCTGTGTTATGAAGAACAAACCTGTCAAGGGATTTGGAAGGTTGATTCAAGGTTTGCTCTTCATAACTGATATGAAGTGATTCTGTGTTATGAAGAACAAACTTCAAGGTTTTTGCAAGGTTGATTCAAGGTTTATTCTTCATAAACCTGAATCACAAATCTGATTTGGAACTGATTTGGAACTAAATTGTAAGGTCCATTGACATGTTTATTTTGCAAGGTTTTTGACATAATAAATTCAAGCATTACATAACATAGCTAATTTTTTATGTCAGGTTGATTCAAGGTTTTTGCAAGGTTTTTGTAATGCTTCACAAAAACCTTGCAAAATAAAAAAATCAGGTTGATTCAATCTTGCAAAAACATTGCAAAAACCTAACATAGCTAACAAGGTTTTTTATTTTTTTGTTTGAATCAACTGTTTGAATCAACTGTTATTAATATCAGTTCCAAAAAACTGTTATGAAGAACAAATCAATTCCAAAAAACTGATATGAAGTGATTCTGTGTTTGACTGTAATTTATTTGTTCCATATGAGGAACTTGAGCAAAGAGGAGTTTGTTCACATCCTTTGATGGCAAATCACTGGGTTTTCAAGGGACAGCTCGAAATACTAAGGGGTGACTCTCCACAAGCTCAAAATACTAATCGGTTGCAGATTTTCCATTGTTTGCTTTTGTTTGCAAGATCAATCTCAATCGAACCCGAGCTGAGCTCCTTCAAGCTTCAGGATCGGAACAAAATCACAGAGCTCCTTCAAGCTTCATGAATCGCTACCTCCTTCAAGTTTCAGCTCCTTCAAGCGGCAGCCTACAAAAATGGAAGGATGAATCTTTGCCTTTCCCGTCTGATGATAGGTAAAAGAGGATTCTTTGGATCTGAGAGAACTTTCAGTTTATTTTTTTGAATCTCTCTTTTTTTAAGTTTTTACCTAAAACTGAATTTTTAAGAGGATGCCATAGCAGATGCAGGGGTATGAGATTCAATTTTAAGGGTTGTGCCTATGTTTCTCTTTATTTTTTCTTTTATATTTCAAGTTGGACCAAACTTTGACAATTTGTTCTTCATTTTTCAAAACTTCTATTGGAAACATGGGTATCTGAGAAATTTGTTGAAGTTGGCAATCTCTTTGAAACATGTTTCATTACGTTAGAGAAATTTTTATGGTGGAATTCTATTGGAAACATGGGTATCTGAAGTTGGATAAAAGAAATTGGTATTTCCTACTGAGGTATGTTAGTAAACTTCACATACCCCAGGTTATTTAAGTTTGTGAAGTTGTCATTTTGTACAAGAGTAAGCGATCCAATTTCGTTTTATATATATCTTAAAGAGATATGTTGGCCCCTGGTTATGTAAGTTTGTGAAGTTATCATTTTTTGCAGGGGTATGAGATCTAATTTTGGTTTATGCCTAACAAACTTAAAAGCCTATCATCACATTTACAGGGTGCAGATAATCACTCTTAGATTTCAACCGCTTGGAGGTTTCAGATGCGCTCTAAACATACCCTACTCTGATTGCATTGTCATCACTGCCGGCTTTCCCACCCTCAAAGCCCTCAACTTGCACAACTGTAATTGTGAGATTTTTCTGTTTACTCATTGTTTTTATATGCCTAAATTGAGGAAAAGGTTACTAACTCATTATTTATGTTTGTTGATTTGTTTTTGTTGATTCATTGTTGTTTTGTTGATTCATTGTTCTGTTCATTCATTGTTTTGTCGATTCATTGTTTTTTCAAAGCTTGACTATTGTGTATAAAAAATTATATTTATAATTATAGAAATGATGTGGAAGTGAATGATCCGTGTTAAGAGTACTTGCTTATCTTGCGGTTGCCAACAAATGATGTGGACGTGAATTCTATGTTATATAAGATAACATATTTTTCTGTTTTCTCTTTTAGTAATTAAGGAACAAAACTTGCTGCCTAATTTCACATATTTCATTATTGCAGCTAATATCGCAGAGAAGAGTAGATGTGTAATTATGAACTGATGTTCATGATGTTATTAAACTGGAGACAGAATCCCAGATTATGAGCAGAGTAGTATTTCATTTTTCGTCCACAGATTCCATCAATTTATCATCCAGATATTGGGTATATTGAGCAAGTTCTCTCTTTTGTTTTGGGTCTTACGGGATTATACCCTATTATATTGAGCAAGGTCTCTCCTTTGATTTGGGTTCTGCCCTATTTCCTGTGTTTTGGAGGTAAGAGTGCAATTTTATGTATAAAACTTGATTTTCTGATAAGGATTCTGCATCAAAATAGGCATAGTTGAGGTAGGCTATCATCCCCTTCCAAGTTATTTTTAATATTTGTTCCATCCAAATAGAAATTGTTGCCTATTTTTTGTTGTCATTTCTAAAAGCTATTGAGGCTTATGACAAATGATTGATTCTTTGGAAATTTTGGTATTGATTGTTTTATTGGGGGAGATGCAGTGCATATTGAGTTTTGATCCTAATGGTAGATGTAGTAGCCTAATAAGCATCTTTAGAGTACACATGATATAAGAATTTAGTTAATTATTGTGTGCTATTTTATGGCTCTGGGTTTGGATTTCAAAAATTTTGATACGCCCAACGTGCCAAAATTCTGTAAGCAGTATCGTTTTATTCAGTTCTCTGATCATATTTCTGATACTGGCGAGTTTAATGGCAGAGGGAATGCAAGCAAGGAAGGTGAACAACATCACTTCAATGCAAGGACAAGAGGATATTGTGCAGCACCTCATATTTATGTCACTACAAACTCTGTAAATAGTTCACTCCTGACAATGTAAAATTTATTCTAGGACAAGAGGATATTTATGCCAATCCTGGCATTGTAAACAGTGTTGTTATCAAATTTATGACCGGACAAGACGATATTTTACAATAATGAGATGTTGCATTCATGTCAAACATTTTACAAATCATAGGATTTCAGACATAACAAGAGGATATTGTTATCAAATTATAGGAAAATTCAAATATTTTCCAAAACCCCTCGATAACGAACAATTCTAATGTCTTGAGGAGCTACAAGTGCAAGGAATTTTACCAGAAAAAGGAAGAAAGAATTGGATGCTTAGTGCTCTAAAAATGTAGAGTATGTTTGCAGAGTTTGGTGTTTACAGAGTTCGGATGTCTTGAACACTATGCATTCTCTACATTTAGAGTACAGTTTTAGAGTATGTCTTGAGAATATGGATGCTTAGTCCAAACTTTTCAGAATTCACTCATGGTATAGATTAATTTACTTCTTTCGTGTAATTTGTTGCACAATGAATATGAACTCTTTATTATGTTTTAATTTACTTCTTTTCCTATTTTTTAAATTGCATGTTACATTGAATATAAATACATGTTGTATGCACATTTGACATATCCATAGAGTTTTAAATATGCAAGACATATGGACAAATATGACTAAATGTATCCTGAAATTGGAATATGAAATGAGAAATTTAATGTATGTAAAAAGTCATCTTAATGCCTTCTATGTGAAATTTACTCGCATGGGATCAGTCCTGACAAATAATAGCAGATTTGCATCCACAAAATTACACTTCCAGAAATCCAGATAAGCATTAGGTTACTCTTTCAGATGCTTTCTTTCTGGATTTTTAATGTATTATTCTTAGGACAAAAATCAATGGTGTGCATATTTTTTTCTCAAACATACAACAATGAGTGTGTGTATAGCATCTTATAATGGATAGCATAAAAATATATGCTAATTCCCTTACCAAACCTATATCAACCCATGTTTAATTTGTTGAGACATGCATGTGTTGATGTGTGTTACCTTATGCATGTGGTATTAGGTGCACATAGGCCGCTACAATATATGGAACCATCTGGTCATCTTCACTGCAGAGGATACTCAATATATGCATTTGATATGGAACCATCTGTATAGGCTGCTTGATAGGCTGCTGCATCGACACTGTGCTCCATCTTATCTTTGATTCTCGCCCAACGGAACCCTTGCCTTGGCCTTGCCCGGTAGAAACAGTAAGCTGCTGGAGTGGCCAGCGAGACACAGGATTGGGGTAGGGATCACCCGAAGCTTGCATTACCTTCATCAGTGCATCCAATGTTCTCCTAGGACCAGACTTTGAGCCCCAGGTAGAGTCTACGCATGCTGTAAGCAATCGATTTAGTCCTAATTGCTGTTTTGCTACAGATTTCGGACTTTGGCCTGGTGAAATGGTTACCGAAGCAATGGACTAATCACTATGTCACTCCAATTGAGGGCACATTCGAGATCATCACTCCAATGGTTACCATTGTGTTTGCATTTGGGGTTCTGCTTCTAGAGATCATCCGCGGTCGTATGAGACTCCTCAAAGTAGAGCCTGCTACCTTGGGTGAGAGCAATGTAACATCTTTTGATCACTGTTTTGGTTTTGGGCATGCGTTCTGTTAGTTAATTTTTAACGATGTTGATTAGGCAAGGCCTCTTCTAGACGCTGGTTGGTTAATTTCCCAAAGAAAAACATATATCTTCCCTAGATCACAGGTTAATTGGCAAAACAGATCACAGTTTACTCATTAACTAACATGTTACCTTCCCAAAGCAAAACATAGCTCAACTTGAACATAGGTTTTCAATATCATAACTGCTTCATGGTCCAAAACTGAGGTGTCCAAAGATGAGCATAAACATGTATTGGATATAGGATTGATAAATTGATTTGCATCCAATACTGAGGATTGATAAATTGCATGAGCATAAACATGGCAATGATGGATAAAGTATAAATATACATTCACCAAACATACATTTCCATCCCAAATATATCAGCTTAGATAAGTTCAGTTCCTGCATATGAAAACTTCTTGCACACACATTATTTACATATTACCACATCATTTATAAATTACCTGTTTCCATCCCTGCATCATAAGTGCACAAATCTCTCAAGTCACATACATGTATCCAATAAAAATCCAGAAATGGAACCCGAAATTCCTCTCTTTAAGCTTTTCACCCTGGAACACATATATCCAGTGAACACAAATATGCTTTTCTACCTGGAACACAAATCTCTAGCTTTATTTGCTTCCTGAGATTTATGTCAAGGAAACATTTAACATATGTATCTGTATCATTTACCATATGTATCTGTAACATTTTCCATTTTAGCAAAAATTCATGAGCTTTTATGTGAACGAAATAGCTTTAGTGCACGTCACATATAAAGGCATGTCACATATAAAGGCATCCTATTTTTGACTGCATGTCACATATTTCTGAAATATTTTTAACACTTTTCATCCTATTTCTGACTGCATGTCACATATAAAGGCATAAGCAGTTAATTTGCAGGAAAACAATATTACAACAGAAACTGGAAGAAGCAGTAAGATTCGTATCTATTTGAGTTGAAATTGACCGGGTACCTAATGGGCATAACTCTCTAAAAACATAAACCCAGGTTAGCACCAAGTGCAAGTTAAATAAATAAGTTAATAAATAAAACATGCAATTGATTCAACTTGGTTATATGATATTTATGAGGACTATCATGCTCTTTTTAAACAATTACCAGGTAAACAGAATACAAAAGAAGTCAACAAAATGGAGACAAACCCAGAATTTCTTTGAAGTTCAGCATTTAATTTCATTAAAAAGAGCTCTCAACCTAGAGAGTGATATGTGCGCCAGTAAAGTAATGGTTCCACTGGTGTAATACTCAAGGTTTATCTTCATGAACATGGGCATCTTTAAGGCTATGGCTAGACGTTACCCATAACCAAGAAAAACAGGTGTCAAGATCACTAAAGAGGTAGCAAAAGCACACAAATGCACATGAAAAACCTGTCCCAAATAAGTTGTCATCCCATTTTACGTGACCAAAACCTTATCACCATCCAACTTGACGAAATCAACATAAAAACACAAGTTAACCCCGAAAACCTACCACATCTGCAATCGTTTTGGGTTCTATGTGAATGTTCAGACTCAATAACATTGCCAGAAAACATGTAATAAGCCCGCACTGAAGATATGTAGACTATCTGCCCCCAGATACACTGTCTTGGCCATCATATGAATTCCAAATTCAAATTCTATTTAGCTCAAAGATGGTGCTCCTACAGTTTTTTAAACTGGAAAGTTGCAATTTTAGCTTCAAAACCCCCATACTTTTCTTCTTCAGGTTCTCGGTTAATGGCGCCAATAACTTAGATTGTTTGTTTTCCATCACATGCCAACAGTTTTATCCATTAAATTAGAAGAAAAAATCCTTGCAATCTCTCCACTAACACACTGTATTTTAGGGAACTGACATGATTTTCGGATAAATCCCATAAGCATCCTATGAAACCAAGATAAAGTTGAAGGACTTAGCATGAATAAAATTATTTTTGTAGTGGTAGAAGAAAAAATATAATTTTATTCATTAATTCAATGAAAATAAACTTTTTTTATACCTAGCAGGATAATATGTGTGCGCAAACTATGAAGAGGAAGTTGTTCGTGATAAAGGAGAACCAAAAGAGGCCATCATTTTATATACAAAACCAGAATAAATAAAAATTATTTCTAATTTTTTTAATCCTAAAACACATCATTGAGCTGCAAAGATAACAGATTTATGATCTTCATTCAAGTATCATGGCTGTTGAAATGCTTCCCGATCGTCGATCTGAATATCTGTGCCATATTGAATTAAAGAACACGAGTAATGAAATTGATTGCTTTTTGGTATTTCTTAGCCATTGGTATGCTCTATTTTCTCATGTCTCATATTTCTCATAAGGTGTTCATGTCATCGAAATCTGTCCTTTTTTGCTGTTGGCTAGGTATGTAAAGCAACATTCTTCTGTTCAAGCAAACGAGAAGTTATAGAAGTACTGATCTAAAGATTTTGTGTTGAGTAATCTGTAACTTTTTGTTTGTTGTAGGATTTCTATAATTTCATGTGGATTCCAATCAGGATCACGTGTGCACGACCACTCTTGCCGTGGGCATGGGCAGATCGATAAACATATACTTAATGTATCTCAGCTCAAAGGCTTCTTCTAATGGTGGTATCAATGAACTAATGGATGGAGTCATTCGGTAGAAGCTTAAGATAATCCCAAATGATGTAAGGTAAATTTTCAATTAAATTCACCATTATTGCTTGAAAATGCTAAACCTCTTATGATTCATGATCCTAACAGTGAAAGGGTGAAATTCATGTTTTGAAATCAAGTTAGGCCACTTGAGAATTTTTTTTCTTTTTTTGTTCACATGTAATTTCTCTTTACTCAAGGTTAGATCTGTGCATTTTTAGATTGAAGGTGTGTATGAATTTATCAAAAACAGGGTTATTCTGGAGTTGGAATTGGACATTTCGTAGAAGTCGAGCCGTTGTATACTGACTTGAAGCCAATAAACTTGACCTGGTGGGAAAATTTTTATCTCTTTATGCTGAATGCTTTGTTTTATTTATTTTACAATTTATTTTTAAGATTTTGAATTTGGGTTCCTAAATATATGTGAATTTTGCAGGACAATCAAGTGGTAACTGGATTCTGCTTCGTCAAGGATAAGAGTGCATTGGTGAAAACTGATGATGACACATACATTGACTTGACAACGCTTTTAAAAATTCTCTGCAATTCGAATGCAAAGCTTCAGATGAGCCTTCTGCTGGTTGTGGCTGAATCCTATAGAGGCGTATGCCATCACTCTCGGATTATCAATTGTTAAGGCCAAGCTCAAACTTGAAGGCAATACTGCAATCTTTTTTCTTTCTTTCTCCATTAAATTTCAACAATAATTTGTTGCAGCCATTTGCTTGCAATGTGTTTGTGTTGCTCTGGGTGATAGTTGGTTCTCAACTAAAAGATTTTATGGTGAGTTCTGTAACTTTTCTTTTGATTGTTAATTTCAAAATATATTGTGATGATTTTAAATGATTTTAGTTGCAATGCAGTTTTCATGGGCTCCTCTGCTAAGAGATATTTCGAGGCTCGAAATCAATGGAGCTGAAATGGCTAACATGTTTTGTTATTAGTTGTACATAAAAAGAATCATAGAATTTTGTTTTTTTAAGTCTAATGCAAGTGATTTTGGCATCAGTTTAGCTCAACAAATCAAGCAACAAATTGCCAATGAGCAGTACAGCTATACGACTAAAAGTTGGAGCCAGCTCGAGAATGTGATTAGCGAGAGTTCAAGTTCTGAGTTCAGCATGATGTATATGTGATTAGATTGTCTAAAATTTACAGAATTAGATAAATTACTGACTGTATACGAATTATGCTACAAGATTTCAATAATTTAATTCTGCTCCTAATACATGTCTTTTGTTTTCTTTAACTTTAGATTTGCTCCTAATACTTGAGCATTGGTGTCAGTTTTCTTATTCTGCATTTTTCATGGTTAAATTTCCTCAAATATATGCTGCATCAGTCGGCATGATAGGTGAAACTTTTCGAGAATTTCGGTAATACAGTTCCATTTACACAAATCCTGCCATTTACACACGATGACACACACACACACACACACACACACACACACACACACACACACACACACACACAAATCCTGCAATTTACACACACATACACAAATCCTGCCATTTGTGTATGTCACTAATTCAGCCCTGCCATTTACACACACACAAATCATGCCATGATTTTTTTCTGTAGTTAACATGCACATTTCGCATTTACAGGCGCATTTTTAACATCAAAGACCTCTCATGATTTTTTTCAGCCATGTTCCATGTATGGTGTTTGTGGGTGTAAATAGCATGATATATGATTTGTGTGTGTCATTATTTGTGTATATTCCGCCATATACACAGAATCTGCCATATACAAAAATCCTGCCATATACAAAACTTCCACTCTCAATTTGTATTAATTAATTACTCTAATGTAATTTGTTACACTAACGCAATTTTTGTTACACTAGATGATGAATCTTTCACCTCTACATCAAAATAATCAGATAGTTATATATGTTCTTCAAATCTTCGACGTACAACTATTCACACGCAAATTTCTCAAAGGGAAAAATGACAAACAACTCATTTCACCTAGCAATTCAAACTTTGAACTAAATCTCAACACTTGATTTTGGATTCTTAATCAGGCTGAATCTTCAAACAGGAAAACAAAAACGACAAAAAAGATACCTTCCAATTTGAAGAAATCGGCCAATAGTTTTTAAAGAGTTCTTAATTTTCTTTGACTTCAGTTAGTTTCTAGAAGAGACTTGCATTAATATCTTTTATTGCAAGTGGAGCTTCTATATTGACTTTTGTTGTCATTCAAGACATTAATTCAAGCATCAGTAATATGTAGGTTGTAATATTTAGGTTTTTGTTGTAGTGAACTGATGTACATCACTTTCACTCCAAATATTTGCATGTCGCAACTTATTAAATATTTTCTTAGCACATAACTGATCTCAAGGGAAATTAATAATCTAAGGATTTTATTATGAACCATATGAGTTTTGTGTGTTATTGGTCTTTGAATAGCCTTTATTTTATTCTCCTCTTTTGCAATTGAGGGCTTAACTGGTCAAAATTACGAAGGAATTAATTCATAATTTTAACAAGTAATATCGTAAGAATTATTTTAACCGTCTCAATAGGTACATTCATGTTGACATTTCATATCACAGTTGGGGTTGTTTTTCTTGCATTTCATCTCAATAGTCTTAACTCACACCGCATTTTAAATGTCAAGAATATGTAGCTTAGAAACTCATCATCAGTTACTTTTTTTCCAACCATCTTTGTCACTGGAACATAGGTGAGTTGAACAATTGATATGTTTCCAACCACCTATTGATATGCTTCGAGGCTATTTGTTGCAGAATAAATATGGCTTTTGGATACTGGAGAAGCGAAACGAGAGGGTGAAAGAATTAGAGGTGAGTTGAACAAGTATGCGAATGAACGGAGATGGAGAAGCTTGAAGTTCAAATTCATTTCCTATGTCTTGGGGTATGTGATGGATAGTGATGGTGCAATAATGGATTTCTTGATAGATAAGGATTCGGTTAGGATCATAGCCGGTGTCTATTTGAAGACAGTTGATTTTAATTGTGGGAGGCTCTTTTTTCCTCAAAAATTTTTTAGAATGTAACACGCCAATTTTGTTCCTCATTGTTCATGTCTGATATTGTAATTAGTAGTCATCAAAAAATAATTGATGCTTAATTCTATCATACACAAATGAATAATACAACATGATTGCATTCTTACAATGCATTTGCTGAACGGTACTTTTTATGCTCAATTCGTGCAAACTGCTGCAACAAGTTTATGAATCAATATAGTTCTATTTGTAATTTTGTGTTTTAATTTTTTTCTTTTATTTTGAAAGAATTATGCACTTGATGGAGGGGATTAACTGATACTGTTCTAATTTTTGGCTTAATAGATTGGCTTGAGCTTTTTCCACATGCCTTTAAATTCAGCTGATTAAACCATTACTATCATAAAATTGGAATGAAGTTTTTATGCAACATTGGCATTGTGTTGATGCAATGGATCGATTTTTGTGATAACAACAAGATATTTGTGATATTTGTGATCTTTGTTGATGCAATGCCTTTAAAGAAAGCAAGATATTTGTGATAGCAACAAAGCATTGGTGGTATTACTATTGTTCTTGGTGGGAACTTTTGACAAATCTTGCCAGTCATATCAAAGGCGGTTCGAGAATAAATTGTTGGAGCTTCATTGAGGCAATCTGCATTATAAGGGTCTATACAAGTTTGACTTTTGGATAAAAATATGTGGTCGGATAACACATCTGTTGAAAATATAGATTTTGCAAAGACTGCAAATTTTTTTAGGATGAGCTTATGATGGGTTAAAATTTTTCGGTGGAATATTTTAAATGCCCAGTGACTTTGGGAGTTTGTTCAAATTTTGAGAGGAAACTTTAAAATTTTGGAGGACACTAAATTCGTGGGAACTAAATTTTAGGGGAGATTACAATTTTAAACTTGAAATAAATTTTCTAGGAAACTAAATTTTGGGTGGAACTGAATCTTGAGGGAATAAAATTTTAGCGCCCGCGCCCGCTAAATTTTTTTACGCTAATTTGTTGTTCTGTGCCGAAGACACCCGCGTTGAATTTGTTGTTCTGCACCGAAGGCGCCCACGCCGCTAAATATTTTTACGCTAATTTGTTGTTTTTTTAAATTTTGGCGATGGAAATAATTTTTGGGGAAACAAAGATTTCGCGGGAAAAATATTAAATGAACCGTGCCCGCGGGCACGGTTCATGACTAGTATATACTATAAAATATGGATATATATATATATATTCTATAAAAAAGGGATGTTATCAAGAGAAATTGGATAAGAGAAATTGGACAAGGGAAATTGGATAAGAGAATTTGGACAAGAGTATATACATACATATATATACATACATATATACATATCTATGATTAATATGGTAAGATTAATTTTTATATATACATATATACTTACCATATTAATTTTTATATAAACATATACTAGTCATTAACCGTGCCCATAGGGCACGGTTTATTTAATGGCTGAGTTTTTCTCCCCCACAAATTTCAAGTTCCCCCAAATTTCAAGTTTTCCCACAAACTTTTAAGTATCCCCCCAAATTTAACTTTTCCCCCAAAATTTAAGTCCCCCCAAAATTGTCATTACCACCTAGGACAAACTTGTCACGTAGGACAAAGCTTTATCCTAGTAGGATAAGATTCAAAATCTTCAAAGAACTGGAAAAAAATGGTCGGATGGGGTGAGAATAAAAAGTATGGGTGGGTGTGTGGGGAGGGTCCATGGGCAAAAATACAAAAATCGGGGTTGTAAGTGCAAAATTTCCCACCTCCTCTTTTATCCCTCAAAATCTCATCTCTTATATTATCTCTTATCCAATTTCCCTGTTTTATATAATAGATATCCAAATTCTCTTATCAATTTCTCATGATAACATCCGTCTTTTATATAATAGATATCTCTTATCCAATTTCTCTTGTCCAATATCTCTTATCCAATTTCTATTGATAACATCCCTCTTTTATAATGTAGATATCTCTTATCCAATTTCTCTTGATAATATCCCTCTCTTATAATATAGATATCTCTTACCCAATTTCTCTTGTCCAATATCTCTTATCCAATTTCTCTTGATAACATCCCTCTCTTATAATATAGATATCTCTTATCCAATTTCTCTTGTCCAATATCTCTTATCCAATTTCTCTTGATAACATCCCTCTTTTATAATAAAGATATCTCTTATCCAATTTCTCATGTCCAATATCTCTTATCCAATTTCACTTGATAACATCCCTCTTTTATAATATAGATATCTCTTATCCAATTTCTCTTGTCCAATATCTCTTATCCAATTTCTCTTGATAACATCCCTCTTTTATAATATAGATATCTCTTATCCAATTTCTCTTGATAACATCCCTCTCTTATAATATAGATATCTCTTACCTAATTTCTCTTGTCCAATATCTCTTATCCAATTTCTCTTGATAACATCCCTCTCTTATAATATAGATATCTCTTATCCAATTTCTCTTGTCCAATATCTCTTATCCAATTTCTCTTGATAACATCCCTCTTTTATAATATAGATATCTCTTATCCAATTTCTCTTGACAACATCCCTCTTTTATGAGATAGATATCTCTTATCCAATTTCTCTTGTCCAATATCTCTTATCCAATTTATCTTGATAACATCCCTCTTTTATAATATAGATATCTCTTATCCAATTTCTCTTGATAACATCCCTCTCTTAAAATATAGATATCTCTTATCCAATTTATCTTGTCAAATATCTCTTATCCAATTTCTCTAGATAACATCCCTCTTTTATAATATAGATATCTCTTATCCAATTTCTCATGTCCAATATCTCTTATCCAATTTCTCTTGATAACATCCCTCTTTTATAATATAGATATCTCTTATCAAATTTCACTTGTCCAATATCTCTTATCCAATTTCTCTTGATAACAACCCTCTTTTATAATATAGATATCTCTTATCCAATTTCTCATGTCCAATATCTATTATCCAATTTCTCTTGATAACATCCCTCTTTTATAATATAAATATCTCTTATCCAATTCCTCTTGTCCAATTTCTCTTATCCAATTTCTCTTGATAACATCCCTCTTTTATAATATAAATATCTCTTATCCAATTTCTCTTGATAACATCCCTCTCTTATAATATAGATATCTCTTATCCAATTTCTCTTGTCCAATATCTCTTATCCAATTTCTCTTGATATCATCCCTCTCTTATAATATAGATATCTCTTATCCAATTTCTTTTGTCCAATATCTCTTATCCAATTTCTATTGATAACATCCCTCTTTTATAATATAGATATCTCTTATCCAATTTCTCCTGTCCAATATCTCTTATCCATTTGATAACATCCCTCTCTTATAATATAAATATCTCTTATCCAATTTCTCTTGTCCAATATCTCTTATCCAATTTCTCTTGATAACATCCCTCTTTTATAATATAGATATCTCTTATCCAATTTCTCTTGTCCAATTTCTCTTATCCAATTTCTCTTGATAACATCCCTCTTTTATAATATAGATATCTCTTATCCAATTTCTCTTGTCCAATTTCTCTTATCCAATTTCTCTTGATAACATCCCTCTTTTAGAATATAGATATCTCTTATCCAATTTCTCTTGTCCAATATCTCTTATCCAATATCTCTTGATAACATCCCTCTTTTATAATATAGATATCTCTTATCCAATTTCTTTTAATAACATCCCTCTTTTATAATATAGATATCTCTTATCCAATTTCTCTTTTCCAATATCTCTTATCCAATTTCTTTGATAACATCCCTCTTTTATAATATAGATATCTCTTATCCAATTTCTCATGTCCAATATCTCTTATCCAATTTCTCTTGATAACATCCCTCTTTTATATTATAGATATCTCTTATCCAATTTCTCTTTTCCAATTTCTCTTTTCCAATTTCTCTTGATAACATCCCTCTTTTATAATATAGATATCTCTTATCCAATTTCTCATGTCCAATATCTCTTATCCAATTTCTCTTGATAACATCCTTCTTTTATAATAATGATATCTCTTATCCAATTTCTCTTGTCCAATATCTCTTATCCAATTTCTCTTGATAACATCCCTCTTTTATAATATAGATATCTCTTATCCAATTTCTCTTGATAACATCCCTCTCTTATAATATAGATATCTCTTATCCAATTTCTCTTGTCCAATATCTCTTATCCAATTTCTCTTGATAACATCCATCTCTTATAATATTGATATCTCTTATCCAATTTCTCTTGTCCAATATCTCGTATCCAATTTCTCTTGATAACATCCCTCTTTTATAATATAGATATCTCTTATCCAATTTCTCTTGATAACATCCCTCTCTTATAATATAGATATCTCTTATCCAATTTCTCTTGTCCAATATCTCTTATCCAATTTCTCTTGATAACATCCCTCTCTTATAATATTGATATCTCTTATCCAATTTCTCTTGTCCAATATCTCTTATCCAATTTCTCTTGATAACATCCCTCTTTTATAATACAGATATTAGCCACAGGTCGCATTGAGCTAGTCAGAATTGTCATATATGGTATGATTAATTTTTGGTTGCAAGTATATCATATTCCTAAAACTATTCTTCGGAAAATCACTTCGGCATGCAGGAAATTCAGCTGTGGATCTTCTCATTTATGGTCCTGGAAAGACATGTGCACCCCTAAGAAGGAGGGGGTGGGATTGAGATTGCTTAAGGACCTTAATATGGCTGCCGGAGTGAGACTTACATGGCGGCTTTTATCCACTAAGGGGCTCTGGGCTAGTTACATGCGCGCCAAATATAATGATATATCACATTTTTATGCAGCCACGGGCACAGCTACTCACTTAGGAACCTGGAAGTTCATGCTTTGATGTAGGATCTTCTCTAAACATCTTATTAAGAGGATTGTCCAGGATGGCACATCTACTTTGTTTTGGAAAGACAATTGGCTTTCTTGTGGCCCTTTGGCAGATATATATGACATTCCTCCTGAAATTATATCCAGACGGGTGAGTGATTACTGGATTGAGGGTGGCTAGGCAAATGACTCGGCAATTTCTCACATCCGGCCTTTACTACATAATATCAGTTTATCAACAGGGGGGATGAATGGTCCTGGGAGGCTAAAGGGGGGTTCACGTTTAGAGATGTGTGGAAGGGACCTCGGCAACTTCGACAGCCTTTCCCTTACTATACCCTATTATGGTTTAAACAACATGTTCCTAAGTTTAGCCTAACTTTGCTTAGAGCTTTCCAAGGGAAGCTAGCTACTAAAGATATATTGCAAAAATGGTGCCCTGATATAGAGACTGGTTGTGTGTTGATGGGGGTGAAGTTGAAATAAAAGAGCATCTGTTTTTCCAATGTGATTATACAAAATACATTCTTTGCAGGAGTTTACTCAAACTGGATATTTCAGTGCCTATTGAACCACTTTTACTCAAAGTTGGTGACTTCTTCTTGTCAAGATATGGGAAGAATGAGACTATTGGTATATTGGCGAGGACTGTTCTCTCAGTTATGGTTTGGCATATTTGGAAGGAGAGGAATGGAAGGATTTTTGATGGGATCAGGAAGCCTAATACAGTGCTGTTTGAAAATATAGCAATCGTTGTTAGAGACATTCTTCGTCACCTTGATGCCAATTCTCATGAGGCTAAGCAATGCATGGATAAGTGGGAATTTAGAGATGCTGGTTAGCTAGTTCTGCTAGATAGCGGACCAAGTTTTGTAATCTACTTTTGGCAGGTAAAGGGTGAGGTTGAAGGCTGGTAGTGGGTGACGGCGCTTGTGCCCTCTCCCCGCTCCTTCATCCCCCTCCCTGTGCACTGCCGGTTGTATTTTTGTACACTTTTGTTATTAATAAATATGCACACTATTCTTCCAAAAAAACATATCTACTCTATAAAGTAGGCACCGTTCATTTAAGATTTTCCCTCGTGAAATCTTTATTCCCCGAAAAATTATTTTCACAGCCAAATTTAAAAGAACAATAAATTAGTAATTTAGAGATACGGGTGCCTTCGGCGTGGATGCCTTCGATGCAGAACAATAAATTCAGCGCATGCACCTTCGTCAAAGAACAACAAATTCAACGTGGGTGCCTTCGGCATAGAATAACAAATTCGGCGTAAAACAACAACTTTGACGCGGGCGCCTTAGGCGCGGAACAACAAATCAGCGTTAAAAAATTTAGCGGGCACCTTCGGTGCGGAGAAATTGGACAAGATAAATTGGACAAGAGTATATACATACATACATACATACATACATACATACATATATATACATATATACATATATACATATACATACATACATATACATACAAAAAACCTTGCATCCTAGGGCACGGCGATTGCGGCGATCTTGTGGCGATTGTGTGTCCTCCTTGTGGCAGCACCGTGGGACTCCGGCCTCTCGACGGTCCCCTTCCCCTTCCCCTAAAAGTCCGATCCTCCAGCCTTGCCTCCCCCCTGATGGCATCTTCGAGGTCTGGTCCCAATCCCTCATTTCCGGTGGGCGATGTTGTAGCCCTTGCAATCGACGTCGTGGCTGACGTTGGCGGCTTTTCTGGCGACAGCGAGGTGGCGATCCCATGGATCCCTGTCCCCTCTCGGAAGCGACACACCTCGGCCTCCATCTTGGGCCCCCCTGCGCCTAGGCCAGCCCCTGTGTCCTTGGGGATGGGTGGTGGCATAGCTTCCGTGCGCCATGGCGGAGGCATTGGTAGGCGTCCGCACCTTCCCCCACCGAAGTAGAGGCCTGGGGTGCTGCCTTCTTCTTCCTCTGCTACTTCTAGAGTAAGTGCCCCCCCAAGTGCTTGGAAAAATCCCTCTGAGAGCCCCTCAACCTCATCCCCATTCGTCCTATGTGAATGCACTCTCCTTCGGTGACATTTGCTCTCCCCGTGCCCCCCATCACCCAATTTTGCACCTCCCTTCTTCCCGCCATCCCTGGTTGATGAAGGCATGGTTGTCGATATCCTCCCTATCGATATTGCCCAGGCAGCGGTACGGTGGTCCCACACCCTTGTCGGCTACTTCGTTGGTGCTCGCCCCCACTATGGTCTCCTCTGATCCTGGATCACTCGTACTTGGAAGCCCAAAGGCGATGTCCAGCTTCACACGAGGGAGAACGAGTTCTTCTTCTTCAAGTTTGAAAACGACTCAAACGGTGCTGATGCCCTCTATGGCAGTCCCTGGATCCTTGATGGGCGGCTCCTCGTCCTCCGGCGTTGGTCTCCCTCCATCGGGCTCGACCGTGATCTCCTCTCCACTGTACCCCTCTGGATACATTTTCCTTAACTCCCCATCCAATTTTGGACCCCTACCATCCTGGGGAAGCTGGCCAGTGCGATTGGTCGTCCGCTATTCTCTGATGAACCTACGGCAAACGCCACCCGCCTCTCTTACGCCCGGTGCATTGTCGAAGTGGACGATACCTCCTCCTTCCCCCTCCATCTTGGCACGCATTACTGACGGCTCAACTGTCCCGGTGCCTGTTGAATATGAGAGGATCCCCCCTTTGCCTGCATTACCGTTGCTTCGGACATGAATTGGCCCATTGTGCAGTGCCATTGCACCCCGCTCCGTTACCACCTGAAGATGACCCTGCCCTCCTGAAGATGACCCAGCAGCTGGTTTTGCACCTGAGGTCTGATCCAGCACCCGACCTCGTCCCCTCTGGAAATTCCCGTTCTGATGTTGCCGCTGAGGGCCCTGCTGCCGCTGAGGGTCCTGCTGCAGCCGAATTCCCTCTCCCTCGTTCTCTGTTGCTTATATTGTTGGGCCCGATGCTGCTAGAAGTGTCAATGTTGTGCCTACTTCTGTGGCACACTCAGCCCCTCTCCCTCCCACGTCTTCTGCGGTGGTAAGTTCTTTATCTACCGCAGAACATTTTCGGGTGTTGGAGAATCCTTGTGGCACTGATGGTTTGTTGAGGGTGGCTGAGTCTTCAGTTACTGCCACGGTGAATACTTGCCCCCTTGATCTTCTTACAGCTCCCAGTGATGATGGGGGGCTGGGTAGTGATCCCTGTCCCAGCGATGGGCTATCGGTGTTGGGTGTTTTTGGGGGAGCGTGCAGGCCGAAGGCTCCTGATGTGCTCCTTGATGACAGCGTTCTCCTCACTGATCAGCTTGCAATTTTAGATTCTGAGTTCCCCCCCCCCCCTCAGCCCCTGTCGCCCTCCCCCATCCCCGTCAAAAATCCCTCCCCCCACGCACCCCCTGTCCTCATCCCTCCACTATATCCAACTCCATATACTTGCCCCGCCCAAAAGCCACAAAATCCCATTCCCCTAAACCCTCTAGGCCGGCTCCTCCCCGTGTTCAAACCAGGAGCCAAGCACCCTGCGTAGTTGATCAATGACGGTCCTGGCCTGGAATGTCCGCGGTCTGAATGGTCCAGCTCGCCGTAGGGATGTCCGGCACCACATCTTGAAGCACAAGGCCACTCTCGTGGGCCTTCTAGAAACGAAAGTTTACGACCCAAATGGTGACATCATTTCCTCTTGTTGCACGAAGGGGTGGGTCACCTTCCACAATTATGCCCACGCTCCGAAGGGGAGAGTTTTGGTTGCTTCGGACCCTAAGGTTTGGGACTGCAGTGTTCTATCTTCTTCGGCGCAGCATGTGACCCTTCAGTGTATCAACCTTGGGGGTTTTGTTCTTGCCTTCTCCTTTGTCTATGCCTCTAATCTGGCTACAGATCGGGTTCTTCTATGGGACTTCCTCCGTGCTGATAGCCTCGTAGCTGGGAATGGGGCTTGGATGGTTCTTGGTGACTTCAATGTCACCCGTTTTGTTGACGAGAAGATTGGTGGTCGCATCCTTACACCTGACTTGCTTGAGGATTTCAACAGTTGTCTTGTCGATTGTGGACTAGACGACATTCGTTGCATTGGTGATCATTTGATTTGGAGCAATTCTGCAACGGCAGGCCACCGCATTTCGTGCAGACTTGATAGGGCCTTGGTTAATTCTGTTTGGTTGGGATCTCTTTCAGATGCCTTAGCCTCCTATCTCCCTCCTGGAACTAGCGACCACTCCCCCCAGATCCAGCTCATCCCTCCTTCCATCTCTGGCCCGAAGCCGTTCCGGTTCTTCAGTCACTACCTCCAGATCCCGGGGTTCTATGCTCTTCTCCTCTCTGTCTGGCGTGGGCACTTCTCCGGCTCCCCCATGCTCAGACTCGTCTCGAAGCTCAAAGCCATCAAGGTGGCCATCCATGCTTGGCCCTTGGCCCGTCACTCTTTCCCCCCTTTCGAGTCCCTTAGGCAGGAGATATCCATTCTCAGGGCCTCCCCTGCCTTCCACTCTTGCCCTGATCTTCTGAGACGGGATCGGGCCCTTAGTCGACTTCTGGTCTATAGCCTTGACTGCGAGGAGAGTCAGGCTAGGCAGAAAAGCCGTCAGTCTTGGCTTTCTCAAGGGGACAGAAACACCAAGTTCTTCTATGCGGCCTGTAGGGACCGGTCCGCGGCGAACAGCCTCCTTCACTTGATCGGACCCGATGGTGACCCTGTCACCAAGTTAGGCACCCTACGCTCCGACGCTGTTGAGTTCTTCTCTTCCCTCTTCCACCAGGGCTCCCCCACACCCTTGTTCCCTGATCTGATCCCCAAGCGTATCCTCTCTCCTGATGCATGTGATTGGATTGATGAGCATGTTACCGACTTGGAAATCACAGAGGCCCTCTTCTCCTTGGATAAAGACAAGTCACCGGGACCCGATGGGTTCCCTCCTCTTTTCTTCCAGGACATGTGGGGGATCGTGAGCAGGGATGTCCTGCAAGCTGTCCGCTCCTTCTTCACCTCTGGCTGTATCTTGAAGCAGATCAACCATACATTTCTCACTCTCGTCCCCAAATCCCCTTCGGCCTCCTCTCTTGGGGACTATCGCCCTATCTCCTGCTGCAATGTGATATACAAGATCATCTCCAAAGTCTTGAGTAGGAGTATTGCGGAGGTTATCTCCGGGCTTATTTCCTGGAACCAATCTGCATTCATCAAGGAGCGCCTAATTTCAGACTCTTCTCTCTTAGCCCATGAGCTTATTAGGGACTTCTCGGCTTCCAAGGGGGCCAGGGCTTGCATCCAGTTGGACCTTCGCAAGGCATTCGATAGCGTCAACTGTGAGTTTATTTACTACTTCATGCGATGCTTGGGCTTTCCCCCTCCTTCATACATTTGGTCAGGGTGTGTATCGACTCTGCTTCGTTCTCTGTCCTTATCAATGGTTCGCCTGCTGGTTTTTTTGGTAGTGGAAGGGGGTCCGCCAAGGGGACCCTATCTCCCCATTCCCCTTCTTCCTGGTCATGGAGTCTTTCACCCTGCTTATGGATGCTGCTTCTCTCTCGGGTGCCATTCGTCCCCCCTAAGAGGGGGGACCTTGGGATCCCTTCCCATCTCCTTTTCGCAGATGACATGCTTGTCTTCTGTAAGGTCGAGGCCTCCTCCTTCGTGGAACTTGGAAGACTTCTTGCCTCCTTTCGCTCCATGTCAGGGCTTGAGGTAAATAAAGGGAAGAGTAAGCTGGTCCTTAGTAAGGGCTGCAGCACCGGTACCGAGCTCTCTCACCTGCTAGGGATCTCTGTTGTTGTCCCTCCTCTCAAGTACCTTGGCCTTCCGCTATCCTCCTCTTACCCTGCGGCTAAGCTTTTCTCCAGTCTTGTGGATAAGTGCAAGGCTAAGATCTCTAGTTGGTCCTCCAGGCTTCTTTCTACGGCAGGGCGCATTGAGCTGGTCCGCATGGTGATCCATGGGTATGTTTCTTATTGGATCCAATCCTTCTGCATCCCCTCCTCTATCTTGGCAACGATTGACCGTATGTGTCGAGACTTTATCTGGGGGACGAAGCTGCACCTATGGAAATGGGAGAACATGTGCCTCCCTAAGAGTGAGTGGGGAAAGGGTTGCGCAACCTTCGTGAGGTGGGGGGGTGCGGCCGGCATTAAACTTCTTTGGAGGCTTCTTCACTCTCCCTCCCCTTGGGCCTCCTACATGCACTCCTCGTACCTGAAGTCTACCCCATATTCCAATGTGAGGCCTCGGTGCTCGATTCTGGCACTTGGAAGCATCTCCTCCGTAGTCGTGACTTGGCCGGCTCTTGCTTCCGTCGAGTCCTGGGTGATGGTTGCTCCTCCTCCTTCTGGTATGATCACTAGCTCCCATGCGGGCCTCTGGCGAAGCTGTTCACACCCCCCCCCCCGGCCTCCCTGTGGTATCACCGTGTTGTGGACTTTTGGGACAGACATGGTTGGTCTCTTCCCCCTGAGCTTCGTCACCTTGCACACCTCCTCACTCCTGCCTCCGTGGTGGTCGGCCCTGACACTTGGGAATGGGCGTTTGATGGAGGGTGCTCTCTCCAGTCGGCCTGGTCTTCCACCCGCTGACCCGCCTCCCTTGATCGCCTTTCTTCTGTGGTCTGGTTCCCAGGGCATACGCCCAAGTTCTCCCTCACCTTGCTTCGGGCCCTCTCCGATCGGCTCCCTACCTCCCACCAGCTTGCTAGGCGAGGGATCCGTTCTCAGTCTGCTTGTGTCCTCTGCGGGCCGTACCCTGAATCTAGCCGCCACATCTTCTTCTATTGCGACTTCAACGCCTTTGTCTGGGCTACTTGCAAACTCCGTCTTGGTCTTCCCTCTAGCTCCAAGTCCATCACCGTCGACGCACACTTGTTGAGACGCCAGTTTGGAGCTAAAGGGAAGACCACCCCCATGGCCAAGCTTTCTTTGCTGGTATTCTCTGATGCTGTATGGCATATTTGGAAGGAACGGAACAATCGCACCTTCCGCTCACTCCGGAGCCCTGTGACTGCCCTCCTGGCCAGGATCTCTTCTGATGTCTCTGATGCCATGTCGGGTTTTGACCTGAGTGATGTAGATTCTGAGGATCTTTGTTTTTTTTAGAACTGGTGCCTTTTCTAGGCTGGATTTTTTTCGCCGCCCGAATATATGTTCGCTTCTTTGTTTTCATCTTGGCGTTGCCTGGTAGTTCGTGTGTGTGGTGACTGCTTCACAGCCTCTCCTCTACCAGCTCTGGTTGTTGGTCGCTGCCTTGATTCTGTCATGTCTATATATATATACATACTCACTTACTTTTCAAAAAAAATTACATACATATACATTCATCTGTTCTATAAAATAGGGATGGTATCAAGAGAAATTAAATAAGAGAAATTAAATAAGAGAAATTGGACAACAGAAATTGGATAAGAGAATTTGGACACTAGTATACATATACATATATACATATACATACATATACATATATACATCTATTATACATTTGACAGCTTTTTTTGAATTTTAGGGCTGACTAGGACAAGATAAAGAGTGGATGAGATTTTATCTTGGTAAATCAATGGTTGAGATTGGATTTTGTGAAAATTTAGTGGGAAAACTTAAATTTTGGTGGGAAAAGTGTCTTAGGAACCAAAACTTTGAAATTATAAGTGGCTTAGGAAAGATTGTGGTGATTAAATTTGGAGGGGAAGTATCTTGGTAACCTAAACTTTGAAATTAGAAGTGCCTTAGGAAAGATTGTGGAGATTAAATTTGGGGGGGAAGTGCCTTGGGAACCTAAACTTTGAAACTAAAAGTGCCTTGGGAAAGATTGTGGAGAAGCATGATCCATTAAACTAAACAAAATAAAAAATTTAGCGTAAAACAATTTAGCGGAATAACAAATTAGCGTAAAAAACCCTGAGGTTTGTTGTCTCGCACCGAAGGCGCATGCGCCCCCGCTAAATTTTTTACGTGAATTTGTTGTTCCATGCCAAAGGTGTGGGTGCCAAATTTGTTGTTCGACGTCGAATTTGTTGTTCTGCGCCGAAGATGCCCGTGCCGAAGGTGCCCGTGCCGCTAAATATTTTAAGCTAATTTATTGTTCTGTTAAATTTTGGCTGTGGAAATAATTTTTCGAGGAACAATGATTTCACGGGGGAAATTTTAAATGAACCGTGCCCGTGGGCACGGGTTATTACTAGTTATTTTATATTTTATCACATATAAATTTTTGTTCTGATCTGTCAACTAAGTTTTGAAATCACTAAAGACAAAAGGATAACCACTTTTGTTTGTCCCTCCAAAGTTTCAAAGTTTCTTGGAAAGGGAAATTGTCAAGTACAAAGCACATTGGGAAGGGGTCTTGCCAAGTCAAATCCAAGTACAACCTACCCCCAGGCCTTGGACAGAAATCAGGTCCTTTTGTCCTCTCTATTGACCGGTTTTATCAATATAAAATATCCACAATTTTCTCATCTTCCCTATTACAATATTTCCTGAGTCTTGATTAGTCGACTAGGAGTTTCGACTAGTCGACCAGAAAATTACAATTTTTCCGAAAAACTGCGATTTCGACAATTTTCTTCCACCATTTTCTGTACCAATCGGTTCCTCAACGTTTAGAGAAGTTAAGTAAAGTTTTTAATTGGTACCAAATCAGTTTTTCTTTCTAATTTCGAATTTCCTTCCTCAAATCCGTATTTAAACACCATGTATCTTCATTTCCTCATGAGAAGACCCAAATCTCAATATTCTGAAAACTCTTCCATTTACAGAGAAAGAGACCACAAATCCGCCCTAGGTACACTTCATCCTTCTCTAATGATCCCCTTTCTAATTCCTCGTTCATCTCGTCAATTCACTCCGGCCGAAGAAGCACGTGCCAAATATGGCGCAATGGAATTCACTCCATTCTATCCCGAACAATCAATCAATTTTAGTGATCATACAATTCAAACCTTCAATCTCCACCATCTTCTACATATCGTCTCTCTCTTCCACTTTGGTGTGAGGACATTCCATATTATCCTCTCCTTGTGAAACAATTTTATTCTAATATGGTTGTTTATCAAGATGACAGAAACATCTATTTTGACACTAAAGTTCAAGGTGTAGATATGCATCTCACCTTTGGAACTCTTACCGAATGTCTTGGAATCTCTCGATCAAATGATCAACATCTCGGTTTCCCATGGATCATCAACCCACTCTTGACTTACTTATTCCCAATTTTTGTCCTTCCGGAATGATCTTCATCAACTTACATCCAACTCCCTGCCTTCTCCTAAAGATCATAACTTACAACCTTCTTCCAAAGGTTGGTTCTTATGTTACATTGATGAAACTCACCTCTACGTTCTATATGCCATCATGCGTGGCATAAAAGTAGATTGGTCCATCTCTCTCATGTTAGCCTTGGTGAAAACCGTTTCAAACTACATCTTCCTACCTTGCACGATCACCTGTATTCTTCAACATTTTGCAGTTCCTCTTGATGATGAAGTGGCCGTTTATAATCCACTATGCTTTGATCACTCCATCTTGAGGTGCATGGAACTTCAACCACCTCAACATGTTGAAGAAGAGCAACCAATCGACTCACCCCATCGTCGTCGCAAGGTTCCCATGTACCCACTTGTTCGCCCTCACTCATCTCGGCTCTCCCTCCTAAACAAGTTGATTATCTTCAAGATGATATGAATGTCGGTTTTGCGGGAGTTCAAGAACATTTGAGTGGTTTTGAGACTCGTATTGCTCAAGTTAGGAATGACATTCATGCAAACTTTAACATCATGCAAGGCACTCAAGCCCATATTATGAGTCTTCTTGAACAATTGGCACCATATTCTCCACCAGCCTCTCAGCAACCACCTAGGCCTCCTCCACCGTATTTAGCGATTTCAGGCAAAGTTCGGTTATTAGTCGACTACGACTATCAGTTAGTTGACTAATACTTAGTTATCATTGGTTGTTATTTCTGTTATGTTGCTTGGTGTTTGTTTTTAAGTAGTTGTTGCATAATCAAGTCAGTATGTACTATGTCAGTTTGGTTTAGGTTCCTTTCGGTTGTTGTATGTTGTCTAGCCCGTACTCAGTCTCCTATGTACGACCTTATCCATGTTCTACTTACGTTGTTTTAATGAAGTTCAGTTAGTTTGGTTCATATTCTGTACTATTTTCCAGAATTCTGCACATCTTAGTAGATCAGGACATTTCTTTAGTCGACTAATTTGCGGAAATTCGTCCCTTTTTTGATAGTTTCAAGTGGTGACAAATATGAAATGAAATGTTTAAACATTATTAAATATGCACACATATACATGTTTTTTTACAACAAGGCAATTTTTTACTATCATTCCCAAACGATTTAATAATCTAAAGCTCTTTTTACACACATTCATTTTTAAATGATATATGCATTTACTAATTGATATTAATTTGTTGCATAATCATTCACATTGGCAAATAGATTGTTCATTCTATCAAGTATATATTTAGGGGGAGCTATATAATTAAAAAGTGGGAGAATGTTGGAAACAGAAAGTTTTCTTCCCATAAAGTTTTTGATGATACAATCATTTTGAATATATAAGTGTATACTAACTCTTTGGATGCAGATTATCAATCTCAACTTCTTCACATATGACAATAGTTTTACTTTGCAAGAAACGACATCAAAATGCAAGACGAAGCTCAAGCAATAAATTCTAATATCTTGAGAAAGATGATGGAATTTTTCTTTTTATTCTTGCATAACTTTACATTGTTAAAACATTGGCAATACTCTATCTTAGTTCTTTAGGACTCAGCCTCAAAATCCAACCTTTTGAAAATTAGCTGACCAGCACTTTCCCCTAGTCGACTAATACAATTTTTCTTATTTTATTAAGAAAAACAAAATAGTTTTTGGTCAAAATATATTTTCCAATCATAAGGATCAATTTCTGAAAATTTCTCAAATTTTTGTTCCTAGTCGACTAATAGATTTTCCTTGTCTGCCAGACAGTTTTTCAAATAGTTATAACAACAATTATTTTAACTGTTTTCTATTAATTAATTTTTAATTAATTAATGGAAGTTATAACTTCCCATAAACGGATAGATTTGGACAGTTTCTAGCCGTTTATAGCAGTTTCTAGCTGTTTATTAACCATCTCCTGTCAAAGGAGACTTCAACATTCATTTTCTGACCTGGCAGCTTTATTAGTCGACTAATACTTTTGCTTAGTCGACTAATTTTTGGGAAAACGGCTCAGAATTTTGAAATTTTAGGCAGTTGTCCAACGTTAGAAAACTAACTTTTTGGGCTATAAATAGACCCCCAGACCCCTGCCTAAAATTCACGAAAATTCACTCACTCTCTCTTTTCTTAAGTTTTCTTTCTCTCTCTAGAAAGTGTGTGATTTTCTGATTTCCATAGGTGAACCTCTGCAGAAATTCTGCCCCTTTAGGAAGGCCAATTTCCAAGAGTGTTCTACCACAATTCATATTTTGAACCTTGGAGATTCCATTACCAACCTTGCGCTATAATTCCGATATTATCAAGGCTATATGTGATATTGTTTCATACTCTTTCTTTACTTTATTTTGGTGAATCTTTTGTTGAAGAGATTGTACAAGTTTGCAATACAGGGAGTGTTGGCATCTTTGTATGTTGATTACTTGCGGGGAGCAAGTGTTTAAGTGGATTTAAATCTCTACGGTGTAGAGGACTGGACGTAGGATCACAAGGATTCGAACCAGGATAAATCTCTGTGTTTGCATTTGGAATATTCTTGATTGTGTTCATTTATTTCCGCATTCATATTGCAATTTTTTAGCAACTTTTAATTTTGCAATATTGTCGTGATTTACACTATTCACCTCCCCTCTAGCATATTTTGTGTGCCAGGAGATCCAACACTGAGCTCTAAGGCCCATCAGGCAGCAATGATGAATCTACCATCGGACATCAGAGTTCAGTTGGAATACTCGAGCTCGGTTGGAAGACTCGAGCTGATGAAGCTGCATCTCCACCAAGCTCGGAGGGTCGAACTCCAACTAATCTAAGTTCGGATCGGTAGGAAGAGATATCATCCTGAAGCTTCACGAGGCTGCTCGAGCTCGGAGCTAGTATAAATGGCAGGATAGCTCCAAAGACTCAGGATTCTTCGGTGCTTCGTCGAGTTCTGTGGACGAAGCTCGGATGGAAAAATTACGTTATGCTGAATCTGATGCATTCCTGGGTTGATCGGTTAAGATGTGGCCCGGATCAGAGCTCGGCATTGGGAGATCTGAGAGAGGAATCTCGACACGAGGGGTCCTAAGCTCGAATTGGACGCTGATCTGAGCTCTTCGATGCTTCGCAAGCTAGACGGGTGGAAATTCTTGGTTCGTCAATGATTTGCAAGCTCACTTGGAGGCTGATCTTGGCCCGTCGATGCCTCATAAGCTTGATAGGATGTGCTCCGATCACTCGGTCGAGACGTGCTCCGATCATTCGATCGAGTTGAGGGCTTGGTCGGATTTTCGCTTGGGTCAAACCGAATCTTGGAATATGGGATTCTGCCGACTTAATCTGCTCGATCGAACATCCTAGAGCCAAAGTTTTGAGCTTAGGTTGAGCTCAGGGAATGAACTTTTGAGATTTAACTCGGAGCGTCAGGAGCGTTGTTCACTCCTGCCGTGTATCCAGGCAGGAATTTGATTGGTGCATCAGAATAGTCATCTCGATTGGGGTGAATTTACTTGAATCCGCTCCCCAAGGATTTATCAACCTAAATGGCCTTGAGAAACCGAATGGTGTTGTGGGCCTCATGATTCGGGATGAATATTGCATAATTAACCCCTTATCTAGCATCATTTTGTGTGTATATGATGCTTAATTGATCTCTAATACGATCGAATTTTGAATACCCTTATTTATTAGAGCAAACTCCTATTTTATCCCCAAAACAGCAATATACTGAGTATTTCTGCACTTTTTGTATATTTCTTCGAAGTCTCAGTCTCACGATTCCAACGAATATTTATTTGTATTTTTCTGAGATCTGTGCTAATTACTATGAATTTTTGAATGCAGAATACTATTTAAATAATGGAAATAAGAAAATACATCGCAAATAAAGGCGTACGTATCCCTCTCAATTGGCGGGCGACATGGCTCACATCCGACCGTTGAAGCCACATCCTACGGCCACAACACGCGGGCGACGTGGCACATTCACAGCCGTCGATCACAGATCGAACGACCCGCATTCGCGTTCGAACGAAGCAGGTGGAGGCGATCTTGAGGGCCACATGGCGATAATCCATCAGCTACCTGCTCAATCGGACAAACGTTGATGAGCAGAGACGTGGCCAAATCACGACCGTTGGATATTGATGATGACATCACTCTCGAGCGGGCAGAGGCGCACTCTATAGGGCCACGTGGCCTTATCCTCGCGAGTACCCGCTCGATCAAACGTACATGGATAAGCCCGAGTTATATCCGCTGAGCGGCGACGTGTCTCCATTTGCATCGTTAATCCTCCTATCCAACGGCCACGAATTAATTCGAGCTGGGCTCGGAAGCGAAGCGGTCGCGGATCCGACCCGCAGGACACGTGTCGCGTCCACAGTCGATACCGCCTCGATCTGACGGCCAACATTTGTGGCAGCTGAGCGGAGTAGGTTTGAGTTCAAATGGGTGCTGGTTTGGACCCGATAATAACTTAAAACCAGCACTACTCTCTATATAAGCGTATTTTCGCCTAGGGTTTCGTATTCTAGCATATCGGGTCACTCTATGAGCCGTATTTTGGCGTGATATTTGGAGGCCCTGGAGACAGAGGCTAGATCTATCATCTAAAGGAGATCTAAGGTCTATTTGGTGAGATTTGGTGATATTTTACTTATCTTTAGCCTTGTACTTCACATATTTGGCTTGTATTTGGAGTATTTTTCAAGTATTTTGAGACTTTGAGCATGTATTTGTCTATGAATATGATTTATTTTCTCTCCATACGTGGCTAATCTTTATATGTGTTGGTGTTGATGTAGTTAGGGTGTTGTAATCATTGATTTCGATATCTACTCGCCCTATATTCATGTTATATTGCGTATTTCATTGATTTCTACATATATGTTATTTGGGTATGTTATATGGAGACTTGAGCATGCTTGAATCAAATATAATCTTTGCAAACTTATTCGTGATGCGATCCGAGAGGATGTATCGTGACCCGAAAGGGCACTTGTGCGTATTTTCTTCATGAAATCGATGATATACATGATTACTTTTTAGCACCATTTTTATGCGCTTTATCGCCACACTTTCTGACGTTCTTATACCCTTGCTGGGTGAAACGTTGAATTATAAAAACGATATTGATAATCATTGATTGCATTTACCCTAATGAAATCATAACCAACACATACTCTCCATATTAGTACCCTAGTATCGAATTCACCTTAACTATCGTAGGATTCTCTTTTATTATTTTAAACCATCGACACCATTACTTATATCTCTTATAGGTGGTTGTTTATTTTAGTTTTAGTACTCTTTATATACTGAAGTTCGTGGTTTTGCAGGTCAGTTGTCCCCTGGATACGACACCTGGACTCACCAGGATTATTACTTGTTCGATCTCCTACACTTAAGAGTAGCGTTCACACATTTTAAGACGAGTCAAGTTTTTGGTGCCGTTGTCGAGGATAACTGCATTTGTGAACCATAATTTCAGTTTATTCAGAGGAATATTCCGTGAGATCCTTCCACCTTATAGTTTAGAATTTTTTTATCTTTATTTTCTTTGAAAAGAAATCAATATATATATATATAATAATTGGTATTGTACACCATATGAGAGGGTCTCTCATATTCCCTCTCACATAAAGGGCGCAAGTACAAGCCCACATGGGCTTGTACTTGTTGCACTTGCTCCCTTTATGTGAGAGGGAATATGAGATATCCTCTCATATGGCGTATGATACCCATTATTCTCATATGTGTGTGTGTGTGTGTGTGTGTGGTGATGCATACTTTTTAAACTTTATTTCTGATTTGACCCGAATCCTACTAGTCTTCAATGGTACGGAGGAGGAGAATCCATATTTACACGTGCAAGAGTTTGAAAATATATGCCACCAATTGTTTCATGGTAAAAAGCTTGAGCACATTGAGAGACTATGTATTAAATATTTCCAATATTCTTTAAGAGACAATGCTATATATTGGTTTAATATTTTGCCTCATGACTCATTATTTACTTGGTTATCATTTGAGGCTGACATCCTTAAGAGATTCTTCCCTCCTTTCGTGCGGCAAGCACAGAGGCAGAAGGCTATGAAGCAACAAATTGCAAACTTCATCCAAGCTGATGAGGAGGCCTACCATCAGGCTTTGAGGAGATCAAAGATTTGATACTTGTGTTCCCACCCCATAGCTTCCACAATGATCATCTCCTGCAGATCTTCTACACAAGATTACTCCCTCCTACGCGGGATTTCGTGCAGATGAGCTACAATGGAGAATTTCTTTCATATACGAAAGAGGATGCATGGTGATACTTACCGGACCTTGCAGTGCATGAGAGCGCTACGCCATCTGAAGATCAATTACCTAGATATGAAGATGATGGCCAGAGCATTCCTTTCGAGGACACATTTCAGCAGGTCCAGGGACAGCCTGAGGAGTTACCTTGGAGTTATTATCGATACAACCCCATAGAGCACCAAGAGGAATCATACGAGAGTGAGCATCATAACCAATTAGAGGAGCTTGAGCGAGGAAACTTGCATGAGCATGAGGAGATGGGTGATGGGGGCATGTGGACTATAAGGGTGACATAATGCAGTTCCATTTTGACGATGATGAAGATGGGGTGGAGACAAGTGATGGCGAGAGTAAAATCATTGAACCTAAACCATGTCTTCCTTCAGATTCATCTCACCAACCTGAGGAGTACGAGTACATCGGATGGACTGCTACAGGTTATCAATGCTATGAAGAGGAAGATATGAGTGAGGGAGAGAGCTTACAGACTACATTGGAGCGCGTGCCATACGTCTCCACAAATTCATTTCAACAGCTATTATTTCTTCCACCTCAGGATGTGCACCAAACCATCATCCATGAAGAACTTTAGGAAGTAGCACAAAGTTTCGAGAGGCCTGCAGAACCTACGATTACTGATGAAGAGGGTGGAGCGAACGAAGGTGACTACGAGATGACATACACTGAGCTTGAGTTGTCTTGCCCTCCAGACCTATTTCTATAGCCACCTCCACGTCCTCCTGAGATAGAGTACCAAATAAAGTATAGCGAAACTTTTCAGGGAAGTTCTCATGAACCTATACATTCTAGTTCTGAATCTCAAATTTTAATTCCAAATCTTTTAGATTCAGATGGTCATCAATTAGCTTTAAAATCTATTATCGTTTATAACGACCCATTATGGAAATCTTTCATGGAAAATCAATTTCATCCATCTTTATTTGACACAACGTATCTCAAGCAGGAAAAACATACACACATGGAGGAGATATGCTAGGTTGTGTCGATGCTTGACCATAAGGAAGCGAGTGGAGTAAGAATACTCGCCAAGGAGCGCAAGGAGCAGATAGAATAACTTCCTACACCATTAAAGATTTATGATCCGTCATTTGACCACGGTGTGTTCTTTCCATTAGTATAGATTTTATATGCTTTTTAAGATGCTTGCTTCTGAATAAACTCGTACCCCTTTTGACATTGAGGACAATGTTCATCTTTAGTTGGGGGAGTGTATGAGGCCTGAGGATTTTTTTATTAAAAAAACAAGGCAAAAGAAAAGAATAAATCACCAATTCTCATCATTTAAAACTCCTTCACATACCACAAATGCATATGATTATGCATTAATTGAGTTCTAAAAATCGTTTATAGCTTGAATTAATTTTTATTTCTTCATGGAATTACTTTATGAAAACTTTCAATTGTCATGATTAATATCTCGAAAAAGTTTGAATTCATTTCATGCATGCTATTATTATGCAAAAGCTTAAATATACACGATTTATTAGAACAGTCTTCAAGTTGAAGAGGAATTTTTCCTTTGTTACTAATGTTTATGTTCATATTTATGGGTATTGAGTTGCTTACAAAAAAAGTGAAAAAGAAAAAATGCATCGTTCCCTTGAGTTCATTGATTAGCCGGGTCTTCGTGCCTCAGGAAGCATTAGAGATTCGCGTCAAAAGATGGATGAATGAGGGGTGCATCCAAAAAAGGGAGAAAATAAAACTTAGATGATTCGAGTTGTTAAGTTCGAGGTGCTCTTCTAAGCCTCATGCCCAAAGGTCGTCTGGCCTAGGAATCATTAACTGAAAGCTCGTTACATGGATCATTTTAAGTCGTCAAAAAAGGAAAAAAAGAAGAAAAAAGGGAAATGTTGAAAAAAACTAGGCAACTTCAATACCCATGATTTGAACTATCTTTTTGAGATGCCAATTCTTGGAAATAAGAAAATTAGAATATAACGACGTGTTATACTTTTGCTTGCGCAAAAAGATGCTCGTATGTTATTTATTCAAATTAAATTAGAGAAAATATCATGTGATTGATCTTATTCATGAATTGTGTATATTGACGGTCAAAATCATGATGGAAAGTGTATTATTGTGCCATGCCATAAGCGATTGATAGAATTTATTGTTTTATTAATCATCCGACTTAATCTCTCTTTTTGCTAGGGACTTGCAAATCGCTAGTTGGGGGTGTGATTCGGGGTGAATATTGCATAATTAACCCCTTATCTAGCACCATTTGTGTGTATATGATGCTTAATTGGTCTTTAATACGATCGAATTTTGAATAACCTTATTTATTAGAGCAAACTCCTATTTTATGCACAAAATAGTAATATACTGATTATTTCTACACTTTTTGTATTTTTCGTTCGAAGGTCTCAGTCTCACGATTCCAACGAATATTTATTTGTATTTTTCTGAGATCTATGCTTATTACTATGAATTTTTAGAATACTATTTAAATGATGGAAATACAGTGGAAATACGAAAATACATCGCAAATACGGGCGTACGTATCCCTCTCAATTGGCGGGCGACGTGGCTCACATCGGACCGTTGAAGCCGCATCCTACGGCCACAACACGCGGGGCAACGTGGCACATTCACAGCCGTCGATCACAGATCGAACGGCCTGCATTCGCATTCGAACGAAGTAGGCAGAGGCGATCTTGAGGGCCACGTGGCGATAATCCATCGGCTGCCCGCTCAATCGAACGAACGCGGATGAGCAGAGACGTGTCCAAATCACGACCGTTGGATATCGATCCAACGGATGACATCACTCTTGAACGCAGCAGGCAGATGCGCACTCTACAGGGCCACATGGCCTTATCCTAACAAGAACCCGCTCGATCGAACGAACATGGATAAGCCTGAGTTATATCCACTTAGCGGCGATGTGATGCCATCTACGCCGTTAATACTCCGATCCAACGGCCACGAATTAATCCGAGCTGGGCTCGAATGAAAAGCAGATGCGGATCCGACTCGGAGGACACGTGTCGCGTCCATAATTGATCTCACCTCGATCTGACGGCCAGCATTTGTGGCGGCTGAGCGGATCGGGTTTGAGTTCAAATGGGTGCAGGTTTGGACCCGCTAAAAACATAAAACCCGCAATACTCTCTATATAAGCGTATTTTGGCCTAAGGTTTCATATTCTGGCGTATTGGGGGCTCTAGGAGCCGTATTTTGGCATGATATTTGGAGGCCCGGGAGGCAGAGGCCAGAGCTATCATCTGAAGGAGATTTAGGGTCTATTTGGAGATATTTGGTGATATTTTTCCTATCTTTAGCCTTGTATTTTACGTATTTGGCTTGTATTTGGAGTATTTATCACGTATTTTGAGACTTTGAGCATGTATTTTTCTATGAATATGGTCTATTTTCTCTCCATGCATGGCTAATCTCTATATATGTTGGTTTTGACGTAGTTAGGGTGTTGTAATCATTGATATTGATATCTTTTCGCCCTATATTCACGTTATATTGTGTATTTCATTGATTTCTACATATATGTTATTTGGGTATGTTATACGGAGACGTGAGCATGCTTGAATCAAATATGATCTTTGCAGACATATTCGTGATGCGATCCGAGAGGATGTATCGTGCCTCGAGAGGGCACTTATGCATATTTTCTTCATGAAATCAATGATATACATGATTACTTTTTGGCATCATTTTTAGGCGCTTTATCGCCACATTCTCATACCCTTGCAGAGTGAAATGTTGAGTTATAGAAAAGATATTAATAATCATTATTGCATTTATCCTAACGAAATCATAACCAACACATACTCTCCATATTAGAACCATAGTATCGAATTCACCGTAACTATCGTAGGATTCTCTTTTATTATTTTAAACCATCGACACCATTACATATATCTCTAATAGGTGGTTGTTTATTATCGTTTTAGTACTCATTATATACTGAAGTTCGTGGTTTTGCATGTTAGTTGTCCTGTGGATACGATACCTGGACTCACCAGGATTATTACTTGGTCGACCTCCTACACTTGGGAGTAGTGCTCACACATTTTGAGACGAGTCACCTCATTGATTGGCGAGGAAATTATATAACCAATTGGTACTGAGCCTGAAATTTGGGTAATGGCCATGAGAATACTGAAGCTTCATCACAAAAAGGCAGAACACTTGAGCGAATAAACTCGGTTAGTTTTTCCCCTCGTTGGTAAGCGAATCAACACACTGCTCCCGTGGTTCTGGTCTGTTGAGCGGTTTACGATGTGATCACGATCCCCTTGCCCCTTGCAGATCAACGAAGCGGTGTGGATGATTCCATAGGTGTAAGCTCGATTCCCACAGACGGTGTCAATTATTGATGGGAAAAAAATCCTCCGAACAATATATTTTTATCAATGAGAGCAATGTTACAAGATTTTGGGTGATGACGCTGACTGAAGGAAGTATTGTGAAGCAGTCGCATTCGTTGTGAGGATGATGATCCGAGCATTAGAGGCGCTGCCCGAGATATCTCCTGGATGATAAGCTTTGATCTGAGCTATGGAGTCCGGATCGAGCTTTCCTCGATCTAATGATGAGTTCTCCTGTGATTTGGACGACGAGGATGAAGGTAAGCCGAGCTTGAGCCAAGCACACATATCCCCGTCCGAGTTATCCTTTGATGGCGATGACATATTTGCCTGTTTGCAACATGAATAGCTCTCAGGGGGGACGGGTTGGGTCCGACCTTACCCCCTCCGATGCTTAAATTAGCTTCTGGGACCAAAATAATACTTAGCAGAATAAAGTATTAGGTTTTTTGAATTACCCCTTTCTTTCTTGGAGAGTGTGTCCTTTTATAGGATTTGAAAGAGTATTGGATGATTGATGATGTCTCTTTGTCTTCTAAATAGTTGGCCATTATGTAGAATACCAAGGGTTTGGTCATTGATGTAGAATGCTAAGAGTTGATTTGATGAATAAAGATGACCTTTAACTTGGCCATTAAAGAGTTTCTGTTGGAAATTGGGTACGTCTATGACAGGTTTTAACCCAGAGCTAAATTGCTGTTATAATATTAATTAAGGGAGTTTATGTAAATTGAATTAGCCTTAGTAGATAATTGCAATTTACAGAAGTTCATGGTTCCCAATGCAAATTTGTTTTGTAACTAACTTTACATTATTTTGTTAACATTAAGTTTTCAGTGATAGAAAACTGCTCTTCTTAATCCCTATAAATAATTCCCATAGGCAGAGAGAAAAATCATCAAAATCAAAAGCAAACTCTCTCCTCTCTCCCAACGCATACACAACGAAGAAGAAGAATCAACGGTAATCTTGGCTGTGAAATTAAATGGGATTTTCTTCGGTAATTTCCAATACGATCCCAGGTGCTCCTCTAATCCATTGCGAATCAAGGTGATGTGTTCTCATCCCTAATTCTAAAATTGGTATCAGAGACTCGCGAAGGAATTCGTAGTTTACTTTTGATTTTTTCGTTTACTGTGTTTGATCGGAGGAAAACGAGATGCCGCTCTGGATCTTCGGGCTAAGGCCTCGATCGTAACCATCCTGGAGATAAGGGGATCGCTGGTCATGGGGTTTGTCCTCTCCTAACAACTACGATCAACCGAGGGGACTCGGTGTCGCTCGCTGCCGATCATGATAAGGGCTTCGACACCCTGCCCTCGACATCACTCCATTCGTTGGAGTCATTCGAACTCGCACGGCACTCATCCGGATTCTCCATCGTCAGTGGTGGGTGCAAGAGGCATGAAACTGTCGGATCGGCTCTCGGCCAAAGAGGTTTCCCCTATCACTAATTCGCTTAGCTTAAATGGGTTTGCCCCTGCCGACGCTCGACCAGAACAGAGTTCGCTTGAGGAGATCATCCCTTGCGTGCCCCCTCTGCTTGATGCCAGCCGTACGTCGGCCATGGAGGGTCCGCCTGATGCCTTTTGTTCATCATCCATTAGGATCGGTCACCTGGGATTTTTTTTCCATGCTTGGCCACTCGGTGCCGCTCAAGACATGGGGTTTGTCCCCTTGTTGCTCGACCCTTGGAGATCCTCTGTTGCCTTAGCCGTGGAATCTGGCTAATGGGGCAGTTGGGTCTTCTCTGGTGAAGAAGCAACATTGTTTTTGGGATATTTTTTAACCCTGCCCTGTCGATTGATATTTTTGGTTATCCATTTGTTTTTGTGAATAGACTGAGTTGATGATACATTTACGATTCCAACACTTATCGGTATTTACAATTCTACCAACTTGGTTGATGAACCTATCAGCAATCGAACGGACTCAGGTTGATGAGCCCGCTCCACTATTTGATAATTTTGTGATGCTTAGTCATTTAATGGCAGTTGATAACCTTACATATATTTTATTTATCCATTTACCAAAGGGGAAAGCAATATAGATTGTTCTTCTGTTTATATAAATGGCCAATGCACATGGGTCTAATCTTTGGGTAATTTGGTATAGTGATCAACATGCCATTCTTTGAATATTTTTTTGGTTTAAATTTTTCATACGAATTATTCGCCTAAAGTAGGTTTTGTTTGGTTTTTTTGCCCATAAACTAGATTTAATCTAGTTGATTAAAATTTTTTGTTGATTAAATTTAATCTAGTTGATTAAATTAATTTTATGCATATATTGTGGAACACCAGAACCATTATACCCACATATATATACATATGTGTAGATTTACATGCATATGAAGAGCAAGAAACGCTTAGTTATGTATGGTATTTTTTAATGGAACTTAAGACTTATGCATGTCATTTATGTCCTTAAAATTTTATTAATGCATATGTTGCTTATTAACTTTTCATGCATATATTTGATATACGAATTTGCATGAATTATATGTTCAAATTTCTTACGGACTAACGTTATATGCTAACATTAATAATATAAATTGGCAATTTTAGTTTGCTAATTTTTCAATTATCAGACCATCCCACTTGCCTATTTTGTGTAAATAGAGTCGTAATAATATTATTGGCTTGTTAAATAATATGTTTGAAATTTTGTATTCTACGTGAATACATAAGTTTAATGGGAGCAATACAATATTCTATAATATATATGTGGGGACTTATATTTGTTCATAGTAAACAAAATATAATTATATTTTTAAAAGAGTATTTAAATATAACGATAAAGTTTTTAGTCATGGACGATGATTGGGAATTTAATGAACTTTCGACTCTGTGCTATTAACTGAATCGTTATATTTAAATACTTGAAGATTTTTTGGGCAAAGTTACTTATCTTCTAAATGTCTCTCTATATTTCAGTTATTACTTAGACCATCTTACAATTATGGCTGCTATCAAGAAAATCATTGCGGACCTCTATAAGGGAGATCATCTCAATGGAGACAATTTCAATATCTGGAGTTTCCGTATCAAGTATGTCTTGGATGAACAAAAGGTCATTGAAACCATAAATCATAAATTGGAAGATCCTGGTGAGGGTAACACCGCCCAACACAGGCGTGCAATTGAGATATACAATGAGTGGAAGAAAAAGAATGCCACTGCGCGTGGTATTCTTGTAAGCTCAATGAAGGATGACTTTGATTGTGAATACAAGGATTATTCTACTGCATATGACTTATGAAAGGCCTTATCTGATAGGCTGGAAGGAACTTCTATTTCAAAGTTACGGCATCTTACTATAAAGTTTGATACTTATAAGATGGGTTCCAATCAGACCATTAAGCAACATCTCCGGGGGATGTCCAGAATAATTAAGGAACTGGCTGCTGCTGGGTGCAACCTCATTGACGAACAACAAGTACATGCTATAATTCACTCCTTGCCCGGTTCCTGGGAACATATGAAAATTAACTTGACACATAATGAAAGTGTCAAAACTTTCGATGGTGTGGCTCGTCACGTGGAATTGGAAGATGAAAGGTTATCTTCCCTAAAACCACAATCTCATTCCTACATGACTGAGTCAAGTTCCAGGAAACGAAACTTCAAGAGGAAGATGTTCTGGAAGAAGAACCATGGAAAAAATGCAGCTTTGAAAATCAAAGACAAGGGGCTGAGGAAATTTGATAAGAAGAATAAGAAAAGGATAAACGTTGATAAGCTAATATGCTTCAACTGTCGTCAGAAGAGGGACACTTCGCTCGGGATTGTCCTGAGACGAAGGAGCGACAGACCACACAGCCAGAGACAGAGACTACTATGTGGAGTACCGCCGCGTACCTGGTGGAACAAAATGGGTATATGTGGGCAACAACAACAAATTAGAAGTAATGGGAGTCGATATGTGCAAAGTGAAATTGTGCGGAGGACGAACTTTATTATTACATGATGTGTTGCACACTCCTGATATTTGTTGGAACTTGGTTTCTGTAATTTCCTTAGCTAAGTTTGGATTTAATTTTTTGTTTGATGAAATGGTATGCAAATAAGTTTGTATAATAAATACTATGTATCTGGTTCTTATATTAATGGTTTGGCAATTCTTAATGCAAATAATTGTTCTTCTGGTTATATATTAACCTCATCTTCATCTGTTGCATCTGTTAATGCAACATTATTATGTCATGCTAGACTATGTCACATAGGAAAAGCCAGGATAGAACAGTTGGCTAAAGAGGGTCTTTTAGGATATCTCACCAAAATAGAAATTCCTACTTGTGAACCATGTTTAGCAGGCAAAGCAACTAGGAAACCATTCGGAAAGGTAATACGAGCTGAAACTCCATTACAGCTAATACACTCTGACATTTGTGGACCCATGAGTGTGAGGGCTAGGTATGGTGCGTCATATTTCATTACAATTATAGATGACTATTCTCGGTTTGAAAAGGTATACCTCATATCCCATAAATCCGAAGCATTGGAGTGCTTCAGCTTATTTCTCAACGAAGTTAAGAATCAATTGGATAAAAGGTTAAAACCTTGAGGACAGACCGAGGAGGGAATATCTGTCAGATCAGTTTAAAGCTCTATGTAATGAAAAAGGAATTCTATGACGGCTTACTACTCCTCATACACCTCAGCAAAATGGTGTTGCTGAGAGAAGGAATAGAACTCTCTTAGAACTAGTTCGATGCATTACGTCAAAAGCAAACTTACCAATTAAGTATTGAGGAGATGTATTGTTGACAGCAGCACATGTTTTGAACCTAGTACCCCCTAAATCGATTCATAAAACTTCATATGAACTCTGGACTGGTAGACGTCTAAATTTGAGTTTCTTAAAGCCATGTGGATGTGCAGCTTATGTACATACCACTCTCATAAGCATGGGAAGTTGGGTCCCAGAAGAAAGAAGAGTATATTCATTAGATACTCTGAACACTCAAAGGGTTATGTTTTCTTGGGTGAGCAAGAAGACGTCACTGTCCAGAATATGAATCAAGGGATGCCACGTTTATAGAGGATATGTTCCCTAAGCAAGGCGAAGTCATAAATGAAGATGATCTCGATGAGTTGAAGATCCATACTTTGTGAGTATTAGGTCATTTGAGACACAAGAGAATACTTCAGTCCCTGAGATTAGATGGAGCGGTATGTCTGAAAGTGAAGTAATTCGGAATTCTCAGCTTGATGAGTCAGTTGGGATATGCAAAAGGATTAAGGTTCCCCGACGAAGATTTGAAATCGAAAGGGAAGCCTTAATTGCTGTACCTCAAGATGACGAAGAACCTCATAGTATTAAAGACGCTTTATCTCGTCATAATCGAGATTATTGGAAGAAAGCTATGGAGGAAGAAATGGATTCCATGAAAGCTAACCAAGTTTGAGAACTGGTTAACTTACCGCCTAATCGAAAACCAATTGGGAATAAGTGGATTCTCAAAAAAAAGAGAGAACGGCGGATGGATCCTAGACAAAAGGCTCGGCTGGTGGCAAAGGGATATACCCAAAAGGAAGGTATAGATTACGAAGAAACCTTTTCACCAGTTGTTAAATTTTCCTCTATTCTCCTAATACTAGCTTTAGTTGCTCACATGAATTTAGAACTTCACCAAATGGATGTCAAGACAGAATTTCTAAATGGTGAACTAGATGAGGAAATCTACATGGATCAGCCAGTAGGTTTCATTATTAAAGGCCAAGAAAATAAAGTCTGTAAATTACAAAAATCTATATATGGCCTTAAACAAGAATCTAGGCAATGGAACCAGAGGTTTCATAGAGTTGTCACCTCATTTGGTTTCGAGATGATTGAAGAAGATCATTGTGTTTACGTGAAGCTACATAAAAACAAATTTGTCATCTTGACATTATACATAGATGACATTTTGTTAGCTACTAATGATATGGAGTTTCTGATAACCATAAAAGAATGGTTATCATCTAACTTTGAAATAAAAGACATGGGAGAAGCGGATTTTATACTTGGTGTAAAAATCCGAAGAGATCGGTCTAAGAGATTTCTTGCATTGTCGCAAGAAACATATATTAATAAAGTATTAGAACAATTCAACATGTCTAATTGTAATCCAGTTAAAACTCCAACATCAAAAGGCGATAACCTAAGTCTAAATGATTGTCCTAGTACAACAGATGCAAGGAACAAAATGGCAAGAGTGCCATATGCCAGTGCAGTGGGTAGCTTAATGTATGTCATGTTGTGTACAAGGCCAAACATATGTCATGACGTAGGATTGGTAAGTCGATATCAATCAAATCCTGAACATGAGCATTGAAAGGCTGTAAAGAGGATCATGAGATATTTAAAGGGCACATCCAATTACAGTTTGTGCTACGAAGGTTCGTCCACCAAACTGGAAGGCTACACGATGCAGACTATGGGAGAGATGTAGATGAGAGGAAATCTACATCAGGATATATTTTCTTGCTTGGAGATGAGGCCATATCATGGTGCAACAAGAAACAAACTTGTGTAGCTCTATCAACCATGGAAGCAGAATTTGTTACTGCTTCACTAGGAGTTCAAGAAGCTATTTGGTTACGATGGTTCCTACAAAATTTGGGTATAAAACAAGAACCAGTAATTGTCTACTGTGACAACCAAGATGCTATAGCTTACACCAAGGATCCAAAGTATCATAGTCGTACCATACATATCGACATACGATATCATTTTGTGAGAGACATTATTGCTGAGAAGATAGTTTCTATTAAATATATATCTACGCGCAAAATAGTTGCTGATCCTCTTACTAAACCCATTCCTAAAGATGCTTTTTTGAGACATGTAAAAGCTCTAGGATTGCGTAGAAATTGAAATATACTTGTGAATGTACTTTGTAATATATGTTGATATTGTTCAATAAAATATTTATTTCATTCATTGTGTTGGATGATATGTGGTTGCCCAATAGTGTTATTTATTAACACATAAAAAAGTACATAAGAAAAAGTATGTCAAATAGACATGGAGATTGGCCTTCTCACACAGGCAATCACCTCTAACGTTCTAGGTGAACGGGCATGGATGAGACTTAATCCTCTATAAAAGTCGCCTTGAATAAGTTTCAAGATGAGGTCATTATATATATACAAATAATGACCGAGATGAACAGATTTTCCCTAGTTCATCTAAGCCTATTCATGAGCCAGATACGAATTCTTAAAGCAATTGATTGATGTAGAATTCAGTGTTAAATGTATGAGTACATTTAACTTGGAGTCTGAACAGTGTTGGATTGAATTACTCGAAATACATACGTAATACACCGTTGCATGAGATTCATACCACATGTGCTGGAGTCGACCATAATGGAAAGTGAGAAAGTAGGTCCATGCCTCTCCACTATGTGAATCACTGGAGGATTGAGTTCATCCATATACTCTTTGACTATTGACTAATATTCAAAGTCTCAGTCTTGCTGATAGCTACTTTAGCATATTTCTTATGGCCACGAGTGATTCGGTCTAAAAGGGTATGTCTAGGAAAGCGACTGAGTTGTTGTAGTGACACTGTGCTATGAGGAACAAACACTAGAGGGGGGTGAATAGTGTTTTATAGAATTATAAGGAATTTACGCCAAATAAAACCCTAGTTAACCAACAAATACGGAATACAATAAATGAACAACCACACAAGAAATAATGCAATGCAAACAAGCAATCTACCCTGGTTCGGTGCCACCCAAGTCTCCCCGACTTGTTACCGGTGCCCTACTCCAGCAACACCCGGATCCCCTCCGGATACTCTAGCAAACCGCTAGAGATTTCCTTTAGCCCACTTGCGGAAACCCCACAAGTGCAATCGACCTACAATCGATGTACATGTATCCCATAACCCAGGAACACACAAAACCTTAATCCCACAACCTGGGACTAAGCAAACTCTCACAAACCGAGAGCAAAACAAAATCTTGACTCCCACAACTTGGGATCAAGCCAATCCTCTCACCACCGTGAGTATACAACAAATATGAAGTATAAAGATTGAAATATAAAACTACTTACCACAAAATCCTAAGCCTTGAGAAATACTTACCAATTTAGGGCAAGAATGGATTTTGAGGAAGATGAGATCACCAAACCCTAGCTCCACCAAGATGGACAACAATAGATGGCTAGGATGAAGATGGTGACTTGGATCAAGCTCTTAGCTTGAGAAGCTCACAAGGAATGAGAATCTCTCTTGAGGAATTAGACTCAAAGAGTAGAGGGAGAGATTCTAGTGAGATGAGAGAGCTTGGAATTGGAGTTGAATGGCTCTTCTCAAAGGTGTAAAAATGTCTCTAATTTCAGCCTTGGATCCCTGGTTAGAAGCACACAAACTTATATAGGGAAGAGAGAAAACGGTCACAAAATTCGTGGCATTAAATGCCCAACGGATCTATTTCTGAAGCTGCTTAATCGGTCTAAGAAGGGTCATCAACCGACTAGATTGACAACTAGTCGGTCAGTGAACCTTCTTGGACCGACTAGATGGTTAACAGAGAAGATGGTGAAATCTGGGTAAGAACTAGTCGGTCTAAGAAGGATCATCAACCGACTAGATTGATAACTAGTCGGTCAGTGAACCTTCTTGGACCGACTAGATGGTTAACAGAGAAGATGATGAAATCTGGGTAAGAACTAGTCGGTCTAAGAAGGATCATCAACCGACTAGATTGACAACTAGTCGGTCAGTGAACCTTCTTGGACCGACTAGATGGTTAACAATGCAAAGGTCGAATTTCACAAGGAAAACTAGTCGATCTGAGAAGAAACACCAACCGACTAGATCGTCATTTAGTCGGTCGGTGAGCCTTCTTGGACCGACTAATTGGTCAACAAATTGTCTTCAATTGATTAGGATAACTAGTCGGTCTGAGTAGGATTTTCAACCGACTAAATCGTCATCTAGTCGGTCGGTGAACCTTCTCGGACCGACTAATTGACCAACAAAGAATGGGCTGAGTTGAGCAAGGATATCTAGTCGGTTCAAGAAGGATTCCCAACCGATTAGATCGTCATCTAGTCGGTTGGTTCTTCTTCTTGAACCAACTAAGATGCATATGAAGCCGTGAAATGAAACGATAGGCTACGGGAAAGTTTCTAATGGCTTCTAAGGCAATCCTATAGATAAGATATGAAAGTTATGAAGATTTCTAGGCAAGTACTACTCAAGGCTTAACATTCTACTAAACCGAAGCTAGAAGACAATATAAATAACATGACGAACCGTCTTCGAAGCTTCAACATGGAGAATCCAAATCCCTTGACTTCATGAATACTCCTTGAGCTTCAACAAAGCTCCAGGCACAAGATCACGCGTTCTGAGGAAGTCTTGGGACGTCGCTTGAGATGAACAAATTACTTTGGCGACGATCTCCATAATTCTTCATGGACTTGAGTCTTTTAGTTGAATGACTTGAATATCTTCAACGTCATGGTCTTCGAAGCTTTTGACTCATCCATTCCTTTCTTCTCTTTGGATTGAATCTCCATTCATTTGTTGTTGCCATTGGCATGAGGTTTGAAGTAGCCTTTGAGTTCTTCAAGCCAATGCTTCACCTTTGTTGATCTACCAAGTCCTCCACTTGAATCAACACGTGTAGTCACTTTTGATCTTCTTGAATCTAATTGGTGACTTTTCAACTAACTGCAATCACAAGAGTTAGTCACAATGATTTGTGTTTGATCATCATCAAAATCAAGGTGGAGAGTCCAATACTCAACATTCTCCCCCTTTTTGATGATGACAAACCAAATATAAACAAAATAAATAATTGTGCATTAAATATACTTAATCCCCCTGCAATGATGCCAATCAAGTTAATATCAATAATCAATAGCATCATTTAGCAGTTAATAGTGTGTGTATCACATGAGGTTGTGTATATATCGCATGAATGAGCAGAAATAATATGCATACACAATACAAATCATATAGGTGATACACATCATAAACATGAGCATGATTACCAACATATATATAATGTAATCAATATAAACCAAGGTAATCACCAATGCTCCCCCTGAATCATATACATGAACGATCAAACATAAAGTCTATATGATTCAAGTTATTGTTTAACACTCAACATTTAATAAGCACATCTTGTTTATTTCTCTCCCCCTTTGGCATAACAAAAAGATATGTGGGTATAGAAACAACAAATGCAACAATAGAGTGGAAAACACAAAGGTATAACAATTGTAAAGTTCTCTAATGTAAAGTTACCAATTGAAAAACAAGATATCGAAATAAAGATATCAAATGCAAGAACACATATCCAACAACAACTCAATCACCCTCAATTATCACAAAAAGATAAGCAATAAGCATATGTGATAAAAGATTACAATAGATACTAATTGTAAAGAGTAGTGTGAGCAGTGTTAGAAAAGTGACAATGCAAAAATCATGACATCACTTGTGAAAGAAAAACAAGTGATCAAATAGTGTCAAATACCCAAACAAACTCAATTATCACAAAATTTATAACATGAAGCATATTGTGATAGAATGTCTTGTGATACCAATAGTATACTTGGCAAGATAAATGACATGAACATGATTAAATATATTATGGTGGAATCAAAATCATCACATTGACATAGATCAATAAATAATATCAATAAACTGAGGTCTAAGTCAAACATAAAAAATGCAACAATCATGACTATGGAAATTCTTAGCCATGTGTACACAGTTATGTTATGAAATAATAACACAAATTAAGTATAATGGCATGTGATACCAATTGTTGACATACCAAATCTAAGTGAAGTGTGCAATGTGGGCATACACAAATATCCAATCATGCAAAAGTGTTATGCCAAAATAGAGATAGTAACTTCATAAAACATATGGCATACACAATTCTAGTACACTAGGATACTAAATGACACAATGTTCAAAAGAACCATAGTACTAGCATGCATTCCAGAATAGATACGCACATAATGAGTCAAAGATAAGCATGGAATGCCATGAGCATGTAAAGATGATATCCAAAATCAATAGTCTAACAATTGTAAATATGATACCAAATGTAAATATGATATGTATAGATGATACCAATTGTAGTCTAACAGAGTATGCAAAGCATGTCAATTTAATGTCAAGACCATGATATCACTTGAGAAGGAAACCAAGTGAACAAATAGAGACATGATTTCATCCTAGCTCAATTATCACAAAGAATTCACCATGAAGCATAATGTGACAAAGCATCTTTGAGCAAAGGCATGAAGATAGTCTACGTTCAAAGTCACAAGGTAGTATATAAACGAATAAAGTTTATCATGAACATTGCATGCATGCATACCAATTGTGCGAATAGAATAAAAACTTGAGTAAGCACAATATAGTCGAAGGTAGCATCAAAGAAGTCTTAGTGCATCAAGATATATTCATGGAAGAATATCTATGACAGAATATACATATCATCAAACACAACTTATATGATCTTGTATAGCAAAAATTATCTCCAACATAATCATAAAAACATGAGCTTGAGATGAGAGATAATCAATGCGAAAAATATAGCATGAAGATCACTAACCAATATGCATGAGTGTTATATCACTTGTGAAAATATCATACATGAGAGATTTAGCTATAGACATGAAAAATCTCTTGAATAAAATTATAGCTAAACATTAGTCATAAAGTAATTAAAAAGACAAGTAACATACATTGATCACCCCAAATCATATCAATACATCTCATAAAGATAATCATATAAACTATAAGAAAAGTATGAGATGTGAGGTGATACAATGAACAAATATGCATAAAGATCCTAAGTGATTAATCTTATATATATGGCATGAATTATGTATAACGTGATGAAGTATATCATGCCATAAAGAAATGAAAGATTCTACTAGAATGGTATGACAGATCATGATATGGTCTAAATAATCCATGAATATAGTCATCAATGAGAATTAGGTACAAGTTGTAGAATCAAAGTAGCAATGAATCTTAAGATCAACATACTTAAAATAATCTAATAAACAAACAAGCATGTCATACACATCAGTTATCATATCCATAATATTTAACAATCTTCACAAAGAAGCATGCATGTGAGGAATGCGATGTGTAATGACAACGTGTTCCAAAGATATGAATATCAATAAACAACTAACCAATTCATTAACAAGGTAGTCACATAAACACACAATCTTCATGAGGGTGTGACAAGAATGAGCTAATGAAGAAGTATGCTATATTACACAAATCGAATATATTAAACTACCAATTGAAAACATGGTAGTCATAACCAATATATTAAAATACAAATTGTGCAAAACACATACTTACAACCATTTAGCTCTCCCTATATGTATGCATCTCCAATGCACCATCCTTTCCTTTGAATTGATCCGTCATTTGTAAACCAAGGAATGTGTAGGGTAGGCATCTTGCACAACAATCTGTCAATTCAACAATTGGTGGTATCCAAAAACTTTTTGGATCCAATAGGTTAATGAACAAAATCAAGTGGTCCAATAACCAATCATTTACCAATTGTAAATAACACTCATCAATAGAAATGCATGACATGCATTAATATAAGTTATTATAATCACGAAAATCATACATATAAGGAATTAACAATTCTCAATCATTAGAAATTGGAAGCACCTAGATTAATAATTCCTATGCATATGATTTAATCACAATACATTCTTATGAATACACACATCTAATACAATAGTGTGTGCAAGAAAGATTCCTCGTTCAATATGTATATGTGCACAAAATAAACATTCACAGCACAACACATATTGAAGGAAGACATGAAAAGTAATACCATAAAGAGTGTGCATGAAATGCATAAAGTATTAATTTTCATAACCAAATTTCTCTTTCCTTTGGCATACCAACAAGATAGAAAATAAACATTCACAGCACAACACATATTGAAGGAAGACATGAAAAGTAATACCATAAAGAGTGTGCATGAAATGCATAAAGTATTAATTTTCATAACCAAATTTCTCTTTCCTTTGGCATACCAACAAGATAGAAAATCACCAAGGGTTAGAGAAATCAACTAATCTATATGCACAACATAATATGAGAGAAATGTAATGGCATATAATGATGTTGGGGGTAGTGGACAAACTCAACTAATCTGATACCAAATGTAATGTCCTGATAGCAATCAAACATGTCATACTCCCTCAAAATCATACAAACTAAGCAAACTTGGGAGTAGAGGACGAACTCACATACATATATGGGTACAAAAAGATAATCATACAAGCATGGTACCCAAGCAATGAAATGCAATATAAGCCGCAAGAGAATATGTCATTCCTAATATATGATTCTATATGTGTGTTCATACCATGCCTAGAAACAATCTTAGGAATCCAAAAGATAGTGATTTGGCATTCTTAAGAAGAGGTTGTAGAGGCATGAGTAGGAAGTTGGGATGCACGCTTGTGAAGTGGAACATAAATATAAGCGTGTCCCGTGTGTGAAACATGCAAATGAGCATTAGTTCTAACATGAAAATATTTAAGCCACATGTTATAAATAATCCTCGAATAAACATATGAGTAAGGATTATGAATACACAATGCACATTGGTCAAGAATTTGACACACGTGAAACACATAGACATGAATGACATACGAGGCACACAATATGCAAACATAGAATATGCATGAGATAGTCTCAAACACAAAGTGACATCTACATGCATCCAACACACATGAAAACCAAATGTAAGAATATACTTACAACATTAAGCTCCCCCTACTTTGGTGCATCACTTAAGCACCAACAACTCCATTTGAATGAAAATCTTTGCAAATCAAGGAGTTGGTAGGATTGGTATCCCAATGTGGATTGAACCTAGAAAACATAATTTTGGTATCCAAAAACCTTTTTGGATCCTATGGGTTAGTCAACAAGTTTAACAAACTAAATTCAAATTAGTATAACCCATATCTTAGTGTAATCATACACAATATTAATGAAACATGTAATCATGTTACAAGATAAATATTTAACCAAATACATGCATATACCAATTATACCAAAAATAAGTATATATATATATATTATAATCCAAACTCATGTCATGAATCACATGCAACAAAACATGAATATGAGCCAACGCATGTGTTGCAAGAAGAAATATTAAATATTCTAAATATGAAAATTATAAACACAATAATTTAAAAATAATCATGCAATGGAAATTAAATTCAATATAAATTTACATTTCTAACCACATTTGAGCATGTAAGGCCAAAATGCAAACAAAAGAATAAATCAATTCTTAACACAAATGCTTTGGTACCCATAAAATGAATATAAACTTATGGTACCAAGCAATGAAGGGTCAAAGAAAACTAACCCTTTGGAAACCAAGTCCAAGAGGACCGTGATTTCCCAATATAATCATCATTCATAATAATATCATTAATATAAGATTGCACATACATATCCTTAGCATGAATGCTAGTGTTCGTAGGACCCCAAATAGTGTATGATTTGGGAATCCTCTTCCTAGTGGTTGCATGCCAAAAGGTTGATTTCTACGTGGTGCATGTGGCCTAGGAGCATGAGATCTTGCAAGAGCATGAGGAACATTGTGTTGTGCAAAAACATGATGATGGGCATATGATCCATGGTGTGGTGTTGCATACATACGTGGATGAATATGAGGTGTGTATGCATGATGATGATCATGAGAATAAGCATGCACATGTGGATGTGATGTGTGATCATAAGCATATGAAGGTGCATGAGCATGAGTACGTGCATAAGAGTGTCTTAAATGAGTGTTTGCACGTGCTCGTGGGTGTGAAACATAGAAACCATCATTAGTAGAAACGTGAGAAGTGGATGCATTCCTACATGTATTGGTGTACATGAAAGCATGTCCCTTCCTTTGATGTCCACCCAAAGTGGGTTTCTTTCCAAAGGAGGGAGGAATAGGAGTTTCGGTTTCCTTAGTAGAAGAACTACCCAAGTTGTTATAGACACCACTCATGGATGCACCGGAGGATGGCCTCACTAAATCTATAGTTGCTTCACTATAGGAGGTGAGTGCATTCAAGATGGATGCATGTGTGGTGAGCTCGTGCACTTGGGATTTGAGATTTTCATTCTCAATGCCCAAACAAGTGTTTTGAGATTGAAGATTTTCAATCTCAAGATCGTTACTATTCATAATGGAAACACGATCAAGTTGAGATTTGAGGGACTCCACCGCATTTCTCAACATGCCATTTTGAGTAAGCAAACTTGCTTTCTCAATAGCGAGTGTCTTAACAATGGTGTCATTGTTAGAGGTGCTACATGTAGATGTGTTAGTGAGACTAGCAATCTTATTCCTAGCATCACAATATTTATTCAAAAGCTTTTGATATTTATCAAATAATTGCTTAAGTTCAATTTTAAGCTCATCCATTGTTACCTCTTCACCGTCGCTATCACTTCCACTTGAATCGCTTGATTCGTCACCTGATACATCCTCTCGTGCCATCAAGCCCATGAATGAATCTCTTTCATCATTGGAGGAAGAACACTCCGAGGTGGACTCTTCTTGCTCCGCTAGCATGTGCCATATTTGATATGCCGTTGTTGCCTTGGACACACGCATAAGAATGTTATATGATAAATATTCAAGCAAGATATCCATTACCTCTTGATGTTTCTTCACCAATTCTTTTTGCTCATTTGTCCATTCATGTTCGGAAGTGATAGGAGCACGAAGGGGCTTTTCCACAAGCTTCCAATAATACTCATCGATGGATTGAATATATGCCTTCATCTTTACACACCAACTTTGATAGTTGGGTCCAATGAGATATGGTGGAATAGGACATCGTGTGTTGTTGTTGGTTGCCATAGCTATTACCTCGCTCTGATACCAATTGTAGTGACCCTGTGCTATGAGGAACAAACACTAGAGGGGGGGTGAATAGTGTTTTATAGAATTATAAGGAATTTACGCCAAATAAAACCCTAGTTAACCAACAAATGGGGAATACAATAAATGAACAACCACACAAGAAATAATGCAATGCAAACAAGCAATCTACACTGGTTCGGTGCCACCCAAGTCTCCCCGACTTGTTACCGGTGCCCTACTCCAGCAACACCCGGATCCCCTCCGGATACTCTAGCAAACCGCTAGAGATTTCCTTTAGCCCACTTGCGGAAACCCCACAAGTGCAATTGACCTAAAATCGATGTCCGTGTATCCCACAACCCGGGAACACAAAAAACCTTAATCCCACAACCTGGGACTAAGCAAACTCTCACAAACCGAGAGCAAAACAAAATCTTGACTCCCACAACTTGGGATCAAGCCAATCCTCTCACCACCGTGAGTATACAACAAATATGAAGTATAAAGATTGAAATATAAAACTACTTACCACAAAATCCTAAGCCTTGAGAAATACTTACCAATTTAGGGCAAGAATGGATTTTGAGGAAGATGAGATCACCAAACCCTAGCTCCACCAAGATGGACATCAATAGATGGCTAGGATGAAGATGGTGACTTGGATCAAGCTCTTAGCTTGAGAAGCTCACAAGGAATGAGAATCTCTCTTGAGGAATTAGACTCAAAGAGTAGAGGGAGAGATTCTAGTGAGATGAGAGAGCTTGGAATTGGAGTTGAATGGCTCTTCTCAAAGGTGTAAAAATGTCTCTAATTTCAGCCTTGGATCCCTGGTTAGAAGCACACAAACTTATATAGGGAAGAGAGAAAACGGTCACAAAATTCGTGGCATTAAATGCCCAACGGATCTATTTCTGAAGCTGCTTAATCGGTCTAAGAAGGGTCATCAACCGACTAGATTGACAACTAGTCGGTCAGTGAACCTTCTTGGACCGACTAGATGGTTAACAGAGAAGATGGTGAAATCTGGGTAAGAACTAGTCGGTCTAAGAAGGATCATCAACCGACTAGATTGACAACTAGTCGGTCAGTGAACCTTCTTGGACCGACTAGATGGTTAACAGAGAAGATGGTGAAATCTGGGTAAGAACTAGTCGGTCTAAGAAGGATCATCAACCGACTAGATTGACAACTAGTCGGTCAGTGAACCTTCTTGGACCGACTAGATGGTTAACAATGCAAAGGTCGAATTTCACAAGGAAAACTAGTCGATCTGAGAAGAAACACCAACCGACTAGATCGTCATTTAGTCGGTCGATGAGCCTTCTTGGACCGACTAATTGGTCAACAAATTGTCTTCAATTGATTAGGATAACTAGTCGGTCTGAGTAGGATTTCCAACCGACTAAATCGTCATCTAGTCGGTCGGTGAACCTTCTCGGACCGACTAATTGACCAACAGAGAATGGGCTGAGTTGAGCAAGGATATCTAGTCGGTTCAAGAAGGATTCCCAACCGATTAGATCGTCATCTAGTCGGTTGGTTCTTCTTCTTGAACCAACTAAGATGCATATGAAGCCGTGAAATGAAACGATAGGCTACGGGAAAGTTTCTAATGGCTTCTAAGGCAATTCTAGAGATAAGATATGAAAGTTATGAAGATTTCTAGGCAAGTACTACTCAAGGCTTAACATTCTACTAAACCGAAGCTAGAAGACAATATAAATAACATGACGAACCATCTTCGAAGCTTCAACATGGAGAATCCAAATCCCTTGACTTCATGAATACTCCTTGAGCTTCAACAAAGCTCCAGGCACAACGATCACGCGTTCTGAGGAAGTCTTGGGACGTCGCTTGAGATGAACAAATTACTTTGGCGACGATCTCCATAATTCTTCATGGACTTGAGTCTTTTAGTTGAATGACTTGAATATCTTCAACGTCATGGTCTTCGAAGCTTTTGACTCATCCATTCCTTTCTTCTCTTTGGATTGAATCTCCATTCATTTGTTGTTGCTATTACCATGAGGTTTGAAGTAGCCTTTGAGTTCTTCAAGCCAATGCTTCACCTTTGTTGATCTACCAAGTCCTCCACTTGAATCAACACGTGTAGTCACTTTTGATCTTCTTGAATCTAATTGGTGACTTTTCAGCTAACTGCAATCACAAGAGTTAGTCACAATGATTTGTGTTTGATCATCATCAAAATCAAGGTGGAGAGTCCAATACTCAATAGTTGTGACTTATAATATTGGGTGCAAAAGAAATGACTAAGTTTGTCAATATCAAGTTTGATGATATCATTGACCGATCAATCTGTGCGATTTAGAGACATCAATGTGGAGGTGTTTAAGTGTTCCTTATGAATATATTAAAAGAGTGATCAGGAATACTTACACTTATATAACAAATTAGACCCGGGGTGTTATAAGCGACAGATATACATTAGAGGATTGACTACAAAGAGGACAGTTGTGTTTCTCTAACCAGTGCATAACAAGATTACATGTATTCGCTTATAGGTCGCACGACCAAGTTACCAAGTATGAAGTCTTCTTCACGTGTTGTCTTTATGACAACAAATCCCATCATGTGCGAGTGGGAGATGTTAGAAATTGGGTATGCCCATGACGGGTTTAACCCAGGGGGTAAATCGCTGTTATAATATTAATTAAGGAGTTTTATGTAAATTGATTAGCCTTGGTGGATAATTGCATTTTATAGAAGTTCATGGTTCCCAATGCAAATTTGTTTTGTAACTAACTTTACGTTATTTTGTTAACATTAAGTTTTCAACGGTAGAAAACTGCTCTTCTTAATCCCTATAAATAATTCCTATAGGCAGAGAGTAAAATCATCAAAATCAAAAGCAAACTCTCTTCTCTCTCCCAACGCATACACAACGAAGAAGAAGAATCAACGGTAATCTTGGCTGCGAAATTAAATTGGATTTTCTTCAGTAATTTCCAATACGATCCCAGGCGCTCCTCTAATCCGCGTCGAATCAAGGTGATGTGTTCTCATCCCTAATTCTAACAGTTTCATTGAATGAAGTAAATTCATCATGGTATAATGCCAATAGTCTACGTTGAATAATATGAATTTATACGCGTAACACTAAGAAACCCCCCAGCACCATCGGATCGTCACCAGTACCCTTGTATCTCAGTCATCCGATCGATTGCAGATTGCATCACATCGCTTTAACGCTGCCCGAGTGAGCACGCCTGGATGGTCCGTGACGATTCATCTTCTTTAATCGCGAATTGATGTTAGTCTTCGAATTTTTTTAATAGGGTTTTGCAAGTTATTTTTTGAGTACATAGCTTTCTTATCATATATAAAAATTTCATATTTCGATTACCCATTAGGAACCGGTTGTGCCTGCCTTTTTGCCCTATTCTGTCCTCCATGTCTAACTAGTCAGAGAGTTTCTGTGTCTGGATCATTCTCTTCTTGCTGCAGACGGGCTCGGCTTACAACTTCGGATCATAATGGAGCTAGTTCCTGGCTAATCATGGTCGTATGTGCTAAAATTTCGACGTTTCCAGAGCTGTACCCAGTAATTGAAAAATAGATGCGGCCTTGGACCAGCGTTTGTTTGAGAATTGAGAGAATAATTTCGTAGACACCTTTCAATAAAATAATGATATACACGTTGCCCTATTCATTCTTCTTTCCCGCAATTTTCTGGCATAGGCAGCTCGTAGCATGTTTCCTAAACTGTTAAAGATATCTCACATCACGTCCCTCCTTTATTTTGTCGCCCGTATCTTTCTTGCTCCCGAGTCCCGACAAGCTGAAGAGAAAAGATGACCCACGTGGTAGCTTCATGGGACTGTTTCAGTCCCCAGATCAGCAGTGCCTAGTCTCCCTTATCCTAGCTGTAACCTTAGATCTATTTTCATGAACCAAAATTAATGTTTCTTTCTCCCTTTTTTCCGCTTCTTCTGCCTTCTTTTTTTCCTTGTTTCCCATGAGCCGAAATGTCAGGTTGCTTCATGTTTCAGGGTGTTTTCTCACCACAGTTTGGTTGACTGGAGGACTCGAGGTTAACGTGATCACGCGGGACACGTGCGGACTCTGGGAGCAGGATGCAGCCGTTCGGCTTGGCGAAGAGCGTGCCGGTCCGAGCGTCGGCGTGCCGAAGGGAGTTCTCGGCGAAGCAACGGCCTCCGTGCGAGTGGAGATGAATGGGCTAGGGGGCGAGCGCATTCGGCTCCGGGCTGATTGGGCGCCGAAGGGTAGCCTCGGCGCAGCTGGATCTCATTGACGTGAACAGACGAGTAAGCTCGTCAGGGGGGTTGGACCTTGGTTCCGACCAAGTCCTCTCCGATGCCTAAGTTAGAACGAATCTGAATGATGCTCGGTGGGATCGGTATGGCTCACGGAGAGGCCGATACGCGAGTCCTCGGGCCGAGCTGTGGAGGAGAATTATGATGTATGATATAAGGTTATTCAAGAAGAATACTTTGGAGTTTTTGGTCTCTCAAAAGTGATCCCTTTCAACGTTGTTCTTCGAGTTGCTTTATAGGAATCTTCCCCGGCCACGTCCCCTCGACGTCCCCTCATTTCGCCCCCAGTATCCGCCACTTTGATGGTGCCTTCATGGGTCATGAAAGTGGGCGTGATACGGCTCTTTAACGGTGATTAAGGGGGCGCGATTTAACGAGAGTGCTTAAGTCCCGCTGGCGTGGGTCAGCGGCCATATTCGTATCGGTCCGAGGCTGGCTTGACCCCGAGTCTTCGTGGGGGCTTCGTTCTCTCCAGGTCCGTAGGCTCGCAACACGGGCTTAGGCCGCTCGGTCTTCGCCCATCCTGGGAGGGTCGTATCAATTTCCCCCATCGCTCGGGCCGTTCGGATTCTGACGTTTCGGTCTGGGAGATGTGATCCATGTGGAGTTGACAGGAGCATCAGTCGAGGCAGTGGCATTGAATGAGGGCCATCATAGCACTGCCAGGTTGAAATTTTCCCGCCACAGGGAGCGGAAATCGAAGTGCTGCACCTCACGCGATGCCGACGTGTGTGCACAGGTGGACGGCTTGCGATGGGGCGGAGGGTTTCGGAGGGAGGCGGTTGTCTTGCGGATGAAGGCTCTGCCCTTTCAACGCTGTCTTCGCCTCCCTCATCCCCCCGTCTGCCTCATATTTTATTTGTGCTGCATTATGTGTCCCTCATCGTCTTCATCTTCTGCCTCTGGGGCAGGTCGATCGGCCGCTGTTGACACACCCGTTCAGCCCCTAGGATCAGTCACGGAGATCCGTCGCCATGGGAGTGACCTTTCCGGGGTGCCTTCTGAGGTGATGAGGTGGCCGTTGGCGGTTTGCGCTAGCTCGATCGGGCCGATGCGTTCCAGTTTCCTCCTTCTCCCATGTTATGACGAGCCCTTGAAAAGGACGAGAGGGTCTTCTTCTCAGGCAGTCATGAAGTCGGGATGTATGACCAGAGCTTCAGGTTCGGGATGCGATTCCCTCACCATCCCTTCGTCCCAGTACTCCTGAGGGCCTATCGGCTCGCCCTATGCCAATTCTGTCCCAACACCGTCGGGTCCTTGGTGGATTTTATCGTGCTGTCTACTCAATGTGATAGAGCCGACTCTTCGCCTTTTAGTCCATTTCTTCCGCATGAGCCATCACAAGTCGGACACTAGCTTTATATCAGTGCTCGTCTGAAGAGGAGCCTGGTGCTGGGGCTGCCAACCTCCGTAAAGAATTGGAAGGGGGAGTATATCTTCGTGGGCTTTCCCACAGAGGTGATTTTTTCGTTTCACTAGGGGACACGAGCGTGTTGACCCTTGAGAGACTAAGGCGGTCGACACCTTGTTGGTCGTCCCTGTCGCCAACCGGAAGGTCGATGTCCTCTTCTCGGATCACGTCCTGAGGAAGACCGTGTAGCCCATCGGTAAGTCCTTCGGAAACCCTGGGGCGTAGTCGTGGGAGTTTATAGGATGACTCCTGTTCAAGTAAGGTCGTCTCTTTAACTCGTCCTTTTTGCAGGCGGGTTCGGCCAAGGCTCTTCGCTGTCCTTTGTTCCGGTCTCTGTGCCAGATCCCAGTCCGCGGAGGATGGACCATGTTTTGGAGGTTCGAAAGAAGATGCATGATGGGTCTTTCGGAGGCGACGTGAAGCGGACAAGGGAATAGGTGCTGCTGGTTCAGGGAGGGCACGATAAGAAGAAAATCCGGGTTCGCATTGCTGTCGGGGGGGCGCTCCCCTCCTTGAAGCTTCTGCTCAACCTCGCCAGATGAAGGATATGTGGCCTTGAGGCGGCCCCTCGCATTCCTGCTCTGGGCCGCTCCCGGAGGACTACGAGCGGTCCTTGGGCGATTTTAGGTCGGTCGAGGCCGACCTACCGCGATAGGTGGAGGGGTTACTCAGTCCTTGATTTACTGTGCGACTGAAGGAGTCCGTCTTCTCGAATTGCGAGGTCGCAGCTCGACTGGCCGAGAACTATAGACTGCCCCGGGATCAATCCGTGCTGGATGGGGTTGAGAGGCGACAGGCTTGCAGCCTTCGTGATACATGTTGGCCAGCAGGTAAGGTCTTTTATGGCAGCACACTTCACCCTTTGTACGCGCCTCTAATTTGTGTTTTGCCTTGGCGTAGTTGTCCTCGGTCAGCCTTTCGATGAGGCGTAAATTCGTGGCACTTTTGGATGCAAGGGCAGGTCTCGCCCAGACGCCGACAGTGGGGGAGGATACCGACGAGGCGACCCTGGACGCCGAGACGCACGTCAGGTCGTTGGAGACCCGAATTGCGGAGCTCTCGGCCGACCTGGAGGGGTCGGATGTGGAGAGGGCTTTGGCTTTGGCCGCAAGATCGAAGGCCGAGGAGAGGGTTTCCGATCTGGAGAAGGCCGCTGAGATAAGAGAGTTTGGTGGCCGGTGGAGTGGACCAAGGTCAAGGAGCTCGAAGAGTTGTTGGGGAAGGTGGAAGAGAGGGAGTGCGTTCTATTGGGCAAGCTTGACAAAAACTCTCGGGAGAGCGAGAAGGAGATGGCGAGACACCTATGCCAGATCACCACCCTCAAGGCCCGGATCAAGGAGCTGGAGGCGGTGGATCCCGCACAGATTGCCAAGGAGGCCGTGGATGAGTATGACACGACCTTCGTCACCGAGGGGATGTACGAGGCGTTTGAGATTGGGTTTGCCTGTTGCCGGAGTGAGATCTAGCGGAGATTCCTGCATTCAGGGATCTCGTTTGAGAAGCTTCAGATGGATTCCGAGGGCGAGGAGGAGGTAGACGTCAACCGCCCTGAGGGTGTCGATCAGCCGGAGGACGATCCCGTGGTTGCCTCGGCTGCCCATGAGTGAGTAGGGGCCTAACCCATTCGATTTTCCTCTTTCCGTTTTGTAATTTTGTACATGACCTTTGGCATTTTACCGAGGTTTTCGTAATATACAATTCTACGCCTATGAGTTTGTTTGAAACCCCCCCTTTTGGCGTTATGGTGATATGCCCCCTCCCGCAATCCTGGTCCGGATGTTTGAGCAGACGAGCTTGGGGGACTTGCATCGACTGGTTTGATGATCGGTCTGCTGCTAGGCTGGGGAGTTGCCCCCAGCTTCGCGGTCAATCGGGTCGCTGGGCCGATACCAAGGAAAGGTCCCCATGCTTACGTTCGAATGGGTGTTCGGCCTGCTGAGGGGTTGCCCTCAGCCTTCCGGTCGAACGGGTCGCTCGGCCAACTGGGGGAGCTACCCCCAAGCTCACGGTCGATCGACGGATCGACCAGCTGGGGGAGTTGCCCCAGCCTTACGGTCGAACCGATGGTCGGCCTGCTGGGGGAGTTGCCCGCAGCCTTAAGGTCAATCAGGTAATCAGCCCACTGGGGGAGTTGCCCCCATCCTGATGGTCAAACGGGTCGGTCGGCCAGCGGGGGAAGCTACCCTCAGGCTTACGATTGATCAACAGATCGGCCTGCTAGGGGAGTTTCCCCCAGCCTTATGGTCGAGTCAGTGATCGGCCTGCTGGGGGAGTTTCCCCCAGCCTTATGGTCGAGTCAGTGATCGGCCTGCTGGGGGAGTTGCCCCAGCCTTACGGTCGATCAATGGATCGGGCCTACTGAGGAAGTTGCCCCAGCCTTATGGTCGAGCCGGTGATCGGCCCGTAGGAGGAGTTGCCCCCAGCCTTACGGTTGATCGGGTGATCGGCCTAATGGGAGAGTTGCCCCAGCTTTATAGTTGAGCCGGTGATCAGCCAACTGGGGGAATTGCCCCTAACCTTACGGTTGATCTTGTGATTGGCCTGTTGGGAGAGTTGCCCCCAGCCTTACGACCGAACAGGTGGTCGGCCTGCTGGGGGAGTTGCCCCAGCCTTATGGTCGGTCGAATGATTGGCCTGCAAGGGGAGTTGCTCCTAGCTTGACCTGAGGAACGACTAGATGCATAGAGAGCTCTTTATTCACAATCGTTTTCTCCTTTCAGTACATTCACCTAGATTGGGGGGAAGCGTTGTACACATTCACTGGTAGTACTTGCATATGTTCTCTACGTTCCAGGTGTGAGTCAGCGCCTTCCCTCCTAGAGTAGAGAGCTGGTATGTGGCAGGGCCGAGGACCTCAGTGACCTTATAGGGCCCTTTCCATTTAGCAGCGAGCTTCCCTCTGCAGGCGACCTCCGGGTTAAAGATTGCTTTCCTGAGGACCAGATCTCCTTGGTGGAAACTTCTTCCTTTGACCCAGGAGTTGTAGTAGCGGGCCACCCGTTGTTTTTGTTGAACGATCGAGGCCAGGTCTTAGCCTCACCGTTCGTCCACGAGCTCTCGGGCGGGTCTTAGCCTCCGGGTCTTAGCCTCCGGGTCTTAGCCTCACTTCTTCCTTCTGAGTTTCTCTCTTCGTCGAAATGTCTGAGGCGGAGGGACTCCTCACCCACCTCAATAGGCACACCTTCTTCGACACCGTAGGTGAGCATGACGAGGGTCTCTCTCGTGGTCTCCTTATGGGTTGTCCGGTATGACCAGATTATCCCGGGAAGTTCCTCCGGCCATTTTCACTGTGCTTCCATCACTTTCTTGCGAAGTGGTTCGATGATGCATTTGTTAGCGGCTTCGGCCATCCCATTAGTCTGGGGGTGTTCTACAGAGGCAAACAAAAGCTTGATCTTCCGTTGTGCGTAGAAATCTTTGAACCCCACGGAATCGAACTGCTTCCCGTTGTCAATGACGATGGATCGAGGCATCCTGAATCAGCAATGAGCCGACGAAAAGGGACAATCTTCGTCATCTTTGAAGCCGACGAGCATCTATGAAGCAAAAGCGGTGGCGGAACTCTCTACCAAATTTGACTCTCTTCATAAAGCCGTAGAGATGCTAGAAAAGTTGATAAGCAAGCCACATGGAGCTTCCAACATATCTACATCCGGAGGAAGCATGAGCAACTGGCAGGATCAAAGCTGACGTGCATTTATATTTTATATATTTGCGCACGTTTTCTTCGGTGTTTTTCCGTTTTTTATCGCCGTCTTATATTCGTTTTCTCGTGTTTTCTTGTTTTCTTTCACTTTTCCGTGTTTTTCGTATTTTGCAGGATTTTATTGGCATAGGGGACATAAAACGACGATATCATGAGTCCCCGGAGCAACGGGAGGAGTCACGCGTGATCCAGGGGGTCAAACGACGAAGATTGTTTCTTTCAGCCCCTCACCCGACCGGTTGGACATTTCCAACTGATCGGATGATGCACGCGTGCACCACCCGGACACAAGTTGGAGCGGCCAAGAAGTCACCCGGTCGGTTCAGTGACCGGTTCAAACGCCCCAACTCTCTGGAATTCTGACGCTGAATGCCAATCGATCGGGTGACTTTCACCCGATCGGTTCACCTGTAGCTGATTCTCTGAAGCCACGACACGGAGAGATCAACCGACCGGTTCACCTGACGGCACGAAGATCCAACCGATCAGCTCATGACTCAACCGACCGTGCAGTGGTGACCGGGTGGGATCCTATTTTGTGCTGCCGAAGAAACGAAGCAGGTCACCCGATCGGGTGACTTTTCATCTTCCCCATGCCAAAAAGAATAAGCTCCTCCCAAAAGAATATATATATATATATATATATATATGACGAGTAAGGTGCAAACTTTTATTAACAAATAGGACAATACAGAACATCCACAATGGAGACTAGGGAGAAGGTAGGGAGAAGGTAGGGAGGGTAGGGATGGGGCACAAGCGCCGTCACCCACCACAGAATAAAAACGCCCTAGGCAAGCCCTCTGGGCAAATATATACATGTAAACGTACTAAAAATCATGCCCCATCAAAACCCCAATTAGCAAATGGGATGACTGACAAAGGGTCATCTCGATCTATATCCCGTAATGCAATACGAACATCAGCAGAGATGGCCTCAAATAAGGCGGTCTTACCCACCCCCTTTCCATCAAAAATCCTCCTGTTTCTTTCCTTCCATATGTGCCACACCATGGATGCTAGAACAGTTTTGGCAAGGGTACCCACACAGTCTTTCTTATTGTATAGGGAGAGGAAAAGGTTTCCAACTCCGGCAAGGGAGGGGGGCGCAGTGGATGTAATATTCAGCTTCAAAAGGCTCCTGCAGAGTAAATAGAGACTGTAGTTGCATTTAAAAAATAGGTGATTAATTGTCTCTTCTGCCCCATAATTACATAAAACACATTGCTGGGAAGAGGGGACCCCCCATTTATGAAGGATGTCTCTGGTTAGAAGCTTACCATGGAAGGCACGAAGAAGGGTAATAGCCCACTTAGGGACATGCTTACTATACCACACAACATCAGAATAGGTGAAGGGAGGCCCTATAGTGCGCGTACCATTCCAGGCTTCACGAAAAGTAAAAGAGGAACACGGGATCCATTCCCAAGTGTCAGAGCCCGTAGATGAGTGGGTAGACTGAAGCTCTGCCTGAAGGTGGAGGATCTGTGGGTCATCCCGCCACCTATTGGTGGACCAGTAATAGCTGACAGTGTGATTTTCAGCGCCAGGAGGTACATGATGAAGAGATGAAAGGGGACCAAAAGACAACCAATTATCAAACCAGAAAGATGTAGAAGTACCTCTCTAACAACCCGTTTGATAAGCCTCTGAGAAGTGCTGCGTGTATGAAGTAGGAATTTCCAAGTTCCAGATTGGGTAGGAGAAGATTTAGCACTTTAGAAGCTACTAGACCTGGAAATATAGTGCCTCCTCATATACCGGGCCCAGGGACCCTCGGTGGATAAGAGCCTCCACGTAAGCCTAACCCCAGAGGCTACATTGAGATCATGGAGCAACCTCAAACCCACACCCCCCTCAGACTTAGGTTTGCATAAATCTCTCCACGCCCAGATGTATTGGTTACCCCATATGAACTGTCGACAGGCTGAGGTGATAGAGCGTATAACAGAAGGGGGAATACAGAAAGCAAGCATCCAGAACGCCACCATTCCGTAGATTACGGAACGTACCAACTCAATTCTACCTGATATGGAAAGAAGGGACGAGGACCAACCTTGTAGTTTCTTTTTGCACTTATCCAATAACCGTGCATACATGGATGCCTTAGGGTAATTTGATGACAGTGGAAGACCAAGATAGACTGAGAAAGAGGTAACCTTCTTAACCCGAGAGAAGAAGCAAGGAGATCAGAGTCACGGGTACCCTTGCTAAAGATAGCAGAACTTTTATCACAATTCACCTGGAGACCAGTAAGTAACCTGAATGTGTATAGAACATCCTTTAGGCCCTTAAAAGATTGCTGATTAGCACGACAGAACACTAGAAGATCATCAGCGAAGAGTAAATGCGATATAAAACCAGATCTTCTCATAGGATGGATGGAGCCTGAAGCCTCTGCTCTAGCCATAAGAATGGTAAAAGTTTCCATAACCAGCACGAAGAGGTAAGGAGAAAGAGGGTCACCCTGCCTGAGACCTCTATTAGAAGAGAAGAACCCTGATGGTTAGCCCTCAACTAGAACAGAGAAGGTGGGCGTAGAGATACATTCAGAAATCCAGTTGATGAATTTTCTCTGAAATCCCATCTGGTGTAGCATGAAAAAAAAATTCTCTATTAATGCTGTCAAAAGCTTTCCTCGGGTCTAACTTATGACAATCCCTGGAACCCATTGGGTTGCTGAAATCTCTAATCTGCTCATGGGCGAGTAGAGCACAATCAGAGAGCAAACGGCCTTGGAGGAAAGCCGCCTGATTAGAAGAGATCAATTCATTTGTAACCTGCTGCAGTCTATTACAGAGCACCTTACTTATAATCTTATAAATTACATTGCAGCAATCAATAGGCCTGTAATCGCTCAGATCCGAGGCTTTAGCGCTCTTAGGCACTAAGGTAAGAAAGGTGTGGTTTATTTGCTTCAATAAGTTACCATGTTTGAAGAAAGAAGCGACTGCCAAGCAAACATCCATACCTATGATGTCCCAATTGTGTTGATAAAAGTGTGCATTAAAACCATCAGGGCCTTATCTTTGCCAATCTGAAATAGAGCATCCTTACTTTCAGTGATTGAGACCTCCCTTTCAATCCAACTAGCAGCATCAATGGAAAGCTTACGTTGAGGGATGACATTAGGGAAAATAATCCAATAGTCATCTTGGGAGTACAGGTTCATGAAGAAAGAAGTCGCATTCTGCCTGATCAAAGAAATGGCATGACTACAAGTCCCATCTGGATTAACAAGATGTAGTAGATTATTATAATTGTGTCGTGCCTTCATTGCATTATAAAAGAACCTTGAATTTCTATCCCCCAAAAGGAGCCAATTTTGGCGACTTTTCTGACGAAGATCCGCCTCTTCAATATCAAGTGACTCCGCTAGATTGAGAGAAGCCGCAATTTCAAGCTTCTGTAAATCAGAGGAGAAAATGATATTCCTATGTGCCTGAATATCCTGGAGGGCGGCATAGCAACCTGCAGGGTGTTTTTTTGCTCTGAGCTCATGCGAGAAGGACTTGAGGAGGGGTTTAAGAGATTTAAGCTTGGACACAACGGCTAACATGTGGTCAATCCCCAGGTTACGTAAAAATGGATTCGGCCTGGCATGACGCGGCTTGATCCAAGAAGCATGAATAATATCTCGATATCCAGGTAAAATACACCAAGAATTATAATTTTTAAAGGGCTTGGGATAAGATTGTACCTTGGGGAGGATATGGACTATCATCGGAGAATGATCACTAGTCCCGGGCTGATCATATTCAAAGTATGAGGTTGGGAAAAAAGAATTCCATTCCAGGTTGCAAATAATTCGATCAAGTCTAGCAGAGATCCGAGCACGGCCAAGGCGCCTATTGTTCCAACTGAAGCTTAGACCAACACTCTTCAGATCCATCAGGCCGCAGTCACAAAGGCATTTATTAAACTCATCAACGGGCGTGGGATCCATAGGTCGGCCACCAAACTTCTCATTAGAGAACCTGATACAGTTGAAATCCCCACCCAATAGCCAAGGCAATTTATTGAGATTAGGAGCATAAGGTAAGGCTTTTCCAGAGCTGATGACGCTGAGACGGCAAGTTATGTCCATATACAAAGGACAAAGCCATTTTTAACCCCGCCAGGTTATTTAATATGAGGGAGAGATGTTGATCCGAAGATGATACGGGGGAGATGTTCCAGACATTATTATCTATAAATATAACAATACGCCCTCCAGAATGTTGATTTCTGTTATCAAGAGTAATCCAGCCTTTAGGGAAGCATCTGATTAGCTTTCCCGAATTACACTCCTCCACCTTGGTTTCAAGGAGACATACAATAGACGGCCTAAGCAGACGAATTCTATGCTTGAGTTCCCCATGCCTCGCAGAATTATTTAGGCCTCTTGTGTTCCAGAAGAGCATAGACATTAACACGACGGGGATGTTATCATGGGTTATTGGATAAGAGTTTTTGGATAAGAGAAATTGGATAAGAGATTGAATTGTATTTGTGGTATATAAATGAGGGTGTTATGATGAGTTTTTGGATAAGAGATATTGGATAAGAGAAATTGGATAAGGGTTTGAATTGTATTTGGGGTATATAAATGAGGGATGTTATGATGAGTTTTTGGATAAGAGATATTGGATAAGAGATATTGGATAATGGTTTGAGTTGTAATTTTAAAATTTGAGGGGAAAAATTTGATGGAATGTTTGAATTTTAGAGGGGGAAGAGAGTTGGAATTTTGAAATTTTGAAAAACAAATCAGTGAAATCATTGACTTTTAGGGGGGAAGTAAAATTACTTCCGTTCTCAGCCTCCACTCTCTCCCCCTTCCACTTCCCTGCGACCCCAACGCCGATCAGCCCCCTTTACCTCCGGCCAACCTCCCCTTGGATTCAACCCCATCCTGACCTCCTGTCGGTATCCACTCCCCCGACGTCCCCATGTCTTCCATCGACCTCCCACAGTTGAGACCCCCTGCCACATCGCACAGCCTCCCCTGTACAGAGAGATTATTATTTCCTCCCCTGCCATCGTTTCAAGAAGAAAGAGGATATCGACCACGGTTTGCCTGGCAATGATGGTTAGGGTTTTAAGGAGCTCCGTTAGAGATGTATTGGGCCACCGGCTGATATTTGGGTGTGTTGGGATGCAGCAATCGAGCTCGTTTCCATTTTTCAAAGTCTGTTTACCTAAGATCACGCGTTCTTCGAAAAAGGTTGGATCTTTTCTCATTTATTCAGCTGCCCAAAGGTACTGGGCTTTGGGGACGTTGGATTAAGGCAACCGAACTCGATTCCGTCGTCCAAAGTCTCCACGCCTAAGATCCTGCTGTTTCCGTAAAAGGTTGGATCTTTTCTCATTTATTTTCTGAGGATTTCAACAGACAGTTTTGGGGTTGGATATAAGAAATGGAATTTTGATTCTGGGGTCGAGGTTTATTTCATGTGAGTGAATATAATGATGATCTGAGACTCTATGTTCCTATTACTTTCTTTGAGCAATCAAGTTGAAAGCACATGCCTTAAGGAAAGTTTTAATTTTTAGCATATTGAGTCAATTTTTAATAGTAGCACTATAATTTTGAGTGGCACTGTAAATTTTAATAGTAGCACTGTAATTTTAATAGTAGCACTGTAATTTTGAGTGGTAGCTGGAATTTTAGAGGTTATCTTATATAATTGCTTCTTAGCAGCAAAGTCCTTTATTAGGATTCTTTTGGAAATGGGTTGCTATACAATTATCTTATTTGTTGGGTTTTTATTGAACAATCCAATGACCAAATTCTTAAATCAACAAACCACAAGTATTATTATATACTTCAACATGATATACACATTCACTACATTAAAGATTATTACAGCTGTATCAGAATAAAAACACATAGATCGTCACATAAAAAGAAAGCTTGCTACATTGTAACAAATAAATAAAAAATGAAGACATTTAGCCATACAAAGGTACATTGCATATTTTACACAATTTATTTTATATTGCAATGATATGTGAAATTCTGTCATTAAAATGGAGACATTTAGCCATACAAAGGTACATTGCTTATTTTCCACAATTTATTTTATATTGCAATGATATGTGAAATTCTGTCATTATCATCATAAGTTCATGAGGAAATCTGGAGTTGGGCCAAAACAAAGAAAGAAGCAGGGCAATGATATTGCCACTCAACAGTGCACACATAATCTTTTGTTTCTCAAGGAAGATTTCTGGCATTAGCTTCACCCCCAAAAGTCATCAGAAAACTTATCTGAGATGACATTCAGTAATAATATAATAATTTGTTGTGATCATAGATATGCAAACTTGGAAACGATGTCTCAACGATCATGATACATTATGTCATTAGATACACCCTGGAAAAATAGACATTACATCAGAATAAGCCAAACATATACATGATTACTACTAAAAAATACTGATTTCAGATGGTAATAGGTCCCAATTAAAAAATAAAGAAGATTTTTAGGCCTTGAAAGTACTGTTTAGATGGACTATGAAAGATAATCTATAACATGGAAGTAAACACGGAAAAATAAACTACATCTTTAATTGAATCATTATCGTTGGGACACTCACCTAAACTCTTTATCTTTTTATTTCTATCCATAACTTCCTACACATAAAGGCAACTCTTATCTTTTTACAAATCACCAGTAATGTGAATGAACCCCAACGGTGATTGATAGAATGTACGAAGCATGTCCTCATTTATTTATTGTAATATCTTCTGTAAGTACATAGAGAGTTCAAAAGCACCTTATTTTTCACAAGCAAGAAACTATAACGGACACGAGTAATGGCATTATGGACTAGGAATACCGGACCAAATTGACGCACCTCTATTGAATGTTGGCATATTTAGCATTTTCAAAGAATTTTAATACTGGCAGTATCAGCAATTGCCTGCACGTGGAATTAGACTCACCAGAGCAGTAGAAAATACAATTTACCCCCAACAATTCATTGTTCAGTCAATGGTAATATTCATTATTCTGTTTGGGAGCTGTTGAAGTCTATGTTGTAGCTACGAATAACTGAGTCCATGCATGTAGATTATGAAGATAAAGGTTTGCTGTTGGAGAATTAATAAGTGTATCATGCACATTAACAAGTGTATCATTAGTGTTGTCTCCTTGCCTGAAAGTTGCTTACAGAATAATGAGTTAATGTGATAATGAGTTGATGGGATCTGTTGTTTATATAATAAATGCACCACTCAAAATAATGGAAGTTTCTCATATATTCAAAGCATACATGATATATTTTCTAGGTATTTAATTCTTTTAATATTTATGATTTTGATCACTAATTTATTAACAGATATATGCAGAATAACTACTTCAGTGGTTATGTTTCAAAACAATTTGAAGTTATTTTGAGCTTGAGGTATGTCTTCCCAGTGTTAAATGATCCACGTATCTAATTCTAAGTTTTGTAGCATTTGTCCATAGTACCATAATGACAGCTTATACACTTTTTGCTAATCTCCCCCTCTGTTAAGGATAGATGGTAACCTGTTTCAGCTTAGGCTTCGGAGGCCGAATAGGGATAGTGATTTCTTCCCATTTGATCAGGTTCTCGATACGATGCTTCACGAGTTGTGTCATATTTAGCTTGGACAACACAATGCACAGTTTTACAAGCTTTAGGATGAACCTCAAGGGGCACTGTGTCGAAGCCCGTCAGTTCCTCAACTGGATCGCGAAGTAACTTCAGCCGATCATGAAAAATTACAAATGGAGGGTCAAATGCCTCTATGAATTCTGGTAATTTTGGAGAAAAAATTTGCTTTTGAGGAGCAGTAGATACCATAAGCACACAGTAGAGCATGTGAAACTCTTATGGTAAGATTACTATATATGATTTAAGACAAAGAGGGTGTCTCAATGTTCCTTCTCTATTTAACTCATAAAGTTGTCTGTCTGTTGTAAATTTGTTGCTTATATGCTTAACGTTTTAGAGGAGTTCATGCATTTTGGTTCCTGGTGGGTTTGGTGATTGTGGAGTGTAAGGAATGATATTGGTTGCAACACTCGCTGGTAGGCAAAAATAGTATAAAGCTGAAAGCGTTTTGAACAAATATATAAGTTACAAAACCCCATTGCAGATAAATTTTCTATCCATGTTAAGATATTTTAGTTGAGATGTTCTGAACATTATCTATCCATGTTGAACAAATATAGTCTTTGCGATATTTTAGTTGAGATGATATTTTACTTCAAAATTGAGCTCAAAATTGAGTCTTTGCCATAAGTAACTGGGCAGTGAAGAGGAACATATCCAAAGCAGTGGACCCGAATCTGTTTCCCAGGGAGGGATGATGGATCATCGTTTATATGAATATGAATATGCTATCTCAATGAAGTGCAGAGAATACCCCAGAGAATACCCCAGATCTGGCAAGAATTCTTGATGAAATTGTACATTTATATGCATGACATACATGCTTTTTGGTCATTTTCTTTTATTTCTTTCGGTTTGTTTATGTATTCAAATAATGGCCTTCCTTCGCATGGTTTCTTTTATAGAAAATTTGCAAAAGTAACGAAAAAGTGTTTCTTTGATGTTGTAATTGGGAGCGCCTGTAGGTAGGATGTGATCGGGTCTGCTCGGATGTGGCCAACTCAACAGAGAAAGAGGTAAGCCCATATTATTATTTTTTGATGCATTGTGCTTGGGTCTACTCAGCTGTATGTAATTTCTATCTTTTCATTTTTGATTGTTCTCGTCGATTCTTCATGGAAACATATGATAAGGTTCCACGATTCAATTGCAGGTCAATTTTCTTTTAGTAAGGTTTATAGTGCAAGCTAGGCTCCTTTTTTCATTAGATATTTCTTTTATAAAGCTAGGTTCTTGATGTGCTCTTAATTAATTTACCAATTTCGTTTTTGTATAAGCTATTTGCATTAAACTTTGCTCCTAGGAATGGCTCTGCTGAATTCAAGATTTGGTCTTATTTTTGTGCATGAGGTTGGTTATTGCAACATTGATTTGTGTACATGGCAATTCTTTGTTAGTATATCCTTCTATCTTCTGTTGTATGCATGAGGTTGGTTATTAAAATATTGCTGTCACTCTATGAAAAGCATTAAAATTTTAATGTCACTTAGTATAGGCTTCTGCTCTTTTTTCTTTCTGTTTGGATTTGATTGTGTTGTGATCAATTTGAGGTATGCAATATTGTCAAAGGTTTTATGAAAGTATTTTTGAAGGATTGCTATTGATGTCCAGATTCATTCAGATGGTTAACAGATTTCTATTGCATGCTCATATATCATAGAAGTTATTTATTGTGATTTTGTTTTCTGTCAATGTTTCTTTGATTCCTTCCTTTTTGATATTAAAATTTGATTGGTGATTAGCAAGTTCCCATGAATTGGGCTTCACGATTTATTGGTGCAAATACTTGGATGAAAAATATTAAATCTTGAAATTTGCATCAATTTGTGTGCTTTATAGCCTAGCATGCATCGAGGATGAAAAAATAAAATAAATCAGAAAAAATTTTAGTTTCGAATCTCACCATGGTTGATTAATCCATAGCGACTTTATTACATTTTCATAGACATGAATCTGGCTTCATTATTTAGTGTTCTTTTAATGTTCATTCTCTTAATTGATGGGGGCTTCTAATTTTCCAAGTGTAATTATGATTTAATGGCTTTCAAAATCAAGGATATCCATATATTTGAAATTTATTATTTAAACTTCTCTTAATCACAAGAAGAATTATTGTCACTTATAAGTCGATTAGATCATAGTGGAGTTAACATGGTTATTGGATCTATGGTATAGCGTGAAATGAAGATTCCTACCAGTTGATTATAAAGAGTTTATCTGTATTCATTAGTTAATGCATGATACTGCATGAAGATGTAAATCATGATTATTAGAGAGAATTTCCCATGTTCTTTTAAAGACATATATACTTTACTACTGGTAGGTTTGTGTGCATGATACAAGATGGGCGCACTGCAAGACTCCAACGAACTGAATGTCGTGAGATTGATAAGAGACCATCTCTGCTGCATCGAATGTCTTCCTCTCCCAGCAATGGCTTGGATCATCCTATTATCTCTGAGAATAGGTCAGAGTTAAGAACTCCCAATGAAGTTAGAGATGAATAAAGTAGGGAAACGAAGGGTGAGAGTAGGGAGTTGTATTCTGACATGAGAACGGATCATCCACTTAGCAAAGCTGAGAATGATGGTAGAGCAGATAATCGGGGAGATGAAAAGGAATTTAGATCTGAGAGGGGTTCATACCTTGATTTTAAAGGTGACACCAAATTATGTAGATAAACAGATTGTCAGAATAGATACTATATTGGTAGAATAGATACTATACTGGGATTTGCTCATTTTCGTTTATGATTATATGATTAAAATGATGGAGTAGAGGTGATTTTTGGTATTCATAAATTGATTGTCGTTAATTGAAAGGCATTGAATAATCGACAAATTTAGTATATTTTTTGTTTGTACAAAATGGTAACTCTCTCCTACTTTGATGTGTAATTTTACAGCTTAATCATGCAATGCATGTGAGGGGAAAAATATAGACTGTCTGTTTTTGTTGGTCAACTGCAGAAGAAAAACAGGTACTATTTGATCATGGACCTATAATACTATGTTTTCTCCATTAAACTTAAAATAAAAACAGTTTTCTTCTGTAGTTGACTAATAAAAACATCAAATTTATACGCTTCTCATCACATGCATTGCCTGACTAAGCAGTATTTCAATGATCAGTAGCATATCTCTTTAGAACATGAGAGGCGGCCTCGGTTCAGTTGGGAGAGAAAAAAAGCCGATTAGCCGATACTGATGTTGAGGATGTGTCAATTCCTTAGGAACTTATGAATGGTACTACCGAGGTTGGTAATGTCCCATTTTGTTTTCCATACTGCATTTTATTATTTTGTGTTGGAAATTATACTGTTATTGTGCAGGTCTTATATAGGAGTTATTTGATTTTATACTTTTGGAATGCTTATACTTTAGCAGTTGCTCCTCTTTAAGTGACCCTACTTTGTAGTATGTATGAAGATCGTACTGCGGCCATCTTGATTGATAGTTGTAGTTGTCCCTATTTTCTACTCATTGTATTTTCAATCTGTAAGAACATTGCTACTTTGTTGTTGTCTGTGATAAAATTTGGATGTAACAATTATTTTGTTACAACGCATATTTTATCTATGCGATCCCTACAGCTATCAATCTACACCCATAATTGACATTGACAAATTATCTCTTAGTGTTCTGAGTGAACTTATCCGGCAGGTTCATGATCAAGTCTCCAAGATAAACACAAAAAATACATAACTCCAATCCAGCAAACCTACATAATCTCCATGTCATACACTTCCATTGTATCCATATCAATCATCTTTTTCATGTCTCACTCTGGCCTACTTTTAAGTCCATTGGTATTATTGATGCAGCTCTGTAGTTATATAGAACTTGGATTCGCATGTAAAGAGACAACATTAAAGAAACAAGTGGAAACCCCCGAGATAAAGCCAGTCTACTCCGAAGGGATTAATGCTTGGGCTTTAGAAGAGGAAAATATTTGGTCAGAAACCAAAAAGGAGGATATTTTGTGATATGAATGTAGCTGAATTGAATGAGCTAATTAGAAATATCTGTAACGACCACTTTTCGTTGTACGTCGTTCGTGCACGTGCTTTTGGCCGTGCACGTGTTTGTTTTAGACCTTGTTTGTTTGTGAGCACTTTCGTGTGATATGCCGTTGTGAACGTCTCTGAGAGTATTAAATAGTGGCACTATCTTGGAACGACACTTCTCGAGTCGTTTTTCCACAATTTAAACTTACTCGATGAGACGTGACGATTCTCACTCTTGACGGGAGACGTTTCTATTTTTAGTTTCGTCGTCCGAAGTCGAAATTGAAATCCGTCTTCTTAGTTAGCTCACTCTCGTCAATACGATCACCACAATATTTATTTTATAATTTTTGGAGTTTATTTGACCACTTTTATATTTTTAACAAGTTTTATAATATTTTTAATAATTAATTTTTATATTAAATTCGGCCAAAGAAAATTTATTTGAGTTTTAAACGTTTTAAAGAATTTTTGAGCCAATTTCCAGCTCATTTGGACCGAGTCAAATCCTTGGGTGAGTTGGAGAAGTTGAGATTTAAATTTTAAATATTTTTGAACTTCTAATCCTATTAGATTTAGCCCTAGACCAAGTCAACCCATCTATACTATATAAGCAACCTCTAGGAAGACCTATTTTCGCAAGAAATTAACCCTAGCCTCTTCCAAAACTCAAATTTGACGTTGCGACGAATCGTCGCAACGTTGCGACAAGCTGCTGCCGCACGACCGAGGAAACGAGGCCGTTTTCCCCGCTCAGACCGATGCTTCCGCCCACACCAAGCCCCGCCCGCACCCGCTGCAGCACCGCCCGCTCCGTTCGCTCGGTCTGACCGACCGCTTGGCCCGCACCCCGCTCCGCACAGCGCTCCGCACCGACCCGCCTTGTCGCCCCACTCCGCACAGCGTCTGACCGGTCGCCCCACCCGCAGCGACCGACGTTGCAACGTTGCAACATCGCCCGCCTCATATCCCAAGCGCACGACCGAAGCCCCCGACCGGTCTGACCGAAGGATCTCCCCGCCCCCGCTGCTGCGACCGACCCAAAGCGCCGCACAGCTCCGTTTCCCCGCAGCGACCGAGAGAATCCCCCGCATTGGCTGAGTACGACCGAGAGCCACTTGTCGCAACCCCGCATCCGTCGCACCGCTTGCCACCGTGGGCCCCCCAAGTTCTCCAGAGTTATTGTGGGTCCCCCAAAGGTCCCTAGGACTACTGTGGGCCCCACCTAGGTGCTTGCTCTTCGAGGATCCGTCGCGTACGACGTCGTCGCACGTCGTAGCCCGTCGTCGCACGTGCTAGCTTTGGAATCTGGAACCGTCGCCCCGGTTGAAGCTCTGAATTTTCCAGCGAGGAATATATATTGGAATCAGGACTTGGAGCGCGATCTATTATTCCAACCCCCGGTGTCGCTACCCGACGCCGGTGTAGCTTTCGCGTCGTGTTGAGGTAACGCTTTGCACCCCTAGGACCCCCAACCCAATGCATGCTAATCAAGACTAAAATCAGTATTTTTAAAGTATTTTAAATGTTTTAAATTCACTAATCAAGATTAATAATATGGACTTTAGGCCGGTGGACTTGTGCACGTAGGATAATTGTGATTTTGGACTCATTGGACGGTGTGCTCAGACGTCGATCTTGCAGGCAAGTGAAACTTGCCAACTCTTGCTTAGGGACATGTTTTTAGGCCACTTCCTTGTTTTTAGCGTAAAAGAGACTAGTCAGTGAAATGATAGCTGGCTAGACGCCTACTTGATCTAGTTTGACAACGAAACTAGATCCGTCACCTAATTGATCTAGCTTGACAACGAAGCTAGATCCAACCCTTAAACTTGTTGTTCATGCATACTAAACTGTCACGTTTACTTTCCTTATCTGTACGCACTTTTAACTGTCATGCATTGCATCTTACATGTCACCCCAGTTGATTGTTGCATTCGTAGCACACGCTACAATACTTGTACTCCTTGAAAACTACTTCCGGGGGAAACGGGCCTCATGTGTTGGTCAAAAGCCAATGCCCGGGTTCCCTGGACCGGCTAGGTGCACCCCTATGCCATACTTGTTAAAAACACTTCCTGGCTCGTGATCCAGAAGCGAGCATTCCCGTTCGGGGGTAAGGCCCTGGCTCGACACACGTGGAGGGGTAGGGATAAACGGTCAACTGAGCTTAGGAGTGGTCTGATCCGCCCTCTAGCCAGAAGACGGAATCTCTGTGCACGAGGTGCTTACTTTCCTTGTCTTGTACTTGTCTTGTGAATGATTCATGTAATACTTATCATCCATGCCATGCCATGCTCGTACTTTACTTTACTTTACTTTACCTGCTGCACTCATACTTTAACTGCCATGTCATTGCATCATGCTAGAACTGCTAGGTTGCTCTTACTTGTACTTTCAGTTTCACTTGCACAAGTCTTCCAGACTTGCTGACATGTGCCCCTTTCTCTTTGGGTGTCACATGTTAGACCCTGAGCCAGAGACCGTTGCTGAGTACGTGTTGTGTTGCTGACGCTGAGTCTGAGTCCATGACTGCCCAGGAGTATTTTAGTGGACACCGGTGACCATTCTTTGAGTCTTTGTTGAGCTTTATTTTGTTTTAGGCCTTTTGTTAGTTATTGGTATGTAGCACCGTCGTTTGTACTTTGTACTTTCGTTGGCCATGTTTGGGCCTTTAGTCTCTTTTTATTTTAGCCTGGTGGCTTTTCTGCTATGTTGGAATTTATATTTATGGATATTCTGAGATTATTCTTTTGTCTCATTTCATTATTATTATCTTGTTTCGCTCGCGTTGCAAGGACCTGCAGTTTTAAATTTGATTGACGCTTATCGGACTTGCAGCTTCGTAGCTTCAAGTCTGAGCGGACCTTCTCACGCTTCGCCTCCATATTTTTGGGAAGCGGGGCGTGACAATATCAGAGTTTTCCATTCTGCCTAGAATGTGGAGTTGTAGGAATCCTTTGTGGAGCCTGATTCTGGCAAGCAATGGATAAATAAGCAAATTGATAGGTAATCTTTTTTATCAAAGAAATCAAGGTATTTGATGGTGCAATGAGTTGTTTCAGTTCAACTGATAAAAGGGTAAAACTAAAGGATATAATTTTCCGGAAAAGCTGCCATAATTAGATGAAATGAAATTGTTAATGATAAGTAGATCCTAGGATTACTATGCATAAATAGTTATGGAAACAGAAAGATTGAAAGTTTAGCTATTGAGACAAATAATCACATTGCTATGATAGTTCATATATATAATTTTGTATATATTCATGAACACTTACCTATATATGATATTTTATATAATTGAATGCAAGATTATGGATGTGTTAAAGAACTTGAATTATTTGGAGATAAATTTTGACTATAAGAAAATATTGAATGTGCTTTTTTGATAGAAAACACATAACGCAACTCTACCAAAACTACAAGGGAAATGACTGTGTAATGATCATTGATGAATAAGATGTGTCTAAGACTGAACAGTCCCTACTTAAGGTTGATTATGATTTTTGGCTCAAAATGGATACCTTATGAAATAATGCCAAAGAATGCCTGAGGTTTGGCAAGGATTTGTTACAGTTTGTATTTTTTTTACAATTACAGTTTGTATTTGGTGTCAAATAAGTGACAAATCTTTTGTTGTGTGGTTATCCATATTATTACTTTAAAAGGATCTCCCTGTGCTTTTTTTATTTCCATGTGCTGTGCATTTCCCTTCTACTCCATATAATTTCTGATTGAGGACTGACATATTATATGGAAGGAGCTTTTTATTCAAACCAAACTTATGTGGATAATTGAGAGATCTCCATGTGCTTTTTTTATTCCATACAATTCTGATTCCTTTTAAGTGATTTGCATGAAAGTGTGGATCTGGGCACCATGGCTTGGCAACTTTTAGAATTTGTACAGAAGGAAGTGGATACTGAAAGGATTTGGGCTTCACTTGACATGCTTCCACCTCCTCACAATTTGTGGGATGATATCATCAATGTAGCCGTCGAGCCTCACCTTAACAGGAAAGTAGAATCTAATAGTGTCTGTACGATGTATTTTCAACCACGGTCTTATTATCTTCCATTCAGAAATGTGAGAAAAGTCTAACACAATTAGTAGTCTTGATTTGAAATGCCCTGATTCATGGAAACTGGACATGAACTCTATTAATCTCATATCTTGGCTCCATTGAATATTCGAGATGTCATCGGCTTAATATGCATACTTCCTGAAGGTTTGTGAGTGGATTATGTTCAAGAGTTCCTTCATCCGGATGTAATGCCTTTGTGAGGAGAGGGATTTACAATAAGGCAGAACAAATATCTCAGGAGTTGCAAGAAGTTTGGCATTAGCCTGGTGTTTATGCTTAGCATGCACTCATGGAAGCTTAAAGATAAATTCATAATTGGCAATCGAAAAATTTCGTGTCACATGTTTACTTTCCGAAAAATTTCATAATTGGTAAGTGAAAGGTTAGTTTTCACATATTTTATCTCGGAAACATCTGTATGTAATTTCATAATCAATGTTTTGCATATCTCTACATTTTTGAAGTGAACATTTTTTGATTTCTGGGTTTGCTCCTAATTAACTATTTCCCACCTGGGTTCTTTCCTATTTTGTGATTTGCATATCTGATTAAGGACTGGCATATTTTATGGAAGGATCTTTCAATTCAAACAGAAATTATATGGCTAATTGGAGAGATACACACAACACACATTAAGGAATAAACATGAAAATATGGTTGTGTCCATGGTTGTATTTTTGAAAAATGGTCATGTCAAAGCAATGGAGAATGAAAGAGTTGCAATAAGTGGTTCCAGGAATTTTTGTTCTTTTTGCAATACATTCCTTGCAAGACATCCTATTTCCTAACAGAGTCCATATGTTTGTATCCCCAGTGCTTCTTCATCCACAAGGTTGTCAAAGATGAGGTCCCCCCACCAAAAAAAGAACATATGATAGAATGAGGAATAATCAGAATGTGAGTTATCATGTGCAAACTTAAAGTAGATAGGAAGAAGCCCTGAAGCCTGGAATTTGGCTACAAAAAAGAAACTGGGAAGAATTGCTAATCTTCTTTAGGTCGGAATTCACTTATACAGCTATACTGTATCAAACTAGCAAATTCATAGGGATGGAAACTTGGGGTATATGTGAAGTAAATCTGAATGGATATGGTATTGTAAGTTACGAATATCAACATGCTTAAATTCCATCCGAATTAGTTTACAGCAGTATCCTGAAACAGGTAGCCAAATATGTTTAAAATCTTTCTTCTCTCTGATGGTTTGAACTTTGAATAAGGCATTGCCTGCCTATCCCAATAACTTACATAGGTGATTAATAATTTTTTTATTAACAAAACCTGCATTACTTTGAGCCATACTATAGTGTAGTCACATTTTTAAGTACAACTGTAACATGTATCTGGTCAAACAAGAAAAAAAGATCAATAAACCTAAAACTAATGCTAAAAGAAGACACTTGAAATATTACTAGAATGACAGTTTTCTTTTTTATCTTCGATAGCCTGGGAAGAAATTTCAGATTAAGGACATGAATTTAATCAATATATGTACAAACAATAAACCATCCATCTTTTAGAACATGGGGGAAGAAAATGTGTTTGCTAAAAGGGAAAGCATTAAAAACTATAATGGTGGTTAAAGAAAGCTGCAAGCGGGATAGTGTAAAGATAATGTTCTTCAAGTCCATAGATAGAGTTAGGTGACCCAATTAATTATTATTTCAGTAAAATTTTGTCTAAACATTGGGGGGAGCAACAAAATTTGTCGAAATTTTTTGGGGGAACTAAACATTGGGTGGTGGTTGAAATTTTTGTGTGGAACTAAATAGACAAAGGGGGGACCAAATTCTCTTGGGGGGCCTAAATTTTCAGGTGAACTACAAATTTTTATTTTTTGTGGAGAACTAAATTCTCTGGGGAGAACTATTTTTTGGGAAACTACGATTTTGAGGGGGATCAAATAATTATTGCGCTTTAATTATTGATGTTCGTTTAATGTCACGCCCCGCTTCCCAAAAATATGGAGGCGAAGCGTGACTAAGGCCCGCTTAGGCCGGAGCTGTGAAGCTCGGACCCAATAAGCGGCTGTAGGGGTACCATTTTAAAAACTTCAGGTTCTTGCATTAATAAAATTCGGAACAATAGGAAGTACAGAAAGGAAATGGCACTCAATAAATTAGAAATATAATATCCAGCGAGTACAAAGTCTAAAAAGAAGCCTAAGCATGGCAACAAACTATCTAAAAGCAAACTAAAAGCAGTAACCTCTGAAGTGACGACTAAAAAGACCGCAAGGTCTGGTCCTCGTCAGGCACATACTCTGGGTCGACGTCCTCGGCTCCACGTACTCCAGTAAGTCTGCCTCGTCCACGAACTCTAGCTGCACACCTGACGTACAGTACTCAAAAGAAAAGGAACTGTACGTCCGGTAAAGACTACAAGAAGGGTTAGACTCTACTGCAAGTGCACCAACTATTAAACAATGGTTTACTGGTTGATTAGCATGCTGGAGTTATAACAGACGGTTTACTGGTTGTTTAGCATGCTGAGGTTATAACAGGATGACAACAGAAAGTAAACACAGCAGTGAAGTAAAACGCGACAAGTAGTAGTCGTAGAATGTGCTACCAACTACGGGACTAGCCTACAGGTGTCAAGACAAGTCGGGATGTGACGAGACAAGACAAGACGAGACAAGACAAGTGAGACACGAAAGGGTTCACGCCTTACGGTTCGAGGGGGATCAGACCCTCTTGCCGTGTGCCCGCTCAACCCAACCCCAAACCCCAAGTATGACAAGACAAGACAATCACGACAAGGGATCACTCGCTCTAGCTTGGCGAGTGCCCTATTGCCCTCTGGGCTGTGTATCACGACAAGGGATCACCCACTCTAGCTTGGTGAGTGCCCTATTGCCCTCTGGGCTGTGTATCAGTACAAGGGATCACTCTCTCTAGCTTGGAGAGTGCCCTATTGCCCGCAGGCTGTGTATCAGTATAAGGGATCACCCACTCACTGGTGAGTGCCCTATTACCTGCAGGCTGTGCAAGACAGGACGGGACGTGACAAGATGGGAAGTGTTATTCTAGGGTGTCCATAAACACGCACACACATGATAGCCCTATGATGTCAAAAGTTGTTGTTGTCAGGCTCAGACTTCGTCGTCAAGTCTGAGCCGTCAGGGGTTGTCCCGGACGCTATCATTTCACGTCCGGTTCTATTTGTTCACAATTATCAGTTCTGACCAACTAAGGCCTAAGCACGGCCGAAAGTGCAAGTGGGATACACTTGCCTACGGTGGCGAGTGTGTCGTCCATCTGACGCGTCTCGTCCAGTCGTCGCGTCCGTGGTAGTCCGTCTGAAAAGGAAGTCAAGGCGACGATGTCAGGTCGCGATTTCCATCAAACCTATTAGGGTTCATTTCTAGGTTAAACGGTGCTACCCTAATAGTTAAAGTCATGATTTTGGTGTTTTATCAACCTAAGTCGACCACTACCCTATGTGCACAGAAAGTTTGTCCGATGGTCGATTTCTACAGTGGGCAGCGTTTTACTGGTGCGGAAAAGTAAATTTAATTATTGTTGTCCACTTTTAGTTAAGGTTCAGTTTGCTACGGTGTGGATTTTGCTACGAGTTTAGAGAGACCAACCTGGTGTGAGGAATGCGTAATAAATCTGGCGTCGGGTCTGGAAACGGTGGCGTTGCTTGTGTCCCTGACTGCGGGTAGCGCAGTGGAGGTCGTCTCGGGATCGCCTCAGGATCGTAGCGGCTGCGGGTAGCGCAGCCGAGATGTCACGGCTACGGAACGTCGTCACATGGCGTCTCGGCTACGGGTAGCATAGCCGGGAGCGTTCTGGTACCGGACTGGAAGTACGGCCATCGAGCAAGATCAGTTCGTCGGCAAGACTATGCCCACTGCCAACACCACGACAAACGGCGTCGAGGGGTCGCGGGACAGCGAGCAAAGGGAAAACAGTAGCCACGGGCCAAAACATCGAGCTCAGAAAGTGAATCATCGAAACGACGTCGCTGGAACACAACCGGGGACTGTCGAAGGGGGTTTCTGTCTTATGAGCTACTGCCGGGCTGTCACTGGCCTGGGGGTGTCGATGGCGACTAGGGGGTGCTCGGTCGTGACCGGGGGATCACCGACGATTCCTGGCCGTCGATCGACGGTGGAAAAATCAGTAGCAGCAGCCGATGCTGCTGCTTTCGCTGATGTCGCAGAAAAAGAACCGTCGCCGACGGGTAGTAGCGGCTGGGGCGGCCACAGAGGGGGGTTGGCCGGATCTGAGGGCGGCTTCGAGCGTCTCACGGCTTGTACGATGATCGGAACACAGCAGTGGCGGCGTGGCGTTCAGGCGGCGGTGTGCGTGCGAAAATGCTTAGAATCACGACGGCGCTGTAGGCGGGAAGTCGCAGCGGCGCGAGGATCTCTGCACGTGGTTGCAGCAGCGATGGAGAGCGCTACAGGCGGCCACGGACGGTGGCAAAACGGCGGGGGTCTCGGGATCAGCAAATGACGGCGCGGCGCGGGGTGAAACGAGGGGAAGAGCGGCCGAGAGCGAGGGGGCTCTGCGATTTTTGCACGGCGAGAAGCTCTGCACCACGGCGCTGTACGGATACGCGGCGGCAGAGAGGGAATGAGGGAGGCGGAGATCGGGGTTCGCGGCGGCCGGAGCGGCGGTCTCGACAGCGGCGCAGCGGGGAAAAGCGAGAGGAGGCGACGGATGAAGCGTGCCTTGTAGGGGAGGCACTGAGCTCGTCGGTAGCGGGACTCCATCGGGGTGGCAGCCGGAGCGGGGGTTTGGACGGCGGGATGCACCGGTGGCGAGGCTGAAGGAGGCGGCGCGATCGATGCATGATGCGGCGCCGGAGGGGGTAGGCTGAGGTAGGGAGAGGAGGAGAGGGAGGAAGGAGATCGGGGGTTTTGGTGTTGCCGTGAGGGAGAGTGAGAGAGAAATTTAAGAGGGGGAAAAAATATATGCCGGCGGCTGAGAGGGGAAAAATTCTTAGGGTTAGGGTTTTAGGGTTAAGATTAGAGTTATTATATAATAATAAGGGTTGATAAATAACTATAGGTTTAAGGTTAAAAGGGGGGAATATTGGGTTAAGGGGGTGTACAATTAGGGGTAAGTCTGGGGACAAATAGGAAAAAGTTTAGGAAGGATTTAAAACGATTTAATTAAGATATTTAGCCAAATTTGGCTAACAAATTTCAAAATTTGAATCTGACTGGGCAAATCAACGGTCGAGGTTATTCCGGGCGATATCCCTCAATCCGGGCGTCAGAAAAATAATCCGAAAATACCGGGGCGATCGTGGAGACGAGACACATTTGGTCTAGGACTTAGACTGGGTATTCCAAGCACTAGCGCCCTCTTACAGGAAATTTTCATGAACAGTACTGATATTCATGAATGTTGGAAAATTTAGTCCCATCCCAAAGTGGTTTTGATGATGATCACACCAAATGTTGTTAATGTACTAATCATATTATTTAATATGTGTAGGTTGTGTAAATAAGCTAAGTGAAGCTCAAAGCATACTCCGAGAAGAAGAACTTCAACCACACTCATAGAAGATGAAGATGAGTTTAGCTCGCAATTCAACATCTACATTCTAAGGCTTCAGTTCAAGCACAAGAGGAGCTCAAAGATGAAGCTCAAAGAATGTGCTCAAGCTCAAGCTCAAGCTAAAGAGGAGCTCAAATTCAAGTGAAGTCCATGGAACTACATCAACGTCAACCATGGCTTCAAAGTCTTCATTGTGTCTAGTGTGTGAGTTGTCTTTCATTTTCTTAGGATTATGATAAAGCCAAGAAGAATATGCACACACACAAAATGATTTTCTAAAATATTTTTTAAACTTATTTTAAACTCATTTGAGAGTTTACTTTTCATAGGAGCTAAGTTGCAAACTGTAGTCAACTACAAACACCCAGTAGTCAACTACTCTGAAATCTGCCATATCCCTAAAAACTCTCTGGGAGTCGACTACCTCCTTGGGAGTCGACTACTGTTCCATCCTCCAGGCTCACACTTAGGGGCGGGAACGCAAGTGCACAGTGATTGTAGTATATAATGAGTGTCGTTCTCTAGGTAGCCGGTGGTTTAGTGTTTAGCTTTTTAGAAGGGTGAGAATGCATAGTCGGGGGTTGTCACGAAAAATTTGGTTGTCACGAAAGTATGTTAAGGAAATAATAAAAGTCTAGGGCATTCGGGAGTCCCCGCTAGGCTCTTCGGTTATGGATGTCAGGTCAAGAGTCCTTTCGTTGAACGATAAATGAGGGTAGGAGCGTCACATCCATGGATGGGAAAGAGTACTTAACTTTCGTTGTCATACTCGTCTACCGCATTCCCACGCACTGCTCTACGTTCATAATCAGCTTCGTACGGAATGCATGCATTACGATTAACACTGGTTCCTACGTCACACTCCATATCCACTTGTGTGATCTACGGACTGGGACGCTACGCTACGGTTGGTTCTATCAGTCGGGCTACTTTCATAGTCATCGACTAGCTGATTGAGGATTAGTAATCACCCCCAGCTCTCGAGTCACTCTCGTGATCACGAGCCCTGGAAAGTGGCCACTAAGCCCTAATCGAATTCGTGGGGATTCTCCCTAGAATTTGGAGCTGCTTTCATGATCATCTGATTCTAAGGCTAATCCCCCAAAACCCTTATTCAAACCACCATAGTGTAACCCTAGATTTGCCCAACTAGGATTAACCTACCATCCAATCCCTAGGGTCTAAGGGTTCATCCATAAGCCATAGAATCACACAACTCAAGCATCCTAATAGCAATAACAATGAAAGCATTAGAGAAATCAATCAAAAACTGAGCAAACATCACAAAACTAATATCAATGTGTGGAGAATGCAATAGAAAAGAAAAATATATAAAAATTAACGAGTTCGAACCCCAAGGAATGGATCAAAGAAAACTAACCCAAGAACTCTCTCCCAAAATGATGGCTCAAGATTTTTCTGAGTAATAAAAGCTTAATCTTGTAGGAAGATATATGCCCATAAGGCAATTTATCTTGATTATACGTCTTGTTCATACCGTATATGGTACGTATTATTCTAGGTATAAAAAGTTTTGTATTAATATACTTAGATGATATCCATAGACTTATAGTTAGGTCCTTACATATCTAGATGAGATCTCGATTATGAGTAAGTAAGTGACCGAATAGAAACGTAAGTCTTAAACGGTTCGTGATCATAGATGTGTCAAGAACTGGATATCGACACATCGGATAGATCACTGTGTCTTCGTCTTGCCTTCGGGTAATGATGATCTCATAGTCATTCGACTTAGCGAAGTCGGAGACGAGACACAGGTGCTCATTAGAGAATGAGTTCACTGAACGACCAAGTTAGAGTTATTAAATGGTTAACTTTAATGATCTGTCTTTAATAACTCTAGGGTGATGATGTGTTAGTTGATCCTTAAGACCTGAAGTCATCTGTACCAACCTGTGAGCGGACGGTGTAGCTTAGACCCATGATCTAGCTTCGAGGACCAGTCCTGATGAAAGATCTTAGGTTGGGTTGCACCTGAAGCTCCCAAGGTGAGTAAGTGACTAAGATGGGATTCGTCACTTCCATTAAAGGGAAGTTAGTGTTATAGGCTCAGTACGGTCTTTATGTTAATCCTCGGCCGGGGTACGTTGCAAGTAGTACAACGTGTATACAATAAAGACCGCCGTATACTGACCAATGTTGTCTGATAGGGTTGACAGTAGACCATACCCTAGGCCAACAATAACACAGTCTTGACGAAGGGATTTTAGCTAATGGAATTCATCACTGACACAGCCAATGCAAACCCTATGACACTTTTGTCAAAGGGTCGATCACGTTATGATGACTCTGAAACAGGGACGACAGCTACTGCTCGTAGTGACCGTCGTCTAGGGGTTTCGAGCCCCAACCTGTAGTAAGGTCAGGCTGTAGGGTCTCACACCGAGTAGTGCTCATGTCTTAGTAATAGGAATATAGAATAGAGAGAAATGTCATTTGATGATATTCACAAGTTAAGTTGTGAAAGTTAGTCGCATTAGCAATAGGGACACAACGTTGCATTAGATGCTAACTTTGACTAAACGTGTTGTAAATTAGTTACAACGAATTTAGTAGGAACAAACTTGTTGGAAAGGGTTACCTGAATGACGGGATCGTCCCGGTCTAAACAAAGGTTCAAACCGCGTCCAAATCGGAGCTCAAACGAGCCCAGAAACGCAAAAAGAGTTCAAGGGGAAGTGGGTTAGACCCACTGGGCCAAAAGGCCCATGTGCAAAGGCAAACGGGCGACGCCCGCTGGCTGCAACGGGCGCACGCCCGTTGCACAGCGGGCGTACCCCGCTGCAGCAGCGGGCACGCTGTGTGCAGCGGGCGGGCGCCCGCTGCACAGCGGGCCAGCGCCCGCTGCAAGCGGGCCAGCGCCCGCTGCAAGCGGGCGCGGCCCGCTGCTACAGCGGACCCGCGCCCCAGCGGGCGTGGCCCGCTGCACAGCAGGCCATCGCCCGCTGATGCAGCGGGCCAGCGCCCGCTGCAAGCAGGCGCGGCCCGCTGTTGCAGCGGGCCCGTGCCCGCTTGTGCAGCGGGCCAGCGCCCGCTGCTTGCAGCGGGCGCCCGCCCGCTGCAGCAGCGGGCGGGCGGCCCGCCCTTGCCCCCTTGGGCGGGCGCGCCCGTAACTTAAGTCAAATTAGGGTTTTTGAAAACCCTAATGACGGCTACGAATTTTGTGAAAATTGCTAAACTTTGAGCAATTGTTTGAGGGGTCAAACGAAGTCGAAATTCGTCACCGTCAGTTCCTACGCGTTCACCATTCCAAGCTTTTCTGATTGATAGCTTGTTTGGTGTCTGAAGTTTAGTATGTGAGGAGAATTAATTCGTTAAAGTTTGACTTTGTGAAAGGCTAACTTTAAAGTTGAAATTAAGCCAAATGACTTAATTTATTTTTTCTCTTCATGGGGATTGTCCCACATTGCCCGCAACGAGAAGTTGAGTGCTCACTCCCTATATAAATAGGGGTGCACTCTCCTCGTTGAAATACACACCAGTCAACGATCGAGTAGCTCCAGAATTTTAGAGCAGGCTCGATCGGCGACTAAATCTCTCTCTCTAATTTTCCTATTCTCCGGAGTAGTCCTAGCACGACTACGAAGGGGGTTTGGATCTGATCCGGACGTCTAAGACGCGGGTTCTTCTCAAGTGAAACTTTCTACCGCGTGTGATCGGCTCGGAGGCGAAAGCGGCTCGGGCGGATCGGTGCGAGGGTGCGAGGCGGCTCAGGGAGATCGGGTCAACGCGGCTCGGCTACGAGGAGCTTCTCAAGACGGTGCGGTACATCTTGCCTGCTCCAGGGCCAAGATTCCGGGTATGTGGATTAAGCGTTTCTTAGCGTAATTTTAATTAGTCGCTTGTGTAGATCCTTCTTGGGGTGGTCAGACCCACTCCAAGTCGGCATAGATCGGGCTAGGTTCTGGCTCCCCAGAGCCTAGCTAAATAGTTTAGCTAGTGTAGAAATATGATTTCTGGTTTTTCCGCTGCGCTTTTGTGCCTCCGTGGTCCGTCCGACTTAGGACGGATACGGATCCGAGCTCTGGGGGTCCGCCAAAACCCCAACAAATCTAATCTAATAAAATCGTTTACTTATATACAAAACCCAGTAAGTTACGGGGTTTCCAAAAAATCTGCACCGAAACCCATTAAAACCGCCTTTTCTGTAAGTTGTCGACGACGTGCTCTGTCAAGCGAGGTACCCGCTCTGTCAAGCTCATCGCTTGCTGCTTTCCGTCGAGTGCTTGGAGAAAGGGCCGCTCAGTCAAGTGTATTAGGGGATGTATGCCCTCAGATCATTTGTATTTGATGCAAATGATTTTTATTGTAGATGTGGAAATTTTGCATATGATGCAAAGGGAATTAAATGTGTCGTAAATTGTTTACGTGCATATTTAATATAATAAACACGTAGAAAAGGTTATCTAGATGACGAGAATGTCCTTGTCTAAACCCAGGTTCGAACGTCGTTCAAAACGGATGCCAAATACAGGATTTAGAGCAAAAATAGCCCAACAGCAGGGTCCCAAGGGGACGGGGCACACCAACCCAACTGGGCTGGGCGCCCAGGCCCGTTTTGGGCATGGGCACCCAGCCAAGGGGCGTGCCCACCTGCCCAAAGCTGGCTGGGTCAGCGCCCGCCTGCAAGGGTGGGCGCCAGACCCACCCAACGGTCGGGTCGGGCCCGCTTGCATGGGCAGGCGCCCGACCCACCTGCCCCTTGACGGGTCAAGCCAGCCTAGCGGGTGGGTTGGGCCAGCCCCGCGGGTGGGTCGGGCCAGCCCGCATGGGCGGGCGCCTGTCCCGCCCACCCCAGGCGGCATGAACCCCTTGGAATGCGGGTGGGGCCCGCAGGTGGGTCCTACGTAGCCTACGGTTGAGGGAAGAATTATGACGGCTACAGTTTTTTGCGAAAATCAATTTTTTGGGCATCTTTGAGACAATGTTTGAGGGGTCAAAGGAAGTCGGAATTAAGTGTTGTTCGAACCTACACGTACACTGTTCAAACCTCTTCGATTTGATAGATTGTATCACTTGTGAAGTCCAACAGTGAGGGAGGAAAACTTCACCAAAGTATGGCCTTTGTGAAAGGCAAACTTTAATTAATTTTTCTCCCAAATCTTTTAGTCCCACATTGGATATGGAGTAAAGGGGAGGGGTCAGCCGCATATATAAATAAGGGCATACTCCCCTCCTAGAAATATGTCCCAAGCTCCAGATCCGAGTAGGTCCATTAAACGTGAGCAAGCCCGGATCTGAGCTTAAATTAAATATTCTCTTTCTCATTAAATTTCTTCCTTGCTCCTGTTCAGGCTCTAGCAAAGCTACGAAGGAGCTCGGATTGGATCCAAAGTCTTGGCGAAGGATCCACTCAAGGTGAAATCTTCTTCGGTACGTGGTTTTCTCAGCGACATGGGTGTTGTTGGGCTCGGGACATGGTGCGGTTCAGAAAGCGGTGCGGTTCGGGAAGCGGTTTGGCTTGGGATAAGTTACGGCTCAGGATGCGGTTTGGCATGGGAGAAGCGAGGCGGGGCCAAAAAATGTTGCTGAAAACGACTCTTCGTTTTCTGCAGAAACGAAGTGAAAGTATGTTGTTTAAATAACATTCGTTTATAAATTGCAACTGTTAGATAGATCTATCCTTAGGGGTTGGTCTGACCCAACCCCGGGATAGTAGATATCTTGGCTAGGGTTTGTTCCTTTTAGGGCTTAACTTAAAACTATTTTAAGTTTATTTTCTACTGCTGTTTTGATAACTTCGTCCGACCGACTTAGGCCGGACGTTGTATTTATGGCCCTAAAGACCCAAAAACCCCTACAGTGGTATCAGAGCTATGGTTTACATTGATATATAGATTTGCAATTTATAAAATATATGTGTTACATCATGTTTCTCCCTTAGATGGAGGTTTTGATTTAAACTTTAAAAATGTCATTTTAAAGCAACGTTTTTATTTTCGAAAATTGTTTTTTTGAAAATTAAATTAAATTTTATTTTAAAATTGAATTTTTAAAAATTATTTGATAATTTTTTATGTAACTTAAAATTATAAGCTAATATTTAAGTTGCATGTTTAGCAAGAAAATTTTATGAGATAAACTTTTATTGCTTTGTTATGCTTAGCTAAATTGTTTAGTTGATAATGGTTATATTAGTTTTATTTTGATTATGTGATAATTCAAGAAAACTATTAGGATAACCATTAAAAACTTCCAGAATATTATGAGATGATTTTTGGACATGCTATGATTTAAAAAATGTTGCATCAAATTAAATTCCTGTTTAGGGTAGCCATCTCCTAATTATTATTTTAATAGTTCTAATTATAATTTCGAACAAAAGGCTATGATTTAAATTGCTCCTTGTGCCTAATACATGATTAGGATAGCACCTTAAAAATCCTTATAATTGATAAGGACATTAATAAAAGTTATTAACCAATCCAAATAATTTCGAATTTTAGAATTCAACTAGTTGATAGGATTAACTAGTCTTATTGAAGCCATTCTAATCGAATATGACACATTTGAATAATAAGTTTCCTTCAATGGACCATGGTCAGGTCTAGTGTTTTTTGACTAGTGTTGTGGATCACCCTAGCTCGACTTGGGATAGTGATCCTAGCCTAGCTAAATCCCTGGCCGTGTTCCACTGGACCGTAAGGATACGAATTACGATTAGGTGACCTCGTCGATTATATCTAGTCAATTACGTTAAAAATCTTCTTCAAGGTTAGCCGTAGCCCTCCTTGTTTTTGGATTAGGGGACTAAAATACGCCTGTCATAGTTGTGGAGCCTCCTCAAGCTAAGACATGGTCTCTTTTAGAAACCTACTCCATCATACATGAGATGTATCTGGTATTAACCCAAATCGCTGCGTCGGGTCTCCTCGAGTATCGGTGTAATTTAATATTAGACATGAAAACAAGGGTTTGACTATACTAGTCATTATGGTTTTGAGTCTTCTCAAGATCATAAGTGACTAGGGGTAAAAACCAATAGGGAGTCACGTGTGATGTGATTGATAATGAGATTATTTACCAACTGCAGAGTCGATCAATTTATTGAGTCTCCTCAAGGTTGTGAAGCTTAGGGTGGTCAGGTCTATATCCCATTAAATAACTATATTCGTTCATCTATATGGCTAAAGATGATCGCAGTAATAGTTGGAGGATATAGTTGAATAAAAACCATTTTAACTATATTTAAAAATCATAAACATATGCTAAACTGGGGATATTCTATGTTTTACCAGGTGTAATCCAAAATTAAAATATCCTTAAAAGAAATACGTCAACTGAACAAAATGATTAGTTAAGAAATATTTGATAAACCAAACTATATTCTCATTGATATTAAATGTCCTTTCCAGTACTGAGTAAAGGACAAAGATTTCCTTAAGCTCTAAAATCTAACACAATAAAAGCACGCTACTTAACACTTGCCCATATGAACATGGGCAGCTTAAACATATTGATGTTCAAAGCAGTTTCTCCATATGACTTGTTGAGTCTCCTCAAGGTTGTATAAAAAACAGTTTCAATCTGCAAGGCTTGAATCTTCGATCAAACCGTTTGACTCGAAGATGAGTGTAAGAGCGGTGCAAGATAATGTATCCAAATTAGACCTTGAGACGAGCAACTTGTTGAGTCTCCTCAAAGTTGTAAAGCTCAAGTGTTTGGATGCATGTGATGCTTGCACATCTAATATTTATGGTATGATATGAAATGTCTAAATATGATTTAGATTGATGAAGGCACTAATGAAAATTCATTGAGAAAGAATATTGGGTTTATCATAAGACAAGACATAGTAGAAGGAACTGAAAATACGACATGTTTGATGTCTAAAATTTCAGAATAATTGTTATACAAAGATAGTCTCACATATTGGCTAATGAACCAAAGTTGTCTTTAGGTCATATGAAACTTATATCACACTTGGCGATTGTCGTCACATTACTTTAGAAGAAATGATTTGATGTGATTATAAAGTATAACAATGTTGTATGTAAAGTTAATACATGAATACGCAAGTTAGTAGCAAAACTTATATGGCAGAACAGACTAGGCCGTACCGAAGAGACTAAGCTTCACAAGTCACATAAAGAGGGGTCTGACCTCTCGTATTATAAGTCAATAGACACTTGTGAATCTTGTCTCAAAGGTATGCTGGCCGAAATTCCATCTATAAGACAGTGGGAGAATGAGTTAGGAAACTCGTAGCCTCGTACATACGGATGTACCCGGACCCAAGTCTATGTTAGCTAGGATAAGTTGTTCTTAGTTTATTACGACACGTGTGCTTGCTAAAACACAAGTCTGATAAAATAGATAACACAATGACAGAAGTATTTGAACTGCTTCGATCAGATCAAAGAGTCGAATACTTGTATAATTCTTACGTAATTAAAAGAAAATGTGATTTTCTCTCATGTCAAGTCTCTTAATACAGCGGTGTGTTGGAGAGCATGAATCACACTTTATTAGACATGGTGCGATGCATGGCAAGCGACTCTGAGTTACAATCCACCCTCTGGGTTAAGTCCCAGATAGTAATGCCTAGGTTCTTAATAAAGTTCTACGAGGACCTTATCAATATGATATTCATTAAATCAATCGTTAGGAAGTTACTAGATTACTCGAGTCTCGTGAGACGTATAAGTCGAGTAAAATATCATAGTTGATGATGACTTGGTCAACTTCCAAGATGCCATTCAGAGTAGGGACTCTGATTAATAACTTGATGCAATCAAAAAGGGTCCGTGCACGTAAATAAAGTATGGACTTTAGTCTATGTGGCCAAAGAAAGTGTTTCTTATTGGCTTCAAGTGAACTTCGAGTCTAGAAGATTGGTGCAAAAGGAAAATAGTGAAGTACAACTTATGTTGGTTGAGAACTATAATCATCCTAACTCCTATAATCGGATAATGATGAAACTGTCTCACTAGCAGATGTGTGCAGATATAATCGGACCAAACTCGATGTAAATGCTCATGATGACCATGAAAACTAGAGCATTCATGTATAGTCTGTTTTCTAAATATGATTTAGAAGAACAAACTTATACGAATGGGCCAGAGAGTTTTCAAGGTCATTGGGAGAGAATAAAAAGCATGCGAGCCATCAAGGAGCCGGAATGTATGTTTTGACAAAGTGGTCAAAGAGTTTGATCATTATAAGAAATGATTATAAACCGTCTAAATGACAAGTTAATTTATTTGGATTATTCTCGTAAGGTGCGATGAGCTGGATGAGATCCAGGCAAGACATTAATTATGGATTCTTATAGACCAAGGAAATTATTTGGATAAGATTCAATTATGTGGCCTAACATAACCATAAGAAACCCCTTAAGTCTATACAGTAGACGGTTTAGCAGATTCACTCACGAATGCTCTGTTACATAAAGTCTGTAGAGACTTATGTGTAAATGCGATATGAGATGCCGGGATAAATGGGCCTGAGTGCAAGTGAAAGATGTTGGGAGATAGGTATGCCCTCGAACTTGAGGCAACTTATCTCTATATAAGTGTACAAACATCTTGTAAAAAATTACAGTAAGCTGTTTGGTAAGAATTTACCTAAGGTTAATAATAATGTAATCTTCATTAAAACTTAGGTATAGTCCTGAGACTTAATGCAAGGTCAAAAATGTATCAAGATGGAGATCTCGATCATAAAGAAGTGATAGACCGATAGTAGCATAGGTCTGAAATCGTTCGTGGTCATAGATGTTTTGAGAAAAGGATATCGAAACATCGGATAAATCATTGTGTCTTTGTCTTCACCAAGGAGTGGTGACGATGATCTCATGGTCGTTTGACTTGGCGAAGTCAAAGACAAGACACATATGCTCATTGGAGAATGAGTTCACTAAACGATCCAATAAGAGTTATCATATGGTTATGATTGACCAATCTGTCAATGATAACTCTTAGTGATGATATGTAAGTTGGTCTTTTTACTTGAGGTCATTGTACGAACCTGTGCGTGAATGGTGTCACTTAGATCACTGATCTAGTCTCGGGAAAGCCTCGTTGAAAGATATTTGGTTGGGTGACATTTGAAGAGTGCGAGCAGAGTAATGACCAAGATAGGATTCGTCTCTCCCGGTCAATAGGAGTTAGTGTCTCAGTGTTAGTTCGATCTTTTAGTGAAAACTCTGGCTAGAGTATGTTGGAAGAAGTCCAACATTATTTGACTAATGATCGATGGTGACTAACCAAGTTCGAGCTGGTATGGTTGATAGTTGACCATACCCTAGGCTTGACTAAGCGACATAGTTTTGACAAAAAGACTATAACTGCAGTATTCATCACGGACACAGTTAGGGTGGTCCCGAAAATACTCATGTCTATGAGTTAACCACATAAGTATGATACCAAAACATGGACGACACCTGCTACTCGTGGTCTTTGTCATCTCGGGTTTCGAACCCCACCCGTAGTAAGGTCAGGCTGTAGGGTCTCACACAGAGTAAGAGCTTCGTCACGTAATAGGTAGAAATTAGGGAGAATGTACATTTGATGCAAGAGATAGAAAACTTCAAAGATTTTGCAGTTAGCTCCTGCATTCGGGATAAATGATCCTGAGTGCAAGTGGAAGATGTTGTATGATGTATGCCCTCAGATCATTTGTATTTGATGCAAATAATTTTTTATTGTAGATTAGGAATTTTGCATTTGATGCAAAGGGAATTAAATGTGTAGTAAATTGTTTACATACATATTTAATATAATAAATGCATAGAAAAAGTTATCTGGATGACTGAAACATCCCATTCTAAACCCAGGTTCGAAGGGTGTCCAAAATGGACGCCAAAATACAGGATTTAGAGCAAAAACAGCCCAACAGCCCGGTCCCAAGGGGATTGGGTGCAGCAGCCCAACTGGGCTGGGCGCCCATACCCGTTTTGGTCTTGGGCACCCAGCCCAAGGGCAGGCTCGTCCACCCAAAGCTGGGCGGGTCAAGGCTCACCCGCATGGGTGGGCGCCCGACCGACCGCCCCTAGGCAGGTCAAGCCCGCCCAGCGGGCGAGTCAGGCCCGCCCGCATGGGCGGGCGCCCGACCCGCTCACCCATGGGCAGGTCAAGCCTGCCCAGCGGGCGGGTCGGGCCAGCCCGCATGAGCGGGCTCCAGATCCGCCCGCACCAAGCAAGCTGAACACATTATAATGCCGGTGGGGCCTGTCGGTGGGCCCCACCTAGCCTAGGGTTGCGGGAAGAATTGTAACAGCTGTAGTTTTTTGCGAAAATCAATTTTCTGGGCATCTTTGAGACAACATTTGAGGGGTCAAATGCAGTCGGAATTGAGTTCCGTTTGAATCTAAACATTCACCGTTCAACCCACTTCGATTTGATAGGTTCTATCACTTGCGAAGCCCAACGGTGAGGGAGGAAAAATTCACCAAAGTTTGGCCTTTGTGAAAGGCAAACTTTAACTAATTTTTCTCCCAAATCTTCTAGTCCCACATCAGTTTTGGATTGAAGGGGATGGGTCAGCTGCCTATATAAATAGGGGCCTACTCCCCTCCTAGAAACTCGTCCCAATCTCTAGATTGAGTAGCTCCATTAAACGTGAGCAAGCCCGGATCTGAGCTTAAATTAAAGACTCTCTTTCTTCCTAAATTTCGTCCTTGCTCCTGTTCAGGCTCTAGCAAAGCTATGAAGGAGCTCGGATCGGATCCGAAGTCTTGGCGAAGGATCCACTGAAGGTGAAAATTTCATCGGCACATGGTTTTCTTAGCGCCAAGGGTGTTGCTTGCATCGGGACGCAGTGCGGTTCGGGAAGCAGTTCAGATCGGGTCAAGGTGTGACTCGGGATGCGGTTCGGCTCGGGAGAAGCGGCACGGGGCCAAATAAATGAAAACAACGCTATATTTTCTGCAGAAACGAAGTGAAAGGTATTAGTTTAAATAACTTGCTTTTATAAATTGCAACTGTTAGATAGATCTATCTTTAGGAGTTGGTCGGACCCAACCCCGGTATAGTAGAGATCTTGGCTAGGGTTTGGTCCCTTTAGGGCTTAACTTAAAAATGTTTTAAGTTTATTTTTCGCTGCTGTTTTGATAACTTCGTCCGACCGACTTAGGCCGGATGTCGTATTTATGGCCCTAAGGACAAAGAAAACAATACAGAACGGTATGAGTTGCTCGGCTGAGCGATATATTGGGGCTTTAGCTTCAAGATTAGGGAAAGGATGTCGCTCGGTTGAGCGGGGTAGGCCGCTCGACCGAGTGTAGTGGACAGAGAATGGCCTCCTTTTTGGCTCGTAAGAGAGGGAGGCTGCTCGGTCGAGCAGGGAAGCCACACGATTGTGCGTAGTAGGCAGGTGGTTCCAAGGCAAAATGTGGGTCATCTGCAGATGGACACTTGGTCGAGCGAGGTGGGTCGCTCGGTCGAGCGGCCCCTTTGCAAATTTCTCCCAATCCTTGGGGTCACAGCTCGGTCGAGTAGGGTAGGTCGCTCGACCGAGCGATCTGGAAACCCTATACTCCTCCTTTCTTCTCTCTTTCTCCTTCTTCATTCCTTCTCTTCTCTCCTTCTTCCTTAGATCCTATGTGTCATCGAGCATGGCAACTTGATCTACGGCTTCTAAAATCTGTGTCCATCATCCATTAATGCTCCGAATCACGCCGAAGTTCCAGAAAGTCCACAAAACATCGCAAGAATCAAATATATCGTGAAAAGCGAGATAGAATATAAAAATGTGAACTTCGTGCGATCAAAATGCTATGGAAATGTGCGAAAAAAACTTAGAAAATATGGACACATCAAAATCCCCCAAGATTACCTCTTACTCGTCCTCGATGAAGAGGAATTGAAAAAGCTCGCCGAAGGAAATGAAACGGAAAGGAAGTCAAAGTTAAGAAAAGCGACTAAATCATCTCCACATCTTATAAGCACGTGGCAACACTCTAACATAGCAATTAAAAGCATACAACTCAGAAGAATTTATCAAGTCTAATATCAATTATACATGATGGATTTTCAGTGAATAAGACAAACTTGAAATCGAGTATACAATATGAAATTAGAGAGAAATTCATATCATAGCAAATAATTAACATACCAAATCCATGATTCGAAATCAAATCTCCACAACTTATTCTATAACCAGCGTATACTATCATGATCAATCATTTAAAGCATGCAAGATAAATTTAATTGATTTTTCATAATTGAAGATAGTGAATTCAATTGAATTTGGAGATCACTGCACTAAACTCTTTAGTGAATCCTAGAAATCTTCGACCTTGCCATGTCCATATTGTATATAGAAAGTGGGGTAAGGATATATGATTTTTTATTTTTACAATTTTTTTGGCAATACCTTTTTTATTTATATATTTTTATTTATATACACGAGATAAGCTCAATATATACAAAAGGCAGAATATGCACCCAGACCAGACGATCTTATGGCATTGGGTTACGAAGAACCCCTCGGGCCTTTATTTAGGAACTAATTTTTTTATTTCTGATTTTTCTTATGTTTTTTGGATTTTTGCAAACTCACGAAACGCGATGGAATGCAAAGCACGATCGAAGATTGTAATTGGCTATATACAAAAAGAAAAAGAAAAAGAAAAAGAAAAAGATTGAATTCGGGACATAGCTCAGCGTCAGAATCTCTAATCAACGCTACTCAAGTGTTGTGTGTTATCCAAACTCTATTGAATTACCATTCACTATGAAAAAGTGTCGTTATCACACAATCAAGAATTTTCATTCAATTTTCAATTAATCATGCAATTTTCCGCTTAACTGTTTCGAGAATACTCATTGTGGAGAAATGAAATCTATTCATGGAAAAGCAAATTAAATCACATTCTATTCAAGGGAATATCTCTAATTCATCAAAGCATGGAGTTAATAAAAAATCCATTCTATATTTGCAATGAAGTGCAATTGACTTACAAAAATTCAAAATGAGTGTGTAATAAGTTGAGTGTGCGTAGCTTAAAGTGCAATCATAGGAGAATCATCTTTAGTCTAATAAAAAAGGAAAAAGAAAATAAAAGATGCATGTAAACACTCAAAAAGAGAAAAATAAAATGTTGATTCTAAAAAGGGAAAATGGGGTGAAAAATGGAAAGAAATGAGAATAAAAAGTGAAAAAATAAAAAGAAAATAAAGCGATAGCACTTATCACCCAGGCTAAATGTAGCAGTGTCCTCACTGCTGATAACACACGCGTATAGAATGAGAATGACACTAAGGGTGGGATGGGTGGGATAAAGATAAAAAAGAAAATCCTAGAAAATAAAATAAAGGTGGGAATGCATGTTCCTAAGGTGCATATGTACAGGGTATGCAAATGATGATGATGATGATGGACATGATGATGGACACATTAAAATATGACTCCCCCAAGCTGGAGTAAGCTGGGCCCCATGAGGACAGATGTGAACTAAAATAATAGGGGGACACAAGGGAACAGTGAGAAGTGATAATTAGGCAGCACTACCACTGGTGTGGGTGGTGGTGGTGCTAGAAGAAGCTAAAGAATGCGATCAAGCTTCTCGATGTTCTACTGCTTAAGACGCATAAGTACATCAACGGATCTGCGTAGCTTAACAATAGCATGCTCAACACCAAATAATCGAGCAGAAATATCGGGGACACGAGAGCTGCTGGACTCACCTTTAAAAGTGGGCCCCTGTGGGGGAAAATATGGTGCAGAGGGAGTGTAAGCTATGCAGAAGATGAGACTGTGGAGACAGGAGCAGGGGAGGTCGGGACAGATATAGCTGGTGAGACACGGCAAAGGTGGTGGCGTTAGATGTGTGGACAGAAACCACCACACTCCGCGTAAGAATGGCAGAAACAGTGATGGAGATAGGTGCATATAGTGGGGCAGGCACTGGCATGGTCTTGGGGGGTGGTGATTTGGGGACAGAAACGTCGACGGTCACATCAGAATGAAGTACCTCAACAGATGATGCAGGGCCTTCGACAGAAGTGGGGATAGAAGGTGTCGCTGCAGGCTCAGACAAGGGTTCACTGGGGTACGGCTCCTCAACGTGTGGTGGGGTGGCACCTGCTGAGCAGGGTACTGAGCAACTTGCTCATCATTGGGCTCCAGCTCATATATAGGAGGAAACCGCTACTCCATAGAGAGGATCCAATCTACGTACTGGGGGCCAACAGAGGTCTGCTCTGAGCTAGGAAGGACCATGAAATCGGCATTAAAATGCCCATGAAGGTACACCCAGTGACGGTCACTGTGGCTCCTAATGATATGCATGAGAGATAGCACGCTAAGTAATCAGGTGGTTGGGCCAGGTGCCTCTAATAGGTCATCGGGGAGGGCAAGATGGGCTCGCTGGTGATGAGGGTGAAGAAGCCACCACAACAAAAGGGGCCCTTTCTGTAGGGCAGCAGCAAATAGTAGCCGATCACAGAAGTCCTGATCGTGGTCTATAGATAATGTAGGAAGGTAGGTGCCATCCAGCCGCTCCTCATCAGGGGGAGTGAAGGCCCACAAGAGGAGGAGCTGGATAGTAGACATGGTCATGGCCTCAAACATGCAAAGTATGGTGATGGCAAGGTGGTTCTAGGCAAAACAGATGCAAGGATGGATAATGTATGGTGACTTGGAGCGGCTGGTGCTAAAATGGGTAGGCCGGAGATCCTCTCCCAGAAGTGAGTGGAGTGAATAGCGGGGGGAGAACCCTTGCCAAGATGATAGGCAGAACCATCAACGGGGACAGTGGGCCATCGGAATAGCTTACGGAGTCCTCCGTAGGTGAACTCTAGCTCCTCATCGAGTAGCCAGAACGATATCCCCTAATCGGTGTAATGCAAGGAGCTGAGGGGTTCTAGGGTGATGCGAGTGTAGGTCTTTGGCGTCAACCTTAAGAAGTGCTCCATGCCTAAGTTTCGATATAACTGCCTAACCCTTGGCAAGACGCCTAGCTTCTCTAAGGCTCCTAAGTCGACAAATTTGGTGGAAATGACTTGGCACTTAGAGAGTTCAGCAAATTTGTGAAGATGTGCGTCGTCCATGAATTTGATAGCGTAAGTCTATAGGGGTGCACTCTCGGGCTGTGCGGGTGGGGTGGAAGGGGTGGAGGAGGAGGTGGTGGAGCAGTCCCTCGTGTGGTGGCTTGTGTCCTAGACGAGGAAGCAGGAGACGTGCGCTTCTGTTAGGATTTCTATCATGCATAATTAGTTTATACGCAGCGGAAAATAGAAACCTACCAAGATCCATGCGTTTATAATTAATTCGAATATATTACTTACCTTTGTGACGATCTGAATGTGTCAGACTACAGGTGCTTCTCTATAAACGACCACCCTCAATTGGTATCCACACGCAAATGTCACGAACAGGAATTGCGAGGGTGCTAGCTCCTTCTCCGCAAATAGGGTTTCTATCACTCTTTGTTTTTCTCAAAAACGGAGGAGATGGATTGAAATCGTAAAAACTAAAAATCCTCTTTCTATATCTTATATAGAATCCCGCTTTAACCCCTTAATGCATTTCAGTTACAAAAGATATCTTTAGGATAATATCGTATATTATCGTTAACTCTTTAACGTGTTTTGTTACGCGACGATATCTTAGGGATAATATCTTAACGAGATACAATATCTGTCAGGTAAGATATTTCGCCTTATTTCGAATTTCAAATCAAATTTAAAATCATGTTTAAACTCTATCCTAACCATTACGTTCTTTGTGTGAGACCCAATAGGCTCATATCAAATTAGCAGTGGGCTTAATCTTATTAAAAGCCCACGAGTCATAATTAGTCTCTAGCAAGACATTATGACTACCCAATTAATATGAATATCGTTAGTCCGATATTAACCTAACTAATAGAACATGTCATAATCCTTTTGTAACACAATATCTTATTTGAACATAAGTCATGGGTAATGTCAACTTATATTGTTCAAACATTTAATTTCTCGCTTTCTAAGTAAACTGATAAAATCAAATGACGTTCATTTGAGTACGCTTAGGCATTTCTTAGTCCTACTTATCGAGGGGCCCATTAGATATCTATCTCATAGGAGATGAACAAATTCCATTTTGTTCATTCACTTTCCTTTTCATAATTCACATCATGTTTAATCATAACCTTTATGATTATCTGATTAAAGATAACGTTTGATTATGTCAAAACATGATGTTCCTTATGTAGGAAACTGTGATGATCTCAGGTCTAAGTATTCTATAACATAAATATTATGAGATCATTTATGACACCAATCCATGTAATAATCTCATAGCGAGTCTATCCAATACATGTTCTCCAACAAGAACCTATAAGTTTGATTTGTATCGCCATACATATAATTATCTCATAATTATCGACCAAACTCATACTTGTCTTAATTCTGTATTAAACCTTTAATGATGAATGACTAGGGATGCTTAGAATAACATAAAACAATTATTCAAACATTATTATAAAGAAACATGCAAGCAATATAATAATAAAAATAATAGAAACATTTTATAAATGAAATGACATACCTTAAAGGTCCAAATATTTGTCCTAGGGCAAAACTAGTAACAGGTTCCTCTGAGCAGGTGGGTGTGTAGGTGATGGGGGTGGTAATGGTGTAGGATCGCGTGTGGTGGTGCATGCCCTAGGGATGGTACCCTTCTTCTTTTTGGGTGGTGGGGGTAGAGGGTGTGGTGGGGGTGGAGGAGGTGGAGGAGGTGTGGGAGACGGTGTGCGGATGTGTGACCTTCGAGTCATTGCTATCGTGCTCAAACAAACAAATAGATACCATAATCAATATGATATATAAATGAAAATAACGAGAGAGGAACGAGTGTACCCGAGCAAGCTACGAGAAAATATGAAATCCACGAGATCCTACATGTAATGTCCTCTATGATGGTATGTGATCTCCCACCAAGCTTCCCGAGACTTCGAAATTTGAATTTGGGGTTTAAAATTTTGAATTTGGTCGAATTGAGGGGAATTAGGGGATTTTAGGGCTTGGGGATTGGGGATTTGGGGAGAGGGTGGTGGCAAGGAGGAGAGGGAGGAGAGCATAGGAGGTCGAAAGGGGAGGATGGAGGGTGGTGGTTGGGGTTGAGCTCGATCTAGGGGAGGGTTTGCTGGGGGTTTCGCTAGAGGGAGGGTAGGGTTGCTCGCTCAAAATTTCTGGGTAAGAGTTCAAGTGAGTGCCCCGATCCTCTTATAGGTGCGCTTGGGTGGTTGGGCGCTCGGCCGAGCGCCCGACCGCTCGACCGAGTGTGACTCAAGTGCGGACCCCATCCGTGTTAGGTTCAGGCTGCTCTTTGGGTCTTCCACTCGGTCGAGCGAGCTAGGCACTCGACCGAGCGGATTGAGTTTTTCCTTTGCCTTGTGCTCCTTCTGACAAGGCAGTGCTTGCGGAGCGAGGCATTCGCTCGACTGAGCGACCTGCAACAAGAAGTTGGTTCTTGTTTCTTGTCATAATTCTAGTCGATTGTTCGATTTGGTTGCACGTCCATGCTTTCCTTCTCTTGTTTGGTGTCATGACCATCGAGTCCCTGCGAAAATCAGTATGCATCAGTTATTTTTGGGGTTTAGAATATTTATACTAAAAATCATGAAAAATTGAACTAGAATCAAAATACGGGGAAGTAGGTCGGGTTGCCTCCTACCAAGTGATTGTTTACTGTCATTAGCTCGACCCTTGATGCTATGTGAGTCTAGATGTTGGGTGCACACGAGATGAACTTGTCGTTCTTGCCAATCAACCCATGTGGAGCCGGTTGGTCAAACGCCTCGTTCGGACCCTCATCGGTCCTCTCCTCCTCTCTTGTCTCCGGTCCTCTCTTCTCTTTGAGGTGCCCTAAGGACGCTGCATCGACTAACTTCTTTATCTTCACGATGTCCAGGTCGTGATCCTTCAAGGAGAGCATGGCGTGCTTGTGTGTTATCAATCCAGCATCTGGATCCTCGTCCAACACCTATAGTTAAGCTGCCACTGCCTTGTCATGACGCGGGTTTATACCGACATCCTTGCTCCGTAGCAATGGGTCTGAAAAGATCTCCTCGGCCGTGAACTCCTCAATGAGCTCGTCTTCAATCAATTCTATGTAGACGGCATCTGCAACAGGCTCTTTCTCACTCATCGAATTAGGTAGCCGGAATTCCATCTCAATGTTTCCCACATTAAGTGAAGGAGTTCCCTCTCTAACATCGATCAGCACCCCATCTATCACCATAAATGGGTGACCAAGTATGATATGGGATCTGTCGTCCTCCGACATGTCCAATACGATGAAATCCACCGGTATGCTCACCCCACCGGGAATCTGTAGTATGACATCCCTGGCCACACCAAATGGTCTTTTCACTGATCTATTTGTAGCTGGATCATCATCGCTGTCGACTCTAGCTTTGCCCCAGTGTTGAGGTGCTTGAAGATGGATAATGGCATCTGTAGGGGAATTGGCGGTCCCTTAGGGCACAAAAACTATAGTCCCGTCCTAAGTCGGACGGAACATAGACACAAAAAACATTTGCAGCGGAAGAAAAACTAGTTAATCTAAATTAACATGCAGTTAAAACAATTTTAACTTAGCTCTAAGGTCCAAGACCCTATGCCAAGATCTATGCCGACTTGGGATGGATCTGACCATCCCAAGAAGGATCTAGCCTACTGCGACAAAACTAATGCTAATAAAATACTTTAACCACATACCCGAAATCTCAGCCCTGGAGAATGCGAGATGTTCCGCACCGTCTTCCGAGCTGCTCCTGTCCCACGCCGAGCCGCTCCTTGAACCGCTCCCCAAACCGCTCCTCGAACCACTCCGCATCCCGTGGCGATCAATCACCGTGCCGCCGAGCCAACCACGTGCCGAAGAAAGTTTCACGCGAGTCAAACCTCCGCCAAGATTTCAGATCCAGAATCCGAACTCCTTTGTGACTTTGCTAGAGCCCGCAGGAGTAAGGCAGAAATTTAGGGAGAAGGGAAATATTAATTTAAGCTTAGATCCGAGCGTGCTCCAACATTTACGAGAGCCGCTCAGATCTAGATCTTGGGTCTACTTTTGAGAAAGGGGGGAGACCCCTATTTATATAGGCGGCGGACTCTCCCCTTTTCTCAAAATCCGATGTGGGACTAATTATTTGGGTTAGTTAAAATCAAGTTAGTTTGCACTTCACAAAGTGCAAACTTCCGTGAATTTTAACTCACTAACCGTTGAGCTTCAAAATTGATACAACCTATCAATACGACGAGCGTTCAACGGTGAACGCATAGGAAAAAACCGTTCGTCAATCGGAGTTCGTTTGACCCTCCAATTGAGTGTCCAAAGATCAGCCCAAAGCCACCCAAAACACAAAACTGCAGCCGTCAAGGAATTCTGCCTAGGGTTCGCAATCCTAAGCATGTGGGGCCCACCAGTGGGCCCCACTTACTTGACCTGCGCGTGCAGACTGAGCCAGGCGCGTGCAGCGCACGCGCCCCGAGGCACGTGCGCTGGACGCGCCCAGCTGGCGCGGGCGCCCGCGTCAGCGGGTGGGCCCACTGACGCGGGCGGGCCCGTTGACGCGGGCGTCAGCCTGCGTCAGCAGGCTGACGCACGCGTCAGCGGGCCCCCCCTCTTTTTCTTGGGCCTGGGTTTATTTAATCAGCCCCTTTGGGCTGATGGGCTTTGGGGTTTACACTGTTTTGGCCATAACTATTATGTTTGGCGTCCGATTTGGACGCCGTTCGAACCTGGGTCTAGACCGGGACATTCCCGTCTTACCCGTGAACTTTTCCTTGCGTTTATTTTATTAAATATTGTATTAAACAATTTAATACACATTTAATCGCTTTTGCATCAAATGCAAAATAGTCCCTATCTAAGCTTAAATTATCATATTGCATCAAATGCAATTATCTCTTCTTTTGCATCAAATGCAAATATTCTCCCTAACTATTTTCTACCTATTACTAGACGAAGCGTTGCACTCTGTGTGAGACCCTAAAGCCTGACCCTTACAACAGGTTGGGCTCGAAGCCCTATACGGCAGTGACCACAAGCAGTGGTTGCTGTCCCTGCTTCAGGAATCATCATTATGTGGTTAACTCATTGACATGAGTATTGTCGGGACCACATGACTGTTTCCATGATGAATTCCGTAGTTATAGTCTCTTCGTCTAAACTGTGTCGTGTAGATCAAGTCTGGGGTACGGTTAAACTGTCAACCCCAATAACTTGACTCCGGTTAGTTTCTATCGATCTTTAGTCAACTAATGTTGGACTTCTTCCAACATACTCTGCGCAGAGTTTTTACTAAAGACCGAACTAACTCTACGACACTAACTCCCATTGACCGGGAGAGACGAATCCTCTCTTGGTCATTACTCGCCTCGTACGTTTCAAATGACACCCAATCAAAAGACCTTTCGACAGGCATTGCCTCGAAGCTAGGTCAGTTGATATAAGTGGCACCGTTCACGCACAGGTTTGTCAAAATGACCTCAAGTCAAAAGACCAACTATCCTATCATCACTCAGAGTCATCATTGACAGTTTGGTCAATATAACCATATGATAACTCTAGTGGATCGTTCAGTGAACTCATTCTAATGAGCACCTGTGTCTCGTCTTCGACTTCGCCAAGTCAAGCAATCATGAGATCATCGCTACCGCTAAACGGTGAAGACTAAGACACAATGGTTTATCCGATGTTTCGATATCCTTGTCTCGGAACATCTACGACCACGAACCATTTTAGACTTATGCTACAGACGGTCAAACGTTTCTCCATGATCGAGATACTCATCTCGATACCCGTTTGACCTTGCATAAAGTCTCAGGACTTTACCTAAGTTGATATCTAATGTTAACTACATTACAATATAACTTAGATAAATTATTACCAAACAGCTTACTGTTATTTCGAACAAGATGTTTGTGCTATTCACACAGGAATAAATGGCCTCGAGGGCATCATATTCCTACATCTCCCACTTGCACTCAGGCTCATTTATCTCGGTATCTTATACCGTTTTTACACATAAGTTTTCCCGACTTCATGTGGTAGAGCCTTCGTGAGTGGATCTGCTAAAACCGTCTACACTATAGACTTAAGGGGTTTCTATGTTTATGTAAGACCAACCATTTGAATCTCATTCAAATAATTCATTTGGTCTGTCGGAATCTATAATATTTTATTTCCCTGGACCTTATCCAGTTTATCGTACTTTACGATAATCATTTAAATTAGTTACTGGTCATTTCAAATGGTTCATATCCATTTCTGATAAAGTATCAAACTCTTTGATTACTTAATCAAAATATATGTTCCATCTCTTTGATGTCTCGCATGTAATTTACACGCTCCCACTGACCTTGAAAACTATCTGGCTAATTCATATAAGTTGGTTCGTCTAAATCATATTTAGAAAAACGAACTTATAAGTGAATGCTCTAATTTTCGTGGTCAACTTGAGCGTTTACATCGAGCTTTGGTCCGAGTAGATCTGTACACATCTATTGGCGAAACCGGTTTCATCATAATCCGTTTTAAAGAAATTAGGATGAAAACCGTTCCCGTCCAACATTATTGTACTTCACTATTTCCTTTTCTGCACCAATCTTTCAACTTAAAGATTTACTTACAGAAAGTGAGGAAACATTTTCCTTGGGCACGTAAACTAAATTCTCAAATTTATTTACGCACACGGACCTTCATCAAGTTTTAAATCGGAGTTACTACTCCGAATTTCATCCTAGAAGTTGACTAAGTCATCATCAGTTATGATGTTTAACTCGACAATTCGTCTCACGAGATTCGAGTATTTTTACAACTTCCTTATGATTGATTTATTGAATATATTATTGATAATGTCCTCATAGAACATTATTAAAACCTAGGCATTACTATCTGGGACTTAACCCAGATGGAGGATTTAACTCAGAGTCACTTACAATGGATCACACTAAATCTAATTAAGTGTGATTCATACCTTTTAACACACAGATGTGTTAACAGACTTGATCTGAGAGAAAATCACATTTTCTTTTAATTACACAAGATTTTATTTAGCTAAGTATTTGACCATTCGATCTAATCGAATCAGTTTAAATACTTTAGTCATTTCGTTCTTTATTTTATCAAACTTGTGTTTCATCAAGAACACGTGTCTTAATAAAACATACGAATAACTTATTTTGGTTAATCTAGACTCGGGTACATCAGTATGTACTATACTGAGTTCGACAACTCATTCTCCCACTGTCTCACAGATGGGTTTCGACCATTGTATCTAAGAGGCTAAGACTCACAAGTGTCCGTAGACTTCATAATATGAGAGGTCAGACCCCTCTTTATGTGACTTGTGAAGCTTAATCTCTTGATACGGCCTAGTCTAATTTTACCATATAAGTTTGCTACTATCTTGTGTATTTATATATTAACATTTAATATATATATAGTTATTTACAAATTACTTAACACAAAACATTACTTCAGAAGCAATGTGACGACATTCGTCAAAATGTGTTAAACGTCTTTTGTATAACAACTTATTCCGAAATGTGACATCAAAATATGTCACGTTTTCATTACCTCCTACTTATGCCTCTATTAATGATAAATTAAACTAACTTTCTCAATTGACTTTCCGAAGTGCATTCTTCCTTTTCTAAATCACATTTAGATATCAACAAAAATAAATAGATATGCAAGCAACTTATGTATCCAAACGCTTGAGCTTTGTAATCTTGAGCGTAGCTCAAGAAGTTGCTTGTCTCAAGATCCGGTTGCGATACATAGTCTTGCATCGCTCATGCACTCGTATTCGACTCAAACGGTTTGATCGAATTTTCGAACTTTGCGGATCAAAATTGTTTGTCCATACAACCTTGAGGGTAGCTCGACAAGTTGTAGGGAGAAACATACTTTGAATGTCCTATATGTTCAAGCTGCCTCATATAGAGACGAGTGACATGTAGCTTTAATTTATTTGTTGGACCCAGAACTTAATGAAATCATATTTCTTAAGTCTGTTCTTTAGAAGGTCATTTAATGTCAACGAGAATATAGTTTTAATTATATCATTTAGAATTTAACTCGATATTCAATTAATCAACTTATTGACCAGTTAACTAATTCCAATATTATCAATTGATTCTTTCGGTAAACATAGTCTTGCCCTAGTTTTAGCATATGTTCAATATTAAATATAGGTAGATTGGTTTTTATCTATCTATATCCTCCCACTATTTTTACGAACGTTTTAAAGCTTAATAACGAACGATTTAATCGAATTAAAATTAATGGGTAAGAGTTCCAATCACCTTGAGTCTAAACAACCTTGAGTGTAGCTCAACAAGTTGATTGACTCTGCGATCGGAAGATGACTCTTCATCGATCATATCGGATATGACTCTCTTAATCGATTTTTGCCCCTAGCCATTCGTGATCATGAGTGTGCTCATCCAAATCACAATGTCTAGTCTAGTCGGACCCTTGTTTTCGTGTCTAGCCTGACTTGCCCCTCAGCTCGGTGTATGCACGACACGTCGGTTTGGGTCAGGTCTTAGACTACATCTTATGTATTTAAGAAGTTGGTTTCTACAAGGTTGCCATTTCACAGCTTGAGTGTATCTCAACAACTGTAACACGGGCCCTATAGTTGCTAACCCCTAAAACAAGGAGGGCTACGGCTAATCTTGAAAAAGATCATTAACGTATTTGACTTAGATATAGTCCAGGGTGTCATACAATCATGATTCGTGACATTGTGGTCCAGCGGAACACAGCCAGGGAATTGACTAAGCCAGGATCACTACCCCTTGGTCTAGCAAGGGTTGACCCAGAACTCTTAGCCAAGCACATTGACTAGATCATGGTCCATTGAATGAAGCTTGTCATTTTTGTATGTATGCCATAGACTAAACAGCTTTTATTAACAACTAATTAATCCTATCAACTAGTTGCATCCTTAAATTCAAAATTTTAGGATTTGTTTAATAACTTTTATTAAGTCCTTATCAACTATAAGGTTCACGTGCTACCCTAATCTTTATTAGGATTTTAATAAATTTTATTAACAACGCTAGAAGCGAAGTCCTTTAATGAAAATTAATTATAACAATTAGAATTTGAAAATTCATTTAAAGGACTACCCTAATCAGGAATTAGGTCTTAATATTGTTGTTAATGATTTATTAAAACATAGCATGTCATTAAAATTCAAGTAATAAATTTTAATCATTTTTAATGGCTAACCTAAAGGGTTGTCTTGTATTATCAAATAAGGGACAAGATTAACATGCCATTAAAATAAAGCTACAATAATTTTATCAACATAAAATGAAAGTGTATATCTATTTAACAATTAAATAAACTAAGTTTATTGCATAAACTATTTTTAGACTTTTAAAATCAGTTTTAAAAAATATCTTATAAATTTAAAACACTACTTTAAAATTTTTTCATGTTCAAAAATATATCATATACAATTTTTAAACATCTAAAACTTATCGCATAAATTTAAAGCCTTAAAATCAATTTTAAAATTTATCACATAAATTTAAAAACACCCTTTTAAAATTTCCATGCTTAAAAAATTTATCATATAAAAATTTTTAGGCATCTAAAATAAATTTAAACTTTTAAATATTAAAAATTAGTTTTAAAATTATCACATAAATTTTAAAACGTCATTTTAAAAATTTCCATGTTCAAAAATTTATCAAATAGAATTTTGAACTTCAAAAACATTTTTAAAATTATCTAATAACTTTAAAAAATTTAAAAGTATTTAAAAAGCATTAATAAGTTTAATGAAATCGCAGTACCTAGATCGACTACGCAAACCTAGGCTCTGATACCACTGTAGGGGAATTGGCGGTCCCTTAGGGCACAAAAACTCTAGTCCCGTCCAAAGTCGGACGGAACATAGACACAAAAAACATTTGCAGCGGAAGAAAAACTAGTTAATGTAAATTAACATGCAGTTAAAACAATTTTAACTTAGCCCTAAGGTCCAAGACCATATGCCAAGATCTATGCCGACTTGGGATGGATCTGACCATCCCAAGAAGGATCTAGCCTACTGCGACTAAACTAATGCTAATAAAATACTTTAACCACATACCCGGAATCTCAGCCCTGGAGCAGGCGAGATGTTCCGCACCGTCTTTCGAGCTGCTCCCGTCCCACGCCGAGCCGCTCCTTGAACCGCTCCCCGAACCGCTCCTCGAACCGCTCCGCATCCCGAGGCGATCAATCCCCGTGCCGCCGAGCCAACCACGCGCCGAAGAAAGTTTCACGCGAGTGAAACCTCCGCCAAGATTTCAGATCCAGAATCCGAACTCCTTTGTGACTTTGCTAGAGCCCGCAGGAGTAAGGCAGAAATTTAGGGAGAAGGGAAATATTAATTTAAGCTTAGATCCGAGCGTGCTCCAACATTTACGAGAGCCGCTCAGATCTAGAGCTTGAGACGACTTTTGATAAAGGGGGGAGACCCCTATTTATATAGGCGGCGGACTCTCCCCTTTTCTCAAAATCCGATGTGGGACTAATTATTTGGGTTAGTTAAAATCAAGTTAGTTTGCACTTCACAAAGTGCAAACTTCCGTGAATTTTAACTCACTAACCGTTGAGCTTCAAGATTGATACAACCTATCAATACGACGAGCGTTCAACGGTGAACGCATAGGAAAAAACCGTTCGTCAATCGGAGTTCGTTTGACCCTCCAATTGAGTGTCCAAAGATCAGCCCAAAGCCACCCAAAACACAAAACTGCAGCCGTCAAGGAATTCTGCCTAGGGTTCGCAACCCTAGGCGTGTGGGGCCCACCAGTGGGCCCCACTTACTTGACCTGCGTGCGCAGACTGAGCCAGGCGCGTGCAGCGCACGCGCCCAACGCCTCAGCGCTGGGCGCGTGTGGCGCACGCGCCCAGCTGGCGCGTGCGCTCGCGCCTGGCGGGCGCCCGCGTCAGTGGGTGGGCCCGCTGACGCGGGCGTCAGCGGGCCCCCCCTCTTTTTCTTGGGCCTGGGTTTATTTAATCAGCCCCTTTGGGCTGATGGGCTTTGGGGTCTACACTGTTTTGGCCATAACTATTATGTTTGGCGTCCGATTTGGACGCCGTTCGAACCTGGGTCTAGACCGGGACATTCCCGTCTTACCCGTGAATTTTTCCTTGCGTTTATTTTATTAAATATTGTATTAAACAATTTAATACACATTTAATCGCTTTTGCATCAAATGCAAAATAGTCCCTATCTAAGCTTAAATTATCATATTGCATCAAATGCAATTATCTCTTCTTTTGCATCAAATGCAAATATTCTCCCTAACTATTTTCTACCTATTACTAGACGAAGCGTTGCACTCTGTGTGAGACCCTAAAGCCTGACCCTTACAACAGGTTGGGCTCGAAGCCCTATACGGCAGTGACCACGAGCAGTGGTTGCCGTCCCTGCTTCAGGAATCATCATTATGTGGTTAACTCATTGACATGAGTATTGTCGGGACCACCTGACTGTTTCCATGATGAATTCCGTAGTTATAGTCTCTTCGTCTAAACTGTGTCGTGTAGATCAAGTCTGGGGTACGGTTAAACTGTCAACCCCAATAACTTGACTCCGGTTAGTTTCTATCGATCTTTAGTCAACTAATGTTGGACTTCTTCCAACATACTCTGCGCAGAGTTTTTACTAAAGACCGAACTAACTCTACGACACTAACTCCCATTGACCGGGAGAGACGAATCCTCTCTTGGTCATTACTCGCCTCGTACGTTTCAAATGACACCCAATCAAAAGACCTTTCGACAGGCATTGCCTCGAAGCTAGGTCAGTTGATATAAGTGGCACCGTTCACGCACAGGTTTGTCAAAATGACCTCAAGTCAAAAGACCAACTATCCTATCATCACTCAGAGTCATCATTGACAGTTTGGTCAATATAACCATATGATAACTCTAGTGGATCGTTCAGTGAACTCATTCTAATGAGCACCTGTGTCTCGTCTTCGACTTCGCCAAGTCAAGCGATCATGAGATCATCGCTACCGCTAAACGGTGAAGACTAAGACACAATGGTCTATCCGATGTTTCGATATCCTTGTCTCGGAACATCTACGACCACGAACCATTTTAGACTTATGCTACAGACGGTCAAACGTTTCTCCATGATCGAGATACTCATCTCGATACCCGTTTGACCTTGCATAAAGTCTCAGGACTTTACCTAAGTTGATATCTAATGTTAACTACATTACAATATAACTTAGATAAATTATTACCAAACAGCTTACTGTTATTTCGAACAAGATGTTTGTGCTATTCACACAGGAATAAATGGCCTCGAGGGCATCATATTCCTACAGCATCAAGCTGATGCTGGCTCCCAGGTCTACTTGTGCTCTTCTGATGGGGACGCTGCCGATGGAGCATGGAACGGTGAAACTCCTCAAATCCAGGAGCTTCTTCGGCAATTTGTTGCTCCTCAAAAATGACGACGGCTCCTCCGCTAACATCACTTGCTCAACATTCCTTTTCCCCGAAATTAGTTCCTTTAGGAACTTGGCATATGATGGTATATCGGTCAGGGCATCCATGAATGGGATGTTGAGCTCAACTCCCTTCAGTAGCTCAATGAACTTGGTGTACTTCTCTTCCATCTTGGCCCTTGCCAATCTACTTAGGAATGGTATTGAAGCGGGGCGAGCCTTTTCCTTATCAGCTGGATTCGTCTTCTCCTTAATCACCTCCTTTCCCGCTGGAGGGCAGTCTTTCTCAACGTTCACAAGCTGCTGCTCAGCCTCATCATCACCACCATTAGCAACTGCAGGATGCTCATCTATCACCTCCTCTGGTATTGAAGTGACTGGAGTCATTACCAGAGGCTATGGGTCCTTCACCGATAAGCCGCTCTGTGTGGTAATGGTGCATTCGCTTTCTCTGGGATTCTTTTCTGTCTAGGCTGGAAGATTTCCTTGAGCCCTTGAAAGTTGGCTCAGCTGCTCCTTCAGTTGTTTCACCTGGGTAGAAAGCTCCTTGTTGTGAGATGTGTTGTCATAGTTGAGCTTTTCCTGCTACTCTATGATCTTCCCTATGGTGGACTACAAAGAGGATTTCTGCTGAAATGGTGGCGGTGGGGGCAGTGGCTGCTGGTGCTGCTTATATCCGGGTGGCCTGTAATGGACAAATGGCATTGCAGCAGCTGCTGCTGAGGGTAGGACTACTGTTGCGGCTGATGGGGCTACTGTTGAGCTCTACTACTATTTTCATATTGAAAACTGGGGTGGTTCCTCCAAGCCTGATTTTTGTATGCACCCCTATTGCCTCCTCTATCATCGGATGTGTAATTGGCCTCCTTTGTTGGTGCATGAGGCATGTGGTAGGAGCAATTTCCACCGTGGAAGCCTTGTTCGATACACTTCTCACAAGTGACGTATGATGTGGCAGGGGGTAAACTAGGACTAATGCTGAGTATGTGATCCATCCGGGCCATCGGTTGAGTGAGAGAGTCGAGACAGCTATCGAAGTTTTCTGCCTCGATGACTTCAAATCTACCTCCTATTGATGCCCTAGGAATAGTCGAGGTAGACCAGTCGTATCCCCAATGCTAGTTATTGGCTGCCATATCCTCTAGAATTCTTAAGGCCTCAACCAGTTCCTTTCTAGCAATAGCACCATTCGCCGTGGCGTCGACGATCATCCTAGTGTCCAACTGCATTTCATTGTAGAAGGGCAAGACTAAGTCCTATGGTGGGATGCGATGGTTCATGCACTGATGTTGGAGGTCCTTGAAGCGCTCCTAGGCTTCATACAACGTCTCTTATCCTCCTTGTTTAACGTTCTTGATCTGATTCCGAAGACAGATCATCTTCGAAGGAGCGAAGTACTAGGTGACAAAGGCCTCCACCAACTGTTTCCAAGACATAAATGTGTTGGGCCCTTGGGACTTCAACCAATAATGGGCCTTGTCCTTTAGGGTGAAGTGGAAAAGCCGCAGCCTGATTGCATCTTTGCTGATCCCTTGCATCTGAAATGTGGTGCACTTCGCCAAGAATGCTTCAATATGATGACTAGGGTTCTCGTGCGGGAGCCTGTGAAAGCAATCCTGCTACACCAACAGAATAAGTCCCGTATTCAGTTCGAAGTTTTCGTCGTGGATTGACGGTACAGCTACGGAAGAAGACGAGATGGTGACGAGACTCATGTAATCTCAGATCAATATCAGATTTGGAGGTGGAGGAGCGGGTCAGTGGAAATCCTCATCCATTGATTCACATTCCCTTCTTTCTGATGTGAGTCGCCGCGAGGTTGCCTGGATATCAGGATCCAAGGGTAAGAGATTCTCTGCTCCTTGCAAACGTGTTATCATGCAAAATATATGAACTCAAGACAACTGTGGAAATCTTCAGCAAAAAGAGAAAAAATAGTAACAAGGAAACACAATAAAAATACAACAACAAGAGTGGTGGGAGATATAGTATATGGTGTAACCAACACTCCCTATCCCAAAACTAAAACAAACTGTTGCCTCCCCGGCAACGGCGCCAAAAACTTGTTCTGTCCTCCGGGCTCATACCCAGGGGCACGAATAACCGCAAGTGCATGGTGATTGTAGTATATAAAAATTGTCAGTCTCTAGGGAGTCGGTAGTTTAGTGTTTAGCTTTTTGGAAGGGTGAGAATGCGTAGTCGAGGTTGTTACATAAAATTTGATTGTCACAAAATTGTGTTAAGGAAATAATAAAAGTCAAGGGCATTCGAGAGTTTTCGCTAGGCCCTTCGGTCATGGATGTCAGGTCAAGAGTCCTTTCGTTGGATGAGAGATGAGGGTAGGAGCATCACATCTGTGGATGGGAACGAGTACTTAACTTTCATTGTCCTACTCGTCTAACACATTCCCACTCGCATCTTTGTTTTCGCAATCAGCTTTGCACGGGAATACGTGCATTACACTTGACACTTGTTCCCGCATCACAATCCAAATCCAATCGCGTGATCTATGGACTGGGACGCTACGCTACGGTTGGTTCTAGCAATCGGGATACTTTTGTAGTTATCGACTAGCGAATTGAGGATTAGTAATCACACCAAGCTCTCGAGTCACTCTCACGAGCACTGTAAAGCAGCCACTAAGCCCTAATCGGATTCGTGTAGATTCACCCTAGAATATGCAGCTGCTTTTGTGATCCTCCGATTCTAAGGCTAATCCCCCAAAACCCTTGTTGAAACCACCATATAGCAACCCTAGATTCACCCAAGTAGGATTAACCTAACATCCAATCCCTAGGGTCCTATGGTTCATCCCTAAGCCATAGAATCACACCACTCTAGCATCCTAATATCAATAACAATGAAAGCATTAGAGAAATCCATCAAAACTTGAGCAAACATCACAAAACTAATATCAATACATGGAGAAAGCAATAGAAAAGAGAAATATATAAAAATTAATGAGATCGGACCATTCACCAAGGAATGGATCGAAGAAAACTAACACAAGAACTCTCTACCAAAATGATGGCTTAAGAGTTTTCTGAGTAATAAAAGCTTAACCTAATCTAATAATTTACTTATATACAAAGCCCAGTAAGTTGTGGGTTTCCCAAAAAAATCCGCCCCGAATTCCATCAAAACGCCTTTTCTGTAGGCTGTTGACGACGTGATCGGTCAAGTGGGGTAGCCGCTCGGTCGAGCACGTCCCTTTCTGCTTTCCGTCGGTGCTTAGAGAAGGGGCCGCTCGGTCGAGCGGTATGAGTCGCCCAGCCGAATCGCATCTTTGGGTTTTAGCTTCAAGATTAGGAAAAGGATGTCGCTCGGTCGAGCAGTGTAGGCCGATCGACCGAGCGTAATGGGAAGATAATGGCCTCCTTTTTGGCTCGTTAGAGAGGGAGGCTGCTCGGTCGAGCGGGGAAGCTGCTCGACCGAGCGTAGTAGGCAGGGGGTTCCATGGAAAAATGGGGGTCGTCTGCAGAGGGGCACTCGATCGAGCGAGGTGGGTCTCTCGGTCGAGTGGCCCCTTTGCAAATTTCCCCAATCCTTGGGGTCACAGCACGGTCGAGCGGGATAGGCTGCTTGACCGAGTGATCTGGAAACCCCCTACTCCTCCTCCTTTCTTCTCTCTTTCTCCTTCTTCTTTCCTTCTCTTCTCTCCTTCCTCTTTCCTTCTCTTCTCTCCTTCTTCCTTAGCTCCTATGGGTTGTCGAGCGTGGTGACGTAAGCTCTGGCTTCTAATATCTGTGTCCATCACCCACTAATGCTCCGAATCATGCCAAAGTTCCTAAAAGTCCACAAAACATCGAAGAATCAAATATATCGTGAAAAGCACGATAGGATATAACAATGTGAACTTCGGGCGATCAAAATGCTATGAAACTGCGTGATAAAATCATAGAAAATATGGACACATCAACTACCAGATGTGCGACCAGACTTCCTCGATTTGCTCTCCCATTTATTCATTGCTAACTTTTTGGGCTGAAGTCAAACTTTAGTTGAATTATTTCAAATCCTTCTTTTCATCTATAAATATAGAAACCTTGATATCTTTTTCCTCACCAATTCATTCTTAAGCAAAGCTATAATTCTCTCAAAAGTTCTCAAAGCTCTCATCGCTCTCAAATCTCTTCATAGCCAAACGGTTTTCAAATTACTGATCTTATTTCGTATTTTTCTTTCTAAATCTTTTTAAGATCACTATTTTTGGCTATTGTAAATTGGTTTTCAAAATCATCTCTATTTTGATTTTGAATTTTCTTAAAGGATTTTTGAAACAACAAGATTTCTTGATCATATTGAATCATTTAGTATTCTATGTGTGATCACAGAACGATTTAATTCTTTAGCCACTTAGAGTACAATTGCAAATTCATCTTGGCTATAGAATTATTGGGTGCAAACCAATCTCCGCTAAATTATTGTGGTGAATTGGATTTCAATTTTACGTGTAGTTTCTTGGAGATAAGGGTGTTGGAAATCCTAAGCTAAGGCTAGGTGGTGTAAATCCTAGTTGAGACTAGGTGGTTTGAAATCCTGGTGGTGATATTAGGTCGTTGGAAATCCTAGCGAGTGAAGCTAGGTAATTGTATTGCTAAGGCAATAGTGGATTAAATCTCGATCTGTGACAGTCGGGGACTGGACATACCCTGGTTGTGGGGAACCAGGATAAATCTCGTCTCTCTGTGTGATATTTTCTGTGATTGTCTCTCGTTATTTATTTTGTACTAACTTGTTCATTATTTATGTGTATGTCATTTGTAATCATTTGTTAATAAATTTGTTATTGCAAAGTTTGTATGTTTATTCCGTTGTGAGATCTGTTCTATCATTATTCTTTTGATCTTTATATCTTCTCTTATATTTATTTGGAGATCATCATGTTGATTAAGGACTAAGCATAGATCACTCTACTTGGTTCCTTAGGCAATATTGTAAGGAAAGTTAGTCTTGTATTCATTATTGCCGAAAAAGTTTTATTCAAACAACACTATTCAACCCCCCTTCTAGTGTTGTTCGCCATCCGCATGATCCATCAATTGGTATCAGAGCAAGGTTAAGCGATGACATCAACTTGTTTTCACAATAAAGGTCTTAACACTCTTCGACCACCTCTCTTTGACGGCACAAACTATGCCAACTGGAATATCAGTATGATGATACATCTCCAGTCAGTTGACATAGATGTTTTGACAATCACGAATAACAAATACACAACACCGATCACCGAGATGGAGAAATGGTCTGTCGAGGAGAAGAAAGCAGGCAACCTAAATGCCAAAGCAATGAACTCGTTATTTTGTGCTGTAACTGGACCCGAATTCAACCGAATGTCCCAGTGTGTGTTTGCCTATCAGATCTGGCATACACTTGAGGTAAGTCATGAGGGAACGGCCAAGGTAAAAGATTTTCGTATTAATATTCTTAAATCTAAGTTCGAAAGTTTTAAAATGGAAGAGAGCGAATCTATCAGTGATCTAAATATTCACTTCACTAATATAACCAATGAGCTTGTGGGGTTAGGGAAAACAGTATCTGAGTATGATCAAGTAATGAAGATCTTGAGATCGCTCAGACCCAAATGGAAAGGAAAGATGACAGCCATTCGAGAAGCTCATAATATAAGTGACCTCACTCTTAAAGAGTTGATGGGAAATCTTATGGCATATGAGATTGAACTCGAAGAAGATAAGAAGGCGGAAGAAAAGCCAAAGAATAGAACCTAGCATTCAATGTCAACGAAGAAGACTCCGACTACACTGACAGAGAAGAACATATTGCATTCATCTCAAAAAATTTCAAAGACTTCATGTCAAGTAAGTATGGTAAACGATCTTCTCGTTCTAACAACATTATCTGTTTTGGCTGTAACAAAGCAGGACACGTGAAAAAAGACTGTCCACTAGAGAAAAACAATAGAGACAACAAAGATCGAGGCAAAAGCAGAGATAGCAATGAGAAAAAGGGCAATAGAAGAAACAAGTTCCGACGATCGAGCAAGGAAGCATATGTAGCCTTTGACCAAAGTGATGACTCGAGCTCCGACGAATCGTCATCCTCATCTGACGACAAAGGAGATAGAAGAGAGTGAGCTCATATGTGCTTCATGGCTTCCACATCCTCTCAGGTAAACTCAACCCATCATTCATCATTTAGCGAAGATGACACTTTATCTAGTGATGATGAAGATATGGACTATATGGGTGCATATAAAGAACTTTATGACCTTCATGAAAAACTCATTAGAGAACATAGAAAAACTCTAAAATTGGTTAAGAAATATGCAAAAGAAAAAGAAGAACTACTCAAAGAGAACAATGCTTTAAAAGAGAAAAAAGGAATTGCTTGAAAAGGATATTGACTCTATGAAGAAAAATATTGAAGGATTATATAATCTTCTAGTGTCTATTAAAGACAAATATGACTCCACTATGAAGATTGTTGAAAATTTTAATAAAGGAAAAGGGAAACTAGATAGCTTAATTTATACTCAGAAAGCATCATCTAGTAAAACCGGACTTGCTTATGACTCCACTCATACCAAGAAAAGGAATAAGCATACTAGGATGCATCATGCTAACACTAAATTTTTGAGCATATGGATCCACAAGCATGAGACGCTTCAAAAGAAACAAAGGTACGCAATTGACTTTGTTCAAAGTATTCATTTGAATAAAAATTATAAATATGTTTCTCTTGAAGGAGCTAAACCATATGCTTTCTAAAAACTAATCATCTGGACTCAAGATTATAAGAGTACCACAACGATTACATCTTTTCAGGTACTCTAAACAAAGGATGAAGGCAAAAGACTTATGTTCAACACTTTGAACAAAAATCAGCACTTTGCGGAAAAAACGCATAAAACTCGTCGATTCGCAAGTGTGTACGAAGCATTTGAATTTTTTAAAAATTATAGTTATAACTTTTTATGACTCGATGTGTGTGTTTTTGATGTTTTTATAACTCTCTTTTCAAACTTTTGGCAAACACTCAAAACTAGCATGTTGAATCCCCTTGGGATGAGGAAACTCTCAAACCCAGGTGAGAGTTGACTACCAAATAAGGGAGTCGACTACCAGAGTGTATTCTGCCGAATTTTTGTGTTGTGTTTTCTAACTTTTAGTGGGTTTTCAAGTCCTATTGGATTCATACCCACTAGGTGACTTATGCCCATTAAGAGGATTTGATCTCAACCATTGCTCCTTTAGATCAATGGATTATATTCCTCCTCCTCTTCATCAAAAATTCATAAAACCCCATCTCCCAAAACCCTACGGTAGCCGACTACCTCTTTGGAGCTCTCTCATGTGAATTCTTTCCTAATTTTCTTGCATCTCTCTTCCTTGGAGCTCAATTCCTCTAGGATCTCTCATATTTTCAAGGAGTTCTTATTCAACAAGGTAATATCATTCCTCTCCTTTCAATATTTCATACTTTCATCCTAGAAATCATGCCTAAGAAGGTTCTTGATATCAAGAAGAGAAAAGTTGATGAAACTACCCATGCTCTAACTAAGAAGGAAGTGATTCAACCGTATCTTGTAGATTTCAGTAGCTATGCCAAATTTTTGAGCATCTCAAAAAGGAAAATCCTTCATGAAAGATTTGTCAACATGGAAGATGTTGGAAACTATGGTATAGATAGTATCTTTGAGTATTAAAATTTGTTGAACTTATTTTCGAAGGACAACTCATATCTTTCCCTCCTAGACTTGTTTACATATTTTATGCAAACATTGATGCTGATCTTAACAAATCCCATTTTCGCACCTAAGTTCTTGAACTCAACTTCACATAACTATAAAAATCATTAGGACATGCCTTAGGAATCACCTTTACTGGGAAACTCCTGCATGATATAGAATTGGTTGATGATAATATATTAAACAAGGTGTTCCTGCCAGGAAGATACTTCCAAACCAAAATGCCTAGTAGTGATCTCAGATATTCCGCTAGGATTTTAGCAAACATATTGTCCTACAACATCACCCAAAAATCTGGTAGCCATGATGTTCTTTCTGAGCGTCGGGCTAAGTGCATCTATGCTATGCTTGGCAACATTAAAGTTAACTAGGCTAGGATCATCAAGGACTCTATTATTCATTCTGCCTTATCTAGTAGAGTCATCACTCCTTTAGACCATGGTCACTATCTTACTATCCTCTTCATTGCATATAATATCACCCTAGACAATGAATCTGAGGTCTTGGAACATGCTCTTGTTTTTTATGTTCATACTCTTGCTTGTATGGGACTTCACCAAGACTTAAACTAGTATGTTCCAGAGGAGAGGTTAGTAAGTGAATCAAGTTCCACTATAGAGAGGAATAAAGGTAAGAAAATTATTAAAGAAGAAGAAGACACCGAAGAAGAAGATGGAAGTGAAGAAGAAGAAGAGCTTGCACCATCTGAAAATGTTCCTCCATACATTATTGAGCTTCAGGATATGCTCCTGAAGAAAATTGACATATTGAAGATCAAAAGCAAAGGGCTATGAAGATATCAACAAAAAGGTGAAAAATCTGAAGGACCTGGTGATTAGCAGCGATCAGATCACCGAAAATGTTCTTAGTGAAATCCTTGATGAGATCAAGGAATTGAAGAATGAGAAGAAGAATAGTGGTTCTTCTTAATTATGATTACTTGCTTGCATGCTTGATACAATGCTTTTCTAAACAAATGTTTTGTAATAATTTCTTATACTTTGCACTTGTGGTTGTTTAATGACTTAAACAACTTGGTTTGTGATATGCTGATACACTGATCTTACACTACTTTAATTGCTATGCCATGCATATTATTATCTCTTGATATCCCCCATATAGCTTGCTTGATTAGAAATGAGATTGCATGGAATATATATATATACTAGTCATACCCCGTGTCCGCGGGCACGATTCAATTAAGATTTTCCCCCGCAAAATCTTTGTTCCCCAAAAAATTATTTCCACGCTCAAAATTGCACATAACAACAAATTAGCGTAAAAATATTTAGCGACACGGACGCATTCGGCGTGGAACAACGAAATCAGCGCATGCAACTTCAGCGTGGAACAACAAATTCGGCGAGGACGCCTTCGATGTAGAACAACAAATTAGTTTTAAAAATTAGCGGGCGCCTTCGGCGCGGTTCATTTAAGGGCATTCAAGATTTTTCCCCGTAAAATGTCCCAAAAAAATATTTCTAAAGCCAAAATTTAAAAGAACAACAAATTAGCGTAAAAAAATTAGAGGCACGACTGCCTTCGGCGAGGAATAAAAAATTCGGGCGTGCGCCTTCGGCGCAGAGCAACAAATTAGCGTATAGACATTTAGCGGGCGCCTTCGGCGAGGGCGCCTTCGGCCCTCTGCTTGAGGGTTAATTGAAACAGACGCCCAAAAAGCTCAGCCCTCCTCTTTGAATGCACATTCTCATTGTTTTTTTTGTTTCAATTTTTTGGGTGGGTGTTTCGGTGAGTGGAAAACGGGTGAAAATGAGAATGGTGGGTATGGGTGTGTGTAGTGTCTTGAGGGTTTTGGTTTTTTTTGCTTGGGGTGCATTCAATATTTTTTCCCGCAAAATCTTTGTCCCCAAAAAATCTAAAAGAACAACAAATAAGCGTAAGAAAATTTAGAGACACGGATGCCTTCGGCGAGGAACAATAAATTTGGTGGGGGCACTTTCGGTGCAGAACAACAAATAAGCGTATAAAAATTTAGCCGCCTTCGGCGTGGACGCCTTCGGACCTCTGCTTGAGGGGTTAATTGAAACGGAAGCCCAAAAATCTCAGCCCGCCTCTTTGAATGCACATTCCCTGTGTTTTTTTTGGGATTCAATTTTTTAGACGGGTGATTCGATGAGTGCAAAAACGGGTGAAAATGAGAATGGTGTGTTTGAGTGTGTATCGTGTCTTGGGGGTTTTGGTTTTTTGCTTGGGGTGCGATTTTGGGTGTTTTGGTTTGGGTGTGTTTTTTGGGGGGTTTGGTGAAGTTTTGTATTTTTTGGATTTTGGGTTTACGAAGGTTGTCCCATGTGGCGATGTGACATTGCCACATGGGACAAAGATTCAAAAACCTCTCTCTTTTGTAATATAGATAGTCATAACCCGTGCCCGTGGGCATGGTTCATTTATGATTTCCCCCGCGAAATCTTTGTTACCCAAAAAATTATTTCCACATCCAAAATTTTAACAGAACAACAAATTAGCGTAAAAATATTTAGCAGCACTGGCACCTTCGATGCGGAACAACAAATTCGGCGCATCGCCTTCGACATGGAACCACAAATTCAGCGCGGGCGCCTTCTATGTAGGACAACAAATTCGGCATAGAAGAACAAATTCGGCACGGAACAAATTAGCATGTTAAAATTTAGCGGGCACCTTTGGTGTGGGTATCCCCTCAAAATCTTTGTTTTCTCCAAAAATTATTTCCCCCTCTAAAATTTAAACGAACAAAAATTTTGACTTCGGCGTGGACGCCTAAAATCTTTGTTATACCCAAAAATTATTTCCCCTTCCAAAATTTAAATGAACAAAAATTTAGCAATTCCATAAAATTACCAGTTCAAGCTAATGCAACTAAACCAAATGTACCCTCCAACACATGCATGAGGAATGGAAAGTTAAGAAGTACAACACCAAAAACATATCCTGCAAGACATGCTCTTCTTCTCAAAGCGAAATATTCAACATACATACTCTTTTCAGTGTTGCTCATAATCCACCTAAAGCATCCCATTTTTCATAAAAATAGAAAAAAATAAAAGGCCATAGAACATAAACAGCAAGGAAACGAAATTACTGCAAAAACATTCCATTGCTTGGCAAAAAAATACATTGACAACATTGTTTCGTTCATACTTATTAAGATGCTCATCACATACACTGATCTCATCTGAAATGAAAAAATAAATAAAAGATAGAATGACTAAGTACACTAATACATTGATCCGAAATCAACTCCTCCAGCTTTCCATCAGATCCCGGGTTAGGTCTTTGGTGGGTTTACAACCATTCTTGGCCATAAATACACTGATAACTGTCTATTAGTTTCTTTCTAGGTGATCACAACATCCCTCGGCAAAAAAAGTATCCAATCTAATTAAAATTTAATGGTTATGCCGGGCAGACTGCTTGTCCTCATGTTCATCGAGATTCAACACATGTAATAGCTTGGATCCCTCCAGGAAGCTCCATTGAACATACCTACAATGCAGGAAATTGAACAAATTGTAACACTTTCAGAAATTCACATTATATACAGCTTCCAGGTTGCACATTTTCAAGGTTATATCAATGTTAAAAGATTATTTCCATGTTGGATGGTTGCTAGCACGTTGTGCGTACGTGCAAAATACTTATCATTCTGGTTTTTAGTATGAAGTGTGTGTAGTATACCTATCCTTCTTGTTTTTAGTATGAATTTTAATGCGATTATAGTTAATCTGTCGCAATGCAGGTGTTCAATGCGGCTGAAGTTCCTATTGAATGGGAAGAACATTTTGTTGGAGACAAAATAGACCCAAGGACACACAACTTTCTAAAATGGGAAAGTCTGGATTCACTGCGCATAAATGGTGTGGGGTTGAAGGATCCAATGGCTACACCTATCGGAAAGGGTCATACATCTTTGAATCTTACTCTAGGAAAGGGTTGGGTTTGTATGCCAATGTCAGGCCTTGTTACAGTCTCCCTAGTTACAAAACCCAATACGACAATGTCAATCTGGTTACAATTCGTGGGAATACAGAGGGAGAGTATAATGTCCTTGAACACTAGGTAATGCAACTTCTTTTGTAAAATTTTTAACTGTATAAATCATGTGTGCTTTATATAGCCCAGACATTTTCTGTGACTTACTACTCCAGGTGGTGAGAGGTGATGTGGAAAGTCTTAAAATCAAGCAAGTATAACAGTTGCAAAATATGCTTTTCATTATGCCAAGGCTAACAGCCGAGAGATGGTGTCAGCTATACACAAAGCAAACATCATGAGAAAGACCGATGGCCTTTTCCTCACAGTATGTTAACTATTATAATTAGAAAACTTCTATCAAATTGGGTAGGAAAATGATCTAATGTGCTTAATTTTATCTTCATTTACAGTGATGTCGCGAGGTTGCTGAGAAGTATCCTGAAATTACTTATGAGGAAGTAATCATTGACAATTGTTGCATGATGGTATGACTCTATCCTGTTATCACAATCAGAACAAATACACAAATCAATATAAATAAATGTCCTTGAGAAATGAGAGTTTCTTAAAAGTGATGCATGAGTGTTGCTTCAAAGTTATATGGACCTTTATAATTGTCATGCAGCTATGCAAACTATTGAGTTTGGTCTCCCACTGCTTGAATAAGTGAGCTCTATGTTTTCTACCCCAATTCGTTTAAACTCTACCCGGGATATATGCACCTGAAATGTGTGTTGAGACCATACTGATTCATGCTGAAACTTCTAAAAAATACACATGAGATGTGTGCCTAACTTACATGCAACACATATCCAACATGATATGGCTTTAAGAGAGGAGTGTCATGTTATATAGCATGCTGATCCAACATGATATGGCATGTGAAGTTGGTGATGCTTCAAGGCAAAGGAAATCCAAATATTTATTCAAATATGTCAAACATATTGGAAAGAAGCATGTATGTAACTATATATTCCTCATTCCAAAAAGAATTACTTTAGAAGATATATCAGGCCTTCTTGCATGCCTCTGCTGATAAATAATCGAGGCTAGAAGAAGAAAATACAATAATTCTCATCACCAACCTTATATGAGAAAATCCGTTTTAAAATAGACGAAGCCAAAGCCATGAATTAGAATGACCGTGTTCCATAGAAAAAACTGAGTGTTTATAGACACCATTGAAGATTAATAGTTTCAAAATATTGATCTTCTTCATGTGTAGACTGTTGGGTCTACAACCAGTGACAGATCATTCCATCTATATATATATATATAGGCCTCAAGGCCACCCATTACACCATTGGCTTAGTTAGCATCTTATACATAATCTTAAACATTGAATATCTAACATTTGGTTATACATAAACATTGAATAGTATACATAAATAATGAATGGTAATTTAATCTTATGTCCATTGGATTGGTGATGCACATAGTATAAATTAACCTGGAAACATTGTTATATTTCTCAAACATAAAAATATGAAAGGATAAATATCCCCATCTTGAGAGGCACTCACAATCTGCATTTAGGAACATGTATAACACAACTTGATATAATCTTTTCAATCAAAACCTAAACAGCTCAACTAAAAAAGAAACCAAAAGATTTTAATTTCATTATTCTATTGTCTCTGCATTCAAGTGTCTTTCCTATATTTGACCTGAAAAGGAAATTGAGCATCAGGCCCATTGAACAGAAGATCAAACATGGGCATGATTTTGACATAAAAATTCATTGAATTGGTGATGCACCTAGGATAAATTACCCTGGAAACATTGAATTGGTGATGCACCTAGGATAAATTACACATCTTGAGAGGCACTCACAATCTGCATCTTTTCAATCAAAACATAAACAGCTAAACTAAAAAAAGAATCCCAAAAAAATTCAATTTATTGGGATGTTATCAAGATGGATCAATACTCCATTGAGAAATGGAGTAAAAAATTCAAAATGACAACATATTAAAGCTGGATCAACACTCCATTGAAATAAATTTACTTTTTGCGGAACCAGAACCGTGGATTCTGAAAGCAATACTCCATTGAAATAAATTAAATGAAACAAAATAAATTGTGGAGAAGAGCTCACCTATGTACTCCAACAGATGAGGGTGATGAGGAAGATGAGGGTGATGAGTCGAGCCAGCAGATGAGGGGGATGTGGATGATCTGTGCAAGCTCTTCTTATCCAATAACCCATGATAACATCCCTGTTTTATAATATAGATGGGTTGATGTATCTGTGAATATTTGGAACCAAAAAATTACAAATTGAATAAAATTCACAAAGTCTCCATGTAAACCTGCAAATGAAGAAACCCAATGGCTCGGGGGACCTCGCATGGGAAAAACCAACAACTCAAATAAACTTCACAAAGTCTCCTTGTAAACCTGCAAATGAACCAACAAAACCATTAAAAAATACGGACACTAAAATCCACAAAAATTAGATCGGCATAACTTCCCAAATGAAACAAAGAAGGAAATAAAAATCCAAAAGACCGCACAAACTTTTTGGATGGATATTTTGAAGGGAGGCTTCCCCAAATCATAGTTTCTACCAAAATAGTACTTAAGACAACATATTTTTACATCGACTTATAATAATATCACACAACCTAAACTATATGCCAAAAGAAAAAACCCTTAACTATGAACAAATATACACAAAAATACATTTTGGATTGAACAACCATGCAGTCCAATTTCAAAAACACCATCTCTCACACAGGCATTTAAATCCAACAAAATTTACATATGAAGCTAGGGCCTTGTGTCCTGAAAATAAAAAATAAAATCATAGCTTAGAATAGAAAAATTAGAAACGAAGATATATCTAATTACTTTGTACAACTCACTTTTATTACCTTCATCATGTTTAAGCAGAAAACCTTTTCATCATCACATTATAAAAAGATGATGTGTCAAGCTCAATCCAAAGTGGAGAGTTAATGGGATGAGCAATAACCTAGATAAATTAAGAACATAAATTTCTTAGAAAAATCTATTATACATTTTATAGTGATTTTTGAATCCTAGGGCTGACTAGGACAAGCTGACTAGGACAAACCGGTTGATAGAAAGAGGGCCAGGATTTAATCTTGGTGAATCGACGGTTGGGATGAAGTTTTCACAGAATTTTGGAGGGAAACTTTGAATTTCGGGAGAAAACCAAGGTGACAATATATATTGAAAAGCAAAAAGAGTCAAACAATAAACAAGTGAATGAATGCTGTAGGTCGACGTGTGGGACCCAATGTCAGAATGAAATTACCTTCCCGAGGCCAAAAGCAGTAACTTTCCCTTCCCAACGTTAAAGCCCCGAAAGCCCACACGACGCCTTCAGTTCCGCCGTCACGGCGTTCTCAAACTTGCCGATAGAGCCATCTCATATTCAAATATCGTTAAATGGGTTAACAGAGAAGTGTTCAGTAAAAGCCACCCATAACTAACGGCCGCATGCATGTAAAACATATTATTTTTAGGAAACCTCCAGCATAAAAGCATTTCTAATTAAATATCTAATTAAATGACATTCCATCTATTCCTTTTATATTATTTTAATTAAATATCTCATTTTATATCTTATTTGAGGGTAAACTCTTTCTCTGCTCGGGGTTTGAACACGGGGCCCACTTAGGACCTCATTTAATGTTCTTTCTGATCAGGGAAATCACGTTTTGGAAAAAACGCGAGGGTCACGCTCCCACCTTATTAATCCACATCAAAACATTGATCCGCTGCGAAACAAGATACAGCCACCTCAACGATCCGTGGCAAAACAATTTATCCAATCAGAACCCATCACTTTCTCTATCAAATACAGCCATCAAATCTCAACATAAACAGATGCAACTGGATTGAAATTTCAAAAGGGGTGGAGATCTGAATATTTTTGTTGGTTTAAAGTGTAGATCGAATCAATTTGATGAATGTTAAAAGAGTAGGGTGAGAAAAAACAGAAGACAATGCTAATGTGTGGGTAGTTACCGACGGATTCACCTCAAAGATCACCGATCCTCTCACCGTCGGCGTTGTCGATCCCGAAATCCACAACCGGAGGCGAGATCTTTGTCACAGCGGCTATGGATTTGTGATAGCTGTTTCACATGTTATCGTCTGATATGATACTCGATTTTCTTATGTATTTTTCTCCGTTCTGTTATGTTTATAGTTATCAGTATTTGTTTCTCCCATTGAAGATGTTACGGATTCAATTTAATAGTTTGTTTAAATTTGCTATCAGCATGTCCAATCTGGATGAAGGAATTTCATTGTCTAACCCATTTTTGTTAAATTGCATTTTTCCATTTTAGTTCTTAAATTGCATTTTTTATTTCTCCTTTGCTGTGAAAAATTCTCACGGTATCTACTTACTCCTATAATTTGACTTTTTTTTTGGAGATTTCTCATGTCTAATTTCTAATTCCTAGAGAGTCGAGTATCTTTTGAGTTATTATTTAAGCTGAGCAGATCAAACAAATGCACACAAGAAACCAATATCATCCTCCCTCTCTCATCGAGTAGCGGGTGGAGGAGATGTGGTAGAAGGAGAGATGTTGGCGGCCACCATGGCCAGGAGGAGGAGGAGGTGCAGGCCCATGCCTACACCAGTTTTCTCCTTCCTCATCTCTTTCTGTTTTTGGGGTTGATCTAGGATCTGTGGGTGAAGGAGGGAGCGGTGCTTTTGTGTGTGTGAGGAGTGGATATTTTGGTGGTGGAGACGGGATGAAGACACTTTGACCAATTGGACTCCTCTTCTTAATGAGCGAGTGATAATTAGTTGCGGTCAATTTAACCTAATTTTGCTTGGGATGTTATCTGTGAACACATTTTGAGTATAAATTGAGCACAAATCAGTTTTTACGAACTTCTGAAAAACAACAAGTTCGTCTTCTTAGAAAATAAATATAAATTTTACTACCTTTGAAGAAATAATATAAATAAGTAGGCGTAATATTAGTAGGCGTAGCAGGGAGCATTGATGCTCCAACTCAAACTTCAATGCTGAATTTAAAGACTGGTAATACTTGGATCCTGAGTAATCGGATTATTTAATTGGTTGGTAACTGATACAGAACATGCATAAGTGAAATTTCACAAGTATTATATAGTAATTGGCCATTTATTTGCTTTCTCTCTATGATGAGTTGGATATTCACTTATGTTCATGGTTATCAAACAAATAAAAAACAAACACATAAATATTTTTTACATGTAATCAAGATTATATTAATGCAATAAAACAAAACCATAAATATGGTATTAACGTGGCCCATATATTAAAAAGTATTTTGTAATAGCTTATAATTTGCACCGTAAATAAAAATTTTTGGGCTCCGCCATGACCGCCAATGCCCCAGCTAATCTCACAGCCACATGCAAAGATGGAGGATTTGGCCACATGAGCCCAAATACCCCAGTGAGGGCTCATAAAGTGGCACATTGCGGCGTTTGTAGTACATGCAATCACAGCTGAAATAGTTAAATTTTGCCAAAAATTCAAGAATACGCAAAAAGAAACAATACCTCAAAGATATTATCAAATTAAATAACGTCAAGGTACATGCGTTGAGTGGCATAAGAACGGCCTTTCTGCCTTTAAATACCAGGTGGGTGTTGAACACATACGGAAACAATATCCGAAATATATTAGCAAATTAAATAAATCCTAGGTACATGAGTTGAGTGGCATAAGAACAATCTTTTTACCTTTGTAACTGCGAGTGGCTGGTGGTTATGTAGAGACGTACATTGTGAAAAAGTTTGATGGTAATTGCCTCCAAGAGAATCTAGCTATTAACAGAAAAGTGACTAAATATGTATCTCAGTTTATTAATAGAATCAATTGTTGATCAGTCGTGTCATACATTACAATACCCATCCATCCTACGTGTTCAATTTTTAAAATGGTGAAAATATGATTGGATATAATAAACTGAAATTTTGGGGGGAAAAATTTCGGGTAAAAATTTCTCTTACCCCCACGAGAAGAATTTGGTTGGATATAATAAACCAATCAGAAGGGAATGTAGTCACATACCCAAATTTGAATCCCTAAAATTGGGGTGAGGGATTTGGGGCAAACATTTCTCTCCATAGTTTTCATCACTAAAATTTGTGAGCGGAGATGGAAATTTTGGGGGAAAACAAAAATTTTGGATGAGAGTTTATGAAAATTTTGGAGGCAAAATCCTAAAATTTTGGGAGAACCTATATCTGACGAAAACTAAATTTTGGGAAATTAGAATTTTTGGGGAAAACTAAAATTTATGAAATTTTTTTGGGAGGAAATAAATTTGGAGGGAACTAAATTTTTGCAGGACTTAAAATTTTGGGGCTCTAAATAGCAATTATTACACTTTAATTGTTCCTATTTGTTTAAAATTAGGGGATCCAAGATTTTGAGGGGGGATATTTTAAATGAACGGTGGAACTAAATTTAGTGGGGGACTAAAGTTTTTGGGGAACATAGTAACAATTATTGCGTTTTAATTATTACTGGTCATTTAAAATTAGTGGATCCATGATTTTAAGGGGAATATTTTAAAAAAACCGTGTCCTTATGGCACGTGTTAAATTTGGAGGAAACAACAATTTGGGGTACTAAATTTTTTGGGAGAACTAAATTCTCAGGGGAAGTAAATTTTGAGGGAACTAAATTACAATCATTATGCTTTAATTTTGGGGGGAACTAAGAATTTGAAGGGGGATAGCGTAAATGAAACGTGCCCTATGGGCATGGGTTATGACTATCTATATTACAATTGAGAGCAGATTTTGAATTTGTCTTATGTGCCAGTGTCATGTCAAGTTTTGGGGGGAAAATTTTGGGTTGAAGAGAAATTTGTTGGAATAATACAAAAGATTTTCTTTTTTGAAATTGGCACCATTAGCACTTAATACTCTTCATTCAAAATGACCCAAAAAATGAGACCCAAAAAATGAAACCCAAAAAAACACACACAAGATGAAACCCAATGCAAAAGAGAACTTTATTTCGACTGACCCAAAAAAATTGAAACCCAAAAAAAATACAGGGAATGTGCATTCAAAGGGGGGCTGAGATTTTTGGGCGTCAAGCAGAGGTCTAACCAACCCATTCGCGCCGAAGGCGCCCGCTAAATTTTTATAAGCTGATTTGTTGTTCTGCACCGAAAGAGCACCAAATTTATTGTTTCTCGCCAAAGGCGGTCGTGCCGCTAAATTTTTTTACGCTAATTTGTTGTTCTCTTAAATTTTGGCTGTAGAAATATTTTTTGGGGGACAAAGATTTTGCGAAAAAAATCTTACATGCACCGTGCCCGCGGGCACGGGTTATGACTAGTTAATATATATTTGATAATATGGAAAATTTTAAATTTATACATTTATTTACCTTTTTTCATTGGAGTGGTGGAGGTCGTGCTTTCTGGAACCAAGCAAGCTCGGCAAGAACCATCTTCCACTTCTATAACAAAAAAGGTATTTGGATGGTCAATGAACCGAATATTTTGAAAAACAAAATCTAAGATTTTTATATTACCTCGGAAAAGAAGATTGCTTTGTCTTCAATGTGACTCGTCGCCGTTGCTTGTAAAGTTCTTTTAGCAATTTGCTGGAAATAATAATAATAATAAACAGTCACTAATTTTTAATTTCAAAATGGGAATGTTTGTAACGGTATGCATACCTTATCAAACCAAAATCCGATATAACCCCGCAGCCTGACATTTATGTGATTGTTTTGAAGTAACAGAACCTGTGAGAAGAAAAATGTTAATGCAACCATAGTAGATTAAAAATATAATGTAGAATTATGATAAGAAACTTACAGTTTTTGCCAAATATGCATAATCATCTATCTATATAAAAATACAAACCAATATTTTATCAAACAATGCATACCGAAAACTATTAAGTCATGCAATGAAATGTAGTAAAGGAAAAAATTTCTTACCCTGCCATATATGGTAATGTGGGTCCACATTTTAAAGCTTGGTAACGTATGATAATGATATACCTGCATGTTAGACAACAATCGATAATAATTTTTTAAAAGATCATTTAAACAAATAATATAAATAAAACAATGTAAAGAAAGAAAGTTAAAAAACTTACACACACTTTTTATCATACATTGGAAATCATATCAGAACTTCTGGGTAAACGATGTTTACTGTGTTATTTATGTTGGGCTGAAGAAGGACACATACACGATCAAAAGATGTGCACCTTGAAAGTGCAACATAAAGATGTCTATGACTGAAAACTGGGGTCCGCAAATCAACTCCAACGAATTTTACAGATTGTCCTTGGGCTTTATTAATCGTCATATCATATGTCACACGGACAAGAAACTGCCTTCTTGTCATATGAAAAGGTAATTCTGTAGCCGATGGTGACAAAGATATTCTTGAAATAAACACAAAACAACCGGCTTTATCCCATTTAAAATTTAAGCTTCAATGACACGTGATGCACATCTGACAACCATCAATCGTGTGCCATTGCAGAGCCCGTCTTTTGGTGTAATATTTCGTAATAAAATAATAGGACAACCAACCTTAAGCTCAAGTGTAAATTGTGGCAACCCAGGAGGATCCAAAGAGTTTATGTACTCAGTTGGATATCTATTCATAATGGTTGGATCGGTTTCATCATTTACAGAAAAAATGTCTGCAGCTTGATACGTAATCTTCTGTCCCAGAAAAATGTTTAATGCAGCAGCATTTATAAAAGTAACATCATCATTCCGTGCAGAAAGAATTATTCGTTCAGTAAGGTATGCCGGAGTCACGGCACCCTCAATATCAAGCTGCGGATAAATTCGAAGTATTAACTCGTTTAAATCATTGCACCTGAATATGTTAGAAGGAAGTTCTACAACTTCTGTAGGATTTGTCCCAACCTAATACATATAGATATAATTTTAGTGAAGGAATGGCTAAGATAAAAATAGCAAGTAAAATTAAATTAGGCATGAAATAAAATACCTCCAAAATAAATTTTGCAAAATTTGCATTCTCAACAGATGAGTTATTTAACCGCATATTTTGATCCAAGATCAAAACTTGTACAGAGCACCATAATACAGATCGTCTCAATGAGGCACCAACAATTTCTTCTCGAACCCCCTTTGGTATGACGGGCAAGATTTGTCGGAAATCCCCACCAAGAACAACAGTAATGCCACCAAATGCTCTGGGGTTATCACACATATCTTGTAACGATCGATCCACTGCCTCAACACAGTGCCGATGTTGCATAGGTACTTCATCCTCTGAATAATTGAGCTTGCATGGATTGCTTGCTAAAATTACAAATTGAAGTATCATGCACATCTAACGGGATACGAAATGTGGAATGTGCAGTCCGACCTCCGCTAAGTAGCAATGATGCAATACCGAAATACGCGACGGTGATAACTATATTTCCAAGACTACGCAACATCGTTGCTATTGCATTGTACAAAAAAGTATTTCCAGTTCCTACACCGCCGCTCAAGAAGAATGTAGTACCTTTATTTTCAAATACTGATGAAGTAATTGCTGAATAAGCATTGCGTTGTGCATCATTGAGGAAATCAATGTCTTTTTGTGCATCCAATTGTTTCGCTTTATTTATAAGTTCCTGATGTTCATGCAACAATCTATTGCCAACAATTGCATTCCAATCTCCAGTATGAAGTGGCATTGGTGGAAAGTCGGATAGACACTTACCGTACTCCTCAAGCAATTCATTGATAAGGAATAATCCATAATCATCAAGTTGGCCTTGAGTTGGGGTAGAAATTGCAAATAAAGTTTGTAATTTATGTGGAAGATCATCGCAAATGTGCATTGAAAATTCATTCCATAATGCAAGGGGGTCGATTGGCACACATTCGATAAGAATAATACAAAACAGTCTTCGTAATTGATATCCTGTTTTCATAATTGAAGCCTCGGAAAGACATTGTCTCCACTCAAATCATCTTCAAGAAGACCTCTTGCAATACATGTTGCTTTGAATGTAGGGTACTCGATCGAATTGAATGTGCGTAAATTTTCCCACGATGTTGGCCCTTTAACAACTGTTAGTAGCAACCGTAGATAAAATCTCTCTCCAGAATTAGGGGAGGCAAAATACATTCTGCCAATTGCATATCCAGATTGTCTTGGAGTCCAGACCTTTGTTGACGAATGCCACACAAACTTTTGAGGAAATTCTTGATATGTGAGATCATGTGCAGACTCATGTAAAGCGCAACATGTAAAAAATTCAGTCAAAGTTGTCTTATCATTTGCAGCCCTAGACCTTATTGCATCTACATCTTCATCTGGATAAAAAATAACACGGTGTTGCCCTGGTAAATGAAGTATCAATCTTTGAATTGACGGAATCTCTTGATGCAAAGGATGCTCAAATATTCGCCAGGCAGCCTCAGGTGGTCCAATATATCTTGCATCAAGATATTATTGGATCTCATTTACTACGCCCAATACCATTGTGGTCCGATCATGACCTTTATAAATATGCTTATGAATGTACTTCACACATCTTACCCCAGCACAAACTTCGACATTAATGTGGCGGTTAAATCGCCTTGAGAGATACCTGTTGTGCGGCACAACATCTCGGTTATCAACCTGATGCCCCCTTACAGTATATAGATGCCCATTACTACGACGACTGTAAATAGGATATCCATCACGATCCAAGGTTGTTGCATCTGCATAATTTCGAGGGTATTTCTTAGTACACTTACCATTTTCCATACATGAGGCATTTGGATTCCGAGCACCACATGGTCCATGTACCATACATTTTGACACAGTATCGAATAATGCAGGATCTTGAGCAGGATCAGGAAATTCAGCACATACAATTTTATCCACTTGATCACATGTATGAATCTTATCGGGTCCACGAAGAAAGAAAAGAGCATGCATATGTGGAAGACCCCGTTTCTGAAATTCAATTGTAAATACATGTGCTACTTTCTTTCCAAATACATTATTGCCATCAATCTCCTTCATCAAAGCCTTTCTTTTTAACTCAAATACACGTGCGACTAAATCTGGACGGTCGGTAGCCTTTTGATTGGGCAGTAGAGCCGAAGTAATTTCTGGACACTTTGGATTTGCGGTCATGGTAAGAAAAATATCTGGGTGCTGGATATAACGTGTGATAGCCATCAAGTCTTGAAATATTTCAAACATGTGACGTGCACTGCCAGTGAAAGATGAAGGAAGTATCATGCGCTGTCCAATTTGGTCGCATCTAGAATATGCATCGATATCTGCAAGACCCTGATAGAGCTCTGAGCGGAGTTTTCATTGATTAAGTTTAATGAATGTCAAACGATGTTGCTCAATTACTGCCCAAGCATCAACTATGAACTCCTGGAATAACTTCCCAGCTCTCAAAATTGAAGAATACTCGTTCTGTCTTTCAAACAGACGGTAGCTATAAAACTCACACATGGTCAGGCGTCTACTTGAGGATATGTTTTGAACTGGATCCCACTGCTTCAACTCTGGTTCCCATCCAAGCTGACCATAAGGAAATAATAAGACGTAGTGTAATGGTAAGTATGCAGGATGAGTCTTATTGATTTGCATTAATTGATGATTTCCTCGAAGATGTAAAACTATATCTCGCATCCCGAAAGGTCGATAGCCATCGCCAGGTAAAATAACCGCAATCTCATCTACGGTTGGGAGGTTATAACGGCGATGATCCTTGTTTGAATTGTAATGCAGATATACAGGAAGATCATGACCACATGAATCTGCTTTAGATAAAACAGAATACGCCTGACAATATAGTTTGATGAAAGGATTTATGCCCGATAAACAATTTTGAATAATTTGTAAGACAGCCTTGCTCAAATGTGGATTTCTATTACTTCGGAACTCCATAGCAGAATCCGGATCATATATGTAAAGTTGACAATAACTTGCTGTTTGATCCGGTTGGGGCAGAAGTGATCCTGTTCGATGGCGTAATTCCCCATGAATAGTAAATATGTTCGGGCCTCTGCCAGCAATCAATCTTTGATCCATTGTCACACCAAGGCTGGTAAATGCATTAGCTGCATTATACTCCCGAGTATACATTCGAAATGATTTTGATGCCTCACTGTCACCATCATATAATTCTCGAAGTGCTGGAGGGGGTTCATTAAGTTTCGGCAATTTTACTTTTCCTTGCAAACAACATGTTCCAAAAAGATGTGTTCTCAAAGTTGACTTCGACAACTGTTCATCCAACCAGTGTAAGGCTGAACAATAAGGGCATGGAATGTTCATTAATAAAAGATAGTGCCGACCAAAATCAACCTGAGTTGGTGGACCAGAAATAAAGTTACATTGAGATTTTTCTCGTTCTCTCCTTTGACATTGAGCTAAACACCTATCCAAAATAAAACCATAATAATTAAATAAAATTAAGTTACATTAAGGCAGAGTAGCTCTTATGAATAATAACCTGGCAAATGGTTCATCATCTTCAGCACATATCGTATCGTTGTGCAAGGCTGAGACCACATCTTCATGTTCAACGGGAAAAGTTGGTACTGCATATGTGCTTTGAGGCATATCGAGTACACTGGTAGGAGTCATATATCGAGATGTGTTTGGTTGTATTTGTTCTCGTTCTCTCCTTTTGCGTTGAGCTAAAGCCCTATCCAACTTTAAACACAAAAATAAACACAACTAAAATACATGGGAGGAGAAAAGATTTTATGTACAGGCGGGTTGATAATGACCTGACAGATGGTCCAGGAACTTGTTCGGAAATCATATCATTACGCGAGGCTGAGACATGCTCTTTGTGGTCAACCGGAGAAGTTGTCACGGCTGGTGTTATTTGAGGTATATCAAGTACACCGTCAGAAGTCAGAGCGTGAGATATGTTTCGTTGTTCTTGTTCTCGTTATCTCCTTTTGCGTTGGGCTAAAGCCTTATCCAAATTTAAACACAAAAATAAACACAACTAAAATACATGGGAGGAGAAAAGATTTTATGTACAGGAGGGTTGATAATGACCTGACAGATGGTCCAGGAACTTGTCCGGAAATCATATCGTTACACGAGGCTGAGACAGGCTCTTCGTGGTCAACCGTAGAAGTTGTCACGGATGGTGTTATTTGAGGTATATCAAGTACACCGTCAGAAGTCAAAGTGTTAGATATGTTTTGTTGTTCTTGTTCTCGTTCTCTCCTTTTGCGTTGGGCTAAAGCCCTATCCAAATTTAAAAACAAAAATAAACACAACTAAAATACATGGGAGGAGAAAAGATTTTATGTACAGGCGGGTTGATAATGACTTGACTGATGGTCCAGGAACTTGTCTAGAAATCATATCGTTACGTGAGGCTGAGACAGGCTCTTTGTGGTCAACCGGAGAAGTTGTCACGGTTGGTGTTATTTGAGGTATATCAAGTACACCGTCAGAAGTCAGAGCGTGAGATATGTTTCATTGTTCTTGTTCTCGTTCTCTCCTTTTGCGTTGGGCTAAAGCCCTATCCACATTTAAACACAAAAATAAACACAACTAAAATACATGGGAGGAAAAAAGATTTTATGTACAGGCGGGTTGATAATGACCTGACAGATGGTCCAGGAACTTGTCCGGAAATCATATAGTTACGCGAGGCTGAGACATGCTCTTCTTGTTCAATCGGAGAAGTTGACACGGCTGGTGTTATTTGAGGTATATCAAGTACACCGTCAGAAGTCAGAGCGTGAGATATGTTTCGTTTTTCTTGTTCTCGTTCTCTCCTTTTGCGTTGGGCTAAAGCCATATCCAAATTTAAACACAAAAATAAACACAACTAAAATACATGGGAGGAGAAAAGATTTTATGTACAGACGGGTTGATAATGACCTGACAGATGGTCCAGGAACTTGTCCAAAAATCATATCGTTACGCGAGGCTGAGACAGGCTCTTCTTGTTCAATCGGAGAAGTTGACACGGCTGGTGTTATTTGAGGTATATCAAGTACACCGTCAGAAGTCAGAGCGTGAGATATGTTTCGTTGTTCTTGTTCTCGTTCTCTCCTTTTGCGTTGGGCTAAAGCCATATCCAAATTTAAACACAAAAATAAACACAACTAAAATACATGGGAGGAGAAAAGATTTTGTGTACAGGCGGGTTGATAATGACCTGACAGATGGTCCAGGAACTTGTCCGGAAATCATATCGTTACGCGAGGCTGAGACAGGCTCTTCTTGTTCAACCGGAGAAGTTGTCACGGCTGGTGTTATTTGAGGTATATCAAGTACACCGTCAGAAGTCAGAGCGTGAGATATGTTTCGTTGTTCTTGGTCTTGTTCCCAAAATGTAGGTCACCTCAAGAGATTTTAGTTCTCACATTGTTTAATTACTCACACAATTTTAGGTCCACTATGAATTTAATCTTGAGAGGCTCTCAACATGTATAATAAATCAAAAAATAAACAGCCTTGCTTCATACCAAGTTAGCTTCTTTTGCTTTCTTTTGCTTTCTAAGTCAAACATTTTTTAGCCATCATTCAAACATTTTTTAGCCATCATTCAAAGGTTTTTCTCTTTCAAAATAGCTTTATCATTCAAAGGTTTTTCTCATTCAAGTATTCAAGTATTCAAGCTTGGATATACTTTGATATGCTTGGAGTATTCAAGTATTCATTTGCTAAACTTGCAGTGAAATGAGCATGTTATAGCAGGGTCTCAAAGTTAATTTCATTCCAGTAGTACAAAATTTCAGTATTACATAGCTGTTTGAGAAGATGGAATTTGAAGAACCAAATTTTGAGTTATGTGAAATAAGTTTAAAATAACTAATGAGTTCAAATTCATTTCAGTTCATATAATTTGGGCACTTGAACTCATATGTATTTGTATGAATATGACAGGATTCAACATCAACTATTTATTGGAACTGAAATGAATGCCCAAATCTATTTCTATTTCTAGTCTACTCTTATCCATGAGAAAACATGCCAATTTTGACAATGACAGTATCAATGTTGAGAATATTCGAAATGTCCTACTGTTATGCTAAATTTTGAACATATATGTCAAAAATTATCTCAATTATAGGACATATCAAAATTCCTACTGTTAACAGGACATATCAACATATATGTCAAAATTATATCAACATATATGTCAAAATTTGAAGTTATGCTGGATTGATAGCATAATTGCAAAATACTATTGAACTTCAAAATTGCAATGGATTGACAACATAACCTAAATAGGTTGAAATAGAAATTTTCACATTAAGAATTTCAATTTCAAAATACTATTGACAGCATAACCTCAAAATCCTTACTTGAATTTCAATTTCACCTAAGAATTTCAAATATTGATGGCATAACCTCATATGAGGTTATACCAAATTAAGCTATGCTGTCAATTGCAAGCATTCCTCCCTCAAAATACTCACCAATGATCAAATTTTTGGATTACATCCAACTTATACTGCCAGGTCTGGATTACAATCATGATTACATCCAAACTAAAAATAACAGGACATTTTGGTTATTTGTTCATGATTTCATTTGCAAACACTTTATTTTGGTTATTTTGGTTATTTGCAAACACTTTATTTTGCAAATTCAATTGCAAACTCAATTTCAAACTCAAGCTTTCATCAATTTCAAACTCAAGCTTTGTCCTGTTAATATTCTTTCATCAATTTCAAGATTATCACTCAAACCCAACATTCAAAAATAAATATATGTCCTGTTAATATTTTGCTAAACCCAACAATTTCTTTCAAGATTAACATTCATATTTCAAGATTCAAAAATTGCTAAACCCAACATCCAAAAATTATTTTATGTTAGTAGCAATGCATATGAAAATTAACCAATATTGAGTAGCAATTACACATGTATAGGAAGAGCTCATATCCCATTAACCAACAGTGAGTAGCAATCCTGACAATTTGCATATGAAGAGCTCACCAATTAACCAAAATTGAGTAGCAAGTACATATGTGTGTAATTACTAAACCCAACATTCAAAAAAATGATATGCATATTATTTCAAGATTAACATTCAAAAATAAATATATGTCCTGTTAATATTTTGCTAAACCCAACAATTTCTTTCAAGATTAACATTCATATTTCAAGATTCAAAATTTTCTAAACCCAGCATTCAAAAATTAATTTATGTTATTAGCAATGCATATGAAATTAACCAACATTGAGTAGCAATTACACATGTATATGAAGAGCTTATATCCCATTAACCACCAGTGATTGTGCAATCCTGAAAATTTGAAAAATATTGGAGTGTAAATCAAAAATTGGAGTGTATGAACTTGGATTAAATTCAAAATCCTGTCAACTTGACTTAAATTCAAAATCCTACATACACAGACTCAAGTTGAACTTGACTTAAATTCAAAACAGGATTTTGTTGTACACATACTCAAGTTGAAGTGTAAATCAAACTTATGCTTGCAATTATGCTGTTATGCTGTCAATATTCTTGTAAATCAAACTTGTACACATACTCAACTTGAATTAATTTGAAGTTATGTTTTCAATATTCTTGTTAGCTATACAGGTTATCAATTTCAAAATACTCACCTATTGACAACCCACCTATTTAGTTCTCACATTAAGAATTTCAATTTCAATTTCACCTAATATTTGAAGTTATGCTAGATTGGCAGCATAACCTATTTAGTTCAACCTAAATAGGTTGAAATTTGAAGTTATGCAAAAAATTGAATATATCTGAAAAGATAAAAAAACCATATGCTAAATCTGAAGAGAACTGATTATACAAAACCAAGTAGCTGAAAACATATAACTGAAAAGAGCATGAAAAAAACCAAATGATAAAAAAACCATATGCTACATCACAGAGCTGAAGAGAGATGACAAAAAAATGAAGAAAAACATAAAAGAGAGCTACATCATAGTCATCTTTAGCAATATTGAATTCAATATTTGCTAGTCATATTAGTCATCTTAGCAATTTAATATTTCAGTCATGCTATCAAAAAAATACCAATATCTAAAATTCCATACATGATAGATCTTCATCTTGATTTTAACCTCTTCATATGCTTGAAATACACTCAATCAATAAATACACTCAGCAATCTCCAGAAATAAATATACTCAATCAATTTTAAAATGAGAAATTGGTTACAACAATCTCAGTTTATTCAGTATAAGCTTGGAATGCATTGTCATGTTATTAGCAATCTCAATCAAGTGATGGTTTCAAAATGGATGGGGGCTGTAATGAACTAAAAAGTGATGGTTTCAAAATTGATAGCAATCTCAAACTGAAAATACACTCTGCAATGAACTCAGCAACTCTCACATTCAGCAATCTTAGTTGCAAGATTAGCATTGTCATGTTATTAGCAATGCATATGAAGATTAGCATATGAAGCTAACAAGACAATGCTATTAGCACTGCATTGTCCTGCTAATAGTTTCAAAATGGATAAGAGTTGTCCCACAAATAAAAGGTTCAAATTTCATTTTTGGGTTTCAAAATCAATTTCCAAGGATTACATCCAAGTCCAGCTCAATTTCAAAATAGCTTGCTGAAAAATGGATATAATGAAATTGACAGCACATGTAAACCAAGTTCAGGACATCAAGCTTGATAAGTTTTGGCTGAAGGAAAGTGTAAAAAAATTTGGTGTATGTTCAATAATACAAAACAGTGTGCTGCAAATTAATCAACAACAAAGCTTGATGTCTTTTCAATAATACCTTGGCTTGAAAGCTTGATGTATTTTCAAAGCAAAGTGGTGGGGTCTTCAGATTTTTGCAAAAGATTCCTGCAAATAATTAAACCAAACTCATGTAATTGCTATTGATTGTTCATGTAAATACATGTGCAATTTTGAAGTATCAGTTCATGTATGTCAGTATTCATTGATTGTGCAATCATGTGATGCTTCAAGTATTAAATTTGTAAAATCCATGATATTATCAGTAGCAAGCAGGAAAATTGACATAATTCAAAAAAATTTGTATATTTGCAAAATCCATGGTATTCTCACCTATCTTGAATGGTGGTTTTCATGCAAAATATATCAACTTCATATATCCATGTTGAATGTTGGTTTTCATGCAAAATATTCTCACATATCTTGAATGTTGGTATATGAATGATATTAAAAACATATACAAAAATATATAAGAGTGATATTTAAAATTTCATTGCAACTTCATATGCAGAGCTTCCCACTTGGGTATATCTTTCAACATAGACTTTCAACATGGACCTTCCCACTTGGCCATTTGATTTTTTTTCAGCAAGCTCAATTTTTTCAGCAATCTTGGAATCTTGGAAGTTGCACTGAAAATTATACATGAAAGCTAAATGAAAATTACACCCAAGTGCACTGAAAATTACACCTAATTACCAATTCATCAAGCTTGAGATATTGGCCCCCTCTTCAATTGCATTAATATATTTTTGAATATCTCAATTTATTAATTACACCAAAAAATATATCAACCTTGATGTTTATATGAATTACTGAAAATATATTAATATAAGTTCAGGACATAATATATCAAGCTAAGATTGTTCAGGACATAATATACCCAATTTTGGATTAATATATTTTTGAATCCAATTGCATTATATCCAGTTTGATATATTGGAAGTTGCTATTATATCCAGCTTATCAAGCTTATCAAGTTTACATTGTGCTATTATGTGTATAATATATCAAGCTTATCAAGTTTACATGTAAATTGTTCACTTCCAATATATCAAACTTGATAAGCTTGATAAGCTTGATAAGCTTGATAAGTTTGATGGATATATTTGAAGTTGCTATTAAGCTTATCAAACTTATCAAGCTAAGATTGTTCAGGACATCCAATGTTACATCCAATTGCATTAATATATTTTTGAATATCTCAATTTCTCATTAACATATAAATATCTCAATTGCACTGAAAAGTTGAATATATAGTTTGCATAAACTCAAAAATATAAATATCACACCCAATTAGATATGAAATATATATTCAATGTAAATATATTTTAGAATATCTCAATTTCTCATTAACATATCAAGTTTTCTCCATAACTGAATACACATCTCTAACCAAAAACATGCCCAATACAAAATTACACATTCAATCAATTTTTCTCCATACCTGAAAAACCAAACTCAAAACACCAAGCTGTGATGAAGCTCTAACCAAGGGATGAAGTTCTCACTGAGAGGTTGATCTGCAAGGGGAGTGTGGGTACATGATAATACAAAATTACACAGTTAGTAAAAAATTCAATTGGGTACATGATAATAAAAAATTAACAGGATATCAAGTTTAGCATTAAAAAATTACACATTCATTAAAAAGTTTGAGTGACCTTAGATATGTTTGAGTGAGTGATATATTTTTGATAACACATATTAACAGGACAATTGGTTACTCAGAATATTAACATTATTAACATTATGATATCAGGATATCAAGTTTACTGAATATCACTCAAAAGATTTTAAAATTATGAAGATTACTCAGAATATTGGTTACTCAAAAAATTTTATGAAGATTATGAAGTTTGCTTAAAAAATTATTAACATTACTCAGGACAATTGGTTACTCAGGATATCAAGTTTAGCATTATTAACATTATGAAGATTACTCAGAATATTAACAGGATATCAGTTTGAGTGACTTGAGAATCAGAAATTTTATCCATTCACATTTCGTATCCATTCAGTTTGGATATCAGTTTAGCATTATTAACATTTTGTCTGCAAAAATTTTTGATATTGGAATTATCCATTCACATTGCTTATCCATGGATAAACTCAGTACATGCATTCTCAAACTAACTTCAAAAATTTTGAGAATGGATAATTCCAAACTCCAAACATAATTCTCAATAAATTTTTGAAGTTATTTTGAGTACATGGATAATGTGAAATATCCATTCATTCACATTGCTTATCCATGGAAATTATGTTTGCTTATTCCAGGATAAACTCCATTGGAAATATCCATTCATTACAGGACAATCAGTTTGCAGTTAATGAGAATGTGCTAGCTCTCAAACTTAATTTGATACCATTCTCAGGACAATCAGTTGCAGTGAGCAAACAACCATTCTCAAAAGTGATAACCAATATCAAACTCACATTGCTAATGGATAATTCCAATATCAAACTCATAATCAACATTGACAGGACACTGAAATTTAGGTAGAAGAGTAAATTGAAATAGCTACTGGGCTTAACATAATTTATAGCCATATCAACAATGTTTACCAAAAATCTACTTATCAACAATGTTTATCAAATTTTTATCAACAATGTTTATCAACAATCAATAATGTTTATTAACATAACATAATTTTGATATGGCTGTTTATCAACATAACATAATTTTTGAATCTCATCCATTCCAAATTTTTTGAATCTCATCCATTCCAAAATGTTTATCAACAGCTACAGGACACAGTGCAACATAATTTTTGAATCTCATTTTTATCAACAGCCATATCAACATAATTTTTTATCAACAGCCATATCAACAGCTACAGGACACATAGCAAATTTATCAACAGCCATATGAAAATTATGTCAACAATCAACAATGTTTATCAACAGCCATATCAAATTTTTGAATCTCATCCATTCCAGATTTTTTTTGCAACTATCAATGAATTCTCACCAATTCTTGATGTCATCCATTCCTATGAGTTAATCTCAAAAATATGATATGGCTGAAAAAAATAGAACTTCTAAATTTACAGCCATTCAGCCATTCAACCATATCAACAATGTTTATCAACAGCTACAGGTCACATTGCTTCAAACATTGCAGACAACCTCACAGCTACATGACACATTGTTTATCAACAATGTTTATCAACAGCCATATCAACAATCTTTATCACAATGTTTATCAAAAAACTTGGTCACAGGAAACATAAACTTGGATAAACATAAAGTTGATTATCCAAGTTCAAATTTTTTGAAACATAGCAGATCATAGAAGCAATGCTAGAAACATAAATTTTGCCTTTGATTATCCAAGTTTATAGCTTCATCCTGCAATGTTTCTAGCATTTTTGAAACATAAACATAAGTTTATAGCGTCAAATGTATCCATCCAAGTTCAATTTTTTTTGATATGAAATTGCAGACAACCATATCAAAAAAAAAATTGATCAAAGGAAACATGAAAATAGGAAATATGTTGAAAAAGGCAAAGTTCACAAAGCTCACCAAGAGGGTCCTTGAGCTCTCCCGTGAAGAAGGCTTGATGTGCTTGATATGCTTGCTTGATGGTCTTCCTCTCCCATGATCTGAGGTAGAAGAGGGTAGGTAGAAGTCTGAGGTAGAAGAGGGTAGGTAGAAGAGTGCGCTGGAGGAGGTAGAAGATGATGGCGATGCTGGAGGTAGAAGAGGGTGCTAGCTCTGCCTTGAGGAGGTAGGATGCTGGAGGTAGATGATGGCGATGCTGGAGGAGGTAGAAGATGAGCTGCTTCCTCTTGGCGCGCAAAAATAAACAACAAAAACTCATTTCCCTCCTCAGCGTTGATGTGGTGTGATCAAAAAACAAATTATGTGATGTGATCAAAAAACTTTCCCCCTCAGCGTTGATGTGATCAAATCCATTTCCCTCCCAATGGTAGCTAGGTAAAACAAAATTTTGAAAGTTTGATTTCTCAAAAATCTCAATTTCTCATATCTCAATTTCTCAACACACCCAATTACACATAACAACACACCCAATTACACATAACCAAAATCTCTTATCCATTTTCTCTTAACCAAAATCTCTTATACATTTCTCTTATAAACAACACACCCAATACAAATCTAAACATAACCAATTTCTCTTATACAAAAGCTCTTATCCAATTTCTCTTGATAACATCCATGTTTTATTATAGATATATATATAGAGGTTGACTAGGATCCATTCGGATGGATCAAACATGCGGATCCATCCAAGTGGAATTTAAAGCTAGACAATGTCAATAGAAAATCCGACCGTTGGATGTCTTCTAACATGTCTAAACTAGCTCCAAACAAAATTTCAACTAATTTGGACATGTTTTGCCCATGCATCAAGTGGTTGCAAAATCGATGTTTTTGAATAGTTATAAAATCGGCTAATTTTGCAACCACTTGATGCATAGGCAAAACACGTCCAAATTAGTTGAAATTTTGTTTGGAGCTAGTTTAGACATGTTAGAAGACATCCAACGGTCGGATTTTCTATTTACATTGTCTAGATTTAAATTCCACTTGGATGGATCCGCATGTTTGATCCATCCGAATGGATCCTAGTCAACATATATATATATACTAGTCATTACCCGTGCCCATAGGGCACGGTTTATTTAATGGCTGAGTTTTTCTCCCCCACAAATTTCAAGTTCCCCCAAATTTCATGTTTTCCCACAAATTTCAAGTTTCCCCCCAAATTTTAGTTTTCCCCCAAAATTTAAGTCCCCACATAATTATCATTAACACCAAGGACAAACTTGCCACGTAGGACAAAGCTTTGTCCTAGTAGGATAAGATTCAAAATCTTCATAGAACTGAAAAAAAATGGCCGGAAGGGGTGAGAATAAAAAGTGTGGGTGTGTGTGTGTGGAGGGTCCATAGGCAAAAATACAAAAACCGGTGTTGTATGTGCAAAATTCCACACCTCCTCTTTTATCCCTCAAAATCTCTTCTCTTATATTTTCTCTTATTCAATTTCCCTGTTTTATATAATAGATATCCAAATTCTCTTATCCAATTTCTCATGTCCAAATTCTCTTATCAATTTCTCTTGATAACATCCGTCTTTTATATAATAGATATCTCTTATCCAATTTCTCTTGTCCAATATCTCTTATCCAATTTCTCTTGATAACATCTCTCGTTTGTAATATAGATATCTCTTATCCAATTTCTCTTGATAACATCACTCTTATCCAATTTCTATTGTCCAATATCTCTTATTCAATTTCTCTTGATAACATCCCTCTTTTATAATATAGATATCTCTTATCCAATTTATCTTGTCCAATATCTCTAATCCAATTTCTCTTGATAACATCCCTCTTTTATAATATAGATATCTCTTATCCAATTTCTCATGTCCAATATCTCTTATCCAATTTCTCTTGATAACATCCCCCTTTTATAATATAGATATCTCTTATCCAATTTCTCTTTTCCAATATCTCTTATCCAATTTCTCTTGATAACATCCCTCTTTTATAATATAGACTAGTCATTACCCGTGCCCATAGGGCACGGATTATTTAATGGCTGAGTTTTTCTCCCCCACAAATTTCAAGTTCCCCCAAATTTCAAGTTTTCCCACAAAATTTCAAGTTTCCCCCCAAATTTAAGTTTTCCCCCAAAATTTAAGTCACCCCATAATTGTCATTACCACCAAGGACAAACTTGCCACGTAGGACAAAGCTTTGTCCTAGTAGGATAAGATTCAAAATCTTCATAGAACAGAAAAAAAATGGCCGGAAGGGGTGAGAATAAAAAGTGTGGGTGTGTGTGTGTGTGTGGAGGGTCCATAGGCAAAAATACAAAAACCGGGGTTGTATGTGCAAAATTCCCCACTTCCTCTTTTATCCCTCAAAATCGCATCTCTTATATTTTCTCTTATTCAATTTCCCTGTTTTATATAATAGATATCCAAATTCTCTTATCCAATTTCTCATGTCCAAATTCTATTATCAATTTCTCTTGATAACATCTGCCTTTTATATAATAGATATCCCTTATCCAATTTCTCTTGTCCAATATCTCTTATCCAATTTCTCTTGATAACATCTCTCGTTTGTAATATAGATATCTCTTATCCAATTTCTCTTGATAACATCACTCTTATGCAATTTCTATTGTCCAATATCTCTTATTCAATTTCTCTTGATAACATCCCTCTTTTATAATACAGATATCTCTTATCCAATTTATCTTGTCCAATATCTCTAATCCAATTTCTCTTGATAACATCCCTCTTTTAGAATATAGATATCTCTTATCCAATTTCTCATGTCCAATATCTCTTATCCAATTTCTCTTGATAACATCCCTCTTTTATAATATAGATATCTCTTATCCAATTTCTCTTTTCCAATATCTCTTATCCAATTTCTCTTGATAACATCCCTCTTTTATAATATAGATATCCCTTATCCAATCTCTCTTGATAACATCCTTCTCTTATAATATAGATATCTCTTATCCAATTTCTCTTGTTTAATATCTCTTATCAAATTTCCCTTGATAACATCCCTCTTTTATAATATAGATATCTCTTATCCAATTTCTCATGTCCAATATCTCTTATCCAAATTCTCTTGATAACATCCCTCTTTTATAATATAGATATCTCTTATCCAATTTCTCTTTTCCAATATCTCTTATCCAATTTCTCTTGATAACATCCCTCTTTTATAATATAGATATCTCTTATCCAATTTCCCTTTTCCAATATCGCGTATCCAATTTCTCTTGATAACATCCATCTTTTATAATATAGATATCTCTTATCCAATTTCTCTTTTCCAATATCTCTTATCCAATTTCTCTTGATAACATCCCTCTTTTATAATATAGATATCTCTTATCCAAGTTCTCTTGTCCAATATCTTTTATCCAATTTCTCTTGATAACATCCCTCTTTTATAATATTGATATCTCTTATCCAATTTCTCTTGTCCAATATCTCTTATCCAATTTCTCTTGATAACATCCCTCTTTTATAATATAGATATCTCTTATCCAATTTCTCTTGATAACATCCCTCTCTTATAAAATAGATATCTCTTATCCAATATCTCTTGTCCAATATCTCTTATCCAATTTCTCTTGTCCAATATCTCTTATCCAATTTCTCTTGATAACATCCCTCTTTTATAATATTGATATCTCTTATCCAATTTCTCTTGTCCAATATCTCTTATCCAATTTCTCTTGATAACATCCCTCTTTTATAATATAGATATCTCTTATCCAATTTCTCTTTTCCAATATCTCTTATCCAATTTCTCTTGATAACATCCCTCTTTTATAATATATATATCTCTTATCCAATTTCTCTTGTCCAATATCTCTTATCCAATATCTCTTATCCAATTTCTCTTTTATAATATAGATATCTCTTATCCAATTTCTCTTGTCCAATATCTCTTATCCAATTTCTCTTGATAACATCCCTCTTTTATAATATAGTTATCTCTTATCCAATTTCTCTTGATAACATCCCTCTTTTATAATATAGATATCACTTATACAATTTCTCTTGTCCAATATCTCTTATCCAAATTCTCTTGATAACATCCCTCTTTTATAATATAGATATCTCTTATCCAATTTCTCATGTCCAATATTTCTTATCCAATTTCTCTTGATAACATCCCTCTTTTATAATATAGATATCTCTTATCCAATTTCTCTTGATAACATCCCTCTCTTATAATATAGATATCTCTTATCCAATTTCTCTTGTCCAATATCTGTTATCCAATTTCTCTTGATAACATCCCTCTTTTATAATATAGATATCTCTTATCCAATTTCTCTTTTCCAATATCTCTTATCCAATTTCTCTTGATAACATCCATCTTTTATAATATAGATATCTCTTATCCAATTTCTCTTGTCCCATATCTCTTATCCAATTTCTCTTGATAACATCCCTCTTTTATAATATAGATATCTCTTATCCAATTTCTCTTGTCCAATATCTCTTATCCAATTTATCTTGATAACATCCCTCTTTTATAATATAGATATCTCTTATCCCATTTCTCTTTTCCAATATCTCTTATCCAATTTCTCTTGATAACATCCCTCTTTTATAATATAGATATCTCTTATCCAATTTCTCTTGTCCAATATCTCTTATCCAATTTCTCTTGATAACATCCCTCTTTTATAATATAGATATCTCTTATGCAATTTCTCTTTTCCAATATCTCTTATCCAATTTCCCTTCATAACATCCCCCTTTTATAATATAGATATCTCTTATCCAATTTCTCTGGTCCAATATCTCTTATCCAATTTCTCTTGATAATATCCCTCTTTTATAATATAGATATCTCTTATCCAATTTCTCTTGTCCAATATCTCTTATCCACTTTCTCTTGATAACATCCCTCTTTTATAATATAGATATCTCTTTTCCAATTTCGCTTGATAACATCTCTCTCTTATAATATAGATATCTCTTATCCAATTTATCTTGTCCAATATCGCTTATCCAATTTCTCTTGATAACATCCCTCTTTTATAATATAGATATCTATTATCCAATTTCTCTTGTCCAATATCTCTTATCCAATTTCTCTTGATAACATCCCACTTTTATAATATAGATATCTCTTATCCAATTTCTCTTGATAACATCCCTCTTTTATAATATAGATATCTCTTATCCAATTTCTCTTTTCCAATATCTCTTATCCAATTTCTCTTAATAACATCCCTCTTTTATAATATAGATATCTCCAATTTCTCTTGTCCAATATCTCTTATCCAATTTCTCTTTATAACATCCCTCTTTTATAATATAGATATCTCTTATCCAATTTCTCTTTTCCAATATCTCTTATCCAATTTCTCTTGATAACATCCCTCTTTTATAATATAGATATCTCTTATCCAATTTCTCTTGTCCAATATCTCTTATCCAATTTCTCTTGAAACACATCCCTCTTTTATAATATAGATATCTCTTATCCAATTTCTCTTTTCCAATATCTCTTATCCAATTTCTCTTGATAACATCCCTCTTTTATAATATAGATATCTCTTATCCAATTTCTCTTGATAACATCCCTATCTTATAATATAGATATCTATTATCCAATATCTCTTGTCCAATATCTCTTATCCAATTTCTCTTGATAACATCTCTCTTTTTTAATATAGATTTCTCTTATCCAATTTCTCTTGATAACATCCATCTTTTATAATATAGATATCACTTTTCTAATTTCTCTTTTCCAATATCTCTTATCCAATTTCTCTTGATAACATCTCTCTTTTATAATATAGATATCTTTTATCCAATTTCTCTTGTCCAATATCTCTTATCCAATTTCTCTTGATAACATCCCTCTTTTATAATATAGATATCCCTTATCCAATCTCTCTTGATAACATCCTTCTCTTATAATATAGATATCTCTTATCCAATTTCTCTTGTCTAATATCTCTTATCAAATTTCCCTTGATAACATCCCTCTTTTATAATATAGATATCTCTTATCCAATTTCTCATGTCCAATATCTCTTATCCAAATTCTCTTGATAACATCCCTCTTTTATAATATAGATATCTCTTATCCAATTTCTCTTTTCCAATATCTCTTATCCAATTTCTCTTGATAACATCCCTCTTTTATAATATAGATATCTCTTATCCAATTTCCCTTTTCCAATATCGCGTATCCAATTTCTCTTGATAACATCCATCTTTTATAATATAGATATCTCTTATCCAATTTCTCTTTTCCAATATCTCTTATCCAATATCTCTTGATAACATCCCTCTTTTATAATATAGATATCTCTTATCCAAGTTCTCTTGTCCAATATCTCTTATCCAATTTCTCTTGATAACATCCCTCTTTTATAATATTGATATCTCTTATCCAATTTCTCTTGTCCAATATCTCTTATCCAATTTCTCTTGATAACATCCCTCTTTTATAATATAGATATCTCTTATCCAATTTCTCTTGATAACAACCCTCTCTTATAAAATAGATATCTCTTATCCAATATCTCTTGTCCAATATCTCTTATCCAATTTCTCTTGTCCAATATCTCTTATCCAATTTCTCTTGATAACATCCCTCTTTTATAATATTGATATCTCTTATCCAATTTCTCTTGTCCAATATCTCTTATCCAATTTCTCTTGATAACATCCCTCTTTTATAATATAGATATCTCTTATCCAATTTCTCTTTTCCAATATCTCTTATCCAATTTCTCTTGATAACATCCCTCTTTTATAATATAGATATCTCTTATCCAATTTCTCTTGTCCAATATCTCTTATCCAATATCTCTTATCCAATTTCTCTTTTATAATATAGATATCTCTTATCCAATTTCTCTTGTCCAATATCTCTTATCCAATTTCTCTTGATAACATCCCTCTTTTATAATATAGTTATCTCTTATCCAATTTCTCTTGATAACATCCCTCTTTTATAATATAGATATCACTTATACAATTTCTCTTGTCCAATATCTCTTATCCAATTTCTCTTGATAACATCCCTCTTTTATAATATAGATATCTCTTATCCAATTTCTCATGTCCAATATTTCTTATCCAATTTCTCTTGATAACATCCCTCTTTTATAATATAGATATCTCTTATCCAATTTCTCTTGATAACATCCCTCTCTTATAATATAGATATCTCTTATCCAATTTCTCTTGTCCAATATCTGTTATCCAATTTCTCTTGATAACATCCCTCTTTTATAATATAGATATCTCTTATCCAATTTCTCTTTTCCAATATCTCTTATCCAATTTCTCTTGATAACATCCATCTTTTATAATATAGATATCTCTTATCCAATTTCTCTTGTCCCATATCTCTTATCCAATTTCTCTTGATAACATCCCTCTTTTATAATATAGATATCTCTTATCCAATTTCTCTTGTCCAATATCTCTTATCCAATTTATCTTGATAACATCCCTCTTTTATAATATAGATATCTCTTATCCCATTTCTCTTTTCCAATATCTCTTATCCAATTTCTCTTGATAACATCCCTCTTTTATAATATAGATATCTCTTATCCAATTTCTCTTGTCCAATATCTCTTATCCAATTTCTCTTGATAACATCCCTCTTTTATAATATAGATATCTCTTATGCAATTTCTCTTTTCCAATATCTCTTATCCAATTTCTCTTCATAACATCCCTCTTTTATAATATAGATATCTCTTATCCAATTTCTCTGGTCCAATATCTCTTATCCAATTTCTCTTAATAATATCCCTCTTTTATAATATAGATATCTCTTATCCAATTTCTCTTGTCCAATATCTCTTATCCAATTTCTCTTGATAACAACCCTCTTTTATAATATAGATATCTCTTTTCCAATTTCGCTTGATAACATCCCTCTCTTATAATATAGATATCTCTTATCCAATTTCTCATGTCCAATATCGCTTATCCAATTTCTCTTGATAACATCCCTCTTTTATAATATAGATATCTATTATCCAATTTCTCTTGTCCAATATCTCTTATCCAATTTCTCTTGATAACATCCCTCTTTTATAATATAGATATCTCTTATCCAATTTCTCTTGATAACATCCCTCTTTTATAATATAGATATCTCTTATCCAATTTCTCTTTTCCAATATCTCTTATCCAATTTCTCTTAATAACATCACTCTTTTATAATATAGATATCTCCAATTTCTCTTGTCCAATATCTCTTATCCAATTTCTCTTTATAACATCCCTCTTTTATAATATAGACTAGTCATACCCCGTGCCCGCGGGCACGGTTCAGTTAAGATTTTCTCCCGTGAAATTTTTGATCCCAAAAAATTATTTCCGCAGCCAAAATTTAAAAGAACAACAAATTAGCATTTAAATATTTAGCGGCGCGAAACAACAAATTCGACACGAGCGTCTTCGATGCGAAACAACAAATTCGTCGTGGGCACCTTCGTCACGAAACTACAAAGTAGCGGCAAAAAATTTGGCGGGCACCCACCTTCAGCGTGAAACAACAAATTAGCGGAAGAAAATTTAGCTAACGCAGGCCATTCAGTTGAACAAAAATGTACAAAACACCCAATCCAATGAAATGAAAAATGAAGATAGATTGTTGAACCAAAGAGCTGAACGCAAGAGCACTCTGTCCTGGAGTAAAAACATGGTAACAATTGAGTTAACTCAATAAATAGAAGTGGTCTATAAGCAGAACAGTGCGAGAGTACCGACTTTAAATGCAGATGATCATGTCATCACCATCAGAGAACGCACCGAATTTAACTTCAAATATTAGTAAAACTTTCCTCGAAAATCTTGGATCCCATATTTTTAAAAGAAAAATAATAGTTAAAGCACAATAATTATTAGGTCCCCCTCAAAATCTTAAGCCCACAAAATTAAGTTCCTCGAGAATGTAGTTCCCCTAAAAAATTTAAAAAATTTTGTTCCACCTCAAAATTTAGTTTCCCCCAGAAAATTTTGTTCTATCAATTGTTTATTTAGTTCCACAAAAAAAATTTTAGCCCCCCAATATTTAATGCCCCAAAAAATTTAGACAAATTTAGTTCCTCTTACGCCCATTGTTTAGACATATTTTATATGATGAAGATAATAATTAATTGTGTAACTAACTATACATATGGACTCGAAGAACACTATCTATACATTATCTTGTTTCCAGCTTAATTTAACTGTATTCTGCATTCATCGTATTCTGTACTGCAATCACATACAAAATTTGATGTATCACTCTACTTGGAGAGATTCAGGTATGGGCATTTGGAAAGATACATGTATGTGAAATTTTTACATATCACTACATTTGGAGAGATTTAGGTATCAAACTGCTGGCTCTTATTTCGTATTTCGTTGTTGGTTTATCTACATTCTGTTATCTTAGGCTCAGCAATTTGATTTCTATTATTACCATCACCATCCCTACATATATAACAGTTGGTTATTATTATTGATGCTGCTGCTATATGTAGGAATAACTCACTGTAAGCTTGATGCTTATTTTGCTCCCCATTATAGGGAACATCATTCCCATACGACGATTAACAAAGAGCTTGAAACCATGAATCCCAAAAATTTAAGGGATTGTCAGTATTATTTTTAGGACAACATCTCCTGTAGTTCTCATTGTTGTCAACCTCTACAATATTCATATAGATAAGCAGTGGCAGAGGATGCTAAGAAGCTTGGTAGTTTTCTACAGTTGTATACGTCAACTTCACTTGTATATTTGTCTCATATACACTAAATAGACCAAACACATTATTTCTGCAGGATGATGCATAGAAGATTGGCATGGCAGGAGGATGCAAAGAATTGTAGTTTGTAGCAGAAAAATGTAGAGTTTCTTTGGTTCCAGACTCTGGGTTCTTGACAGTAGATTTGTTGAGAATGCAATGTATCATGTATAAGATGACAATTGGGGTACAACAGTGGGTTACTTACTATAAATTATTTGTATTAAGAGGGGAATTCCATTTGGTGATTGCTTTTGCTTATGGTTATTTACAATTGCTGCTTTTATTTCATTATGTTTTCTATAAGCCTGCAACATTGCACCCAGAACATCTCCATGCAACTCAAAAGAAGTTCTATCCTTCTGCTTGCATATGAAGTACATCTAAAACTCTAGCATCTGGATAGGAATGTAAAGCAAATAGAGCAAAGAAACATATATTTCAAAGCACAATCAGAGACGCCAAAAAGCATAATTGTAACCAATACTAACATGAACCTTTGTACTCATAAAAAAGCTAAAAGAACACTTACGATATTTTGCCTAAAACAATCTAAGCAAGAGAAGTCAAGAGAACTTTCAATAATTATTTCAATTTCCATTTGCAATGTATATCACAAATCAAGAAGAAGATATAGCAAGACATGTATATCACAAATAAAATAGACTAAAACAACCTCCATTTATAATTTACAACAACCACATTCCATACACAATTCCATCAATGGTATGAAAAACACTTCCATCAAGAACATCTCATGTGCAAAAAAAATATACACACTCCAATTGCATTCCTCATCTACAACTTTAGAAGATTGCAATATCTCTTATTCAAACATAGAAAAACAATTTTGGTACGACAGTACACGTATGCGCGTGCACACACAAACTTATGTGGATACAACCTCAGACTAAATATCTAGTAGAAACACAATGGATAACATTGCATTGTTTCCCCTTCTCCAGAGTGAACCAGTTAAGACTTGAAGTAATCCCTTATCCTTCATCTTGCAACAGCATCAAAGCTCATCTAAAGTTTTCCAAAACAGTTTTAAGTCCTTGTCGATGCACCAAAACTTTGAAGTTAGAGTAAAATCAAAGAAAGTACTTGTATATTCTGACATCAATGCTCCATCCCATTCCCTTTCAGTAAATAATAGGATCCACAGTGATGCGGCAACTTTCACCAATTTGTGTTTTATCGTCTATCGATTAGAGCAATCATTGGTCTGTTTAGCATTGTCCAATTCTCATAACCCCTCATGTGTTGTTATGTATCCAATATTGCAATCATGGTCCCTGACTGCAACCTCAAGCAAATATGTAACATGTAAATACCTGAGCATATACATGAGAAAGTATACAGTTTTCTAAATAACCAGAAGGCATATACAGTCACCACTGAGAAAATTAGTCACACGTTGAATAATAAAACATAATTAACATGATGCAAATAGTAAAAAGGAATAATGAATAATAACTACATGTACCAACACTCTTTGTTGCTTTTTGGCCATCTAATTGGTGGATTGTACCCATTTGGGGGAGGCACCAAACATTCTTTCCTTTCAGACATTGGTGGGCAATGGTGTTCCAGGAAACTAAGTCTGAAGTTTCCATACTTCCTCCATCTCTGCCAAATTTATGAAAAAAATACATATGACTTGCTTCGATGTTAGAACTCAACAAAATAGTTTATAAGTTAAATATGTGCTTTATTATGTCGATGCATATAACACAGACCAAATGAATACTGGATTGCTAATATGCATGTGATCCTACAAACTTTGGTGAAATTGAACAAATGAAAATTACATTTATCTGGTAAAATTGTACAACCAATTAATTCTCCCAGATTAGGAGTCTTTCAACATGGCTAGTTAACAGAACTGTAATTGATAGTGCATTCATATATACAACAAAAGCAAAACTCGGCCAGCAATATCTAAGGCTGCTCAATTTAAAATATTGTTGACTGGCTTTAAAATGGACTAAAGGCCATTTATACTGCATAAATATGAATATGGGAGAAGTTACAATGATATGAATATCTTCAAAAATCTAGGGTATGAATCATGGTGTACACACCAATGAATCATGGAATAAACCTTCATTTCGAGAAATGATACAATGATCACTCAAAAAATTTCCAATCATTTAAATCATAGAATCTTTGGAAGTGAGTAAGTTCTTTGATTATTCCCCTAAATACATCAGGTATCAATTCCAACATCTTCCATGGGTTGAATTTTCAATTAATGTTCTCCAAACTATATGCCAAGAAAACTTTCTACCTTCAGAAATGTCCAAAACTATTCCTACATATTTCAGGGAACTATTTATCATCCACTTTTAGAAAACTATTCCAACATCTCCCATAATTGCAAATCAATTAAAATATGGAAGTGATACTAATCTGGATTCATATTAATGAAAGCATGTAGAGAATACACAAATCTGGACATGAAAGCAAGTTGAAATTTTTTGAAATTTTTTGATGCTCGTTCGGTTATGAAGTAGTTTCGGATTTGAAACAAAACTGAAATTTTGGGCTTGAATCATATCAAAATTCTGTTAGATGCATCAAATTGGTATCAAGGTCTTGAGAGTCAATGTCAAAATGGTATGTCTTGATGCATCAAAAATTCTTGATATCAATGTCTATCATGTCATAATCATATCAAATATCAAAATTTTGGGCTTGGATCGATGAAACTATGATTTTTTTGAGTCAGTTGTAGGTGGACAGCCCCTCATTAATTGGAAGCTTATAATAGTAGGCTAGACAATCAGGTAATGATCTTCAAACTGGTAATTTGGACAATTTGGTTAAAACACTTTTCTGATTAAACACTCTTGTGTTTAAACTGGAATTATATTCTTGAAAGTTAAAAACTTTTCTGTTGCATACGTATTACTTAATGCGGAGAAATGATGAAACCTGAAAGCTGAAAGCTGAAAAAAATTTGGACATTCAGGTAATGAGGAATATGCATCAAAGTGGAATTTGGACATTAAGTTAATGAGAGATATGTTGGACATCAAGCTGAAAAAAGCTGAAACCTGAAAGGTGAAAGCTGTAAAATTATGTTCATGGTCTTGAAGATGAGTTTTTGTTGATTGTATGAGCATTTTTATCAGATATCATTGGGAAACAGTAGGCATGACAGGTAGGTATGTACTTTATCAGGATGGAAATAAATCCACTCATTTTGTTTTTATCAGGATGGTAGGTACTTTTATCAGGATGCAAACAAAAAGAACTCACTCACTTGAAATAAATTTTTAACTCATTAATTAGTATTTATCATGATGCTAATTTTTAACAGTTTTAACACATCGTAAAAATGCTGGAGTATCATCCAATGAATCAAACTGATACAAACAACCAAGCATTTTCACAATTTTAACATTCAAGCATTTTTGGCAAGCATTTTTACAAAGTTGAATACAGCAAGCATTTACCCTCCAACTTTTTTAACATTCGCAACGCTACTTAGAAAATTCAATGAAATACATCAAGCAAATGATGGTGAATATGATTGGTTAACAAAATTGAGCATATATTGCATCAAGCATATCAGTTGATATCAAGCATATTTGCTCAAATATCAATTGTTGATATCAACACTGACAACAATTGAATTTCTCAACAATTTAACATCAAGCATATTTCCACAATAATTGCTCAGAACAATAAAAAACTCATTTGGAACATATCTAAATGAAATGCATCACAGTTCAAATGTATAATAGATATTCAAATTAAAATAACAACAGTTCATTTGGAACTCAGTTAACAATAATTTACTGGGATAATGCCAAGTTTTTAACAGTGCTCTGTATACATCAAAACATTTGAAACTCATTGGACTCATTTAATATTGCCAAGTTTTTAATAATGCCAAGAATGTCTAAAAATTTGGCAATGCCAAGAATGGTTATTAAAATGTTAATGTATGATTGGCATTCAAATTACTTGGCTAATGCCAAGATTGGTTCTCTATACACAAATTATCAAGAACTCATTGGCAAAGCCAATCATACATTAGCATTTTAATTTAATAATTTGAATGCCAATGGTTCTCTGTATACAAATATTTGGGCTAATACCAAGAATGGTTCTCTGGATCCAAATTGCCAAGAATGGTTATTAAAATGCTAATGTATGATTGGCATTAGCCCAGTAAATAAAAATAACCATTGTTAAAAATTTAGCAATGCCAAGAATGGTTAATAAAATGCTACTGTATGATTGGCATTCAAATTATCAAATTAAATTGCTCAATCATTGGCATTCAAATTAAAATGCCAATGAACTCATGTATGATTGGCATTCAAATTAAAATTCTCAATCATTGGCATTCAAAGAAAAATGCCAATGAACTCTAATTATCAAATTAGCATTTCAAATGCCAATGAACTCATTGGCATTCAAATTATCAAATTATCACATTAGCATTTTAAATTATAGAGAGAACCATTTATTAATGCTCATTAGCCCATTAGATTTTAAATTATCAAAACATTTGGAACTCATTGGCATTGATAAAAACTTGGCATTGTTAACAATGCTAAATCATACATTATCAAAAGTGTTCTGGGTGTATGAAACTTCATCGTCATTGTTAAACACTTGGAACTCAATCAAAAGTTCATATTGAGAAAAAAATGATTTACTGGGCTAATGCTTGGGATTCAATCCGTTTTACCCTTGGTATAATTATATAAAAAAATCTAAAATGAGCATTCCTGAAATGAGCAATACTTGGTTTTTTTTACAGGATTTGTTCTGAAGGGCATCTATAACTCATTAGCTCATTTGGAGTCTAGTTATAGTTATACTTTTATCAATGTGTAAAAATCACTAATGGGCTAATGGGCTATTTCTCAATTGAGCCAAATGAGCATTCAGTATTATACTGTTATCAATGTGTAAAAATGAACAACTATAACTCATTGTCCTGGAGAAACATGAATGCTCATTTTTTCACATACTTTTTATGGAGAAACAATACTCCATACCTATGAAATAAATCCACTCATTTTGTTAGGATGGATTTATTAAACTGTTTTCCACGACATCATTTGATAAACTGTGAGATAAATCCACTCAATTTATTTGAGAAATAAATCCATTTGAGAAATAGCACTCCTATTATTTCCCAGGTATGTTTGAGAAATAAATCCAATTATGTTTGAGAAATAAATACATGCTCTATAATATGCTTATTACCCATATTCACAGTATGACATATCAAATTTGAATATGCAACTTGTTAATCAATTAACTCCAGAACTTGGATTTCATTTAAAATGAGCTTTAAAAATACTCCAAAATCCTCTTATTTTCTCATACTTACATATCAAACAATCTTGTAATGAGCATTAATTTGGAGAAAATGAGGTTACATCATTAATTTTTACACATACTTAAATCTAATAAGAGGATTTTGTGAGAAACCCCAAAATCCAATGCTCAACATCCTGTAATGTGTAAAATGAGCAAATGAGAAACATGAATTCTCATTTTTACACATACTTTGATATGAAACTGTAAAAATGAGCATTAAAACTCCAAGACAATAATAACAATTTAGGATATAGTTTTAAATGTCCTGTTATTTTGAAATCATGCTTATGAACTATGCTTCAAAATAACTTTATTTGGAGTTTAGGATATAGTTTTAAACTCTAAATCAACTTGATTTTGAAGGTTATTTGGAGTTTCTGAGTTATTTTGAAGTTATTTTGAAGCATAGTTTTAAAATTCTTATGGATAGCAACTTGATTTGGAGTTTTAAAATGCTTCAAAATAACTAACTCAGAATACCTCCAAAAAAATGCTAATGGATATCAACTCCAAATCAAGTTACTGAGTTTTAAACTCCAAATAAAACAACTACAAATAAAGTTATTCTGAGTTTTAATCTCCAAAAATGAGAAGTTTAGGATATAGTTTTAAAATCCAAATCAAAACAATTGAAGTTTTGTCATGTTATTTTACAGGATTAAAGCTATGCTTATGAACAAAATAACTCCAAATAAAGCTGATCTGAATTTTAAACTCCAAAAATGAGCAGTTAAGGATATAATTTTAAACTCCAAATCAAATTTTCAGCATTAAAACTATGCACATGAACCATAAGCATTAAAACTATGCTTTTCACAACTTAGGATTATGCGAGGATTTGTTTCAGGATTTTTTTGTCCTGTGAAAATGAGCTAATGAGCAATTTTAACTGCAAAACAATAAGATACATGAATTTCTTTTATCAACTCATTATACTCCAAAAACTAAAACTCATTTGCACAATAAAACTCATTTCCTATATTTTTCTCAATACATATTTGTTACACTAAAACATTTCTAAAACTGTCCTCATTAATACCTACATGGTTAATGCAGGCATGTTATATCCAAGAATTTTTACTGTCTATATCCAAGTTTGAACAAAATGAGAGTGGAGAAAGGTATCAGACAAAATTAATTTAGGCATTTTGTTCAAACTTGGATATAATTGCAGCATTACGTTCAAAATTGGATATACTTGCAAATTTGGTATATCCAACCTGCAAGTATATCAAACAGCAACATTAAGAATATCCAATCCCGCAAAATGCCTTGCAGCATTAAGTAACTTTTTGTTCACTCACCAAAATGCCGGCAAGAATATCCCAGTTTGATATACTTGCAGTAAATCCTTATGAGTTGAATCCTTAGCAAATCCATGAACCAACAAATCCATGAACCAATAAAAGGATATCCCAGTCTTCTTCTATCCATGAACCAACAAATCCATAATGAACCAACAAATATCCATGAACCAACAAATCCATGAACCAACAAATCCTTAGCAAATCCTTATCAAACTGGGATATTCTTGTTAAGGACTTTTGTTGGTTCATGGATTTAATGGGATTTAATGCCTGCAAAAATTCAGCTCATGAACCAACAAAATGCCTGTAAATTTGAAGATGAGCTAAATCATGATTAGCAATGATTTGATAAGGATTTAATCCCAGCAAATGCCTTGCCTGCAAGAATATACCTGCAAGAATATCCCAGTTTACAAAATGCTTGGCAATTTGGTATAAGAAAAGTGGATATACTTAATTTTTTGTTCACATGAACCAATACTGCAAATTTGGTATATTCAACGAAATGCTAAAAACATGAAGAACACAAAAAAATGTGCGTTTAGTTGTCTATTGGTTCATCTTCAAATTCCATCTTCAAAACATGAAGAACACAAAAAATTAGTCAATAATGCAAATTCTGTGTCATCATCAAATATCCAATACTGCAATATTGGTCAATTTTTTATTGGTTCATCTTTAAATTCAGTCATGATGTGATAAAAAAGCCTACATGATCAAAAAAAGCCTACATGATCAAAAAAGCCTAAATCCTGGCAAAAGTTCTCAAAAATCAGTTGATGAGGTTGAGGAGATCAAAAAAGCCTACATTATAACTCACCAATTCACTCCAGGAGATGAGGTTGAGGAGGCGAGTAGATAAGGGTGAGGAGCAATCAGATGAGGGTGAGGTTGATGATGAGGGTGAGGAGGCGATCCAACGCTCCCTCCAGCAATACAATGCTCTGAGTATGAGAGCCCAACGATGTGCGGGAAAAAAATTCTAATGCTAATGCTTGAACATGAATCTCAAAAATATCAGAATTAGAATTTTAATGCTAATTCTGATGTTAGAATTAGAATTAGAATTAGTCTAATGCTAATTCTCAAAAATATCAAAATGCTCTGATATTAGAATTAGACTTCTAATGCTAATGCTTAAACATGAAACTCAAAAATATCAGAGCAACTGATAACATTCTAATGCACGTTCCAAAATATGCATATGCTAATGCTAAAAAATTCAATTTTTTGGCTACGCAGAAATCTCATTTCAAAAAAATTCCAGTTCAAGCAACGTAAAGATATTTCAAAAGATATCTTAAAGGATATTAGATATGCAATTTTTCAGGATATTAGAAAAATGCTAATATCCTCCTTGAAATCTTTTTGAAATATCAAAATGGAATTTTCTGATATTGACAGAATATTAAAATTCTCATTTCCATATGTATGCTATTTCCATATGAGCCAAAGCCCCAACAAATCATTTAACGATTCATAATGAACTTTCCAATATAATGAATTCACCATTCGAAAAAAAAAATAAAATTTAAAAACAAATAATAAGTTTTAGCATTTACCAACTCACCAAATGCCTCAAGATGCTCCTTCTTCACATTCAAATCCCCTTCCATGCTCTCTCTTTGAGATAATCCACCTTTTATTTTCAGTTCTCCTGCTAATATCATAACCAAAGTATAACAGAGTTGGCTGTAAATAGTGGGTTATTTCTAATGCATATGATAATTGAGCAAAATACTGTTTTTTCTACTGTCAAAAATTGCTTGAACTGGAAAATACAATTTCTACCCGGCAAAAATTGCTCTCTGAAGAAATTCATCAAACAGGTTATGGGTGTTGCCAAAGTCAAGCAGCTTCAAAGCCTCGCTCTTCTGCTCTTTGCTCTAGAAACACAAAAGAGCCACGAATGAAACAAAATCAGCATACCTTTTGAATTCCCTGCACCAAAAAAATTCTCTGCACAAAAAAACGAAAAGATTTGACCTTTTTTAAAATATGTTTGCACCTTACCTGCACCTTACCTTTTGAATTCTCTGCACCTTACCTTTTGAATCAGGGATAACAACGGAGATTTTTGCCACCTTCACCTCTTTGAGCTTTCTTGCACATAATGAGGAGCTGCCAAGCAATGCGAGAGAAAGAGAGAGGCTGGGAGCTCCGGAATGGGGGTGACTCCGGTTGAGGCTCCGTCATGGGGAGATCTAGCATCGGATTCAAATTCTTGAGAGAGAGGGGGGAGGGAGGGAGGGGGAGATTTGATGCTGCTGCTTGGAGAGCCCGAGGGTGTTTTGGCGGTCAATCAATGGGGTTTGGGGGGCTGAAATTTTGAGTTAGTTCATTTGAGTTTTCAAATTTCCCCACCCCCAATTTGAGTTTTGAGTTAAAAATTTGAGTTTTCAAATTTTGAGTTATCATAACAAATCCCCCCCCTAAAGTTTGTCCTAGTCATCAAACTTTATCCCATATCCAATTTCTCATATCAATTTCTCATATCTTATACAACAACTCTTAACAACATCCCTCATTTATATCCAATATCTCAACTCTTATCCAAAAACTCTTATCCAAAAACCCATGATAACATCCCTGTTTTATAATATAGATATCTCTTATCCAATTTCTCTTTTCCAATATCTCTTATCCAATTTCTCTTGATAACATCCCTCTTTTATAATATAGATATCTCTTATCCAATTTCTCTTGTCCAATATCTCTTATCCAATTTCTCTTGAAACAAATCCCTCTTATATAGTATAGATATCTCTTATCCAATTTCTCTTTTCCAATATCTCTTATCCAATTTCTCTTGATAACATCCCTCTTTTATAATATAGATATCTCTTATCCAATTTCTCTTGATAACATCCCTATCTTATAATATAGATATCTCTTATCCAATTTCTCTTGTCCAATATCTCTTATCCAATTTCTCTTGATAACATCTCTCTTTTTTAATATAGATTTCTCTTATCCAATTTCTCTTGATAACATCCATCTTTTATAATATAGATATCACTTGTCCAATTTCTCTTTTCCAATATCTCTTATCCAATTTCTCTTGATAACATCTCTCTTTTATAATATAGATATCTGTTATCCAATTTCTCTTGTCCAATATCTCTTATCCAATTTCTCTTGATAACATCCCTCTTTTATAATATAGATATCTCTTATCCAATTTCTCTTTCCCAATATCTCTAATCCAATTTCTCTTTCCCAATATCTCTTATCCAATTTCTCTTGATAACATCCCTCTTTTATAATATAGATATCTCTTATCCAATTTCTCTTGATAACATCTCTCTCTTATAATATAGATATCTCTTATCCAATTTCTCCTGTCCAATATCTCTTATCCAATTTCTCTTTTCCAATATCTCTTATCCAATTTCTCTTGATAACATCCATCTTTTATAATATAGATATCTCTTATCCAATTTCTCTTGTCCAATATCTCTTATCCAATTTCTCTTGATAACATCCATCTTTTATAATATAGATATCTCTTATCCAATTTCTCTTGTCCAATATCTCTTATCCAATTTCTCTTGATAACATCCCTCTTTTATAATATAGATATATCTTATCAAATCTCTCTTGATAACATCCCTCTCTTATAATATAGATATCTCTTATCCAATTTCTCTTGTCCAATATCTCTTATCAAATTTCTCTTGATAACATCCCTCTTTTATAATATAGAGAGTCATTACCCATGCCCATAGGGCACGGTTTATTTAATCGCTGAGTTTTTCTCCCCCACAAATTTCAAGTTCCCCCAAATTTCAAGTTTTCCCACAAAATTTCAAGTTTCCCCCCAAATTTAAGTTTTCCCCCAAAATTTAAGTCCCCCCATAATTGTCATTACCACCAAGGACAAACTTGCCACGTAGGACAAAGTTTTGTCCTAGTAGGATAAGATTCAAAATCTTCATAGAACTGAAAAAAAATGGCCGGAAGGGGTGAGAATAAAAAGTGTGGGTGTGTGTGCTGGGAGGGTCCATAGGCAAAAATACAAAAACCGCGGTTGTATGTGCAAAATTCCCCACCTCCTCTTTTATCCCTCAAAATCTCAGCTCTTATATTTTCTCTTATTCAATTTCCCTGTTTTATATATTAGATATCCAAATTCTCTTATCCAATTTCTCATGTCCAAATTCTCTTATCAATTTCTCTTGATAACATCCGTCTTTTATATAATAGATATCCCTTATCCAATTTCTCTTGTCCAATATCTCTTATCCAATTTCTCTTGATAACATCTCTCGTTTGTAATATAGATATCTCTTATCCAATTTCTTTTGATAACATCACTCTTATCCAATTTCTATTGTCCAATATCTCTTATTCAATTTCTCTTGATAACATCCCTCTTTTATAATATAGATATCTCTTATCCAATTTATCTTGTCCAATATCTCTAATCCAATTTCTCTTGATAACATCCCTCTTTTATAATATAGATATCTCTTATCCAATTTCTCATGTCCAATATCTCTTATCCAATTTCTCTTGATAACATCCCTCTTTTATAATATAGATATCTCTTATCCAATTTCTTTTGTCCAATATCTCTTATCCAATTTCTCTTGATAACATCCCTCTTTTATAATATAGATATCTCTTATCCAATTTCTCATGTCCAATATCTCTTATCCAATTTCTCTTGATAACATCCCTCTTTTATAATATATATATATATATATATATATATATATATATATATATATATATATATTGCAGAGTAAGTTAGAATCTTTTATAGTAATGTACAAAAGTACAATGTGGTTTGGCACGGAGTACCGGGTTAAATGACTATGGGAGCGGACACAAGCGTCGTCACCATAGATCATTTAGTCTAGTATCAATGCCAAGACACACATATATATATATATACATATACATATACATATACATAAATATATATATATATGTACATATATATATATATATATATATATATATATATATATATATATATATGAGGGAAATGTGCCTAAGAATGACCTCGGGTAGAGATACCTGAGCACACCCACGCTGTTCGGGGTTTGTGAGTAATTTTTTTTGAAATTTTTTTTGCAGTAGGTAGATATACTTGTTATGTAGCTCCCCACAAAATTTCAGGTCAATCCGACACCGTTTGAGCGTCCGTTCATCGATTTCAAAAACGTTGCGCAAAACTGTCCAGAATTCTGGACAGTTTTGCCCAACGTTTTTGAAATCGATGAACGGACGCTCAAACGGTGTCGGATTGACCTGAAATTTTGTGGGGAGCTACATAACAAGTATATATACCTACTACAAAAAATATTTTCAAAAAAAAATACTCATACACCCCGAACAGCGGGGGTGTGCTCAGGTATCTCTACCCGAGGTCATTCTTAGGTACATTTTTTGCTATATATATATATATATATATATATATATATATATCTATATTATAAAAGAGGGATGTTATCAAGAGAAATTGGACAAGAGATATTGGACAAGAGATATTGGATAAGAGATATCTATATTATAAAATAGGGATGTTATCAAGAGAAATTGGACAAGAGATATTGGACAAGAGAAATTGGATAAGAGATATCTATATTATAAAAGAGGGATGTTATCAAGAGAAATTGGACAAGAGTTATTGGACAAGAGAAATTGGATAAGAGATATCTATATTATAAAAGAGGGATGTTATCAAGAGATATTGGACAAGAGATATTGGACAAGAGAAATTGGATAAGAGATATCTATATTATAAAAGAGGGATGTTATCAAGAGATATTGGACAAGAGATATTGGCCAAGAGAAATTGGATAAGAGATATCTATATTATAAAAGAGGGATGTTATCAAGAGAAATTGGACAAGAGATATTGGACAAGAGAAATTAGATAAGAGATATCTATATTATAAAAGAGGGATGTTATCAAGAGAAATTGGACAAGAGTTATTGGACAAGAGAAATTGGATAAGAGATATCTATATTATAAAAGAGGGATGTTATCAAGAGAAATTGGACAAGAGTTATTGGACAAGAGAAATTGGATAAGAGATATCTATATTATAAAAGAGGGATGTTATCAAGAGAAATTGGACAAGAGAAATTGGACAAGAGATATCTATATTATAAAAGAGGGATGTTATCAAGAGAAATTGGACAAGAGATATTGGACAAGAGAAATTGGATAAGAGATATCTATATTATAAAAGAGGGATGTTATCAAGAGAAATTGGACAAGAGAAATTGGATAAGAGATATCTATATTATAAAAGAGGGATGTTATCAAGAGAAATCTATATTATAAAATAGGGATGTTATCAAGAGATATTGGATAAGAGATATTGGACAAGAGAAATTGGATAAGAGATATCTATATTATAAAAGAGGGATGTTATCAAGAGAAATTGGATAAGAGATATTGGACAAGAGAAATTGGATAAGAGATATCTATATTATAAAATATGGATGTTATCAAGAGAAATTGGATAAGAGATATTGGACAAGAGAAATTGGACAAGAGATATCTATATTATACAAGAGGGATGTTATCAAGAGAACACACGCTTAATTGATATCGCTCAATTAAGAGGACACACGCTTAATTGATATAATTTCTTTCCAATCCTGTTTTAATGGTAGTTTACAGTAAACATTGGGCGGAAACATACAGATAGCAACACAATTCCCTAAGGTTAGATTTTCTTTGATATGGTTGTATAGGAAAGATAACAAGCTACCTTTCTGAATGCCAAAAATAATGATCTCCCATTTGAAAAAAAATGTCTTAATTGGAGGAATAAAAATGCATTTGGGAGATGATTATCATGTCACCATTTCACCCATGCACTGACTGTTCTCCTCGGTTTCGCACTCGGGAGACAACCTTCGCCGTGCCCTATGGGCACGGGTTATGACTAGTATATATATAAATGAGGGACCCCGAGTTTTCTGGAGGAGCGATTTTGAGCGATCAACATGGCGACTCAAAGACGGCGCAGAGGGCTCTTGATCCTTAGATGGGGGGCGATACTGGAGGCTATACTCAGCAATCTCACGGTACTCAGATCGGGGTTGAGGGGGAAGATCGATGGCAATTGGTTCGACGCAAGGGGGGTGGTAGGAAAGAGGGCCACCATCAAAGGCTCAGGTTTGGCATTCACCATGAGCAAACTCGAGTTCCCAATTCCGGTAAATTTTCCAATGTTCCAAGGCGAGGTGCTATGCCTCAACCAGCTAGATCTGGTGCGGGCTTCAGAACAGCTATAACTGCACCACCTGTGTTTGACAAAATGCCGCTGAGACCAAATGTTCCCATTGTTATAAATCCAGAAGCGGCAAAGCTCACTTGGTCTGACATTTGTTCGAATAGGCGCTCCTACAGTGATTCCGTGAGTATGACATGGGTGCAGCCTAAGGTCCGTGAAGATGGCTCTTGCATTGCTTGTGTCCCAAATTTGCTCTTGGAGAAGGGAGGAGAGCAATGGCAATTCACACTTGTGGGATATGTATTGGGAGATATTCCATACTTTGGACAGATTCAAGCATGGATGGAGCGCCTGTGGAAGCCAAGGAAGAGGGTACAAATTTATAGTAAGGAAAACGGCTTCTTCTACTTCCGTTTTGAGGCGAAAGAGGATTGTGAGCGGATTCGCCATGGTGGTCCTTGGCTGTTTGATGGCCGTCTAGTTGTGCTAAAGCCATGGAGCCTGACTCTCCGTCATGATCGCGATATCCTGACATCGATGCCTGTCTGGGTTCAATTGCACGGGGTCCCATTGAACATGTGGAACTTGCCGGTCCTCAACATCCTAACTTCTGTTATAGGCAAACCTTTGTGCCTGGACCGAGCAACAGTAAAACTTGAAAGAATTACTTATGCTAGGTGTTTGGTGGAGGTGGATGAGAAGTCACCTTTGCCAAAATTTGTGCAGGTTGAGCTTGAAGATGGGTCACAACTGAAAATTGATGCTAAATACGAAGGCGAGCCTCCATGTTGCAGCCACTGCTTGTGTTTTGGTCACTCGGATGTTCAATGTCTGTTGCAAGTCAACCATCCAACTGCAACATCTTCTCAGGCTAAGGGGAAAGATAAGGAGCAGCAGGTCACTTCTTCTCATGTTGGCATATTTGAGCATGGTCAAAGCTCATCTGGAGGTAATGCAACAAAAGTCCATGCGGTAGCTGGAACTGTAAGTGGATGGCTACAAGCTTGGGACTTGATAAGCTCTGTAAATTCGTCCGCTACCTGAGAATCCTACAGGGTTTTAAGCCTAAAATGGCAACTGACAAACCTCACTCACCTACCACCGTTCACCCTTTGCAAAACCACTGTCCTTTGTATGACTCCGCTCAAGTTGGTGCTACGGAGGTGGACCCAAGTAGCCAACATAAGATGGATCATAAAGGAAAGGTCTCTCTTCCAATCCTGGGAGATGCTATAGGACATTCAGAATGTCAATCTAAAGAATCACAAGCTGAGCTGACCCAAGGAGCAGCTGATTCCCAGAAGAGCTTTGCGACCGTATCCAACCAGGAACCCGATTCTAATGAAGAAGAACCGGAAGACTTACCTAACGATCCGACCTATGAGAATCCTGACTGGGAAATTGAACGGCAGGAACTTGTTGCAGCAAGTTTATCAACACAACTGAAGAAGCAGGCTGCTGTGCTTTCTGGTATAGTTATCCGCAAGAGTATTAGGCTGAAGGAAGGTAGCCACTTGCAGCATCCATCAACAAAATATTAATGACTGTTCTCATCTGGAATGCAAGAGGTCTCAATAACGCAGACAGGTGTAGAGATCTCATAGATATGATTAGGAAATTAAAGCCTTCTGCAATTGTATTACTTGAAACCAAGCTCAGGTTGGAGACTATTAAAACTAAGTCGGGCTTTCACAGCAGCTGGACCACGGTTGACAATTTTAAAGATCACAAGGGAGGGCGCATACTAATGGGGTTCAATCCTCAAATTTGGCATGTAAGTGAGGTGTTCAGCTCTAAACAACATATTACAGTGCACTGTTCAAATGTTGGGGGATTCAAATGCTATATAACAGGAGTATATGGTTGTAATCTGATCTCAGAAAGGCTGGAGTTATGGAAACATATCAACAGGGATGCTCTAAATCTAAATAATGAGGCTTGGGTGCTAGGAGGTGATTTCAATTGTGTCTTATTTGCCAAAGACAAGATTGGAGGGCGGAGACTGGATGGAAATATGGTGAGCGACTTCAATAATTGTGTCTCAAATTGTAGGTTGCAGGGTCTCAAGAGTGTCGGGTCACGTCTCAGCTGGTGTAACAACCGAGTGGGCAACGGCCGCATAACAACACAATTGGATCGAGTTCTTTGCAATGGTGCCTGGGTGGACATCCTACCAGATTCTTTTGTCAGTTATCTGGATCCTCTTTCTATCGATCACTCCCCGATGCTTATTAACCTTCACCCTCAGGTACTTTCTGATCTGAAAGCGTTTAAATTTTTCAGTCATTGGGTGAACTTGAATGGGTATAAAGAGCTTATGGAAACTTCCTGGAATCAATATACCCATGGAACTAGCATGTATAGGTTGGTTCATAAGCTAAGTATTTGAAATCTGTCCTGCGCTCTTGGTACATTGCCCAGCAAGCTATTAATCCTCTTCAGACATGCCGTACTATGCTTGAGGTAGTGAGGTTACAAAATGCGATTCATTTCGACACTAATTTGCAAAACAGGGAGCACACATTATCTAAAGAATTAGCAGATCTGATGGACCAAGAAGATGAGATGTATAGATAAAAAAACAGACAAGACTGGTTACAGCTGGGGGATAAGAACACTAAATTCTTTTACAACTCTATGAGAGCGAGGCAATGTCACAATAATTTGTTTCACTTGGGTGATGAAAATGGGTCACATAGTAAGTCTTATGATGAGCTTAAGTCTAAGGCTGTCAAATTCTATGAGGATTTGTATAACCAAAACAATTATTGGAGAATATTCCCGAAACTTGTCCCTAAAAAAGGTTAAATATGAAACAACGAGATGGCTAGAAAGACGGGTAACAACGGAAGAAATTAAGGAGGCTGTTTACCAAATTAATGAAACTAAAGCCCCAGGACCTGACGGATTTAATGGGTTTTTCTACCATCATAACTGGAATATTATTGCTGCTGATGTTGTTGAAGCTGTGCAGTCATTCTTCATTACTGGTACGCTACTTCGTCAGGTGAATCACACTTTTTTGACTCTTGTCCCCAAAAATTCAAATGCTTCCCATCTTCGGGATTACAGGCCGATTGCCTGTTGCAATTTTATTTACAAGATTATTAGTAAAATCATTTGCAACAGAATTAAAATGGTGGTCCATGATCTTGTATCCCCAAATCAAGCTGCTTTTCTCCATGGAAGATTAATTTTTGATTGCACCCTCCTGGCCCATGAGCAGATCAGAGATTTTATTAACCCAATGGGGGCCAGGGCATGCCTGAAACTTGATCTCAGAAAGGTGTTTGACAGCGTCAATAGAGAGTTTGTTTATTACTTTTTGCATCATATGGGTTTCGGATATAAATTCATTTCTTGGATCAAGGAGTGCATCTCTACCGCTTCTTATTCTGTGATGGTCAACGGTTCACCGGCGGGACACTTTGAGGGAAATAGAGGGCTAAGGCAAGGTGATCCCTTATTACCCTATCTTTTTGTCATTGTCATGGAAGCCTTCACTGTCTTGATGGGAAATTCTCTTACTGAAGGTAGCATCCAACCCATGCGTCGTACGGGTTAAATATCTCATCTCCTCTTCGTTGATGATTTGCTTGTATTTTGCCGTGCGAATGGTAAATCCCTCCATGGCCGTAAAAATGTTTTGGCTAAATTCAAAAATTACACAGGGCTAGAAATTAACTGGGACAAGAGCATTTCCATGTTTAGTAAAGGGACTAAAAATTCTGGTGCACTAGCGGATCTTCTGGGGGCAAAAATAACAAACACCATCACTACTTATTTGGGTCTCCCGTTGACTTCAAAATATCCTAAGCCTCAAATGTATAGCAGACATATTGATAAGTGCAGGAAGCGGCTAAATGGGTGGTCCTCTTCTATGTTATCCATATCAGGACGAATTGAGCTGGTGAGAACGGTCATTTATGGTATGATTTCTTTTTGGTCTCAAGTTTATAGATTTCCCACTACGGTCCTTCGAAGACTGACTTCTATGTGTAGAGGCTTTATATGGGGAAACACCAGCACCTGGGCCTGTTGTGACTGCTGCAAACCTAAAAAAGAAGGGGGTGTGTGGTTGAGGCTCCTCTCAGACCTGAACTTGGCTTCAGGAATAAGACGGACTTGGCGAATGTTGAAGTCCAAGAGCATGTGGGCGAAGTATATGCGCACCAACTACAAAGACTCAGCTGCTTTCTATGAGGCGAAGGGAATGGCAACTCAATCGAGAACATGGAAGTTTCTGCTTCACTGTAGGGATGTTTCCCAGAAGCTGATTGTGAGGAAGGTGAAAGATGGAAATGACACTCTCTTTTGGCATGACAACTGGCTCCCTTGCGGGCCCCTCAAAAATCTGTTTGAGATCCCAAATGGAGCTAGCAACAGACGGGTGTGAGACTATTGGGGGGCTTCGGGTTGGATTGATGATGAGAGTATTCGGCACATCAAACCTCTTCTCTCCCAAACAAAAATTCATACTGGTGCTGATACCTGGGAATGGAAATTTGGGCAGGAGCCAAAGTTCAAAGATTTATGGGATAACGTCCGCAGTAAGGCACCTCCCTTTCCATATTCTTCTCTAATTTGGTACAAGAATCATGTTCCAAAGATGGCTCTCACCCTTCTCCGAGCACTCAAAGGCAAGCTTCTCACCAAGGACCGACTGGAGAGTTGGGGTTCCCAAATACCAACTCAATGTGTCCTCTGCAATGAGAACAGGCCGGAGACTATCAATCATATTTTTTTCAGCTGCAGTTACAGCCGGTTTATCTTACAGCGAGCTCTGCTCAAGCTAGGCGCAGGCGGCAACTTGAGTGAAGAGGTCACTCTCCAGGATGTGGTTGATTATCTATTGGCTACATTCGGCAAGAGGGATATGTTGGGGCGGCTGGCCAGAACTGTTTTCGCTGCTATTGTATGGCATCTCTGGAGAGAGCGAAACAAGAGGCAATTCAAAAATAATGCAAGGCTTAAAACATCACTCTTTGACGATATTTTGGCTACTATCAGGATTGTGCACCGGCATGAAGATGATGCGGACGTGGTTGCGAGATGCGCAATGGAGAATTGGGACATCCTTGATAATGGGTAGTATGTTTCTCTTCCCGGTTTCTTTTCCGGGTTACACACAGTTGCAAGTTGCTAGCTGATTGGGCTTGATGTTTTTTTGGTTGATGTACTGTTGGGTGTGTGGTTCACATTTGTTGGAATTAATAGTACATGGTGACGACGCCTGTGTCCTCTCCCCTCTCTATTAATAACAGCAGTCCGTGTACCGACACTATGTATTTCCTTGTACATTATTATTATAGATACTAACTTACCTTTCAATATATATATATATATATATATATATATATATATATATATATATATATATATATATATATATATATATATATATATATATTGCAGGATACGTTAGATCTATATTAAGTAATATACAAAGAGTACAAAGAGGGCTGAGCATAGGATGGCAATCTAAGTGACTAGGGGATAGGACACAAGCGTCGTCACCCTAGATCAAATAGTCCGTCATCCAAGCAAAGCGCTCCGAATCAAAACAACATACACCGTAAAATACACAAACACAGATTCTCAAAAGAAAAGTGAGGGTCATCCATTATCTAGAATATCCCAGTTAGCGAAAGCCGTCTCCGCCTCAACCTCAACCTCTTCAGAATTATGAAGTATAATTCGGACGTCTGATACGATCTCCTCAAAGAGAGCAACCTTGGACTTCGTAATATTTTGAAACACCCGTCTGTTGTGCTCACGCCATAGACGCCACACAGCTGCGACAAGAACAGTTTTGCCAAGTAGCCTGAGCATTCCTTTCTTATTGAATTTTGCCAAGTAGAAGCTGCCAATCTCAGCTAAGGATAGTACTGCAGGGCTGAAGAAACCTAGCTTCAGCAAGCTCGTCACATAATATAATTCGAATAGGGGCAAATAAAGAAGATGTGCTCGATATTCTCTGGATGCTCATCCGCACACAGCTCGCACCGGTTGGAAGGCAGACTACACCAGCTCTCCAGGCAACATTTAGTAAGCAATTTATTTCTGAAAGCTCTAAGCTGGGTTATAGAGTACTTTGTGATATAATTATTGTACCAAACAATATTCTAAAATGGGAAAGGGACAGATCTCATACGCACAGAGTACCAGGCCTGGCAGAATTTAAAATCCGCACCAAATTTCCAATGCCAGGAGTCCAAGCCGGCTGAGATTGGGTGATTTTAGAGAATAGGCTTCAGCAACTGTATTTCATTATCATCCTTCTAAGTAGTTCCGGTCCAATAATCAGAGACGCGCTTTCTACTTGCACCATCCAGAATATTGTATAGAGCTTTGAGGGGTCTAAAAGGGAGCCAATTATCATGCCAAAATAAGGTATCTTTCCCATCTCCAACTTTCCTCTTAATAATACTCTGAGACAGGCTTCTACAGTGTAGTAGGAACTTCCACGTGCCAGATTGAGTGGGGGTTCCCGAAGCTTCAAAGAATCTAGATGAATCCTTATATTTACCCTGCATGTACACCACCCGTAGTCCTCTAGACTTGAGTAATCTCCAAGTAAGCTTAATACCCGCAGCAAGATTCAGATCTGTAAGTAATCTTAAGCCAACTCCACCTTCCTCCTTTGGTATACAAGAATCACTCCACGACCAAGCCTTAGTAGAGCCCCAGATAAATTTCCTGCACATTGATGTTAAAGTACAAAGCACAGTAGTAGGGAATCTATAGACTTGAATCCAAAAATTTATCATGCCATAAATCATAGTTCTGACAAGCTCGATACGACCAGGTAAGGATAACATCGAAGAAGTCCAGCCACTTAGTCGTTTCCTGCATTTATCAATTAGCTGGTTGTACATCTGAGCTTTGGGATATTTGGAAGACAGGGGGAGACCCAAATAAGTAGTAATGGTGTGAGCGTGCTTTGCTCCCAATAACTCTGAAGGATTTCCTGGATTTTTGACACCTTTGCTAAACATAGATATACTTTTGTCCAAGTTGATTTTAAGACCTATAAAATTCCGGAACTCTTCTAGCAAATTTTTAAGACCCCTAAAGGATTTAGGGTTGGCACGACAGAAAACCAATAAGTCATCAGCAAATAGTAGATGTGATATAGAGCCAATACGTCGCATTGGATGGATGCTACCTTTAGTTAACGCCTTGGCTAGCAGAAGGGTAAAACATTCCATAATAATGACAAATAGATAGGGGGAGAGCGGGTTAACATGCCTAATCCCTCTGTTTCATTCGAAGAACCCCACATGAGAGCCATTTACCATCACAGAGAAGGTGGACGAAGAGATGCATTCCTTAATCCAACCGATGAACTTGTAACCAAAACCCATCAGATGCAGAATGAAGAACACAAACTCTTTGTTCACACAATCAAAGGCCTTTCTGAGGTCAAGTTTCAGGCACGCTCTGGACCCTATAGAATTGCTAAAATCTCTGATTTGCTCATGGGCAAGCAGGGCACAATCAGAAATCAATCGCCCCTGTAGGAAAGCAGATTGGTTTGGAGATACGAGATCATGAATGAATCTCTGAAGTCTGTTGCAAATGATCTTACTAATGATCTTATATAAAACATTGCAGCAGGCAATAGACCTGTAATCCCCCAAAGACGAAGCATTAGAACCCTTTAGAACTAAGGTTAGGAATGTATGGTTTACCTGTCGCAGTAAGGAGCTAGATCTAAAGAAGGATCGCACAGCTCTCATAACATCATTACCAATTAGATTCTAGTTGTGCTTATAGAAGAAGCCGTTGAACCCATCCGGCCCTGGCGATTTCGAAGCACCAATCTGAAAAACCGCCACTTTAATCTCATCCGCCGTCACATTTCATGTTTGATCTTCTTCTTGAGCACCAGCTTTGGAAAGACATTCCAGTAGTGATTCTGATTGTATAAGCTTTTATAGAAATTAGTAGTTTCAGATTTTACATCCTCAATAGTTTTACTCTGAACACCATGCACATCCACCAGATGCCTTAAGTTATTGCGGCATTGTCTAGATTTCATTGCATTATAAAAGAATCTAGTGTTTCTGTCTTCCAGATCTAACCAATCCTGCCTACTCCTTTGACGGTATATCTCTTCTTCCATCTCCAAAAGGTTTGCCAGATCATAAGATAACATACGTTCTTTTTCCTGAAGCTCGAGGCTATAGTGTAAAGCAATTTGATTCCTAATATCAACCAGCTGAGAGCGGCATTGTTGAATAGGATTAGAAGCCCACTGTTCTATAGCCCAATTCCGGAGATTAATTTTCACCCTCCGTAACTTAGTAATCAGGCAGAACATGAGAGTTCCTCTGAAGTTCTCCTCCCAGGAAGATTCCACCAAGTCATAATAGACTGGCAAATGTATCCAATGATTGAAAAATTTGAATGTCTTGGGATCAGAGTGTACCTGAGAATGCAACTTGACCTTCATAGGGGAGTGGTCACTGGTTTGTGGATCCAAATATTCGAAAGAAGAATCAGGGAGCTTGTCAAGCCAAACATCATTACATAGCACACGATCCAATTGTGCAGCAATACGTCTTAGGCCCAAACGTTTATTGCACCGACTCAGCCTTTGACCAGTGCTTTTAAGGTTCTGCAGGCGGCAAATCAGAGAGACATTTATTGAATTCATACAGTTTGTTAGCCTCCACCCTGCGACCTCCCAGCTTGTCTTTGGCATACAATATACAATTAAAATCCCCTCCTACGATCCAGGCCCCATTGCTCAGGGCATTCGCATCCCTTATAAGTAGATCCCATAACAACCTCCTCTCAGCAGAGATGTTACTACCATAGACTGCAGTAAAAGCAAACTCTAATCCCCCTACATTAACACAGTGAACAGTGTTGTGTTGCATTGAGGTTGAGATGACACTCAGCTGCCACAAAAGTGGGTCAAACCCCATAAGTATACGCCCACCATCATGGCAATGAAAGTTATTAAGAGTATTCCAACTCTTGGGGATGCAAGATTTGGTGACAATAATGCAAGATTTGGTGACAATATTGTCAGTCTTTAATTTAGTCTCCAGCAGCACTAAAATCGTTGGATCAAGAGTCTTGATCCTATCTCGAAGATCCCTACGCCTCACAACATTGTTTAAACCTCTTGAATTCCAGATCAACATAGATAAATAGAATAAGTTAAAGAGGAAATCAGAGTTTACCATCCCTACTTCAACCTGGTGCTTCGACGAGTAGACGTACCCGGATTTTGAATTCCCTGCTTCCTTAGCTTTGTAGAATCAGCTGCATTCAGCATTTCCCTAAGCTCCTCTGCCCATTCAGGGTTATCATACACATCATCCTTTGGCAGACATTCACCCAGTTCGGTAACATCATCAGGCTTTCATGATGAACTCCAGCTATAGAGCTAGGATCAACAAAGGTTGTCGGCTCCATAGTGCTATTGACCGAAGTAATGGGAGGGGACATAGCAATTGAAGAAGATTTTTCCGGCCCCATACAGATAGGGGAAAATTACGCTTAAGGTTGAGTAGAAATTTCATAGAATTAACCATGCTAATCAGTTTCCGTGATGCACTGGTTCTCGCCCCATCCTGCCAGGAACAACCCCCTCCAGCGTTAGAGGTTTGCGTGTCACGGCCCTGGGAAGCATGCACATGCACCTCTCCATCAAGAATAGGTGATGCCCAATCTCTACTATCCGAAGTCTGCCCCTGTTCCAAGAAGTGAACATGTTTAGAGATTATCCCCTTCCCCTTGTCAGGATGAATATTTTTTGACTTGCTCTGAAATGGACATTGCACAGTAGGATGACCGACACAAATACATTCACTGCAGCGAGGTGGTTCCGCTTCATATTTAGTATCAATAACCAAAATAGTCCCATCATCAAGTTCAGCCTCAACTTTCTTTGGCAACTCCTTCTTAGCATCCACCTCAACCAAACACCTAGCGTAAGTTATTCTCTCCAATTTGGCGGTGGCACGGTCTAAGCACAAAGGATTACCAACAACAGAAGCAAGAATATTGAGAACTTCCATATTCCACATGTTAACAGGAACACCATGAATTTGCACACAAAATGGTACAGAAGTGAGAATGTCACGATCGTGAAGAAGTGAAGGGCTCCATTGTTTGAGAACCACCAATCGCCCGTCAAACAGCCAAGGGCCACCATGTAGTATTCTGTCACATTCCTCCCCAGACTCAAAACGGAAGTAGAAGAACCCGTTCTCCTTGCTATATAACTGGACTCTCTTCCTTGGCTTCCAGAGCCTCTCCATCCAAGCCTGCATTTGCCCAAACATCGGTGTATCACCAAGAACATACCCGACTAAGGTGGATTTCCAATGTTCCGACCCCTTCTCCAAGAGAGAATTAGAAACGCGAGCAACAGAAGTTCCATCCAGACTGATCTTTGGCTGAACAAAAGTCATGCCAATAGAGTCACCATAAGTTCGCTTGGAGGAGCAAATTTCTGACCAACTACGCTTAGGACCAACTGCAGATTGCAGCCTCAGCAACAATTTATCAAACACCTTAGCAGTATGTCCCCCAAGTTTGCTATCAGCCTTGAATCCTCTCCCGGATTGGCCACCATGACCAGAACGCACAAATTGAGAACCCCACCCAGGCATATGTCGTCGTTGATGTCCTCCCCCACGGTGAAGCTGCTACGGCTGATGGCCTCCCCCACAGTTCTGCGTTTGGTTACTTCCCACATGAAGCAAAGGTATAGGGCGCCTCCTCCTCACAGTCTGCCATGGTATCTCTCCACCGTCATCTGCAATTGAGATCCCATCACCCGAAGAAGCCGTCGCCACCCTGGTGTTGGAAACCATAGGTTGATCGCCAACAATGCTAGAATCGCGAGGCTCATCTCTCCGAAAATCACTAATGTTTATATTATATATATATATATATATATATATATATATATATATATATATATATATATATATATATAACTCTTCTATGCAAATTTCTTTGAGTTGGTTTGATTATTTTAACTCATGATAAGTTTATTCAAACACCTATTTTAATTGTTTTAACACTTGGTATACCTTTGTGAAAATTGTTATGAATGTTATCATATTTTTTTGTATGATGACAAGGGGGAGAAAAATAGTAAAAGAAAAAATGTGGATGAATAATATGTTGCCAACCAGTTTTGATGCAGGGGGAGTATGATACGATTTCATACCTCATCTAAGTAGGGGGAGTAAGTACACAGTTTTTATTTCATATTATTCATATGTTTTTTGTTTGGGTGTCATCATCAAAAAGGGGAAGAGCATTGGGAAATCTAGTCCCACGCCAAAGTGGTTTTGATGATGATCACACCAAATGTTGTTAATGTACTAATCATATTATTTAAGATGTGCAGATTATGCAAATAAGCTAAATGAAGCTTAAAGCATACTCCGAGAAGAAGAACTTCAACTACACTCATAGAAGATGAATATGAATTTACCTCACAATTCAACGTCTACATTCTAAAGCTTCAGTTCAAGCATAAGAGGAGCTCAAAGAAGAAGCTCATAGAATGTGCTCAAGCTCAAGCTAAAGTGGAGCTTAAATTCAAGTGAAGCCCATGTAATTACATCAACTACAACAATGGCTTCAAAGTCTTCATTATGTATAGTGTGTGAGTTGTCTTTCATTTTCTTAGTATTATGTTAAAGACAAGAAGAATATGCACACATAAAATGATTTTCTAAAATAATTTTTAAACTTATTTTAAACTCATTTGAGAGCTTACTTTTCATAAGAGCTAAGTTCCAAACTGTAGTCAACTACAAACACCCAGTAGTCAACTACTCTGAAATCTACTATATCCCTGAACACTCTATGGGAGTCGACTACTTCCTTGGGAGTCGACTACCAGCTGTGCGACCTGACTTCCTTGATTCTCTCTCCTATTTATTCCTTGCTAACTTTTTGGGCTGAAGTCAAACTTCATTTGAATTATTTCAAATCCTTCTTTTGCTATATAAATATAGAACCATTGATATCTTTTTCCTCACCAATTCATTCTTGAGAAAAGCTATAATTCTCTCAAAAGTTCTTAAAGTTCTCATCGCTCTCAAAGTTCTTCATAGCTAAATGGTTTTCAAATTGCTGATCTTATTTCTTATTTTTCATTTCTAAACCTTTTTAAGATCATTATTTTTTGCTATTGTAAATTGGTTTTCAAAATCCTTTATATTTTGATTTTGAATTTTCTTAAAGGATTTTTGAAACAACAAGAGTTCTTCATCACATTGAATCATTTCATATTCTTTGTGTGATCAAAGAACGATTTAATCTTTAGCCACTTAGAGTACAATTGCAAATTCATCTTGGCTATATAATTATTGGGTGTAAACCAATCTTCACTAAATTATTGTTGTGAATTGGATTTCGATTTTACTTGTAGTCCCTTAGAGATAAGGATGTTGGAAATCATAAGCTAGGGCTAAGTGGTGTAAATCCTAGTTGAGACTAGGTGATTGGAAATCCTGGTGGTGATACTAGGTCATTGGAAATCTTAGCGAGTAAAGCTTGGTAATTGCATTGCTGAGGCAATAGTGGATTAAATCTCGATATGTGACGGTCGGAGAATGGACGTACCCAGGTTGTGGGGGCACCAGGATAAATCTCTTGTCTCACTGTATGATATTTTCTGTGATTATCTCTTGTTATATATATTGTACTAACTTGTTCATTATTTATGTGTATTTCATTTGTAATCCATTGTTAATAAAATTGTTATTGCAAAGTTTGTATTTTTATTCCGCTGTGAGATCTCTTCTATCATTATTCTTTTGATCTTTATACCTTCTCTTATATTTATTTGGAGATGATCATGTTGATTAAGGACCAAGCATAGATCACTCTACTTTGTTCCTTAGGCAACATTGGAAGGGAAGTTAGTCTTATTATCATTATTGTCGCAAAAGTTTTATTCATACAACACTATTCAACCCCCCTTTAGTGTTGTGTGCCATCCACAAGATCCAACAATGAAGTCTTGTATATGCTTGGTAAAACTTATAAACCCTCTATGCCTACTAGTGACCTTCAACCCATAGCGCATATACTATCCAATATCATATCCTACAACATCAATTAAAAGGGTTGGAGTAGAGCTGTCGTATCCGTTAATCAGGCTAAGTGTGTGTACGCTATGCTTGGTAGGATTAAGGTCAATTGGGCTCATATTATCATGGAAAACATTGTTTATAGTTCTACCTCCTCAAACCTTGCATCTCCATTCCACCATGGTCATTTTCTTGCCCATCTCTTTACTAGTGCTGGACTCGATGTGGACAATGAAATGCAATTCATAGAACTTATGACCATTTTCGATGCATGATCACTTAATAAAATGGCCTTCATTTGGATCCTTCAAAGGACATCCTTAATCCCGATGACGAAGAAGAAGGAGAAAAGAAACTGAAGCTGAACTAATGGATCAAGGACAATCCTCCTCATCCTATGTCGAGATTCCTCCCTACATCCATGCTTTTCAAGAATCTGTGTTCGCTAGGCTTGAGAACATGAAAATTAAAGTTAAGGAGAACATGAACACAATTAGAGGAGATTTGATCGATATGATGGAAAATCTGAAGCAGTCAATCAAAGATAGACTTTATATTACTGATCGCAGCGTTGAGGAAGTCCAAGAGGAGCTTGCAGAAATCAAGAAATAGATTCATAGAGGATGAATGACGATGAAGAATCTTCTTTTTTTATATTGTGAACTTGATTAGTGATTTGGATGATTGACTTGAAACTTTTGGTTTGTAATATTTGTGGAACTTGGCTTTGAGTTTTGTGTGACTTCGTGGACACCTCACAATTTTTGTTCCTTTATGTAAGGATGTCATATATGTTATTAACCTTATTAGTTTTCAATGCTATGGATGTTATTTGAAATTCATGCTTCGAGATTCTTGCTTAAATTCATGCCACATTGAAAACTAAGCATGTATATTGAGACAATATATGACAATACATTGAGACAACATATATTGAGACAATATATGTCATTTCTTTTACGTTTGCATTTATTGAACATCATTTTCTGTAGTATGCGTGTTATTCTATCCATATCCTACACATGGTATCAAGGACCAATTTTTTTCGACACGAGGATTATCTTTTATGACACACTTTTTGATGTGACAAAGGGTGAGAAGGAAAAGATAAAATGCGTATTAAATAATGTATTATTTAATCATGGTATAAAGGATATTTCTCACACTTGGCATGGAATATAATATGAAATTATGCATATTTTTGCTTTTCTCTAACCATCCTTGATGCAGGGGGAGTAACTTCTACATAGCAATTATGCATCATTGCAGTGGAGCGTAAGTCATATTTTTTGCATATTGTATTTTTAAATTTTATATCATTTTTGTCAACATCAAAAAGGGGATAGTGTTGGGTTATCGATACCTACCCCATAGAGTTTTGATGATATCTACAAATGGTATAGGTACTAACGATTTACTCCAAGTGTGTATATGAATTATTTTACAAAGCCATGAAGAATAAATATGTTGAAAAGCACAGATGAAGAACTTGGGAACCAAGGTCGGGAAGTCAATCTTAGAGTCAAGGGATAGAGCAAATGAAGGCTTAACCAAGAATTTAAGATCAAGATCAGATGGCCTAAATTTAGAGTACAAATTCAAAAGAACTAAAGAATTGTGTTTGTGTAAGTTAATATATTAGAATGTTAAAACCAAATATAAAGACACTACACACTCGCAAAAATACTTGAAAAATAGTTTTAAAACGTTATATCTGTTATGAATCATCATCTAGGGGAGGAACCCCCAGCTCTTTATTTATAGCAGGAGGAGGAGAGTACAGAGATAAGATATAATAGATACGGTCTTATCTATAAGATAAGCCATGATCCTAACCAACTCAGTAATATCCATTCACAACACTCCCCCTTATCCAACCATATGTGTGGACTCTGCTCATGAATACTTCAGGATTCTGAGTGTAGTAGGAGTCTCAAATGGGGTGGATACTTCAGGATCCTGAGTTGATGAGGTTTCCTCGTTAAAACCTTTAGCTATAGAAAACCACGTAGGAAAAACCATAGTTAAGGAAAAAGAGTACAAACACTCTCTAACTCTCCCTGATCTGTACAACCTCTCAGGCTTTCAGATCTTTTAGGCGTATCTCATCACTCCTATTTACAACACTCCGAAAATATACACAGATTACAAATATCATCACCATTAAGTAGCTGCTGAATCCAAAAAATCTGGAGGGGTGTGCTTAGTTTCATCGCCTCTGGTGTGGTATCCTCAAAGTAAGGTAAGCTGGTCATGAGACTATGTGGTAAGCTCCACAATATCAGCCTCTATCCCAGTTGTCACTAGGATGTGATGTACCACCAGGCGCCCTCAAATACACCATTGGTGTGTTTCTGGAATAGTGAGGATCTTGGAATGATAGGATGATGTTGCCTCCATAATTTGCTTTGCATATCTGCAGTAGATGGCCATCCCATAGTGGGTACCCAGTCTGTGATTTCTCAGTATAGGGATCAGACCTGTAACCTGCATTTGCATAAATATGGAGGATGATACTTTATTATGTAAGCCCAAATATTTTGACCCTTGGAGGAAGTGCAGAAGATGCTTAACTTCAGGCTAATGGCCCTTTTTAGGTTCCTAACTATCTCTGGCTAATGAGTTTACTGCAACTGCTATATCGGGACGCGTACAGTTTGCCAGGAGTGCCTGATTGCACTTAAATAAGGGACTCCAGGACCAATTATATCCACCCCCTCTTCCAGCGATCGAAAGGGGTCTTTTTGTACATCCATAGAGTGTACTACCATAGGTGTACTTTGGATGACAATGGTCGTTGTAATTTCTCCAACGCACTTCTGGGCGTATGTAACAGGATTCTATTAAGATAATAAATCTGTGACCCAAGCTTAATTTATTTTTACCCAGGTCTTTCATTTCATGTTTAATAGTCAGGCTTGAACAGATATTTCGGTTTTCTCTTCAAGAGATCCGATGAGATTTAAGTTGTTTACAACTATGATCTCAAATCCTGTCCATTGCTTAGATGCAAAGGCAACCATTAGTGGGAATCATTGCTTTGTCAAGCGATTCTCTTGGTTGTACATTATTTGTTATTCTCATTATTCTTCTTTAATAGAATAGATGTCCCGAAGTCTATTCAGGCATTTAAGGAAATATGAAATTTATCTTTACCAAGATATCCATAAAGGTATGCCGTCACAACATCCAATAGCGGCATATCCAAAATTTCCTTTGCCAAATCATAAGGTATTCGCATTTGATAACTTAGGGAATCTGAAGCATCATTTATGAGTCATGCTCATTTTAATTTGTTCATTCCCTAATTTCAGCGAAAATATCCTTTAGCTATAGGTTTTACCTTATAGCAAACGATTTTGTACTTATTTTTTTATTTTATGTGCAATACTTATTTTACCCATAGGTTTGAGACCTTTTGGTATCTGGACTTCAGGTCCGAACTTTTCACATTTCATAAGTGAGTCCAGCTCCTCTTTTATTACCTCGTTCCATATTTGGCCAATCTCTACGTTTGCATTTTAGCAACAGAGTATGGAACAATATTTTATAAATATCATTGCTTTTGCGATCTATATGGCAATATGATACGTGAATACATTGTCGACAATTATGTTCTTTCTGTCCAACACCTCCCCAATACATACAACATTTACTTTCATTTCAATTTTTCCTGGCATTTTCTCTGCAGTGGATTCCGAGGAGGGTGCGGGTGTGGACATGAGCTCATTGTTCTGTGGTAGTATTGTCTCAAGATCTCCAGGAGTTTTTTCTTTCTTTCTTTTGTTTTTCTTTCTTGGATTTATGTCCTTGGAGCCTAGTGGTCTGCCTCTTTTCTGTTGATGTGCAGCCACTTCTGCTGCTGGTGGATTGCATCCATTCTCGGGGTTGTCAATCCTACCTGGAGTATTTGCAGCAGGAATGTGTGATTTGGCAATCTTCTGTTTGTCAGTAAATGAGTCCGGTAACTGGTGAATAGTGTTCTATATATGGAAGATCTTCAGGATCTCATCTTCACATTGTTTCGTTACCGGATCATAGTGGGTCAAAGTTTTTGTGTCCCACATTATAATTTTATTTGCACCAGATTTCACAGTGTCTGGGCCTATTTTAGGGAAACTTGTCTCATCAAAATCACAGTTTTCAAGACGTGCCTTAAATGCGTCCCCGTTTAGGGTTCTAGGTATCTTATAATTGAGGATGAGTCAAAACCCTACATATATACCTAGACGACGTTGAGGACCCATTTTTGTCCTCTGTGGTGGTGCAATTGAGATTTAAACTGTGCAACTGAAGATTCCCAAGTGAGAAGTGTTCGGTGTCATTCCATATATATATATATATATATATATATATATATATATATATATATATATATATATATATATATATATATATATATATATATATATATATATATATATGCAAGTTGCATTGGAGAGAGACTCTGACGTCCAGATGGTCTTATTTTCAGTAACGATGTAACATGCCAAATTGCATGTCCCAATGCATCCATCAACAATTGGGATTTCATTAACAATGGATGTGTAATCCATTGGAGTCTTTTTATCAGTGACTCTGCCAACCCGTTTTGGGTATGAACATGCGGCACTAGATGTTCATTTTCAATTTCCATTGATTGGCAGTACTCTTGAAAGGACCGGGAGGTAAATTTCCCAGCATTATCCATACATATTTTCTGTATTTGGTTGTCTGGAAAATGCACCTGCAACTTTAGTATTTATGCCAATAGCTTTGAAAAAGCTAGGTTGCAGGTCGATAGTAGACACACATACGAATATTTTGTGGATGCATTTATCAGTACCATAATGTATCGAAATAGCCCACAAGGGGGTGTGGATTTGTCCACATCTTTCTCCTTATATTCTTTTGAGGAAGCGTGGAGATTCTTTATCAACTTTTAGTAGAGATGGCCTTGTAATTTGTTTTCCCTTATAGCAAGGGATGCGAGGGAATTATCCCTTCTGAAGAATCTTCTTGTTCTTCAAGTTATGCCCATGGGATCGAGATAAGATGCAGTGCATCATCACAGATCCAGGGTGGCCAAGTCTATCACACCAAAGTAAAAACTTGGCTGATGTCAGGCACTTCAGGTGCTCCTCAAATTAGCTTCCTCTCTTCGAATCTTTGTATAGTAGATTCCTGATGAAAGGCTCTCAAAACGTTCAAGTATGAATTTTACTCCTTTTTCTTGAGACGTTACATACATTAATTCTTTTTCATTTACATTTGTTGTTTCCAAATGGAATCCGTTTAAACGGATATCCTTGAAAATTAGAAAGTTTCTATTGGAATTCGGAGGGAATAGTGCATCCCTTATTTTTATTTCTGTTTCATTTGGGAGCAACAGCGTTGCGTTCCCAGAACCTTCAATATGGCCATGATATTGGGCTTTGTAATGAAGGATCATATGTGTTTATTGTCTACTAATTAGTCATGAGAGCAATTCATCTATTAAAGATGAATCATATAAGCACATTTTCAGAAAAACATTTTCATTCAAAACAAATTCATTAATTCAAATTGCTCTCATTACATAAATTGTTCTGAAACAAATACAAATATAAATGGCTAATCTAGCAGGTCATCACTTTCGAAGTCGTCCGCTGTGAACTTGATTGGAGCATTTGTGATCACCAGGTTTGATTCAGCTTTCTTTTTCTTGTTTTCTTTATACAGTTCCTGGAGATGCTGCGAAGCTCGGCACACTCTAGACCAGTGGCCTTTCATGCCACAGCTATGGTACTAGTCTTCCCATTCCCTCTTAGGTGGGAGTGCTTCTTTTTTGTTGTTGTCTTGTCTTTGCCAAGTGAACTTTCGCTTCCCTTCATTTCTTCGATGGTGGACTTGGCCTCTGGCCCTTATGCTCTGTCTCCCTTTTTGTGGTCTTTCTTTTTCTTTTGTTGTACCTCTTCTTTTTGGAAAAAGAAGATGCATTGTGAGCTTCTAGTATGGGGGCTGTGCCAGAGGGGTGCATGTTGTGAGTGTCGAGGAGAAGATCTATATTTTGTTTAGCCATGAGAAATATGATAGCAGCTTAGAATACTTGGTGAATTTTCGTTCACGGTATTGTTGCATTAGTATCATATCTTTCTGATGGAAAGACATGTACGTCTTTTCCAGCATGCGATCTTCTGAGACTTTTTCATCACAAAACTTCAGGTGTGAGGTGCTGCTAAAAAGAGCTGATTGTACTCAACTATGGACTTAAAGTCATGCAGACTCAGATTCTCCAACTCATATCGTGTCCTTGGTAGTATAACATCTTTCTGATGTTTATATATATCCTCAAGGGTAGTCCACATCTCAAGATGATCTTCGACCGTAAGGTATTCATCCTTTAGGGTCTTGTGCACATAGCGACGAATATAGATGATGGCTTGTACCTTTTTTATATCACTTACATCTTCATTTTTAGTCACAGCATAAATGAGGGAATTAGCCTGCAGATGAAACTTCACATCGAGCTGCTAGCTCAGATAGTTTCTTCCTGATGCATCCAGCACTTCGAAATCGACACTTGCGATTATATCCATTTTACCTAGCAGAGCACAGATTTGCATGAATTACTAATTTAAACAATAACCATTTTCATGCGGAGGCAATTTTTAAATGAAGAGCTATTAGTGTGGATCGGTGACCGGCGCCCCGTTTACGGTTTGGGCGCGGTGTCGTTTTACTGCAAGTGTACGGTTAGTGTAGGGTACTGGTATATCGAACTCAGTGAGGTGGATGGCTTCGCCTAGGTTGTGTGAGAGCTATGCGGATTATATGAGTGGAAGTGTAGAAATAAAAGAAAGAAATGAAAAAGACAAGAAATGAATCCCCGTGAACACGGGCTAGAGAACTTATGACACTTGGCATTTGACTTGACCCAGGGTGAGACATTGCCCCTAAAGGTGGTACCTAGCGTCCCATGGGCCCGATATTCCGTTCGATGCCCAGGATGATAAGCTAGGTCTACCCGGTTTCAGACGGTGGGCATTCCCATGTCCAATACCCTCCGTAACTGAGAGCATTAATGCCACAATGATAACTCCCAACATTTCGTCCAAGTTGTTCCCACACACGAGGATTCGATGTCAACGCCAGGGGTGTGAGCTGTGGCTAGGGGATCAAATGCCAATTTTATTTCCCCTTGGCCCGACGATCAAAGGCGTTCTTTCTCCCGCTAGTGACAATAAAACGCCCCTACGTAACCCTAATGGCCAACTAGGTCAAATGTGTTTTCTAGCAATACATCAAAGCGGATCTTGATATGACAAGCATCCGGACCCCAACCCCCAACACATCTAGTGTGTTTCTGTATGAATTGGACTCAGATTGCTAGAAATTCCCATTGACACAATCCATCAAACACTTGCCATGCAATCAAGTCAAATGTAAAATCCCAAGCATCAATCCTACTCTAACCCATATTAGGGTTCATCAAACACTACTCAATGGTGAAGAACATGATAGAAAGCAATAAAATGGACAAACAAACATTCACCATCAAGCACAATAAAAATAACACAAAACAATGGAAATAGGAAAAGAAATACTTATCTTGCCATTAAATCATCAATCCATTACAAGACTTATTAAAGTAGAAGCCATATTCTAACCTAACCTAAAGATCCCCTAGAGGGGGAAGAAAACTGCTGAAAAATAGGAGAGGACACCCTTCAAGTCGTGTACAATCCCATATTTATAAGCCCCCACAAACCCTTAACAGTTCGGGTCCAAAAACCCACTAAAACTGCTAAAACAGCGCCACCCGATCGGTCAAAGTGTCAACCGATCGGGTGGATACAAACAGAAACTCAAACTTTATGAAATTGACCAGAACTGATCTGTTGGACTCCCAACCGATCGATTGAAGTTAAATTTCAGACAGCTGCCAATTTCAGCACCCAGCTGCGCTCAGAAAATTCCAGAAAAATGTAGAAAAATCTGATTTGGGCATGTGACCTATCGTTGGAAAGCTAACGACGATGCCGACGCTAGAAAAATAAAAGATCACCCAGAATCCCACTTAAATGATAGAATATATTCAATGAATGAGAAGCAGTGCACAAAAGGGGAATAAAAGGCCACCCGATCGGTTGAAGTGTCAACCGATCAGGTGGGTTCTTCTCGAAGATGACCCGGGGGGACGAACCGATCGGTTGGGAAGCTCTCTCAAAAACAGAGAGAACTGTCATGACCACCCGATCACTGAACCAATCGGGTGGGGTCTGCTCTTCATTGCTTCTCCTCGGGTCGGATACATGTGCACGAACCGATCGGGTGGGTCTGTCCACCCGCTCGTTTGAAGCTCCAAATCATCAAATACTAGTCTTTATCCATCGGATCTTTGCCGTATAAGCGTGCCTTGGTCTCGATATGCAAGGTTGATCCCAGAAGACAACGAAATGCTGACATTTGCTTGAAATACAAACAATACACCCAATAGTCAATATGAACAAAAATGTGATATATACAGCATGGAATGAGTTGAAATGCATATGAAAACACGATTAAAAGCATGTACAAAACATGAAATATGAACACGCGTCAAGCCCCCAAGCTAAACTCTTTCTCGTCCCGAGGAAGACGAGTTGGAATGAAGTTCGGTGCGAGAGCAAGAAAGGAAATCGAAGAATCCTAGATCACCCTTTCCAAACCACAAATGTAATCACCAACACAATTATGCACAAGAGAAAAGCATATCACAATCTAAATCAAGAATTCAATCTCAAAATATAGTATCACTAGTATATAACCTGTGCCCTAATGGCATGGTTAATTTAGGATTTTCCCCCACGAAATCTTTGTCCCCCAAAAAATTATTTCCACAGCCAAAATTTAAAACAACAACAAATTAGCGTACAAATATTTAGCGGCACGGTTGCCTATGGCGTGGGCGCCTTCGGCACGGAACAACAAATTCGGTGCAACCTTCGATATGGAACAACAAATTCGGCGCAGGCACCTTTGGGACAGAACAACAAATTAGCGTAGAACAACAAATTTGACGCGAAACAACAAATTAAAGTTAAAACATTTAGCGGCATGGGCACCTTTGGCGTGGACGCCTTCGGCGCGTAACAACAAATTCGACGCAAGCGCCTTCGACACAAAACAATAAATTCGGCATGGACGCCTTCGGCACGGACACCTTCGACGTGAAACAAAAAATTCTGCGCAGGCGCCTTCGACACAGAACAATGAATTCGGTGCAGGTGCCTTCGGCGTGGAGCAACAAATTCGGCTCGGCACAACAAATTAGCACAAAAAAAGCACGGGCACGTTCGACCCGGTTCATTTAAGATATCCCCTTAAAATCTTTGTTCTCCCCAAAAATTATTTCCCGATCCAAAATTTATACGAAAAAAATTTAGCTTCGACGCGTCCCTCAAAATATTTGTTCTCCCCAAAAATTATTTACCGCTCCAAAATTTAAACGAACAAAAATTTATCTTTGGTGCATGTGCCTTCTGGTGTGGGGAAAATTTTTTAACCTGGGCCAAAAGAGAAACATGCGAAAATGAAGGGGGGGGATTGCATAAGTGTGGATGAGTGTGTGGGTAGGGTGTAGGGGTCCTAGGCGAAAAGAGAAATGCACGAAAATGAAGGGGAGAAGTGTATAAGAGTGTGTGTGTGTGTGGGGTAGGGTGTGGGGGTAAAAAGTGAAATGTGAGGGGTTTTTTAGCAAAAAAGGAAAAGGGGCGTTATTCTGCACAAATGTAGTGATTGTAGGGGTGGGGTTTGAAAACCAAAGAAAAAACAAAAAAAGTTGCTCCTTGGATGCTGTGCGTTTTGTGTTGGGTGCTGTGCATTTTTGATTCTACTCACCCCAAGATTTCAACATCTCGATTTTCCCAACAGAAGTTCAAGTTCCCCTAGAGTTAAATCTTGACCCCTTGAAGACAAGGTGTGGATGCATCATGATTGTTGTTGATGACTGGGACTTGTCCTAGTCAGCCCTAGGATTCAAAAATAGTTGTGTTTTATATAATAGATTCTAAATGCAATGCACATAAAACTTCAATAGTTTCTAGTTGGAAAAATCAAAGGGAAGAAAGAAACTTCCCTAATGTTGGTATCTTGTTTAGCTACTACATTATCAACTGGAGTTGGAAGCAACCCAATGTCAAAAGAAAACAAATTGCTACATTCCACTTACAGAGCAAAAAATTGCAATATCAAAAGAAAAAAGCAACTCAATATTAGAATTTCATATGAATTGTTGGCAAAGTTTAATTTCATCCATTCATTTCTTCTTATAGCATAACATTCCACTTACATGACAAATTTTTCAAATACAATGAAAATTCATCCAAAAAATTTCCAACAACAACATAATTATTCCTAACAATGCAAATAGGACAAAAAAATATTACACCTCCAACTTCCAAATACTATAACTTATATTGGTTCATCTCTAGTTCCTTCAATTATTCAATGATAACTCAAGCTTAATGCATTGCAATTTTGGAGTAGTTGAAGCAAACACAATACATAATAGAGAGCATGGTCTTCGTAACCAATATGAAACAGGTGCCTAGCGAGGTCAAGGTGCTTGAAATGTCTTGGCCAGCACTCAGCCAAGTTTGTGGATCATTGATGTCCGTAAACTTGTGCTTCCTCATCTCCATCATCTCCCCATGCTTCATCGAAACCACCTACCCACAAAATAACAATAAAATCAACAAAAATCACAACTTCATCAAACCCTATTAGAAATTTGAGAAATTATTGTAATGCCCTACCAGCTACTGCACAAGTACTAGAGGGGGGGGGGTGAATAGTACTTTAAAATAATAAGGCGTATAATTTCAATATTAAATTGCACACAACTACCAAATCAATTTGCGGAAGCTTAAATTGAATGACAACAAAGAAATTAACAATGCTAACAAACGATGTTAATGGGTTCGGATCCACCCAAGTCTCCCCGACTTGTTCCCGGTGATCCTACGTCCCAACCACCCGGATCCCCTCCGGATACTTGAGTTAGAAACCCTAACTCAAGATTTCCACTATGAATATCTTGTGAAAAACCTTCACAAGATCAAATCATACATGCAATGGCAAAGTGAATCCCACAACCCGGGATCACAAACTTCTCTCACAACCGAGAGAGCCAATAAGCAATATAAAAGAGTTTAGATGAAATAAATACTCTTACCACAAAATCCTATACCTTGAGTTTTTCTTACCCAATAGGTGGAATGAAGGATTTGAGGAAGATGAAGTCACCAAGCCCTAGCACCAAGGAAATGAGCAGCAATGGGTGCCTAGGGAAGAGTTGGAGACTTGGATCAAGCAATAGCTTGAAAAGCTCACCAAGAACAAGCTTCTCTCTAGATCTAGAAATAAGAGAGAATGGGTTTCTTGTGAGGAAGAGAGCTTTAGATTTGAGGGAGAATAGCTATCTCTTTTGATCTCAATGAATCTCTGAATGGAAGCTCTTCTTTAGATAGAAATGACCTAGGTTCGTATTTATAGGAACCCAAAAACACAAGTTAGGTCATTCATCAACGGATAGAAATCTGTGTGAATTAGTCGGTCAAAGAACAATCACTGACCGACTAGTTCATCAACTAGTCGGTCAGCCAAACAATGTGGACCGACTAAGAGTAGATCTGAGAAGAGATAGAATTTCAGACCTAGAAATCTAGTCGGTCCAAGAACACTTTCTGACCGACTAGTTTCACAACTAGTCGGTCAGTCAATGAACGTAGACCGACTAAGAGGCAAAATAACTTAGTCTGAATGCAAAGTGACTTAGTCGGTCCAAGAACAAAAGTTGACCGACTAAATTGTCAACTAGTCGGTCATCAAACGTTCTTAGACCGACTAACGGTAAACAGTAGCTCAGGAGAAATTTAGAGTGAACAGTAAGTCACAACTAGTCGGTCAAAGAAGCATCACTGACCGACTAGTTCACAAACTAGTCGGTCGGTGAGTCAACGTAGACCGACTAACTGTAAACAGTAAAGTCCAAGAAATTAAGGAATCAAACTAGTCGGTCCAAGAACAGTTGCCGACCGATTAGATCACCATCTAGTCGGTCAGTACTTGTTCTTGTACCAACTAACATGCACAACAAAGTCCGAATCGCAGCGCGACGCTTCGAGGAAGTTAGAATGAACTTGCGCAAGGATCCTAGAGCTACGAAATGAGCGTAATGAAGATATAGACGTAAGATATACTCAAGGCTTAACATTCTATATATCGAAGCTAAAAGACTATAAATAAAACCTTAATAAACGGTCTTCGATAGCTTCGATTGAATCTTCATATTTTCCAAAGCGTCGCAAGAGCTTCAACGAAGCTTTAGGCATGAATATGAGCTTTGGAAAGTGTTGAGATGTCGCTTTGAATGTTCTCGTGAAATTGGCGACGATCTCCAATACCGCGCTCACAAATTGTTAGTTCATGAATTATTTATGTTTGCTCATCATCCAAAACCAAATCCGGGGAGCCCAATATTCAACATTCTACCCCTTTTTGGTGATGACAAACCAACATAAATAATAATCAAAAATAATAATTCAAATGTAAATTACTTACTCCCCCTGCATTGATGACACGTTAATTCCAAAATGAATATAAATGAATTGCATCAAGCAGACGAGTAAGATAAATAAAATGAATTGATTTTTGAAATATCGGATTTTGAAAATCCTTATATGTATCTTAACTCCCCCTGAATCTAACATATCAAACTAGATTCTTGGAAATTGAGTTAAATTTTCATTTGCGCTATTTATTATCATTATCTCTCCCCCTTTGGCATAATTCCAAAAATGGGGGGCATACAACGACAACAATTAGGAAATGTAAAATCCAACATCGGGAGTCGTAGACAAAGGCAATGGACCAACTTGACACCAAGGGAAAAATTGTGGAAATCAAAACAAGGTGTGCCAAATTTTCCAAAAAAAAATCAACGATAATCAAAATCATCAAAAATACCAAATGTTTATTCATTTCTTGAATAAAGAAACATACTCTTCAATATTCAATATTCTTGGTTAAATTTGTGCATGGAAAACAATTCTATATAATTATAGAATTTAAATCTATTTAACCAAGTTTGCATGCTACGAGCAACGAAATCACATTTCATATACATTCAACAAATATTAAAATGTGCACGACGAATTAAGATAAAGACAACGACGATGTATATATATAAATGATAACATCAAGAGTACATCCAAGAAGATATCAATACATCAAAATACAACATACCCATCAAGAAGAAATACATCATCATCATCATCCTCATCAAAATAAATACAACAACAACGACAACATCCAAAATACATCAAAACATCATAACCCTCATACTCAATCCTAACCCAAAATACTCACGCAGAGATATATCATCCAAAGCGTATATGGAGAGTCCTCGGAACAACGATCACGAGGAGGAGGCTGGATCTGCAGCGTCCGTGGGTCCAGTCGACGGAGTGGACTCAGGATCTGCAGGGAGTAGAGGCGTCTCAACAGATGGAATCGTCGGGGCAGGAGTCGAGATCTCAGGAACAGGCTCTACAGCAGCAAGGGTCTCGACAGCAGAAGTGTCAACTGGAATATCAGCAGCCTCAGCAACAGGGTTAGCAGCAGGCTCAGAAGACAGAAGTGCTGAAGCAGAAGGCTCTGGAGCACCGGAAGTGGTGCCAACTCCAGGAGCAGAAGTGGTAGTACCAGCAACAGCAGCAGCAGTGGCCTCATCACCACGGGCAAAAGAAGTAGCAAGCTCGTCAAGCTCCTCATCGTCCATCTCCTCGGCCTCAGACACCAAAGGAGGAAGCTCAATCCCCATCATACGAGCCATACGGCAGACTACCTCCTCAGTACGAGCCAAACGGGAGTCGTGCTGACGAAGTAGGCATACGACATCGTCCAATGTAGCAGGGGAAGACGAGGCTGCAGCAGCTGACGGAGTAGACTGGGAAGCAGATGCGGTAGACCTCTGCACGTGACGAAGTGCCGCTAAAGATTTCTTCAAGGCCGTCGCGTTCAGAGGAGTACCCAAAGGATGCTCATCGTCAGGAGGGAGGGGGACTCGGAAATGACGAAATACGAGGGTCAACAAGCAAGGGTATGGAATGTGCGCAGACTTATTGGTCTTGCGTATACACTCGAAAGAATCCATCTTATCGAGTATCACGCGAGCCCAATTTATCTCGCACCCCAAGAAAAGAGCGTATATGAGCTTCAAAAACGGCTGAGAGGGAAGTGAAGAGGATCCATACTTAGGGAGGAGACACGACTTCAAAATCAGGTTAAGAACCCACGCATTCGGCTTAAAAGATTTCGATGGAACACCAATGAATGCGGAGGGGATAACCTGGAAAATCTCTGAAAGAATAGACTAGTCCAAGGAGGAAATATCGTCTACGGAAATGTCCGAGGGGAGGAGACCACACGACGCACAACCAAGGATCTCCCCCAAGATTTCTGCCGTGAGAACTATTGGAGTTCCCAAGACAGTCGTCTCAATGGAGTGGCTGGCATCGTACTGGCCTCGAATACGGTTGGCATAGAACAATTTCACGAGGCGAGGGTACGGTTTGGGATTGGCCTTGGGGTCGTATCGGAGATAATCTAGAAGGCCACTATAAGACAGAAGATCAGCAAGGCCGAGAAAATCAGAGAACTGAACGTAATGCTCTAACAACAGTGGACAGTGCTCTATACGGTTGTACGCGGCGAGACACTGAGGGTCATCGCGGCACAACGATATGTCTACACCGCCAACTGGCATAGGAGCTTTACCCTTGGCCTTACGGGTCTTCGGAGGTGGGGTAGGTTCCCTAGTAGGCTCATCCTCAGGGATAAAATCAGTATCGGAATCGGGAGGAGTAGCCAGAGTGTGAAGAATAGGCTTTTTGGTCTTTGATTTACGGGGTTTGACTATGGCAGTCCTAGGCTTCTTAAGAGAAGGCGACGAAGGAGAGGCTTGGGTAGACTTGGCACGACGCTTAGGCTTCGGGGGATTCCTAGGGTCCGAAGGTTGTTCTACGGTCATAGGAGAGGCCCCGGAAGAGGCGATAGGAATTCTAGTCTTAGCCATAGTTCTACGAGCACAAGCAATCGATAACGAAGATCAAATATCCTAGCACAAACCCTAGAAGCTAGCACAAACCCTAGAATACCAAATGAAATCGAAAAGCACAAACCCTAGGTTAAAACTAGAATCCGAAACCCTAGAATACCTAGGAGGAGAAATCGAACCCTAGGGCAAGAAATCGACCTAGGAGAGGGAGGAAGATATCTAGGGGGTGGAGTCGACGGCAGCGGACGGCGGCGATGGCCGGAGATATGGCCGGAGACGACGAGAATGCGAAGGGGCTCGATGGGGGTTTGGGGTTTTCGAGTGTGAGCTGGAGAGAAGACCGACTAATTAAGAAATTAGTCGAACGAAAAATGAGTATAAGTCGGTCTGGAATCAAAAAGACGTAACTGCCCTAACACACTTAGTCGGTCACAGTTCAAGCACTGACCGACTAGATTACGATCTAGTCGGTCGGTCAATGAGCTTGAACCGACTAAGTCGAAACAGAGGCACAGAGTGATTTTTAGGGCTAGATTTAGTCGGTCGCAGTATACTTACTGACCGACTAGTTTTCAATCTAGTCGGTCGGAAAGTGTACTATGACCGACTAACGAAAGAAAATGATAGGAGATGGATATTTGCTTGATCTAGTCGGTCTGAGTTCATTTGCTGACCGACTAGATGAGCATCTAGTCGGTTGACAAGAGAACTGAAACCGACTAGAAGAGTCCAAAAGTAGAAATTTGATTTCTCTTCACAAACCACTTGGATGAAACATCCTAACTCACTCATTAGTCATCTAAATTACCCCATAAAACGTCGAAATCTTAAATACGACATTGAAATACGAATTCGATCATAAATTCAAATAAATCACATAAAATTCCCAAAAATTCAATTAATCTAGCATGAATGAAATATCGCGAAATATATTAGCATGCAAGATGATTGAATTTAAATATGAATCCTATATCTCAGATTCACACATAATCCCCAATTCTCGACGCAACCGCACAAAGGAGTCCTCCTTTAGGGGTTTCGTGAAAATATCGGCGATTTGCTTTTGGGTTTCAACGTACACTAAAATGATGTCCTTTTTAGCAACATGATCATCTAAGAAATGGTGTCGGACATCTATGTGTTTCGATCGGGAATGGTGCACCGGATTCTTTGAAAGACAAATAGCACTTTGGTTATCCACCATGATAGGGCTAGTATCACAATGAATACCAAAATCCTTCAATGTGTGTCTCATCCAAAGAACCTGGGCACAAGCGGCACCGGCGGCAATGTATTCCGCCTCGGTGGTTGAAAGTGATACCGAATTTTGCTTCTTGGAAAACCAAGAGACAAGAGAATTTCCTAGAAAATGGCAAGTGCCACTAGTACTTTTCCTGTCGGATTTGCATCCCGCATAATCAGCGTCACTGTATGAGACTAACTCATACGTGCTAGATTTCGGATAAAGTAATCCAAAATCTAAAGTGTAACTTAGATAGCGAAAAATACGTTTAACCGCTACTAAGTGAGAATCCTTAGGTTGAGACTGATAACGAGCACATATACATACGGCAAACATAATATCGGGCCTACTCGCGGTAAGATAAAGTAAGCTACCTATCATACCTCGATATAGACGAATGTCTACATCTTTTCCGCCCGTATCTTTATCAAGATGCGTAGTCGTGCTCATTGGAGTCTTTTTCCCGGAGGCATTCTCCATTCCAAATCGCTTTAGCAACTCCACCGTGTACTTCGTTTGGTGGATGAAGATTGCATCGTTCAATTGGCGAATTTGGAGACCTAAGAAATATTTGAGTTCGCCCATGTGGCTCATCTCAAATTGTTCCTTCATCATATTAGAAAACTCTTCGCAAAGAGCGAAGTTAGTAGCACTGAAAATGATATCATCAACATAAATTTGAACTAATAAAATATCATTATTCGCATGCTTAATAAAAAGTGTTGAATCGGCTTCGCCCATTTTAAAATTCAAATCCAAAAGAAAATTCTTTAGGCGATCATACCAAGCTCGAGGAGCTTGTCTCAAACCATAAAGAGCTTTCGTTAGTTTAAAAACGTGATTTTGAAATTTTTCATTTATGAAGCCCGGAGGTTGAGAAACGTAAACTTCCTCAACGACATCTCCGTTTAAAAATGCACTTTTAACATCCATTTGAAATAATTTAAAATTCTTATGGCATGCAAAAGACAAAAGTAATCTAATTGATTCTAATCTAGCTACCGGAGTGAAAGATTCTTCGAAATCGATACCTTCCTCTTGTCGATAGCCTTGAGCTACTAACCGAGCTTTGTTCCGGACGACGACTTGGTTTTCGTCGGTTTTGTTCTTGAAGATCCACTTTGTCCCTATGACGGTGTGGTTCTTTGATGGCAAAGGAACAAGCTCCCAAACTTCATTTCTTTCGAATTGAATGAGCTCCTCCTCCATGGCCAAGATCCAAGCGCTATCTTCGCATGCTTCATTAATATTCTTTGGCTCTATCGATGAGGCAAAGGCACAATTTGCGAAGTGGTGAACTTGTGATCTCGTCTTGACACTATCATAGATATTGCCAATGACTTGCTCATGGGGATGGTCACGAACCGAATGAAGCCGTTTGTGAATACCTTGATCACTAGGAACATTCTCAACAACTTCATTAGTTGGGTTAGTCTCAATAGAATCAATAGAATCATTAGGCTTAGAATTATCAAACGAATCACATAAAACATCCATAGAATCATTATCATTTGAAATTCGAGTTGGAACAAATCCTTCATTAAATGAGACATGAAGCGACTCCTCGATCGTTGAGGTTCGTTTGTTGAATATCCGGTAGGCTTTGCTACGCGAAGAATATCCGACAAAAATCCCCTCATCGGATCTTGGATCGAATTTGTCCAAACTACCATATGTGTTCTTAATAAAACATTTCGAACCAAAAACACGAAAATGTTTAACTTGAGGCAACCTACCAAACAACAATTCATAACAAGTTTGTTTAGTGCCGGGCCTCAAAAGTATTCTATTAAACACATAGCAAGCGGTGTGTACCGCTTCCGCCCAAAATTGATGGCCAAGTTGGCTATCATCAAGCATAGTGCGAGCACACTCCACTAGCGTCCTATTCTTTCTCTCAACTACACCATTTTGAGGAGGTGCACGAGGGAAAGAGAAGGTGTGAGTAATACCAACTTCATCACAAAATGTCTCAAAAGACTCATTCTCAAATTCACCTCCATGATCACTACGAATAGTGACAATGGTGGTTCCTAAGAGATTTTGTACTTTCTTAACAAAAATTGTGAAGTTTTCAAAAGCTTCATTTTTATTACACAATGAAAATACCCAAGTAAATCTTGAATAGTCATCTACGATGACAAGTCCATACCTTGCATTTCCTAAGGAAGCTACTCTAGTTGGCCCAAATAAATCTATATGTAATAGCTCTAGTGGCCTTTTAGTAGAGATGCTTTTCTTAGGTTTAAATGAAGATTTAGGAAGCTTGCCGCGTTGACAACAATCACAAAAACTTTTCTTTTCAAAAACAAGCTTCGGAAAACCTTTAATAGAATTCAATTTTGAAAGCTTATATAGTGTTCCAAAGTTCACATGTCCAAAGCGTCGATGCCATAAGTGTTGTTCACTTGTGTTGGCAACGAGACATTGTTCATATGACTTAGGAAGATCCAAAATATAAATGTCTTTACGACGAGTTCCGGAAAATAATAATTTTTCATTATCCTTTCTTAAAATATGACACAATCCTTTCGCAAAGCTAACTTTGTAACCTTTGTCACAAAGTTGACTTATTGAAATAAGATTATGATTTAAACCACTAACAAGATAAACATCACTAATTAATGGTTTAGAAGGGTTACCGACTTTACCAACACCTATGATGGTTCCGCTCTCGTTGCCTCCAAATACGACGCGGTTTCCATTCGCAATGGGAACCACTCCGGAGAGCAAACGAGCGTCACCCGTCATGTGTTTGGAGCACCCGCTATCGAGTATCCAATTTCCTTTGGAGCTAAATTTAAATTTGTTGCTCCTTTTCTTTTTCTTTTCCTTGAGTACCTAAAGATAGACACTTTCATATCATGGTACCCAAGGTCATTGGGTCCAAGGGATTAGACCTTTGGAAGCCAAGTCCAAGTGGACTTAGACTTCCCCACATAATTCTTACTATGCACAACATCCGAAAAATAAGCATTCATATACATTTGTTTTTCGTCCATGCTTGTGTCCTTTGGGCTCCAAATAGTGAAAATTTTGGGAGCCATCATCCTATTGGGTGCATGCATGCTACGTTGATTTCTACGTGATGCATGTTGTGGATAGGCATACGGGACATGATGGAATGGTGCACGACGAGAATTATTCATATGATGAGGTGGGTGTACATATGCATGTATGGAAACACGTGCGTGAGGGTGTCTCACTTGGTGTGCACGTGCCCGGGAATGTGTTGCATAAAAATCATCATAAGTGTGAGACGGTGGAGTAGGACGTGTGTTCCTACGTGGCATGTTATTAGTGTACATGTAGGCATGCCCCTTCTTTGGAGGTCCACCCAAAGTGGGTTTCTTTCCGAAAGAGGGTGTGGACGAGGTGGAAGCACCATTGGTAGATGAACTACCAATAGAGTGTTTGCTCCCACTTGTTGAGGCTTCGGAAGTTGGCCTAACAAAAGTAGTGACCGACTTGGATGAATTTCCCATCATATACCCCAAGCCAATGTGGTGTTTGGCCGGAAGTAAATCTTTTAGGATATTATCCAAATGGCCTTTACCCTTGTTGAATTCGTTGATTCGGCCCAATGTGTTCTCATATTTCTCTTTGAGAGAACGCAAAGAAGTATCCAAAGTGGATATTTGCGAAGTGAGCACATAAACACGAGATTTAAGATTCTCGTTCTCAATACTCAAAGTCGAGTTTTGAGAAGTTAAATCCGCTATCTCATGTTCTTCCGCATCCTCAATGCTAGAATGTTCAAGTTTAGATTTGAGATTCACAATCTCATTTCTTAACTCTTCAACAACGGTGTCGTTGTTGGTGATGATAGTCTTAGGCGATGTTTGAATGCTAGCTAGGTCATCTTTTACCTTAGTATATCTATTTACTAACTTAGTGTATTTTGACCATAGTTGAGTGTTAGCATCCCTAAGATCATCCATCGTTACCTCATCGCTTTCTTCATCACTATCATCGGAAGAGGAGGATCCTTGATCGTGCTCCTCTCTTGCCATGAAGCACATGTGTGCTTGCTCCACTTGCTCATCATCCGACTCTCCGCTTGAGGAATCCTCGGAGTCGGTGAAGGTAGCTCCGACAAGTCCCTTCTTGTTTCCTTTCGTGTACTTCTTGGACTTGTCATACTTTGGCGCCTTCCACTTCTCCTTGTGCTTATTGAGGGGACACTCCGCTTTCATGTGTCCCGGCTTATTACACTTGAAACACAAAGGAGAGGAAGAGGCGTTAGTAGAACCAAATTTAGCTTTGTTCTTGAAGTTACCTTTCGGAAGAAACGGTTGAACTTCTTGGCCATGAGTGCCATGGACTCCAAGTCCAACTCGTTTTCCGATTCTTCATCATCGGTAGAGGTGGATGAAGTCGCCTTGAATGCAATCGCCTTTTTCTTAGGCGCATCTAGGTTCAAATATGACTTCATCTTTTCTTGTAGCTTCACCTTGCTATCTTTGCGTACCTCGTATGACATCAAGGTACCCATTAGTTGAACTACGGTATATTTGTTCATGTCATTACCTTCCTCGATGGCGAAGGTACGTTTTTCCCAAGAAGAGGGAAGTCCTTCAATAAGCTTTAAGCACTTCTCCTTTTGAGTGTGGGTCTTGCCGAGGGCCTCTAACTCGTTTATTATGTCAACGAAGCGAGCGTAATATTCTTTCATCTTCTCGCCCTGTTGCATATGAAACATTTCGTAATCTTTGGTTACGACTACGAGTTTAGAGTCTCTTACCCTACTCGTCCCTTCATGTAGAATGAGGAGGGAGTTCCAAATTTGATATGCACTCTTACATGTGCATATCTTATTTAAATCCTCGGGCTCCAATGCACATTGCAAGGCGTTCATTGCCTTGGCATTGCTTACCTCCGCGGCGACCTCCACGGTAGTCCATTTCTCAAAATCTTCTTCTTCGGGTTCAATATACTCCTTCATTGTAGTTCTCCATAAAGATGCACTTCGGAGGAAGGTTTCCATCCGACACTTCCAGTACCCGTAGTTGGTACCGTTGAAGAATGGAGGCCTCGTAGAGGAATGTCCTTCCATCACGGAAGATGCTCCTTCACGGTTCCTGAAGGTGTCATAGTTGGAAGGTGGACGCACGGTCTTGTTGTCGTTGGCAGACATAGCTGAGTATCTGGCTCTGATACCAAATGTAATGCCCTACCAGCTACTGCACAAGTACTAGAAGGGGGGGTGAATAGTACTTTAAAATAATAAGGCGTATAATTCCAATATTAAATTGCACACAACTACCAAATCAATTTGCGGAAGCTTAAATTGAATGACAACAAAGAAATTAACAATGCTAACAAACGATGTTAATGGGTTCGGATCCACCCAAGTCTCCCCGACTTGTTCCCGGTGATCCTACATCCCAACCACCCGGATCCCCTCCGGATACTTGAGTTAGAAACCCTAACTCAAGATTTCCACTATGAATATCTTGTGAAAAACCTTCACAAGATCAAATCATACATGCAATGGCAAAGTGAATCCCACAACCCGAGATCATAAACTTCTCTCACAACCGAGAGAGCCAATAAGCAATATAAAAGAGTTTAGATGAAATAAATACTCTTACCACAAAATCCTATACCTTGAGTTTTTCTTACCCAATAGGTGGAATGAAGGATTTGAGGAAGATGAAGTCACCAAGCCCTAGCACCAAGGAAATGAGCAGCAATGGGTGCATAGGGAAGAGTTGGAGACTTGGATCAAGCAATAGCTTGAAAAGCTCACCAAGAACAAGCTTCTCTCTAGATCTAGAAATGAGAGAGAATGGGTTTCTTGTGAGGAAGAGAGCTTTAGATTTGAGGGAGAATAGCTATCTCTTTTGATCTCAATGAATCTCTGAATGGAAGCTCTTCTTTAGATAGAAATGACCTAGGTTCGTATTTATAGGAACCCAAAAACACAAGTTAGGTCATTCATCAACTGATAGAAATCTGTGTGAATTAGTCGGTCAAAGAACAATCACTGACCGACTAGTTCATCAACTAGTCGGTCAGCCAAACAACGTGGACCGACTAAGAGTAGATCTGAGAAGAGATAGAATTTCAGACCTAGAAATCTAGTCGGTCCAAGAACACTTTCTGACCGACTAGTTTCACAACTAGTCGGTCAGTCAATGAACGTAGACCGACTAAGAGGCAAAATAACTTAGTCTGAATGCAAAGTGACTTAGTCGGTCCAAGAACAAAAGTTGACCGACTAAATTGTCAACTAGTCGGTCATCAAACGTTCTTAGACCGACTAACGGTAAACAGTAGCTCAGGAGAAATTTAGAGTGAACAGTAAGTCACAACTAGTCGGTCAAAGAAGCATCACTGACCGACTAGTTCACAAACTAGTCGGTCGGTGAGTCAACGTAGACCGACTAACTGTAAACAGTAAAGTCCAAGAAATTAAGGAATCAAACTAGTCGGTCCAAGAACAGTTGCCGACCGACTAGATCACCATCTAGTCGGTCAGTACTTGTTCTTGTACCAACTAACATGCACAACAAAGTCCGAATCGAAGCGCGACGCTTCGAGGAAGTTAGAATGAATTTGCGCAAGGATCCTAGAGCTACGAAATGAGCGTAATGAAGATATAGACGTAAGATATACTCAAGGCTTAACATTCTATATATCGAAGCTAAAAGACTATAAATAAAACCTTAATAAACGGTCTTCGATAGCTTCGATTGAATCTTCATATTTTCCAAAGCGTCGCAAGAGCTTCAACGAAGATTTAGGCATGAATATGAGCTTTGGAAAGTGTTGAGATGTCGCTTTGAATGTTCTCGTGAAATTGGCGACGATCTCCAATACTGCGCTCACAAATTGTTAGTTCATGAATTATTTATGTTTGCTCATCATCCAAAACCAAATCCGGGGAGTCCAATATTCAACAATTATGGGGGCTGAGAAATGATAATGATGGCATTTAAGGCACAACCTGAAATAATTTCAAATGCCATGAAACAATATCAAGTTATCCCAACACCACTCTTAAATGGAGAGAGAGACAGAAGAACTTATAGCCGGAAATCGATTATCAAGCTTCTTCTTCATATCTTCTTCTTCTTATTTTGATCGTAGTCGAGCAAAGCGTGAGCGAGAGAGAGTACCCCGCCCCAAGCCGTAATCAACAAAACCCATGTATCAAAATCAGATAAACTCTTATAAAACCAAAAGAAGATTAGAATCAAACAAAAGGCACAAAGATCAAACGTTAGCATGGAGAGAGAAACCGAGAACTTACAACGGGAAACCAATGTAAAGCTTTTTTCTATATCTTTTTACTGGAAACATCACATTGTTTTTGTAAGCTATTCCAATAAAAATTAAGCTTCTTCTATGTCTGTGAGAGTTCTTCAATGATCATTATAATCTTTTGCTGGAATGATTAACAAATGTGTTTGGTTCTAACAAAAAAGAGTCGTCATAAAGCCTAAAATGATCAATATAAGCACTTGCTGGAATATCTCACAAAAAATGAACAACAAAAAAGTGTTAGTATCTTTCTACATGACATACAATTGAATGTCTCCAGATTTTTTAAGGAAAAATATGATGTTTATGCATCTACAGAAAAATTGCATATAGTGTAGCAAACCGTACATATTCTCTACATTATGGAAGTCACCCCAAATTTCAGTATAGTAGCATATTCGCTTTCCCTTATATTAACCAACCAAAAGCTGATGCCAAGGGAACTAAATTTGGAATTGGGTGATTTTGTTTGAGTACATGAGAGTATAACTTGGTTGAATTGATACAGTTGCCTAACTTAGAAACTTAATAATATATTTTCTGTTCAAAAACATGGAAATCTACAATGCTTCTGCTCTTGAAGAGTGGACTCTCCATTGTGCAAGACGTGGCCTCATTTGAAGAATTTGCTCAGTTAACCGCTCCCAATAACATTACTGAAGGTGCTCTTGATCTTTGCTACCAAAGCTTTCCTGGAGACATGTTAATAGACATGAGATTGTTAAGACTCCAATATTACAACACTTAGACAAACGTAATATGCAATTAAAGATATTAGAGGCTGAAAATAGAAGAATTTAACAATGGCGTAGTTTATCTACATTTCCCAATAGAATAATAGTTTTTTGCAATGCTTGATTGATCTGTTGATTCTTTACTGGCAAGGTCCACCGTAGTCTTCCATCTGATTCCAATTGCATTAGCCTAGTCAGCAAACAAAACATTGGATACAGAAACACGACAATTCTCTTTGTAAATTTCATAGCAAGTAACACATGTGGTTAACTCAATGGCACGTGCAACTCTATCTTCCTCTCCCAAGCACACTTGCTTTACTGAAAATCTCATCAACAATTTCTTATACTTGGAGATGAATGACAATTCAAGTAAATGAAATCCTCAACCACTGTCATCGACTGCACTTTTGCCTCTCTCGACATTGCTATTGAAAATTGAGGCTTTTATGCCTTCTCAATTCATGAAAGTTTTCTGAAATCAAGCTTACTTGGTTTATCTTTGTTTACTGGGTTCATACCTTTGTACTTGAGCCTTTAACTAATGTGCTTGCACAGTAGACCCAACCTTTATATATACTTATTGAACTTTTTGGCTTGTTTTTTCTTCTCCATCTTTTCTGAGGTGCTCTAATCTCTATCTTATGGTCTTCAATTATTTCTACCTCCTGAAAGATTTTGACTTACGTTACACCTCGACATAACTTGTACATCCATCAGTTATGTCTTAAGGCCTTACTGACCTCTATGCTTGAATATCGGCAACCAATGTAAATTTTCACTGAGCTCCATCCAAGCTTCTGACATGTTTTTTATTGCAAAGTGTTTGAATTTTTCTTGATGCATCACAGACTTGAAATTCAGTGTTCTTCATGTCAGATTCCATTAATGCAACTGCAGCTTTAACTTTTATAAACTGATTACAGTAGACATATCCAAAATGTTTTAAAGGAACTAAACTTGGTCATACAAAATGTATACTTGATGAGTACTCACCTTATGACCTTTACTTTGTGTGACTACAAAGATTTTGTTGCCATAAGAGTCTACTTTTTGAATGGGCTCCTTTATCTGTATCACTTCAACACATTCCAGTTTCATGTTGATCATTTTCCAACCCTATAAAAGAAAAGCATGCACAAATTAATTTCTTACGAAGATTGAGCCATAAACTTACTTCTGTGCAATAAGGACACTGTTAGTTTTGTCCATGGATCCACTTAATAGGCTATCACCAGGCTCGTAAAGTGTAAAGCAAGTTATGGTCCTTTTATGCTCCTTGACATCCAACCCAAAAACTGTCATTTGCCCCTTGATGTCCCATACCTATTTTGCATGTAGAAATCATTTTTATATATAGTAAGAGGTACATGCATTTTATAATATATATAGCGTTATATCCTTGTTTTTTCAGACATGTGTGCTCTTGGGCACCCTCCAGGATCCAGAGCCTGGATCGCATATTACTTGCACCATATTTATTACTGAGCCATTCATTAGGCTAATAAAACTCATTGCAATTGTCCCTGATTTTTGAAACGACAATTAAATATGCTTGATGATATGTCATAGGAATGAAGTTGTTTGATCATTTGTGAATGGAAACTAGACATATGGAACTGGAAAATATTTTAGTTAAATCAAAAAATTTCTTCATCTGTAACTGGTTCATTGGCAAATCGCGCCTGAAGTAGATCCTTACCTTAATCGAACCATCAGTGTACCCCGACATGAAGCTGGCCATTGTAGAAGATGAGAGCAGTTACAGCACGATTACCAATTTGGCCTATCTCTGGAATTTGTGTATGAACACATGACACACGCTGCACAGTACATATAATTACATAATGGAAGTTAAAAACCTTCCACATTAAAGTTTTATTAAAAACAATAGAGAAGTGTGTAGTTGATCATGATCAATCAGACAGTCCAAGCTACACACATTCAATAAGGAATATTGTAAAATATAATTGCGACACATAAAAAAATTATGAAATGATTGATAACTGGCAGGGTGGCGGCAGGGGGTGTGGAACAGAGAAGATGAACCTGCTCCATGGATGGTGGTGAGCTTCCCCAGAGGAATCACCATGGCCGATCACACCCTTATACTTCGGTGTTCCTTTGGTGTTCGCTGCTTTGAGATTAACAAAACGAAAATAAGCAGCAAAAAATCTGGAAATTGCTTGAAATAATCATCGATTCTTAATGAATCTGACCTCGTTCAATTGATCCTGGGTAAGGGCATCTTCAAAGGATTTATCTTTGCTGCCTCTTCATGTTCATTCAACATCTTCAAAGGATTTATCTTCGCTGCTCTTGAAGCTGCTACAACTTTGAAGCTTGAATTTTTTGTGCATTCTTTTAAGTGCAATCTATTTGTGATTGAAATCATGTAGGTGGCTCAATTATGCGCATTTTACCTGTCATGTATGGCTCAAGTATGGCTCAAGTATGTGCATTCTTCCTATCAGATCAGTTTTTTTGCATGTAAGGTATTTTGAAGTGGAAAGTTTGATATTATGACATGAAGTATGACATAAAACACTTACTTGGCTACTTGGTTATATCATAGAACAGATAACTTCATGTTGTTGATTCGAGTTTTTTTTTGCATGCTTTAAAGGGTTTTAGTTTTCAACTTATGCACATTGGTGGATAAAGCAAGTTGTTCGCAAGTCTCTTTCAAATTTATCTAGGACAATTCGATTACATGTATAATTTCAAGTTATAAAAGTTTATGTACATATATATTCAATTTGTTGGGAATAAGTACCATGAAGACCCACCTTGAAATTAAATTCCACTTTTCTGGACCTGAAAAAGAAACCAAGTAGATTTCATGTCAATAAAGTATAGATATTTAACATTCTGCTATTCATTCAGCTATCCAAACATTGCATAACCTGAACATTCTATTCATTCCCAACCTTTTGTAGTTAACATTTTCTAAATGATTTAATAATTTCACAAACTATGTCTTTTCCTGAAGTTTAATTAATCAAAGTGCCATTGTACCCCAACTCTGATACTTATAAAACATGGTATCGCTACTCGATAAAGCAGAAAATCCAACAGAATATTAACAATTTCAAATAATGAAGCCACATTTTAATTCAGAATATTGACAATCTCATCTTTGTTAATGGTGTTGTTAATACTAACTGTTTTGGTACACATTGAAACATGCTAATTCCTAGTGTTTAGGGGATAATCGGCATTTATGTTTTGGAAAGTTACAGAATGTTGATCCTATAAGCAATTTCTTGGCCTACAAAACCAAAAGAAGTGGCATTGTTCCCGCTAACAGATTCTTTACATTATTTCAGGTCCAGATAACTTAAACCCCAAGAGTGTGCCAAGTTGCAGGCTTGATACTTGTTTTAGAATTATGGCACGCTTGGAAAATTGTGGCCATCATTAAGTGGCACACAGATTCTGTAACTTTCCAAAGAATTATGGCCAAGTTACAGGCTTTCTTGACCTACACGACGACTTTTCTGGACCTATATGCTCGAGACTCTAAGGACAAACTTAGCAAGCGGCTCTTTCTCCTTCTACACGCAGAATGCCTTGAGAAAAAGACGGATGTACATGTATCAGTTCTTCTCGATCAATAAAATCCTTCAACATTAACTTATAAAAAGCACAAACATAAAATCATAAGAATCAAACTTAATTAATCAGACTTCCAGAAATGTACATACTACTCAAAATCATTTTCTATGCTACTTGTGACTCAAAGTTCAATATCTCTTGAAAGTAACAGAGTACCCAAGCATTTGGACCTTAGAAACCAAATTTCAAATAATCAATCTTAAAATATAACATTTAGTAAAAGAGAAAAATAAAGAACAGTAGTAGAAACCCACCATTTATTAAGGACAATATGGTACATTGACAATGAAAGTCCTCAATTAGAATTTATCTAGCATATGTTGCACAAATAACGATATGAGTGTCGGATACGATACGAATACATGGACATGCGAAATAAAAATAAAGGTTTATTTATATACCTCTGTAATATTTGGCGTATTCCATTATTTCTCACCAAATGCATATTTCATTTTACCCCAATAAATCACATAAGATGTTTTAAATAAAACCCAATGTTAGTTGATATTACAATTCTGACGGCATAAAAGTAGAAAGACAAATTACCCAGTTAGAATACTGACATTAGAACTCATGCATCAGAGTATCCTATTCGAACAATAAAAACCAAAAATGAGAAAGAATTATAGGCTCACTCATCTAGCTCCATTTAAAAACAACAGGAATTCTAACTCTCAGAAAATTCATTCATTAACATATAGATTTATGTAGCTTTATTTAGAAACCAGTCTTATTAATATTGAACAAAAAAATTCCAGGTACGCAACTAAATCAAGCATGGCAAACCACATTCAAAGAAAACAATCAAAAATTAAAATTAAACATGATAGCCCTTTAACCAAAAATTAAAATTAAAATTAAACAATACCGAGATATGGAACAGAAAAATTTGATTCCCTTGTAACGGAAAAACCTCGCATCCTACATTATCAAAATCAAAGTCAACTAACGCTATATTCAAGTCAAGAGTAAATAAATAGAGGGGAAAAGGAAATAATTATCCGTGAACAACATGCAAATGCTGGCTGCATGGACAACTGGACCTTGTTACAAATTTACACTTCATCAAATATTCAAAAAAGGGGGAAATATTGCAGAAGAGTCAAACAGTGGTATCATAAATCGCAATTTCATTTTGAGGAATTTTACAAATCACACATCCTCTCAAATAAGCCGTTACTTCATCAAATGACTAACTATCATCAAGTATAATAAGATTTACAGATAAACTTCATATGCCAATTTATACAATAAAATTAAATATATGTTGACTACATTTTGGGGTAATTATTGAACAATCGACAATTAAAGCCACAAATCGGACCGAAATAAAGATCCAAAAGTAGCAAAAAACACAACTCTCGCCATAGTGGAAAGCTTCATTAAACCAACAAACACTAATCGATTACCTACCTCAACAGTTTAAGTGAAGAAATCCAAGTGCTCAGGGGGTGCCCCTTGTTCATCTCCACAGTTCACATGCAAAAACCCTACAACTGAAATAAAATTCATCAAATTATCCGCATAAACATGCAATGAAGTTAAAACCCAAAAAAAGGAAAAGAACCAAAAGGTGTTATCATAAATTGCAAAATATTACTCCATGGCCTTTATAATATGTTGAGAGGTCTAAGTTAGCTTGGAGTGCGCACTACCAAGAGGTTCATGTGATCAGTATTTATATAGAAACAAAGTACAGATGAAGTTAATAAATGGTAGGACAAACATGACCATCAATCAAGTGAAGAGCTTTGAAATGAAATCTCAGATTTGCACAAAACTATGTAGCAATGAAGTGCAGATTTGCACAAAGTAGATATTTCCATATCGCAATTTCATGAAAAACAATGAAAGAAGAGGAAACATTATCCATAAGAATATATCCCCAGCTATAATTAAGCAAATATCTTTTAACCAACATCTCCAAAAAATCAGATGACCTAGATGACCTAGCAAGAACATATTCATAATTCATTCATAGCATCCAATCACTGTGAACATTGTGATGAAGATCCTTTCTGATGCTTTTCATGGAAATGCAATAATATTCTGCTCCTATGGAGTTGACTACTGTGTACACCACCATCATCTTTAGTGATGCTTAATATCTCCATAAATTCATGTATATAGTATTTTTTAAACTACATCAACTGTCAATATTCTTCTATGTAATTCCTCTTGCTTACAATTTGTACATTACCAGAGAACAATTGGTCATTTGAACAGCTGTGATGTTTTGAGATAAACAGTATGTGCCTTCAATCAAATTTGTATTGCAAGTGATCAATATTTTGAGTAACATATATAAAAACATAACTGAAGAACAAAAGGTGAAACTTTAGCCTAACACATTGAAAACAACTTTAGCTTACCACTTTAGCCTAACTTTAGCCTAGCAGCATTGGAATTTGTAGCAGCATGGGAATTTTGATATATATATCAAACTCGACAAAATTAACATTTATATATCGAACTATGTTCTGGGAACAACACCAATAAATCAAACTGTGCATGTGGGAATTTTAATGAAGTTTAAAACAGGTTGAGATATTTAGAAATTATGACAGCCAAATAAAAAATTATGATCATCCAAAAATTATGAATTAAAAGATGGAGGAAGGTGCATTAGTTTGCAAGGTCTCACAAGAATATAGTTTGCAAGGGGCCGTAGGAAAACTGGAAGGTTATGCAAGATTACAAAAATTATGACAGACGAAAACAAAATTATCATCATAGCTTTCTGCTGCAAAATTTCAAATATGAATGAGTTCAACCCAAATAAGAACAAACTGTTAGTATTTTGATGATAATAACCCAAATAAAAGCCCAAATAAGAACGCAAAATTCATTAGTTTGGAATCCAATGTTATTTTATTGATATTTCTAAAGAAAATATTCATAATGTTATATATTTGGGTTTCAATATACTTCGTACTAATTTACGGCAAAGAAATTAGAAATCCTTCTCAATTCCAAAAATACTTGTACTAATTTACTACAAACATGATATATGTATCATCACATATTCCTTGCTTTCTCCTATTTTTCTCCAGTTGAATATTGGAATTTTATAAAGGAAAAGAAAAAGTCTTTCTGACGTGTGTGTATATTTTATATATTCACGCACGTCTTCTTTGTGATTTTCCATTATTTTCCGCCGTCCCGTATCCATTTTCTCGTGTTTCTAGTTTTTTTTCACTTCTTCGTGTTTTTGTGTGTTTGCAGGAGATTGCCAGTGTAGTGAACATATAACAAAGATATCATGAGTCCCCGAATCAACGGGAGGAGTAACACACGATCCAGGGGGCCAAACGACGAAGATTGCCATTTTTAGCCCCCACCCGATCGGTTGGACACAGCCAACCGATCGGGTGATGTACGCGTATCCGACCCAGATGCAAGCTGAAGCGAAGTGCAGCCCAACCGACTGGTTCGACGACCGAATGAACACAATAGAGTTTTTGGGAATTTGGAGCTGAATTCCAACTGATCGGGTGATACCTCACCCGATCGGTTCATCTTAGCTGATTCTCCCAAACGACGACCCAGATAGCTCACCGACGGCTCGCTGACCGTGCCAAATCGTCTGAAGTCTCTGTCTTTTGGGGTGTTTTTCCAACCGATCGGTTCACCTAATGCCGCTTCTCCTCAAACGACGACCCGCTTGCGCCAACCGATCGGATCAAGCAAGCAGGTGAAGTTCCCGAAGCCAACGGCCGAAGCATCAAGTAGCTCACCCGATCGGTTGATACTTCAACCGATCGGGTGATGTCGATTTCTATATATAGTTACCATAGGCTTCAGAAAATGCAGCCTTTTGTATTTTTATGTCTTTTTCTCTATTTGTGACGGCTGGAATTTTATTGTTATCTGTAAGTTCTCTGATCTTTGTCACACTTTAATATAGTCTTAATAGCATTGCTACTACCGTGTTTCAATTTCCTGATCATGATTTTTACGGTTGATTTTCATTTAGATTTCTTTTTAGCTATAATGTGTGAGTAGTTCCCAAATCTGGGATTTTGGTGGAAACCCCTTCGTGGGTTCTCCCTGATGCGTCCATCGGACTAGGAATTCTATAAGGATTAGAAATTTAGAGGTTATGCGGGGTGTTTTATTTTCATTGGTGGGAGAAAGACCGCCTCTGACCGTCGGGCCAATGGGGAATAAACTGGCGATTGACTCCCTAGCCATAGCTCACACCCTTAGCGTAGACATCGAATCCTAGCGCACGGGAGCGGCAGGACGAGATGTTGGGAGTTATCGTTGCGAGCTTAGTGCTCCCGAAGTCGGTCAGTGTTAATGGACATGGAAATGCCCACTGACCGAACCCAGGTAGTTTGGCCTATCAACCTGGGCACCGACCGGAATATCGGGCCCGTGGGACACTGGTATCACTCTTAGAGGCAACGTCTCACCACTAAACCCTAATTCCGATCGTATTCCTATCCGCAGGTCGTAATAGTGAGAACACATGATAGGTTGGAAACCGAAGTCCTAGGTTTCCTTTTATATTGTTCATCCCTCGTATCTACAATTTGTGACAAACCATCGATCGTCCGGGCTAGCTCACCCATAGGATGAATTGGTTCCTCTTAGAAACAAGCACAACCACGCCTTCATGTGTTCGACCCCCAAGCCACACTACAACACCGTGTTCTTGCGATACAAATATTTTAAATCTGGTATCCCCTATCCAACTGCACTCTTATGAGTTAAAAACCGGGGGACGTCAGCTTTATGGCGCCGTTGCCGGGGAGGCAACGTGTTTGTTAATTTGAGGACCTATTGAACCCTTGAGTCTAGCTCATATCCCTATCTTGCGATAGTTTTCGCATTCTTCATTTTCATTTTTTATTTTCAATTTTTATCTTTCTGTTTTTTATCTGTTCCTATCCCATACTTGCTTCACGGGTATTTCTTGTTTTTCATGCGCAGGAATACAAGGAGTCTAGACGACTTGATTCCTATTGACCCGAAAATTAACGCCACCATGAGGCGTTTAAACGCAGAAAGGAGAAGAAGAGAAGAAGCTGAAGCCATGGGAGAGAACACTCCTCCTCCCCAAAAATCTCTGCTGGAATACTCGATACCCTCCATCGGGTCCACCTCCTCCATTCAACCTCCGGCTATTGTAGCCCAGAGCTTCGAGCTTAAGCCGTCATTAGTGACGTGGATCCAACAGGATCAATTCTCTGGGGCACCCATAGAGAGCCCTATTGAACATCTGGACTCCTTCCTCGAGAAGTGTGACACATTCAAGATTAATGGTGTCACCACTGAAGCACACCGTCTGAAGCTATTCCCCTTCTCTCTGAGGGATAAGGCCAAGCAATGGCTTAGGGGAAAGGACCCGAACACCTTCAACACTTGGGAGAAGCTCTCGAATGCGTTCTTGACTAAGTTCTTTCCTCTGGGGAAGACGATGAAGCTGAGGAGTGAGATCTCCTCCTTCTCCCAGGCCAGCCATGAGTCCCTGCATGAAGCTTGGACGAGATACAAAGAGATGCAGCGGAGATGCCCTCATCACGAGCTCCCAAAGTGGTAGATTATAAATCTGTTCTATAATGGATTGAAGGATGACCTAAAATCTTCGATGGACGCCGCGGCTGGTGGGTCCTTTATGTCTAGAAGTAAAGAAGATGCCGGCAACATTTTAGAAAACATGGCATCAAATAATGATCGGTGGTGCGACGAGCGTGCAACACCTAGATCTGGAGGCATTCATAGAGTCGAGGACGTCGACAAGTTGTCTAGCAAATTAGATTTGCTATCGACCCAGATCTCAGCGCTTATGGTAGGAGCTGGTGGTGCCAGCACCCAACAAGTATCAGTGGTGGAAGCGGATGTCCTGGGAGACTTCAAGGGTGGTGACATTTCACCACCGGTGTGTCAGACGTGAGAAGGTCCGCACAGACGTGGATCTGTGAAGCCACACACCTGATAAGCGTCAATAAATTAAATGCAGGTCCCTGTAACCACGAACAGAACAAAGATAATAACACAAGAGAGACAGAAATAAAATCTCAAATCTCAGAATTGTCCAACATTAAAATTATGTTCAACATCCAGAAAAACCACCAGGCTAAAAGAAAGAGTCTAAAGGACCAGAACAAGGCCAACAAGGACAAACATAAACAGAGTATTGGTGCTACGCACCGACAACAAAACAGTCTAAAACGAAGAACACAAGCAGCCTCTACGACTGATCGCCCGTGTCCACGAAGTCCTCGTCAAACACAGGCACGGGCTCGGCGTCCGCAAACACCTCGTCCTCAACAACGAACTCAGGCTCAGGATCTAACATGTGTCACCCAAAAGAGTAAAGGGGCACATGTCAGCAAGTCTAAAAGACTTGGGCAAGGAAACTGAAAAGGAAGGTAAACTAACAACCTAACAGTTATAGTATGATGCATGACATGGCAGTTATGGTATGAGTGCACAAGTAAGACATGGTGAAACAATAAGTACAAGAGGACAATTATAAGGGCATGTCAAGAGTAGCCAAGCTACTAACAATCTCAATCTTTTCACTAGTCACGTTTCAAGTTGTTTGTAGATGTTTACGCCTTATAGCTGAACTGTTGGACATTCACACTGATTGGCCGCTTAACACTACCCAAGAACCCAGAGTTTACACCTTACCACTGAAGTTGCTGATCGGGCAGACTCCCAGTTGATTGGCCGCTTAACCCTTATCCCTCCCACACGTAAACAAGCCAGGGTCCTTGTACACGATGCTCAGTAAATGAGTCAGGGTTGCCCCACACAAGAGCTTGTTTTTAGGTTCACAATCCATAAGTACTTTTGGCATAGGGTTGTGCCCGCCAAGAGCAGGTGCCTAGCCTCAATCAATTCACTAGGTGTAGCGGTGCTACGCAATCACAGGAACATTTAAAGAATGCAATGACATGACAACTAATTCGCGTACCGTTAATTGAAATAAAACATGACATGGTGGTTATGCAACATGATAAATAACGGATCTAGCTTCGTTGTCAAGCTAGATCCTGAAATTGCGCCTAGGCGAGTATCATTTCGTCGCCTAGTCTCTTTTACGCCTACAACAAGCAAATGGCCTAAGACATGGCCCAAAACCCTAAGTGGCAAGTTTCACTTGCCTAGCACCGAGGATGACGAACGCGAAGGCTCGTCTCACAAACACTAATCTACGGGAAAAGTTGCTGTTATGGAGAAACAATCATCAAAACAACATTCATTTATATTAGGGTTTCAAAACATCAAATGTGGGTGATGAAAATATTAAAGGTTCGAACACTACCGTAGGAAGCGGAAGATCGATACCGAGCAAGCACAGCAACGGAAGAACGATCCGGGAACGTAGGGTTCAAATCTGGAAATGGGGAGAAAATCTGGAGAAATGAGATTTTGGGGTTTTTGGGGGTTTTCCGGCGACCTAGAGGTGATGGCTGGCCCTAATGAAAAGGGTGAGAGGCTCTTGATGAAGGAGGAAGGCTAGGGGAAGATGGATGATGATTTGGGGAAGAAGGAGGGTCAGGAGAAATGAATGAAGAAAGAAAAACGATTGGGGGGTTTAAATAGGCACAGCCGGCGGCTGGGCAAACCCTAGGTTTACGACAGCGAGTAGTCGGTCAAAGAAGGGTTGTTGACCGAATAGTTCAACAACTAGTCGGTCGGTCGACCAACTGTGACCGACTAAAACCAAACATTAACTCAGGTTGTCGAAATGGTCAAAGAATTAGTCGGTTAAAGAACAATGGCTGACCGACTAGTTTGCAACCTAGTCGGTCGGTGGTTGTTCTTGGACCGACAAACGATAAATAGTAACTTAGGTAAAATTGATTGAAGGAACTAGTCGGTCTGAGAGCAAGTTCTGACCGACTAGTTTCACATCTAGTCGGTTGGTGGTTGTTCTTAGACGGACTAAGAGTAAACAGTAACTTTTGTACAATAGATTCAATGAACTAGTCGGTTCCAATAGAGTTCCTGACCGACTAGATCTCAATCTAGTCGGTTGGTCCCCCTTCTTGAACCAACTAAAGTGTACTAAAAGTGCCGAATTGAAGCGCGAAGTTCTAGGAAGATTCCTATGGCTTCTAGGATCACTCTAACTCTAAAATATGAGCGATTTGAAGTTCTTCATGAGTGACTTACTCCAAAACTCAACGATATAAGGAAGAAGCTAGAAAATCACGACGAAACGATCAAAAATGAAAGCTACGGAGACAAAAACCACACATAAGGAGAAAATCCACCAAAACATATATATATATAATATATATAATCCATTTACGTGAAAACCAGTCATTACATCCTCCCCAACTTAAGAAAAATTCCATCCTCGGAATTCCTCAACACTCACGTGTCTGGGAACAAAAGTGGGAAACGCTCTCGCATCTCATCCTCATTCTCCCAAGTAGACTTTCCTGGCGAGCCGTGTCGCCACATCACCCTCACAAGATTGATAACCTTGTTCCGAAGTGACTTCTGACACCTATCCAGAATCTACACTGGCTGCTGGTCATACGTCATATCAGGGCGAACGGTAATCTCCGAGAAATCCACAGCATGAGATGGATCGCTAATGTATCGACGAAGCTGCGACACATGGAAAATATTGTGAACTCCTTCCAAAGATGGCGGCAAGGCTAAGCGGTAGGCTACCTCGTCAACTTTCTCCAGAATGTCAAACGGTCCAATGTATCACGGGCTCAACTTCCCTCGCTTCCCAAAGCGAATCACACCACGATTCGGGGAAATCTTCAAGAACACATGATCGCCTGGCTGAAACTCCAAAGGGCGGCGTTTAGCATCCGCCCAATGCTTAAAACGGTCCCGAGCAATCCTCAACCTCTCCCAAATGTTCCTGGCAACATCCACGGCCTCCACAATCATCTCAGGTCCCAACAGCTCCCAATCACCAACGTCATCCCAACTCAATGGCGATTGACATTTCCTCCCATACAGCGCGACGAAAGGTGCCATGCCGATACTCGCCTGGAAGCTGTTGTTGTAGAAAAACTCCACCCGATGTAGATGGTCCTCCTACGAACCCTTGAAATCTAACATGCACACCCTCAGCATGTCCTCCAAGATCTGAATCGTCCTCTCGGACTGTCCATCCGTCTGTGGATGGTACGCCGTGCTGAAACTCAGACGCGTACCCAAACTCTTCTGCAAACTCTACCAGAACTGAGATGTGAACCTCATGTCTCTGTCCGACACGATACTCACAGGGACTCCGTGAAGTCGTATGATCTCCTCCATATATCTCCTCGCTAGCGCCTCAGTGGACTGTCCTACTCGGAAGGGAATAAAGTGCGCGGATTTGGTCAATCGATCTACGATCACCCAAATCGCGTCATTCTGATTCGGACTCCGAGGTAGTCCAGTCACGAAATCCATAGTGATGTGTTGCCATTTCCACTCCGGAATCGGAAGCGGTTGTAGCAACCCTGCCGTATGCTGATGCTCCGCCGTCACTTGCTGGCAAACCAAGCACTTGGCCACACTCCGAGCCACACTCCTCTTCATGCCATGCCACCAAAAGTTCAGACGAAGATCCTCGTACATCTTGGTCCCACCAGGATGCACAGAATACGGTGAACTGTGTGCCTCCATCATCAACTCCTCCCTAATATCTCCAGCTGGCACACACAACCTAGCTCCAAACCTCAGCGAGCCATCCTCATGAATCAAAAGGTCAGTCCGCAGACCGGCTTCTACCTGCTCCCGAATCTTCGCCAGCTTCGGATCTCCAGCCTGGCCAGCCTTGATCCGATCCACGATCGTTGACCGAATCTGCCTACTCATCAACGAAGAGGCCTCTCCAGGAAGAACGATCTCAACACCAGACTCGCAAAAATCCTACCGCAATCTCCACTGCAAGGTCAAAATCATCACCGCTGGAAGCCTACTCAGTGCATCAGGAACCACATTCACCTTGCCAGGGTGATACTGCAAATCAATCTCATAATCTGCCATGAGCTCCAACCATCGACGCTGTCGCATGTTGAGCTCCTTCTGAGTAAAAATATACTTCAAGCTTTTGTGATCGGTGAAGATCTTCACTTTCTCACTCAGCAAGAAGTGCCTCCAAATCTTGAGCGCAAACACAACAGCAGCCAACTCCAAATCGTGTGTCGGGTAATTCTTCTCATGAGTCTTGAGCTGACGCGAAGCATACGCCACAACATGCCCGTGCTGATGCAACACACAACCGAGACCCTTGCCAGAAGCATCGCAAAAGATCTCAAATCCCCTGCTGCGATCAGGCATAACAAGAATAGGGGCAGTCGTCAATCTCTCCCTCAGAATACCAAAGGCATTTTCACAATCACCCGACCAAACAAAAGGCACATCCTTCCGCGTAAATCTGGTCATCGGCTCAGCAATACGGGAAAAGTCCTTAATGAAGCGCCGATAGTAACCAGCAAGTCCAAGGAAACTCCGGATCTCAGACGCTGACTACGGAATAGGCCACTCTCTTATGGCCCTAATCTTCTCGGGATCCACTGAAATACCATCTCCAGTCACCACATGCCCCAGAAAAGCAACTCTGTCCAGCCAAAACTCGCACTTTGAAAACTTGGCATACAACCGATGCCTCCTCAAAATCTCCAACACTATCCTCAAGTGCGAAGCATGCTCCTCCTCTGACTTAGAATAGATCAGAATGTCGTCAATAAAGATAACGACAAACTTGTCTAAAAAGTCGTAGAAGATCAGATTCATCAGATTCATGAAACTGCGGGTGCATTGGTTACACCGAAAGGCATAACCACGAACTCGTAGTGCCCATACTTCGTCCTGAACGCTGTCTTCGGAACATCCTCCTTCTTCACCTTCAGCTGATGATAACCACTCCTCAGATCCAACTTCAAAAACACCCTCGAACCTCCAAGCTGATCAAAAATATCATCGATAACGAGGCAACGGGTATTTATTCTTGATGGTCACCGCATTCAGCTCTTGATAGTCCACGCACATGCGATGCGAACCATCCTTCTTCCTCACCAGCATCACCGGTGCTACCCACGGAGACACACTAGGATTGATATAACCCTTCTGCAAAAGCTCATCCAGCTGCTTCCGCAATTCCTTCAACTCAGCGGGTGCCATACGATATGGCGCCTTCGAAATTGGCTGCGCTCCCGGAATAAGATCAATAGAAAATTCCAGAGCTCAATCAGGTGGCAGTCCAGACATCTCCTTAGGGAAGACGTCATCGAAGTCCCGCACAACCACTGGCCTCTCCAGCTCCATCTGCATATCCACAAACTCCACCGGCCTGGCCCGAAACCTGACCGGACCAAGCGAACTGCTACCTTGGCTGAACTCAAACGCTGGATTTCCGGGAATCTCGAACACCACCTTCTTCCTCCGACAGTCGATCGTAGCATAGAAGGTCGCAAGCCAATCCATCCCAAGGACCGCATCATAGTTGATGATGTCGTGGACAATGAAATCAGCGTAAAGCTCATGTCCACAGACCGCCAACGAGCAAGAATTGCAACCATGATGCACCGAGACCACGCCATTCCCTGTAACGATATTCCAACTCTTGGAATGAGGGGACTTCGACAAGGAATGCTTCTCCACGAAGCTCTGAGAAATAATGCACATCGATGCACCAGAGTCAAAGAGAACTCGTGCAGGAAAAGTGCACACCAAAATCACACCTACAAACAGTCTAACAATCAAGCCCTAGTCTAGCAAATAATCATGTTCAAGCAAACAACATAATCTAACAAACAAGGCCAAATAAGAAAGGAACAACTAGATTGAGGATTACCTGTAATAACCTCATCCACAGCCTCGCTCTCCACAGCGGTCATCAGAAAAGCCTGCCTCCTCGGCGGAAAAGCTTGCTGAAAAGCCTGCCTCTGAGGGACAAGAGCTGCTCCATGTCCAGCAGGAACAGGCGCTCTCTGCTGCAACGACTGTGCTGCAACAGGTGCCCTCCGCAACTGATTCGCATGCCGACAATCCTTCGCGACATGAGAAGCATCCCCACAAACCAAACACTGGCCCAGAAATTTCCTACACTGATCCTTGATGTGGCCAGGCTTGCCGCAGAAATGGCAAGTCTTCTGATTAGGCCCTTCTGGCCTCTTGAAATGCACCGGATGATTAGGCTTGAAACCAGGCCTAACCACCACCCTGGCCTGCTCCATAGGCCTCTTCCCAGCACCAGAAACATGTCCGCTCCTCTGACTTAGGTTCAGCTCCTGCCTCCGCGCAGCGACCAGAACCTTCTGATAAGAGTCTAGATCAGAGGAAGACACAAAACTCTGTAGCTCCAAAGCAAGTCCCTGCAGGAACCTCTGAGCCCTCTCATCAGCATCCTGCACCATCTTCGGTGCGAACTGACTCAGCCTAGTGAACTCTTGGTGGTACTGGTCCACCATCAAGCTCCCTTGCTTCAGATCAATAAAGCGCTGCAGCATCTCCTTCCTAGCAGCCTTCGAAAAGAACTCCTCATCAAACCTGGCCTTAAAGGTAGCCCAAGCTATCGGCTCCACCAGCATCTTCTCTTCCGCATCCCGCCAGTTTCGAGCATTATCCTTGAGTTGCCTCTTCACCAAATCAACCCTTCCAGTCAGGCTGATCTTCGCCAACTTCAAATTATCCTCAATGTTCCGAATCCACTCATCGGTAGCTAGAGGACCCTCAGTCCCATCAAAATAAGCGGGACCCAGCTCCCGAAATTGCTTCGCTCCCGGCTCGGAGCGAGGGGCATCCTGGATTGCTCGAGTAGCTCGAGCACTTGGAGCATTCTGGAATTGCAGGAACACGCCTTGCTGTACCTGCATCATCTGAAGCATCATCCGCATCATCTCCCCACTGGTGGGCTCCCACTCAGGCTCCTCGTCATGAGGGGGCGCACCACCACCACCACGGGTAAATTGCCTTCCTGCCATCTAATGACACGGAAAACGAACCAGATTAGACTCATAGCTTATGACTCGGATGTCGAACTTAGTTTATTGGACATTCTAATATTATTATCGTTATTCCGATAATCGCAGTTACAGAAGAGACCTGCATGGGCCACCAACAAAACCTGTCACGCCCCGCTTCCCTAAAATGGAGGCGAGACGTGAGAAGGACTGCACAGACGTGGAGCTGTGAAGCCACACGCCTGATAAGCGTCAATAAATTAAATGCCGGTCCCTGTAACCACGAACAGAACAAAGATAATAACACAAGAGAGACAGAAATAAAATCCCAAATCTCATAATTGCCCAACATTAAAATTAAGTTCAACATCCAGAAAAGCCACCAGACTAAAAGAAAGAGTCTAAAGGCCCAGAACAAGGCCAATAAGGACAAACATAAACAGAGTATTGGTGCTACGCACCGACAACAAAACAGTCTAAAATGAAGAACACAAGCAGCCTCTACGACTGATCGCCCGTGTCCACGAAGTCCTCGTCAAACATAGGCTCGGGCTCGGCGTCCGCAAACACCTCGTCCTCAACAATGAACTCAGGCTCAGGATCTAACATGTGTCACCCAAAAGAGTAAAGGGGCACATGCCAGCAAGTCTAAAAGACTTGGGCAAGGAAACTGAAAAGGAAGGTAAACTAACAACCTAGCAGTTATAGTATGATGCATGACATGGCAGTTATGGTATGAGTGCACAAGTAAGACATGGTGAAACAATAAGTACAAGAGGACAATTATAAGGGCATGTCAAGAGTTGCCAAGCTACTAACAATCTCAATCTTTTCACTAGTCACGTTTCAAGTTGTTTGTAGATGTTTACGCCTTACAGCTGAACTGTTGGACATTCACACTGATTGGCCGCTTAACACTACCCCAGAACCCAGAGTTTACGCCTAACCACTGAAGTTGCTGATCGGGCAGACTCCCAGTTGATTGGCCGCTTAACCCTTACCCCTCCCACATGTAAACAAGACAGGGTCCCTGTACACGATGCTCAGTAAATGAGCTAGGGTTGCCCCGCACAAGAGCTTGTTTTTAGGTTCACAATCCATAAGTACTTTTGGCGTAGGGTTGTGCCCGCCAAGAGCAGGTGCCTAGCCTCAATCAATTCACTAGGTGTAGCGGTGCTACGCAATCACAGGAACATTTAAAGAATGCAATGACATGACAATTAATTCGCGTACCGTTAATTGAAATAAAACATGACATGGTAGTTATGCAACAAGATAAATGACGGATCTAGCTTCGTTGTCAAGCTAGATCCTGAAATTGCGCCTAGGCGAGTATCATTTCGTCGCCTAGTCTCTTTTACGCCTACAACAAGCAAATGGCCTAAGACATGGCCCAAAACCCAAAGTGGCAAGTTTCACTTGCCTAGCACCAAGGATGACGAACGCGAAGGCTCGTCTCACAAACACTAATCTACGGGGAAAGTCGCTGTTATGGAGAAACAATCATCAAAACAACATTCATTTATATTAGGGTTTCAAAACATCAAATGTGGGTGATGAAAATATTAAAGGTTCGAACACTACCGTAGGAAGCGGAAGATCGATATCGAGCAAGCACGGCAACGGAAGAACGATCCGGGAAACTAGGGTTCAGATCTGGAAATGGGGAGAAAATATGGAGAAATGAGATTTTGGGGGTTTTGGGGGTTTTCCGGAGACCTAGAGGTGATGGTCGGCCCTAATGAAAAGGTGGAGAGGCTCTTGATGAAGGAGGAAGGCTAGGGGAAGATGGATGATGATTTGGGGAAGAAGGAGGCTTAGGAGAAATGAATGAAGAAAGAAAAACGATTGGGGGGGTTAAATAGGCACAGCTGGCGGTTGGGCAAACCCTAGGTTTACGACAGCGATTAGTCGGTCAAAGAAGGGTTGTTGACCGACTAGTTCAACAACTAGTCGGTCGGTCGACCAACTGTGACCGACTAAAACCAAACAGTAACTCAGGTTGTCGAAATGGTCAAAGAATTAGTCGGTTAAAGAATAATGGCTGACCGACTAGTTTGCAACCTAGTCGGTCGGTGGTTGTTCTTGGACCGACTAACGATAAACAGTAACTTAGGTAAAATTGATTGAAGGAACTAGTCGGTCTGAGAGCAAGTTCTGACTGACTAGTTTCACATCTAGTCGGTCGGGGTTGTTCTTAGACCGACTAAGAGTAAATAGTAACTCATGTATAATAGATTCAATGAACTAGTTGGTTCCAGTAGAGTTCCTGACCGACTAGATCTCAATCTAGTCGGTTGGTCCCCCTTCTTGAACCAACTAAAGTGCACTAAAAATGCCGAATTGAAGCGCGAAGTTCTAGGAAGATTCCTACGGCTTCTAGTATCACTCTAACTCTAAAATATGAGCGATTTGAAGTTCTTCATGAGTGACTTACTCCAAAACTCAACGAGATAAGGAAGAAGCTAGAAAATCACGACGAAACGATCGAAAACGAAAGCTACGGAGACGAAAACCACACATAAGGAGAAAATCCACAAAAACAGATTTATATATATAATATATAATCCATATACATGAAAACCAGTCGTTACACGGTGGATCAAGGTAGCGCACTTTTCTTCAACCCTTGGGTAATGCGCCGTATCCACCACGGACTAGCTCCAATCCGGTTTATTCTCCGAATAACCGAAACCACCCAAATCTTAGCTATCGGGCGCTGTACCAGCAGCCTCAATAGTCGCAACAACAAGTATATCAGCCGTCTAGGCAACAGCAGTAGCAACAGTATCAGCAACATCAGCAACCCCCACAAATGTACCAACAGTATCCCCCAGGAATCAGCAGCTCATGCGGCAGCAGCAGCAGCCATATGGCCAGCATCATCTCCCCGGTTGAGTCCCTCTTGACTCAGTATATCACAAACCAGGAGAAGATCAATTTGAAGCTGGAGATGGGGCAGAGGGCCCTCACCGACCAAGTAATCCAGCTGGGGTTGCAGGTGGCGAACCTTCAAAGGTCGCAAAATCAATTACCGGGTCAACCGGAAGTAAATCCGAGGGGGGGGGGGAATCAGACTTTGGCACTAACACATGATCATGTAAATGTGTCCGCTGTCGTCTTGAGAAGCGGGACGCAAATTCCTACAAGAGTGCCCACCAAGGAACCTGAAGCTCCGTTGGTCGTATAGCCAGTTGTGCCTTTTCCATAACGACTTGCCCAAGCGAAGATTGATGAAAAATATGGCAAGTTCTTCGCTATGGTTAAGGATTTGAGCTTGCAGATCCCGTTCCTCGAAGCCATAGAGACCATTCCCACCTATGCAAAATTTTTTAAGGTCTTGGTGACGAGAGGTTCGAGAAAGGAAAAGGCCGTTCTCACTGCGGAATGCAGCCTCTCATTCAGAGAGCGAATCCGCCCAAGCTAAAAGACTCGGGAATCTTCTCCATTCCTTGTTCGATTGGGGAAGTGAAGATCCATCGGGTGCTCGTGGATTTGGAAGCGAGCATCAGTCTAATTCCCATGTCACTATACAGGAGGATAGGGATGGGAGACCTGGAGCCCACGGGTATGACCATTCAACTAGCTGATAGATCGGTCAAATACCCGGTGGGAATTATAGACGACCTGCCTGTTGACGTCAGTGGAGTACATATGCCGGTAGACTTCGTGGTGATGGATATGTCCGAAGACACTCATACGCCCATCATTCTTGGACGGCCCTTTATGGCCACCGCTGGCATGCTGATAGACGTGAAGAAAGGAAAGTTATCACTTAATGTTGGCGATGAAAAGGTCGAGTTTGACTTGGGGTTATCTATGAAGCACCCCCCAGATGAACCTGGTTGCAATATGATGGACAATGAGGAAGAAAGAGCTGTGGAAGCTGGGGCCTGGGAAATTCTCTCAAGTAACCCCCCGACAGCTTGGGGGATCTTGAAGAACATGTCGGTTTGAAGAAAGAAGATGTTACTGGAGAAGCGGTTGTCCCACATACGATCCCTCCCGGATTCCAAAAAGCTCCTCCGACTGGAAAAAAGGGAAAGAGCCCATGGGGCTTACCGGTGATGAGATCCGGATCTTAAGAAGAGTGGCAGTTGACGCCAATATAAGGGAGAAGCCTTCAGATACCATCAACGGAGGGAGGATCGTCGAAGAAGTCTTTTTATCGTCGCTGCCAGCACCGGAGACCACCGCTCCAAAATTTGAAGGGATGCCAAACTTTGGGCATCACCCCCGTCCTCCTTGAAAATCATTAACCGGGCGTCGAGCAAACAACGTTAAACAAAAGCACTTCGTGGGAGGCAACCCACGTTCTAAACTCTCATCTTTGTTTTTAGGATTATTTTTAGGTTTATTTTTCTTATTTTGTTGAATAAATTCAGTCACGAGAACTTTCGTCGAGGGACTTAGGCCATTTGTGAACTTTTGCAGGAAACAAGCCCCTAACCGATCGGTTGACCCCTCAACCGATCTGGTGGGACGTATCAGACAATGGCCTGTATCTGTTCTCCATCGAACCGATCAGGTGAAACATGTTGGAATTTCAAAATTCCATATTTCTATTCCCATATGGTTTTGATATGACAAACACATTCAGTGCTACTAACTCTATGTATGCAGATACAAATCAATGCTGAGTTCCACACATTCAGATATCTTCATGCATATTCAAACAGATATATTATAATTCATGAAGCTGGAAAGGCAAAGGAACCTACATCCACGACTTGGATATATAATCACTTGATAAGGATCTCCTGCAAAGAAGCTTCTCAGATTCAGTTGCAGATGCAGTCTTATCTACGGCTTTATGTAATCAATGTAAAATTTACTTTATTAGAGTTACAAAGCCATGTGATAATATGTCTTAGTCTCTTAGGTTCCATTACTCAGAGATCTACACTTCCCAATTTCGAAAATTCGTACTTCTGAAAATTGGCAACCAATAACCCCATTTTGGTCGACCAATTTTAAACCTTCGAATTTGACTATGGGATTACATATGCAAACTCCCCTAACCATGTAGATTCTGGATCTGTTTTCCAACGGTCAAAATTCCCTCTCTAAATTTTGGTCGACCAATTTGGTCATTTTGGTCGACCAATTTCAAAACTAGCCGTTTTGACCCCAAATTTTTAGGGACGGTTCATGACCGTTTTCCAACTTTACTTACACTTCCCAACCGTCCCTTAAATAAAGGGGTAGACCATCTCTTTCATTTCACGCAACTTTCCTCTTTCTCTCTTTTCTAGAATTGTTGATTCTAAGCAATCTTGCCTTAGTTGTTCTCATTCTCATTTGCAAGAAGAAATCAATAGATTTCTCTCTTCTTATGAGAACAGAAGAACTTCAAGATTCTTAATCATAGATCTTTTGAGAATTGAAGTTTTCTTCCTTAAAGCAAGTTGTTTGTGTTCATAATTGCAAGAAGAAATCAATTGATCTCCTCTCTCTTCTTTTATGAACAAGAAAACTTCAAGTATTGCTCTTCATTACATATCATATACATCTTGAAGTTCCTACTCTAAACACCGTCTTTTTGAGTTCATATTTCATATTCATTACAAGGCTATAAGGTGTTTATTGTCTTTTTCATTTCAACATGTTTGAATCTCTGTTTAGAGATTGTACAAAGTTTGGGACACGGGGAGGGTCGCCATTTTTGTAAGTTTGTGCTTGCGGGGCAAGTGAATATAGTGGATTGAAAATCTCTACTGGGAGTAGAGGACTGTAGTAGGATCAAAGTATCTGAACCAGGATAAATCTCTGTGTTTGCGATTGGTTTAATTTTCTATACTTGTCATTTTATTTCTGTGCCATCTTTGCAAATATTAGTAACATTTTATTTGCAACATTTTTTTATATACACTATTCACCCCCCTCTAGTGTATTGATCTATACATGCTAAAATTTCATTTGGTATTAGAGCAAGGCTAAGATGGCAGAAAGTTCCGCAGCATCAAACATGAACGACGTTCCACACAACTACAACACAAATCAACATCCTGAAGGGCACTCTCAAGTTCGTCCTCCTCTATTTGATGGTTCTAACTACTTATATTGGAAAATACGAATGGAGATTCATCTCCAAAGTATGCATTATGAGATATGGGACATTGTAGAGACAAGATACACAAAGTTAACCACTCCTATTGCAGATTGGACCGCTACCAATAAATCTGCAAAGACAAACAACTCAAAGGCCTTGAATGCTTTATTCTGTGCAATGGATAAACATGAGTTTAATCGGGTATCTCAGGTCAAAAGTGCAAAGGAGATTTGGCACATACTCGAGGTAACTCATGAAGGAACCAATAAAGTAAAGGAAACCAAGATTGCCTCTTTGGTTCATAAATATGAGTTATTCAAGATGTAAGAAAAAGAGACGATTGGAGAAATGAACACCAGGTTCACTAATATTATTAATTCTCTTAATGCTTGGAAAAGTTTACTCTTCTCTTGATCAGGTACGCAAGATTCTTAAGGTACTCTCCCCAGAATGGCGTCCAAAGATCACTGCTATTGAGGAAGCTAATGATCTTTCCAAATTATCCATGGAAGATCTAATTGGTAACCTAATATCCCATGAAGTTACATTACAAGATGCGAAAGAAGAATCAGATCAAAAGAAGAAAGTACTCGCCTTCAACACAACATCAGAAAATGAAGATTCAGATGATGATATGGCATTTTTTGCCAAGAACTTCAGAAAATTCTTTCAAAAAGGTAAGTATAATAATTTCAAATCTAAAAATACTGATTCCTCTCTCTCCTTTAATTGTAATAGGCATGTACATATGAAGAAAGATTGTCTGCTTCTCAAGGCCAAATTCAAAACTTCCAACAACAATGATCAATCCAGAAAGGAAATAAAGTTTGACAAGATGAAGAAAGAATTTGCAGCAACTTGGGATGATTCTTCAGATGATGAAAATGATGATCATAGTGAAAGTGCTAACATATTATTTATGGCACAAGATGATGAAGATGAGGTAAGTTCTTTTAATAACGAAGAATTACTAGCTGCATTAAAAGATCTCTATTCTCGTTTCAAAATATTAAATGGTCAACATAAATCTTTGAAATAGAATAATGATGATCTCCTTCTTAAATATCAAGAATTATCATCTTCTAAAAGCACTACACCAAATTCTATACATATTGAGAATTCATCTTCTCAAATTTTAGATCTTAGAAAAAGAATGATATTCTCAAAACTAAGAATCTAGAATTACATACACAAATATCCGAAATGGATAAAAGTATCTCATCACTAAATTTTTAAGGGTGTTTTCTCACCACTTGATCGTTGACCGAGGATTGAACGATCAACGTGGTCAAGGGGTCGGTTGAGATCCATTGGGTACGCCGAGCACGCGTGCGCTCAGCGTGGGCTGGAGATGGAGTTGAGGTCGAGTGCCAGATCCGAGCGGAGGGTCGGTTCTCGGTTGAAGCAGAGCGAAGGGGAAGCCTCGGCTCTGTTGTGATGGGCTCGGCCTCGGTCAGACGAGCGTCGAGGGGTAGCCTCGGTACTTCGTTTGTGGCCTGGTCTTCGGCTCATAGCCGCGCCCGCTTGCTACTGGGGTGGTCGTCTGGCACTGAGGGGTATCCTCGGTGCCTCGGTCAGCTTCTTCCTGAATAGAAGAGAAACTCGTCAGGGGGGCCGGACCTTGGTTCCAGTCGTATCCCCTCCGATGCCTAAGTCAGATCAGGGCCTGAAAAGTTCTCGGCGGGGTAGGTACGACTCGAGAGGAGATCGATACACTGACCCACGGTGCAAGCAGGGGGAGGGAAAGGAAAATGGCGGAAGACCAAGATCGTTGATGGTATACCTCAGATTAGAATACCTGGGGTTAGATCCCTTTGGCGGCTATTCCTACTACGCTCTTATAGGGTCCGTGCCACGATTGCCCCCGATCCACATCCTTCGTTCGCCCCCACTTACGCTCCCGTGATCCGCCTTCTTAAGTTATCTGCGTGCTTCATGGGGAACATTGGCTAACGGAACACTTAATGGTCATTAAGGAACAGCGGATTCAGGGGGGCGGCCGCCTCAGAGGAGCACGAGCGGATCGTGCGTCCTTTTGGCCAGTCTGGCCTGACATAAGGCTTCGACCATGTGCCTCTTCTAGCATGGCCCAGTCTCAGTAATGGGTCTCTCGTTCATGGATGGGCTTCGGGTTTCCGTTTCTTGGGCCTCTCCACAGCCGGTTGGTGTCGTGCAGTCTGCTGGGAGGGCAACTCCCAGTCTGATGGCGGATCGACGGACATACCCACTGGGGGAGCTGCCCCCAGCCTTACAATCGATCCACCCGCTGGCCGACCGAGGGGAATGGCCCTCGACCTGTCGGCCGGTTGGGGGAGTCAACCTGCTATGGGATTATCCCCTGGCCTTATGAGCCTCTGCTCGGGTGCTCACCCTGCGAGGTCTCCCTCGTCCCGATTGAGCTTCTCCCGGTCACAAAATACGAAGATGAATAGGCTCGAGCGATTTTATTCGGGTAGCTGGAGGAAAAGAGATACATTTGTGGGCAATCTCATTGATAATATTTGCGCAGGTGCTTGGAGTTCCAGGTATGGGTGAGGATCTTTCCTTCCGAATTAGCTAGTCGATAAGTCGCGGGTCCGAGGACCTCGATGACTTTGTAGGGTTCTTCCCACTTAGCCACCAGCTTCCCTTTGTGAGTGATCTCTGGGCTGAAGGCGGCTTTTCTGAGGACTAGATCACCTTGGCGAAAGCTCCTCCCCCTAACTCGGGAATTGTAGTAGCGAGCCACCTTCAACTTCTGGCAGATGATGGTGGCCAAGGCATGTTCCCGTCGCTCTCCTTGGAGCTCCAGGCCGAGCTCCAAGCCTTCCGAGTTCCTTTCCTCGTCGAAGTGCTTTATGCAGATGGATTCCTCGCCTACTTCGACAGGCACCACCGCCTCGGCGCCATACGCGAGCATGAATGGGGTTTTGCCCGTGGCTTGTTTGTGGGTCGTTCTGTATGACCATAGTATCCCTGGGAGTTCCTCCGGCCAACTCCCCTCGGCATCCTCCACTTTCTTCCGGAGGGGTTCTATGATGCACTTGTTGGCGGCCTCTGCCATCCTGTTGGTCTGGGGTGTGCCATCGAAGTGAAGAGGACCTTGATCTTCCATTCTGCGTAGATGTTTTTGAACCCGACAGATTCGAATTGTTTCCCATTGTCCGTGACGATAGCACGGGGAATTCCAAACCTGGATATGATGGAGTTCCATACGAAACTCTTCACCTTCTTCCACGTGATGGAAGCAAGGGGTTTGGCCTCGATCCACTCGGTGAAGTAGTCCACCGCCACAATTAGATATTTCCTCTATCCTCGTCCTGAAGTGAACGGTCCGAGGATGTCGAGCCCCCATTTTGCAAAAGGTACGTGACTGACAATTGGAACGAGTTCCGGCGGGGGGGGGGGGGGGGGGGGGGGGGGGGGGGGGTTGAGCCAAGTTTGGCGAATCTCTGGCATTCCTGACACCTTTGGATGTACTCCGTTGCGTCATGGACCAAGCTTGGCCAGTAGTATCCTTGTCTCAACATTTTCTGGGCGATCGTCTTGCCTCTGTGGTGATTTCTGCAGATCCCCTTGTGCACCTCCCGAAGGACGTAGTCAGCCTCTTGAGGTCCGAGACATTTGAGGTAGGGGAGGATATCCGTCTTTGTCCAGCGTCTTTTGTAAAGTACTTCTTCGTGGATCACGTATCGGAGTGCCTTCCTCTCCAAGGTTCGACGTTCATCAGAGTCCGTTGGCACTTCCTTATAAGAGAGGTATCAAAAGATCGGATCCATCCAGGTGGGGTCCCCATCAATCGCCATCACCTCCTTCTCCTCTGTGCTGGGGAACCGGAGATTCTCCACGTAGATGGTGCGGCCGAACACCTTGGTCGAGGAGGAAGCCTGTTTGGATAGAGCATCCGCGCGGGAATTCTCCGACCGGGGAAGGTGAAGGGTCTCAGCTTTCTTGAATTTGGACAGCACGGTCTTGGCTGTGACTAGGTAGCTCTGCATCGCCTCCTTGTGCGCCTCGTAATTCCCCTGTAGTTGGTTGATGACGAGTTTTGAGTCGCTTAGGAGCCACACAGATTCGGCCCCGAGTTCTCTGGCCAGCCTCAGCCCGTTTATCGCGGTCTCGTATTCGGCCACATTGTTGGTGGCCGAGAATTCAAACCGAAGCGCGTACTCGACAACGCTCCCCTTGGGAGACTGGATCGCAATCCCAGCTCCACTTCTCGACCGGGTCGCTGACCTGTCTACATGGACTATCCAAGTGTCCTGGTCCCCTGGATGGCTAGTAAGAACGACATCAGTAGAAAGGAAGGATAAGGGTTGGGTAGTTACCATGGCCGAGCCATCTCCAGAGGGGTTTCCCCCTTCTATGGTACATTCGGCGATGAAGTCTGCCAGGGCCTGTCCTTTAATGGCCTTGCACGGCTTGAACCGTAGGTCGAACTCGCTCTGTTCCACTCCCCAATTCAGCATCCTTCCCATCCGATCGAATCTCTTGAGGTTTTGCTCCAGCTGGGAGTCGGTAAGGACCAATATATTGTGGGCTTGGAAGTAAGGCCGGAGTCGGCGGGCTGAGAGAACGAGGGCATATGCCAGCTTTTCCATAGGCGTGTACCGCCCCTCCAGGTCCTTCAGGACCCGACTGGTATAATACACCGGCCTCTGTACTCCACCGTCTTCCCTGACCAGCACCGAGCTCACTGCTTCTCCCGTGCAAGATAGGTAGAGGCTCAATGACTCTCCTTCTTGCAGTTTGGACAGGAGCAGGGGACTACGGAGGCATTGCTTGAGTTCGGCGAATGCTCGGGAGCAATCCTTGTCCCACGGTATCGTCTTCCTTTTGTCGGCCGGCTCCACGATTGCTTTCCTCAGGGTCTTGAAGAATGGAAGGGACTTCTTTGCCGATTTGGATAGAAATCGCCCTAGAGCGGCGATGCGCCCATTCAACCTCTGTAGCTCCTTAATTGTCGTCGGCTCCCGCATGTTGATCAGTGCCTCGATCTTGTCGGGGTTAGCCTCGATACCGTGATTGGTGATCATGAACCCTAAGAACTTGCCAGATCTCAACCTGAATGTGCACTTCGTGGGATTGAGCCGGATGTTGTGTTTTCGTAACCGCTCAAAGGTTTCCAGGAGGTCGGCGATGTGATCTCCCGGGTCCTTCGACTTGACCAACATGTCTTCGACGTAGACCTCCAGGTTCCTCCCTATCTGGGAGTCGAACACCTTGTTGACGATTCTCTGGTAGGTGGCCCCGACGTTCTTTAAACCAAAAGGCATCTTCTTGTAGCAGAAGGTCCCCTTATCTGTTGTAAAGGCCATCATCTGTTCATCCCGAGGGTCCATCAGGACTTGATTGTACCCGGAGTAGGCGTCCATAAAGCTGAGCATTTCATACCCTGAGGCATTGTCCATGAGGTGGTCGATGCAAGGCAACATGTAGCTGTCCTTGGGGCATGCTTTATTGACGTCACTGAAGTCCACACACATTCCCCACTTCCCGTTTGGCTTCTTGACCATTACGACGTTTGATAGCCACTCCGGGTACCAGACTTCTCGAATAAAGCCGGCGTCATGAAGGCGTTCCACCTCCTCGGAGGCAGCCCTCATCTTTTCGCCACCTAGATTCCGCTTCTTCTGTCTGACTGGTTTGAAATTGGGGTCGACATTCAGCCGATGCACAATCACCCGGGGGTCGACGCCGGGCATGTCATCGGGTGACCTTGCGAAGACGTCAAGGTTCGACTCCAAGCACTCGATCAACCTGCTTTTTAAGTCTGGGCCCAGCCCCTAACCAATGGAGACTAATCTTCCCTCGACATTCGTGATTGGGATCTGCTCCTGCTCTTCTGCGGGTGTGGTTCTCGGCCCGTACCTCAAGTCAAGCGAGGCCAACGAGTCATCAGGTTGCCCAGTGGGTTTCTCATCTGCTAGCTGATAGCAGATCTTTAGCTTCACTGCATCACCGTCGACTCACCCGACCCCTCTCAGGGTCTGAAACCTGATCGTTCAGTGGAGAGTCGAGACCACCGTGCCAATAGCGTTGAGGAGAAGGCGGCCGATGATCCCATTGTACGTCGACCCGATCCTCAACACCACAAACTCCACCGTCAGGGTCACCGAGTCGGGTGGCCCTCCGAGAGTGACTGGGAGGTGGATCGCCCCGACGATGGGTGTGGAGTGACCCGTGAAGCCCACCATGGGCCCTGAGCATGGCTCCATGTTCTTGTCCTGCAGTCCCATCCTTTCTAAAGTTGACATAAAGAGGATGTCGCAAGAGCTGCCAGTATCGACTAGCAGCCACCGGACCATGGACGTGTCGATGACCACGGACACCACTAGTGCTTCGTCTGGCCATGGCTTCTCCCTCGCCACACCCGCCCCGCCGACTCAGAGGGGCAGCGGAGGGCTCCTGTACTCCATATCATAGTCCTCCTCATGGTCGGCCTGAGGTTGCCCTAGTGTCCCGACCTGAAGCGTGCGCCAGGGTGTCATTATCCCTTCCCGCCGACCATGGTGGGGGCCGACGCCCGACGCTGGGGTCGCGCCCCTCCTTCGCTGCAGAGGATGGAGCCGTGTCATTGTCGGTGTGGTTGTTTTATGTGGGTGTTGGTACAGTTCCCACAGACGGCACCAGATGTTTACGGGTGTTTTCTCACCACTGGATCGTTGGCCGAGGATTAAACGGTCAACGTGGTCAAGGGGTCGGTTGACATGCCTTGGGTACATCGAGCACGCGTGCGCTCAGCGTGGGCTGGAGATGGAGTTGAGGTCGAGTGCCAGATCCGAGCGGAGGGTCGGTTCTCGGTTGAAGCAGAGCGGAGGGGAAGCCTTGGATTTGTTGTGATGGGCTCGGCCTCGGTCGGACGAGCGTCGAGGGGTAGCCTCGGTGCTTCGTTTGTGGACTGGTCTTCGGCTGATAGCCACACCCGCTTGCTGCTGGGGCGGTCGTCTGGCGTTGAGGGGTACCCTCGATGCCTCCATCAGCTTCTTCCTGAATAGACGAGAAACTCGTCAGGGGTGCCGGACCTTGGTTCCGGCCGTATCCCCTCCGATGCCTAAGTCAGATCAGAGCCTGAAAAGTACTCGGCGGGGTAGGTACGACTCGAGAGGAGATCGATACACTGAACCACGGCGCGAGCAGAGGGAGGGAAAGGAAAATGGCGAAAGACCAAGATTGTTAATGGTATACGTTAGATTAGAATACCTGGGGTTCGATCCCTTTAGCGGCTGTTCCTACTACGCTCTTATAGGGTCCGTGCCACGATTGCCCCCGATCCACGTCCTTCGTCCGCCCCTACTTACGCCCCGTAATATGTCTTCTTTAAGGCGTCTGCGTGCGTCGTGGGGAACGTTGGCTAACAGACCACTTAATGGTCATTAAGGAACCACGGATTCAGGGGGCGACCGCCTCGGAGGAGCACGAGCGGATCGTGCGTCCTCTAGGCCAGTCTGGCCTGACATAGGGCTTCGCCCGTGGGCCTCGTCTAGCGTGGCCCAGTCTCACTAATGGGTCTCTCGTTCATGGCTGGGCTTCGGGTTTCCGTTTCTTGGGCCTCTCCATAGTAGTCGTATCACTAAAGATGAAATACGATGAGATGTCATCCAATGTTAATAAATTTAACAAAGGTTAGAAAAATCTCGATGATTTGCTAAAAATTCATTATCCAGCAAATAATAGACAAGGACTGGGATATTCTCATAAGGATGCACCCAAGTCTTATAACACTTCTTCCTCCAATGGCAAAACAATTTTTGTTAAACCACAAAAGAAGAATCACGTATTCATTTACACGAAGAAAGTAAATATTCATTCTTCTTCTTTACAAAGAAATGTTACTAACATTTCAAAACCATTGCCTAGGAAACCTATTACGATTAGATATGGGTTCCTAAGGATTCATGTTTGAAAGATAGAAATGATTATATTTCTTATTATATACATACTACAGTTCTTCTAGTGATTACATTAGAAAGCCAAATTCCACTTGAGTTTGGCTTCCAAAAATCTAATCCCAAGGACCCTCAAACAAAGGGTACCAATGCTTAATGTTTTATCTTTCAGGTACCTAAAAAGGAAAGATGTATTTTGGATAGTGGATGTTCAAAACATATGACGGTAAATGTCAACTTGCTTTCAGCCGTTAAATATAAAGATGGAGGCACAGTTACCTTTGGTGACAACAACAAAGGCAAAATTATAGGCACTGGAACAGTTGGCAATACAAATTAGCATATCATCGAGAATGTTCTCCTAGTTGACGGTTTGAAACACAATTTGCTTTCCATTAGTCAGTTATGCGATTAAAATTACAAAATAGTTTTTGAACAAAATGATTGCATCATTTATGATTCTGATATGTCATATATTTTCTTCCGTGGTAAGCGTATGAATAACATTTATATCTTATGCATGTCTGTTATCATTCATAATCACTATTTAATGATTCCATCTAATGATACACTTTTATGGCATAAACGTTTTGGACACACTAATTTCAAAAACCTAGCACATATTTCAAAACACAAATTAGTAAATGGAATGCCAAATATTTCTTTCAAACACAAACATTTCGGTGATGCTTGTCAGCAAGGAAATATGCACAAATCTTCTTTTAAATCAAAGGACGCTATCTGAACAAAGAGACCATTAGAACTTCTACCTTTGGATTTGTTTGGTCCTTCACGAGTAGCTTCTTTGAATAGAAGTAGATATGCATTTGTCATTGTTGATGATTATTCAAGATACACTTGGGTTATATTTTTGTAAAACAAGAATGCTGCGTTTGAAGAATTTTCAATATTTTGTAAAAATATACCAAAGTTCAAATCCTCTAACATTGTCACTATTCGTAGTGATTATGGAGGAGAATTTGAAAATGAATCTTTTACCAAGTTTTGTAATGATAATGGCATTTCACACAATTTTTGTTTTCCTCGTACTCCTCAGAATGGAGTAGTAGAAAGGAAAATAGAACTTTACAAGAATGTGTAAGAACAATGCTTTGTGATAGTACGTTACCAAAATATTTTTTTGGGCTGAAGCTGTCGCAACTGCTTGATACATTATGAATATAGTTCTTATAAGGCCATTGCTTAATAAAACTTGTTTTAAATTATTTTTTAATCGCATTCCTCGTGTATCATATTTTAAAGTGTTTGGATGTAAATGTTTCATTCTTATTACTAAAGATGTACTTGAAAAATTTGATTCAAAATCTGATGAAGGTATTTTTGTTGGATACTCAACACGTAGGAAAGCCTACAGAGTATATAACAAAAGAACTTCAACAGTTGAAGAATCACTACATGTCACATTTGATGAGAACCCCTCATCTAATTCTCCCATCATTTATGATGAAGAGAATATATTACCTTTATCTAATTCTTTAGATAATATTAAAATTGATGAAATTGATGCTACTAAACCTTCTGTTGAGTCTATTTCAAATAATACAGATCTTCCTAAGGCATTTGCACAAGTTCCAAATCATCCATCAGAATTAATCATTAGAGATATTACAGATGGAGTTAGAACTCATCGCCAAATAGAACAAATGACGCATTGTGCTTTCCTTTCAACCATTGAACCAAAGAACATCAAAGACGCATGTGAAGACAGTTCATGGATTATCGCTATCCAGGAAGAACTCAATCAATTTCAACAAAATGATATTTGGGAATTAGTTCCCAGACCAACAGATTATTCAATTATTGGTACCAAGTGGGTATTTGTTACGAGGTGGAACTCGCGTACAATGAATTTGTATTATGGGGAACCAAGGGCACGATGGTTATATGGGGAAGAAGGTTTAGGTAGGCTGTTTTACAAGTGATTAGTGGGGTGAAGAAGTTGGATCCGTTGCCGGTGGCGCTCACGGGGTCGAATCTCGCCGGATGCCGCTGAGGAGGGTTGGACGGCAGGGGGTTGACGCTGACTTTGGTCAAGGGGCGAGCTCTCCTGCAGCATGAACAACTCGTCAGAAGGGCAGGGTTGGGGTTCAACCCTTAGCCCCTCCGATGCCTAAGTCAGTAATAGGGCTTAAAATGGGGGGCTCGACACGCCGACCGGACTAACGGTGTGTCGGCCGCACGTGGCGAGCTATGGGTGGGAGAACAAAGATATGGATGACCCTTGTTCTCGTGTGTGAATTATAGATTAAGAGAGAATTTTCCAACCCCCCTTCCGTAAGAGGAGAGGGGGTATTTATACCTGACGGGTGATGACTAGGCGTGCTGAGCTGGCTCGGGTGTCAGCGGAAGCTGCAGACAAGGACGTCGGGAACAGGAGTTCCTGACCTGCTTTTGTCAGGCGGCGCAACGGCCAAGGGGTGCTTTTGTCGGGATGTCAGGTCCGAAAGCGCTAACCGTCAGTCGGTCGGGTGACGTATGTGTCAGTCGTGTCCTTATCCTAGGTCGTTTGTCGTTGGTGACGAACTAAAGGTCGGGCCATATCACTCTAGGCGCCGCGGTTCATGGGAATCGGGCGGGTCGTATCGATCGGTCATGAGCTATGGTCCGCCTATGCGGAAGGATACGTCCGTGACTGTCGGTAGGCCCGGCTTAGCTACTCAAGCGTCCCCAAGCGCTACCCCCGGTGGGTCGAGCGGCTGTGGTTGTTCGCCTCAACCGGGTCGGGGAACGCTACAAGGCACGCCCGTCTCCATATTGCCCCGGATTTTCGGGGTGGCGACCCTTTCATGAAGCGGAGAGTCCATGGATCATGTGGGTGGATTCGGGTGGGACCGCTACGATCTTTAGGTCGTAACAATTGCCCCCGGCATTCGAGTGCGAGACGGAAGCCCGGTTCGGCTCGGATGGCGTAACGCTACCGTGACACTACCTTTTAATCGCGACCCGGACTTGGATCCCAGCTCAGGGGGGTGATGCTGGTCCCAAGGGGTGTGTCCCGCTATAGAGGGATCGCGAGGTCTCTTCCTGAGTTTGAGCCAAGCGGGGCGTTGTCCAAAAGGGGGAGTATTATACACCAATCTTTATCGGAGATCTAGGTGATATTTACAACACTAGGAGGAGATGTGGGTCACCCGGCGGTTGGGACGGAGGGTTGTCCACATTTGTTGTTCGCTTCGTCGGGAAGAGCAGATCCTTGCGTCGGGGCGGTCTTTCCTCATGTCGATCGCCGAATTCCTATCGCCTCATTGTCCGGGGCGGGCCGACGCGCCGGGAACCAAAAAATATTTTCTTTATCAGGGGTGCCGCCCCTGTGACGGTTCAGCCTCTGGGGGGGCCGACCCTCGGTCGTAGGAGGGGACCCTCTTCCTTTCCCTTTCAGCGCTTCCTCGCGTTCTGCCTTGCTGTTGTCGTGCTGGAGGGTTGCTCAGCCTCGCCGAGGACCCCGCGTACCGAGGGGGGAACCCCCGGGAGGCTGAGGATGAGGTGGCGCCGCTGGGAGAGCCGTTGGGGGTTCCCCCCCGACACCCTGTGGGGATCGCCGAAGGTGACGGCGTCGCTGGGAGAGTCGCTGGGGGTTTCCCCCCTGACCCCCCGTGGGGGTCACCTTCGGCTGGGCGTTAATTGGGGTGTTGTGGCACGCGGCCCGACTTCCTGGACCTGCCTTTTGATCCAGTAATGGGCAGGAGGAAAGCTGGCGGGCGGGGCCTTCCACGTGTAAGGGGAATATCCTGTTGGAGGTGGTGGGGCTATGGCGGCCATCGTCGGGGGGAGTGAGGTCCGTCAGTGGCTGTCGGCTTTCTTCGTAGCTCGGTGGGGCGTTTGGGGCTATTTTATGCCCGGAGTGAGGGGATGGGAATCCCCTGCGTCTCTCTTCCTCCTTCCCCCTGACCTCTGAAGGGGGGTATTTATAGCGAGACTCTGTGGAAGGGTTTTTCTTGGGTAATGCGGGGGATTAGTGCCGTTAATGGGCTCCGCGGAATCCCGCGCTTTGGGAATCGCTTTTCCCTGGCGGTATCCAGCACTCTGGTCTCTCGGGGGGCGTGTTGCTGCTGATGGCGAGTTGTCCAATCGTCCTTTCGTTATGTCAAGTCGCATCGTGGCGCTGCTTTGACGAGACAGGGCCGCTGCCTTATCTGGACTGGGCGCCGGTTTGGCGGCCTTTGCCTTGCGACCGGTCCGTTCCAGGTCATGTGTCTTGGCTTCTTGCGTGAGTTACACAATCACCAATTATGCCCCCAACATTCCCGTGTCCGAGATCGCGAGGTCTGGGGGAAGGGGATGTTGACGGTTTGTGTTGCCTTTGGGTGGGGCGGGGAGTCGGCGAAGAGGTTCGGGATGAGATACGCTGTCCTATCATGATTCGATTTTGGACCGAACCGGGTACGTATGGCGAGCCTCAGTTCACCCCCTTTCCCTTTGAGCGAAAGTTGTCGGTGACTTTCAGGGAGCGGGGGGGGGGGGGGGGGGGGGGGGCTCGGTTCGAAGCCTCGTATCGCGGGGTTCGAACTACAGTGTTCTCCGAAAAATCTGAGCGTATAGGGAAGAACGTTTTTATTTAAATTTATAAGCGCTGATCTACAGCTTGTACATGAGTTCTTAGTTTATCGCCCGTTGTGGGGTCAGATCCGGCTCGGGGAGGGGCTATAGAGATGTCCTCGCCCGTGGTTTAATGACCTCCGGATCTAGGGGTCACTACGGGCCGGGTGGGCCCGTTTTAACTTGAGTCGATCTTGGCGCAGAGGTGATTGGCCGCCTTCCGTGCTAAAGTGTTGCAAGGTCTCTTTGGCCCGGGATAGGTGGGTGGGGATCTTGCCGATCGGGACGCCTTCCCTCCATTGCTTTGTCATCTCCTTCCATGGACGGGGTATGGTTTCCTCGGTCCGGTAGGGGGGCTGAGAGGGGGAATTACCAGGGAAGCCGTCTTTATGGGGCTTGCGCCTTGGGGAGGTTTTTGAGGATCAGGCAGCTCCTCCCCCCATGCCTCACTGCTTCGGTTTGAGGGTGGGGTTCAGTGCCCGATGGTGCATGGGCGAGCTGACATGCCATGACTCGCCGTTTGGGCTCGTCAGGCATGCAGCCTTTCCGAGGTCCTTGCCCGGAGGTCGACTGCGAGGAGGTACTGGCCGGCGAGTGCTGGGGGCTCTCGCCTGCCCAGCCGGCGGAGATCGGATGCCACCCTTTCTCCGACTCGTCGTCGTTTAGGGCGGACGGAGCCGTGAAAGGCGGATTTCCCTTGTGTAAGGGGAATACCCTTTTGGCGATCCGTTTGTAAGGGGAATATCCTGTTAGTGGCGCTGGAGATGTAGGAACCGCCGCCTTGGGCGGCGGGAACCATTGATGGCCGGTGACCTCTCTTTTGTTAGGGCGGTGTATCTCGGCCCGTTTCCCGGGGGGGATCAAGTGGCGGTTTTTCATGTCTGCCGTTTCTCCTACTTTCAGAAGGGGGAGTGGCGTCTTTATAGGGAGATCTCGCTGACGGTTTCTCATTTATTTATTACGCTGAGTTGGCATTATTAATGGGCTCCTCGAATTCATGCCCGTAGGAAACCGCCTTTGCCAGGTGGCTCTTACGGGTCCTCTTTTGGAGCGCAGCATTAATGGTGGCGTGTTTCTCGAGCGTCCTTTCATTTCGTCGAGTCACATCGGGGCCGCCTACTCGAGAACTGACGTCGTTTCGTCCCGGTTTGTGTGCCCCTGTTTTCTTTTGATTTTTCGAGGGCCATGGGTGCGTAGCCCCCTCCGGTTTGGGTGGCTAAGGTTGGCCCGGTCCCAGAGGTCTTGAGAGGGGCCCGCGCCCTTCTCTGGTTTGGGTGGCTAAGGTTGGCCCTGCCCCAGAGGTTTTAAGGGGGGGAGCGGGCGCATAGCCCGGCCCGTGCCCTTCTCTGGTTTGGGTGGCTAGGGTTGGCCCTACACCAGAGGTCTTGAGGGGGGGAGCGAGCACGTAGCCCGGCCCGTGCCCTTCTCTGGTTTGGGTGGCTAGGGTTGGCCCTGCCTCAGAGGTCTCGAGGGGGGGGAGCGGGCGTGTAGCCCGGCCCGTGCCCTTCTCTGGATTGGGTGGCTAGGGTTTGCCCTGCCCCAGAGGTCTCGAGGGGGGAGCGGGCGCGTAGCCCAGCCCGTGCCCTTCTCTGGTTTGGGTGGCCAGTGTTGGCCCTGCCCCAGAGGTCTTGAGGGGGGAGCGGGCGCGTAGCCCGGCCCGTGCCCTTCTCTGGTTTGGGTGGCTACGGTTGGCCCTGCCCCAGAGGTCTTGAGGGGGGGAGCAGGCGCGTAGCCCGGCCCGTTCCCTTCTCTGGTTTGGGTGGCTAGGGTTGGCCCTGCCCCAGAGGTCTCGAGGGGGGGAGTGGGCGCGTAGCCCGGCCCGTGCCCTTCTCTGGTTTGGGTGGCTAGGGTTGGCCCTGCCCCAGAGGTCTCGAGGGGGGAGCGGGCGCGTAGCCCGGCCCGTGCCCTTCTCTGGTTTGGGTGGCTAGGGTTGGCCCTGCCCCAGAGGTCTGGAGGGGGGGAGCGGGTGCGTAGCCCGGCCCGTGCCCTTCTCTGGTTTGGGTGGCTAGGGTTGGCCCTGCCCCAGAGGACTCGAGGTGGGGAGCGGGCGCGTAGCCCAGCCCGTGCCCTTCTCTGGTTTGGGTGGCTAGGGTTGGCCCTGCCCCAGAGGTCTGGAGGGGGGGAGCGGGAGCGTAGCCCGGCCTGTCCCCTTCTCTGGTTTGGGTGGCTAGGGTTGGCCCTGCCCCAGAGGTCTCGAGGGGGGGAGCGGGCGCGTAGCCCGGCCCGTGCCCTTCTCTGGTTTGGGTGGCTAGGGTTGGCCCTGCCCCAGAGGTCTCGAGGGGGGGAGCGGGCACGTAGCCCGGCCCGTGCCCTTCTCTGGTTTGGGTGGCTAGGGTTGGCCCTGCCCCAGAGGTCTCGAGGGGGGGAGCGGGCGCGTAGCCCGGCCCGTGCCCTTCTCTGGTTTGGGTGGCTAGGGTTGGCCCTGCCCCAGAGGTCTCGAGGGGGGGAGCGGGCGCGTACCCCGGCCTGTGCCCTTCTTTGGGTGGCTAGGGTTGGCCCTGCCCCAGAGGTCTTGACGGGGGGAACGGGCACGTAGCCCAGCCCGTGCCCTTCTCTGGTTTGGGTGGCTAGGGTTGGCCCTGCCCCAAAGGTCTCGAGTAGGGAGCGGGCGCGTAGCCCGGCCCGTGCCCTTCTCTGGTTTGGGTGGCTAGGGTTGGCCCTACCCCAGAGGTCTTGAGGGGGGGAGCGGGCGCGTAGCCCGGCCCGTGCCCTTCTCTGGTTTGGGTGGCTAGGGTTGGCCCTACCCCAGAGGTCTCGAGGGGGGGAGCGGGCGCGTAGCCCGGCCCGTGCCCTTCTCTGGTTTGGGTGGCTAGGGTTGGCCCTGCCCCAGAGGTCTCGAGGGGGGGAGCGGGCGCGTAGCGCGGCCCGTGCCCTTCTCTGGTTTGGGTGGCTAGGGTTGGCCCTGCCCCAGAGGTCTCGAGGGGGGGAGCGGGCGCGTAGCCCGGCCCGTGCCCTTCTCTGGTTTGGGTGGCTAGGGTTGGCCCTGCCCCAGAGGTCTCGAGGGGGGGAGCGGGCACGTAGCCCGCCCCGTGCCCTTCTCTGGTTTGGGTGGCTAGGGTTGGCCCTGCCCCAGAGGTCTCGAGGGGGGGAGCGGGCGCGTAGCCCGGCCCGTGCCCTTCTCTGGTTTGGGTGGCTAGGGTTGGCCCTGCCCCAGAGGTCTCGAGGGGGGGAGCGGGCGCGTAGCCCGGCCCGTGCCCTTCTCTGGTTTAGGTGGCTAGGGTTGGCCCTACCCCAGAGGTCTCGAGGGGGGGGAGCGGGCGCGTAGCCCGGCCCGTGCCCTTCTCTGGTTTGGGTGGCTAGGGTTGGCCCTGCCCCAGAGGTCTTGAGGGGGGGAGCGGGCGCGTAGCCCGGCCCGTGCCATTCTCTGGTTTGGGTGGCTAGGGTTGGCCCTGCCCCAGAGGTCTCGAGGGGGGGAGCGGGCGCGTAGCCCGGCCCGTGCCCTTCTCTGGTTTGGGTGGCTAGGGTTGGCCCTGCCCCAGAGGTCTCGAGGGGGTGAGCGGTCGCGTATCCCGGCCCGTGCCCTTCTCTGGTTTGGGTGGCTAGGGTTGGCCCTGCCCCAGAGGTCTCGAGGGGGGGAGCGGGCGCGTAGCCCGGCCCGTGCCCTTCTCTGGTTTGGGTGGCTAGGGTTGGCCATGCCCCAGAGGTCTCGAGGGGGGGAGCGGGCACGTAGCCCGGCCCGTGCCCTTCTCTGGTTTGGGTGGCTAGGGTTGGCCCTGCCCCAGAGGTCTCGAGGGGGGGAGCGGGCGCGTAGCCCGGCCCGTGCCCTTCTCTGATTTGGGTGGCTAGGGTTGGCCCTGCCCCAGAGGTCTCGAGGGGGGGAGCGGGCGCGTAGCCCGGCCCGTGCCCTTCTCTGGTTTGGGTGGCTAGGGTTGGCCCTGCCCCAGAGGTCTCGAGGGGGGAGCGGGCGCGTAGCCCGGCCCGTGCCCTTCTTTGGTTTGGGTGGCTAGGGTTGGCCCTGCCCCAGAGGTCTCGAGGGGGGGAGCGGGCGCGTAGCCCGGCCCGTGCCCTTCTCTGGTTTGGGTGGCTAGGGTTGGCCCTGCCCCAGAGGTCTCGAGGGGGGTAGCGGGCGCGTAGCCCGGCCCGTGCCCTTCTCTGGTTTGGGGGGCTAGAGTTGGCCCTGCCCAAGAGGTCTTGAGGGGGGGAGCGGGCGCGTAGCCCGGCCCGTGCCCTTCTCTGGTTTGGGTGGCTAGGGTTGGCCCTGCCCCAGAGGTCTCGAGGGGGGGAGCGGGCGCGTAGCCCGGCCCGTGCCCTTCTCTGGTTTGGGTGGCTAGGGTTGGCCCTGCCCCAGAGGTCTTGAGGGGGGGAGCGGGCGCGTAGCCCGGCCCGTGCCCTTCTCTTGTTTGGGTGGCTAGGGTTGGCCCTGCCCCAGAGGTCTCGAGGGGGGGAGCGGGCGAGTAGCCCGGCCCGTGCCCTTCTCTGGTTTGGGTGGCTAGGGTTGGCCCTGCCCCAGAGGTCTCGAGGGGGGGAGCTGGCGAGTAGCCCGTGCCCGTGCCCTTCTCTGGTTTGGGTGGCTAGGGTTGGCCCTGCCCCAGAGGTCTCGAGGGGGGGGAGCGGGCACGTAGCCCGGCCCGTGCCCTTCTCTGTTTTGGGTGGCTAGGGTTGGCCCTGCCCCAGAGGTCTCGAGGGGGGGAGCGGGCGCGTAGCCCGGCCCGTGCCCTTCTCTGGTTTGGGTGGCTAGGGTTGGCCCTGCCCCAGAGGTCTCGAGGGGGGGAGCGGGCGCGTAGCCCGGCCCGTGCCCTTCTCTGGTTTGGGTGGCTAGGGTTGGCCCTACCCCAGAGGTCTCGAGGGGGGGAGCGGGCGCGTAGTCCGGCCCGTGCCCTTCTCTGTTTGGGTGGCTAGGGTTGTCCCTGCCCCAGAGGTCTCGAGGGGGGGGGGGGGGGGGGGGAGCGGGCGCGTAGCCCGACCCATGCCCTTCTCTGGTTTGGGTGGCTAGGGTTGGCCCTGCCCCAGAGGTCTCGAGGGGGGGAGCGGGCGCGTAGCCCGGCCCGTGCCCTTCTCTGGTTTGGGTGGCTAGGGTTGGCCCTGCCCCAGAGGTCTCGAGGGGGGGAGCGGGCGCGTAGCCCGGCCCGTGCCCTTCTCTGGTTTGGGTGGCTAGGGTTGGCCCTGCCCCAGAGGTCTCGAGGGGGGGAGCGGGCGTGTAGCCCGGCCCGTGCCCTTCTCTGGTTTGGGTGGCTAGGGTTGGCCCTGCCCCAGAGGTCTCGAGGGGGGGGAGCGGGCACGTAGCCCGGCCCGTGCCCTTCTCTGGTTTGGGTGGCTAGGGATGGCGCTGCCCCAGAGGTCTCGAGGGGGGGAGCGGGCGCGTAGCCCGGCCCGTGCCCTTCTCTGGTTTGGGTGGCTAGGGTTGGCCATGCCCCAGAGGTCTGGAGGGGGGGAGCGGGCGCGTAGCCCGGCCTGTGCCCTTCTCTGGTTTGGGTGGCTAGGGTTGGCCCTGCCCCAGAGGTCTCGAGGGGGGGAGCGGGCGCGTAGCCCGGCCCGTGCCCTTCTCTGGTTTGGGTGGCTAGGGTTGGCCCTGCCCCAGAGGTCTCGAGGGGGGGAGCGGGCACGTAGCCCGGCCCGTGCCCTTCTCTGGTTTGGGTGGCTAGGGTTGGCCCTGCCCCAGAGTTCTCGAGGGGGGGAGCGGGCGCGTAGCCCGGCCCGTGCCCTTCTCTGGTTTGGGTGGCTAGGGTTGGCCCTGCCCCAGAGGTCTCGAGGGGGGGAGCGGGAGCGTACCCCGGCCCGTGCCCTTCTTTGGGTTGCTAGGGTTGGCCCTGCCCCAGAGGTCTTGACGGGGGGAACGGGCACGTAGCCCAGCCCGTGCCCTTCTCTGGTTTGGGTGGCTAGGGTTGGCCCTGCCCCAAAGGTCTCGAGTAGGGAGCGGGCGCGTAGCCCGGCCCGTGCCCTTCTCTGGTTTGGGTGGCTAGGGTTGGCCCTGCCCCAGAGGTCTCGAGGGGGGGAGCGGGCGCGTAGCCCGGCCCGTGCCCTTCTCTGGTTTGGGTGGCTAGGGTTGGCCCTGCCCCAGAGGTCTCGAGGGGGGGGAGCGGGCGCGTAGCCCGGCCCGTGCCCTTCTCTGGTTTGGGTGGCTAGGGTTGGCCCTGCCCCAGAGGTCTCGAGGGGGGGGAGCGGGCGCGTAGCCCGGCCCGTGCCCTTCTCTGGTTTGGGTGGCTAGGGTTGGCCCTGCCCCAGAGGTCTCGAGGGGGGGAGCGGGCGCGTAGCCCGGCCCGTGCCCTTCTCTGGTTTGGGTGGCTAGGGTTGGCCTTGCCCCAGAGGTCTCGAGGGGGGGAGCGGGCGCGTAGCCCGGCCCGTGCCCTTCTCTGGTTTGGGTGGCTAGGGTTGGCCCTGCCCCAGAGGTCTCGAGGGGGGAGCGGGCGCGTAGCCCGGCCCGTGCCCTTCTCTGGTTTGGGTGGCTTGGGTTGGCCCTGCCCCAGAGGTCTCGAGGGGGGGAGCGGGCGCGTACCCCGGCCCGTGCCCTTCTTTGGGTGGCTAGGGTTGGCCCTGCCCCAGAGGTCTTGACGGGGGGAACGGGCACGTAGCCTAGCCCGTGCCCTTCTCTGGTTTGGGTGGCTAGGGTTGGCCCTGCCCCAAAGGTCTCGAGTAGGGAGCGGGCGCGTAGCCCGGCCCGTGCCCTTCTCTGGTTTGGGTGGCTAGGGTTGGCCCTGCCCCAGAGGTCTCGAGGGGGGGAGCGGGCGCGTAGCCCGGCCCGTGCCCTTCTCTGGTTTGGGTGGCTAGGGTTGGCCCTACCCCAGAGGTCTCGAGGGGGGGAGCGGGCGCGTAGCCCGGCCTGTGCCCTTCTCTGGTTTGGGTGGCTAGGGTTGGCCCTGCCCCAGAGGTCTCGAGGGGGGGAGCGGGCGCGTAGCCCGGCCCGTGCCCTTCTCTGGTTTGGGTGGCTAGGGTTGGCCCCGCCCCAGAGGTCTCGAGGGGGGGGAGCGGGCGCGTAGCCCGGCCCGTGCCCTTCTCTGGTTTGGGTGGCTAGGGTTGGCCCTGCCCCAGAGGTCTCGAGGGGGGGAGCGGGCGCGTAGCCCGGCCCGTGCCCTTCTCTGGTTTGGGTGGCTAGGGTTGGCCCTGCCCCAGAGGTCTCGAGGGGGGGAGCGGGCGCGTACCCCGGCCCGTGCCCTTCTTTGGGTTGCTAGGGTTGGCCCTGCCCCAGAGGTCTTGACGGGGGGAACGGGCACGTAGCCCAGCCCGTGCCCTTCTCTGGTTTGGGTGGCTAGGGTTGGCCCTGCCCCAAAGGTCTCGAGTAGGGAGCGGGCGCGTAGCCCGGCCCGTGCCCTTCTCTGCTTTGGGTGGCTAGGGTTGGCCCTGCCCCAGAGGTCTCGAGGGGGGGAGCGGGCGCGTAGCCCGGCCCGTGCCCTTCTCTGGTTTGGGTGGCTAGGGTTGGCCCTACCCCAGAGGTCTCGAGGGGGGGAGCGGGCGCGTAGCCCGGCCCGTGCCCTTCTCTGGTTTGGGTGGCTAGGGTTGGCCCTGCCCCAGAGGTCTCGAGGGGGGGAGCGGGCGCGTAGCCCGGCCCGTGCCCTTCTCTGGTTTGGGTGGCTAGGGTTGGCCCTGCCCCAGAGGTCTCGAGGGGGGGAGCGGGCGCGTAGCCCGGCCCGTGCCCTTCTCTGGTTTGGGTGGCTAGGGTTGGCCTTGCCCCAGAGGTCTCGAGGGGGGGAGCGGGCGCGTAGCCCGACCCGTGCCCTTCTCTGGTTTGGGTGGCTAGGGTTGGCCCTGCCCCAGAGGTCTCGAGGGGGGAGCGGGCGCGTAGCCCGGCCCGTGCCCTTCTCTGGTTTGGGTGGCTTGGGTTGGCCCTGCCCCAGAGGTCTCGAGGGGGGGAGCGGGCGCGTACCCCGGCCCGTGCCCTTCTTTGGGTGGCTAGGGTTGGCCCTGCCCCAGAGGTCTTGACGGGGGGAACGGGCACGTAGCCTAGCCCGTGCCCTTCTCTGGTTTGGGTGGCTAGGGTTGGCCCTGCCCCAAAGGTCTCGAGTAGGGAGCGGGCGCGTAGCCCGGCCCGTGCCCTTCTCTGGTTTGGGTGGCTAGGGTTGGCCCTGCCCCAGAGGTCTCGAGGGGGGGAGCGGGCGCGTAGCCCGGCCCGTGCCCTTCTCTGGTTTGGGTGGCTAGGGTTGGCCCTACCCCAGAGGTCTCGAGGGGGGGAGCGGGCGCGTAGCCCGGCCTGTGCCCTTCTCTGGTTTGGGTGGCTAGGGTTGGCCCTGCCCCAGAGGTCTCGAGGGGGGGAGCGGGCGCGTAGCCCGGCCCGTGCCCTTCTCTGGTTTGGGTGGCTAGGGTTGGCCCTGCCCCAGAGGTCTCGAGGGGGGAGCGGGCGCGTAGCCCGGCCCGTGCCCTTCTCTGGTTTGGGTGGCTAGGGTTGGCCCTGCCCCAGAGGTCTCGAGGGGGGGAGCGGGCGCGTAGCCCGGCCCGTGCCCTTCTCTGGTTTGGGTGGCTAGGGTTGGCCCTGCCCCAGAGGTCTCGAGGGGGGGAGCGGGCGCGTACCCCGGCCCGTGCCCTTCTTTGGGTGGCTAGGGTTGGCCCTGCCCCAGAGGTCTTGACGGGGGGAACGGGCACGTAGCCCAGCCCGTGCCCTTCTCTGGTTTGGGTGGCTAGGGTTGGCCCTGCCCCAAAGGTCTCGAGTAGGGAGCGGGCGCGTAGCCCGGCCCGTGCCCTTCTCTGGTTTGGGTGGCTAGGGTTGGCCCTGCCCCAGAGGTCTCGAGGGGGGAGCGGGCGCGTAGCCCGGCCCGTGCCCTTCTCTGGTTTGGGTGGCTAGGGTTGGCCCTGCCCCAGAGGTCTCGAGGGGGGGGAGCGGGCGCGTAGCCCGGCCCGTGCCCTTCTCTGGTTTGGGTGGCTAGGGTTGGCCCTGCCCCA